>OY294028.1:48174743-50574743 GCA_958510845.1 Cantharis nigra
TAAAATACGCAAAAATTATGACCACGTGTTAAAGTGATTATTTAACCAATCTCCAAATTTAAAATTATATAAACAAAAGAATTTAACATGGTAACCATTAACCAAACAACAAACTTATAGACACGTGTGTCCTGATTTTAAACACAATTTCCATTTATAATTACCAAAATAGTTGAATAAGATTTAATCAAAACCGCAATATTATAAACCATTAAAATTTAAAATATAATTAAAGTTTACGTTACCTATCTAGAATACACAGCACAAGAAGTGATACCTTTTTTTAACACCAACTTAAAACCACTCGGTCTCACTTCAATACTGAAGTGAATCAGAAGAGAATCATAAAGGATTTGTAAGCTTATCTTAATGATTAAATTATTTCAATTGAATTATAAATTTTAGACCAGTAGTCTAGTAAATTAGAATTTTAATAAATAATAGTAAATAATAATTGATAAATATTTTTTTAACATTTATTAAATAAAAATGAAACAAGCAAATGTTTTTTTTATATTTGCAGTTTTTCAATTTTGATTAACACGACAAATAAAAATTAATGATTTATGTAATTTTTTAATTAGATGAAAATTATTCACCAAGTTGGTGGAACGAATGATGAAGATTATACTAAGAGAGTATTAGCGTTGCTTTTCTCACCCTCATTCGCTTGAACCAACACCTGGGAAGCAAAAAAAACCAAATACTGCATTAAATCACTTACCGTAATAGCAATGGACAATTTGCATGATTTTTAATTTTAGCATATTAATATTCTACATAACAACATATGTAATGTATCTTAATTTTTTTTAATTTGGTTCACAAATAAAGCCAGAAAAAAATATTGAAATTTAAAAGTATATTTGTCGCGCGAAATCGTATTAATAAATATGGCTGACTTAATTTGAAATTTGAGGATTTTGACGTCATCAAAATGGCGACTAGTAACTAAAATTTGGTTACTTCATAACTTCATTACCGGTTGGTACTTACTTGGTAGATACATTAGTGGAAATTATACTGGTGTATTGGCACCAATTGTTGAGGCTCATGTCGTCACATCCTGATTTCAATCACGTGATTTTTTCAAATAAATTATAACATTTCATTAATTTTTTGCGAGCTGACAATACAGAATTTTGATAAATCACTCAAATATTCTGATTATAGGTATATTGAACTATCAATAAATGCCATTTTGAGGTGAATTTGAATTTTATGCAAATTGTCCATTGTTAAATGTATGCAATATTTGTTTTTTATACAATTTATTTATTATTATTCATTTATTTCATTTTTGTTCATTATTATTTCAGAGATGATGTTGAACAAATTTTCCAATTGGAATAGCGCCGAATTTGGAAAAACCGGCTGGCAACCAACCGGCCAGTTGCAAAAACAAAATAACTCACAAAATAATGTTAGAAGCCGCAACTAATAGAAATAAGTTATTTTATTCTAATTTTTCAATTGTATTCTAATTATAATTAAACATTTTTCAAGACGTTGCAGGCAATGTTTTAATTTCTTTTTATTTTTCTTTCTTAAAATATTATGTTTTAATTATTTTGTTCATTTTATTTATAATTATTTTTAATAATTTATTTCTTTAATTATTTAATAAAGTTCAATTTTTTAAACCATTTATTAAGTGGCTAAATTTTAAAATAACAGAGAATAGATAGTTTAGACTCGAATAATAGTTTGATATAATATTTATTAGGTGTATTTATTAACATGTGAAATTATTTTAATACTTCAAATTATTTCTTACATGCTAGAAAAACTGAAAACTTACTGTCTTAAAAATTGGATAAAATCATTGCAAATCAATTGAATTAGTCGGCTACATTTGAATTCATAGGAATTTTCAGAATCTCATCAGGCAAACCTGGAAAAATTTTATAATAAAAACTAAGACAGATAAAATTCAATTACTGTGAATTCAAATGTAGCAGACTAATTCAATTGATTTGCATTAGATTTTATCGAATCTTTAAGACTGTGAGTTTTAAATTTTTCTAGAATGTAAAAAACAATTTAAGCTATTGATATAATATTTACATCACAAGAATTACAATTCCATGATATCAATCCATGATATTCATTTGATGTAAAAATTATATAACTACTTGGTCATATTCACGTAACATTGATGTAAATAACTTTACGTCATTATTACACCATTATTATGTCACATTGATATCAAGAAGCAAGGTCCAGATGATGTCAAATAGACATCAGATCTGACACAAGGAAGTGTGAAATAATGATTCTCCTATGACTTACATTTTACGTAAATGTGATCTAGCATGACATCATTCTGATGTAAGTTGTATGTAAAAGTGTTCACTGGGATGTAAGTCCGAGACTTGCTTGCATGTGTTAAAAGAAGCAAGACGTGTTCCAGCGGGGCGGTACTACTTAAGCGATTTATGCGAAATTTATATTTTTATCCTTTTATGTTGTTTTCAAATTAGCTTTATTTTTTTATATACCGGGTGCTGAATGAGTTAGCCGAAAATAGGAAATTAACATGTAAAAACTTATTTATGCAAATTCCTGCTTTCCTAATTATTTTAGAGAAAAATTGAAAGATACAAAAATAATGCAGAAATATAAACTACAAATAATAACAGCATTAGATTTTGTTTAACTTTTACTTAAAAAGTCAAAAAATGCTTTTGAAATTGTTAAAAGTTTCATTTATCAGACTGGCCATGCAAGTTTCCATGGTAATTATTTTTGAAAATAGAAATTAAATTGAATTTATTACAAGGCCAGTGGGATAAATGAAAATTTTAACAATTTTGAAAGCATTTTTTGACCTTTTATGTAAAAGCTTGATGAAATATAATGGTGTTGTCATTCGTAGTTTATATTTTTGCAAAATTTTTGTATCTTTCATTTTCGGTTAGAAATTGTTGAAATTCGGTAACTGCTACTTTAATTTCTAATGGTAAATATTTCTTTATTTTATCCAAAATTTTATCTTCATCGAGACAAAAATATTAGAAAAATTCAAAAACATAATATTGTAAGAGTGGTAGGCGCAAAGAAAATTTTTAATGAGAATTGGGTCGCAAGGTTGAGAAATGCTGAGTTAGGTTGTAATTATTATTAATAACTTAATAAATTAATATCTTTAAAATAAAAATACTTACTTACAATGTAGGTACAGCAGGTCAAAAAAAATTTTTTTTTTTAATAATAAATTCACCCACTATAATTTTCACCAACTTTTGCAAGAAATTATTTGCATTTACAGAATCACACATACGCTACCAGAGTAAAAACGCTATTACCTATTACTATTACTTGAACAACAAAATATTGCCAGCAGAAAAGAACCGCGACTCACATTGGTGTCAGCAGGCGTCAGCTATACCGGTAGTAGCGGATAAAAAAACTGCAACGTAAGAGCATCCCACATTCTTATTTTTACTATGTACTTACATCGCGTTATTAAAAATTATACTGAAAATAATTTTAAAAAACTAAATATTTTTGGTAGCTATTACCTACAGTGGCCGTAAAAAGTATTCGTACACCCCTATCTTAACCATGTAAATTGTACATTTTGAAGCCATTCTTTGGCACATAAAAGTCGCTTTTACAACAAAACTTTCTAGACATTTTTTGAAGAATTTCATTGACTTCAATTTTGTATCTATAAATTTTTCTATTTTGTGGCTCTGTTTTTGACTGACACCGACTTAAATAAGACTCTGTAAAAGACAAAAAATATGATCATTTGTATTTCAGAAACGGTGTGACAAAATAGAAAATTAAAAAAAGAAATAGAACATAATATGTAGCTCATAGTATATGATAGATTTTTTATGTCAGTTTTACGTAAAAAAAGGACTTATAACTTATGTAATAGTATCACAGATGTGTTATGTCAGCTTTACGTAAGAAAAAGACTTATAACTTATGTAACAGTATGACAGATTTGTTATGTCAGTTTTCTGTACGAAAAAGACTTACAACTTATGTAACAGTATGACAGATTTATTATGTCAGCTTTACGTAAGAAAAAGACTTATAACTTATGTAACAGTATGACAGATTGTTATGTTAACTGTACGTAATATAATGACATTAATGTTACGTCATGATATGATGTAAATATTACATATGATGTACGTAACATGTAAGTCATTTAATGACATCACATGACAGTCACATGCTATGTCCATATGATGTCACAATGACATCTAACTACATGACATCATATTGAGATCATGAAAAGAGTCAGTTTTATGTCAAATTTATGTAAAATTGCATTACATAAATATCATCTACGTGTGACGTCAATTGTAGGTCATGTGTTCACTGGGTTGAAATACAATTCTTTAATTTTATAAAGTTTGACAGAAATATGACATGTAAATTTAGCAATGAAAGTTAGGAACTAAGGTTGATATCGAATTACCTTATAGATAACGCACACAATATGCATATAAGATTCTAATTTCTTCTTAGATGCTAAGATGTAAACAGAACGCAGTTTTGCACTTTGATTATGTTAGATCTTCAGTAAATAGAAAATAGAACGCAACTTTTACTCCATCAGCTTTCTTTCCTCAATAAAATTAAGTACTACACAGCTGATGAGTGAATGAATTACTTTCTCAGTTGTCGGATATGCCCAGCTGAGGTGTCGTAGCCTCAACAGGGCTAGGGTTGGACACCCACATAGTAAGTGGTGTGGAGTCTCTTTCTCCACACCGCACTTTTGGCATGAGGTATACTCTACAACCCCAATTACATTGAAGTACCTATTCAGGCAGCAATGTCCTGTAAGTCCTACCACAGGATCTACTGTCTTCCTCCGCTGTGGTCTACTCACCTTGAGGATTTCTAGTTTTCTTTTTTTATTAGAGGGCCCACCAATGAACATCCGCGATTGCCTCAGTCCCGGAAAGTCCCTTCAGTACGAAAAATGTTGTTTACTTTAGTAGTTCCTTAAGGGGGATTATACACCTGGCAGGTTCCAAAAAAGCGATTTTGCAATGTTTACATTTACTTCTTGTTTGATATGTTAAGCATGTTTGGTAAAAATTTCAAGTAAAAATTCCAAAATATAACAAAGTTAAAGCCTAAAGAGTACATAGGTTTGCGCATGGGTTTATCCATCGAAAAATGTTCAAATGCGTTTTACTCAAAACTACATATTTCAAACGGTACCCAAAATATCTCGAAAACCACCGCACCGATCAGCTTGAATTTTTTTTGGGTATTGTATATATAATTATCTAGTATTTGTCATAGGATTTTTTTGTTCCGACTTTTAGTTTGTTCTTTATTGGCAAAATACCAGCGATGTTTTCCTTGAAAATCACTTCTTTGAATTCAAGCGTCTGCCATTTTGTTAATACTTGATATTTTTTAAATCGGCTATGACAAAGACTAGATAATAGTATCTACTTTAACATCCTGTTTGATTTTTTGACGTGAGATGATTTTTAACAAAACGCCACTGGGTACCGCAAAAGCAGAGTTTTTTATGGGACTCCGTAGACAACTCAATTACTTCCGTGATTTTTAAAATATTTTTAATAAAAAAAATTGAAAACATTCTTGAAAGTGTATATTTTTACCTAGAAAATACCCCGATCCGATAACTCCAATAGTTTCCCTGAAAAAAATTCTTGAAATTTCTCTTTTTTTCGCGTTTCCAGGTGTATAATCCCCCTTAATAACCCCTTTTGCGATCCGATATGCTATCCCACAAGTTGGTTCTGATCCTACTAGGTATCGTTCTGCAACAGTATTAGTAAGGATGCCCAGGCACCCACCACAGCGTTAAGCTGTTCTGTTGTGCAAGTGCTACTAGCACATCGAAGAAGTGACTTACAATCCTGGATTGAGCTGCCACTCTCTCCAGAGCTTTTAGAGCTGCCTGGCTGTTGATCAAAATACAGATCCGCTTAATTGCATAAGTACTCCATGTCATTTTCTTTGTACAAGCTGGTACCGCAGTTATTTTTGCCTGCAACACAGTAGCTGGCAGCCCAGGTTTATGCCGAACACTTCTCCTGTTCTACGTCCACTGATCCCTGATCCAGTACTGATTTGCGTTTTGGATGCATCTGGGTACCAGATGCTATCATTTGAGCCCCAGCTCCTGCTTGGTGCCATCCATTTCCTTATCAGGTATGAGAACCTTGAAAGGTTTTTGGAAGTTCCTTACAGTGCTGGTTCTGTCCGATTGCATCCATAGCATGTTGTTACTCTTGATGGAATTGAAGATCATGGTTTGATGGCCGATGGCCCTCTCTGGGGATCACTCGAAGTGCGTTCTCTATTGCAGGCCTCCTCTATTAAGTTGAAGGACGTGTTATCAAACGCCCCCTCTGTCAAGAAATCGCCCAGAGCAATTGAGGACCGTTTTTTCAAAACTCGCTTTGTCGTGAAACTAAAATTTTCAGGAAACAGTTTTTATTGTTTAATGAATTTGATATACACAAAATATTAGTTTAAAATAACTTAAGATAATGTTTTTCCTAGTGTCTTTTAAAGACTTATAATTTGGAAATTTTTTTGGATAGTTTTCAAAAATATTAATTAAAGAAAAATTACAGTTTTTGCAAAACTCACTTTATTTAAAATACGTTTATCAAAATACATTGAATTATAAAGAAAATTTCTACAGAAAACAGAAAAAAAACGGTTTAATCGTTTCAATCTTTTTTCACTAATCGCGCTGCTTCTTCCGATGTTGTTTTCCCTAAAACTTCATCATAAAATTCCTTCGCTTCTTCAGTAATATTAATATATTTATCTTAATTTTAATGTATTGACTTTGTTGATTGCAACCGTCAAATCATACGTGGTCCCTATAGTTGCAATTTTTCAAACAACATACCAACTTTTTTGTTTATCGTCTTGATAATGGATAAATAAATTGTCCGAAAGGTCGACAGACATAATTTAGTGTTTTGATTTGCTACCCAGCCAACCAAGAATTCCTTTTTTATTTAGATTGGGTGAGAATTTTGTTATAATTAATATATTTTATGATTTTAGCCATGTCAAGTCTTTTTTCGACGCTCACGTGATTTACTTTAGGTATTGGCTTTACTAAATTCATAGATTTTAGTGATATTACTTTTTTAGCCTTAATATCCACTTTTATAGGACTTCCCGTGTAAGTATTTTTCACCAAAACTTTCACCTTATAATTTTCTTTGCGGTACTCGATTACTCGACATCGACTTATACCGAAAGGTAGTTTAGTTTACAAACATTTGCCAGCTTCTTCTTTGTAGTTGTAAGTTTTCCAATCTTGAGCCCATATTTTTACCGATCCATGATTGTTTCACCTTTTCATTACGACAAGCAAACAAATAATGGCAGTTTACAAGATTAAAATATTTAAAACGCATTCAATGCAAAATTAACTTATATATTATAGTAGATAAAGCGAGTTTTGCTAAACCGACATTTTTGTATAAAGCGAGTTTTGCAAAAACTTTCCGTTTTCTCTAGCGTTTTTCTAATGAAGCAAAGCGAATTTTGCAATATTTGATAGCAAATTCTGAAAGGTCGCTACAAAATTATATACATTTGATATAAAGCTCAATATTCTTTAATTTTGACAAAGCGATTTTTGAAAAAACGGTCCTCAATTTCTCTAAAACGCAACCAATGTCACAGTCAAAACCATTCAATCACAATAAAAAGATATTTCGTTACATAGGTAGAGTAACACAAAATTTGTACAAGTTGCTAAAGAATTGAATATAAATTGCGATAGATCTCATGATGCTTTTAATTAAACATTCCCAACGATGATTTACTTGGTGGTTCTTTGTTTAGTTGGGATGATGCTTGTAACAAAATTACAGTTGTGAAGAATTTACGTATGCCTATAATAACTATTTATGGTACAAGTGTGTTATATGACAAATAAGTCACGCGAGAAAGTTTAGCCCGCGAGGCCGTTAGGCCGAGAGGGCTATTTTCTTAGTGACTTATTTGTTATTAACACACGCGTGGCATACAAGATTTATTAAAAATGTAATTAATTGTTTTGACGTTTGACGTTTTAAAATGTCAGATTTAAATTATGAAAACTAGTATAAAGTAGGTGTATTAAATAAGTAGGCATAATTATTAAAAATGTGAGTGAGTTATATTAACCCCACTCATAAGTTACATAAGTCACTAGTCAAATATCAAATAAGTCAAATAAGACAAATAAGTCAAAATATGTTATTTTACTTATTTAAAAAACCATAGTTATACCTCTATTATTGCGAGATATTGGATAAAAGCATTAAATTTATTAAAAAACTATGTATCAACAATTATTAAAAAAAACGATCACTGCTAAATTTTATAATTTAAATAACAACTGTAGATATTTTTATAAAACCTACATGCTCATATTCCATGAATTTTTAAATTTCGTGCGCGTTTTTACCTTTTTTACAACGTTGACACATCTAATGAACTACGATATAAAAAGTACATTTTTGAAATTTATTTGCTAATAATTACTATCGCAAGTTCTGAAGCTGTACTTTTAAGTGTCTAAAATGTTTTATATAATAAGTTCTCTCATTTTCTCTATTTTTTCCCATAAGGAAAAATGAAATTTCAAATGCCAATATTTTTTTTCTGGTTCTCTGTAGCTCTTCAAAAATTTAATTGAATCATTATCATATCATAATCTATTAATATGCCGAATTTCATTAAATTCTGAATGGTAAATCTAAAACCGACAGTACTACCTTAATTAAGTCACATAAGTTACTTTTATGTCACTTGGCGTTATTAAATTCGTTTTCATCCAATTCACTTGTTTCTTTATACGTTGTTATAACTAATCAACTAGGCATATTGTGGAAATTTGTATTTTAGGTTTTAGATAATAGCGGTTTGAATGAAAAAAATTACGTATTTTCATTACGTGAAGAAATTAAATTCTCCAGTAACGAATGAGATTATGTCATAAGTGACATTAGTTCAATCTACATCTCTAATGCCGTCTTCCGTCTTATATACGTTTGAATCTTTGAATGTGTGGAACAATCGACGAATCTATACTTAATGCAATCCTGGCTTGGCCTTTTTTAATTTTCCAGCGTCAGTTTTAGTATTTGGCGGTGGATTTATGCATTTTTCAAGATCCAAAAATTCCTACATATTTTCCATGGCAAATGCCCAAGTATGATAATTTTCGACGCCTTTTAACTTTTCAATCGTAGAAATGATATCGTTCCCTGACATTATTAATATATGAACCGAACTTTAGTAACACGAAAAACAAAAACAGTCTAGCGTCTACACTTTGCAGTTTGCACTTGTTGATTTTTGTTCAGCAACAACTGAGCACACTTTTTACTCGGCAACTACCGTTTGTAAAAAAAAACTTTCAACGACCCGCCTTCGTACTTTATTTATTTTAAACTTTCACAAGCATCAAATTCACTTTTATTTATTCTTGATTAAGTATCCCGCACCTAGGTGTATACCTGGGCCCATAACCTGTTAAGATTTTGTGTTTTAGAAGTAGGCATTCATAATAACCAAGAATGAAATAAAACACGTCGTTGCTGTGTTGTGGTTTGTGCATAACCGGCATAACATACTATGGCGACTATGGCATAACTAACTGCTTTATTAATAACTAATGCGCATGCTATAATGAAGTCATGAACATAATATTCTTAACCTCAACACAAATTCGAGTTGCATATCTCTTATCTATGGGCTGCAGGATGCACTGTCGCTTGTAAGCAGCAGTACCCCTAGATGCAAGTTCTAACCATAGTATAAGAAGTTATACAGTAGGGACACTCGCAATTTTTTTGTGTTCCAAATTTTTATGCGCATGTCAAAGTCTAGGTTGAGTATCTTAGCGAGTTAACAGATGCCGCGGCTGTTTCAGCGTTTGTTACAGTGATGTCAAATTTACTGAAATTTCGCTAAAATAAATGATTTTTATTTAAATTTTGACGATTTACTAATAATTTATGAATGCAATAATAAAACTACTTTAACAGAAATGTAATAGAATGCACTTTAAAATAAGAGAATGCATTACAAGGTTTATTTCTAAATTTTCTGCTATATTTAAAAATTTAATAAAATTCTCAAGCTCTGAACCAATTATATTAGAACTGGCAACATAACACTTCCCATTACATTTAGCGCTCTTTCGAATTTGTTGACAAGTGATTTTTAAAAGTGAATTTTATCAAATTAGAAAGAAACGATGAGTAATAATGCATGTGCAGTACGTTTTTGTAAAAACCGATCTGGAATGGGTATTGTACTCCATAAATTTCCGAAAAGTATCGAGCAAGGTAAGCAGTGGGTGGAATTTTGTCACAACGATTTATTGTTCAGGAAAGTGGATCTATACAATTCGTATCACAGAGTGTGTGCTGTACACTTCGAAGCTAACATGTACAAAACTGTGGTACAAAGAAATCTTCACGAACATGCAGTTCCAACCTTGAATGTAGTTTTGACCCCACCAATGAGCCTAAGAGAAGATAATTTAGCAATTCCATCTACTTCAGCAGGAATTTCTAGTGTACAGATTTTTTCAACACCGAGAAGGTTTTCTGAAGAAATTCAAGAGGAATTTCCCATACCAAGTAACACAAGCTTTAATTTTATTTTAATTTAGAATATTTGTAATCGTTTACAAATATTAATTATTATTAATATTTTAGGAAGCGAGAGATCAAGATCTCCGTTGAACTCGGCTACAACCCAAACTCCTTTGAAGATGACTGCTCATACACCGAGGAAGGAAAAGCTGAGAACTAAAATAAAAATGGTTCAACGTTCCAATTTAAGAATAGCCAAAATGCCTGTAACGAGTTTAACTCAAGAAGATTCAGACTGGTGTGACCGAGTGTTTCCTCCAAATATTGCAAGGTTTGTTAAATTGCAGGGATATTTATTTCAGATGAAACCACAAGGTCGACGCTATACAAAGGAATTTTACCAGGTATGTTTAAAATTTTATTTTGTAAGTCCAGCTGGGTATAGGTATATGTCTAGTATGTTTATTTTTCCTTCAAAACGGTCGCTTTCCAGGTTAACGGAAAATTATATTTTTTCTGCGGGTATCAATTCTTCTGTTTTTCAGGCAATTAAAATAAAAATTGATCAGTTTCGTCCAGAGGATAAGTTTTGTTGTATTTGTTTGGATGAAATGTCCATTAAATCTCATTTGTTTTATAAAATTGGGTCTCAGGAAATTGTTGGATTTGAAGATAATGGCAGAAAGAAAGCGTTTCGTCCAGCTTTACACGTTTTAGTTATTATGGTGAAAGGGATTTATAATAATTGGAAACAACCCCTAGCTTATTATTATGTTTATAATACATGTGCAGATGTTAATTTAAAGAGTATGATTGTTGAATGTATTCAGGGATTAAGAGAAATTGGATTAGTTCCTAAAGTTTTGATTTGTGACATGGGTGCTTCTAATATTGGGGTAGCAGGACTTCTGAACATTTCTCCCGAAAATCCCTATTTCTTTGTTGATAATGAACAGGTCTTCTTTATGTTCGATGTTCCTCATCTCATCAAAGCTACAAGAAATAATTTATTAATCCATAGTTATCATTTTCAAGGTAAACACACTTCTTGGAAGTATATTGAATCCATGTACAGTCAGGACCAAAAATTTTCTAGTAGATTATGCCCCAGATTACAAGATTCGCACATTCATCCAAGTGCATTCGAGAAAATGAAGGTTCGTTTAGCAACTCAAATTTTAAGTTCTTCTGTTTGTGCTGCAATGACCACTTATATGAGTCGAGGATTTCTTCCAGCAGATAGTATAGGTACTATTGAATTTATTGAACGCTTTGACAAGCTTTTTGATATTATGAATTCATCAACATTATCCAATTCCAAAAAATTTAATAGACCTTACAGAGGTGATGACTTTCAAGTTGAATTTTTAAATGATACTCTAAATTTTCTGAAGGAAGTAAAGGTTTTTAACAAGGATGGAAAAGATGTTAGTCGTAAAATAAAATCTATCAGATGCTGGCAAATTAGTATTAACGCGCTTTTAAATTTATGGCCTTTTTTAAATTCAAATGGATTCAAATTTTTGTTAACGCGAAGATTAAATCAAGATGCATTGGAAAATTTTTTTGGAGCCATTAGACAGCAAGGGGGTAATTGCGTAAATCCCACTTCTATTCAATTTCAGAATGCTTTTAAAAAATTATTTTCTTTAAATCTTTTGAATTGCGGAGGCGAAAATTGTTTGGGTGATTTAGATGCTATTTTAACAAGTATGCAGGATATTCCTAATACATCATTTGTGCAACCTTTAGCTGCTTTACCTGATCTTGATGGTGAACCACATAATACTGTTTCTATTTTATCACTTAAGGATTGCGATTATCATTTTCACACTTTGGAACAAAATTCTATTCGTTATATTTGTGGGTATTTAATTAGAAAATGTTTATCAGTTCATAATTGTCCCGATTGTGAAAAGTTTGCCAAAGAACATAAAGAATTAGATGACACATCCATGTATTCCCATTTTAAAGCATACGAAAATAAAAACATGGATACATTTGGAAATTTATATATGCCCTCCGATAGCTTCTTTTTTTATATCTGTGAGTTAGATAAAGTGTTTAAAAATCATTTTGAAGAGTATGCCTTACAAAAAAACATTGCTTCACTATTTTATTCAATTTTAGAACTTCACAATTTCAACCACCCTTGCGAAATGTTTCCAAAAAATTACTTACTTAATTTATTTATACGAATGAAAATTTTTTATACTCTTAAATTTGCTAATCGAAATTTTAAAGTAACTAATGAAAAGGGTGAAAGAAAACACCGGAAAAATGTAATTTGGAGGCATGACTGATAGATTTGGCAAAGTTTTATTCTTTCGAAAAAAGGTTTCCAATAATTAATTAACATTTTTCATGCTTATCTAAGTATTTCTTCTTAAATTAATATTATTTAATTATTACTTTTGATGTAGTACTATTATTACTACTAATATACCAAGTTGGCTCTCATATTTTTGTTTTATGTTCTATTACGTGTTATGTTTTCAGTATTTAATGTGCCTTTGTTTTAGCAAATATAAACCTTTAAAAGTTATATTAGTAACTGTCTCTATTTTATATTTATTTTGTTTATTTTTATTCAAAATAATGATAGAATATAAGGTGAAGATCATAAGGAATATTAAACAAAGGATTAACAATCACGATGAAGAAAACTGCTGGCAAGAAGTTTATATGGTTTATATAGTTATTAACATAAAAATAATGTAAAAGTTTCAATTTTTTACATGTTAGAAAAATTAATATTTAACAAACTTATTGTTTTGTCTTAATATTTGCATTATTAAAACGATAAGTTTTTCATTTATTAAATTTTTTAACATGTAGTAAAGGTAAGACATTTATTACCAGAACTTGGAAAAAGATATTAAATTGTTTGTAAAAATTATTAAAGATGTTGAATTATATAAGTTTTTAGTAGCAAATAAATTTGTATAAATTTTGAATATAGTTTGATTCTTTTATTATGATACTTATGTTGTGGAATGGTCTTCAACGTATGTTAATCTTTGAACTTAATTTAACTCACAATTATACAACTGCCTCTCGAAAACCTCTTAAACGTTGGGAAAACAATATTTTTATTGTATTATAACAAAATTATAAAGCTTGTAAATTATAAACAAGATTTTGAAATAATGAACCCATGTGTTTATTTAAATTTCTTTTGAAATAATATATAACATTTAGTTGAAATAATAATTATTGTTCTATGCTTAATTATTAATGCGAAAATAATCACATCTCACGCGGTTTATTTTAAATTTAAATTAATATAACAGCGCCATCTCTACGTATCTCACATGAACTTAACCCAGACTTGAAAATCTGGAACACGAATATCAAAGACGCCGACACCGAGTGTCCCTACTGTATAACTTCTTATACTATGTTCTAACCTTAAGTTCATATGAGTTCATGCTAAAACTAAACAGAAATGGCGGTGTAGTATGTCCAGATGTGGTATGTAAACATGTTTTTCAACAAATGTATTAATTTGCATCGCAGGAAATATTTTTTACTCAATAAATAGGTAGTTAATTTTTATACTAATGTTACAATAAGAAGTTATGAAAAATATAGATACAATATACGAAAACAGTGTTAATAATAAAACTGACAGTGGAACAAAATTAATCACTAATAAAGATGCTCAAGGTAATGAAGATGTAATTGAGTATAGTTAAAATTTATACCTACTACACAAATTTTTCTTTTAGGATATAAATTTATTTTTAGAAAAAGTGAAGATCGTAAGTGCATTAGTTTAAGTATGCCAAATTCTCTTAATGTAACACTGAAAAACAACAATGTTGAATACACGAACTGTGATATAACTGTAAAAATAAAACAGGAAAATTTACCATCATCTTCACAACAATGGTGGTTCAAAACTTGGCCAGAGAGGTACGATAAAATAAAAAACAATGTTGACGTTGACAATGCTGAAGTAATATCGAATAATTATACGAATACTCAAATAACGTCCAGAATGTGTGATAAAACTAATGATATTAAAAATTCAAATAGTAGAGTGACTCTTAACGAAGCTTTGCAAAACATATCTTTAGCTTATAGTCCTGTTACAAAGCAACTTCATTTGTTATCCAATGATAAAAGTTTAGATATGCAAAACAAAAATTTAAATGAACAAATTTGTGATAAAATTGTTGATGATTCTGTGGAGGAACCTACTATACAAAAATTTGGACATAAACGAAATGATCCAGGATCCTTTTCCAGTACAATTTCAAGTTTGAGTGATCCTTCCCCCTCTGGTAGTTTATTAGATGCCGAAGAAAGGTGCTCAATTAGTAGTGAAGATACTGATTACAAATCACATAAGAAGAGTTTTAGGTTTTTAAATAGGTTAGTGATACATATGTAATCAACATATTATTTTACTAATAATTAATAATATTTTAGTAATATCTTTTCTTGGAAATCTCACAGTTCCAATGCAAGTAATTTAATTGGCTGGAAGGTTTTTAATAGACTGCCAAATGAGGATAATTCCTCTTCACATCAAGTTATAGCTAGCTCATCTGCACTTATTCAAAATATAAGGTAGAATAATGTTTTCTTTTTCTTCTTCTTTCTAGCCCTTTGATGTTCAAGAACCTAGGCCTCTTCCAATGTTTTCCATCTCTCTCTCTCTCGATTCCCCGTCACTATTCCATTGGAATCCGACTATTCGTTTTATGTCATCGCTCATCTCATATGAATAATGTTTTAATCCTGTTTAATGTACCCACTATAAATGTTAAGAAAATCTTTATTATAAAGATCATGTTAAAATAACGGTTTGTGAAAACGATAGGTAATCAGGTCTATTATGTATCCCAACCGTTAAAAATAACTGTCGACCTTTATGTTATAATAAAGTTTCAAAATAACTGGTTCCTTAGCGTTTATTACAGCATTGGTATTACGTATCCACCTTTAAAATAACCATTGACAGTCAACGTTATTTTTTAAAGCATAAAATAATAGTAAGTTTTGAGTACTTCTAAAGCGAGAAAGCTTTATTGTAGCTCACAAGTGTCGGAAAAAGATAGCAATATTTAAATTTTTGGATCAAAAAACAGTCCTACGAAACCATAATAATTTGGCATTTGTCAGTGCTATTAAATGTCATTTAAATTTAAAATATTTTTCATTTTCATAAAATGAAATGAAATGAAGAAACGGATATACAAAAGAAATTCGAAAAGTTCAACTACTTAAATGGAACCATTAAAAGAATATTCAAGAACAGAAATGGTCAGAATACGGCATTAAAATTCTATAAAAGAATTTCAGTACCAACAGTAACCTATAGAGGCGAAACATGGACCCTAACAAAAGGTGAAGAAAAGCAATTACAGGCCGCAGAAAGGAGTTTCTTGAGGGAGATTGCAGGGTACAAGAGGGTTGATAGAAAGTGTAACACCGATACCAGAAACGAGTTAAACGTCTCCAGCAAAAACGACCGCATTAAGAATTACAGAAATAATTGGAAACAACACTTTGAAAGAATGACCGACAAGCGGATACCTAAACAATTATAAGTAATATAAGCAAAGCGCGGATGATGATGATAAAATAAAAAGTACTTAAGTTTCTGTATATGGTTTTATTTAAGAAATTATATCATAAACTAATAAAAATAGTTAAATTTACAATTAATCTACTAGCTAACTTACAACTACTATACTCGTATTAACGAAAATTTTGAATTACAATGTTGCAAATTTTCTGTTTTTAGCTAACCTGAAACTCTTTGCTGTACTCCTTCTTCTTCTTCTTCTTCAAACTGTTGCAGAATTTCTTGTGGTAATTTGATTTCCACTGCAATGTTATGTAAAATCGCACAAGAATAAACAGTTTTTGCATCTTTGACAGAATTATAATTGAGGATCCTATGTTTATGAAGGCACCTAAATCGACTTCTCAGTACACCAAAGCACCTTTCAATGCAGTTTCTTGCTTTAATGTGTGCTTCGGTGTACCTACTTTGTGGAGAGTTTGCTTCTGCATTTTCTACTGGAGTTAACGGCCACGGTTGCAATGAATAAGCAGCATCGCCAATAAAAGTTTATTTTGATAAAAATGTGCCATTAGCTTTCACATCCTCAACTTACCCACCTGGAAGACAACTTTAACGCCCCCAACAAACTGTGTTTGAAATGCCTTTTAACTGCAGATAATTCCATGTTCCAAAATAAATAACGTACTTTTAAATATATTGGCACTGCTGTTACTCTTTCGGCTTACTTCGTATGTGGTAATTAAGTATGCGCATCAGATCATTTGTTAAACGGTATTTTTCAACCAAAAACCTGTTACGCATTGAAAATGGATCACTCTTTTCCCTTAAAACTCTTCTTTCAACCTTCTCCCATGCTTCACTTCATTTACAGATCAATCAGAAAAAGTGTTTATATAAACCTCGAAAGTAATTATATAAACCTACATAAACTACATTTTTATAATAAATTATATACTTAAATAAATACTTCCAATCCGCATTTTCTAATACATTCAGAACAAAAATATTAATTAATCCGGCGTTAAAAGCTATTTTTTCTCTAATCTATTTTTCTTAACGGCACCTATTAAGCACTTGTTATATTTTGCACTATAAAGGTTAAGAAAACCATTATTATAAAGATCATCTTAAAATAACGGTTTGTGAAATGGATACGTAATACCAATTTGCCGAAAACCTTTATGTTATGTCATAACTGTCACCTTTATAATAACGTTTGTGATACATAATAGACCTGTATGCTTGTTATGTTGAAAACAATCTTGAACACTAATTTTTATCTTTTATTTTTATCTGCATCGCAAAGTGCATGTCTGCATGCAAGACATGTGTACCAATTTTCATCGATATTTTATATTTTTGAGTTTAAAAATAATTTCAAATCGATTTAATAGCTCAATAGTTCTTGCAGTTTTAATTTGATGTTGACTTTTTGTTAAAATTCATGAAAATCATATCTATGGTTTTGCATAAGAGTCTGCTTTTAGGGAAAATCACAAGGTGTTGTTAAACAGTAAAATACTTATCTAAATAAAAATCTAAAACAAATTCTTAAGAAATCCTAAAAAAATTATACAATGTAAAAATCATTTTATGAAAAACAACATTTTATCGAATATATTAGCTTAAAATATATGATCAAAATATAAGAATTTTTTTAAATGTTCTGTAGTTATACAGTGGCTCTCATAATTATTCATACACCCCTATGCTAGCCATGTAAATTATGCGTTCTGAAGGCGTGATTTGTCATATAAAAATTATTTTTACAGCAATACTTATTGGAAATTTTTTGTTGAAAATTTCATTTACTTCCTTTATGGTTTTATAAATTTTTCTATTTTTTTGCACCGTTTTTGAGATACAGATGAAAATCTTTTTTGCATTTTATCGAGTTTCGTTTAAATCACTGTAAGTTGGAAATGGTGCGACAAAATAGAAAAATTTATATATTAACCAAAAAAGAAAAGGAAATGAAATTTGCAACAAAAAATTTTCAATAAGAAGTATTGCTGTAAAAATAATTTTTATATGACAAATCACGCCTTCAAAACGCTTAATTTACATTGCTAGCATAGAGGTGTATGAATAATTATGAGAGCCACTGTATATTGGGAATAGAAGAAGATTTTAGCAAAATTTCATCACGGTTTACTACCCCGTTCTCGGGAAATTAATTGGTAATTGAACAACCAATATATAGAGTTGTCACTTTCAATTCTCTAAAAGTAAAAAGAACCCTAAACATATTTAACACTTGTTGGTATTACAAATATTATGTATTATCAGTTTTAATAACAAATTATCAATTTTTACTCATAAAAATTATTACATTTTTTATTTTGTTAGTAGGTTGAATTCTTGGGATAGTCGCTAATAAAAATTTTATTATGTCAAATTTATTATTTGTAATTTCAGAAAATAAACCGATTTAACCCATTAAGTACCAGCGTCCTCATTTGAGGACAGTAACTTATCGTAGGCCTTAGGGGTTGTCCTTTAATCACGTGAGGTGCTAACAGGGGGGGAGGGGGTTAGAATAACATCACGATTGATCACGATGGGGGGGGAGGGGATGCTGTGACAATCACGTGTATATTTTCTTGCTACCACGTGAAATCCCGAGAGAGCAAATTTATGCCTAAAAAGCAACATAACAACAATATTTAGCTCTCAGCTGGCTTCCGGCACTGGACCTTGTGACGCCAATCGTCGTTCCGCTGCCCGCGGCCTTCTGTTTCGCTGTCACTACTTATAGAAATTTTTCAAAAAAAAATACACGTGATGTTGGGAAGGGGGGTTAGGGGTAGCCTAAAACCTCACGACGTATCACCAAGGGGGAGGGGGGGTAAAAAAATGGCATAAAAAACCTCACGTGATTAAAGGACGGCCCCTTAACAAAATATATAAGATTTACAATCGTATTCATAAAAATGTCTTAAAATACTCTTTAAACCTATTTTAGTTAAAACGTGTTTTAAGGCTTACAGAGCTGTTTAACTTTCGTTCATTCATAAACGGCCCGTAAACCTCCGTTAACTAAAATTTATGTCTACTTTTGTAAAATATGGTTGGTACTTAATGGGTTATTAAACAAAAACAAGTAACTTCAAGTCTCATCATAATTCTAATTTCGGAGATATGATCGATAATGATATTTTATTTCTACTCTGGTATCGAAGTTCTCCCGAGAAAGTGCTAGCTAAAAATTACAAAAGAAATTCGGACATTGTTTTGTAAATGAAAAATTATAATTAAATTAGGTAATACTTTTAGCACTATTTTGTTTGTATATACCTATAGCTTGTATTGTTTTGAATTTTTTGTAATTTTTGGAACTTTCAGTTATATCTTTATCACTGACGCGCATGAATGCATTAACGAGAATCTGGTTTGTTCCCCCCCCCCCATACTATTGCCGCCATTTTGTTTAAAATTATATAAGAATATAAAGACACCGCAATATTATCTGTTTATTCTGTTGCAAAAAGATGTCTAACTATTGTAGACTCACAGTCAATGCCGTAACTAGGGTATGGCCCCGGCCATAGGCGCTTTTTGAATGAAAGCGCCGAAAGGCGCCAAAGTTAAAAATATTGTCTTTATTATAGGCGCCATTTGAATAAAGGCGCCGAAATTAAAAAATTTTAATTATAAATATTGTATTTAATATAAGCGCCAGAGGTGCCATTTAAATAAAGGTGCCATTTGAATAAAAGTGCCGTTTAAATAAAGGCGCCAAAATTTAGAAGTTCAAATTATAAATATTGTATTTAATATAGGCGTCATTTTAATAAAGGTGTTGTTTAAATAAAAGCGCCGAAATTCAAAAGTTCTAATTAAAAATAGGCGATAATTAAATAAAGGCGCCTAATTTATATTTTCTTGTTGGTAAAACTATATAATCAGTTTTTTTAAATTTAATAAATTTTAACTGAGAGTATGTCTCAAAATTCGCCATTTTATACCAAATTCAAAAAAACCTCTCTTTGGGAGAGAGAATAAAAGGCGCATTTTTGTAGTTGCCCATAGGTGCCAAAAATTCTAGTTACGGCACTGCTCACAAGTGGAATAGACTTGAATCACGACGTCTATAATTATTGATCTTTTCTTGTGATGAAGATAGATTTCTAATTCTTAATTGAACAACATAAATAAACTGATTCTGAATGCAATAAAAATTATTTGTTTATCAGTGGTATTTATAATTTTCATATTTTACTTTACTTAATACATCCTTTCTGGAACATGGAGTGGATGTGTTTGTTTTCTACTGTATTATTGCCCGTTCAATGCAAAAATATTGTTCTTTAAAGAAATAATGCTGAATTTGCGATTCAATTCAATTAGACAAACCTAACAGAATTACATATGATGGCGGAATTCCCATTGTAATGGTCAAAATTAAGATGTACATGCCAATTACTACAAAATTTGATCACCATTACACATGGCATTACATACAGCACATAAATTTTCAATCCTTATTAAATTATTGAAATACTGATAACTGTCAGATTAATTATTAAATTAATAATAATTGAACGTGTTATAATTTTCTACAAGCCATCTAACAAATTTTCACAAAAAATAGATAAATTAAGATTTCAGTTAATATTTTATGTAATTTTCTTACTTTTACATTTAGCTCAATTATCTTCTCACCTATACTTATACTTTAAAAGCTTTATTAGCACACAAAATTTGAAGTAAATCGGATGTACATTTCCGGAGATGTGATGACATTTTCATTTTTTATATTTATTTTATTGTGGTAGCTCTGGCAAAGATTTTTCTGCCAAAACCTTATTTTCACCACTAGAGCCCACCAGACATACTTTCAAAATGTTTGATTGCTATCGACGCAGAAATGCCGAAGAAAATCGATGGTTCGAGGGACAAGAACTTTTTGCAAGATTTTGAAAAAAAGCGTAATCTCTTTTTTTCATGTTGAATTACTGATTTTAATCAAATAGTTTTATGTGCTGCCAAGTCCTAGGGGGTCATTGTTCCTACAATCAAAATTTGGTTGAAATCCCTTCAGTACTTGATGAGTTATTCACTCTTGAAGTTTCAACTTTGACAGCTTGTAATTTTTGACAGATGACAGATAGAAAGTTAATTTTACCTATTCTGGATAAATCTTTTTAAGGACTTTAAAATAACCTATCGCAAGACAAAATCGTTTTTAAAAATCTTATGTCATTTTCTTGTGGTGGCACTCCTGATTGACAGATTGCGACGAAAACCTTATTTTCACTTTTCTACCATGAACCCTACTATCATTCCAAATTTGGTCGTGATTGGTTGAACGGTTCAGGAATAAATCGAGAGACAAAATATGACGACAGACCGACACAGAATGTTTTTTTTTATTTTTTGCAAATCTTTACGTTTCTGAACACGGTGATCTCGAAAATGTTTAAAAAAAAATTTGAAATTTTTTTTCGATTACCTCACCACAAAAAACAATATTTTTTTTTTATTGGAGGTAAAAACCTTTCTTCATGCATTTTTATAACTTTGTTTATTGTTTATGATATTTAAAAAGTATTTTTCTAATTCTGTTACAAAATGACTACTTTTGGAATGTCATTTGAGTTTCCAAATGTCATTCTTTTTATCACTAGTGATAAAATGAGATTACTTTTATCACTAGTTATAAAATGAAAATAATATCACAATATAAGTTAACTGAATTTTTAATTATAAATATTTACAACACAATTTACAAATTTCATATTTCCATGATTATTTTCCAGCGCAGATATCGATGGCGAGGGTGATATTCTGGAATTCGCCGGTGGCATCGAAGTGTTAGTAATATTTGTTTGATTATTTTCCATCGCAGATATCAATGGCGAGGGTGATATTCTTCTGGAATTCGCCGGTTGCATCGAAGTGTTATTGTTTGTTTTCACATTTTCGCCTAAAATTTTAGTAGAAATTCGTTTCTTGTTTTCTATGGAATCTTCAATATAACCCTCGGCAACGGTAGAAGATTTCCATCCCCCATGTCGCTTTAATGTTAATAAATCCGCTCCAGAATTAGCCAATAAGGAAGCCGAAGATCGACGAAAACAGTGACCAGTATATTGGTCAGAATTAGGCAAATTTAAAAAAATTGCAATTTTTTAGGCATAGTACCAATTGTGTTAATCCCAATAGGTTGTCTCGTACATTTTCCGTTTCTATATCCCAAAAAAAAACGAGAATTTGCTTGGTTCGGTCGAAGAGATACATATTTTCTAACAATTTCAACTAAATTTAACCCGTCAATATTGCCTTCTGTTATTGTGAATGTTCTTGGATGTTTTGTTTTTGTATCAGGAATACAAATTTTGAAAAACGAGCCAAAATCTACAACATGATCTGTGAGCATTTTAACAAGTTCGTCCTTACGGCAGCCACCGGATAATGCAATAATCAAGACTACCTATAAACAAAAAATAAATTATGAAGATAAATTCTTAACACTTGCTACTAACAAATTTTCACGCCTAGTTATAAAAAGTATCACTTTTACATCTAGGTTGCATAAATAGCTATTATTGCATTCAGAATCAGTTTATTTATGTTCAATTAAGAATTAGAAATCTATTTTTATCACAAGAAAAGATCAATTATCGACGTCGTGATTCAAGTCTGCTCTACTACTGTGAGTTACAATAGTTAGACATCTTTTTGCAACAGAATAAACAGATAATATTGCGGTGTCTTTATATTCTTATATAATTTTAAACAAAATGGCGGCAATAGTATGGGGGGGGGGGAACAAACCAAATTCTCGTTAATGAATCATGCGCGTCAGTGATAAAGATATAACTGAAAGTTCCAAAAATTACAAAAAATTCAAAACAATTGAAGCTATTGGTATATACAAATAAAATAGTGCTAAAAGTATTAATTTAATTATAATTTTCCATTTACTAAACAATCTCCGAATTTCTTTTTGTAATTTTTAGCTTGCACTTTCTCGGGAGATATACTATATACACCAAACAAATCTCCTAAAATCTTTAACAGATTTCGTTAAAATTTGGTGTAGGTACTTTTGATTGGAGGTATAGCGGCAGAAGTGACGACATTTTTATTTCATTTTGCAGACCACCAAATTTACCTGCTAAAACTTTTGAAGAGGAGCAACGTCATAGAGAAGAATATAAAGCTATATTGGCTGCAGCTAAAAAGAAGGAAGTTCAAAACACAGCAGCAAAACAAAAACAGCAAAAGAATCTACTTCGTCAAGAAGAACAATTTGTTGCTTCGACGAAACATTTTACTCAATTAGTTCTTCCTAATTGGAATTCTATGTGAGTAATTTTATAAATATTAATATTGCAGTGTTACGCAGACTCTTACTTAGTATCTTGCCTTTAGAGGCCAGGGCGCTTATTCTTGAGCTCATACGACTTTATTTGCATACGCAAATACGAAACTTTCGTAAACAAATGAAGTAATCGCTCCCCTTGATTGGTCGAAACATAATGGTTCCTATGCGAATCAAATCGAGTGAGCTCGAGAATAAGTAGAGTCCCTAACGTTTGGATTCACAGACAAGTATGAAGTGCTAAGTAAAGCCAATAAGGTCGAATTTGTTTTTATTGCAACTTTATTTACTCGGTTGATAATAGTATACCTATTTTTTTAACTCTGGAACTTCACACTTATTTTTTGTAACGTGTCCTACACACTGGGTTTTAGAGACCCAAATATTGTTTTTATGATATTTTAAAGTTAACAACCAATTTAAACAAAATTTTTGTTTAGTACTCTTTAACAATGCTGTCTTGGTAGGGGAGCCTGCCCTACAGTGAGACAGGTCTCACTTCATGTGCTCTCAAACTTCTCTCACCTTTTAACAGGAAAGAGGAAGCATTGGTTATTGGTCGAGTTTGTACATATTGGAAATAAGTGTATTTCTGACAAGTAAAAGTAAATTTTACCACATTTTTTGTAAGGCGTGGTAAATTTTTTGAATTTTGAATTTTTCCAAAGTTTTTAGAAATCAAGTGTAGGGGGCAGTGCCTTCATATTTCACGTACAGTCACGAGCTAGATACAGTACCGCAAATTTCGGCCATATTGGAGCCCTAATTTATGCGGGAAATTAAAAGAAAATTGTAACTGGAACAATCACGTTATGACAATCACTTGTATATTTTCTTGCCATCATGGGAAATCCGGAGCAAGAAAATTTATGCCTAAAAAGCAACATAACAACAATATTTAGCTCTCAGCTGGCTTCTGGCACTGGACCTTATAACGCCACTCGTCGCCTTGCTGCCCGAGGCATTCTGTCTCGCCGTCTCGTTATAGAGGGGTTCTACTATACTAACATTAAGTTAAGATTGAATATTGAACAGAGCCAAGGTAAGGGTGACTTATCCGCTAAAATTCATAAATAATAGATGTCCCAAATTAACTTAATAATCATGGTCCAGTCAGTATGTACATTTGAAATTGCATTAATTATAAGAAGCAATTTTTTTTCTCCAATCGATAGGGGGGGGGGGTGTCATTGGTAGTATTAATACCTTTTATTCGTGATTTTTACTACCTAAAAATCTCATCTCTACTAATAACTTTAGGCGCCTATCATATTTACTCAGATTAAACTACAATTATATCACTCCCGGTCGTATTCGTACACTCCTATGTTAACAATGTAAATTCAAGATTTTGAAGACCTTTTTTGATACAGAAAAATTACTTTTACAGCAAAACTTATTAGACACTTTTAGTCGCCAATTTCATTCTCTTAATTTTTGTTTATATCCATTTTTTCGATTTGTCGCACCGTTTCCGTTTTGCAGTGACTTAAAAAAGACTCGGTAAAATTCAAAAAATATTTTTTGAATATCTGTACTCAGAGACGGAACTACCGGGGTGCGATACACGCGGGTCCCCTGCTAAAGGGTCCTCAGTTGTACTGTGACCTTTTCAATCTTAAAAAAATTCTCAAAAGTAGGAGGTGCACAACTAGATGCTATTTGGAGTCTGGGGGGAGGTATAGAACAGCCCCAGGCACCGTGATTGCCATGCTTCCATACCAGGAATTTTACTATAATATTCAGTGGGGTGTTGCAAACCCCCCGTGAGAGATATAATATGCTGTATAAATATGCACTGAAACATTTTGTTTGTATACAAATGATATGTAGATGTGTTTGTTCTAAGAGAATATAAAGTTTTCA
The DNA here is from genome assembly GCA_958510845.1 of Cantharis nigra. Classification (NCBI taxonomy): domain Eukaryota; kingdom Metazoa; phylum Arthropoda; class Insecta; order Coleoptera; family Cantharidae; genus Cantharis; species Cantharis nigra. The sequence continues at coordinate 48,200,059 of OY294028.1, forward strand.
TAGGAAGGTAAATAACACAACGTATACACACACACCTTTGGGTATGGAATACCCCCCAGTGCACCAGCAATTATAGTTAAAGGATTTTCCGTTCCAAGAATGTAACTTTCTAAAAGGTTTATTACAATTTATTAAAATTACAATATTCTGAGGGGTGTTCCAGACCCCCGGTGCGAATTTTTACGGTACATGATGTGTGAATATGATGTATGAATTGTATACAAATGACATATAAATATATTTCTTCTGACAGAGTGATAAATTTTTATGACAAAAATAAAACACAAAACGTATACACACACTTTTGCGCTATTTGTGCTGGTGATAATCTCGTTAATCTCTTTATACGCACCAGCGATAGACTATTAAAATTATGAAGTTATTGCAATCTAATACAGCCTTGAAATCTAAAATCAAGGGCGGATCTAGGATGGGGGAATAAATATATTATGTATTTTAATAAGAATATTTTATTTTAATATTTTTAAACTTTCAACTAAACAAGACGTAGTCAATTTCGTTGCTTTTTTATAGCTCATGAGTGGGGGTTGATATCCTGTTGTATCTGCCTTTGCCTGGCAGTCTTAGAGAATTAAAAAAGGAAATAAAAAATTAATCTATGGTATTCTAAAAATTTCCCAAGATTTCCTTGAGATGAAAATATCATTTTTAAGTTTTACTAAGATTTCTTAGAATTTTCTTAAAATTTGCTTGGATTTCTTTTCACTTTTGTATATCACGATTTTATTTCCTTTGGTTTTCCTATTACTACAAACTAAGGGGAAATCGACTGAAAAATTGTGTGTGCTATTGAATGGAAATCTGTAAAAATTCTGAAAAATTCCAAGACATCTCAAGAAACAGATTCTTAGAAAATTTGTAGAAATATAGAAAATCTCGAGAAATCCATAGAAATTTCAAGAAAATCTTAGGAAACCCGAGAAAATTTTAAAGCCAATGAAATCTCAGAAAATGGAAAAAGCAACAAAAGGAAGTCTATAATATTTTAGATTTCCTCAAATTTCCCTATACTTTTGCATTATGACAATTATTTTCTCTATCATTTGTCCACTTATTAGTAAAAAACGAGCGTGAAATCCCAGAAAATTTTAGAAAATCTTAGCAAAAATATCCAAAACAGCCTTTTTTTAAGTTCCTATAAAACGGAAACGGTGCGACGAAACGGAAAAATGCATATAAACAAAAATTAAGGGGATTTCATTTCCAACAAAAAGTGTCTAATAAGTTTTGCTGTAAAAGTAATTTATATTACATTGAACCATAATTTGTTTTTTATACCTTGGACAACGAAATATATTAAGTAGATTATAATGCCCTAGGGCCTATAAATCATAATGCCCGCTTATTATGCCCTATTTAACCATTTTATTTAAAATTAAAAGTACAATTTGCAAATGAAGATCCACTAATTGAACAATTTCCTAAATCTACACTATGTTTAATTGAAGAAACGTTCAGGTTAGAGGCATCAGTTCGGGAGGTTCCAGCTTCATCGTTGCTAGTACCAATTAAACGGCTGATTTTATTCTTTGAAGCCATACTATCTTCAATGTATCCCGATGCAACCGTATCGCTCTTCCACTGTCCATGCCTTTTTAAGGTCAACATATTCCCACCTCCATTTACAAGAAGATTTGCCGATGTTCTACGCAGACAGTGGCCTGTGAACTGTTTAGCATCGGCATAACCTAGATATTTTGAAAATTTTGACGGTACACTTCCAAAAGTATTTTTACCAATCACGGGTAGTGGTTCAATGCCCACTCGGTACTGAAGCTCTAGGCTTATTGTACCCCGTTTTCCATTAAGTTGTTAAGGAAAGTTATTAGTATTTCGATCCACAGTTTGATGTTCACCAGAGAGCTGAGCTAAGAAATTCTGCCGAGTTCGGGATTTGAACCCAGAATTTCCGCTCATAACTCAACTAGCGATCACATCAAGCCACCACTGTGGTCTGAGATTGCTGTTACAAACCAGTATATGAAATTTAAATAAAATCGGTTTACGCGTTTTGAAAAAATCGTGGACGAAAAATTCGCGCACACAGACGCACATACGCACGCACATCCGGACATCATTGCAAAATTTGTCTCAAACGATTTGTACGGACTTATAGACTATGGAAAAAATACTAGTTCAAAAATTTTTTTTTACTCGATTACAATACTTTCTTTACTACGTAAATGGGAAATTGTCGTTATTTTTTTTGATTAATAATATAAGTTCTTAGAAATTTAATACAACATCGAGCAAGTGCAATTCACAGCTTAATTTGTAATATTAATATCTTCAATAATATACGTATAAAGATAATTTCATAATTTAGTTGTATCGGAATCTTATTTAAAATTGCTGTTCTTTGGTTTTTATTTATGTACATTAAATTTCATAAATTGCAAAAGTTTTTCTAAATTTAATGAGTAATTTATATTTAAAAGAAATAATATAAACGTCTACTATTTAAAATGCGCACGTAATCAAAACGATTTAATTTAATTAGGAATGCACGATCCGAGTTTGTTATCTTATCATAGTTGCTAGTGTTGTCCGCTACTTTTAAAAGCACTAGTTGTCGATACGATTAGTTTATGGACATGGGACGGCAGGGGAGTAAAGATAAAAAAGAACAGATTGTTGTTTGAGTGAGAGGGATATACTATTTGCAATTCTTCCATATGCTTGCATCTCTTTATAAACTCATATACTCAATGGTACTACTTATATTTTAATTATGTAAAGAAAATTACTAATATTATGTTGTGGTTTTATAGATTAACTTTTTTGTGTATAGGTGCAAGTCCCGAAAAACGAAAGATCTATGGTGGCAAGGTCTTCCATCCAGCGTAAGAGGAAAGGTTTGGCAGTTAGCAATAGGAAATGATTTGAATCTCACACAACAGTTGTATGAAATTTGTCTACAACGTGCTCAAAATTGTCTCAACACTTCGTCTTGTTTTGAGTCGGATTTAGATCAAGAAAGTAGTATGAATGCAATTCAATTAGACATATCTAGAACATTTCCCAACTTGTGTATTTTTCAAGAAGGTGGACCATACTTTGATATATTACATTCGTTGCTGGCGGCTTATGTATGCTATAGACCTGATGTAGGTTATGTACAAGGCATGTCATTTATAGCAGCAATATTAATTTTGAATATGGACGAAGTAGATGCATTCATGTGTTTTGCAAACCTTTTAAATCGTCCATTACACCTTGCTGCTTTTACATTGAATCAATCTCAAATGCAAGCTTATTATAATGCATACAATGAATCGTTTAGTTATAATTTACCTAAATTACATTCACATTTTGAAAAGTCTGGATTAACACCTGATTTATATTTACTAGACTGGATTTATACAATTTTTGCTAAAGCTATGCCTCTGGATATTGTATGTAGAGTTTGGGATGTATTTTTTCGCGATGGTGAAGAATTTATTTTTAAAGCAGCAATAGGTGAGGTTTAAGGAAAGAACGGTATTTTAAAATTTTAATTCAATGTATTTTTTTATCAGGTGTTTTACGTTTTAATCAAAATGAATTAATGCACATGGACTTTTTACAAGGAGCTCAGTTCTTAATTCGTTTGCCGGACGATTTAGCATCTGATATGTTATTTAAAAACATCCAAGCAGTTAGTATGAACATTGGCAAGCAAACATTTAGCCATATAGTCGAAAGATGTAAAAAAATATCTCATTAATAGTTTGTAAAAAAAATAAATATCTTTAATATAAACAATAAACCTGTGTTATTATTTAATTTAATATTACTTTGACATACACCAAGTAATAGTTTCGAGTAGACACTTTTTCACAAAAATGTTGGTTTTCTCTGCACAATTAAATCAATTACGATTAATTTTGTTACATAATATGCATAACTTTCGTAAAATAGCTATTAAGGGGGTATTCTAGTCTAGAGGCATGAATTTTTGGCGGTTTTTGATACTCCTTGTCTCTGTTTGTCTTTATAGCTTTTCAGAGTACCGGGTCTGAGGGGACACCGTCACTTAGGCGACGGTCAATTAGGCGATCCAACTAGGCAACCGGTCAATAGGCGACGACACAAATTAGGCGACGGGAAATTTTACACATATTTTTCGAGACATCTTTATCAATAATTTAATCGGATTTCTATTTAATTTAATTTAATTGACTTTGCGATTGGTAATTTTTGCGTTTCGGAGTTATGATGGATTATGTTTTATTGCTGCAAGTCAACCCCCCCCGTTCCTCCCATACGATTTCATTCATCTTCAATAGGCTTCGTACCACAACACATCAAACCTTAAATTTAAAATTTAACCAAGGGTTCGCACGAACCGACCCAGCGCGATTACCACTTTGGTTACCTAGGAGTACACCCCATCGATCGCCATAGTCGGCTACTAATTAACCCGGAGATATGGGTCTCAGACCGGGTATTGTCTTGCAGCCGCTCGTTCGTCATATATCACGGGGCTTTCATGGTTCGTCAGATTGTTGACTTGGAAGCGTAGCTACAGACAGTTGAAGCGTTCGTCGTTATGGGTCGGATTATAATTTTATATATGAGAAGACGGTCTTACAGGAGACAGCGTGCTGCTATGGTTTAGCATGCGGCCATATCGCTTGAAGGTGAAGGTAGGGAGTCTTTCAGTTATAAAGGTCGATTTGGACGTGGCTAGGTTGCTTATCTTTGAGAAGTATTAGTTTGACGTAGAAGTAATTTTATGATTGGTTGGGAGCTCAAACAGCTGCTGTAGTATGCTGTTGGCGTAGTTTCCTTGCCTTGTCAGCCTTTCACGGGAAATTGTGATTTCGTTGATCTATATTGTAGTGAAACGTCGGTAAAAATAATTTTTTCCCGACTTCCTTGCTACCATTAGTTTGCCGGCCAGCCTTTCCAATCGGAAGCGGAGACTCCTCAGGGATGGTTTCTGTTTACTACTTTGTGACACCAAAATAATTTTCTCAATCAACCATAAAATTTCATCTATAAAATAATTTCAATTTACAATTATTATTAAAATTTTAAATAAATTTGCATTCAATAAAATGGAAAGATAACCGCAAGCGCCGCTTATCGATGCAGGTGCTCTCCTTGCATAGAAATTTCATAAAATCTTCCAATTTTAAAATTTTTAATTTTATATTTACCATTTATATTTTATATTTATATTTATATATTATATTTACCATGCAAATATCCAGATTTCCAATCTAATTCTCCAATTAAACAACGAATCCAATTTTACTCCAACAATCCAAATTCAAATCTCATAAAAATATCCAAAGTTGTCCAAATGTTGGACAATTTCCAAAATAAAATAAAATCAAAATAATTAGGTACTCACGTAACTTCAAAACTTTTATTCTCAAAAGTAACTCAAAAATATTTCAAATTCAAAAATTATAGCATAGACCCGCGAATACCGTCCGTTTGGTCCAACGGACACGGATGTAAGCCCTTATCTCCCGTCTTTTAGTGCAAAATTGTACAAATAATTTACAACATTTCAATAAAAGAAAATATCATTCATTACAAAATCAACCTTCAAAAATTTGATTTGGTAACACGACAATATAGATGGTGAATCGGGAAAGAATTATGCCTTAGAGGATTAGAGTCTTTGATTTTGACTTTCAAGTGTCAATCTTTCAGATATGCTTAGAACATTTTATAAAACAGACCCTGGTGGCCAACTTTGTCGAATGCCTTGGCAATGTCGAGAAAGAGTGCTTCAATGGCCTATTTCTTGTTTCAATGGTCCTGGTCTAGAATAATTTGGGTTTAGGCCGAAATGCAGCTGAAATATAATGATTTTTTTGGCCAAGGGAAGAAAGAAGACTGACAAGGCGCTAAGATTAGGGATTTCTGGGAAAATGAGCCACAATTGCTCTGCATGTAGCTGAACCTCTGGCATCTGTGATACTGTGTGATGTCGGTACCATCTTGCAGATATTGAAGATCTCCTTCCTTTGAAGAGTCTAATAAGAGTCTAATGAAATAATGATAAAATTGTTGAGGTGAAGTGCCTCATAGTGTTCACAAAGCAGGATTATCTTTACGTGATGCAGTAAAGCAGAAAAAAAATATTTGTCTGGAAGAAGTTGATGGTGAATTAAAATTAAAAAAAAAACCATGCTTATTACTATCAGGTATAAATTACATCTTTGGACACATTTTCACAAAGTTTAAGAGAATTTTAATTACATAATGAATACTGTACTAACCTTTTTTATTTTTTGAATTGGTTTTTTGAATTTTCTTTTAAATGTTTTACAGATTCAAAGGCAATTACATATTTCAAAGAAAGAATTATGTTATTTTATCGTGTATGTGGGAGATGCAACAGATTTGCATGTTGAAGAGATAGAAGTGGACCAAGATTTTTGGTATAGTATATGCTCGATAAGCTGGTGAAATTTTATACGGACTGCATTGCACCAGAACTGATTCTGAACAGACGCATAAGGGGCTTAAAATGTCGAGATCCTCCACCCATTATTGATGATTAAGAATTGTTTTTGTATTATTATAATAAATAATTTCTACTTTTTTCTTTTATTTATATTTCATCATAATACAAAACTCAATTGACTTCTTGGGAATCTCTACAATAAGATTTTACGACCATATAACTTGTATAATATTTTTAAAGCACGCACAGTTATTTTTCTTTTTTTCAGCACTAATTTATTCCAGTACGCGTAATATGTAATAAATCGAAATTCTAGTATCTACATAATTGAAAAATATTATAATTTATTTGAAAAACAGCGCACTCTTTAAGAAAATAGCGGAACTATTTTATCTTATTTTCTAATACGCACTTATGCAACCTATTTGACGCATACCAATTTTAATTAAATTTTATGGTAATGGTTAATGGTAATAAAATGAGTGGTTCTGAAGATTCTGATATTGAAAATGATGCCAATTCCGCAATTTTAACTTTATTGCCAGACAAATCTAAGCAAGTATACGAATTTGCATATAAACGCTTCAAAACATGGTGTGATTCAAAAAACGTCAAAACAGTAGTGGAAAAGGTACTTCTTGCTTATTTTGCTAACAAAGCAAAGGTTTATAAACCTTCCACTTTGTGGAGTACGTATTCAATGTTAAGAACGACAATTTCAATGAAAAATAATTCACAGATCATGTTGTAGATTTTGGCTCGTTTTTCAAAATTTGTATTCCTGATACAAAAACAAAACATCCAAGAACATTCACAATAACAGAAGGCAATATTGACGGGTTAAATTTAGTTGAAATTGTTAGAAAATATGTATCTCTTCGACCGAACCAAGCAAATTCTCGTTTTTTTGGGATATAGAAACGGAAAATGTATTGGTACTATACCTAAAAAAATTGCAATTTTTTTAAATTTGCCTAATTCTGACCAATATACTGGTCACTGTTTTCGTCGATCTTCGGCTTCCTTATTGGCTAATTCTGGAGCGGATTTATTAACATTAAAGCGACATGGGGGATGGAAATCTTCTACCGTTGCCGAGGGTTATATTGAAGATTCCATAGAAAACAAGAAACGAATTTCTACTAAAATTTTAGGCGAAAATGTGAAAACAAACAATAACACTTGGATGCAACCGGCGAATTCCAGAAGAATATCACCCTCGCCATTGATATCTGCGATGGAAAATAATGAAACAAATATTACTAACACTTCGATGCCACCGGCGAATTCCAGAATATCACCCTCGCCATCGATATCTGCGCTGGAAAATAATCATGGAAATATGAAATTTGTAAATTGTGTTGTAAATATTTATAATTAAAAATTCAGTTAACTTATATTGTGATATTATTTTCATTTTATAACTAGTGATAAAAGTAATCTCATTTTATCACTAGTGATAAAAAGAATGACATTTGGAAACTCAAATGACATTCCAAAAGTAGTCATTTTGTAACAGAATTAGAAAAATAATATTTCTAAATTGAATTCTTTAACTACATAGTTTTTCTACGAGACTCGAAATGCTAGAGCAACTTTTCTGCCATCTATTTAACATAGCGTTTTCACGTCCTTAAGTTAATCTGATCTACTAGTTCAAATGACGCTAAATTTTTAGTTTTAAATGTAATACCAACCGTATTATACTTCAAGTAGTTAATCGTTGCATAAAATTTGATGAAAAGACCCAACTGTCTTACTCGACCATTAAAAAGCTCACGTAAAGTAAACGACAAGTAACTACTTGACGTATAACTTAAATATGAAAAGATCGGCCCTAATAATGCGAAATTTAAATTACTTCAAACATTTTGTTTGAATATTCTTGTAGTGAAATCCAGTAACTTGAATTTTTGTTTTTTTATATTAAGTTGCCATAGTTTTGTTTACAAAATAACTTAATTTATTATCATGAAAGTAAAATTTAATTAATTTCTAATAATGTTTGAAGACGATTCATGTAATACACCTCCAGATGTGATTGAAACTGCAAAAGAAGTGATTTCAGATTTATTGCCATCCAAGTCACGAGAGATTTATGAATTTGCATACAACCGTTTTTTGCGATGGTGTAATGAAAAAAATATAGAATCCTATTTGGAGAACGTTTTATTGGTATATTTTTCGAATTTATCTAGTACAATGAAATGTTCAACACTTTGGTCACAATATTCCATGGTTAAAGCAACATTAAACCTAAAAAATAACGTGGATATTGGAAAATTTTCAAAATTACGTGCATTTTTAAAAAAGTAAAATAACGGTTACACACCTAAAAAATCTCGAGTTCTAACAAAAGAACAAGTGGACGAATTTCTAATCAAAAGGCAAATGAAGATCAATATTAATTTAATGATTAAGGTAAACTTAAAATATTAAAAACTGAATTAGCATCTAAATTTTATATATTTTTTTAGGTCGTTTTAATATTTGGAATTGCCGGCGCATGTCCTTGCGACGAATTAGTTCACTTAACTACTAATGACGTCGAAGATGTTAAATCTGCTCTCATCGTCAAAATTTTAAAAAGTAAAACCAACAAATTTCGGTCTTTCACGGTAATGGGTGAAAATTATATAAATTATTATAGAAGATATATTACTCTTCGTCCTAAAAATTATGAAGCAAGACGATTATTTATAAGATACCAAGGTGGAAAATGTTTTCGTGCAGTAGTAGGGATACATAAAATTAGTAGTGTTCCACAAGAAGTGGCAAAATATTTACATTTACTTAATATAAGTGAATTTACTGGGCACAGTTTACGCCGAACTTCGGCTACACTACTTGTCGATTCTGGTGGTGACATTACCTGCCTTAAACGCCATGGAGGATCCGAGTACCAGTTCTATCGGAACCAAAGAATTATCCAATTTCGGTGCAAATTTGGATTATCGAAATAAAATCTTAACGTTACAAAACCGACAAATTTCGTTCTTCCTAGAATATAATAATGATCAAGTCAATATTAATCAAGCTAAAAACGATTATTTACACATCCCTGTTTACAATAGACACTGGTGAAATCTTTATACCATCAACCAAATTTCACAATAACATCGATATTCCTGAATGCATAGCAATTGCAAAAAATGGAATTTGTAAAATCCCAAACCCAAACCAAGAAACAGAAATCAATTTCACAGAAAGAATGGATGTATTACCAATCGATTGCTTCGACATCCAACATCAATAAAATAATCAAACTTTAAATTACACATCCAACATTCGTAATCTAATTAGAACAGACCACTTAAATAAAGAAGAAAAAGAAGAAATTACAAAATTATGTATAAAATATCGCGAAATATTTTATTACGAAAATTCGGACATTTCCTTTACCAATCATGTGAAACACAAAATACAAACAAGCAACGACAGTCCAATCTATGTCAAATCATTCAGACACCCAAAAGCAATGCAAATAGAAATACAAAATCAAATACAAAAATTATTAGACGATAAAATCATTCGACCTTCAATATCACCCTACAGTGCTCCAGTTTGGATTGTACCAAAAAAGATGAACACTAGTGGAAGAAAAAAATATAGAATGGTTATAGATTATCGTAAACTAAATGAAAATACCATAGAAGACAAATACCCCCTCCCACGGATAGAAGAAATTTTGGACAATGTAGGTAGATGAGTATATTTCACAACCCTCGATCTGGCCCAAGGACTCCACCAAATTGAGATGGATTCTGAATCCAGCCACGTTCCAAAGAATGATGGACCACGTATTTAAAGATTTTATCTATAAATCTTGCTTTCTATATATGGACGACATTGTAATATTTTCCAAGTCGCTTCAAGCGCAACTTGGACATATCAAACTCATTTTTCAAAAACTACAAAAATGGTAAAGAAAATGTAGTAGCAGACGCGTTATCGAGAACGAAATTAATATTAATGAAACCGACAACTTATCAATAATTCCACAAATAGAAGAACCCCCTAATCCAGATGAATTATCAATGACCCCCCGCATGACAATGATGCTAACCTCGAAGAAATAATAGAAGAACTCGAGAACACTGTTCATTCAGTTACTAAAGAAAACAATGGAAAAATAATCCCTATTGCTGAATATCCAGTTAATCATTTTAATAACAGATAATAATTTAAAATAACAGATAATTTTATTTGGTAAAAATTATGAAATCCGACTAAAACGACCATGAATCCACAATAAAAGAAGATTTGCAAAAAATGATCAAAGAGATTATACGACCAGATATTTCATACGGAATTTTAGCAAAGAATCAATAATTCAAAATGAACTAACTGTTCATTGTAAGATATATATGAATAATTCAGGTAAATTGACCTTCTCAAAAGAATACCGACAAGACGTTCTCAATGAAGACAATCAAAAAGAAATAATCATTAAATACCATGATGAAACTCATACTGGTATTATAGAAACCTATAATCGCTTAAAAATTAAATACTTCTGCCCAAATATGAAATCAATGATCACAAATGAAATCCACATATGCAAACTCTGTTGACAGCCAAAATATGAAAGACACTCTTATAATCTTAAATGTCAAGGACCTCTATTAGCACAAAAACCATTCGACACAATCTTGATTGACACAATCTTTGTAAAAGATGGAACAGGTCTTGCAGTTTTAAACAAACTCCGACAAAACAAAACATCACAATTATCCTAAAAGATTAGTTTGCGATCAAGGCAAAGAATTCTTCAATAGGACTTTTAAACAATATTGTCAATTACATAAAATTGAATTGCATTTCACAACCATAATTAATCCAAACTCAAATTCTCCTATAGAAAGATTCCATTCCACAATAGTTGAAAAATTAAGAATTTTAAGACTCAAAGAACCTAACGAATTTTAATTATATGGTACGGAAAAGTTTGAATTTCATATCGATACTGAAACATCGATAATGAAACAGCAGATAACCTCATTTACACATAATTTTGTTTTACAATTTCGTAATCAATACCATCCTGTTTTTAATAGTTGGGAAGCAGTTTATTATTAATTTCACTTGCCGACCAATCTATTTTGCTATTAACTCAATCTTACAGTTTTCAAATAGATAAAGTTACCACATTTTTGTAGGTCTGTTGTGTTTTGCGCCCATAATAATATATTTTTCCAACTAGTAGTCAATATTAATTATAATTGTTAGCTCTTGAAAAAACAATTAAATATGGTATCATTTAATTTATAACTATTATACAATTAATTGTATAGGATTGCGAAATCCATATAATAAGATTTATTTGTACCCTCTAACTCACTATTGATATTCAATACTAGTTATATAGGCTATCATTATAGCTAAATCAAGTCTCACGTGAAGTGACGCATTTTAGACAAGTGGTAATAGTATATTACACGCGAGCCGACAGGCGAGTGTGCAGATGCAAATAAGTGAGAGAAAGGGTTTCTCCACGAGTTATGTATAGCGTTTTATATATTTATTATAATTTATTATAATTCATGTCATCAATAATTAAATTTGAGATTTTGAATTTGCAATGACTCGTAAACGGCGCTAGATATTGAAAAACTGAGCTAAAAATTTACCCCCCTTTGCTAGTACTTAACTCCCCGTAGCAATTTGTCGTAGGAAGCTTTATGCAAAATTTGTTAGAATTATTATTATTATTATTGCAGAAGGGGTTGTGGTTTCATGCTCACTTGCACTGAAGCTCGAAGCTTATTGTCCCCCGTGTTCCAGGTTTTACTTCAATAGCTTTGTTTCCTCAATAACGTTGAGTATACAGCTGATGGGTGCTTGAGTTATTTCCTCAGTTGTCGGATATGGCCAACCGAGGTGTCTTAGCCTCAACGAAGGTAGATCTGGACACACACACAGCAAGTGGTGTGGAGTTTCTTCTTCCCACCGCACTTCTTACATGTGGGATCTTCTACAACCCCAACTATATTCAGGTGCCTATTCAGACAGCAGTGTCCTGTAAGTACACCTACTGTCTTCCTCAGTTGTGGTCTACTCAGCTTGAGGATTTCGCATATTCCCTATACAGGCAAATCTTTGTAACTTGTTTAGCATTGTAATACTACCCCAAAGCCAAAGAACCATTTTCGGTTTTAGTCCCCATGATTCTCATTCTCCTACAGGCCCACATTGCCCTAGTCGCTTTGATCGTTGTGTTCTTAATGTGCTGTGTAAAGGTCAGTTTGCTATCTAGAGTTAAACCCAGATATTTGAGCTCCCCTACTAGTAGTAGTTTTTCCCCCATAAGCTGGGCATTCTCACATCATGCAGGTTTCTGCGCTTCGGAGAAAGCTACCACAGCGTTCTTATCCAGGTTTGCCGACAATCCTTTTATGTACCATTTCTCGACGGTATTTAGGTCCGCAATTCCTTGCGCATGTATGCCCATCTGTTCCAGCTCCCACTTAAGGCCGTCAACGACCAGGCACCACAAGAGGGGAGAGAGAACTCCCCCTTGCGGGCACCTTCGCGCAGCCGAAACCTCCGCAGTCGATGCGCTCAGAGAGGCTTTGATTTTTCTACCTCTCAGAGTAGAGGAAATCCATCCAACAATGAATGGATTTACCCCGCGTCTTCGGAAGTGCGAAGAATTCGAAAACTATTCAAAACGTTTTTTTTTTTAATAGATTAATTTCATTTTAAACATTTTCAAAAAACTCGAATTAATTATGACAGGAGCGCTAAGCGGCATCTCTTGTTAAATTGAGAAACCGCGATTTAATAGTATGTTATAATATACTAGCCAAAAAAAAGCGGCTTGCTTTTTTGTCCCTAGTTCGCCCTCTCGGCCTTATAGCCGTTGGTAGTTGGTTATGATCCAGAGATGCAGGATGAGAGATGGTACCGAACCGAGCGCGCAAAATATTTTAAGTGGCGATTGATTATTAATTGCAACACGACAATGTGTTATTGTTGGTTTGCTGCACATGGTAAATTTTATAAACCGTACGAAAATTTACACAGGCGAGAAGATATTCGCAATGTGCGTGTATGTTAGTATGTACTCGAAGTTTTAATAAACTTTATTAACAATTCACACAGAAGTTCCGATATAAGATTATGTTGGTAATGGTAGCCAGCGTTAAAAGTTGAAATTGTAAAAATTACCTAACGAATTATTCTGCAAATAAAAAACATACGTTAATGTTTCTGGTAAGGGTTAAACTTTACACCAAAAAAAGTTTGTACTAAGAAGAGTATGCACGAATGCAATAAGTGAAATATTGAAAATCGAGGTCACAAGTGGTAAAAGAGATAAGTTTTCCATTAATCCTTTGGTAAATGATAAATCCGTTAAATTTGAAATTGATTCAGCTTCTGCTGTTACTTTAATGAACATTAAGGAATTTACAAGATATTTTAATAATTTAACATTGTTCAAAACCGATAGTCCAAAATATTGGAAAAATCTTATATAATAAAATCTTATCGTTTTTAAGAATTTCGACAACGTTTGGGGCCGCGGAGCGGCCCCCGTCGGACCGATTCCGACGTGTAATATCTTAAAAGATGGAGCGAGGCGAAGCCGAGCCGTTGCTGGTTAAAGAATTGGATCCGCCGCCGGAGGCGGCGGCCAGCGCCGATTTAGTGCGTTTTTTAACGGTCGATTTCGCGGGCAGAACGCCAGCCAAACTGGCACTACAGATTTTGATGGGAAAGGTGTCGTTCGACGCCCAAAGGATCCGCATCGTGCACAACCGATATAACTTTTTTAGCAAAAATCTTGCCGCGACGCCGCGAGCCCGCAAAGTCGAAGGTTTATTTTGCGAAAATTTTTTACACGAGTGCAAAGGGTCGCGCCTTGCTAGGTCTCTCTCCGACAAAATGACCGATTTTTAATAATAAGCGTGCCTTTTTTTAATCGTACCATGTCGCATCTCTTTCCGATTCACGTAAAACGGGTTAGACGGAATGCGAGTCGCGTCGCAACTCGATTCCCAAAATTTTCCGAAATTAATTTAATTTTGACGTTTACGACATTTTTGACATTTTTACCATTCTTGTGCATGGTGAAGCGCGGAGCGCGTCTTTTCGCGTCGGCGAGCGCGACGAATAGCTTCCTTGAAGTTTTTTGAATCTAACAGTACCAGAAACAAATCTTCCACTTCAAAATTTTCCGCAAAATTCTACGTACAAAGAAGTGAAATTGCAAATTTAATCCGACGTGGGTTTTGATGTTTTACACTTTTTTACCATAATTGCGCTCGGCTTGGCGCCGAGTTGCACTTTGGAGGGCCGTAGGCTCGACAAGTAGCTTCCTCCAAGTCTCCTGAAGCGAACCGTAGCAGTTTCGAAAGTCGGCAACCAAATTTTACCGCCCAATTTTGAGTATGAAGAAGTAAATTTGTAAATTTGATTCGACGGGGATTTCAAATTTGAAAACTTTTTTACCACACTTGCGCTCGGCTTGGCGCGGAGTTGAATTTTGGAGGGCCGTAGGCCCGACAAGTTGCTTCCTCCAGGTCTCCTGAAGCGATCCGTAGCAACCTCGAAAGTCGGCAACCAAATTTTACCACCTAATTTTGCGTAAGAAAAAGGAAATTTGCAAATTTGATTTGACGCGGTTTCCAACTTTTTTGCCATAGTTGCGCTCAGCTTCGCGCAGAGTGCAATTTTCCAACGCGGCAAACGCAACGAATAGCTTCCTTCAAGACTTCTCAATCCAACGGCACCTAATACAATTGTCGTCCACCCAAATTTACCATCAAACTTCGAATGCAAAAGAAGTAAATATTTTCAAGCAAATAAACAAAGTCACTTTTAAGGGTGAAGGAACGATTTTTTCGAAAACCATCAAATCTATTTTTCGTTTTCTTTTCGCGACTATAATCGACGTGACAATTAAAAAAATTAAATTTATCAAATTTAAGAAAATTCTTTCGCCAAAATCAAACTCCAAAGCGGTCGTATGCCCTTTAGTACAACTTTGCGGTAAATGCCGATGGCCGAGAAAGATGCACGCAAACTTCGATAATAATTGTCAAGTCAAAAATTTTAACTTTTTTCCTCTTCGTTAGGAGGAAACGGGTAAAATCGTCAAGTTTTTGTGCATTTTTGAAAATTTCACACTTCGAAGCGAAATTTTTCCGCAAAGACAAAATAAATTTATAAAAAAATTTCGATCCAAAAATCTACCACGTGTCGGGCCAATTCGTTTCCGGCGTAAAATTTGTAAATTTTTGAAAATTTTTTTTTCCGAAAAGAAGCAAAGGGGGTAGCCTTTGAAAAAAAATTTGAAAATTTGGTTTTGATTTTACGGCTCCACCGATGGAGATGGGAAAAAAATGAACCACATCGAATTTGTGTAGTTCGACCGTACCTATGCGATGCCGTTTTGAAATTAAAAATCGGTTCAAAAATAACGCCGCTACGGCGCAAACAAAAAAAATTCAAATTTTGACTTTGTTACGCCGATTGCGCGTAAACCGTCGAAAATTTTGAAAATGTTTTGCGACCATCGATTGGGCCTTGCTAATGGCTTCATTTTTGTTCCTCGAGAATTTTTTTAAAAACCATTCCTTACCGCTGCTAAACTAAGAAATGTCGTACGACGAAAATTTTCGTTTCAAATCCTTGCTCTTTTTGCAATAAACCAAAACGGTCAGTTTTAACGGTGAAGGGACGGTTTTTTCGAAAAAAGCCTAATCAACTTTTCGCTATCTTTTTGCGATTAGCATCGACTTAATAATTAAAAAAATTAAAATTAAAAAATTTAAGAAAAATCCTTCTTCAAAATCAAACTCGAAAGCGGTCGGATGCCCTTTGGACAACCTTACGGTAATTGCCAATTGCCGAGAAACATGCGCCCAAACGTTGATAACAATTGTAAAGTAAAAAAGTTATCCCTTTTCTCTCTTCTTTAAGGTGAAATCCGAAAAAAAGGTAAAATTTTGGTACTTTTTGAAAATTTCACACTTCGAAGCGAAATTTTTCCGCAAAGACAAAATAAATTTATAAAAAAATTTCGATCCAAAAATCTTCCACGTGTCGGGCCAATACGTTTCCGGTGCAAAATTTGCAATATTTAAAAAAAAACTTTTTCCCAAAAGGAGCAAAGGGGGTAGCCTTTGAAAAAAAATTTGAAAATTTGGTTTGGATTTTACGGCTCCACCGATGGAGATGGGAAAAAAATGAACCTCATCGAATTTGTGGAGTTCGACCGTACCTATTCGATGCCGTTTTGAAATTAAAAATCGGTTCAAAAATAACGCCGCTACGGCGTAAATAAAAAAAATTTAAATTTTGACTTTGTTACGCCGATTGCGCGCAAACCGTCAACATTTTTGAAAATGTTTTGGGACCGTCGATTGGTCCATGGGAATGGTTTGATTTTTGTTCCTTGCGAATTTTTTAAAAAACCATTCCTTACACCTACAAATCTAAGAAATATCCAACCACGAAAATTTTCGTTTCAAATCCTTGCACTTTTTGCAATAAATCAAAAAAGTCATTTTTAAGGGTGAAGGAACGATTTTTTCGAAAACTTTCAAATCTACTTTTCGTTTTCTTTTCACGATTACTATCGACGTGAAAATTAATAATATTCAATTTAGCAAATTTAAAAAAATCCTTCTTCAAAATCAAAGTCGAAAGCGGTCGGATGCCCTTACGGTAATTGCCAATGGACGAGAAAGTTGCGCGCAAACGTGGATAACAATTGTAAAGTCAAAAATTTTAACCTTTTCCCTTTTCGTTTAGAGGAAACAGGTAAAAAAGTTAAAATTTTGGTGCATTTTTGAAAATTTCACACTTCGAAGCGAAATTTTTCCGTAAAGACAAAATAAATTTATAAAAAAATTTTGATCCAAAATACTGCCACGTGCCGGGCCAATACGTTTCCGGCGTAAAAGTTGCAAATTTTTGAAAAAAACTTTTTCCGAAAAAAAGCAAAGGGGGTAGCCTTCAAAAAAAAAATTCAAAATTTGGTTTAGATTTTACGGCTCCACCGATCGAGATAGGAAAAAAATGAACCTTATCGAGTTTGTAGAGATCGATCGTACCTATTCGATGCCGTTTAGAAATTAAGAATCGGTTCAAAAATAACGCCGCTACGGCGCAAATAAAAAAAATTCAAATTTCGACTTTGTTACGCCGATTGCGCGTAAACCGTCAAAAATTTTGAAAATGATTTGAAACCGTGGATTGGTCCATGGGAATGGCTTCATTTTTGTTCCTCGCGAATTTTTTTAAAAACCATTCCTTACAGCTGCAAAACTAAGAAATGTCTAACGACGAAAATTTTCGTTTCAAATCTTCGCTCTTTTTGCAATAAACCAAGACGGTCAGTTTTAACGATGAAGGGATGGTTTTATCGAAAAAAGCCTAATCAACTTTTCACTTTCTTTTTACGATTACTATCGACGTGAAAATTAAACAAATTAAATTTATCAAATTAAAAAAAAATCTATCTACCCAAACAGATTCCAAAGGGAGCGAAGCCTTTAAAAATACTTTGCGCTAATTGCCGATGGCCGAGAAAGATGAGCGCAATTGTCGATATTAATTGTAACGTGGAAAATTTTTAAGTTTGTCCTTCTTGGTTAGGGTGGGACTCGAAAAAAGATTAAAATTTGAGTGCATTTTGAGTATTTTATTCTTTTATACAAAATAATTCCGCAAATGCAATAAAAATTACTAAAAAATGTTGATCTAAAATTCAATACGTTTCCGTCTTAAAATTTGAAAATTCGTAAATTTTTTAATTTTTTTGTTTTTATTCAAAATCACCAATATCTAAAACTGCAAATTTACAATTTCTATGAAATTTTATACTCGAATTTTCGTTTAATATTTCAATTACATTATTGCTTAATTTGTTTTTTTTGATTTAGAAAATATATTTAAAATTTTATACTCGGATATTTGTATAATATTTCTATAATATATTATTGCTAAATCTGTAGTAATTTGGAAATATTGCAATTATGATTATGTTTATTATTAAATATTAAAAAAACGTTTTAAAAAGATTAACACAAATATCGATTATACCGTTTTTTTTTCTGAACGGCTACTGTAAAAATATAAAATAATTTATCGATAACAATAAAAACCCCTGGATTAAATGTACACGTGACACGCCACTGAACCATAACCTCCAATAAGGATTGCTTCATAACCTCCAATAATGTTCTGTCACTTTAAGAAGTGGTTAAAGTCACGGCAAACGGAACTTTTAGGAAGTGGCTATCGCAATTTCTTTTACAAGAAATTGTGCAGCAAACCAACAATGACACATTGTACCACCGCGCGAGTGGTAAAATAGAAATATCAAATCGTGTTGCAATTAATAATTAATCGCCACTTAAAATAGTTTGCGCGCTCGGTTCGGTACCATCCCTCCTCGCGCAATTATGGTTATGTTTATTATTAAATATTAAAAAGATTAACCAAAAATTCAATTAAACCTTTTTTTCCGATCCTCTGCTGTGAAAATATAAAAAATCTATCGAAAGCAATGAAAGCCCTGGATAAAGTATACACGTAACACGCCACTGACCTCAAGCTCCAATAAGGATTGCTTCATACAGTGATTTTCTATAGTATAGATACCAAGACATACGTCAATTGTGTTCTTTACATATCAACGACAAATTATTTTCGGACATCTCTTTCTACTCTGTCTAGATTTTTAATATTTTCTTCATTTGTCTTTCTCTACGAACCTCAACCAATACCAGACGGCCATATTAGGAGGCAATATTTTAAATTTTGACAGCTATTTGTTAAAAATTGTTAAAATATGGAAATATTTTTATTATATTATTAAAATAAATTTTTTACAATTATTAATATTGCTTTTATACAGTTTTCAGAAAGAATATAAAGTGGTAAATAAATCAACGCATTATTTAACCTCGAAATTTTTTAAATTTCAAATTCTAATTTAGTACATAGTATCAAGATTTATATTTGTACAAAAATGCTTTTATTTCTGTGCAATTAGTGGATTTTTGATGAGTGGACCTTGCCGATTCCGTTGATTAATAATGTGAAATGAAACTTATTAGTAATTATTTTTATAACAAATTATATTAATAATAAATTTATTTTAACTACATCAAAGATTATAAATATAAATATAAATAAATTACAATTATATTATATAGATATCGGTGCAGGTATTGGATACACTACCAAAATTTTAGATTGGTACTTCTTTATGATTGTTGGTATTTTACACGATTTGTTGAAAGTTTGCGATTTTAAATTAAAAAATGTATAAAATATGTACATAACCTTCAAAAACTTATAACGACAGCTAACAAAAACGTAATTCCACAAAAAAGATAACTGCTATCTAACTAAAGTGGTAGAAAGAGATGGGCAGATAAACATATGGCGCGTAGTCCTAAGAACACTGCTCTTTAAGGCAGGTATACGGCTTTTGGTATCTATAATATGGGAGAGGCTAGAGTTACGGTTAACGTAACTTTTAGGAAGTGCTTATAGTTACGGCAAACGTAACTTTTAGGCAGTGATTAAGTTACGGTTGACACAAACATAACTTTTTTAGTAGTTATACGGCAGAAATATTTAAAGTGTAATCAATTGAAGTTTAATTAACATAAAAAAATAAATAAAATAAGAAATATAAAAAAAAACTTCAAAGTATTTTGAAGTTTAATTAATGCAAGAGAATTTCACATATTATAATTATTTTTTTCAACGAAAAAAATTGTCATCTATAAAAGCATAAAACGTCGTTCTCAGTCAATTAACGCTACATAATTTAAACGTCAATTAATAAAAAAACTAACATTTCTTATTTAAAACTTCAAATTTATCGATGTATTTGACGTAAATTAGTTAATTAAATTAATTAAATAATTAAAAATTTACTTAAAGTACACATCAATGAAAATGAGGGTTTAAACCAGAAATTTCATATTTTTTTAATATTTTTTATTAATTTACGTTAGCGTTAATTGGCTGAGAACGACGCTTAAACCATAATCATCTTTATAGAAACATAAATTCAAATTAATATCTGTGTATTGAATAAGAGAAGTAATTATTTTAATGAATGGCAATACTCAAATAATATGTATTAATATACAGGGAACAGGGAGCCTATTCTATTTCAATTTAAAAAATTTTTTCCATTAACTTAAAATATTTACAAAACGAAAACCTTAAGGGTGCGATTTTTAGAACTGTTTCAAAAGAGGAGAATTTTCCGAACACTATGATATATTTTTTAATCTGTTTTGATAACGGATTAAAATTTTGATTAATTTAATTTGCGATTTTATATTAAAAAAAAACATTAATTACAATTTCAAATATATCATAGTGTAGTTAACATAGTACCCTTTAATATTCTGCGTTGAAATAGTTTTAATATCAAGTATTACAAGTGCTGTAACTGAAGTTTTGTTTAGACTATAATTAGAATGATTTAAAAAAAAAACCGCCTTTTAAAACCAATCAAATTTTTATTTCATTTTTTCTAACCAATGAAAGGCATCCAATTTTAAATCTAGATAATCGCGCCACCTGTTGAAAATTTTTTCGTCTAAATGAAAAATCGCAGCCTTAAAAACGACGTTAGGCCTAACCTGTGGGCCTAACCGTAACCAAGCTTGGATGGTTGCCGTAACCGCCGTAAACATAGAAATGTCAAAGAGGTTAGGTTTGCCGTAACTATAACCACTTCCTAAAAGTTACGTTAACCGTAACTCTAGCCTCTCCCCTATAATATAGAAAATCACTGGCTTCATAACCTCCAATAAACTTCTGTCACTTTAAGAAGTGGTTATAGTTACGGCAAACGGAACATTTAGGAAGTGGTTAAGTTAATAAGGCCACCACAGTTTCTTCACAAAAAGGTAAAATAAATTAATTTGTGTGAATTTTACGAATAATGTTGAAATTTAAACAAACAAAAAAAATTGAAAATATCCGAAAATTGTAATTTTTTAATTTTAAGTAGTTTTTAATTCTATTAAAAACATAAGTGAACAGAAACATGAACGTATGTTTTTTATTTGCAGAATAATTCGTTTGGTAATTTTTACAATTTCAACTTTTAACGCTGGCTACCTATACCAACATAATCTTATATCGGAACTTATGTGTGAATTGTTAATAAAGTTTATTAAAACTTCGAGTACATACTAACATACACGCCCAATGCGAATATCTTCTCGCCAGAGTAAATTTTCGTATGGTTTATAAAGTTTACCATGTGCAGCAGACCATCGGTAACACATTGTACCACCGTGCGAGTAAAAGAGAAATATCAAATCGTATTGCAATCAATAATCAATCGCCACTTAAAATATTTTGCGCGCTCGGTTCGGTACCATCCCTCCTCGTGCACCTCTCAATCATAATCAATTAACCAACTGGCGGCCGAAGGCCGCCGTTTGCGGCCGTAGGCCGCTATGAGCCCGATAGGGCGAACTAGCGTCAAAAAAGCGGCCCAAGCCGCTTTTTTTAGGCTAGTCTTATATAATAAAATCTTATCGTATTTAAGAATTTCGATCACGTTTGGGGCCGCGGAGCGGCCCCCGTCGGACCGATTCCGACGTGTAATATCTTAAAAGATGGAGCGAGGCGAAGCCGAGCCGTTGCTGGCTAAAAGAATTGGATCCGCCGCCGGAGGCGGCGGCCAGCGCCGATTTAGTGCGTTTTTTAACGGTCGATTTCGCGGGCAGAACGCCAGCCAAACTGGCACTACAGATTTTGATGGGAAAGGTGTCGTTCGACGCCCAAAGGATCCGCATCGTGCACAACCGATATAACTTTTTTAGCAAAAATCTTGCCGCGACGCCGCGAGCCCGCAAAGTCGAAGGTTTATTTTGCGAAAATTTTTTACACGAGTGCAAAGGGTCGCGCCTTGCTAGGTCTCTCTCCGACAAAATGACCGATTTTTAATAATACGCGTGCCTTTTTTTAATCGTACCATGTCGCATCTCTTTCCGATTCACGTAAAACGGGTTAGACGGAATGCGAGTCGCGTCGCAACTCGATTCCCAAAATGTTCCGAAATTAATTTAATTTTGACGTTTACGACATTTTTGACATTTTTACCATTCTTGCGCACGGTGACGCGCGGAGCGCGTCTTTTCGCGTCGGCGAGCGCGACGAATAGCTTCCTTGAAGTTTTTTGAATCTAACAGTACCAGAAATAAATCTTCCACTTCAAATTTTTCCGCAAAATTCTACGTACAAAGAAGTGAAATTGCAAATTTAATCCGACGTGGGTTTTGATGTTTTACACTTTTTTACCATAATTGCGCTCGGCTTGGCGCCGAGTTGCACTTTGGAGGGCCGTAGGCCCGACAAGTAGCTTCCTCCACGTCTCCTGAAGCGAACCGTAGCAGTTTCGAATGTCGGCAACAAAATTTTACCGCCCAATTTTGAGTATGAAGAAGTAAATTTGTAAATTTGATTTGACGGGGATTTCAAATTTGAAAACTTTTTTACCACACTTGCGCTCGGCTTGGCGCGGAGTTGAATTTTGGAGGGCCGTAGGCCCGACAAATAGCTTCCTCCGGGTCTCCTGAAGCGAACCGTAGCAACCTCGAAAGTCGGCAACCAAATTTTACCACCTAATTTTGCGTAAGAAAAAGGAAATTTGCAAATTTGATTTGACGCGGTTTCCAACTTTTTTGCCATAGTTGCGCTCAGCTTCGCGCAGAGTGCAATTTTCCAACGCGGCAAACGCAACGAATAGCTTCCTTCTAGACTTCTCAATCCAACGGCACCTAATACAATTGTCGTCCACCCAAATTTACCATCAAACTTCGAATGCAAAAGAAGTAAATATTTTGAAGCAAATAAACAAAGTCACTTTTAAGGGTGAAGGAACGATTTTTTCGAAAACCATCAAATCTATTTTTCGTTTTCTTTTCGCGACTACAATCGACGTGACAATTAAAAAAATTAAATTTATCAAATTTAAGAAAATTCTTTCGCCAAAATCAAACTCCAAAGCGGTCGTATGCCCTTTAGTACAACTTTGCGGTAAATGCCGATGGCCGAGAAAGATGCACGCAAACCTCGATAATAATTGTCAAGTCAAAAATTTTAACTTTTTTCCTCTTCGTTAGGTGGAAACGGGTAAAATCGTCAAGTTTTGGTGCATTTTTGAAAATTTCACACTTCGAAGTGAAATTTTTCCGCAAAGACAAAATAAATTTATAAAAAAATTTCGATCCAAAAATCTTCTACGTGTCGGGCCAATTCGTTTCCGGCGTAAAATTTGCAAATTTTTGAAAATTTTTTTTTCCGAAAAGAAGCAAAGGGGGTAGCCTTTGAAAAAAAATTTGAAAATTTGGTTTTGATTTTACGGCTCCACCGATGGAGATGGGAAAAAAATGAACCACATCGAATTTGTGTAGTTCGATCGTACCTATGCGATGCCGTTTTGAAATTAAAAATCGGTTCAAAAATAACGCCGCTACGGCGCAAATAAAAAAAATTCAAATTTTGACTTTGTTACGCCGATTGCGCGTAAACCGTCGAAAATTTTGAAAATGTTTTGCGACCATCGATTGGTCCTTGCTAATGGCTTCATTTTTGTTCCTCGAGAATTATTTTAAAAACCATTCCTTACCGCTGCTAAACTAAGAAATGTCGTACGACGAAAATTTTCGTTTCAAATCCTTGCTCTTTTTGCAATAAACCAAAACGGTCAGTTTTAACGGTGAAGGGACGGTTTTTTCGAAAAAAGCCTAATCAACTTTTCGCTTTCTTTTTGCGATTAGCATCGACTTAATAATTAAAAAAATTAAAATTAAAAAATTTAAGAAAAATCCTTCTTCAAAATCAAACTCGAACGCGGTCGGATGCCCTTTGAACAACCTTACGGTAATTGCCAATTACCGAGAAACATGCGCCCAAACGTTGATAACAATTGCAAAGTAAAAAAGTTTTCCTTTTTCTCTCTTCTTTAAGGTGAAACCCGAAAAAAAGGTAAAATTTTGGTGCTTTTTGAAAATTTCACACTTCGAAGCGAAATTTTTCCGCAAAGACAAAATAAATTTATAAAAAAATTTCGATCCAAAAATCTTCCACGTGTCGGGCCAATACGTTTCCGGCGCAAAATTTGCAAATTTATGAAAAATTTTTTTTCCCAAAAGGAGCAAAGGGGGTAGCCTTTGAAAAAAAATTTGAAAATTTGGTTTGGATTTTACGGCTCCACCGATGGAGTTGGGGAAAAAATGAACCACATCGAATTTGTGTAGTTCGACCGTACCTATTCGATGCCGTTTTGAAATTAAAAATCGGTTCAAAAATAACGCCGCTACGGCGCAAATAAAAAAAATTTAAATTTTGACTTTGTAACGCCGATTGCCCGCAAACCGTCAACATTTTTGAAAATGTTTTGGGACCGTCGATTGGTCCATGGGAATGGCTTGATTTTTGTTCCTCGCGAATTTTTTAAAAAACCATTCCTTACACCTGCAAAACTAAGAAATATCCAACCACGAAAATTTTCGTTTCAAATCCTTGCACTTTTTGCAATAAATCAAAAAAGTCATTTTTAAGGGTGAAGGAACGATTTTTTCGAAAACTTTCAAATCTACTTTTCGTTTTCTTTTCACGATTACTATCGACGTGAAAATTAATAATATTCAGTTTAGCAAATTTAAAAAAATCCTTCTTCAAAATCAAAGTCGAAAGCGGTCGGATGCCCTTACGGTAATTGCCAATGGACGAGAAAGTTGCGCGCAAACGTGAATAACAATTGTAAAGTCAAAAATTTTAACCATTTCCCTTTTCGTTTGGAGGAAACGGGTAAAAAAGGTAAAATTTTGGTGCATTTTTAAAAATTTCACACTTCGAAGCGAAATTTTTCCGTAAAGACAAATTAAATTGATAAAAAAATTTTGATCCAAAATACTTCCACGTTCCGGGCCAATACGTTTCCGTCTTAAAATTTGAAAATTTGTAAAAATTTTATTTTTTTGTTTTTATTCAAAATCACCAATATCTAAAACTGCAAATTTACAATTTCTAAGAAATTTTATACTCGAATTTTCGTTTAATATTTCAATTACATTGTTGCTAAATTTGTTTTTTTTTTATTTATAAAATGTATTTAAAATTTTATACTCGGATTTTACTATAATATTTCAATAATATATTATTGCTAAATCTGTAGTAATTTGGAAATATTTCAATTATGATTATGTTTATTATTAAATATTAAAAAAACGTTTTAAAAAGATTAACATCAAATATCGATTATAACGTTTTTTTTCTGAACGGCTACTGTAAAAATATAAAAAAATTTATTGATAACAATAAAAACCCCTGGATAAAATGTACACGTGACACGCCACTGAACCATAACCTCCAATAAGGATTGCTTCATAACCTCCAATGATGTTCTGTCACTTTAAGAAGTGGTTAAAGTCACGGCAAACGGAACCTTTAGGAAGTGGTTAAGGAAGTGGCTATCGCAATTTCTTTTACAAGAAATTGTGCAGCAAACCAACAATAACACATTGTACCACCGCGCGAGTGGTGAAAGAGAAATATCAAATCGTGTTGCAATTAATAATTAATCGCCACTTAAAATAGTTTGCGCGCTCGGTTTGGTACCATCCCTCCTTGCGCAATTATGATTATGTTTATTATTAAACATTAAAAAGATTAACAAAAAATTCAATTAAACCTTTTTTTCCGATCCTCTGCTGTGAAAATATAAAAATCTATTGAAAGCAATGAAAGCCCTGGATAAAATATGCACGTAACACGCCACTGATCTCAAACTCAAATAAAGATTGCCTCCAATAAACTTCTGTCACTTTAAGAAGTGGTTATAGTTACGGCAAAATTGTAATTTTTTAATTTTAAGTTGTTTTAAATTCTATTAAAAACATAAGTGAACAGAAACATGAACGTATGTTTTTTATTTGCAGAAGAATTCGTTTGGTAATTTTTACAATTTCAACTTTTAACGCTGGCTACCTATACCAACATAATCTTATATCGGAACTTATGTGTGAATTGTTAATAAAGTTTATTAAAACTTCGAGTACATACTAACATACACGCCCAATGCGAATATCTTCTCGCCAGAGTAAATTTTCGTATGGTTTATAAAGTTTACCATGTGCAGCAGACCATCGGTAACACATTGTACCACCGTGCGAGCAAAAGAGAAATATCAAATCGTATTGCAATCAATAATCAATCGCCACTTAAAATATTTTGCGCGCTCGGTTCGGTACCATCTCTCCTCGTGCACCTCTCAATCATAATCAATTAACAAACTGGCGGCCAAAGGCCGCCGTCTGCGGCCGTAGGCCGCTATGGGCCCGACAGGGCGAACTAGCGTCAAAAAAGCGGCGGAAGCCGCTTTTTTTAGGCTAGTCTTATATAATAAAATCTTATCGTTTTTAAGAATTTCGACAACGTTTGGGGCCGCGGAGCGGCCCCCGTCGGACCGATTCCGACGTGTAATATCTTAAAAGATGGAGCGAGGCGAAGCCGAGCCGTTGCTGGCTAAAAAAATTTGATCCGCCGCCGGAGGCGGCGGCCAGCGCCGATTTAGTGCGTTTTTTAACGGTCGATTTCGCGGGCAGAACGCCAGCCAAACTGGCACTACAGATTTTGATGGGAAAGGTGTCGTTCGACGCCCAAAGGATCCGCATCGTGCACAACCGATATAACTTTTTTAGCAAAAATCTTGCAGCGACGCCGCGAGCCCGCAAAGTCGAAGGTTTATTTTGCGAAAATTTTTTACACGAGTGCAAAGGGTCGCGCCTTGCTAGGTCTCTCTCCGACAAAATGACCGATTTTTAATAATAAGCGTGCCTTTTTTTAATCGTACCATGTCGCATCTCTTTCCGATTCACGTAAAACGGGTTAGACGGAATGCGAGTCGCGTCGCAACTCGATTCCCAAAATTTTCCGAAATTAATTTAATTTTGACGTTTACGACATTTTTGACATTTTTACCATTCTTGTGCATGGTGAAGCGCGGAGCGCGTCTTTTCGCGTCGGCGAGCGCGACGAATAGCTTCCTTGAAGTTTTTTGAATCTAACAGTATCAGAAACAAATCTTCCACTTCAAAATTTACCACAAAATTCTACGTACAAAGAAGTAAAATTGCAAATTTAATCCGACGTGGGTTTTAATGTTTTACACTTTTTTACCATACTTGCGATCAGCTTGGCGCCGAGTTGCATTTTGGAGGGCCGTAGGCCCGACAAGTAGCTTCCTCCAGGTCTCCTGAAGCGAACCGTAGCAACCTCGAAAGTCGGCAACCAAATTTTACCACCTAATTTTGCGTAAGAAAAAGGAAATTTGCAAATTTGATTTGACGCGGTTTCCAACTTTTTTGCCATAGTTGCGCTCAGCTTCGCGCAGAGTGCAATTTTCCAACGCGGCAAACGCAACGAATAGCTTCTGTAAAGACTTCTCAATCCAACGGCACCTAATACAATTGTCCTTCACCCAAATTTACCATCAAACTTCGAATGCAAAAGAAGTAAATATTTTACATCAAATAAACAAAGTCAATGTTAAGGGTGAAGGAACGATTTTTTATAAAACCATCAAATCTATTTTTGTTTTCTTTTCGCGACTACTATCGACGTGACAATTAAAAAAATTAAATTTATCAAATTTAAGAAAATTTTTTTATCCAAAATCAAACTCCAAAGCGGTCGTATGCCCTTTAGTACAACTTTGCAGTAAATGCCGATGGCCGAGAAATATGCACGCAAACCTCGATAATTATTGTCAAGTCAAAAATTTTAACTTTTTTCCTCTTCGTTAGGTGGAAACCGGTAAAATCGTCTAGTTTTGGTGCATTTTTGAAAATTTCACACTTCAAAGCGAAATTTTTCCGCAAAGACAAAATAAATTAATACAAAAATTTCGATCCAAAAATCTTCCACGTGTCGGGCCAATACGTTTCCGGCGTAAAATTTGTAAATTTTTGAAATTTTTTTTTTCCCAAAAGGAGCAAAGGGGGTAGCCTTTGAAAAAAAATTTGAAAATTTGGTTTGGATTTTACGGCTCCACCGATGGAGTTAGGGAAAAAATGAATCACATCGAATTTGTGTAGTTTGACCGTACCTATTCGATGCCGTTTTGAAATTAAAAATCGGTTGAAAAATAACGCCGCTACGGCGCAAATAAAAAAAATTCAAATTTTGACTTTGTTACGCCGATTGCGCGTAAACCGTCGAAAATTTTGAAAATGTTTTGCGACCATCGATTGCTCCTTGCTAATGGCTTCATTTTTGTTCCTCGAGAATTTTTTTAAAAACCATTCCTTACCGCTGCTAAACTAAGAAATGTCGTACGACGAAAATTTTCGTTTCAAATCCTTGCTCTTTTTGCAATAAACCAAAACGGTCAGTTTTAACGGTGAAGGGACGGTTTTTTCGAAAAAAGTCTAATCAACTTTTCGCTTTCTTTTTGCGATTAGCATCGACTTAATAATTAAAAAAATTAAAATTAAAAAATTTAAGAAAAATCCTTCTTCAAAATCAAACTCGAACCCGGTCGGATGCCCTTACGTTAATTGCCAATGGACGAGAAAGTTGCGCGCAAACGTGGATAACAATTGTAAAGTCAAAAATTTGAACCTTTTCCCTTTTCGTTTGGAGGAAACGGGTAAAAAAGGTAAAATTTTGGTGCATTTTTAAAAATTTCACACTTCGAAGCGAAATTTTTCCGTAAAGACAAATTAAATTTATAAAAAAATTTTGATCCAAAATACTTCCACGTGACAGGCCAATACGTTTCCGTCTTAAAATTTGAAAATTATAAAAAAATTTATTTTTTTGTTTTTATTCAAAATCACCAATATCTAAAACTGCAAATTTACAATTTCTATGAAATTTTATACTCGAATTTTCGTTTAATATTTCAATTTAATTATTATTGCTAAATTTTTTTTTTTGATTTATAAAATATATTTAAAATTTTATACTGGGATTTTTGTATAATATTTTAATAATATATTATTGCTAAATCTGTAGTAATTTGGAAATATTTCAATTATGATTATGTTTATTATTAAATATTAAAAAAACGTTTCAAAAAGATTAACACAAATATCGATTATGCCGTTTTTTTTCTGAACGGCTTCTGTAAAAATATAAAAAATCAATCGATAACAATAAAAACCCCTGGATAAAATGTACACGTGACACGCCACTGAACCATAACCTCCAATAGGGATTGCTTCATAACCTCCAATAATATTCTGTCACTTTAAGAAGTGGTTAAAGTCACGGCAAACGGAACTTTTAGGAAGTGGTTAAGGTAGTGGCTATCGCAATTTCTTTTACAAGATATTGTGCAGCAAACCAACAATGACACGTTGTACCACCGCGCGAGTGGTAAAATAGAAATATCAAAGCGTGTTGCAATTAATAATTAATCGCCACTTAAAATAGTTTGCGCGCTCGGTTCGGTACCATCCCTCCTCGCGCAATTATGATTATGTTTATTATTAAACATTAAAAAGATTAACAAAAAATTCAATCAAACCTTTTCTTCCGATCCTCTGCTGTGAAAATATAAATATCTATCGAAAGCAATGAATGCCCTAGATAAAATATACTCGTAACACGCCACTGATCTCAAGCTCCAATAAGGATTGCTTCATAACCTCCAAGAAACTGCTGTCACTTTAAGAAGTGGTTATAGTTACGGCAAAGTCGAAAGCGGTCGGATGCCCTTACGTTAATTGCCAATGGACGAGAAAGTTGCGCGCAAACGTGGATAACAATTGTAAAGTCAAAAATTTTAACCTTTTCCCTTTTCGTTTGGAGGAAACGGGTAAAAAAGGTAAAATTTTGGTGCGTTTTTGAAAATTTCACACTTCGAAGCGAAATTTTTCCGTAAAGACAAAATAAATTTATAAAAAAATTTTGATCCAAAATACTTCCACGTGCCGGGCCAATACGTTTCCGGCGTAAAAGTTGCAAATTTTTGAAAAAAACTATTTCCAAAAAAAAGCAAAGGGGGTAGCCTTCAAAAAAAAAATTCAAAATTTGGTTTAGATTTTACGGCTCCACCGATCGAGATAGGGAAAAAATGAACCTTATCGAGTTTGTAGAGATCGATCGTACCTATTCGATGCCGTTTAGAAATTAAGAATCGGTTCAAAAATAACGCCGCTACGGCGCAAATAAAAAAAAATCAAATTTTGACTTTGTTACGCCGATTGCGCGTAAACCGTCAAAAATTTTGAAAATGATTTGGGACCGTGGATTGGTCCATTGGAATGGCTTCATTTTTGTTCCTCGAGAATGGTTTTTAAAAACCATTCCTTACAGCTGCAAAACTATGAAATGTCCAACGACGAAAATTTTCGTTTCAAATGTTCGCTCTTTTTGAATAAACCAAAACGGTCAGTTTTAACGATGAAGGGATGGTTTTATCGAAAAAAGCCTAATCAACTTTTCGCTTTCTTTTTACGATTACTATCGACGTGAAAATTAAACAAATTAAATTTATCAAATTAAAAAAAAATCTATCTACCCAAACAGATACTTTGCGCTAATTGCCGATGGCCGAGAAAGATGAGCGCAATTGTCGATATTAATTGTAACGTCGAAAATTTTTAAGTTTTTCCTTCTTGGTTAGGGTGGGACTCGAGAAAAGATTAAAATTTGAGTGCATTTTGAGTATTTTATTCTTTTATACAAAATAATTCCGCAAATGCAATAAAAATTAATAAAAAATGTTTATCTAAAATTCTTCAGCGTGCCTAGCCAATACGTTTCAGTCTTAAAATTTGAAAATTTGTAAAAATTTTTATTTTTTTGTTTTTATTCAAAATCACCAATATCTAAAACTGCAAATTTACAATTTCTATGAAATTTTATACTCGAATTTTCGTTTAATATTTCAATTACATTATTGCTAAATTTGTTTTTTTTGATTTATAAAATATATTTAAAATTTTATACTCGGATTTTTGTATAATATTTCAATAATATATTATTGCTAAATCTGTAGTAATTTGGAAATATTTCAATTATGATTATGTTTATTATTAAATATTAAAAAAACGTTTTAAAAAGATTAACATCAAATATCGATTATACCCTTTTTTTTCTGAACGGCTACTGTAAAAATATAAAAAAATTTATCGATAACAATAAAAACCCCTGGATAAAATGTACAAGTGACACGCCACTGAACCATAACCTCCAATAGGGATTGCTTCATAACCTCCAATAATATTCTGTCACTTTAAGAAGTGGTTAAAGTCACGGCAAACGGAACTTTTAGGAAGTGGTTAAGGTAGTGGCTATCGCAATTTCTTTTACAAGATATTGTGCAGCAAACCAACAATGACACATTGTACCACCGCGCGAGTGGTAAAATAGAAATATCAAAGCGTGTTGCAATTAATAATTAATCGCCACTTAAAGTAGTTTGCGCGCTCGGTTCGGTACCATCCCTCCTCGCGCAATTATGATTATGTTTATTATTAAATATTAAAAAGATTAACAAAAAATTCAATTAAACCTTTTTTTCCGATCCTCTGCTGTGAAAATATAAAAAATCTATCGAGAGTAATGAAAGCCCTGGATAAAATATACACGTAACACACCACTGACCTCAAGCTCCAATAAGGATTGCTTCATAACCTCCAATAAACTTCTGTCACTTTAAGAAGTGGTTATAGTTACGGCAAACGGAACATTTAGGAAGTGGTTAAGTTAATAAGGCCACCACAGTTTCTTCACAAAAAGTTAAAATAAATGAATTTGTGTAAATTTTACAAATAATGTTGAAATTTAAACAAACAAAAAAAATTGAAAATATCGGAAAATTGTAATTTTTTAATTTTAAGTTGTTTTTAATTCTATTAAAAACATAAGTGAACAGAAACATGAACGTATGTTTTTTATTTGCAGAATAATTCGTTAGGTAATTTTTACAATTTCAACTTTTAACGCTGGCTACCATTACCAACATAATCTTATATCGGAACTTCTGTGTGAATTGTTAATAAAGTTTATTAAAACTTCGAGTACATACTAACATACACGCACAATGCGAATATCTTCTCGCCAGAATAAATTTTCGTATGGTTTATAAAGTTTACCATGTGCAGCAGACCATCGGTAACACATTGTACCACCGTCCGAGTAAAAGAGAAATATCCAATCGTATTGCAATCAATAATCAATCGCCACTTAAAATATTTTGCGCGCTCGGTTCGGTACCATCTCTCCTCATGCACCTCTCAATCATAATCAATTAACCAATTGGCGGCCGAAGGCCGCCGTCTGCGGCCGCAGGCCGCTATGAGCCCGATAGGGCGAACTAGCGTCAAAAAAGCGGCGTAAGCCGCTTTTTTTAGGCTAGTCTTATATAATAAAATCTTATCGTTTTTAAGAATTTCGACCACGTTTCGGGCCGCGGAGCGGCCCCCGTCGGACCGATTCCGACGTGTAATATCTTAAAAGATGGAGCGAGGCGAAGCCGAGCCGTTGCTGGCTAAAAGAATTTGATCCGCCGCCGGAGGCGGCGGCCAGCGCCGATTTAGTGCGTTTTTTAACGGTCGATTTCGCGGGCAGAACGCCAGCCAAACTGGCACTACAGATTTTGATGGGAAAGGTGTCGTTCGACGCCCAAAGGATCCGCATCGTGCACAACCGATATAACTTTTTTAGCAAAAATCTTGCAGCGACGCCGCGAGCCCGTAAAGTCGAAGGTTTATTTTGCGAAAATTTTTTACACGAGTGCAAAGGGTCGCGCCTTGCTAGGTCTCTCTCCGACAAAATGACCGATTTTTAATAATAAGCGTGCCTTTTTTTAATCGTACCATGTCGCATCTCTTTCCGATTCACGTAAAACGGGTTAGACGGAATGCGAGTCGCGTCGCAACTCGATTCCCAAAATTTTCCGAAATTAATTTAATTTTGACGTTTACGACATTTTTGACATTTTTACCATTCTTGCGCATGGTGACGCGCGGAACGCCTCTTCTCGCGTCGGCGAGCGCGACGAATAGCTTCCTTGAAGTTTTTTGAATCCAACAGTACCAGAAACAAATCTTCCACTTCAAAATTTTCCGCAAAATTCTACGTACAAAGAAGTAACATTGCAAATTTAATCCGACGTGGGTTTTAATGTTATACACGTTTTACCATACTTGCGCTCGGCTTGGCGCCGAGTTGCACTTTGGAGGGCCGTAGGCCCGACAAGTAGCTTCCTCCAAGTCTCCTGAAGCGAACCGTAGCAGTTTCGAAAGTCGGCAACCAAATTTTACCGCCCAATTTTGAGTATGAAGAAGTAAATTTGTAAATTTGATTTGACGACGATTTCAAATTTGAAAACTTTTTTACCACACTTGCGCTCGGTTTGGCGCGGAGTTGAATTTTGGAGGGCCGTAGGCCCGACAAGTAGCTTCCTCCAGGTCTCCTGAAGCGAACCGTTGCAACCTCGAAAGTCGGCAACCAAATTTTACCACCTAATTTTGCGTAAGAAAAAGGAAATTTGCAAATTTGATTTGACGCGGTTTCCAACTTTTTTGCCATAGTTGCGCTCAGCTTCGCGCAGAGTGCAATTTTCCAACGCGGCAAACGCTACGAATAGCTTCCTTCTAGACTTCTCAATCCAACGGCACCTAACACAATTGTCCTCCACCCAAATTTACCATCAAACTTCGAATGCAAAAGAAGTAAATATTTTACATCAAATAAACAAAGTCACTTTTAAGAGTGAAGGAACAATTTTTTCGAAAACCATAAAATCTATTTTTCGTTTTCTTTTCGCGACTACTATCGACGTGACAATTAAAAAAATTAAATTTATCAAATTTAAGAAAATTCTTTCTCCAAAATCAAACTTCAAAGCGGTCGTATGCCCTTTAGTACAACTTTGCTGTAAATGCCGATGGTCGAGAAAGATGCACGCAAACCTCGATAATTATTGTCAAGTCAAAAATTTCAACTTTTTTCGTCTACGTTAGGTGAAAACGGGTAAAATCGTCAAATTTTGGTGCATTCTTCAAAATTTCACACTTCGAAGCGAAATTTTTCCGCAAAGACAAAATAAATTTATAAAAAAATATCGATCCAAAAATCTACCACGTGTCGGGCCAATTCGTTACCGGCGTAAAATTTGCAAATTTTTGAAAATTTTTTTTTCCGAAAAGAAGAAAAGGGGGTAGCCTTTGAAAAAAATTTTGAAAATTTGGTTTTGATTTTACGGCTCCACCGATTGAGATGGGAAAAAAATGAACCTTATCGAGTTTGTAGAGATCGATCGTACCTATTCGATGCCGTTTAGAAATTAAGAATCGGTTCAAAAATAACGCCGCTACGGCGCAAATAAAAAATATTCAAATTTTGACTTTGTTACGCCGATTGCGCGTAAACCGTCGAAAATTTTGAAAATGTTTTGCGACCATCGATTGCTCCTTGCTAATGGCTTCATTTTTGTTCCTCGAGAATTTTTTTAAAAACCATTCCTTACCGCTGCTAAACTAAGAAATGTCGTACGACGAAAATTTTCGTTTCAAATCCTTGCTCTTTTTTCAATAAACCAAAACGGTCAGTTTTAACGGTGAAGGGACGGTTTTTTCGAAAAAAGCCTAATCAACTTTTCGCTTTCTTTTTGCGATTAGCATCGACTTAATAATTAAAAAAATTAAAATTAAAAAATTTAAGAAAAATCCTTCTTCAAAATCAAACTCGAACGCGGTCGGATGCCCTTTGAACAACCTTACGGTAATTGCCAATTGCCGAGAAACATGCGCCCAAACGTTGATAACAATTGTAAAGTAAAAAAGTTTTCCTTTTTTTCTCTTCTTTAAGGTGAAACCCGAAAAAAAGGTAAAATTTTGGTGCTTTTTGAAAATTTCACACTTCGAAGCGAAATTTTTCCGCAAAAACAAAATAAATTTATGAAAAAATTTCGATCCAAAAATCTTCCACGTGTCGGGCCAATACGTTCCCGTCGCAAAATTTGCAAATTTATGAAAAATTTTTTTTCCCAAAAGGAGCAAAGGGGGTAGCCTGTGAAAAAAAATTTGAAAATTTGGTTTGGATTTTACGGCTCCACCGATGGAGTTGGGGAAAAAATGAACCACATCGAATTTGTGTAGTTCGACCGTACCTATTCGATGCCGTTTTGAAATTAAAAATCGGTTCAAAAATAACGCCGCTACGGCGCAAATAAAAAAAATTTAAATTTTGACTTTGTAACGCCGATTGCCCGCAAACCGTCAACATTTTTGAAAATGTTTTGGGACCGTCGATTGGTCCATGGGAATGGCTTGATTTTTGTTCCTCGCGAATTTTTTTAAAAACCATTCATTACACCTGCAAAACTAAGAAATATCCAACCACGAAAATTTTCGTTTCAAATCCTTGCACATTTTGCAATAAATCAAAAAAGTCATTTTTAAGGGTGAAGGAACGATTTTTTCGAAAACTTTCAAATCTACTTTTCGTTTTCTTTTCACGATTACTATCGACGTGAAAATTAATAATATTCAGTTTAGCAAATTTAAAAAAATCCTTCTTCAAAATCAAAGTCGAAAGCGGTCAGATGCCCGCCCTTACGGTAATTGCCAATGGACGAGAAAGTTGCGCGCAAACGTGGATAACAATTGTAAAGTCAAAAATTTTAACCTTTTCCCTTTTCGTTTGGAGGAAACGGGTAAAAAAGGTAAAATTTTGGTGCATTTTTAAAAATTCCACACTTCGAAGCGAAATTTTTCCGTAAAGACAAATTAAATTTATAAAAAAATTTTGATCTAAAATACTTCCAAACAAAAAGTTGATCTGTTTTCTGGTGTTAAGAATTATATAAATATAACGAAAATGGACGAAAATGCAATTTGGGCAACAGATGTTGAGATGCTTTTCACTGCAGCACTCGTGGGAGCCGATATATATTCGTTTACTCAAATTTCAAAAAATCCTGCATGGCTAAGGTTTCCAAGTTCAATGCACCTTTCCGATAAACCTAATTACAAAAATCTGGCAATATATTTGAACCACAAAAATTCAAACCATTTTGAAGTAGTAGTTTCGGTAAAAAAAAGTGTATAAGAAAATCTAAGTTTTAAATAAATTTTGTGTTAAACTTTTAAATTATCCTATTTAATTCTTCCAATATCTGAGTAAGATATTTTAGCATTTCGCAGTAAGATCTTATGAAATTTGATACATAAACAAATGTAATAATTCTTATTTACTTTTAAAATTTTTTAAGGGGGTAAAAATTCACTAAGAATATTTTGAGATTTTTTACCCCCCGGTAAAAATTCCCTAGTGAAATTTTACCCCCTAATCATTTTTTACGGGGGGTAAAATTTCTCTAGGGAATATTTACCGGGGGTAAAATTTCTCTAGGGAATTTTTACCGGGGGTAAAATTTCACTAGGGAATTTTTACCGGGGGGGTAAAAATTCACTAGGGAATTTTTACCCCCGGGGGTAAAATAAAAGGGGGTTAAAATTCCCGGCTACACCGGGCCAATACGTTTCCGTCTAAAAATTTGAAAATTTGTAAAAAAATTTATTTTTTTGTTTTTATTCAAAATCACCAATATCTAAAACTGCAAATTTACAATTTCTATGAAATTTTATTCTCGAATTTTCGTTTAATATTTCAATTTAATTATTATTGCTAAATTTTTTTTTTTTTGATTTATAAAATGTATTTAAAATTTTATACTCGGATTTTACTATAATATTTCAATAATATCTTATTGCTAAATCTGTAGTAATTTGGAAATATTTCAATTATGATTATGTTTATTATTAAATATTAAAAAAACGTTTTAAAAAGATTAACATCAAATATCGATTATACCTTTTTTTTCTGAACGGCTACTGTAAAAATATAAAAAAATTTATCGATAACAATAAAAACCCCTGGATAAAATGTACACGTGACACGCCACTGAACCATAACCTCCAATAGGGATTGCTTCATAATCTCCAATAATATTCTGTCACTTTAAGAAGTGGTTAAAGTCACGGCAAACGGAACTTTTAGGAAGTGGTTATGGAAGTGGCTATCGCAATTTCTTTTACAAGAAATTGTGCAGCAAACCAACAATGACACATTGTACCTCCGCGCGAGTGGTAAAATAGAAATATCAAATCGTGTTGCAATTAATAATTAATCGCCACTTAAAATAGTTTGCGCGCTCGGTTCGGTACCATCCCTCCTCGCGCAATTATGATTATGTTTATTATTAAATATTAAAAAGATTAACAAAAAATTCAATTAAACCTTTTTTTCCGATCCTAGGCTGTGAAAATATAAAAAATCTATCGAAAGCAATGAAAGCCCTGGATAAAATATACACGTAACACGCCACTGACCTCAAGCTCCAATAAAGATTGCTTCATACAGTGATTTTCTATAGTATAGATACCAAGACATACGTCAATTGTGTTCTTTACATATCAACGACAAATTATTTTCGGACATTTCTTTCTACTCTGTCTAGATTTTTAATATTTTCTTCAGTTGTCTTTCTCTACAAACCTCAACCAATACCAGACGGCCATATTAGGAGGCAATATTTTAAATTTTGACAGCTATTTGTTAAAAATTGTTAATATATGGAAATATTTTTATTATATTATTAAAATAAATTTTTTACAATTATTAATATTGCTTTTATACAGTTTTCAGAAAGAATATAAAGTGGTAAATAAATCAACGCATTATTTAACCTCGAAATTTTTTAAATTTCAAAAATCTAATTTAGTACATAGTATCAAGATTTATATTTGTTCAAAAATGCTTTTATTTCTGTGCAATTAGTGGATTTTTGATGAGTGGACCTTGCCGATTCCGTTGATTAATAATGTGAAATGAAACTTATTAGTAATTATTTTTATAACAAATTATATTAATAATAAATTTATTTTAACTACATCAAAGATTATAAATAGAAATATAAATAAATTACAATTATATTATATAGATATCGGTGCAGGTATTTGATACACTACCAAAATTTTAGATTGGTACTTCTTTATGATTGTTGGTATTTTACACGATTTGTTGAAAGAAAGAAATTGGTATTTCTTTGCGATTTTAAATGCAAAAATGTATAAAATATGTACATAACCTTCAAAAACTTATAATGACAGCTAACAAAAACGTAATTCCACAGTTGTTCCATACTAATACGAGCAAATCGAAGCTACAAAAGAGATAACTGCTATCTAACTAAAGTAGTAGAAAGGCAGGTATACGGCTTTTGGTATCTATAATATAGAAAATCACTGACTTCATAACCTCCAATAAACTTCTGTCACTTTAAGAAGTGGTTATAGTTACGGCAAACGGAACATTTAGGAAGTGGTTAAGTTAATAAGGCCACCACAATTTCTTCACAAAAAGGTAAAATAAATTAATTTGTGTGAATTTTACAAATAATGTTGAAATTTAAACAAACAAAAAAAATTGAAAATATCGGAAAATTGTAATTTTTTAATTTTAAGTAGTTTTTAATTCTATTAAAAACATAAGTGAACAGAAACATGAACGTATGTTTTTTATTTGCAGAATAATTCGTTTGGTAATTTTTACAATTTCAACTTTTAACGCTGGCTACCTATACCAACATAATCTTATATCGGAACATATATGTGAATTGTTAATAAAGTTTATTAAAACTTTATTAAAATATCAAATCGTATTGCAATCAATAATCAATCGCCACTTAAAATAATTTGCGCGCTCGGTTCGGTACCATCTTTCCTCGTGCACCTCTCAATCATAATCAATTAACCAACTGGCGGCCGAAGGCCGCCGTCTGCGGCCGTAGGCCGCTATGAGCCCGATATGGCGAACTAGCGTCAAAAAAGCGGCGGAAGCGGAAGCCGCTTTTTTTAGGCTAGTCTCTCATAATAATTTATTCATCTATGGGTTTCGACATTGACTATAGTAGTTATCAAGACACGCAGCCATATGGAGGAATTGTAAATTCTATGTCCCTCTCACTCGGACGCACTCCGCGCACTATACAGTCCACACGTTCTAACGGAATGGATCGCGAGATTAATAATTGTTAATGAGGATTTACATTGAAAATTAGCGCCATCTAGTTGTCGCGACAATTTAGTATTGCATTAAAACATATATGGCTGCGTGTCTTGATAACTACTATAGTCAATGGTTTCGAGCTTTTAAAATGGGCGGAGCAAAGCGATTGAAAGCGCAAGAGGTGCCAGACCGAACGCGGCCATAATAATGTCAAAGATGTCATTTTATTTCTTCATAAAGAGTTTCTTACAATGAATATTATTGAACCGTATTTAGAACTTTCTGACAAACCAATTCGTTTTGAAGCTGTTAATCATGTAACAAATGTATTTTTTGATGATTCTAATAAACAAGTAAGTGTACTGAATAAAAATTTCTATTAAATTAATATTGTTCTGTAGATATTTGCAGTGAGATCAGGAGGTGCTATGGGGGTTGTGGTTAAAGGGCCAGAGGTTGATTCATTTCCAAAAAATTTTCGTATGATTGATCGAGGTCCAGTTATTTCTATCAAATTTAGTTTAGATCAACAAATACTTGCCGTGCAACGTACAACAACTTCTGTAGAATTCATGAACTTCCAAGAATCGCTAATAGAAAATGAATTTTCTCAAAGTTGTAAAAAAAATGCTAATTTGTTTGGTTTTGTGTGGACTCAAAATAATGAAGTTGCATTAATTACCGATCATGGAATAGAACTTTATTTAGTTCTTTCTGAAAAACAGACTTTAAAGCATCTAAAAACAAGTTTATGTATTATTCAGTGGTTTGTTTGGTGTCCTCAAAATAAAATAGCATTATTAGCTTCGAATTATGGATCTCAACTCCAGCCAGTATTGTTTAAACCAGGCACTATTTGTAAATATCCCAAACTTGAAAGTACGTATTAAAAAATATATTTTATATTGGAGACACAAAAATTTTCATAAAATCAAATTATTTGATTTTTAGCTGACTCGAGCCGTATGACTCTTGAGCGTGATGTCACGTTGGCTAATTTGTATGGTGTAGCAGCTGTGCTGATATTGAGACATCAAAGTGGTCCTCAACATGCAGAAGTACATATTCATACATTGAACGAGTTTGGGCAATCTTCTGTTAAAAGTCATATTTTAAAATTAAATCTATCTGGTCGGTTTGCCATAAATGTGGTGGATGATTTAATTTTAATTCACCATCAGGTTATTAAAATTGAATTGTGGTTATAAAAATAAATTTAATTATTTTAATATAGGCTTCAAGAAGTTCACAAGTCTTTGATATAAGTTTACCAGGTGAAAGTGATGGCACGGTAGTTTATCATAAAGCAGTTGCTCCTGCTAGATCACTGAGACCAGCAAGCCTTTCGCTTCCAGGGCTTGCAGAGCTTGAAACACATAATTGTGAATTATGTATCCTTATAAATTCATCTGATGTTTGGAAATTATACTACATATTTTTTCTTAATTTGGATTAGATTCACCAAATTGGGTAGTTTTTCAACCCAATATTGTGATTGATGCAAAATTAGGTTGTTTATGGCACATAAATTTGTGTTTAAATAAATTATGTTCTCAAATATCTGATATATCTCTTAGCACTCAGTTATTATTAAAGAGAACATATGGTAAAGATGTATTATTCCAGGTTAGTTACAAAATTCCTATTAAGTGTAATAATTTATTTTATTTCCTGATTAATGCGTGGTATTACCGTATTTACAAAATATTTTTTCTAAGAGTGGGTAGGCACTTTTTGTATTATTTAAACGTATTTTATTCATCCTCTATCGAATATTTTGACACAAAAAAATTCTTTTATGTAGTTTGATATATCTTTTTCAATGTAGAATAGGATTTATAACTATTTATTGTGTTCAAATTTGTTAAAAAGAATTATAGAAAATTAAAATTGAAAAAATTAATTTTTAAAAATGTTTTAATCTAATGCAAGATACTCAATCTTTTTGACTTAAGTACAGTTTCTATAAGTTCAAAATTTTTTTGGGGTGTCTGACACCCCACGTGCACTTTAAGGGTTAATTAAAAATTATTTTAACGAATCGGAAAACTTCGATACAACTTTTTTTAACAAGGGAGAGGCTAGAGTTACGGTTAACGTAACTTTTAGGAAGTGGTT
Source organism: Cantharis nigra (assembly GCA_958510845.1). Taxonomy (NCBI): domain Eukaryota; kingdom Metazoa; phylum Arthropoda; class Insecta; order Coleoptera; family Cantharidae; genus Cantharis; species Cantharis nigra. The sequence continues at coordinate 48,241,640 of OY294028.1, forward strand.
ATAGTTACGGCAAACCTAACCTCTTTGACATTTCTATGTTTACGGCGGTTACGGCAACCATCCAAGCTTGGTTACGGTTAGGCCTAACGTCGTTTTTAAGGTTTTCGTTTTGTAAATATTTTAAGTTAATAGAGAAAATTTTTTAAATTGAAATAGAATAGGCTCCCTGTTCCCTGTATATTAATACATATTATTTGAGTATTGGCATTCATTAAAATAATTACTTCTCTTATTGAATACACAGATATTAATTTGAATTTATGTTTCTATAAAGATGATTATGGTTTAAGCGTCGTTCTCAGCCAATTAACGCTAACATAAATTAATAAAAAATATTAAAAAAATATGAAATTTCTGGTTTAAAACCTCATTTTCATTGATGTGTATGACTTTAAGTAAATTTTTAATTATTTAATTTATTTAATTAACTAATTTACGTCAAATACATCGATAAATTTGAAGTTTTAAATAAGAAATGTTAGTTTTTTTATTAATTGACGTCTAAATTATGTAGCGTTAATTGACTGAGAACGACGTTTTATGCTTTTATAGATGACAATTTTTTTCGTTGAAAAAAATAATTATAATATGTAAAATTCTCTTGCATTAATTAAACTTCAAAATACTTTGAAGTTTTTTTTTATATTTTTTATTTTATTTATTTTTTTATGTTAATTAAACTTCAATTGATTACACTTTAAATATTTCTGCCGTATAACTACTAAAAAGTTATGTTTGTGTCAACCGTAACTTAACCACTGCCTAAAAGTTACGTTTGCCGTAACTATAAGCACTTCCTAAAAGTTACGTTAACCGTAACTCTAGCCTCTCCCTTTTAACAAATTGATTTTTTGATTCATACCAAAAATCAGTTCTCATTAATTAATCGATTTTTTGACGCAGTCTCATTTAATGTAAATAGTGTTTCGAAAAACATTGTATACCTGCAAGAAAATCTACAGTATAAATAGAATTGTTATTATATTTATAAACAAAATAATAAACTCTTTGAAACTTAAAAATGACTAGTCGGTAATCTGACAAAAAACGCGTTTAGCAAACCAAGCACAGTAAAAGCTCAATATTGTTAAACAAGGTGGGGACCAAAAACATTACAAAAATTTTCATTTTTTTAAAATTAGCGGCAATGGATTACTAGAAAAGCCTATTTTAAAAAGTAAACAGACAATGATATTATATAATTTAATATTGCAGTATAATGCGCCGATAGTACACAAACTACATCACAATTTTTTTTACTATATTACATTTATTGACATTTCAACAGTAAGTCATCACAGCGTGTGTTGCGCTACTCCAAAGGCACTCATGTTGAAAAAACTGGCCTCCACGATTCCGGCTGATCGGCATATCTGAAATCAAAAATCCAAACGGCATTTTAATCTGTGCAGCTGTGGCCATCGAGTGAACTAGAATCATTAGAAAATATTGAAAAGTGAAGAATTGAGATGCTTTTGAAAATTAATTATTTAATATTCATTAATTATTTGTCAATTCTTTAATTTTCAATATTTTAGAATGATTCTATTTTTTTTTTCAGATTTTTGATTTCAGATAAGCCGATCTGCCGGAATCGTGGAGGCTAGTTTTTACGACATGGGTGGCTTTGGAGTGGCGCAACACGCTGTGATGAAAATTTTGGTCTGAAAATATTCAGACTTACTGTTGAAATGTCAATAAACATATAGTAAAAAATTGAAACTTATATATTTTTATTGTTCGTCAAAATAAAATCCCAAAGAAAAGCTAAATAAACCGGCAATCACACGGGGTGACCCCCTTAAGAGAGATTTTGAGAGATTGGACTGACTTCTGAGCGTTGTCAGCCTCACCAATGAATTATTAGGTTTGGTTTCTCAGAAAGTCTCCGTGTTGTAGAATAAAACTCGTTCGGTTTTAGACTATGTTTATTTGGTGAATTGGTGGCTTTTTATTTACAAATTTTGTTTACATTTCATTTTTTTTACATTATTACCGTTAAAAGTTAATGCTGATAAGTTTAATGGTTAAAGTTGGTTTACGCAAAACGTCGACGCACTTAATTATAAAATCGCGAATTAAATTAGCAGAATTCGTATGTAATCCAGTAACTTTGTCGCCTGAAAGTATTAGGTAGTATGCGTCAAATCCGGTAGTTCTGATTTTTACAGACTTGTTTATGATGTTGGCCTAAAGGCTAGTGTCCACTTGAGACAAAATCTCGAGATTGGTCTCAAGGTGTTGTCCATTTGAGATCGCTTACACTCTCGAGATAATTGTGGAGACTCGTTAGTCTCGAGATCAGCAAAATTTTGTGTCGACTTGAGACAAAATCTCAAGAGAAAGTCTCGAGATTGGTCTCGTAGGTAACATACCCGGCGCCGAGTGGCCGGTCTCGCGAGACTTTCCCGAGTGAGCGTAGCGAACGAGGGAAAGTCAAAGAGCCGGACGCTCGGACGACGGGTGTGTTTAACGGAGAACATCACGACGCCCCCCGGTTTGCCAGCTCGAGACTCGCGCGCATTCGAGTGACTTATCAGGAGTGTTGTTCTCATGGTGTTGTCCATTCTCGACAGTCTCGTGATCAACAAAATTTCGTGTCGACTCACAGTCGCTCGTGGTTAGTTGTGTTGTAACATCATAGCAGGTTTTTTATTTTTATTAAATCTATTGTTTTCCAAATGAATTCGCGTCAGGCTCTAGCTTTAATAATTGCACAGTTTTTTCATCTTCTGCATTTCGTGTGATATCTAGAAAGTTGAGTTAGAATAATGGCAAATTAAATTATACAGTTGTCTTGCCCCATCACCATAGGACGCAACTAAGGGGGCTTAGCCCCCTTAAAATTAAAATTAGCCTCCCCCCCAAATAAATTAACTACGGTAAAAAAATTGATATTTCTTTTGATATCAACATACCAAATAACAACAAAGTGTGACTTTGTGTTGGGATTACTTGTTAGATATCAAATTTTGATTGAGTAATGAAAAGGTTAATTTTTTAAAAATAATATTTCATACAAATGAAGAGTACACGGGAATAACGATCAGGGTTTAATTTTGCTGAAAAATAAGCTATTAATGTCATCTGATAGATGGTAATGGTAGGTAAATAATTTTGTATTATATGTATTGATATGAGTTGCAATGGGGTATTATGAGTCCCCCCTGTAAATACGCCACTGGACAAACCAAAAATAATTTTCAGGAAAATTTCCTTAATCTATTATTTAAAACATTATTTTTATCAGGAAGGGCTTCAGGGATACAATCCGAGACATCTTTGGGGGGGCAATTGCCCTTTTGTCCCACCCCACTGAGCGTTGCATAAAAAGCCTTATCTTTTTATATTATAGAGTAGATATGAATATGAATTCATGAAATATGAATATTTGAATTTATATAAAATTTTGAATTTTTTTGAATTTATAAATGTTTTTTGTGTTGGTATTTTTTTATTATTATAAATCTTTATGTTGGTACTAACTTTAACGAAAAGTATTTTGCTGGTTTTTCCTGTTGGAGTAAGTTAAGGATGACAAAAAATAAAACTCAAAAATATAAGATATCGATGAAAATTGGTACACATGTCATCATTGACTTTGCGATGTAATAAAAAAAATTCAAATCGATTCACTAAACCGTTCAATAGTTCTTGCAGTTTTAATTTGATGTTGACTTTTTGTCAAAATTCAAGAAAATCACATCTATGGTTTTGCTTAAGAGTCTGCTTTTAGGGAAAATCACAAGGTGTTAAGCAGTAAAATACTTGTATTAATAAAAATCTAAAGCTAAATCTTAAGAAATCCTAAAAAAAATTATATGTAAAAATCATTTTATGAAAAACATTTTATTGAATAATATATTAGCTTAAAATATATGATCAAAATATAAGAATTTTTTCAAATTTTCTGTAATTATAGCTTGTAAATGGAAGAAGGTTTTAGCAAAAATTTCATCACTGTTTACTACCCCGTTCTCGAGAAATTATTAGTAATTGAACAACCGATATAGAGTTGTCACGTTCAATTCGCTAAAAATAAAATAGATTTCGACGTTAAAAGAACCCTAAACATATTTAAAACTTGTTGGTATTAATAATATTATGTATATCTCGGTTTTTATTAGTTTTAACAACAAATATCAATTTTTACTCATAAAAATTATTACATTTTTTGTTTAGATAGTAGGTTGGATTGCAGGGATAGTCACTAATAAAAATTTTGTTATGTCAAATTTAATATTTGTAATTTCAGAAAATGAACCAATTTAAACGAAAAAAAACCTTTCTTCATGCATTTTTATAACTTTGTTTATCGTTTATGATATTTAAAAAGTATTTTACTATACACATAAGACCAATATTCGTAATATTCAAATTAATCCTACTTTTGTCTCCGATTGTATCTCCTTAACAAAAAGCTTAGAATTAGAAAAAGTGAAAAACGCTTGGACAGGTTGATTTGAATTTGAAGGAGGCTACTTTTACTGCTATTCATAAACATTGACAGTTCAACCCGTGACTGATTAAATCCAATTTATTGTTTTCTTTTCACAAAAAATTGGTGTAAAATCTCGGGAGCGAGATTTTGGAGATGAGCTGACTTCTGAGCGTTGGCAGCCTCACCAACGAATTATTAGGCTTGGATTCTCAGAGAGTCGCCGTGGTGTAGAATAAAACTTGTTAGGTTTTAGACTCATTTATTGGGTAGATCGTCCGCTTTTTATTTACAATTTTTGCTTATCTATTAATATTTATTATTACTGTTTAAAGCTAATTATATAAAAAATGCTGATACGTTTACCTACTTAATGGTTTGGAATTGCATTTGTTGCAGGATATTATTTTGCAAATCTATTAAATAGGTAAACTCATCATATATACAGTATGGTTTTTTAATTTACACATTTAATAAGATACAAAAATTTTGTTATGTTTAACGTGGTTAAACATACTGCCACCTCGGGAAGTGCCAGAGATTACAAAGGATTGAGCTCGATCATCTCGGGTAGTGTAGGGTTGTCTTCTTGTTTGGCCTTGGTGATGGTTAATAATTTGGTTGAACGTTTTTTGATACAACGGTAACCTAAAAGGCAACAACCTGTTATTAATAAAATTAATAAATGACCTCGGAACGCCAAATTTTGTTTTGCCAAGAATCTAATTATGTCAAGTATTCGTTTTAGAATTTCCCTCCAGTTTGTTGTTTCCTTTTCAATATTTTGTTGTTCTAATCTGTCAATAGTTGCGCCATGTCCAAGTCTGATTTCGAATTCCTTCCATTTGGTAAATGATTGAATATGTTGTTGACTCGATTCGTGTTGAGATATTTTAGGATTCAGTTTCCACCACTTTGTAAATCCATTTTCCGAGTTAAAACTTGATTGACAGTTATTTGAGAAAAGTTTACAGCAAAAGCAGTAAATACTTTTATTCGATGGAGAGTACACCATCCACGATCTTAACATCTTTTCACCATTTGACATAGTTTGAAAAAACCAGTCGCGAGTAAGTTTTCTAATTTCGCCCTTGGCTACCTTACCAGGACGAACTACTCCTTCACTGAAATCGGAATCTAAATTTTGGATTTCAAACGGGCCTTGACATACTAGAAAGACTCTTGTTTTGTCTTCAATGCTGCTAGGCTATAGTCCAATATCTTTCAAGGAAGTACAGGATGAGGATATAGGTTGCTCAGAACACTCTTCATCAGAACATGATGAAACATCTACTTCTTCGCCAGTACTTGAAGCTGGTATTTCTTCTTTTTCAACATTCGATGAAGTTTCATTACCAAATACAGAGGAGTCTTTCAGTAATCCATCTTCTTCGCCAGTATTTGAGACATGTTCTTCCTCTTCAACAACATTAGAAGAAGTTTTTTCACGAGATACAGAAACGTATTTCAGTAGAGCTCCAGCGTTACTATTCTGGATTTCCTCTCTAGCTTTCTTTTTCTTTCTAAATGAAGCTCCGCTTTCCTTTGTTCGTTTCATGATTTAATTCTATTTAATTTTCGATTAATGCAGTATTTCTATTTTTTTATATAATTATTTTGTTTAAACACCTAATACAATCCTCCTTATATAGTATTGATGCAGTAATATAGTACCAACATTACTAATGTTATAAAATACCATGTTATCTTTACCTGATTGGTTAAACTAAGTCGATGTATATTATACAGTGTAAATAGGTAACTGGCTTTTTTAATAATTATTATAATCATTGATTCTTATATTATTCAAAAAAAATAAAAATGTTTAAAAAAAAATTATTTTTTTGAAATATTTTTTTCTACATTTTTTTAAATTTTTATAAAAATATTTTTGTACATGCCGCAAAATGCCGCCCCTAAAAATGTGCCGCCCGGGGCGGTCCGCCCCTACCGCCCCCCCTAGGTACGCCAGTGGTCGTAGTTCCCGTAGGTCGTGGGGTGCGGTCTTCGGTTCAAGACTTGCTGATAACTCGCTAACTCCTTACGATCCCCTTGTTAAAATCCATGTTTCCAAGCTGAACCTCAGTACTACCCCCGAACAGGTCACTGGGTTCATCGCTTCTAATTTGTCTTCCAAATTACCTCCGGACTTGAAACTTGAATGTACCGAGCTTAAGGTTAGGTCCGGTAGCTACAAGGGATACCCTGTCTCTGTTCCCTCTTCGGTTGTTGCCAGTTTGCTTAAGCCTGAATTCTGGCCTTCTCGCATAGCTGTTAAGCGATTTAGATCCCCACCTAATTCTCTTAATCATACCGAAAACAGAAATTTTCCCAACGTGGGAGACAGTCTGATTCCTGCCGCATGCCTCTCTTCCCCTGCATCACTAAGTTCTCACGTCGGCTGCTCTGTCACATTTAATTCTCAACCTTGTCGTCCACTTAGCCCTGGCAGAACCCCCATCCCTCAACGGGTGCTTTCTTTATTTAGCGGCATATATTATCAAAATGTGCGGGGACTACATACTAAAACTCTTCAGCTCTTGAACAGTGTATGCTCACTAGACCTAAACATAATTTGTATAAGTGAGACTTGGCTCTCTTCGGACATCGCTGACTCTGAGATATTTCCTACTTGGAAGTATGCCATTTACCGCTGCGATCGAGATTTTGTGACTACCGGTGTTGGAAAGGGGGTGGCGTACTGATTGCGATACGTTCTTTTCTTAATCCAATTCCGATCGATCTCACTGCCGTGCACCAGTGCGTACCGACGGTAGATGTTGTGGGTGTTACAGTGAACTTAGACAAACAGCATAATATTTTTGTAGTTTATATGCCACCGAACCTTTCGTCGGAAGACTATGACATGTTTTTCGAACTCTTTGCCACGGCTTCCCTTTCTCCCATGGATGAATTGCTGATCGTTGGTAATTTTAATGCACCATTCTTCAATGCCGATATCGATGATACTAGAAGTATTACTATCCATAACTGTGCATAAAAGGACTGTGCATCGACTTTTGCAGATCCCTTACTGCACATTTTTAACTTGATTTTAACTTCAGCCACTTTCCCACAATCCTGGAAGGTCGCACGTCTTTGTCCGGTTCTGAAGAAGGGCAGTCCTTTGGAAATCAATAATTACCGTCGGATCTCGATCTTGTCTAACCTGTCCAAGGCATTCGAACGGATCTTGTATGACCACATCTATGCTCATGTCAGGAGTTCCTTGTCTCCTTTCCAACATGGTTTTATGAGCGGTCGATCAACCGTCACCAACCTGGCGACTTTCAAACAGTTCATTTCTGAAACTCTAGACTGCCAAGGGCAGGTTGATACAATATGCACAGACTTCCAGAAGGCATTTGACCAACTTGACTTACACATATTAATTAGCAAGCTGTTATCGTTTGGTTTCTCCAATCAGCTAATCGATTTCTTCCGCTCCTATTTGTTCGAGCGCAAGCAATTTGTTGAATATCGTGGTCACAAGTCCTTGGTCTTCTCTATTAGTTCCGGTGTTCCTCAGGGGTCCAATCTTGGTACTCTACTTTTTATATTATTTATCAACGATCTGCCTAGGTACATAACATCTCGCAAATTGCTATATGCTGACGACTTTAAAATTTATTTACGTATCTTCTCACTTGTAGACTGCTATCGTCTGCAAGCCGATCTGGATGCCCTAGATTTCTGGTGTAAACGTAATCGGCTTCAGCTTCAAATCCCGAAGTGTAAGGTAGTCTCTTTCACCAACCGCAAGACTGTTATTGATTTTCGTTACTCTTGTGAGGGTACCGTTTTGGAGAGATGTGATTCTTTCTGCGACTTCGGTGTCACCTTCGATTCACGTCTAACCTTTACCGAACATATCAGTGGTGCCTTAGGTTCTGCCTCCCGCATGTATGGTTTCATTTATCGAAATGCTCATGACCTTCGCAACTACCAATGTTTAAACTACTTTTTTTAGCTTTGTAAGATCAAGGCTAGATAGACTATGCCGCACTAATCTGGTATCCAATCCACGCAAACCACATCAAGCGGCCGATTTCTAAAATTCCTGGCATTCCTTCAGGACGGTGTGTACCCCGCGCAGGGATTCGATCATCGTGCTCTTCTTGGACGGTTTGATCTAAGTCTCTGGAATGCAGGCGTTTGTGTCATCCGTTCTGTTTCTATGTAAACTTTTGAGAAACTATATCGATTGTCCCTCTCTAATAGCTGAGATAAACTTCCTCATAAACTTTGCTCTAGACAGCGCAACCTCTTCTACTGTAAGATCTGCCGTACGAATTACCTAACTACAACAGCATCGCCGACGATACCGACATCAACCATGCGAGCCTGAAGTATTATAATCAACTCTTTTGTTTTATATAATGTATATTATATATTTTTTTTATACACACTTCATGTAATTAGTCTTAACTGTTTGTAGTGTATCTAAGCCTAATAAATAATAATAATAATAATAATTGCTTGTTGGAAGAGACCTACAGTGAAACGGACTGTATAAATGGGTATACACACGATGGGACATGCCTTCGCGCCTACCTAACAGCATGGGAGCTCGCGAGTAAGTGCGAACGTGTGTATGCTGAACTGATGGCGCGTTCAGGTCAGTGTCGAATGTGAAACGAATCTGGCGATTCTTGATTTTTTGGACTTGAACGCAGGCAAGTTTCAACGTGTGTATATTCAGTTTCAATAAATCTTAACATTATTTGTGTCAAGGAAAATTATTTTTTAATAAAAATGACTTCGCAAAGAGAAAAATCAATACTAACAGAATTTATAGAATTATATAGGCACAATCAGTGATTTTCTATATTATAGATACCAAAAGCCGTATACCTGCCTTAAAGAGCAGTGTTCTTAGGACTACGCGGCATATGTTTATCTACCCATCTCTTTCTACTACTTTTGCTAGATAGCAGTTATCTCTTTTGCAGCCTCGATTTGCTCGTATTAGTATGCAACAACTGTGGAATTACGTTTTTGTTAGCTGTCATTATAAGTTTTTGAAGGTTATGTACATATTTTATACATTTTTGAATTTAAAATCGCAAAGAAATACCAATTTCTTTCCGATATATGCACCGATATCTATATAATATAATGTAAATTGTAATTTATTTATATTTATAATCTTTGATGTAGTTAAAATAAATTAATTATTAATATAATTTGTTATAAAAATAATAATAAGTTTCATTTCACATTATTAATCAACGGAGTCGGCAAGGTCCACTCATCAAAAATCCACTAATTGCACAGAAATAAAAGCGTTTGTACAAATATAAATCTTGATAGCTATTTTTTATGTCTACTATGTACTAAATTTATATTAGAAATTTAAAATTCATTTCATTAGAATTTGAAATTTAAAAAATTTCGAGGTTAAATAATGCGTTGATTTATTTACCACTTTATATTCTTTCAGAAAACTGTATAAAAGCAATATTAATAATTGTAAAAAATTTATTTTAATAATATAATAAAAATATTTCCATATTTTAACAATTTTTAACAAATAGCTGTCAAAATTTAAAATATTGCCACCTAATATGGCCGTCTGGTATTGGTTGAGGTTCGTAGAGAGAGACAACTGAAGAAAATATTAAAAATCTAGTCAGAGTAGAAAGAGATGTCCGAAAATAATTTGTCGTTGATATGTAAAGAACACAATTGACGTATGTCTTGGTATCTATACTATAGAAAATCACTGGGCACAATGCTTGTTTGTGGAAAATAAAATCTAAAGAATATAGTATCATCTATAATCATCTGGTTCTAATTGTAGCTCTTTTAATAAATTTACGTGTGTATACCTACAGTGGCTCCAGAAGTTATTAATACACTCCTATGTTAACCATGTTAAACGGACATTTCCATGATCCTTTTTCTCATATAAAAATCGATTTTATAGCAAAATGTTTCAAACATTTTTACATTTTTCTATTTTGTCGAGCCGTTTCTGAGTAACAGCGATTTTAAAAACACTCTGTAAAAATTTAAATGAAACTCCCATAAGAGCAATGTAATTTTTATTAAATTTTTTACAGAGTGTTTTTAAAGTCGCTGTTACCCAGAAACAATTTGCAACAAAAACTGTTTGAAACATTTTGCTATAAAATCGATTTTTATATGAGAAAAAGGATCATTGAAATGTCCATTTAACATGGTTAACATAGGAGTGTATTAATAATTTCTGGAGCCTGTATTTGTTCCTCTTCCGTAACCATGTTTTACTCACTTTTTTTTATTACACGTTTTTGTTCTAATAACATTAGATTTTTGTTCTAATACATTAACGAGACATGCAATTGCTGTGCTAATTAAACACAAATCTTTCATATTCCATGATATAATTGATGTTTTAATAAACGTGGTTCATTCTAAACTGACGGTACGAGGTCTACATGAACTCGTACGTGTGTATGCAAAAGTAATCATCGCATTTACTCGCAGACTTGCCTCTTCGGGTAGGCGCGAAGGCATGTCCGATCGTGTGCTGTATGCCCATTAATAATGCATGAATTATTTGAAAACTTTTATAGAAAGCAAACTTTGTGTTTTATAAACTGATAACTTTTTTTAAAACTGTGAATAATTAGCCTCCTAACCAATCAGAACGTTGAAATAAAGTTTCCCCGCTTTCGCAAGAAAATTTCATTTCTATCGAGCTTTTTTTTACAGATATTTTGATGGGATGGACATACGAGGTCTGGCAATTAAGTTCCGGGAATTTAGTTATAACTCGGGAACTGGCAACACTACGTCGTTTATAAACATGTCTAAAAAGCGGGGACCATCCTTTAGTCCCAGTCAAAATTTAAAGTCGACACCGCGTATGGTTTGTGTCTTGTGCGTGTTTTTCGAAAGTAACTTTTTTAGTGACGTGAAAACCAGTGAAAATCGATCTGCGAGGATGTGTTATCCCGCATTCAGAAAGACGGCAGAGATTGAATGAGTCGGGTAGTGACTGGAATGAGAGCTGAATAATTGAGTATAACCCCATAAACATAAACAAAGTCATCAGGGGGTGGAAAAGGGTGGAGAACGGCCAACGAAAGCGAGGGTGTCCAAGTCGCGACTGAAGGCAATTTTTATCGTTTTTTTCGATATCATCATCGTGAATATCTTCCTGTCGGCCAGCCAATGACTGGATAGTTCTATGTTGACGTCCTGGAGCGGTTGCGGGCACGCATTTTCTCAGAACTCACCGAGAACGTCTGGTTCTTGCACCACGAGAAAGCGCCGGCCCATTACTCGTTCATTATCCAAGAGTTTTTGGCGAAAAATAACATCCCAACGTTGCCGCACCTACCCTGTAACCCCGTATCGCCCTCTGCGACTTTTTCTTATTCCCCAAGATGAAGTCGCACCTCAAGGGAACCCGTGGTGGCGGCGTACAAGAGGTTAAAGAAGCTGTAACCACGGTGCCCAATGAATTAAGTTTGGAGGATTACCAAGGGTGCTTTCAATCACAGGAGAAGGGTTGGAATCATTGTAAAGGTTTGAAAGAGACTATTTTGAAGGTTGATAATAAAATTTTGCTGACAACTTAATTTGATTCTGTTTTATTGACAAATTCCTGGAACTTAATTGCCACACCTCGTACATACAAACTTTGTGTTTTATATATTAGGATTATAATACTGTAGTATAAATTTCTATTTTAGATATTGGTAGATCATATAAAATTAAAACAGCCGTCTCTTCAAAAGTTAGAAGAATCATTTAATTACATTAATGAAGTATATAGAAAGTGGGCAGAAACTCAACTACAAATGCAAGTTGCATCTCCTGTTAATATTACTTTACCAAATTACCTTCCATTAATGCCAAGAGTGTTAATAAATCAATCTGATTTCTATAAATTTGTTTTACAAGAATTAATGGACAAAGATCAACACTTACAAAATGTAGAATGGACTTTAATGAAATATATGACTTCATTATCTGAATATGGCATTCCTGTTGAAATTAGTTTAAACGAGTTATTAATTTCCACCTTAGTATGTACATTAATTATATTATTATAGTATAAAATTTAATATTGGTTAATATTCTGATTTTAGGTGAGACGAAATAAATTTAATGCTCTAATGCAATTACTACAATATGGAATTCTATCAGATTCCAAGCCGCTTGCATGCTTATTGCTTTCTTTGGGTAATTTACATCCATCGACATCTCAACTAGCATTGGATATGCTTGTTCGTTTAGGTATTTTTATAATTTATATTTTTTTGGAAATGATAACTTACGACAATTGAACTGATATTAATTAATTTAAATTGATGATCACATATAATATTTTTAACATGGTACATGTTTTTACGGTCGTTACCTCCCAAAAAACGACATGAAAAACCGACACCAAAAATCAGCAGCTTAGCGAGCGGTTCTGTCAGATTGTCCGAATGCTCCTGATTTGGATCGATTACACGTGTTTGCTTGAGAATGTCTTCACTTATTAGGCTTTTTCAGTGCGTATCCCACAGAATACCCTTTAAAATCTATACGCATTAAATTACGGAAACTTACATTTCAGGCTTCTACACGATATACAGGTGCCACTTCGACCACATATACAGACAAATGGACGCGGGCCATAAAGACGCAGACCCAAAAAGACGTGGCCATATATACGCAGACCGAAATAGGCGCAGACTCAAAAAAAAACTCAATCGATTTTACTAAAGAAAAATCATAAACTAATACTAACCTACATAACCGATGCATATCTTTACGGGGATATCTCTTTTTTTATTATTAGTTAATATATGGACATGTAATCTAGGGGGTGGTGTATAAATATTAAAAAAATAATTCTGTGTTGACGGCGAAAAAGTGCTTAAGTCATGTTTTTGCGAAATTGAGGTTTTGACTTAATATGATAGATTCTTTTTTTTTTGTATAACTAATTAAGTGACAGTGTACATAATAAGCTAAAATTTTAATTAAATACATTTTGCATAAGTCAAATGTCAAAACTTAATTTTGGAAAAATATGCTATTTCTGCTTAAGTATATAACTTTTTATTGCTTTTTTATAAGTGTAATATTTCTTAATTCTAGTTAATAACGTTTGTACACCAGCATAGTACAATTTTGAAACGAATAAAACACATAAGTGCAGTTACTCCCTTCCCTCTCCTTAAATTTGTTTTTGTCATTATCTCAGTTTGAGAAATATTGACTTGAGCACTTTTTCGCCGTCAACACAGAATTAACGATCCAATTTCAATTTTTGAATAAATCCGAATTCAAATAAAACCAAACCAATGTAAATTTAATTTTATAATTTAATACGAAATGGCAAAATAAAATTGCAAGATAACTTGTCAGAATGTCGCCGCATCTAATTTATATCGTGACACCTTGAAATTTAAAATTTAACCTTGCAAATTTTATCATTCATTTAATTATATTTCTTTGTTTTATTAATCAAAATTAATCTTCCCGTTCAATTTTAATTAATTATCCAAAATTTAACAAATCACTCGTCCAAAATTACTAAACTTTGTCCAAAAATGGTACCAATATTATCTAAAATATCGAATAAAATCACTTACGCAAATATAAATCAATTTATTCGCAAAATTAAGAAAATTTCAATCCAAATCGTAAAAATAGTACAGGAGCAGACTTTCCTCTTAACCGCTAATTGCGGCCATTTTTTGGCAAAAGCCTGGTTTTCACCGCCTGTAAAATCTCGGGAGCGAGATTTTGGAGATGGGCTGACTTCTGAGCGTTGGCAGCCTCACCAACGAATTATTAGGCTTGGATTCTCAGAGAGTCGCCGTGGGGTAGAATAAAACTTGTTAGGTTTTAGACTGATTTATTGTGTAGATGGTCCGCTTTTTATTTACAATTTTTGCTTATCTAATAATATTTATTATTACTGTTTAAAGTTAATTATAAAAAATGCTGATACGTTTACCTACTTAATGGTTTGGAATTGCATTTGTTGCAGGATATTATTTTGCAAACCTATTAAATTGGTAAACTCATCATATATACAGTATGGTTTTTAATATACACATTTAATAAGATACCACAAATTTTGTTATGTTTAACGTGGTTAAACACCGCCCATTGCTGCCACTGTATATTATTGGCGAGAAAACCAGCAAATACAAAACTATTAACAAATTCCCATCAAATTATTTGTTACAAAATAAAATCAATTCTAAAAAAATCAAAATGAGAATTTTGGAACACGACATCATTTAATTCTTATTTGGGTCTGCGTCTTTCTAGGTCTGCTTTTTTATGGCCCGCGTTCATTTGGGTCTGCGCCTATATGGCCGCGTCTTTTTGGGGTCTGCGCCTATATGGCCGCGTCCTTTTGGGTCTGCGTATTTTTGGTTCTGCGTCCTTTTGGGTCTACGTCCAAACGCTCGCGTCCTTTAGGTCGCGTCCATTTGTCCGGCGGCGCGTAGCGCGTTTTCCCGTTTCAGACTTATTAGTATTAAAATGAACGCGGACGAGTATACTTCGAACGTTGTTGCCATAGCTGCATACTATTACAATCAAAGTGCAAAGAACAAAACAAAACGATTATGGGTTCATCTATTGATTGAGAAGAGATTACTAAAGGGCGCTTTTGTAGCGTTATATTCTGATTTAAGAGAAAGCCCACGAAATTTTTTTAATTATTTTCGGATGTCTATAGCCACTTTTGACGAGCTAAATGTGAAATTAAAAGATCATTTAATCTATGAAAATACAAGAAGACTATCTATTAGTCCAACAGAACGATTATGCGTAACTTTACCTCATATATCTACGCGCGCGTGTCAGGCGCCTTTAGTGTGAAAGGCTCTCCATAAGATACAATGCCAAACGCATCGCGTAGGCACGCGAGGCGTGCGGGTCGCGCGTTTGCCCTCGGCATTAAACAGCACGCGCGCGTAGCGTGTGTGACTGTAAACGGGGCTAAGGTCGTCCTGCACCCATCTGCTTACCGGATAAAAAGTATTTTTTATCAAACATAATATGGTAAAAAATATATCGCGAATGGGTTGCCTAATGAAATATGGTCATAACCATCCTTAATTAAAAATACTGTAATCAATTTTTTTTCAATATTGCACCGACTTGCTTACCAAACGAATTTAACATTAATCGGAAGTATAAAGCATAAGGAACACGAAAAAATTAGGTTGCCTAACTTTTTATGGTGCCTAGATCGGGTTGCCTAAAATAAACAAAGAACTGAAACTAGTAATTTGCACCGGTCTGCTTTCTCATTGAATCGTATATTAAAAGAAAGATAATTTTATTGCGAACACAATGGTGTAGGATTGCCTGCGAAAAATCGGTCATGAATCACGGTTGCCTGGCTTTGAAATTTCAAAATTGAAGCAAGCGAAAGTGATGTGTGAGAGAGAAGCATCGCGCGTACTATTATAATATATTAAGTTACTACACGTATTTTCAATTCGATCTTGTTATATTCATTCATAATTTTATTTGTCTAGACTCTATCATATCATAGTTTGCAGTCGCATTATAACTCATAATATGTTATCATATTACGCGCAATGCTTCTCTCTCACACATCACTTTAGCTCGCTTCAATTTTGAAATTTCAAAGCCAGGCAATCGTGATTCATGACCGAACTTCTGCAGGCAACCCTACACCATTGTATTAGCAATAAAATTATCTTTCTTTTAATATATGATTCAATGAGAAAGCAGATCGGTGCAAATTACTAGTTTCAGTTCATTGTTTATTTTAGGCAACCCGATATTAGGGACCAAAAAAAGTTAGGCAACCTAATTTTTTCGTGTTCCTTATGCTTTATACTTCCGATTAATGTTAAATTCGTTTGGTAAGCAAGCTGGTGCAATATTGAAAAAAAATTGATTACAGTATTTTTAATTAAGGATGGTTATGACCATATTATGTTTGATAAAAAATACTTTTTATCCGGTAAGCAGATGGGTGCAGGACGACCTTACTTCGGATCTTAGACTAATATTTCTTTGAACGTTTCACGATATATCAGTATAAAATAATTTATATTAAACAATAGACATTACATATTATTTAGAGAGTCAATTATTCTTACCTTATATGATTCATTTTGTTTTGAAAAATCCATTTTAGTAGCACAACACACATTCATGGGTAGCAATTAACGTGTACTGATGAGATACGGCCTATTGTTTTATGGTTTGGCGCTCTTAATAGTTAAGGATTATTAGAATAGTGAAAAATAAAATACTTACAAATTCTTTAGAGATACAGCTGCTGATCTATAAGGTGGCCATGCCCTCTATCAATAAAAATTTGTAAAAAGCTCAATTTTGATGTTTTTCGAGATACGGGGTATTAAGCACGGGGCCGTGGAAGTGTGACTTAAAACGATGACAATTTTTATTTGGACATTCTCTCTTTAAATGCAGTCAGTTTACTGATATGAGAATGCAAATTTGCTAATTGCATATGTAATGACTGAGATATGATGACTGTGATTCCCCATAACGTGCCGATTTTATAAACATAACTGATCGAATAAATTCCTGAAAGCTTACGTATTACTGTGTATTACCGTTGACTGACAGAGTTATCAAGACACGCAGCCATATGGAAGAATTGTAAATTCTATGTCCTTCTCACTCGAACGCACTCCGCGCACTATACTGTCCACACGTTCTAACGGAATGGATCGCGAGATTAATAATTGTTAATGAGGATTTACATTGAAAAATAGCGCCATCTAGTTGTCGCGACAATTTAGTATTGCATTAAAAATATATGGCTGCGTGTCTTGATAACTCTGTCAGTCAACGGTATTACGTAATAGAAAGTCATCTTAACTTTTCAAAATGTTAATGCTTCTATTTTTGTGGACAAGCTTTTGCTTTGTCTAATAATTTAGACAAAAAAAGGAAAATTGTCTACTTTTTCATTTAGCATAATTGAGATTATAAGATAAAAGACAAGTTATAGGGTGGCCGAGCTTGCCTTTGTTTTGGGGTTGCTGTACGCGAATTAAAAAGTAGAAAATCTTTGTTTTATGGTTTATTTTCTATTCTACATAAGTAAGTTGTTCATCATTTGAGGTAAAATTATCAACTGCCCGTTCCTATCTCGGCTTATCAACACAAGCTGTCCGAGAATAAAAATAGTTCGAGTCATGTAACCGTACGCAGTGTGTAAGTGTACGCAGTCGAGATTGTGCGAATGACGCGGTTGATAGCTAGTCGGAATCTGTCGAATTTTGTTCGCATTTGACCACATTTGATCAGCACAGCGACTGATTATCACAATATCATCGCATTTCTTTATATGTGTTTAAATGGAAATGCGACGTGCTTTGTAGGTTATGTCCTGATGCTGTTAGGTAGGCGGGCTTACATTTAAATACATATATAAGAAATAAAATTTGCTTGTGAATTGTGATGGTCAGTCGGCGTTTCTATGCCGTGTTGATAGACGAGTAACGACCGTTAGTTTTCGACGTGCCTACACTTTGACATCGTTGTGTACACTTAACCGATGGCGTGCGGACACTTTCCCTCCGAGGCGGGTAAGTGTACGAACTTCCCTTGCTGATAAAAAGTTTAAATAAAAATAACAATTATTATTAGAATTCAAATTTTATATTTTTTTGTTGCTGAGAAAGGTTTATTACATTAGGAATAAATGTTGTTTTTTTTACAATCTACTAAAACTTTTATTCTGGAAGCAATTTAGTAAAAATTGCGTACCTGCATTCTAGGAGTTCATCACATTTCCCCCCTAGATTAAAAAGTTAAAACATTGATTTAATCTTTTGAACTTAATTTAAAATAATAATGAATACATAATTAGCGTGTAATAAACATTTTTTCTAATTCTGTTACAAAATGACTACTTTTGGAATGTCATTTGAGTTTCCAAATGTCATTCTTTTTATCACTAGTGATAAAATGAGATTACTTTTATCACTAGTTATAAAATGAAAATAATATCACAATATAAGTTAACTGAATTTTTAATTATAAATATTTACAACACAATTTACAAATTTCATATTTCCATGATTATTTTCCAGCGCAGATATCGATGGCGAGGGTGATATTCTGGAATTCGCCGGTGGCATCGAAGTGTTAGTAATATTTGTTTCATTATTTTCCATCGCAGATATCAATGGCGAGGGTGATATTCTTCTGGAATTCGCCGGTTGCATCCAAGTGTTATTGTTTGTTTTCACATTTTCGCCTAAAATTTTAGTAGAAATTCGTTTCTTGTTTTCTATGGAATCTTCAATATAACCCTCGGCAACGGTAGAAGATTTCCATCCCCCATGTCGCTTTAATGTTAATAAATCCGCTCCAGAATTAGCCAATAAGGAAGCCGAAGATCGACGAAAACAGTGACCAGTATATTGGTCAGAATTAGGCAAATTTAAAAAAATTGCAATTTTTTTAGGCATAGTACCAATTGTGTTAATCCCAATAGGTTGTCTCGTAACATTTTCCGTTTCTATATCCCAAAAAAAAACGAGAATTTGCTGGGTTCGGTCGAAGAGATACATATTTTCTAACAATTTCAACTAAATTTAACCCGTCAATATTGCCTTCTGTTATTGTGAATGTTCTTGGATGTTTTGTTTTTGTATCAGGAATACAAATTTTGAAAAACGAGCCAAAATCTACAACATGATCTGTGAGCATTTTAACAAGTTCGTCCTTACGGCAGCCACCGGATAATGCAATAATCAAGACTACCTATAAACAAAAAATAAATTATGAAGATAAATTCTTAACACTTGCTACTAACAAACTTACCTTTAAAGCTAAATATATTTGGTTATCGGCATTTAATAAAAAATTATTGAAATCTTCTTTTGTCAGTACTTTTGATTTTTTAGGACGATATCCTTCCGCTTGCCTCTTCAAAAAGGCAATTAGATTTGTAAATTTGCTAATATCAACATTATTTTTCATTGAAATTGTCGTTCTTAACATTGAATATGTACTCCACAAAGTGGAAGGTTTATAAACCTTTGCTTTGTTAGCAAAATAAGCAAGAAGTACCTTTTCCACTACTGTTTTGACGTTTTTTGAATCACACCATGTTTTGAAGCGTTTATATGCAAATTCGTATACTTGCTTAGATTTGTCTGGCAATAAAGTTAAAATTGCGGAATTGGCATCATTTTCAATATCAGAATCTTCAGAACCACTCATTTTATTACCATTACCTCGTGCAAAACTATTTACCCGAAATAAAAAATTGCTTGTTGTTTATACATATTGTTGTAGCAACTGATGTTTTAAAACTTCTAGATTAATATAATTTATTTTGTGCAGGTATTTGAACTGTCAACGTAAACTTGATATTATTAGTAGGGTAAATAATTTTACGCGCGATCGATCTGAATTTTTGCATATGCATTCCTACCGATAATTCACCAGGGGGTGTAATACAAGTCGAGGGGGGGAAAGTTTTTTGCTCAGTTTTTTGATATCTAGCTCCGTTGTCGAGTTATTGCTAATTCAAAAAATTTTGTTTTAAGAAAGCCCATTTTGCACAGAATTAGAAAAAATCTTGTATGCAACACGACGTAAAAGTGTCTTTTTATAACACGGCGCGTTGTCCATCTCGGCATTACATTAAGTTTACGAAAATAATAGAAAATTGTATTATGTGTAAATATTTAACTTTCAATGATTTTTGACAAATTTATACGTCGCAGTGAGAGTTAGCCACGCATTCGGTTGGCTTCGCATTCGGTTGGCCACGCATTCGGTCGGCCATGCATTCGGTAAAAAATTATATTGGTAACAAATAAGACGAATTAAAACAATGTATTTAGGTCAACTCAGTATGGCATAATGTATTGAGGGCTGAACCATAATTATATCGCTTGGAATTCGTGAGTTCGATCCTCACGTCGCCGTCGGTCAAATTTTTTTAATAGCATTTTATAATAAAAATGATTCGACATGTTGAAGTGACGTAAGCAATCAGTAATGAAAACCATTACCAGTCGATTTTTCATTACTGGTCGATTTGTTAAGTGACTAGAGAATGCTTCGCTTTCTCACCCAAGAGAAGGTTCGGAAAGCATCGCTTGACTCTGTTTTCCGATAAAAAAATTTGGCCGACGTGAGGATCGAATTCACGATTTCCAAGCGATATAATTATGATCCAAGCACACAATACACTACTCCATACTGAGTTGACCTAATTACATTGTTTTAATACGTCTTATTTGTTACCAATCTAACCTAAAATACGTGGCGAACCGAATGCGTGGCCACCTCTCACTGCAGACATATGAATTTGCCAAAAATCCTTGAAAATAAAATATTTATTTATATAATAAAATTTTCTATTATTTTCGTAAACTTAGGGCCGATCTTTTCATATTTAAGTTATACGTCAAGTAGTTACTTGTCGTTTACTTTACTTGAGCTTTTTAATGGTCGAGTAAGACAGTTGGGTCTTTTCATCGAATTTTATGCAACGATTAACTACTTGAAGTCTAGTACGGTTGGTATTACACTTAAAATTAAAAATTTAGCGTCATTTGAACTAGTAGATCAGATTAACTTAAACTTAAATATGAAACCTGACAGGTGAAGTGTTATTTTAATTTGGCCAAGTTGTAAGGTAACTTGAAAGCTATCCAAAAGATAAAAAATATTCATATTTAGTGATTTTTTTTATTAATAAGTAATTACTAAAAGTAGTAGTAAGTAATTACTAAAATATAATTTTTAAAATATAAATAATTTATATGGTTTGGATGGTTCTAGAAATGTTTCTAGAAACTGCAATTCGATACTATGGAAGCCAAGATGGAAGCAGCTGAGAAAAAGAGGACTGCTAAGTTAAAGAAAGTTAAAGATTTAAAGAAAAACGTACACCTAAGATTAGCCCAAAGGTTAATAATGAAAAATTGCAAACCGAATTATTAAAAATCAATCATTATTAAAATAAATTTTATTACTATAGTTTAAATAATTATAAAAATATTTTTGTAGATAAAAACGTCGAAAATATTCAAAATCGTCGTCTATTTCTTGATAATTAATTCTTGAATTTAACACTCGAGGTCTACTATAATTTATATCTATATCTTCATCATCTGCTGAAGATAGAATATTATTGTAAACATGATTATTGTAAATAATAACAAATGATCGCTTTTAAAACCACTTTTTCAAACACATAACACGCTTTTTTTCTTCGCGCAGACCCAATCCGTATGCATTGGGCATTAACAGTGATTAAACTTTTCTAGTCAGCCAAAATTGGTTAATTGGTTTGAGGACTGGTTAACTTGCTTTAACCACGATTAAACATTTGGTGGAACACTTCATTTTATTTAACCGTGATAAATTTCAACTAACCGACATTAAAGTATTTATATTACACTGAATCATTATTTGTTATTTATACCTTGACAACGAAATATATTAAGTATGCTATAATAACCTAGGGCGTATAAATCATAATGCCCGCTTATTATGCCCTCTCAATAGCAATTCCACCGCAAACTAGAAAATTTAGCAAAATCTAATTCAAAATTTATAAAAATTTTTAAATTTTCTCAAATTCAAATGCAGTGTAATATAAAACGTTGTATGCACCACTGGCATTACTCGATGTTTATGCCCTCGACATAAACATCGTCATAATGCCCTTGATACATAAATAACTATTAATCAGAGCTGGTGGAATCAGCACAACTCTATTAAATATTATTTTCAAAATTCATTCAAAAATATTAAAACCGTCATTATGATTTAAAATTTTAGTAAACATAATCACAAGTTCGTTTTTTGTCTGCTAAGTTTATCATGCTAATAAATATTTACAGGCCTGTTGAAGGTGCTAATAACTTTACTAGCCAGTAAGCTGATTTATTAGGCTACTAAATTTTACTAGTAGTTGAAAAGACCGAAAAGTAGTTTACTTGTCGATTAGAACTTACTTGGGGTTTACTTACTTACTTACTTACTTTCACTTAAAGGTGAAAAGATCGGCCCTTAATGTATTGCCTAATGCACTTCGTGCGGCAAAGAAGGGTTGTATAAAAAAATTATTAAATAATTAAAAGGAAAAAAATGTAGGAGACTGGTCATCCATCCATGCACCAAATATGCTCAGCATATTTTCTGATCGGACAGAATCGGGTTACTTCCACTACGCTATGGGCGTTGTCTTATTATTTATTCTTTTATATGTTATTTAATGCTGTAATATAGGATATTTTTTATTTTTGGTATAAGTAACTGCCAGTATTTTTGTTTTCGATAAAAAAGTATACTCACCTCTACTCGAAAAATAATTTATTTTCGGATTTAATTTTTTCGCATTTTAAGCAAATCTAACCTAAAATACGAATATTTTTGCGCGCGATTGATCTGAATTTTTGCATATGCTTTCCTACCGATAATTCACAGGGGGTGAGTGGAGGTGAGGGGGGAGAATTTTTTGCTCAGTTATTCGATATCTAGCGCCGTTCTTGAGTTATTGCTAATTCAAAATATTTCTTAATAGGTACTTGTGTAGGATTTTTATTTTTGGTATAATAGCTAATATTTTTGTTTTCCGATAAAATAGTATACTCACCTTTACTCGTAAAATGATTCGTTACTGGGCTTGCAGCTTTAAAAAGCTCGCTATCGCTCGCTTTTCAATATAGCTGCGCGCTCAGTAACGGATCATTTTCGAGGCTCGGCCAGTAATCTACTATTTTTGTCCACATAGAATTAAATAATTTTAACCTTTAAATCCTTTAAAATTAGTGATAAGAGTGATGTAGAACACAAAATAAAATTTATATATATTTTGAATTGTAATGTTTATATTCAAATTTATGTTCTATATCCTCTGTTTCGTCGATGAAACTAGTATTTTGTTCTATCTCCATTTTTGTCTAAATTTGTTTTTTTATTTTTGTAAACACCTGACCTTATTTAGTCAAACAAAAATGATTAATGTGTAAACACCCCACTAATAAATATGTTTTTCGTGAGTTTTCTAAGTACGTTTTCTCGGTTCCTAGTTTTGTGGACATAGAACACTATAATTCCTGGCCGACGAATTCTGCTATAGAAAAAAGTTTTGTTTATTTTTAATTTTTTTTTAACTATTATTTCTGATTTATTTTTAATTATCAAAAAATAGTAATTTGCATATAAGACCATTAATTTATTTTACATTTTCATATTTCAGGAGCAAATGAAGAAATTCAGGAGGTCTTGTTAAATGAAGGACAACTATTATCTGCTCTAAAATTTACCCAAGATAATGCAAGTCCTAGAAAATTTTTGGAAGTTGCTCAAAGTCTTGGAAATCCTGCACTTTTTCATAGTATTCTTTTCTGGTTTCAATCTAATATGCAATACACTGACACATTTCTGAAAGGTAAGGAAATTTAAATGTTACCCACTCAACACAAACCTGTTATAGAGATGTATATAGTTTGTTCAATCCTGCTTGAAACATGTCGTTTCTTACTTGGATACGCAACTAGAAACCGTTTGTTTTACTCACTCAAATTATATCTATGGTAATGAGTGGGCGAAAGACTTTTCACCCACTAGTGAGTGAAAAATGGGTCTAGGACTTCGTCGCGAGCGTTTCGTCGCGAGCGTTTCGTCGCGGCCGTTTCGCCGCAGCCGTTTCGACGCGCACCCATTTTGACGCAAGCGTTTCGACGCAAGGATTATTAGACGCAATGAATAGCATGAGTGCGCCAGCACGAATGCTATTCGCAATGCAAAAAATTGTTGGTTGAATCGTTTATCGGTTGATTAAGCAATTTCTTTCTCTCAGTGTGGATATTATTGATAGTTCTTTCTTATAAGTTCCATGTCTCCGGAGGAAACATTGGTCTGCGCCTACTATTGCTTCTTCGATTTCTTTCGCCCGTGTATATAGTACCTTTCGAATCAATTGGCTAAGGAATAAAATACAGAAAACAACGATAAAAATACACCATCTTACCTATTGAAGAGGAAGTGACGGTTGGACATTTAAAATTGTTTAGATTTTTCTTCTTCGAAAATACGATTGGTCAATATACCGTTACCAATTAGAAATTGAAAATTTTTAACGGTAAATTTTATTCCTAACTTACAAAAACATGGAAGGTAAAGAGGTATGAAAGATAAAATTTGAACCTATTAATGACCGTACTAATAGTCACGGATCAATTCGAGATTCAAGATGATCCTAAGATTTACCAATGAGTTTGCTGGAATTTAGACCGTATCGTAGCAACAGCTACTATTTCGAGAATTAATCTTGAATCTCGGATTGACCAGTGTATTCATGTAAATACGAAAGGTCAACACATCGAATAATTTTTTTCTTCTTTAATTCCGAAAATTATTGATATGTGGGCTAGAACCTCTCGGCGAATCGTGCCACGGCGAATCATGCTTGCCGGCGAATCGTGCGCGTCGAGTTGTACCCAACCCTGTTAAGACATCTGTTAGTACAATTTAATATTGATTCTTTCAGTCAAATTTACTTTTCCATTTTACCGACACCCTAGTAGTAAATACATAAGCTTGATGTTAAATGGTGTTTGAAACTTATGTTTTGTGTTTATCTACAAAAACTTTCTAATAAGAAACAGATTTAACTATTAGTTTCTGTACCATAAAATACCATTAAATGAGAAATTTGGATAAACTTTTGTTGCAGTTGAATATAAAGGCTTAAATTTTCATTTTCTCATGGTTTTTGTGCTCAAATTATTATTATTATTGCTCAAGGTCATTCCATATGAAATCAACCAAAAATAAATAGTTTTCAAATTGACCATCACAGATTTTTTTGAAACTTTGGTTAATTATACTCTTTAAGATCCTGAATTCAAATATAATTTTTTTTAAATTTTAACTCTTATAGTTTTTGAGCTATTTAATTATAAAAATCACAAAAACAACAGTTTCTTGGCTCACGCTCAATCATACAAATTGTTGTAACTTCAGTTCTATAAGTGCTACGACGTTGTATGATAACTCATTTTAAAGAGAATTTAATGGGCTTTAATTTTAATCTTGACCATTTTGTAATAAAAATGAATTGTTCTAAGAACTTCAAAAATTGTTTTTGATAAAGTTTTTTGAATATTATAAAAATAATATATCTTTATAATGGTGCTTTGGTGAATACTTCATAGAAATTTCAGAGTGGGACCATGATGGGATCAGCAGTTATGATAAAAAATTCAACTCAATGTTTTAGCTCAAGTACTTTAATTACAGTACTATTAAGAATATATATACAGGGTGTCCCCGGGTACAGTTTACAAAATTTCCATGGTGTAGAAGACACTTTTTTAAAAAAAATATTTAATAAAATTTTTTTCTGAATTCAAACCCTCGAGAGATAGGCTTTTTAAAAACATTTTTTTAATTTTAATTTTCCGAAAATATTGATTTTTTAGTAAAAATGGTTTAGTACTTTTTTAAAGTACTAATGGCTTTCGAGTTATGAATTAAAGTAAATACAAAGATGTTGAAAAATTTGAGCTTTTTTTTATTTTGTATTTTTTCAAAACCCTGTATCATTTAAACGAAACACTTTACAAAAAATCTGATGCCCATTCCGGATAGGAAATTTAACGGAAAGCTAGTAAAATATTTTGAAAAACCAATCCATATCACAGAAAATCTGAAATTAATAAAAAATTAAAATCGCAAAATTTTTATATTTATTGAAAATTTATTTTATTAAACTAAACTTAAACCATTAAATTATTTGAGTAAGTGTTCAAAATGACAGGGTTTTAAAAAAACTAAAATAAAGAATGCTTGAATTATTCAACATTTTTTTATTTACTTTAATTCATAACTCGAAAGCCGTTGATTTTAGACAATAAAAGGTATAAATCCTTTTTGTAGATTATTTCACGCTCTTTATACGAGGGTTGTATGATAAGTACCTGGCCTAGGCAAGAAATAACGCTATTATAATTTTAAAAATAATATTTTTCGTAAATATATTCTTTTTCAGCAATACTGTCCAACGGTCAAGTTGCTGCATTGTTTAGTTTGTGAATGATCAATTTAAATAGAACAACTTTTGTAATTTTACAAAAATGGAAAAAAATTTGCTTTTTTTTTTTTAGTTTGAAAAAAAAATTAAAAGATTAAAATGGAGCTCAGCGAAGTTTATGGGAAGTCTGCACCTTCGTTATCAATAATTAAATTTTGGACATCTGAATTAAAACGTGGTCGTACAAGCATTTTTAATAAAGATCGTGCAGGACGGGCCCAAATATGATCCCGACGTCGCACAGTGAATCGCTTAATACAAGCTAGGTGGACAAAAGTAAATTTAAAAAATCGCTTAATTGGTGTTCCCATCATAATAACAACCCTCCATGGGTCACGAATCGAGAATATAATTATGCTAAATATTCCAAAGCGATGAAAACTAACACGGTTGAAGTGCACTGATAAGATAATTCTATTTATGTGTACTTTTAGTTGCAATTTTATAGTGCATTTAATGGCCTCTATAATATTTGCAGTTAAAAATATTAAGATTGTAGGTGATGGATTTTACTTTAGAACAGGGGTGGGCAAACTTCTTAGCTGAAGGGCCACATAATAAATTTAAATTGGGAAGAGGGCCGCACAAACAAAAAAAAATTTTCATAATTTACTCAACACAAAAATGATTATGTTTATAATACAATATATTATTAAAAAACATGAGAATAATACATTTTATCACATAAAATTTATAATAATTTTCTTCTATGTATTTGTCGCGGGCCGCACAAAATACCTTGGCGGGCCGCATGCGGCCCGCGGGCCGTAGTTTGCCCACCCCTGCTTTAGAAGGTAAGTATTTTTTTATTTGATTTAAAATTCTAATCAAATGAGGGCCCATATGTGTTATAATAGGTTTTGAAAAAACTACGAAAAAATAGAAATATTGTTTTCGTTTTTAATTTTTCAACGCATACAGTTTTTTTATACACATGTATCCAGGCTAATTTTTTAATATTGTATAGCTACAATTCTAAGCTGTACAATGATGCAAAATTTACTACCACATCGTTCCCCGATCTTTTTAAATTAATTTTTCCAGATCGCGTGTGCTCTCTTTCAAAAATGGAGTATTTTGAAGAATGGCGAAAAAGAAGAGCGAAATTCTCATCTCTTGCATTTAATTATTCAAAAATTTAGTGTTTCGGATATAGTTCTTGATTCAAAAAGGCATTTCGAGTCAAAAATTTCAAGGTTTTTGTAAAAATTTTCTGAAAAGTGCACTGCAGTCCATATGATGATGGACCGCTTTTTAAATAAAAATAAAAGTTGGTTAGAGGGCGCAGATATATTTTTAACTATTTTTAATTGAGTTGGGCCTTAGGCACTAGCACATTTTCGGGCCTCTTATATTTGAATGTATATAACTAATAGCATCGAAGGCATAAAAATTGTATTTTTTATGTGAGAAATTTGTGGGTATTTTTAATTTGTTTGTGAATTTTTAAGATTTGATGTTCTCCCTTTTCGGGCCCCTCTGGCCGTTGGGCCCTACGCACGTGCCTAATGCGCCTAATGGTTGTGTTCTTATAACAATACATTTTTTATTTCGTACTTAAGTCTTTTAATATAAATTATTCAATAATTATTCAATAAAACAACAAATATTAGTAATCATAACCAGAACAATCAAATAGTAGAATAAAATGCTTTTGTCCACCTAGCTTGTATTAGACGATTCACTGTGTGTCGTCTGCATATATAATTGCGTTTAGCTTTGTTAAGGGCGGGGTAAGGTATTTAAACTTTTTTTTTTGCATTATTTTAAAAAAATTTTAAATGAATGCACAATATCCTAAGAATATTGTGTCAAAATTTCAAGTCGAACGGAGTAAAATTGACGAAGTTATGAGTTTTTGAGCTTCATTGCTCTAATCGGGTTTCTCTAAGTTTCTAAAACTTCAAAGCGTTTTTCTGAAACTTGTCAATTTTAAAGTCCGTGTACGTTATAACTCAAAATCAACTGGACCTATCGGTTTGAAATTTTGCACAGTACTTCTTCACATAATTCCCCAGGTATCCCTGGGAGCTTTTCTGTTTTTTAGTCATTATTAACTTTACAATAGCAGGTTAACCGACTTTTTTTGGCAAAAATCGGTTTTTTGACTATCAAGTGCTGCAAAAAATTGAAAAAAACAAAAATCCTCCCAGGTTTACCTCGAGAATCATCTTCTCTCACAGACGCTTTTTGATTTTTTGTTTGAGATGATTCTGTTATGAGTTATGGTGTACACCACAAAACAACTTTTTCTTGAGGCGCTTCCGGAGATTGACTGTCACTAAATTTTAACAATTTTGAAAGCATTTTTTGATCTTTTAAGTAAAAGTTAGATGAAATTTAATGCTATTATCATTCGTAGTTTTTATTTCTGCATTATTTTTGTCTTTCATTTTTTCTCTAAAATAATTAGGTAAGCAGGAATTTGCATAAATAAGTTTTTACATGTTAATTTCCTATGTTCGGCTAACTCATTCAGCACCCGGTATATACAAAATTATAGGAAATAAAATTTATAATAATAAATGTTTAATCATTAGTTTATTTCGTTGTACCAATTTTGAAATACAGATGAAACTATGTTTTGAATTTTACAGCCTTTCCTAAGTCCCTGCAAAACAGAAACGGTACGACAAATCGAAAAAATGGATATAAACAAAAACTAAGAGGATGACATTTCCAACAAAAAGTATCTAATAACTTTTGCTGTAAAAGTAATTTTTATGTGTCAAAGAAGGTCTTCAAAAGTTTGAATTTACATTGTTAACTTAGGAGTGTACGAATACGACCGGGAGTGACTGTACCTACACTTCGCGATCGCCTGTTGTGCGTACTGGTAAATCCGGCCCTGCATTCAGCATCCTGTATATTAAATAATGTAGGGGATAAACTGCATCCTTGCTTTACTTCTTTATTGGTTATTATGCTGTCCGTAGTTTTGCCATTTATATCTAGGACTATCGAAGTGTTCACACTAGGGTTGCCAACTTTTACTGATAAGAAATGAAGTATCGAATCTTTTAAAAGAGAAATAAAGAGTATTTGTAAGAAATTTTTTTAATTTTAAGTTTTAACTAATAATTTTATAACATCTGTCGTTTGACTCATAAAAAAATAATTATCAGTAATCGATGTATATCGAAATTCTATTCGCAAAAAATAAAGTATATACTTTATTATAAAGTATAATTGGCAACCCTAGTTCACACTAACATTACTAAATAAAGCGTTATCTAGTTATCGCAAATTTTAGTGCTCACTTCTTAGGCAATCTCGTCTTAACTGATCTCTGATTTTTGCTCTATAATTTATTACATTACATATATTTAGGTTTTATAATATACTCGTAAATAAGTGGATATTAATAATAGAACGTCCAAGCGTGGGTTTTAGCATGTAAATCGGACCTGCTGGAAGGACGCTTAGACGTTCTATCATTAAGCACTTCGTTGACTATATCTAAAATTTAATCAATTATTAGATACCTACCTGTGTTACATATAATAAATTTATTTATATTATTTTTTCTTTTCAGATGAACGTTTGGATAATTTTATTCAACATTACGAAAAACTATTTCCCGGTGGTTTAGGTGAAATACAGCCTACCGGCAGTTGATGCATTATCCATAACAAGTTTTTTTGTTTTGATTATGCGACATTTTTATATATCTATTAATTATTCGAGATGAATCAATAAAATGCATCTAATTTTAGACATCATTCCTTCTCCTTTCTAAATATAAAATGCCTGGACGCTGTTGCTACAGCGTGTCATTTTTTGGTGAAAATTAAAACATTCTGATTGATTGAATATTTTAACCAACCCAAAAATATGTCGAACAACACAGAGGGCAGAAGAACTAAAACCTGCCTTTAATGAAAAAAAATTACTTTTTTAAAATTTTTTAAAAGAACCTTTTATTTAAAATTAAAAAATATGCGATAAAAAGTAAAAAATAAAATAATTTTATAAATAAAAACAAACAAAGCTGCTTAACAACATCTATGTTAGATTGTTAGTAATTTTCCCACTTCTGATGTTAGATCGTTAGTAATTATCCCATTTCTGATGTTAGATCGTTCTTCTTTTATTTCCAAAATATTGCCAATTTTGTTCTTAATTATTGTTCTTCCTAATTAGTGTTATTCTTTATTATTCTTTACTATTCTTCCTTATCATTATTGTTCATATTCTTTTCTAGTTGTTGTTGGTTGTTCTTCTTCTAGTCCTTTCTTCCTTATATAGTCCTTTCGCATTACCAATCGTATTAACAGACTTGCCACATACAGGGTTATTCTAATATTGTAACAGTTCTATTATCAGGTCCCCACTTGGGTAACATCTCGTTCTATTGGTCTATTCATAGTCAGGGCCGTATCCCCTACTACTAAAGGTAACATCTATATAAAAGCGTTGTAGCCTAAAGCGCGTGCTTACAAGAGGCCACTTGAAAACCGTTGATGTTGTTACACGGTTGGCCAGCTGTTGGGATTTAACTCACAGTTCCTCAAGGTGTGCCCACCAATCGCAGGTTCGAAGTTGGTTGCTTCTAAACATTGAACGTTGAAATGCTCTTAGGGCGCCAAATATCGAAATAAAACGCAACAAATAGAAAGAAGGGGATTTAGTCCACAGAAGTTAGGCGAAAAATTGGGCTTTATTCGGAATAAAACGAACAAAAGGTTTTGAGTATTTTTTCGTAATGTTTTAGGGTCTTTTCTCCCAAAAGTCCCCGATGATAACTCATGTGCTTAACTTTTAAGGGTGGTTTTAAGGGGTGACATTTGCTGTAAAATCGATGTTACACAAATATCTCCTAAAATATCAACTACTGTACTACTAAAATGGGTTCCCACTATATTACAATACCTATAGGTATACTAAATTAAAGCTGTTTAAATTATCTACAAAAAAGTATGCCACGCCGTTAAGGATGTATAGGAGACAAAAAATAAAACTCAAAAATATAAGATATCGATAAAAATTGGTACACATGTCATCATTGATTTTGCGAAGTAATAAAAAAAATTTCAAATCGATTCAC
Organism: Cantharis nigra; assembly: GCA_958510845.1. Classification (NCBI taxonomy): domain Eukaryota; kingdom Metazoa; phylum Arthropoda; class Insecta; order Coleoptera; family Cantharidae; genus Cantharis; species Cantharis nigra. Next base: position 48,273,164 of record OY294028.1, read on the forward strand.
TACACCGTTCAATAGTTCTTGCAGTTTTAATTTGATGTTGACTTTTTGTTAAAATTCAAGAAAATCACATCTATTTGCTTAAGAGTCTGCTTTTAGGGAAAATTACAAGGTGTTAAACAGTAAAATACTTGTCTAAATAAAAATCTAAAGCTAAATCTTAAGAAATCCTAAAAAAATTATATAATGTAAAAATCATTTTATGAAATACATTTTATTGAATAATATATTAGCTTAAAATATATGATCAAAATATAAGAATTTTTTCAAATTTTCTGTAGTTATAGCTTGTAAATAGAAGAAGGTTTTAGCAAAATTTCATCACAGTTTACTACCCCGTTCTCGAGAAATTAATTAGTAATTGAACAACCGATATAGAGTTATCACGTTCAATTCTCTAAAAATAAAATAGATTTCGACGTTAAAAGAACCCTAAACATATTTAAATCTTGTTGGTATTAAAAATATTATGAATATCTCGGGTTTTATTAGTTTTAACAACAAATACCAATTTTTACTCAGAAAAATTATTACATTTTTTATTTAGATAGTAGGTTGGATTGCAGAGATAGTCACTAATAAAAATTTTGTTATGTCAATTTTTTATTTGTAATTTCAGAAAATGAACCGATTTAAACGAAAAAAGCCTTTCTTCGTGCATTTTTATAACTTTGTTTATCGTTTATGATATTTAAAAAGTATTTTACTACACACATAAGACCAATATTCGTGATATTCAAATTAATCCTACTTTTGTCTCCGATTGTATCTCCTATACATCCTTAAGCCCACAATGAATAGTTTCCAAGAAAAATTAAAGTAAAAAGTAGTATTTATAAAAAATAGCTATTTCAATACGTGAAATTTTCTTCTTCTATTACAAAACTAATTGCTTGTTCTAAATTTTCGGGATTTCTTAATCTAATGGGCAAATTATTATTAATACCTCTTAAATATGCATCTAACGCTTGTTTTTCATATATTTGAACTTTCATTTGTCGCGCATTTATATCAGCTTCCTCTAATTGTAATTTTGTTAAAATTAAACTTAATAAATCTTGACACCTATTACCAAACGTTACAGCATTTTCGTTTTTCTGTTGCTTTGCGTGAAGTAAATCACCAAGTAAACATTTTTCGTCTCGCGGGTCCGAAAAGAATCTTAAAAGTAATTGTTTTATTGCAAGCCAATTATTTAAATTTCCACGGCTACCTACTAGTTCAAGAGCGCGTCCTTTTAGTTTTCCTATTATAGCTCCAAGTAAAAATTCATTTTGCGGGTTATTAATATTAACTCTATCGGTATAATTAGTTAACAAATATTCGCTTGCCTGAATAAAAATAGCTAATGTAGCACAATTACCATCAAATTGTCGTACACTGTCAATATGAAATTTTTCTAATTTTGGTACTGCCATTATAATTACTTCTCTACGAAGAGGACTTCTGTCACGGCTAGAATCTTCCGAATCGGACATAAACACTTAATTATATTTAAAATCAATATACGCACGGATCAATAATATTCTGATCAATACTTGCTTACTTTTAATTAACGATCCCGATTTAATACAATTACTATAAATCTTTATGTAAAAATAAAAGGAACTTACAGGAACTGTTGAATTTTCATTATTTCACTGGATCTCTAAGTAGTAGCTCGTTCTTCTCTCCAACTGTTGCAGTTTCGGCGAAGTTGTCCTCGACTGCCAAAATTGTCGATTTCCAAGTAAGCGATTTTAGTCCCCTTGGTTATCTTCAACTTAATTGTATGTTGCCCAACCTCGGCGATGCTCTCCGAATGATGGACTGCTTGTTCAATTTTGTAACGACAAAAGTCCGTAAATCGTTAGAACGAACACTATTAATTCGCAATTTTGTCAAATTTAATAGCCCGGACTTATCCTACCGACTGCGCCATATGTTTAGGCTTTTGTAATTTGATTTTTTAAAAAAAATTCAAAATTACTAGAAACCCAACTTTATTGTGAGAGTGTAAAATACAAACTGCTCTTCATAGTTGGCAAGTTGTTTTAAAAACAATTTGTCAACTTTACAAGAATTCCTATTTCATACATAATAGTTTGAATTACAATCTTACGATTATTATTCCTATTACATCCGGTTAATTTTAATAAAATATAATATAATTACAACATAACTGGCACTAAATGTAGAAAATAGGCATTTTAGGCATTTTAAAGAGCGGTTGAAAATGATCGCCAAGTCGCCAAATTCATTTTGCCGCAAAAAGAATTTTAAAGCCTGTACGGAATCAAAAAAGGCAAATGCCTAGAAATTCGGGCCTTAGTTATAAGACACTGTAAACAATAAAAACACTTTGAAAATAAAATAATTTTTAAAACACTAAAATATCAGGTTTATAATTCTTCAAATTTACTGGAAACAACAAAATACACTGAAAATTAGGTATTTTAGAGGACCGAAATAACACTTTCATAATGTGCTTGAAGTTAGTCCCGCCATTTCTGATAATTTAAAAATTGAATATTGTTCCGGATTGTGCCCGATGTGGGCTACGTTGTGCCGTATTCTTTTTATTATTATTATTATTATTTTAAATCTCACATTAATACATTGTGGAGTAAATATTAAATGGGGGATTTAGCTCCAACCATTCAATATTTTTACATATGTGTTAAATTCTATTCTTTTTAACAATTATTTTTAAATACATAAATATAGTAAATTGATTTTTAAATAATTACATAGGTATTTTATAAGTCTCATTTTTTTTATGTTATGTGGCATTTAAAAATTTTCGAACTATGTGACCCGTTTCTAAAATGATTGCTTTTTGCATCTCCGGGAATAATTTTGAAGAAAGGCCTAAATGGGACAGGTGGGTTTTAAATTTGCAAGATACCACACCAGTAGCTGATATTACTATAGGTATTATAGAGATTTTTGTTAGACCCCATACACTCATCATTTCCATCGCTAATGCCTCGTACTTACGAATTTTTTCTTTTTCTGTATTTGAAACATTTTTTGACAGAGGCACAGCGACGTCAATGATGACTGCATTTTGGTCTCGTCAGGCTTATTATGACTAATTTCCCTGTCTGTCAGTATTAACCTGTCCCAGTATAGAAGGGAAGATTCGTTTTCAAGGACAGGTTCAGGAATGTAGTCATGAGTAAAAAAAATAATAATAGTTAAAGATTTGCATAAGTTAAATAAATTTATGCGAAGAAGAGCGATTACGTAAAATGTTGGATCGTTCTTTGGAAGATGAGTAGAGTAGAATCTTTAATTCTAATATGCATCAGAGAAGTAAATCTAATTCATATTTATCCTGTTATATAGAGTCAAACTTTCCTAACCCCATTCCAAGGGACCACCAAAAAAGTTCAAATTAGAGAACTTCGAGTTATGAAGATAAAATTACACGTTAATATCTGACAAACCTATATAATTTTTCAAAAAAATTATTAACAGATGGCAGCACTAATTTGATCCTGCCAATTTAGTAGCGCTATCTATTGATAATATTTTGCGTGGCTCTCTGATACTATTTAATTAAAAATAGTAACAACCACAAGGTAAGTGTATTAGAAAAATTGATTTTGCAAATATGTGGTGACATCTAAAAATTGTCAGTATTACTATAATATAAGAGTTAAATACATATAAAACATAAAAACCAAAAGGTAAAATGGCTTCAGTCGCATGATTTATCTCTTTAGGATGAATACTTTCTTCTTCATATACCCAGCCAAAGCTTTTTTGGGCACCAAACTGCAGCTATTGCCACCTTCCATGAGATGCAAGATGCAGATGGTTTGACAAAAACAAGGATCGTGTTAACTTAGAGGAAGACTCGAGTTTCGGCATTACCAATTACGGGATTTACCTCACCGGTTGCACATTGTCAATAAAGATATTGAGCATTGTCAAGACACCAACCTACAAGAGCATTGCTCAAAACCAGAAGAAGCGCATACAACGTCTGGCGCCCTGCAGTGGAGAGAGTATGAAGGATATTGCAAGCGCCCTGTTATAGGTAACTTTAATGAATTAAGAATAAATCGTAATTCTCTTGCAAAAAATGTACCGCCACTGGCGTAATACTACACTCTATCCTGGAACTTCCAGTCCAGAAAAACGGTAAAATTCTTAACATGCTAACTTGACTGGTGATTATTTCTACTCTCAACCAACTCTCTATTACCATTTTCGCCGGATTTGTTTCAATAGATTAACTTCTCAACGGAAGTCTAATGGTTACGGTACGACCTGTACGTCGCACATTTTGAGCAATCTAGTAATTTACATTACAATCTAAAATAAATTTAAAATAAGACTAAAAACTTCAAACATAAAAAAATATATAAAAAATTAAAAATATTTTAAAAAACCTTTTATTTAAAATTAAAAAAAGTGCACTAAAAAGTAAAAAATAAAAGTTTTTAAATACGAACCAGCAAAGCTCCTTGAAAACATCTATATAAAAGCATGGGGCTATTAAATATCCAAGAACAATTTCATACAACTACCGAATTACTGATATCAAATGTATGTGATGTACTTACATAGCAAAAATGTCATTACAAATTTTGTATCCATTTAATCACATACTTTTATGCGGTGGTTTGCATCCATGCATCGGCACTGCTGGTTAATTCGTACCTGATGAAGAGAAATCTCTTCGGAGTAATCTCGAAACCGTCGTTTTTTGACTGGGGATTTTGATTTTGCAATAACCCCACGTTACTCATTGGTAACATATTGTGAAAGGAGTATCTATCATTGGATAGAACTTTTTAAACTAAGTTTTTTCTTGAAAGTAAATAATAAAAAGTGCAAAAAATGCACTAAAAAGTAAAAAATAATTTTTCCAATAAGAACAAAATAAAGCTCCCCGAAAACACCTCTTTAATTTTTCAAATAAGAACAAACAAAGTTCATTGAAAATATCTCTCTAATTTTTCAAATAAAAACAAACAAAGCCCCACGCTTTTTATATTGATGTTTTCAGGGAGCTTTGTTTGTTCTTATTTGAAAAATTAGAGAGATATTTTCAATAAACTTTGTTCTTATTTGAAAAATTAAAGAGGTGTTTTCGGGGAGCTTTATTTTGTTCTTATTTGAAAAATTATTTTTTACTTTTTAGTGCATTTTTTGCACTTTTTATTATTTACTTTCTAGAAAAAACTTAGTTTAAAAAGTTTTTTTTAATATATTTTTTATTTACAACTTTTTAGTCTTTAAATTTTGATTAGTAAAATATTAATTATAAATGTTTTTTTTAAATACCGAAAGCTATAAATTATCTAATTTGTTCTTTAGTAATTTAAAAACCAGACTTCCAAGCAAGCTCAAATTTAAGAATTTAAAATTCAGGAGGTTGTTTTCTTAAACGTTCCATTTCTTCAAGAGCATCTGTGTTACATGGTTTCTTACCCATTAAAAGACATGGATTTTCCTTATTTCCTTATTCCTTCTAAAGATCTAAATCTGCTCAAAGTCACATGCGCTTGACCTTTAGCGAATAACGATGAAATATATGGAACTCTTTAAACCAATGTTCCTCCTTGTATTTTATGAGATGTGACATTAATTTCCTTGATGTTTCCCATAGCTCCATTGACAAGTCCTTTAGAAACATCGACATTAGAACGGAGCATAACTTTGGCATCTTGGAAGAGAGTCAGTTCACGTTCGAGTGCTCCTGTTTTATTTGTGTCATTTGGAAGCATTTTTTTAATTTGCTCCGATGTGGGATCTTTTCGTGAATCAACAATACGATCTTGCACTTGAATTGTAAACATGACAATACCATTTTGTCTAAAGTATTTACTGACTGCTGTGTTGTGTTTCTCTACCAAAGCTCTGGTTGGTTAAACACGAATGGCATTTTCAATTGAGAATTCTCCAGAGAAATCCTTGCTTACTTTTTCCACCAAGATTTTCAAATGATCAATAGTGAATTCTTCTACTCTGAGTGCATTAAGAATATCCACAAAGGTATTACCACCTTGTCGCATATTTGTGATTAGCTCGCAAAGAGAGAAGCATCGCCACAAGTGATTCGCAGGTGCCATGTAAGAAGGCTGTTTGAATACTTGATGACTTTAATCGGTAGAAGTTGGAACAGATCTCCAAACAATAGCACGTTAACGCTACCAAAGAGTTCATCCTTCTTACTTTTAAGCTGTCGTCTTAATTGAGCTTCAATCATCACAAGCATCTCGTAGGGGACCATTGAAATTTCATGCTTCATTTTATAAGTTTTTATAGTATTGGAGTGTTTTGCTATTAAAGTACATTATAATTAATAACACTTTTAACGGGCCGTTAAATTTAACAATCCAATAGAAATCATCCGTTTACTTTAACGGCTTGTTAAAAGTTTTATGAAATCAGGCAATAGATTCTTATTTTCTTTTATTATTTAATACTTATTCTCTTATATACTAAAATGATATTACCAACCTTATAAAATGATCCGACAATAATCCGATATTTTAATGCGGGCTTTATTTGGAATTTTTCTATACCTATCTACATAATATAATCTAATCTATTTATTTATTTTAGTTTATTTAGAAAGATAACAGTATAGAAGCGTTGAATAGAAGTCTGAACTGCGGTCATCCGATTTCTACCTTAATTTTCTTACGTGTAGAATTATTTGAATATTATAACGAGCACGTTCGCCAATTCGCTTTTCTAACCATCTCAAGACAAGCCCTGCGCTAAATTTTTTTAATTAAGTGTTGATTATAAGGTTTCTTATATATTATAATATGAATTTTTTTTAAACTGTTTTTTGTATTGGTAATTTTTATTTATTATTAAATCTTTATATTGGTAATGACTTTGACGAAAAGTTTTTGGCAGATTTTTCTCGTGGGAGTAAGTTAAGAAAAAGCTTAGAATTAGAATTAGAAAAAAAATGTGAACAATCAACATTGATTTTTCTTTAGTTTTTCTAGTATTATATTGTAGATGGTATTGTAAATATTAGTGGAAATTTTTCTGGTTATAATTTTTTAAAATAATTATTATTATAGAAAAAATTTTCATTAATATTCAAGAAAAATTCTAAATCTCAAATACATAAATATGGAATATGCAATGCTTGAATTCCCGCTAATTTTATCGGACGATTAGCAGCGCCGTTGACCATCTATATTATCCCTTTCATCTATGGAGACGTCGTTCTTTTCTATATTACTTATTATTGTTTTGACAATAACTATGTATGATAACTATGTAGTCAACAAATTGACAAACTTCATTTTTTCTCATTTTAAAAATGTTGTTCAATTAATGTTTAAAAATTTCGATTTTTTATGATTTTCGGTAAAATTTAATACCATACTTGTCAGGAAAATGTTTCACTTACTCGAAGCTTAAAATACTCGGTACAAAGTGCCTCGGATTTCAACATTGCTCCTCGTCAGTAATGTATCATTTTTCTGACTTTTAGGTAAATAACTATTTTACGAACATCTATCGCCCACGCACGTGACGGCCCCCTTAAATCATTTTGTTTAAATAATTTCAATATTTTTATAAATTTATTTGCAAAATAAAAAAGCCTATTATTACGCCGATACCTGAAAGAAATTCTAATTATTCCTTAAATTAAATTTTATTTATTCATTTGTAAAGTAGCGATACGTAGTGAGTAGAGGCGAAACTATTAATCCTCAATTATTATGATGATATTTACTCCCCTGCCGTCCCATGTCCATAAACTAATCATATCGACAACTATAGCTCGTTCCAAGTAGAAATGAACTCGACAATCATCTGATTTTAGTAATAACTTTCTTAATTTTTTAGATACCGCAAAACTTGTAATATACTAACTTAAAGAATTTTATTAGTTCTTTATATTGTATATTACAATTTTTGCTGTATTTCTAAAATCAAGAAAGTTATTCCTAAAATACGATGATTTTTGGTTCTATTTCTATTTGGCACGAGCTCTAGTGCTTTTAAAAGTAGCGGACAACACTAGCAACTATGATATGATAACAAACTCGGAGAGTGTATTCCTAATTAAATTAAATCCTTTTGATTACGTGCGCATTTTAAATAGTAGACGTTTATACAGTAAAATCCGCTTAATGTGATCCCGGATAATGTTATCAGTCGGTTATTGTGATCATTTTGAGTAGGAACTGGCCGCTTTAATTAGTTTAAATACAAAAACCACAGGATAATGTGTTCAAAAAGCCTCTTATTATTATCACTTTCAAGAAATTTCCTACTCAATAATCTCTTTTTCTAAGTATCTTCTTCTGATTCGTCATTTAAATTTTATATATCTTGACAAAACACGTCACTCGTTTTAATTTCTAGAACCGATTAAAGAATTGGTTTCCTTAAATAAAAATAATCCTCAACCCAAACAAGAAGTATTCAAAGTTGAAAAAATTGATCCAAAGAAAGACTCGGAGCGCGAAGATGTAGATGATGAGGATGATGTTGACGATGATGAATTTGTTGAGGCTTTTGATGAAGATAGTTCTTTATAAAAAATCCAAAAATAATGTATTGTATTTTGATAATAAAATTCTCGCAGATTGTGCAAAATAGTTTTCAAAACTAAAATTAATTAACACAATTAAGGTAGAGAAAGCCATCACACCATGACATGTGTTTCTGACTCGTTAGACTCGTTGTCAGATTAATTATTTTATTTTGATAGTTTCGGGGATTTGAGGCCTCCTGTAGATCTAGTAAAATATTTCAAAAATTGTAAAATTGTTTATAATTATAATCGCATCCAATCGTACAACACGGTGGTTTGCAGACATTTATGTTTAAAATTTTTGCACGAATAAATATTTGTAACAGTCGTTATCATTTTAATAATGTCGTGCACATTGACCTTGACGGGTGTCGGTAATGAGCTAAGCGTGGATTATTATCCTCCAATTCAATTAGATCCGAAACATGAATACGTTTTAGGTTTTATTAGATTTTACCGATGTAATTCGATAAAAAATATGTTTAAAGGAAATGACAAATTTTACTATGGTGATAAAATTTGTACTAACTATTCCCTCCAGTGCTTACAAAATTAATGAGTTGTACGACAACATCAAAGATTCCGTAGGTGACAAATTTGTGTTAAAAGCCAACACCAATACTTTAAAATGTGAAATTACATCTTCTATTGGACGAATGCTAGGATTTTCTAAACAAGTATTACAAGCTGACATCAGACACGAGTCGAATCTCGATGTTCAAATAATGAGAGCCACAAATGTACATGTGGACTGCAACATTATCGGGGGATCGTATAGAAATGGACTACAAGGTCATACAATTTTCAAATTTGACGTGTCGGTGGAGCCAGGATATAGGCTAATTAAGGATTCTAGCATACCTATATATTTACCTGTACTGACTAATACCATTCACAACATAACCCTCAGGCTTGTAGATCAAACAGGAGAACTGGTTGATTTCGGCTCCGAACAAGTTACAATTCGTTTAGAATTAAAACGTAATGGGATTAAATCTCAATAATATAAAAAGAAACCCTACTTACACATCTAACATCATTAAATCGACGCGACGTACGTTGAACATGTAACGCCTGTAGAAATAAAAATTTTAGAATATTGGGCTATAGAGTAAAAAAAGCAAGAAGAACAGTCATTAAGCTCTATTTTTACGGACGTTTTTCACAAGGATTTAGTTGTGGAAAATTCTATTCATACGTATCATCCATACAATACTTCATTTTCCAACTCGGACAAGATTAGAATTGTGATCGAGAAAGGGGAGCTAATAACTGCTACTAATGCAAGTAAAATTTACATCGAAGGCACAATCAGTATGGCACCAAAACCTATCAACTCAACGATTCCTTGTTCCTCTTGGAAAAAATGCGATATCAGCTGGGGGACGCCGTGATCAATTCTTGTAGAACTCCGGGCATATCATCGTGAATTTTATGGTTGCTGCGGATACAGTAAAGATGATGTTACTGCATTAGTTAACGCCGGTTGGAGTCTTGATGGCGCGGAATCTGAAATATGCGATTCGGAAAAGAAAAATTTTACAGTCATGATACTTCTTAGTCAAGTCCTCGGTTTTGCAGCGGGACACAAAAAGAACATAATTAATATAAGACAGGAACTTATCCTTATCCGATCTAAATCGCATAAAGATGTCTACAAAGGTGACACCGAGGTGACAATAAAAATTGCAAAAATTAATTGGAAAGTTTCTCATATAACCCCAAGCGATTCTGCAAAGCTACAAATCTATAACAATATAAATCATGAAAAAGAAGTTCAAATCGGCTTTCATTCCCGCCATTTATTCCATTACCCCGCGCTTCCAACGCATACGAATATGTTAATATGGGCAATCCAAAACACCGTTCATAATAGACGCCCGCGATGGTTATTTTTCGCCTTCCAAACCAATAAACGACATAATCGATTAGAAAATGCCTCCACTTTATCCGAATGTGAAATCAGCAATGTTGTGGGATTCATAAATCATGTTCGATATCCTTACGAAAAAAGACACAACGATTTTAGTAAAAATCGATATGCTCTCGATTATGATGATTATATAAGTTTCCAAACGAAATATTTTGATAAAACTGAACCGTTTTTAGATTTTCAAATGTTTAAACAAGAACCGATATAGATGAAAACCTCATTTGAATGTAAGTATTAGTTATAATCGATGTCATAGATTTTTTTAATTATATTGAGTTTCTTTAAATAATAATAATAATAATATACACAGGTTTCTAAAATAAACATTGTAGTAGTTCCAAAGACACTTTGACAGATGAGAATATTATCATCGTGCGGTAGAAAAATGCATTTTAAAAATCACTTATTTGACTAGTGATTCCAGCTTGACTGATACCATTTTAAACAATGACGCACCGGCAAATTTATTTGGTTTGTGCTAGAATAGCAATGTTCGAATTTTTCGATTAGTAACAAAAATTTCAACTTTCAATATTGTTGTAATGCTATTAAGAACGTACTGCTTTTAATACGGCTGGAGAAAAAATAAATTTAATTCAAAAATAATAAAATTTTTTTTATAATCAAAGGGCGCAACCAAATTACGCATGGATATGCAAATTTGACAAAGAACTAAACTTAAGTGCAGTTTACGTTATGCGATTTTGTGTAACGTGCCAAAAGACGTTTTGACCGCTACAATATATTCTTCAAGCTACGCCACTGGATCGCTTTTGGTTGCGATAATTTTTCGTTCATTTTAGATAGGCGCCATTATGCGTTAAATTTTGAAAGAGATTGACGTATAATCAGGTGTTCGTCCATTTTTAGTTTCCAATGGTTTATTTTATTTAATTTTGCCGTTTAGCGGGTAATTATGATATTTTCCTTCTATTTAATTTGTTTAACAAATTATTTTTAGCACCCACCCAAGTAACATTTTGAAGAGTTAACACCGTGTTAACACCGGGCTAACACTACGGTGTTAATTGCATAAAAGTGTAAATTCCGTGTTAAACACCTAATTATCTAGGTGTTATACACGTGGCTCAGTATAGTTTGCCGAGTGTTGAAACACCACAGCAACACCAGAGGAAACACGGTGGTAACACCGAGTTGACACTGGTGTATTACTGGTGTTTTAACTATGTTACTGTGGTGTTAAAACACTCGGCAAACTATATTGAACCACGTGTTAAACACCATGCTGGCACTTGTTTTACACCAAAAAAACACCAGAGAGACACCATGGTAAACCTGAACAGACACTGGTGTAACTGCGGTGTTTTAGCACTCGGCAAACACCATAAAGCCACGTGTTTAATAAGTATAAAATAGGTGCTAAACCCGGATTTACACCTCGCTAACACTATAGTGTTTAATTTCATGAAGTGTAAATCCGGTATTAAGCACCTAGTTGACACGTGTTAAAACACCAGAGAAACACTTAGTAGACAATGGTGTATTACTAGTGTTACTGTGGTGTTTAAACACTCATATTTAATCACACATTTAATTCTTCACTTTATTTGAATTTCAACATATTACAGAGACCCAATTATATTTTTAATTAATTTATTACTTGTATGCATTTCTTATATTGAATTACACATTATACACTAATTATAATTTATATGATTTATTTATTAAAATAAATATTTATTAAATAAAAAAAAATAAGTAAGTTAAGCTTTTATTGCAATGATTTTTCGTGGTCTTCATCTTCGTCGTCTTCTTGATTCCTGTAAAATACAAATTCTATATTATTTTATATTGATGTTTATATTTGGTACATGAAGTACCAAACGATAATCAATTTACCTTGATTTATTTAATCTTTTTTTGGTTTGTTTCAAAAATTCTTTGTAGAATTTTTTCAATTCATCCAAAGTATTCATCCAAAACGCTCTCCATCTTTCTTGATAGTTTCAACGATACAAAACATTCTGATATTTTACAATTATTAACAGTTCTCAAACAAATTACTTTTTTACTACACTTGATTAATTATTATAAAGTAAAAAAATCAATATTTTAGTGTTGGTAACTTTGTTACGGTTCGATTTTGAAAATTGAACAATTTCAAATTTATTAGCAGTTTCTGCAATAAATTATATTAGTGTCGAATTTTACTTAAAATTTTGGTTTGTGTGCATTGAAATTCATTTAAATTGACTATCTTTATTTAGAACGCACATTTTGTATTTTATTATCAGTTCCGTATTAGATTTTTGAGGGTCGAGGTTACTTAATTAGTTTTGTTTGGCAGTATTTTGCAATCCGTTTTTCTGAGGTCATCAGCAATAAAAGACTAAATAAATAAGAATCTAAGCAGACTTATTATGGCTGATTTAATAAAACTTTTTAACTTCTTAACTTCTTACAGCCCTGTGGTTTGCTAGAAGGCTATTGGCGCCATTTTAGTTACCAATAACACAAAAATATATAATTTACTATATAATTTATGAACGATTCTAAGTAAATTAAGTAACCTATCAGAACACAGCAATTTAAAATAACAAATTTCCACGGTGTTATTTTAGTAATGAAAACACCGTTGTATCACCACAGTGGTACTTTGGTAGTAAAGACACTGTTGTATCGCCTCGGTGTCTTTAGAGTAGTAAAAACATTAACTAAAATTGTAATTTTATATTTCAACGGTGTTACTTGAGTGTGAAAAGTACCATTAAATCACCACGGTGTTATTTTAGTAATGAAAACACCATTATATCACAATAGTGGTCCTTTAGTAGTACAAACACCAGTTTAACACCAAGGTGTTAAAATACACGGTGTTTTCTTGGTGTTTTAGGTACCATGGTGTAAAAATTGTTACTTGGGCAGATTACTGGTTAAATGCACTTTTTGTAATTATTTGTTTCGGTTCATATCATCTTTCAATGTGAAGTCGTAAATTGAATATGGATATCAACGTTGGAAATCTTTTTTTATCCACATGTGGTTCCAGTATTGGTCTTTTTGGTTTTGCGATGACGCTATTTTTTTAGCTATCATCTGTTCTGAAGATATGGGTTGGAAAATATTATTACTTAACATCAAGTATGCGAAGAATTGTTATTTTGTTTCCTTGTGAATTTCGATGCCAATGGTTGTTTTTTTATTCACAAGATGATGTATCCTTGTGAATCCGTGGTACCTAATGGATTAATTTCAAGTTGGAGAACCAAACTTCATAGTTTTGTATTTTTGATGTTTAACCACCTTTCAATCCCGGACATGGATTTACGTTTTTTTATTTGGGATGGGATTGCCACCACTTCAAGCAGATGATTTGATTTTATGAAGTTCAGAGTAGAGATTAATTGAGTTTGCAGTCACACTTACTCGGTTGATGAGTATTGGAACTGGCAAGCTGTTGATTTTTTTAATGAGTATTTTGTGTTCTCTATTTTGTAGACTTTCATTTCTGGATGGTAGACCAATAGAATGATGAAGTAATGTTATTGAATTCGAAAGGTCCTGACGAAGGAAAGACAATTGCCGAGTCATGAAGTTGGTAGTACTGCATTCAGGGTAAGTCTCATAGAGATGCATATGCTTGTTTTAAATGATGCTGTATGCCAGGTTCTATTTTGTAAGCCAATAATTCCGAGATAATGGCATCCGGTGTGCAATTAATCTTTGCTGAGCATAACTTCTTTTAGTTGGGTTATCTTCTTCAGGGATACTCAACTGTATTTTTTTACTTGACTGAATCTACCCCTCAGGTGGATGCCAGTTCTTCACTTTTGTATTTTTATTTTATTTTTCTAGTTCGTAATCCTCAATTACGTACTAGCTTTACTTGATCCTTATGTGTATGTTTTATGTTTTCTTTGATTAGTGAATTAATTAAACTTGTCGACATCTTTATTTTCTATCTGTGTTAATACAATAAATCGACTCTTGATTTCTTTTTAGTTTTATTTGTATTAGCTGGCGTTCACTTTTCCATCGTACTTTTCATTTAGCAGAATTAAGATCTGAGTACTGAAGAACGTTTTGTTACGAACCCACGATGTTTTTCGATACCCATGCTCTCAAGAACTGCGTTTTAAATAACACAGCTAGCTAACGCGTACAGTCCATCTACGGTTAGGTAAGTGGCAGGTGTAGTTTAATTTTGAGCAAGTTACGCTACTTTTGCTTAGGATTTTCCATACGATTTCTCTTGTATGACTGGTTTTTGGTGGTTTTCTATTCACGATTTTGTGTGCGAGTTCATCTTCAGGTCGAACTGTATAACGTGAACTTCGAAAAATTTTCTTACGGCAATTTGGAAGCAAAATCGCAAACAAAATGGTAAGCAAAATCGCATAACGTAAACTGCACTTTAGAAGAAAGTTGTAGAAAAATAATGCAAAAAGAGTCTTTGAGAAGCCGGAAAAAATTTAATTAACCAAATTAAATAGTGCTATCGAGTTCGCCGAAAGTTTAACATATAAGCAAATTTTAAGTAGAATATTTAACACTAGCAAGACGGCGAATATGTTCTACCTAGAAAGACAACGGTCGGTCATTTGACCGCTATATGAAAAATCATATAAATCATATATATTGCCATGTTGGATATGCTTAGACGCCTAAATTACATATTAATACCTTCCATTCCTACTACAATTAGTAAAGCCATGTATTTTGAATTAAATGACAGTAACGAATGATTCAATGATGTCAGTAATAGTGTAAATTTGTTTGTTTTGTTTGGTATTCAAGTTTGTTTTTCATTTCGATCCTTATTTGAGGACAGCTATTAACCCGGAGTACCAAGCGTAGCAACGTTTGACTATCGGAGGTGGTCTGTAACTGCCAAAATCTAAAAAGTTGAGGTCAATTAGTTAAAATTTAGAATTGTACAGTTACGTACAACATAAAAATTTTACCTTGCTCGTGAAGGTTCCTTAAAATCTAAGTTTTCAGTAATATTCTTTTTTAAATCAAAACGTCATCTCACACTTTGGTTGGGATTTTCAAAATTTAATTTGATTGATTGTTGGTGGTCAAATACTTGATTTAGTCCATCCAACTAAATAGAACTAGGCATCGGTGCTATTCAAAGGGACTCTTAGAAGCCCTAAAGGACAAATTAAGTAGTACATAAGTTGTGTCAGGGTAAATAGGTGATAAAGACAAAAATTTGTGATCGTGCAAAGCGTAAATGAAAACTTATTTGAACATTTTGGACATTTTACCTACATAAACGCTCAGTGACCGTGGTTTTGTGAATAACAATTTTTGAAAGAAAATACTTATGTAAATTATAATTATCAAATTGAGCTACAGGACAAAATAAAACCATATTTAGAACGAGCTTTCGGAAAATGACATTTCCTTTTTCAAGTTTAATATGAATTGAAATACAAAAACCATGGGTAGCCCAATTTCTGCAACTATTTCGAATCTTGTTATGGAAACTCTGGAAAATAACCGCATCACTTCACTTCCTTTTGACATTCCCTTCTTCAAAAGGTATGTTGATGACATTTTCACGGCCATTCCCAAGGATAAAGCAGACTTTATCATCGAACATTTCAACAAATTCCACCCTAGGCTTCAATTTACAATCGAAAAAGAAATCAACAACAAAATCTCATTTCTTGACATTGAAGTCATACGACACAACTCCCTTAAATACAGATGGACACTAAAATCTACATGGTCCGGTAGGTACCTTAATTTTCATTCACACCACCAAAGAAGCCAAAAAATCGCCACTGTCATCGGATTAATAGATCGATCCATCCGTCTTACCCATGGGGACCATCGCAAGGAAACTATTGATATTGCAAGAAAAACTCTCTTAAACAACAACTACCCCAAAAAGCTGGTCAACAGGATTATCAAGGACCGGGTTAACATCTTTTATAATGGGAACACCACCATCAAGGAATCCAATACAGGTTTCGATGTACTGCCTTATGTCAAAAGACTCAGCGAAAAAATAAAACTTATTCTGAAACCACATAACATTAAATTAACTTTCAGATCTCCGAATAACCTGGGTGTTCACTTCTCGAAACTCAAGGATCAGATCCCCAGTGGCGGATTTATATGGATGCTAACGATGCTGGAGCATCTGGCTCCCGAACATCGAGGGGCCTTATTTATTATTTTATAGAATTCAGTTTTGTTTTTTATCTTTCTTATTCAAAGAACATAAAAGCAAACACAAATTATAAAATTTTGTTTAATTTAATTAAATTTTTATAGAGTAGCTTAAGATGCTGGAACATTGAATATTAGACCCCCGATCATTGAGAGCTCCATAGAGGCCCCCAAACCTTACTCGTTATTTTATAGAATTGAATTTGTTATTTCTTTTTATGAGAATCAGTTGCTTTTGCTTTGTTTTTTAAATTATCTAGAAAATAACAATTGATTGATACTCGATATTAACCATATCAATTATTTTAGAAAACCCGAAAAATACTGTAAGTATAAAATATTGCAAAAGGTTTCATTATACTATGGTATCATCAGACGATGGATGAGAAATAAAATTAAATAGAATCCGTTTAATTGTTGTTTGGGGTGGTGAAAAAAAGTATTTTTGAAAAAATAAGAGAGTTTTTAGGAAAGTGATTTAATAAGAGTATGGGTCTTATAGGTCGAACTTAAGGTGGGGGGGAGTTAATTCATTTTGAAGATGTTTAATAGAGATGAGTTTTTCACATTAGATTGACTGTTTAAAAGCAAGTACGATTGCTTCAATTTATTGATTTCAATAGCTTCTAAAAATTCTAGTATTTTACTTTTTGGCTATACATGTAAAATTTTGTGATTAATGTCTAACTGGTGTCTAATTGATTTTCTGTCTCCTATTCGGACGTGTTTGGAAAGATCTACCTGAATGACCGATATATTTTTGACACCATTTGCAAGTGAGCTCATAAACTCCCGATTTACTCAAAATGTTGGACATTTTTCGTAACATATATTTTTTATACTTTTAAAATTATATATTTCTTTTTATGATATTTATGTTTCATAGTAAGAATATAGCTATTTATGCAACCTAGATGTAAAAGTGATACTTTTTATAACTAGGCGTGAAAATTGTCCATCGAGGCGCAGCCGAGATGGACAACGCGCCGTGTTATAAAAAGACACTTTTACGTCGTGTTGCATACAAGATTTTTTCTAATTCTGTGCAAAATGGGCTTTCTTAAAACAACATTTTTTGAATTAGCAATAACTCGACAACGGAGCTAGATATCGAAAAACTTTCCCCCCCTCGACTTGTATTACACCCCCTGGTGAATTATCGGTAGGAATGCATATGCAAAAATTCAGATCGATCGCGCGTAAAATTATTTACCCTACTAATAATATCAAGTTTACGTTGACAGTTCAAATACCTGCACAAAATAAATTATATTAATCTAGAAGTTTTAAAACATCAGTTGCTACAACAATATGTATAAACAACAAGCAATTTTTTATTTCGGGTAAATAGTTTTGCACGAGGTAATGGTAATAAAATGAGTGGTTCTGAAGATTCTGATATTGAAAATGATGCCAATTCCGCAATTTTAACTTTATTGCCAGACAAATCTAAGCAAGTATACGAATTTGCATATAAACGCTTCAAAACATGGTGTGATTCAAAAAACGTCAAAACAGTAGTGGAAAAGGTACTTCTTGCTTATTTTGCTAACAAAGCAAAGGTTTATAAACCTTCCACTTTGTGGAGTACGTATTCAATGTTAAGAACGACAATTTCAATGAAAAATAATGTTGATATTAGCAAATTTACAAATCTAATTGCCTTTTTGAAGAGGCAAGCGGAAGGATATCGTCCTAAAAAATCAAAAGTACTGACAAAAGAAGATTTCAATAATTTTTTATTAAATGCCGATAACCAAATATATTTAGCTTTAAAGGTAAGTTTGTTAGTAGCAAGTGTTAAGAATTTATCTTCATAATTTATTTTTTGTTTATAGGTAGTCTTGATTATTGCATTATCCGGTGGCTGCCGTAAGGACGAACTTGTTAAAATGCTCACAGATCATGTTGTAGATTTTGGCTCGTTTTTCAAAATTTGTATTCCTGATACAAAAACAAAACATCCAAGAACATTCACAATAACAGAAGGCAATATTGACGGGTTAAATTTAGTTGAAATTGTTAGAAAATATGTATCTCTTCGACCGAACCCAGCAAATTCTCGTTTTTTTTTGGGATATAGAAACGGAAAATGTTACGAGACACAACCTATTGGGATTAACACAATTGGTACTATGCCTAAAAAAATTGCAATTTTTTTAAATTTGCCTAATTCTGACCAATATACTGGTCACTGTTTTCGTCGATCTTCGGCTTCCTTATTGGCTAATTCTGGAGCGGATTTATTAACATTAAAGCGACATGGGGGATGGAAATCTTCTACCGTTGCCGAGGGTTATATTGAAGATTCCATAGAAAACAAGAAACGAATTACTACTAAAATTTTAGGCGAAAATGTGAAAACAAACAATAACACTTCGATGCAACCGGCGAATTCCAGAATATCACCCTCGCCATCGATATCTGCGCTGGAAAATAATCATGGAAATATGAAATTTGTAAATTGTGTTGTAAATATTTATAATTAAAAATTCAGTTAAGGATGTATAGGAGACAAAAAATAAAACTCGAAAATATAAGATATCGATGAAAATTGGTACACATGTCATCATTGACTTTGCGATCTAAAAAAAAAATTTCAAATCGATTCACTACACCGTTCAATAGTTCTTGCAGTTTTAATTTGATGTTGACTTTTTGTTAAAATTCAAGAAAATTACATCTATGGTTTTGCTTAAGAGTCTGCTTTTAGGGAATATCACAAGGTGTTAAATAGTAAAATACTTGTCTAAATAAAAATCTAAAGCAAAATCTTAAGAAATCCTAAAGAAATTATATAATGTAAAAATCATTTTATGAAAAACATTTTATTGAATAATATATTAGCTTAAAATATATGATCAAAATATAAGAATTTTTTCAAATTTTTTGTAGTTATAGCTTGTAAATAGAAGAAGGTTTTAGCAAAATTTCATCACGGTTTACTACCCCGTTCTAGAGAAATTAATTATTAATTGAACAACCGATATAGGGTTGTCACGTTCAATTCGCTAAAAATAAAAGAGATTTCGACATTAAAAGAACCCCAAACATATTTAAAACTTGTTGGTATTAAAAATATTATGTATATCTCGGTTTTTATTAGTTTTAACAACAAATATCAATTTTTACTCATAAAAATTATTACATTTTTAATTTAGATAGTAGGTTGGATTGCAAGGATAGTCACTAATAAAAATTTTGTTATGTCAAATTTAATATTTGTAATTTCAGAAAATGAATCGATTTAAACGAAAAACGCCTTTCTTCGTGCATTTTTATCACTTTGTTTATCGTTTATGATATTTAAAAAGTATTTTACTAAACACATAAGACCAATATTCGTGATATTCAAATTAATCCTACTTTTGTCTCCGATTGTATCTCCTATACATCCTTAACTTATATTGTGATATTATTTTCATTTTATAACTAGTGATAAAAGTAATCTCATTTTATCACTAGTGATAAAAAGAATGACATTTGGAAACTCAAATGACATTCCAAAAGTAGTCATTTTGTAACAGAATTAGAAAAAAATTTTTTTTTACCTGTTACATATACCATTATTTTTATACTAGACAAACGTCACCCCCCCCCCATAATATCCTAACAGGGGCCTCTAAAATATAATTAGCATCGGGCCGCAAAAAGTCACCATCCGCCACTGCAGATCCCTCATGAAAAAAAATGTGGTGTACAAGGTTGATTGCAAGGATTGCCATTTAACCTACATCGGGCAAACTAACCAATGGCTGAAAAAAAGAATGAGTGGACACATCTCTTCAAGAAGATGTAATAAAGCCGACTCCACTGCAGCTGCAAAACACGTACTAGAAGTTGGCCATAACATGGACTTTATAAACACCACTATCCTGAAAGCAATTCCGTCCTACAAAGAACGGATCTTACATGAGATGATTGAGATAAAGAAGGATAAGAACTCAATGAACAGCAAGACGTATATCGAGTGACTGAGTAGCATTTACAGTCCACTACTTATTTAATTTCTTTGCGAATATTGGGATTAAGTTTTTCACCATTGGTTTTTCTTAATCCACGTCAACTTATTAGAATTATTAATACATTCGTCTTCTTTATTTTCTTTCATTGCCGGGTTTTCGTATTATCATTCTAATCAAGTTGTCGGATGAATGTCAATATTCAAATATAATAATTTTATAGTTGCTTTGTAATTGTTATGGTTTTTGTTTTTCAATTCATATTAAACTTGAAAAAAGAAATGTCATTTTCCGAAAGCTCGTTCTAAATATGGTTTTATTTTGTCCTGTAGCTCAATTTGATAATTATAATTTATATTAAATTTTCAAGAGCTAATAATTTTTAATTGAAAAGATTTATGCTATTAGTAGTAAAATGACCTGGAGAATACGTTTCGTGCGATAAAAATCGAAATAAAGCCCGCGCCAATGCGAAATCTTTATCCGAAGTTATGATAGTTGCGATAGCAATGAAAAATGGTTTTGCTTCCTACTGGTTTATTGTTGAATCAATTCGAACAGGAAAATTATGGGATGTTATTCGACCTAAGAGGGAGATTTCCTGATAATTTCAAGAAGATCGGTGTTAGAGTGATATTCGAACATATCAAAAATATAAAAATTTAAAATGGATTGTCATGGTTACGGAACAAAAATTGCAGCCTAGTTGGCGGATTTCTTAAAAACTTATAAAGGATGGCGCAAAATGGCTCATTGTTCATTATTGTTTTAAAATTTGTTGCGTGCAGTTCGTTATATGGGAAAGTGAAATTTGCATGATACGTTGAAGCGGTTTAACCTCAAAGTTTAAAAAATGTTTATGTTATAAATATTTATCACTAATTTATGGAAGATTGATGTAAGAAAAGATAAATATTTGGAAAATGGAAGTGATTCTGGTTTAATTAATGAAATATGGTATTTAATGGAAAAGGGCGTGAGGCGTGACGATAACCTAAAATATTTACCTGTCTTAAAGTTAAGTAAAAATCAATTGTATGTTTTTACTGTGATGATTCAGTCTGTGAAGCAACGATAAAGGTAGAAATTAATTTACTTTATGAACAGAAAACCATTTGATTGAAACTTGATTTCAAATTATAATTTATCTTTGTACTCACCTGTTTGCAAATTGTTAATGTTAAACCGATTTATCCACGCTCGACACCTTTACACTAGATTATAGGACTTATTTATGTTTAAACGCTGCAAAATAAATAACTTCCATAAAATTTATCTGCGTAAATTAAGTATTTACAAACAAAAATGAAACAATAATAGACGATTTAGAAAAGAACAGGTTAAGATGGTATGGGCATTTAAGACGTATGCAACCTCACAGGTGACCTATAAAGATTTGGGAATGGATTCCACCACAGAGGAGAAAAAGGGGGTGACCTGTGAAAGAATGGAATCAAGAAGTACAAGAAGCCATGACAAGAAGAAATCTAAACGAGAACGATTGCCTAAATAAAAAAGAATGGCGTTTAGGATGCAAGAAACGGCCTGAGATGTAAAAAAATCGCACAATATATATTGCAGTGTCCTTTAATGCAACTTAACCAAATCAAATGCAGATGTCATTAGCTGTCAAGTCAAAAATTATATGTCGTCATTTAAATGTTAAAGAAACTTGTGATAAATTATGACAATGTCAAATTTGACTATTTACAGTTTTGAGGTTAAGTAAAACAATTGAAATGTTAGGGCAAGCCATGTGGCTAGTGACGATGTAGCGACGTACCTTACGATGCGCGCTTGTATACGAACAAGAAAAAAACGAATCATAGGAGGAGTAACGTGCAGTAAATAAAAATGTGTGAATCTGAAAAAACAGTTGAATTGCCTGGAAACGGCTGAAAAAACCAATTTGGAAATATTTAGTTAATCCTTGGACGAGGTCCGAGAAGGTTGATCTCTGGACACGTTCCGAGGTAGTTCAATTTTGGACAAAGGTCCAACACATTGGAACACGGACTTGAGTCCAATCAAGTTGTTAAGTGGTGGTTTCAAAGAAACAGGAAACCATCCACGAAGTGATAATAAATTTAATTTCGGCAAAATAAAAACAAATTCAGTCTAAAAAGCAAAGGTGCTACAAATGATTTGGAAAACTATTTGGAAAGTGACTTAGAAAATATTGGACTTAATTTGGACGTACCTCAATTTCACGTGGTGGCGAGACAGAAAAGGAAACCACAAACAATTTTAAGGAAGAAGCGGAAGAACGAGTTACTGCTGTTTAGATTCGGATTATTGCGGATTTTTCGGAAAGTTATTAGATACGGGACAAGCGCATTGCTAGGCGGAATTTTAGGATCATAATCTTTGTAATTCATTTGTTTAATTTAACTGAAAATAAATTTTTAAAATTCATTTCAAAATTTAAGTTTCTTTGAAAAATATTTTGTTAAAAAAATTGATCATTATTTATTTCGTTCACCAGCTAGATGCAGAGGTTCGTTAAGTTGTGCATTCATTGCATTATAAAGAAAGTAAGTATGGACTCTTAACAGTCTTCCACTGTTAACAGTGCAATACATACCCTTACGGTTTAGTCATCACAGTAAGAAAGCGACAAGTTCGCGATGATTGAGCCATAAATTGACGGTTAACTTACAATCAATATATCATACAATAATAATGAAATTACAGTGCATTTTTGAAAATTCCTAACCGCAATTAACCTGAAAAAATCATGTGAGTGGATTGTCATTTCATTCAACATTTTCTCCATTTGTAACATTTTATAATAGTTAATTGACTCTAGATATAGCGAAATTCTGCTGTATGTTAACAAGCTTTTTTTTGATAGTCAATCGCGTTTCCATAACTTAAATGCCATCTGATCATCGTAAGACATCAGGAAATATTCTATCACTGTACAGTTGGTTCACATAAAATTCACTGAAAGTTTACATTTAATTACATCGAATTATCATTCAATTTACACGTGATTCACGTATACTTATCAGGTCAATACAAACGTATTAGATGAATGTAAACCAATGCCAATGGGGTAAATAAAAACAGAATTTTGTGATTTCAATATTTTAATACTATAATAAAAAATAACTGAACATACATATTGATTTAACGTAAATAAATTAATTTACAAATTATTATTTTTTTACATATAGCCTAGGGCCGGGAAATTATTTTCACACTAAATTAACCAACTATTTCTCTCAAAATCAGTAACGAAATATGATTATTTTCTTGCTTTTTACCACAAACATCAGGGCATCCATGTCATCTAAAAAATTTAAATAATGTAATTAAATATAATCAAACTGTTCTGACGAACAAGTATTTTTTTACAATATGTGAAATATTGATTTTACCATCGAAATCAAAAACTTTTATTCTTGCAAATAAAATTCCATTATTCAATCGATATAAATTTGAAAGATCATTAATGTCATCTAAGTCTTCCACAACGTTCCAATCACTTTTATTGATATTTTCTCAAATTAAATCACATCAGTGGATAATTTTAACAGATCGCTTATCCAAGTCCAGAAAAATCACCAATACATATTTTTTTAGTACTCCTGACATTATTAAAAAATAAAGATGTATTTTTTGTTAAAGTTAACAATGAATGCTATACTTGTCTCGCAGAAAACAAAGCAGGAATGTAAATATTTCTTTTAAAGGTTACAACTAATGGCGGAATAGATTAACGCACTGCTGCCAATCCACACTGTAAATCATACGCGGCCGTACACGCTCAATGCAATGTACGTAGGTTTGAGTTAGTTTAAGATAATTGTCATTGAAAATTAAATTTTCATGTGAAGAAACTGAAAAACTTTCTGATTCTTTTATTTTTAGCAATGATGAAAACTCATTTCATCTGATACAGAGTATTGTGCAGTTTCGTTAATAACACTAGTTATTGTTTCTGGTTTCATATGTATGCACATATGTATATATATACACGCAAAAAAATTTTGCTTTAATATCAAAAAAATTGCGGGTTAAATTAAAAGTTTTACTTTTAAAAATGCGTCGAAAGCAATCTCATTTATTTTAAAAGCACCATGGTTTTTAATTGATAAAATAAAAGTAAATTGCTTTTACTTTAATGGTATAATATTTAAATTATTTTAAATACATAAAATTTTACTTTAAAAGCAAATACTTTTGATTTGAATATTAAAACAAAAGCGTTTACTTTCAACTTAAATTTTTTTATTTTTGTTTTAAAATCACTATGCGTTTTGTTCAAATGTATAATTTTTAATTCAAAAACATAATATTTTATTTTTCTTCAAATATTTATTTACAAATATTATCTATTATAATTTATAATATACGAAATAATATTCGAAAATTATAAACAAAATTTTGAACCTTCACATTCAATGGATGTACTTGCAAAAGATGTAATTTCAGCTTTTCTTTTTTTCTGCTTATGCCTACTATTTATGTATCTAAAATAGAGTGTCCCACTTTGCCTTTTGTTTTTACAATCTTCCGTGTAATAGTAATCCTTAAAAAAATTAGGAAAATATTAGAATAGAGTAAAATAATATAAGATAATTCCGGACGAGATGGGCATACAAAGGTAGATGACCATATTTCTGTTATTTCTTACAATGCCAGCTTCGATATCACCCAAATTAATACCACCCAACTCTACCGGATGTACTCTAAAAAATCAGAATTTTAAACTTACCAAATTGTCATCCGGGAAATTTGTACAAATTTGCGTACTTATATTTAAAAAACCTCTTTTACTTAAAATGTTCTCATGACTGGTTAAGAAATCGATTACAATTCTGCTTATTTTTAATCTGTCTTCGGTGCTTAAATTTTTTCTTCGATAATAATAGTTTTCCCGAATGATCCCCATTAAGTATTTCTTTCACATCCTAAAATTAACTATCCAAATAAGTAATTTACCCATAATTATTTATAATATAATTACAATATTCAGAGATTTATTTTTATTTCCACTTGCAATCGTAGATTCGACTGAATCAATCAAATTGCCAATGTTTGTAGAATTTGCTAATGTAGTGTTACCACATTCTCCAAATTAAAAAATAATTATTTGTTATTCGTTACTTACACAACATTTAATTTTGTAAATTGTACTTACATTCAATGCACCCAAGTAAACGAATGATGAAAAGACGTTACAAATTTTAGCTAACTATACACATTTTGCTGATTCCATGGTGCCAATAGACGCCTAACATAGGTGTAAGTTAATCCCCCAAGAACTTGCAAGACTTTGTTTACGTCATTTAATAACTTAATAACCATTGCTTTTATTTTTAAATTAATATTTTTAAATACAAAGTACGCCAAATTGATATAAAAGCATTCAACATTAAATCAAATGTATTTTTTATACGAAATAATTTACCATTGTTTTAATGATAACTTTATATCATTTAAAAGTAGTGACCTTTACTTTTAAAATTTGTAATTTCAATTTAAAAGCTATAATACTTTTTTAATCAAAAGCAAATTTTAAAAGTATAAAATCTACATTTCTTTTAATTCAACTGGCTTTTTTTTTGTTTTTAAAGCAATTCTTTTAATTCTCGTTTAAAAGTAGAGATTTTTAAACTCAAAACTAAAATTTCTTTGCGTGTACAGATTCACTATCAGGCACCAAAAAGTAAATATGCGTTGTGACCCAAAAAAAATGTTGCGTTGAGGCATCCTATATATACGCTGTATATATAAGTATTGCGGCACCCTTACTGCGTATATATAGAACGTCATATATGAGCGTCGCGGCACCTTTCTGATGACCTTCATTTCAATAATTTAAACACTTCCGTTGAGTTAACACATTTGCTTCTGCAGACAAGAAATAAGTTTTAGTTGAAGTTTTACACCAATTTAATTGGTACCTGTGCATAATAATATATTAATTATTATACATAAAAAACTACTATAAGTAACAGTTTATATTATTATGGTCACCAAAATTTTTGAATAAACAAATTTTTATTAAAAGAATGTTTAGTTTTGTTTTGGATTTTAAGTAAAATTCAAAATAAAATTAAACATACTTTTCTGGTATTATTGTGGTTTATTAACAATAAGTTTATTATAATCAATGCCATGACAAAGTAGAGAGCATTTCTCACTTTGTATAAAATTTAAATTTTTGTGTAAAATAATCTTCTGTTATCTTGGTTTGTTGGTCAACCTTGACCATTGTGACTAGCTTAACTATTACTACTAGTTGACATCTGGTAAACATAGTGCAGCCCTTGGAAAGTACCCGCCAAATACCATATAATAAGACCTACGGGCGATTTAAACTTTAAAACTCGTTTTTTTTTAGTTTTTACACTTTCTTCTAGAAGACGATAACCTAAATTAAGATTTTCATTATTAAGAAAAGTTTTAACGCATATGTATATTCAAAAGACATCGCCATAAAAATCATAGTTATTGTAGTACTCATATTTTAATAAAATTATGAAATTAAAACATTTCTAGATCACAATAACTTTTACTCTGATGCATTAACAAATCAACAATTTTTATTTTAGGGCATTGTAATTATCCCAAATAATTTTTCAATGTGTTTTATTTTATAAAATTTATAAAAAGTAAAAATTATAAGAAAATGTATTGTTGCTACTGTGATACCTTTCAAATTAATAAGCATTTTACACGCCATCTAAAAAGTAAGCATTTGGGAGTAACATTAATGAAAAAATATTTAAATTCCGAAATTCAAAGTGAAAAAAAAAGGTGATAATTACTTCTATGTATTAGAAGTAATCGCGGTAATTTTGTTATGGCGAAAAAAGGTAAAATTATACCTAAAAAAATTTGTAAGAACGGCAAGAATTACAAAATTTTTAAAAATTACAGGGTTTGTATGAAGTGCTAAACTTTTATGAAGGTATCGTATTTAAAAAGGCATACTAAAAATCGTCTTTTTGTAGCCAGAGAGGCTAATACGGCTGCATGACAAAGTAACAACCCTGCTATTGAATCTTTCGTCGTTTGTCATTAGGGGAAAAGTTACAGGTACTATTTGACTTCACTACCGTTTTTTAACGAAATTATTAAAAATTCCGCCCAGATGAAATAGGAAAATTAGTTGTTTCAGAGCACGATACACTTATACCGGTATGCCCAGTAAGAAATTAAAACTCGTTTGTTCTGCGCATTGACGTCACGTTGGAGATATTTATTATAATACGCTTGAATTTTAATTATAAATCTTAAGATTATTTTATAAAAATAAAAGGTCAAACAATATCAATTTCAATTATATCATACCTCTTTAATATAATAATCCTAGAAGTGGTTGAAAAATGTAAAAAATATTGCAAATTTGACATTTCGGGCTCCAAGCCGACGTCAAATAGTGCGCGAAGGATAGAGCTAACCTGCTAGTGAGCATACCGGTAATAAGTGTATCGTGTTTCAGAGACACTAATTTGAATTACGCGGCCGACTTATTAAAAACTGATAAGAATGCCTGAAAAACGGGCGGTTGTTGTTAGAAGTAAAGTGCTTATTAATTTGAAAGATATCACAGCAACAACACGTTTTTTATAATTTTTAGTTTTTATAAATTTTATAAATTCAACCACGGGCAAAATTTAAATCTGAATTTGTCTCGTATACAAGAAGTAACTATTAGAAAAGTGACAGAAAATAGAAATTCTTCGAAGTTTGCACTTTTTTTCTATGCGTCGTGCTCGAGTTAAAATGAATTTAATTATAACTCATCACCTAGTAATAAACAGTTAAGGCATTGATAACATGGTATAAACAAAATTTACTGAAGAATAGAATAATCATAAAAACTTATGTAATAAGTATAAGTAACTGTGCACGAATCAGCGCATTTTTGAAATGGGTGGGCACCAATTGGGCCCAATATATTTGAGGTGGGCAGAAGTACACAAAATTTATAAATAAACTTAAAAAAATATATTATTTAAATAATCACCTAAAAAATTTGGGTGAGCACTCTAATCAACAGGGTTGGCGAGTGCCCACTTTAACCCACCCCTGGCGTCACTGGAATAAGCTCTTGCCATCATTATCTTCCTTAATAATGAATTTTCATCATTCAAAAATTAATAATAATTATGATTCATCACAAATTTTTGCAGCAATTACCTTAAATTAAAAGCGACCAAAATTAGTAATTTTTATTTAAAATTATTTAGGTATTCTTTAATATTCGCGGCATTTATGCAGAAAATTAAAGTAAATTTTGTAATAGTAATAGGTTATATTATTATTACAAATGCATTTCCAGGTCCATTCATAATTATTCTTAACCCTTTTGCTCATGGCGGCCTAAATTTAGCACACGGCTTTCTATATTATTTAATGAAAGGAGGAACGTAATTTCGTCATTTGATTTTGATGTACTAAATTTAAGACATTCATAAATTCGTATTAAAAATTTGTGGGTCCATATTATTGAGATTTAAATAAATTTTTTCGAATAACAGTAAGGGTTGCGTAGTAGAAGTCTGTCTTTCATTACAGGTTTCAAAACAGGTAGATTTCAAAACGGCTGTGTGGATTATAGACATGTGGATTTTTGTTTGTGTTTGGAATGGTTATTGCTATGACGTGTAACACAGTTATACAGTGGTTTTAAAATTTTTCTATATCGTCGACATACAAGCAAAAGTGACCAACTACAAAACTCAAGTTTTACAGAAGAGCAGCTTTTAGGTTGAATATCGCTTATAAAATCAGACAATTAATGGCAAATTTCAATAATTTTAGTCATAATACTGTAGTGACAGGTCTTGAATTTGAATCTCTCACCCCCATGTTTTCAAATCTCAAATCATCAGCACCAAATACCTAGCCGTACGCTCGTGATCGTCAAATCCAACACCCATACGTCGTTAATAACCTCCCGTTTGTAGTAACCCAATCTTCAGATTCTTTTAAAGAACGGACAAGCAGTTTGTGAGATCAACATAACCTTTGCTAAATATTTAGTTGTTGACATAACCAAGACGCAAACACAACTTACAGTTTCCTTGTTTGTTTGAACCAGTAACGTACTCAAAGCTATCTGATGTAAAATTAATAACACTTAAATTTTAAAAGTTGATTCAATCAAGAGCAAAACTTCCCAGCTTAATATATGTGAATAAATTAAATCCCCTTTAACCCAATAGACATAATAAAACACAGACTGAGGTATATTTTGGTATTTATTAGTAATAAAAAAAAAGAAAAAAAAACTTGCACGGAAAATTCGAACAACAGCCAAATCGGCAACTCTAATCATTATTCATTAATATCATTAACACTTCAATACAATAATAATTATTTACATTACATATTGGTAGTTTTACCGTATTATTTCATTGATATCATAGATTAACTTTCTTGACTCCACTTTCTTGTCCCTAAATTAAAGTACTTGTTGTTCTTTGCTTTCTAATCTTTAACTTCAAACTCTTCATTTATCATTAACAACATTACTTCCTAGCCTAACTTTGTAATCATAATTAATTTTGCATTTATGATAATTGATTATATTTGTATGAGATTCTGGTTCTCTTTGAGAATTTGATATCATTTTGTTTTGACTTTTTTAGTCAGCGATGTTTTGTATCAGAATCTAAAATACAAAGATAATACATAATATAAATAATGATAAATTGAAACCGACTGTTACTTGTCAAACAAAGAAACGAACTCATTCAAATAATGCAACAATTTGAGAAACCACATACCAAGATTAATATAGGTCAAAATGGGGGGGGGGGGGGGTAAAAATCATCAATTCAAGCACACAATGCCCTAACTAATATGATTGCATCATTTCCTAATGATGCTCGGCTATACGGTAAAACTCGGATTCGATTACATCTACGAGTCAGTAAAAACCTCATATTATTGTTAATTCTAAATCACATACAAACTACTGGTTCGAAATAGCTGCATTATCAAATAAGTCACATCATTGTATGCAAGCGCCACCTACGCCATTTTGGAAACTAAAACACCCGCCATTTTACCAAACAATTTCCATCCCTAACCAAATCAAAAATATAATCAACCTCACCCACAAAAATCGACGTTTAATTAAATAGACTACCAATATTAATTACTTGAACACATTAATTACCACACAATAATAATAATACCACACATTATCACACCTTTAAATAAATACAGAAAACCAACCACCAAAAATATAACATCCACGAAATATTAAAAAGCAAAACCAATTTAGAATTACCAATAAGCAAAACCTTTTGTCCCTGATTACTTAAATAAATGAGAATTCAAATGCATTAAACCAAGCTACCATTTTTTATGTGAGCGTTACCATGTACCTCGTGGTTAAATCAACATAATCATAATAATAAATACACTTACTTGAGAATTTCAATTTAATAGAAATACCTGATTTGTCGTTTTAAATTCGAAATAAACTTATATTAATTTAAATATGAAATCTTATATATATTTGTTTAAATTTTGTACGCACGTCAACACTCTTCGAAAGTTCACAAGCTAAGGGCCGTTTTCAACTCCCGTAATAGTTAACAACCCCCTCTTTTCTTAAATATCCTTCTGTTACCCTCCCACAGATGGTGCTTTCAAATATACAGTGTCGTACTATGAATATCTAATAACCCGGTAAATTCAAATGTCTAAAGTGAATATTACAATACAATTAATATACATAGTTTATTATATTAAAATTTTAATTATTCTTTTATTATTATAGCGTTATTCAACTCAATTAGTCAAACATCTTATTTTGTCATTTATGCAGTTGGTCGCTTTTGCTTGTATGCCGACAACATTTTCTATTTTTCCATATAGGACATAATGTCTTAATTTTAAAACATCCTGTATCTCGTTAACAAGGGATCAAAAAAATAAAAGATTTAAAAAAATATTATAGCTAGTGTACCAAATTTCAATTTTATACCTATAAAAACGAAAATTCATGAGCCAAAGTGTTAAAGAAATTTTAGATTTGGTACAAACGAAATAAATTTGCAGGTGCGTCATTGTTTAAAATGGTATGAATCAAGCTGGAAATGCATTTTTCTTCTTATTTTGATATAGCTTTCTCTTTTCACCACAATTTGAAACAATATAAATGTCACTGTCAAAGTGTTGCAGGTTTTAAACAAAAATGAAAACCATTTTAAACAATGTCGCACCGGCAAATTTATTTGGTTTGTACTATATCAGAAAATGTAGGTACTTTTTATTAAATAAAAATATTTTTTTAAATATCTACTAATTGATTATTATTATAAGGTATTATTATAATGTGAACTAAACACTAGGAAATATATAAAAGCTAAATTAACTTTAAATGTTTTAGAATTTCAGAATTATAAAAGTACAATATTATTTCGTCGGTCATAACTCATAAGGATACGATAATAGAGTGAGCTAGAGAGAGAGACCCGCTCTCTCTCATCTAAACATTCCTAAACTTTAACGTACAAAACTTTTAATACTCAAATATAAAATTCATGTGTGCCTAAACGTGAAACTATTGCATACTACGATAAGGTGCCATAAGGCGCATTAACGTCAACAAGCTACTATTAGAACTACAAGAGCGCCCCCTAGACTTATATGATTTTATACGAGCGAACTAAACGCCAACTTTTATGGTGTATATGGTCAAACCGGCACCTTTCTCAAATTTGGTATTTAGACGGATAGGCCCATGAAGAACACAAATATAGTGAAAAAACGTTCAGGCACCACCAAGTGGTGCCACAACGTAAATATGGGTGCCACAACGTCGGTTTATATGCGAATTTGGGGTCACAACGTCGATTCACAAATATACTAATATGTTGTGAATTTAATATATTACACATTCACAGAATTATTGTGTTATCATCTATTAAACAATTTATTCTTAAAAGTACTAAGATAAAACCTGATGCAATAAAAATGTCATTAGTATCAGAAATTTACAAAAGAACTGTCAGCAGTCAGTAACTATTCCGTTAATCTTTTATACATCGACTCTAGATTAATTGTAAATTAACTGTTACTTGCATGTAGATTCACTGCGAATCACGGCTGCGAATTGAGTGAAAATTAGGCGTCAATGAATAGTAACTTCATAAAGAATAAACTGTAAATCGATTTTAAATTGAACGTGAATTGAATGTAAATTTCCTGTGAATTTATAGTAAATCGGCGGTCAATTGAAAAGGAAGGATGTGACCAGTCCGCATAGAGTCACAATATATTTTCAATTAGCAAATTTCACAAAATCACTGGTTTTACCTATCAATAAATTCACCTGTAATAAAACCGCTAACATGCCGTTTTTATGAATTCACAGCTTATTCACATTTAATTCACAGTTAATTTACAGTGACAACAAAACCGTAAGGGATACTCTTTGCTTTTAGGTATTTTGGCATTTTATTTGTAGTCTCCCTCCTTATGTTAGGGTTAATTTTTATATTTTGGTTAAGATTTTGAAGTAAATTAAGTTCAGTTGGTTGTTAAGCTTCGCAGAGAAAGCATCTTTAAATAAAACGCCGAACTCTGGCACTTGTACATCTATATATATAAAAATGGATGTATGTATGTATGTATGTATGTATGTTCCTTATAGACTCCTAGACCGCTTGACCAATCTTTATGAAATTTGGTGTATAAGCTAATTACGATGCTGCGAAGAAGATAGGCTACTTTAGAACGGCTTTCAACAAACTTTAATAAAATATGTGGCAAATAGTGCCTATTCATCGTGTTATAGATAATTTAGAGATAATCTGATAATCCGATATCTTTATAATTATCTATATAAGTAAAATAATACTTAGGGTTTAGCAACCTAGAACCTCGAACCTTATAGAGTATACCAGAACAGGACCAACCTAAAGACTTGGATAACCTAATGGAATATACCTAAATGGAACCAACGTAAAGACTTGGATAACATAATAAACTATAACATAATAAACATAACACATCGGATCAACAGATCGACGGATCAACGGATAATTGGATTAATTTCCCTATTTAGGACATTACCCAAATGTAAAAGTTTCTGTGAACATAGAGACTACTTTGTTAGATTGTTAAACTCATCAAACGCCTGCTGATGAACTGAACGCTTGCTTAAAAGCATCGTATTTATGGAACCGAGTTGAAAAAATTACGCTCTCGACAAACATGCGTGTGCATTTACTACAAGATGCGACTGCCCAAACGTTTTCAAAACAACTTTTGGATATCGGAAATGGCAAAATTCCAATTGATCGCACTACAAATGAGATTTCGTTTCCGCCCAATTTTTGTCAAATGCAGCCGAACATTCAAGCTGTTGTAAACAAGGTTTTCCAAGATTTAACTAGCAACTACAAAAATCCTGATTGGCTGTGCGAACGTGCAATTTTAGCCCCCAAAAATGACGATGTGAACAAGCTGAATGAACAAATTCAATTGAAATTGCCCGGACAATCAGTCAAATACAAATCAATAGATACACTGATGGAGCAAGAACAAGCAGTCAATTATCCTACCAAATTTCTAAATTCACTAGAGCCACCTGGAATGCCACCACACACATTGAGATTGAAAGTTGGGTCACCGGTTATACTCATTAGAAACTTGAACGCGCCAAAACTGTGCAACGGAACCAGACTGGCCATAAAAAAATTGACACCAAATTTGATCGAGGCAACAATCATCAGTGGCAAATTCAAAGGGGAAGATGTGTTGATTCCCCGCATACCGATGATTACCAACGATTTACCATTCCAGTTCAAGCGGCTTCAATTCCCCTTGCGTCTTGCCTTCGCGATTACAATCAACAAAGCACAAGGGCAATCATTAACTATTGCGGGCTTGAATTTGGAGAATTCGTGTTTTTCACACGGCCAATTGTATGTTGCTTGCTCCCGAGTTGGCACACCAAAAAATTTGTACATTTATTCACCGAATGGAACTACCAAAAATATTGTGTATCCTTTAGCATTACGATAAAATAATAATAGACAACGTCCGTTGGGTCACCTATGATAAATATATCTACAGAGTGTACCTAAATATTGTTACTTTGGTTTAAATAAATTTTATCATCCATTCTACCCGTTTTAATTTTTTTTCAGAATGTTGCTGCACGAAGTCCAAGAGCCTACATCAAAATACTTCAGGCATAAACAAAGCGTTTTATTTTTAATAACACCCCGAGTGAAGCCGGGTATCCATAACTATATATAGATAGACAAAAGAAAAACCAAAATTACTGTTTTGTTGTGTGTACGCATTGCTGAAGTCCGTTCGTATGAAACAAACGAGTAACGAAAAGCAAGATTGGAAAACGTTCGAGTACGTAGACTAATGCAAAGTATTTTATTTTTAAAGAGACCCCGGGCGAAGCCGGGTATCCAGCTATAATTTATATGGCAGAACGTTCGCCGAGTCACTTGGTATATTAATTCTGAGGCGGTACGATGTTCTAGAATTTTACAAATAATTTATATGGTTCAAGTTCTGAGGCGATACGAAGTTCGCCGGGTCAGCTAGTATGTCATAAATCATAATAAATAGTTTTTACAATTTACGTAAGTGTCGTTAATCAAGGTCGCCACAATACAGGCGGCGGCTCCAATAAAACAATTGTGTAATAACTGTTAGTGCCTGTAAGGTAACTGCCTAGAACTGCTAGAACTGTTAGAACTGTCAATAGAACTGTCAAGTATGATATGTCTCGTTTATTACTGCCCGTAATAGGTGCAAGTGCTCTCGGGCATTGCAAGTCACATTAATACATATGTTACAAATTGGAG
Source organism: Cantharis nigra (assembly GCA_958510845.1). NCBI lineage: Eukaryota > Metazoa > Arthropoda > Insecta > Coleoptera > Cantharidae > Cantharis > Cantharis nigra. The sequence goes on from OY294028.1 coordinate 48,308,531, forward strand.
TTCGAAACACTGCTTTAAATTAAATAATTTTTTATATAATATACAGGGTGTTACAACGCGTTTCCAAAGCTTTTATAAACGCGTTACAATTCTTATTACAACATTATTATTACATTTTTGTTTGCCTGTTTTCAGCAAACGCTCGAAATGATTTTTTTTTTCTTGAAATTGAAATTTATATTTATATATTTGAATTAATTATATACAAGATTACCCGCTTATAAATTTAAAATTGATGAATTATATTTAAAAAATTAAATTGATGTCAATTTAAGATAAAAAGTTTAAGGGAATAGCTGGCGCCGGTCCTGTATTATCACCAATTAAAGACATACTTTTGGTAACATTAAGTCGTTTTTAAATTTCAATAACCCTAATCTTCTGTTAACAACATAAGTAGCAATAAGTAGGTAACCCATTGTTAAATAGGTATGAGCGCAGTTTACATAAAATTGGAGAAAATAAAATTTTTTTGGAGCGCAATTTACATTACCCCATTCAAAAACTTTTGTAAATGAAAATTTATTTAGAATTTAAATTTTAAGATATGGAGTGTGCACACTTAAAAATCGATTCGATACTAATCGCAACATATCTATTATTTTCTTGTATTTGTGCTCATGTACCAACTTTGACTTTATTTTCATTTATTATAACCTCTGTGAATTTAATATGTTTTGTTTTTTTTTTAATCATTTTTTTTGTGTTTGTGAATTTGTTTGTTAGCGCGATCAACTGCCGTGGTACGGCCAGCGCCGTGGGAGATTCAACTTCGAATTCACCTACTTGTACGTGCACTGTGGTTTCCACGAGGACCCAGTTAATTTTGGCACTTGACTCTTGTGGTGGCGCCCATCTTAATGCTTGACGTTTATTATTTTTGGGGATTCATCCAACTAAAATTTATTCATTGACAAGCGGCTAGGCGGGATATTTCTAGTACGGTGTAGGGCTAAGGCTCCTTTGCTGAATGCCCAAACAGAATATCCCGGCACAAACAGCGGTCCTTATCCTAAGACAGCCGAAAGGGCACATAAAGGTTACGAATCCCTTAAAAACGCCTCCATAGCACAGACCTTCTAGATATGGAGTAAACGGTCTTGACCGTGGTATCCAATACAAGTTCTCGACTCGATTCCGTAACCACACTGCACCTCAACATAAACGAACGGAAGTAACAAGCCAACGTCGATAAATTAGAATGTTTTGAATAACCAACAGTACAGCCAACGAAGCAGCTTCTCAACCAATACCTGGCTCAGCGCCAAGCACAGCGGGCCCTGCGCCGTAGCCGGTAATTTGACCCCCAGTAATTTGATCCCCGGTAATTTGATCCCGGTAATTTCGTCCCAGGTGATTTTATCCCCAAGTATTGTGATCCCCTGGTAATTTCGTTCCCGATAATTTCATCCTGTGACTTTACCTCAGGTAATTTGATCACCGGTAATTTCATCGCTTGGTAATTTTGTCCTCGGTAATTTTGTCCCCAATTACGATTTATATTATTCTACTGCAATTTTGTAATGAATTGCTTAAAATAGAATTATATTTAAAATAATTTATTAAAATACAATATTTTATAAAATGTTCCTCTAACCGTGTGTAATTTTGTCTTAGTTACATTATCCGTAAAAAAGGGATATCTGCGCGAAGATATGCATCGGTTATGTAGTTTAGTGTCAGTTTATGATTTTTCTTTAGCAAAATTGTCCGTAAAAATCGGTTATGTACTAGATTAGTGTTAGTTTAAGATTTTTCTTTAGCAAAATCGCCCGTAAAAGAGATACCCACTTAAAGCTATGCGTCGGTTATGTAGGTTAGTGTTAGCTTATGATTTTTTTAGCAAAATCACCCGTAAAAGAAAAGATATCCGCGCGAAGATATGCAACGGTTATGTAGGTTAGTGTTAGTTTATGATTTTTTTTAGCGAAATCGCTTCTAAAAGAGACATTGCCGTGCCGGGGTTGAAATTACCGGGGACCAATTTACCAGGGAGATCTAATTGCCAGTGGTGAAATTACCGGAGATCGATTTACCTCGGGGATCAAATTACCGGGGTAAAATAACCGGAGACCAAATTTCCGGAGACTAAATCACATAGTACTACCCTGCGCGTACTGAAAACCTCAAAGTCATCGTATGATCTCTATACAGATGGGCGGCGCAATCACTCTTTTACTACAGTTACTAGATAGATACAGTACCGCAAAGGCCGGCTATATTGGGGCCCTAATTTATGCGGGAAATTTAAAAAAAGTTGCAAAATTGTAACTGGGGTTATAATTTTTCAATAATGACAAGTTAAAACAATACATTTCGTCTTGTGTAAGTATTTTCCTGCATATTTTTGTGTATTTTTATTTTTAATTTTAATAATTTTAAGGAATTCTGGCGAGCCGTCACTGATTTAACCTTAAAAATTGTAAAAATTACAACAAATGTCGTTTGACATTTCCGAATGATGCCATATTGGGGCCCTAATCATCCCCAATTAACGTTCTCTCTCTAACTCATTGGCCTATAGGTTTGCGGTACTGTATCTATCTAGTGACTGTATCTTTTACTACTCATGTCACGTACATAACTACAAAGTGCAAACCATAATAATTTTTTTAGATCACAATTAATAAGGAACCAATAATTTTGTTCTTAGACGACTTGGTGCTAGATTACTTTACTCAAAAATACAAATTGCTTTGGTTTCTAATTTATTTAAAACGATTACATAATTATTTTGTCTAAAAACATTTATATATAGGATTTAAATTTACTCTATTTGTTAAACATTAATTTTTAAAGCTCGTGTTTCTTTTTAAATAACATAATACATTTATCCATACCAAAGAGCACAAACCTATATACACAACTCGAAATGCTGTAGGTACTACCGCAAAATTGAGGGTTTGCGCGGGTAACCAAAATATGCAACTTGTAGTAAACGTATGTATAAATTTTTCTCGACATTCCATAAATGCATTTTTCTTCTCCATTATACTCATTGCTAAAAAAATCTTATTTTAAACATACAAAAACTAGAATTGTTAAAAAAAATGCTTAGGTATGATAGGTTCTAATACATAGTTAATAAGACACTAATTGTAATTAATAAAATAAGTACTATTATTAATAAGTAAGTAATTAGTAATTAATAATAAGTAATAGTTATAATTTATTGATATTGTTACGAGAATAGCGTTTTATATAGTACCTTCCTGAGCACCGAATTTCAATAATCCTCTTATACCATAATCCCCTCGCCGGTGACCAATTTAAGGGTAGGGGTCATTCCATATCAAGTGGTCCAACCCTATGGTTTGACCATTCTAAAAAAAATTGATTTTTTTTGTGTAAACGTCCTAACATATTAGTAGTACTAAATGACCATTATTTCAATTTTATTGTCATTTGTTTTCGTGTGAGAGCCATATTTGTTGTGCAATATGCGGCATATTTTGCAATTTTAAGGGTTTACGGCAACCGAAATATTTCAGCTCTTATTTGTCCTATCAAGATGAAAAAAAAAAGAAATTGTTTAAAACGAAATAGACTACAATATTTCTTATTACATATTTTTACCTAAAAGCAATCCTAAAGGGTAAAATTGCAGCCTCAATTCTTTTCTAGTTTTATAAAAAAATGACATTTTTAAAGAGAAGTTTATGCATGAAGGGCGAATATCTCAAAGTTAAATTTTTTTTACAAAGAGATGATAAGTAGTTTAAATCACACACCAAATATTAACTCTAAGATTTACTCCCTTTTTCTTCTAAAAATATTCAAAGTTTGAAAATTTTAATCAAACCGCAAATTTTGGCATTAAATATCGCTGGTGGGGGACCAGATAAAAATCTGAAATTTCTTGTCATAACAATACTACATAATGGCATTACGCAAAACAAATTTTGAGTTTTAGATTTGACTACAAGCCAAGATATAGCAATCATAAAATGTCAAAGAAATGAATAATTTTATACTATATAAAATCAATTTATATTACAGAATACATAAAAAGGTACGAAAACTGAAATAAATAAAAGAAGAAGTGTAGGTATATTTTAATAAAATGTGTTGGAACTATTCTTCAACTAGCTGTGATGTTAAAGAACTGATTGATATTTCGTTTTTGCACTTCATCAAAGACCTCAGAAAGTGAAGTGTGATAACACCTTATCATTATATCGTTCATCGAAACATATTTATGTAGTTTTAGGAACAGGCAAGCAGTTATCAAAACGCATTTTTAGATTAATTCCGTTCGCGATCACCTCCTCACTATTTACATAAATATATTTAATTCCTGGAAGGTTTTCATTGCAAAAGTTGAACATGTCTTCTGGGGTCAAAATATAAATATTTACGACAGTTTCATCTGTTCTTAAAGCAAGTAAAATTTGATTATTTGATATCTCGTGACACTGGACCATACACACTTTTATGACAATCTTCGCCAATCAGTTCACCCACATTACATTCCATTTTTCAAACTTTCAACGCCTTAAGTACAAAAACACAACCTTCCTATGTGGCTATTACAATAGACCTTATGCTAGAAGAACATATGTATTGTAACGTGTCAAGCGTGAACGTGTGACTATATGCGCATGACACATCAACAAATACACTTAGCAAAGTTAAGATGGTGTACTGAAAGGAAGGTTGCACTGATATGATTTTTAAATGAAAGTGATGACGATTTGTATTGAATCAAAATATATTTGTGATCAAAAAGACAAACAGGTAAATATACAAATTTATAACATAATTTAGGACATAACAAGAAAGTGTGTTTCATTAGTTAATGTGTGTAATTTTTGTAGGTTATACAATAATATTTGTGTGATGTAAACAGAGCTCTATACTATTTGGCCAAATAAAAATAAAATTTTACCTTGCAAGGGTTTGATACATGTCGGCGACATAAACTTCGAAGGTACAATGCACAAAATTCATCCAATAAATATTCCCCGATCGTTGTAAGTAACAGTTCATTAATCTTCTTATATTTTAGAAATAATTTATTTTGGTTAACCGCACGTTTAATTTCGCCTTCACTATGTATTTCTAACACGAGTCACTTTGATTTAAATTTGTTAAAAAAAATTTAATATTTTAATTTTAGGTTATCTAACATTCCGAGGCAGATTTATAAATTGTTTCGGAAACACTTCCAGGTCCGGTTTTGGTTAAAAACAAAAGTTAGGTTACGACTGACACGTCCTTCTCGGTCGACCACTAAAACTATACTGAAAAACAACGAAAATTGATCCTCCTTTTATACTTTTTTGAAATTTGTTTTCAAAAACATAGATTGCCATGAGCACTATCCTCAAAAACTGCACCGATCTTGATAAAATTTTACAATTTTGTCCATCTCTAACTCAAATATATGTGGAAAAATTTTGAATCCTCTAGCTCGTTCCGTCTTTCCACAATTAATAAAAATCTAAGCTGAAATTTTATATCTTTGATATTTTTGAAAATTTTTCTTAAATTTTTGAATTTTCAAATACTTTTTGGTCTCGAAAATTCGAGCTCTTTATTCTCTTCCTTTCGCCGTATAGTATGCTTCTGTATCATAAATATTTGCAGAATAATCTTGATTTTTCCAAATTTTCCATTTGACAGCTGCCTGTCATTTACCATAATTTGAAATATTCTATTTAAATTTGCTTTTGGTATGGCCATCTTGCCTCAATCTCTCTCTAGGACTTATTCCTCATCCATTTTATGTAATTTCCATAGTTAGCTCGTCATATTAACCATCCTGGCGTTTATCTGCCTCCATGTCAAATTTTGTATCGTTGAAGCACTAAATCGTCCCGAAAACAAGAATTCTCTACACACCAAGTTCACCTAACGTAAGTTTAACATAATGTCTTCACACATTTCTTAAAATTATACATTTATAACAACAAATTATTTATTTTAGATCTCAAATCGTATGATACCTCAAATCGTCATAATTATGCCACGCAGGACATTGTAAGCAATACAATACCAAAAGAAAATTGAACTATCCATAGTACATCACCATTTCGCAAGATCGTGTGTTGCATTTAAGTTACATGGTAAAATTTAAACCAGCAAATCAATGATTTTAGTAAAACGTAGCCTCATGCGCATATATTTATGTTAGTATTTTGATACTTGTGTCCCTCGTCTTAATCCTAGCTTGCACCCTAGCATAATAACATGACAGTATATATATGCATATCAGCATATCATCTGTGTCCGAACAATACCGTCCTTGAAAAAAATGAAATTTATACGTTCACCAAAACGTGTACATTTTTTAACATTTTGTGATTGCTATATCTCGGCTGTCAAAAATGTCATTTTTTTATAAAACTAGATAAGAATTAAGGCTGCAATTTTACCTTTTAGGATTGCTTTTAGGTAAAAATATGTAATAAGGAATATTGTAGTCTGTTTCTTTTTAAACAATTTCTTTTTTTTTTCATCTTGATAGGACAAAGAAAAGCTGAAATATTTCGGTTGCCGTAAACCCTTAAAATTGCAAAATATGCAGCATATTGCAAAGCAAATATGGCTCTCCCACGAAAACAAAAGACAATAAAATCGAAATAATGGTCATTTAGTACTACTAATATGTAAGGATGTTTACACAAAAAAAATCAATTTTTTTAGAATGGTCACACCATAGGGTTGGACCACTTGATATGGAATGACCCTGGGATTAAAAAAGATTAGGATTAGGCTAAAGTAAAATCATGGGCGGCCTTGAATTGGGCACTAGTAATATCTTTAAGCCTAATCCTACTCGATCTAACTGTTTGAAGTGCCATATGGTTACCGGCGTACCTGAAAATACTGAATGAGTCATTCCATATGAAATGATCAAAAAACCAAGAAAATTGTTGCTGCACCATTTTAGATTTTGCTTAAACTTTCTGGAAATGTTCTTCAATCAATTTGCTCGTATTTCCCACCGACGTGCCAAGTGACGCAAACAATAAGTGTATCATATTGAAAGTGTCTGCGAATTTATATAAAATAATAATAAAAAAACATATATTATAATATGTAGGTATTATAAAAAAATATTTGTTTGAAATTTTGAAATTTTAAGAATTTACATATTTCAGGCTACAATTTAGAAGTGTTTGATAAGTGAAAAAAATTTGAAATTTACAGGATACTTAGCTCCTACCTTTAACTTTAAAAAACTTCTAAGTTCTTTTTGTTATTTTAGTACATATTATCAATACACTTAAAACTTACTCTGGCGCTGTCAGAAACAAATCGCTGCTCTTCAAACGCCTGTACATCCGCGTGAGATAAAAATAACAAAACGGGACTTGAAGAGTTTTGAAGTTATGGGTAAGAACTAAGTTTCCTGTAAATTTCAAATTTTTATCTCTTATCAAACATGCTCAAATTGTAGCCTGAAATACGCAAATTCTTAAAATTTCAAAATTTCAAGTAAAGATTTTTTCATAACTAGTTGACTGAACGGGTCGATCTAATTTTTTTATTCTCTTATAATATGTGCACTTTAAGATCAGAGAACGATTAGACTTTTATATTCAACAGCTCAGACACCGGAGTCAATTGAAAATCACAAAAAATCATAAAAATACACGTATTTTCAGTACCATGTTATTTTTCAGGTATATGAATTATGTAAATGTTTATATTTTTTTCTAGAAACTTTCTTTCAGGTTCAAAATGCCATCTTGGTCGAGTAGATATCTTTAATAGAAAAATTCTTACAGCTAAAACCGCAAAACTAAAAAATAAGACTTTTCAATTGTTTGATTTGGTGTGAATCGGAAGTGGCGAGTACAGAAATTAAATCCTTCTGGATTTTGGTCTTTGGAACCCTAAAGAACATTTCCACAAAGTTTAAGCAAAATCTAAAATGGTGAAGTAACAAGGATTTGATGATTTCATATGGAATGACTCGAATACCAAAAAGAAAATAAGGTGAACGGCGTACCCTGAAAATAAGTGAAACCTTTAAAAATAAGTACTATTTGATATACTTAGAGAGGTTTTTAAGTACATAAGACATCGCTCCAAAATTTGGATAAGTCGAATACTAAACAGGGGGGGGGGGGTCAAATTTGCTACAAATTTTATTCGGTCAAGTTTTTTGATATCCTGTATAGTTTTCTATATATCCGCTCTTGAAAGTGTGTAATTTTGGAAAAAAAAACAATTTTTGCCTCATATTTTTTTCTCTTTTTGACCGGATAACCCATCAACGATACAATAAAAAAAAATGCCAGCCGTAAGGTATTAGAGCATTAAATTTCCCTTAATAATGTATTATTATAATTACTTTACTATTTTATCTAGTTTTGTGCAAATCTTAAAGCAATTTCAGTGTTGAGCGTGAAATCTGATCTTTCAATTTATCACCATTCCCAGTCAACGTATTGGCCGCAATACATATGCACCATTATGTACATATAGTAAGTACTGGACGTCTAAATTAGCACAGATACTCATTTTAGAATATATTATACTTGTGGACCCGCTGACCAGGTCCCTCACACTTATGTTACTATACAGTACATCACATAATTATAACCGCACCCCATATTTTTAGGATTTCAAAATAAATGCAATTGTTATTTGCAATTTTGAATTTTATTTTTAGTTGTTGTAACGAACAAGATTCATGTGCACAAAATTAACTTGCAGTCTTATCTTACGTCGAGCTCAGCACGAAAAATACTTATGTTTTTCAAAATGTTTTAAAAGTAAAAACCTAAAAACCATGTTCAATATCGAATTTTATTGCTACTTTTTTGAATTACAGAAAAAATTCGATTTTTCATACTTCCAACTAAATAATAATAATAATATTTTGTTCTAACTTGTTCCAACAATTTAAAATTGCTCACGGAGTCCTTTACATCTGATAACTGTCTATTATTTGCATATACAGGGCGAACAAGTATGCCCCAAATGTTTTCAATTGGGTTACAATCTGGAGATCTCGATGGCCAGTCCAAAACACATATTTTCTTTTGACACAACCAGTTGTTTGTTTGGCGACTTGCATCATGTATGGTTGCATTGTAGTGCTGAAAAATAAATTTTGATTGTCTATTCCGACAGATAAATGGAAGAAAATTATTGTCCAACAGTGTGATGTACAATTCGCTATTCATTTTCGTCGATGTACGGGCAAAATCCAGTTTTCCCTTGGCACAAAACGCTCCCCAAACCATGCAGCTACCGCCACCAAAATTTCTTCTAGAAAAATGCCTTGGTTATTTCCGTAGATCATGCCAATACAAATTATAGCCATCTGGACAATCTAGATTGAATTTTTTCTCATGGCTAAATATGAACTAAGAAACCAGCCTCGAGTTTAAAATACTGTTAAAAGAAATAAATAGTGTAGTGACTTTTGCCCAATCTCAGGACATGTTTGCGCTTGCAAATTTTATTTGTCTCGCTTCAAGCTGCTCACAGAGCTGGAGCCATAATCATTTCAGCTCGAACTATGTTAAAACTTCGATGTATAGTTCTTCTTACCGTTTCCCGTGATTAGATGATTTCAAGTATCTTTTATTATATGATAACTTCCTCAAATTTAACAAAATTTTCAGATATTTTTGTATCATCTAATGGAAAAGATTATTTAAAGGCGCGTTCTCAGCGACGAAGAATCGACTTGATATATGTATCTCTTTTTATTTGCTGCAAAGTGCTGTCACCTAGCTTACGATAGTAAAATATTACAATATTGCTATTATGGTAATTTCACTGCAGTAAGTTAACTTACCGTAAAATGACGTTCGAGAGTCATTGTGGGGGATATGTCTAAAAATAGCTTGTTATGATAATATTAAGTTACAAGAGTGGATGCATTTTATTATATCTGAGGAGTTTTTCAATTACTTTAGAAATTATACATGTCATAGTCAGTGGCGAATCTTACGAACAATTTCAGTAGGTAAATGAAAAATTTATTAGGCATTTAAAATATTTTTAGGAAAATGTATCATTAAATTATTTTCATTTACAGGATATTTTATAAAATGCTATTTTAATATCTGCGATTATCATGGAGTTAAAAAATTGGGAATTCTAATATAACTTGAAAGTTTTGTTATAAAGTTTAATTTTAAATAATTAAATTAAGTAAAAATGTATTTGTAGTAGTTCATTTAGTAGATTAACTGGCTCGATTTAAGATGTTAAAAAGTTAAAACTGGCAATGAACAATAGAGAGATACAATATAATAAAGATAACCATAGTCATAGAATATTAGAATATTTAAAAATTTTATGTGTATGCTCTTCGTGTATGTTTCAATTTATTTTGGATAGGTAACTTGGTTGTTTGGTGGTGATTCTTTTTTATTAGTTGGTTCAGTGACGGCGCCAGAATTTTTGAAATGAGTACCTATAGGCACAAATGATGCAGAATCACTTTTTCGATCGGCATCCATATCTGAGTCATCATCTCAAAGAAGATTATCTGAGGATTTACTTTCTTCTTCTATTTTATTTATCTTTTTCCTTTTGCCCATTGCCTTCTTTTTAGTTTTACTTAAAACTTGGATTTTGGGCTACTGTTTTTTATTTTTATTTATTATTCTTTTCTTTGTTTCTCTTTAATACTAGTTGCTAAATCATCTGCTTCTAGATAAGCAGGTTAGAATAATTTGCATATTTGTAAAGGACTTACATTTCGAGAAGGTTTATTCTTGAAGCAATTTTGGATTTCTCTTGTATAGTATGTCTTTAACGGAGACTAGAAAGAGAAAATATCAATAATTTGTTACTAATCTCAAATAATCGCCCATAACATTTAATAATCTTTAGTAATTTAAATAATCTGAAGTAATCTAAATAATCTCAAGTAATCTCAAATAATTTCAAATAATTTTAAATAATTTTTAACAAAGAAATACATCTTGTATATAAGAGATTAGCCAATTTAAATTTTTGTAGCGTATAAACTGTAGGGTAAGCACCATAAAATATAGACTAATAAAAATATTCGAACCCTATGTTAACAATGTAAATTGGACATTTTGAAACCGTTTTTTGACATATAAAAATCGCTTTTACAGAAAAACTTTTTAGACGTTTTTAGTTAAAAATTTCATTGTCTTCAAATTTGTACCTATACATTTTTCTATTTTATAGATATAAACAAGACTATAAAATACTGAAAATATTGTCACCTGTATCTCAAAAATGGTGCAACGAAATAGAAAAATGGATAAGTAGTTTTTGTTGCAATTTTCATTCCCTACATTTTTGTTTATATACATTTTTCTATTTTGTCACACCGTTTCTGAGATACAGATGATAATATTTTTTGTATTTTACAAAGTCTTGTTTAAGTCGCCCACAGTCAAAAGCGGGGCGATAAAATAGAAAAATGTTTAGGTACAAATATGAAGACAATGACATTTTTAAGAAAAAATGTCTAAAAAGTTTTGCTGTAATGCTGTAAAAGCGATTTTTATATGTCAAAAAACAGTTTCAAAATGTCCAATTCAGCCCCCTGTCACTCCATGTTACAGAAAGTGGCGTTATGTTGTCACATCATGTAGGAGGCGCTAGTAGCATCGTAAATTAAATATGCGGAAGGTTTAAAATTAATTTTATCAAAAATTTCAGACAAGTTTATTTTTTAATATTCTAAGACAATATATTTATAGTTCCTATAAACATTAAAAAATTACATAGATTAAACACTTGTTAAACACAATTTATTACACAATTATCATTTATCAAGTTTTTAATAAAATCAACCAGCTAACAGCTGTTAGCAGGCTAAACTACTAGCGCCGCGCCATCCAATGGAAATAAAATCGAGTGATACCTTATGACCGCTTTTTATAATTTCGCCCATTGGAGTGATAGGGGGATGGTCCAATTTACATTGTTAACATAGGAGTGTCCGGATATTTTCGTTACTCACTGTTAGCGGTTTGGGAATCGTTGCTATATAATGGGTAATATCTCGATAAAACTACATTTTTGTTCATAGCATTTTTTTATTATGTTCACAAAAAAGAAGATTAGAACATCACTTTTACTAACTCATACAGGCGAAAAACTATATAAGTGTAACATTTGTGATTATAAATGACAAATCAACACCAAAAGGAACTTTAAAATATCATTAATAACACATATGGACGAGATCAATACTCATATACTCTTACGGAGGCAGAAATCGTATGAGTATAACATTTGAGGTTATAAATTTATTCAAAAATCAACTTGAAATTTTCATTAACGAACTCACACCAGCGAAAAACCGTATAAATGTAACACCAATAATTGATGCTGTGAGAGCAAAAGTGATATAACCCGAAATATAACTAGAGATATTCAAGGTTTACAATTTCTCCACTTATATATTATTAAAACAATGAATCACTTCCATCTATTAGAATTATTATAATAAAGTTGATACGAAGAAATTTTAAATCGGCATTTACTAGCTCATTCGAACGAAAACCCATACAAATTTAACAATTGCAATTATATTATGTTCTCACCAGAAAATTTTATCAATCAAATCAAATAAAATTGATTAATTTAGTACGAGGTACGATGATACCTTAAAGTTCCCGAACAACATATTATGATATATTATAAAAGTTTCCAAAACCTGCTTTGGTTAGGAAATTTTAAACCGCCAAAAACTAACGTCCTCTTTATTAAAATAGTTGAACAGTTTCTTAAAATTTTCTAATTCGCATTTATGCAACCTATCTAACGCATACGAGTTGATACGAGTTTTAATTAAATTTTAATAATAATTTGGCAAATTTTGTATTCCGTGGTTACCGCCGTAATTACAAAGAATTTAAAAAAATTGAAGTAAAGTAAATTGTAGTAAATTTTCGTCTGATTCTGATAAAGCTAAATATTATATAAATAAAGCAAGTTAAAAAGGTAAAATTTAAAATATCACTCAAGCTTCAAAATGCTACTTTTTGTGTGCCCTAAAAATAATATTTCTAAATAAAATTCTTTAACTAAAATCGGTTCATTATAAAGCTGTGATCTTATACTTTATATTTCTGCTTTATTTACCCTCAAATTCTACATAGTTTTTCTATTAAATGATGATATTAATGATAATGATGATAATTAAATGATAAAACTGTATCTCCGTGTATCTTTTTATCTTCTTCTTCTAATATATAAAAATCTCGTGTCACGATGTTTGTTACCGAACTCATCAGAAACGGCTCGACCGATTTTTATGAAATTTTTTGGGTATATTAGGTAGGTATGAGAATAGGTTGTGCAGAAAAAATTTTAAAATTCGCCAAAATGCGGAATCCACAAACGATTAACGGTAATGTTTCTCTGATTGGTCGACCTTTAATCATATAATCCGGTGAAAAAAGTACACGTACAGATGTACCTGTACAAGTACAGGTAAATTCACCAAAAACAATACTCACCGAATTTTTCGAATTGTGTAATCGTGCGAATACTTTCGGTGCCTTTGCACGAACATACTCTATTCCGAAGTACCACAGTATTTCACCTGGAATCAAACAAAAAAATGGATGCCCCGCAAGCAATGCACACCAATTGATTCGTGGCCCGGCCTATTCAAATCAAACACTTTGGGCCGAGTATATACAGTCAAACCAAAGCAGATTGAGTGCTTCTATCTGCGACTTTTGTTGGTTAATATCACCGGCCTATTGTCATTTCTTGATATACGCAAAATGAGTGGACAACAGTATCCAACATATAAAGATGCATGCCTTGCACTCGACTTACTCGAAGACGACAATCACTGTGATGGTATGCTTACTGAAGCAGCACTGAGCAGTACAGCAACATATCTACTATTTGCTATAATAGTGTTGACTACATGTTTCCCGGGACGAGCAGACACGTTGTGGGATAAGCACAAACATTCAATGACTGAAGATATATTGCATCGAATTCCATTTTTATAGAAAAATCGAATTTCTGAATTACATTCAGCGACGCTATGCACAATGAAGCACTGATTGCTATCGAGGATCTTTCTGTTGTCATTGCCAATTTACCACTCAGTCATTTCGGTTCACCAAAATGAATCGTGAACTGCAGTACGATTTTGCACAAATGGCAGCGATTGTTACTCGCAATGTCCTACTACTGACAAATGAACAAAAAATCATTTACGACCGCATTATGTTGGCAGTTTCGGCGAGACAAGGTGGATTCTTTTTTTGGATTCACCAGGTGGAACTGGCAAAACATTTCTAATTTCGCTAATTCTCGCCGAAATACGATCAAATAATGGCATCGCATTGGCCGTTGCACCATCTGGCTTTGCAGCAACTTTATTGGGTGGAGGTATAACAGCTCATTCAGCATTTAAGCTGCCACTGAATATTCAAAATAATCCTGATACAGTGTGCAGCAAAAAAAAACAATTCTCCAAGGCCACAGTGCTGATAAAATACAAAATTATCATCTGGAATGAATGCACCATGGCACTCAAATATTCTCTTGAGGCGTTGAACAGAATACTCAAAGATATAAAAAACAACGAAAAATTATTCGGCGGCACTCTGTTACTCCTTTCAGGTGATTTTAAACAAACACTTCCCGTCATTCCACGTTCGACGTACGCTGATGAGATCAACGCTTGCTTTAAATTATCGCCACTGTGGCGTAATGTTGAAAAAGTTCACATAAAAACTAATATGCGCGTCCAAATGCTGCAAGAACCAACCGCTGACACATTCTCAAAACAATTATTAAATATCGGCGATGAAAAAGTTGCTGTTCATGAAAGTTTTGGGTGTATAAAATTGCCCACTAATATCTGCACAATCGTTGATTCGCAAAATGCTCTCATTGAGCGCAAATTTCCCGATGTACGCACACAATACAAAAATCATGCGTGGCTGGCAGAAAGAGTCATTTTGGCAGCAAAAAATGTGGACGTCGATGATTTAAACTACAAGATACAGCAGTAGTTGCCAGGCGACTTAGTATCATACAAATCGATTGACACAGTTAGCGATGCCAACAAAGCTGTAAATTATCCAACAGAGTTTCTGAACTCATTGGATTTGCCAGGCATGCCACCACACCTTCTACGACTGAAAGTTGGATCTCCGGTTATTTTACTTCGGAATTTGAACCCACCACGGCTGTGCAATGGCACGCGATTGGTAATTAAAAAATTAATGAAAAACATTATAGAAACCACCATTTGAATAGCAAATTCCGAGCCAAAAATGTTTTCCTGCCACGAATTCCACTAATTCCCACAGACAGATGTGCCAATTGAATTCAAACGCGTTCAATTTCCGATTAGATTATGGCATTCGCAATGACAATCAATAAGTCACAAGGCTAAACGATGTCTGTTTGAGGCTTAGATTTGACCACACCGTGTTTTTCATACGGACAATTATACGTGGCATGTTCTCGCGTGGGCAAACCATCGAGCTTATTTGTGTTGGCTAAAGACGGACTGACGAAAAACATCGTATACTCAATTGCTCTTCGAAATTAATATTGACTTATTTTTAATTTACGTTCCTTAATAAAATATATTGAATAGAATTCTAGAAATAATTTCTATGGTTAAACTTCTGAGGCGGTACAAGGTTCGCCGGGTCAGCTAAACAAAAAAAAATATATGAAAAATTCTAAGGACTTATACAGTGTGTTCACGATAAGAGGTAACAGTAAATAATTCTTTTATCTTACTAGATATAAAAAAAAGGTTAAATAGTTTTTTATTCAAAACTCAAAATTTTCCATCGGAAACCGCAAAGGTATATTTTTTTGAACTTCAAACTCAACCGGAAGTAAATATGAATTTTTTTTTTTAAATGACATAGTCCTTTTTTAACATTTTTGTAATCTGCAGTTTTTTCTCTATACATACTTATAAAATTATCATAGGCAAAGAGTATGTATATATAGAGGGACAGCCATTAACAAATATTTGTCACAAGTTTTTGTTAATGGCTCTGCTACGCCATCTAGTAGACGGTGTGATCTCTACGTTTTAATTTTAAATTTATGGCTGATCCTTTATATACAGGGGGGTATTTTTACAAAAATAAGTTTTTACATGTTAATTTCCTATGTTCAGCTAACTCATTCAGCACCATGTATATAGAGGACCAAAAATAAAGACGTCGATAACCCCCTCTACTAGATGGCGTAGCAGAGCCATCAAGAAATACTTGTGACAAGTATTCCCATAAGAGCTGTCCCTCTATATATACATACTCTTTGTCATAGGGTTACATAAGAAAATTTTCTAGAAAAATGCAAGATAAATTTATTAATTATTTTAATGTATTTAGTGTGCTATGAAAACAAAACAACATCACGGTACAGAAAACACAACCTATACGATAAATTAGTCAAAAATTCCACCATTTTGTTCAAGACATGATACTATATTTTGTTTTTATAGCACACTAAATAAATTAAATAATGCATAAATGTATCTTGCATTTTTATCGAAAATTTTCTTATGTAACCCTATGATAATTTTATGTCTGTATAGAGAAAAAATTGCAGATTACGAAAATGCTAAAAAAAGACATGTGGTCATTAGAAAATATAAATTCATGTTTACTTCCGGTTGAGTTTGAAGTAAAAAAAATTTACTTCCACAGTTTCCGATGGTAAATTTTGAGTAGTGGTTCACACTGTAAAAACAAAGTGTAAAATTACACTATGTTAATGTAAATTTTACCTTTAAAAAAAGAGATTTGAAATACAATTCTCTAATTTTATAAAGTTTGACAGAAATATGACATGTAAATTTAGCAATGAAAGTTAGGAACTAAGGTTGATATCGAATTAACTTATAGATAACGCACACAATAAGCATAAGATTCTAATTTCCTATTAGATGCTAAGTTGTAAACAGAACGCAGTTTTGCACTTTGATTATGTTAGATCTTCAGTAAATAGAAAATAGAACGCAACTATTATTATTATTGCTGAAAAGGTTATGGTTCCTTGCCCACTTGCACTGAAGCTCGAAGCTTATTGTACCCTGCGTTCAAAGTTTTACTCCATCAGCTTTCTTTACTCAATAAAATTAAGTACTACACAGCTGATGGACAACTTTCTCAGTTGTCGGATATGCCCAGCCGAAGTGTCGTAGCCTCAACAGGGCTAGGGTTGGACACTCACATAATAAGTGGTGTGGACTCTCTTCCTCCACACCGCACTTTCGGCATGAGCTATAACTCTACAACCCCAATTACATTGATGTACCTATTCAGGCAACAATGTCCTGTAAGCCTGTAAGTCCTACCACAGGTCCTACTGTCTTCCTTCGCTGTGGTCTACTCACCTTGAGGATTTCTAGTTTTCTTTTTTTATTGGATGGTCCACCAATGAACATCCTCGATTGCCTCAATCCCGGAAAGTCCCTTCAGTACGAAAAATGTTGTTTACTTAGTAGTTCCTTAATAACCCCTTTTGCGATTCGGTATGCTATCCCACAAGTTGGTTCTGGTCTTACTAGGTATCATTCTGCAGCAGCATTAGCAAGGATGCCCAGGCACCCACCACAGCGTTAAGCTGTTATGTTGTGCAAGTGCTACTAGCACATCGAAGAAGTGACTTACAACCCTGGATTGTGTTGCCACTCTCTCCAGAGCTTTTAGAGCTGCTGGCTGTTCCGCTTATTTGCATAAGCACTCCATGTCATTTTCTTTGTACAAGCTGGTACCTACCGCAGTTATTTTTGCCTGGAACATAGTAGCATGGCAGCCCAGGTTTATGCCAAACACATCTCCTGTTCTACGTTGACTGATCCCTGCTCCAGTACTGATTTCCGATTTAGATGCATCTGGGTACCAGATGCTATCATTTGAGCCCCCAGCTCCTGCTTGGTGCCATCCATTTCCTTATCAGGTATGAGAATCTTGAAAGGTTTTTGGAAGTTCCTTACAGTGCTGGTTCTGTCCGATTACATGCATAGCATGTTGTTATACTCTTGATGGAATTGAAGATCATGGTATGATGGCCGATAGACCTCTCTGGAGATCACTCGAAGTGCGTTCTCTATTGAGTTGAAGGACGTGTTATCAAACGCCCCCTCTATGTCAAGGAATCGCCCAGTGCAATTTCTCTAAAACGTAACCAATGTCACAGTCAAAATCATTCAATCACAATAAAAAAATATTTCGTTACATAGGCAGAAGTAACACAAAAATTGTACAAGTTAGAAAATATTGCTAAAGAATTGAACATAAATTGCGATAGAGTTCATAATGCTTTTAATTAAACATTCCCAACGATGATTTACTTGGTTCTTGTAACAAAATTACAGTTGTGAAGAATTAAATTAGTAAAACTAAAAAGAATTAAATAAAAGCATTAAATTTCTTAAAAAACTAGATATCAACAATTATTAAAAAAAAAGATCGCTGCTAAATTTTATAATTTAAATAATAACCGTAGATATTTTTATAAAACCCATAAAACCTACATTCTCATATTCCAGGCATTTTTAAATTTCGTGCGCGTTTTTATCTTTTTTACAACGTTGCCACATATAATGAACTACGATATAAAAAGTACATTTTTGAAATTTGTTAGCTAATAACTACTATCACAGGCTCTGAAGTTGTACTTTTAAGTGTCTAAAATGTTTTATATAATAAGTTCTCTCATTTTCTCTATTTTTATTGAAATCTGAACGGCACTTTCTGTAAAATATGATAAAACCTGTAATTTCCCACAAGGCTCAATGTTAAAAACATGAAATTTCAAATGCCAATATTTTTTTACTGGTTCTCTGTAGCTCTTCAAAAATTTAATTGAATCATTATCATATCATAGTCTACTAATATGCCGAATTTCATTAATTTCTGAACGGTAATTCTAAAACCGACAGTACTACCTTAACAATGAACGCAAACACTTATTCTGTGGAAGAAAAAGTTTTTATGTCGGAGTGTATTATAATAACATGATTACAATATGATTTAGCGGCCATAAGGTATACCATTTTATGGTACTAGTCCGTTTTACTTTATTAATAAAGTAAAACGACCGCCTGTCAATGTCAATGATATAAACGTCAAAATTAATGTCATCGTTTTATTTAAATGTGAAATATTAATGTAACTGAAATAAGAAAATCTGTAAATTAAACTATTAAAGAAGCAATTCTTCAGCTTTGGACGTTATTTTAGCGATTTCTTCAATTATTTCTTACACCAAGAAATTATTTTAACTCGAAACAATTTCACACAATTTTAAAACAAATTAATAAGCATCAACCAGGAGAAATAGAAAAAGCAGTCTATGAAATTTTACAATTTTTAGATGTCAAAGTGAATTTTCTGATATTAAATGTCAAAATATAAAAGAAAATCTTCTATGCTGCAGTCGAACATAAAACTATGTATGTCATTTGCACATAATTAGGCTTTTTGGACTCAGCCTATTTATTGGCTATAGGCTTCGTCCGATGACGAAGACCTTTATTATGTACTCATGACATACATATATAGCTATTATGGTAAAATTATATTACAGTGGTAGTT
This sequence comes from Cantharis nigra, assembly GCA_958510845.1. Lineage (NCBI taxonomy): Eukaryota > Metazoa > Arthropoda > Insecta > Coleoptera > Cantharidae > Cantharis > Cantharis nigra. Next base: position 48,328,042 of record OY294028.1, read on the forward strand.
GTATTACAAAAAAAAATTGCAATAAAATTCAATCAAGGCAACTAAAATTATTTTATGAATTTTATTAGTGAGTTTTTACCAGTAATTAAAAAACAAAATATCAAGTGTTAGAAGTATCTTTAGAAGCGGAATAAAAATCTCTTTAAATTGATACCATTTTCATTCTTATCCGTTGTGATGGGAAGCAGCAATTAAAGAAAAATCAATTTCCTATGTTAATTACTCTTATGTTCAGATGGTCGACTGGTCACCCTGTATACATCAGATTGAAAATTTTTTCATTTATTTTACTCGTATTAGCATGTTAAATGTTATTTGATGATCAGCGTTCATCAAAATGATGAACTGAAATCTTCAGATATCCAAGTTATTCGACATTTTTATACATCAGATTGAAGATTTTTTTATTTATTTTATTACCATGTCAAATGTTATTTTATCATCAGAGTTCATCAAAATGATCATGCAGAATTCATTACACAGTTAGAAATTAAAAGTTAAATTAACATGAAAATGTTGTTCCCACAGGTCCACTTATTTATTGCAAATTTTACAACCAACTTTAGCGTTAACGAAAGCTATACAGTTACATTTAATAATAAAAAGTTGTTATATGTTCGTTTCGTTGTACTTTACACCTTTAACTATTGTTGATGTAATCAAAGTGCTAATGCAATTATAACATTTGCTATGATTAAACTAATAAGCTTAAAATGTAAATCTCCAATATTATTTTGCATAATTAGCAAAAAACAAACGCTTATTTAACAAAAACGAAGAGTAAAATTTAAATTATTTTTTTGCAAATTAAAATTCCTATAGGTGTTACATTTATCTAAAATTTTTATTGCTTGTTATTAGGTATATATAAAATTACTTAAATATTTTAGAATATTTGTAGTAATTGTATCGAAAATTAAAATGTGTTGATTTTCGAAACAATGACAACAAGCATTCTAAAATATTTAAGTAATCTTACATTATAATTACAAGTAATAAAATTTATTATAAAGTAGATATTCATCATTAATTACAGATTTGTAAAAGTTAAAACTTAGAGATGTAGAAAAGTATTCATTATTTGAAAATATATAATTAATAAACAACTAACTTAGTACAAATTATTTTACGAAAAACTAAAATTAAGAAATTAAATATTAAAATAATAATATTAACACAATAATAATAATACAAATCAATAAAACTACAGCTATAAATTATAAATATTGTTATTATGCAAAAACCAGTGATTTTCTATAGTATAGATACCAAGACATACGTCAATTGTGTTCTTTACATATCAACGACAAATTATTTTCGGACATCTCTTTCTACTCTGTTTAGATTTTTAACATTTCCAGTTGTCTCTTTCTACGAGCCTCACCAATACCAGACAGCCATATTAGGTGGCAATATTTTTAGTTGTCTCTCTCTACGAACCTCCACCAATACCAGACGGCCATATTAGGTGGCAATATTTTAAATTTTGACAGCTATTTGTTAAAATATGGAAATATTTTTATTATATTATTAAAATAAATTTTTTACAATTATTAATATTGCTTTTATACAGTTTTCTGAAAGAATATAAAGTGGTAAATAAATCAACGCATTATTTAACCTCGAAATTTTTTAAATTTCAAATTCTAATGAAATGAATTTTAAATTTCTAATATAAATTTAGTACATAGTAGACATAAAAAATAGATATCAAGATTTATATTTGTACAAATGCTTTTATTTCTGTGCAATTAGTGGATTTTTGATGAGTGGACCTTGCCGACTCCGTTGATTAATAATGTGAAATGAAACTTATTATTATTTTTAAAACAAATTATATTAATAATAAATTTATTTTAACTACATCAAAGATTATTAATATAAATAAATTACAATTTACATTATATTATATAGATATCGGTGCATATATCGGAAAGAAATTGGTATTTCTTTGCGATTTTAAATTCAAAAATGTATAAAATATGTACATAACCTTCAAAAACTTATAATGACAGCTAACAAAAACGTAATTCCACAGTTGTTGCATACTAATACGAGCAAATCGAGGCTGCAAAAGAGATAACTGCTATCTAACTAAAGTAGTAGAAAGAGATGGGTAGATAAACATATGGCGCGTAGTCCTAAGAACACTGCTCTTTAAGGCAGGTATACGGCTTTTGGTATCTATAATATAGAAAATCACTGGTAAAAACTATCCGAACGATGTTTATAACATTTAATTATTTTTTCTTCCTCCGCTCCGGGATGAGAAATGAGCAACTTCTTTAACTCCTATAAAAATTCAAATAAATATTAAGGTTAATCTGTTAATTTATAAAATGATTTGTTTTACTTACGTAGTTTGTCAATTTATGATACCGTACGATTGCTGTTTTAGCCTTTTTTCTTTAGGTTCTGTCTAAAAGAAATCAGCAACATCCTCATCAAAATTAACGCATGAAGATGATAGCGTGGATAGCTGCGAAAATCTATAAATTGTGTGGGTACTACTTAAGCCATTTATGCTTCCTGTATAAGCTTTTGAATAATTAGAAAATGATGAAGTAGACGTCTAAATCGTTCTAAAAAAATAAAATTGTTTTTAAACATTTTATATTTTATTTATTTATATTTAATATAAATATACTCGTGCCGAAATCATGTTACAATTCCATTTAAATAACATGAGATTTTTGAACTCTTTACATTTAATTATTTTTCTCTGAAACAAATAAGGTTATAGCTATGACCAATACATATTTTTATAGAAAATTGAAAGCTCTACAAAAAAGATCTCTTATGATTTTTCGATAAATTCACTCCTCCAAAAGTTATTCAAGATTAAAGTGGTATTCATGGTGGATATTATAGTTTTCTTGAATAACTTTCAGAAGCGTTCAATTCTCTAGAAAAACATACATTGGTCATTGCTGTAACCTTATTTGTTTGAGAGAAAAAAAATTAAATGCAAAAAGTACAAAAATCCCATGTTATTTAAATGGGAATTGTAACATGATTTCGGCATAGTTGAATTAGAAAATTAAGGGTTTTTGGGTTGGATATTTTTTTTGGGGGCAAAAACTAAAAATGCATGAGGACGCAGCAGAAAAAACCAACTTGGGAAATAACGGATACCCTAATACAACAGCCTTGAATTTCAAAATCTTTTCCAAGTAATTCTGGAAAATTTACCGACTACCACAAAAGAATATTATAAAATTAAACGTAAAATTTTGTATAAATAACCGTATCCAAATAATTAATATTATGAGAAATAGGGAACGATGAGGAAGGTATTTATAGTGGTAGGTAATATTATTATGTAGTATAAAATTGTACATAAATTTATGTTTTGCACAAATTTTCTAAATTATTTACTATGCAATTAATTATAAGTTAAAATGATTTAGTACTTACCATCACCATGTTTGTTAATCACAAACACTAATAAACACTAATAAACACTGATCAATGTAAATTTTTATAAATTATAAGAACATTCATCCAACGGTTATAAGAAAAATACTGAAAGTGTTGCTATAATAATAAATTGTACTGGATTAAATAAGTACAATTTGCTTAGACACTATAAGATCAAATTACTATAACATCGTATAAAGTTATTTTAAAAAGAATTTCTTTCAGAAAATGCAATAGAATTATTAAACTAACTTTTATTAGATGTAATTTTAACTTTTTATTTTTTCAAAATGACATTGTTGTTGTTAATAATGCTATATAATTAATTTGCTTTAACAAATATATAATTTCAAATTTTAATGCTATAATTTTGTCAGATTTAAAAAATCATATGCAAATTTTACAACGAAGGTTGGGTTTTCTAGTACGAAAATTTCTCAAATTTATAATATTATTATTTTAAACTAACAATTTCATTTTGTTTACGTAAATTCATTAAACTTACTAAGTTTTGTTGTGAAATTATCACCCATGAGTTTAACGAAAATGGGTAGCTTGCTTAATGTAAAAATGAATCAAATTTGTAGTTAATATTTACTGTAAAATAATGAAATAAATATGAATATCAAATAATGACATTTACATTTTTGTTAAATAAAAGTAAATTTTACAATTCTTTTCTAATTGTAGATATTCACTTTTTTTGTACATCATTTCGATGTAACTTGCAACAACTGTACGGGCAAAAATGTATGAATGCGAATTCATTACATTGATGTACAGTTCTTAAAACATAAATTTTTTTTATTTTTTAATAATAATAATATAAATTCAAATTTATTTGATATTTTTTACATCATATTGATGATTTCTTTATAACCATGATGAATTTAATTTGATGATCGACGTTCATCAATATGATGTACTAAATTTTTTTCAGTGTAGAATATGCTTGAATTCTTTGCTTAAATATTTTCTAGGAAAATTTAAAGTAATGTGTGTCTTCTATCGTCACCTAAGATAATCTAGGCAATATATATAAATTTACTACGTACCAACAAAAAACAACCAAATCAAATGAGGAGTCATTAAAAATTGATCCATTAACACCTTCTGTGTAATTATCATATATGACCATCCTATTATTTTTTTATCAAGCCACATATACCTAAATTTAGAACTTATTCAATTTCTCTTAACTTATAGAATATGTTAAATATATCCTACCATGCTGTTAAGATCGGACTTTGAATACATGTTCCATATAGAGCATATCTTCCAACACTAGGTAGATCCAAAGCACGAGATTCTTTATTCTAAAAATAGTTAAAAAGTTATAGAATTTATTGTATAGCTTAATCTATGTATTTAAAACAAGTGATTTATTCGATTTCATTCAAAGTATTATGTTACACTTATAGTCCTGGAGATCACATCCATTATTTTGAAGTGATTTTATAAAACCTGGAATAATATTTATTTGTTAGTTTAAGTTGTGTTGAAAACAAAATGGCAATTCTGGCTGTGGCTTTGCGGTCGCTATGGCGTCGCGACGCTTAGCGTCTTGCAACCGCTTAATCTTCTAGTCGTAAACCACGGCCACTGTACTGCTTGCTCCTGTATGGCGACGCTGCGAAGCCTAGCTCACGTAGAGTAATTTAGGGGGGGGGGTTAGGCGATCGGGAGTGAATACCCGATCTCTCAAACTAATAAATTAACAAATCTCAATAATAAGCGCCATGCACTTTTAGTCGCCAATGAAAAGATGTTCACCCTGAAAAGTGCAAAAAAACTGAAGTGCAGATAGCACAGCGTACGGCAGGAACGCTTAATACCGGGAATAAAAATAAAAACTCAGACAGAGGCACACAATCATAACAAAGTTATTAATAATAAAAACAATCCGTAAAGGTCAGGTGCAGCTGAAAAAAAAATATTGATGTCCACACAGATCCGATTTGGCTTACACGCATCGTGCAATCAAGGTAATATCCTTGATTATTGGCAAACAGGTAAATAAAGTTACGTTGATAAAAAGTAATCTTCGTAGCCACGCTACTACGCTACCCAAACACTTAAAAAAAATAAGCGCAATATCGTCACACGCTTTGTGACGAGTTAAATTTACTATTTAAACTTATTGATTTTTAAAAAACACTAAATTTTTATACATTATTTATTAATGAAATATATTAAAATTGTACTAACACACTACAATGAATATTATAATTACTTAAAGCTAAACTAAGACTGAACTACGACTAAACTACTACTGAACTGCTACTGAACTCGTTTTAACATTTGATTAGATATTTTATAATAATTAATACAATGCAAGTGATAAATGATGATAACATTATTATTAATTTTTAGAAGACGATTTCCGTTTCATGCAGTTTGCATCTTATTATAAATGCATTATCTGAATATTGTGTTTTGCACGTTCTTAATGAATCAAACGGAAATTGTTATCTAATTACGTACTAAATTTATAAGTACACATAACTTGACGAATCAAACAACCAAAAAAGTTACTAATTTAATAAAATATGACGCTCACCCTTTTCTTCGCAGTACGCCACTGGTAAGTACGGTCCTGGACACCAGGTATACTACCAAGTCTACCTAAGAATATAGAGTAGGGAGGAAGGAGTCTTTGAATCGTAAATGAGAGTCAAAGTGGTAGATGATGGCGGCCGTTTGATACAATTGTCAGAGTCGTAGCATAAAAATATTATCCCTACGCCTATGTTTTAAGCATATAGTTATGTCAAACGAACCTTTAACCCATTCAGGACGGCTGCCGTACATGTACGACTTTGCATTCCCCATTTTGCAGGCCTGGCGCCTTACTATTACGTTCTATAGTTATCTTTCACAAGATAAGAGCGCGCGGCTCCTTCCAGTGCTCGTCCTGAATGGGTTAAGGACCACTTCAAATAGTTTATAATATAATTTCTTGTTTAGTTTAAGGCAATTAGTATAAGTTTTAAAAATCTTTAACATGTAAGGGTCGTCTCAAACTTAAGTGTTAAAATATTATAAGAGTTCAAAACACCCCACTTTAAAAATGTAACTTTCGATACACGTATTTTTATATTTTAAAATCCGTTGCTGTTTTGCATCTAACTTGAACAGTTGTAACTTGAACTAAATAAATTTTCAATTTTTAAAAACAATCGTTTAATTGGAAGAACATAATTATATGGTGGTTATAACCTCACTTTATATTTTTGTTATAAAATAATTTAAATAAATCTAAGTACTTGCAAATGGCATGTTATAACACATTTAGTATATTTCATGGTCCAAGAAATTCTCCAAACAGCACAACTAACCATTATAACGATTTAAAAATTAATATTTATGAGTCACCGTTCAAAACTTGGTAGGCTAGGCGGAGTTATCACCCACGCTTTTTGACTCTTATGCCCGTACTAATAGTCGAGGATCAATCCGAGATCACGGATTAATTCTCGGATCGCTCGAAAATGCTACCAATAGTCGTAATATCCAAGATCCGACACGATCCGAGATCAATATTGAACCTTTTTCAACGTCGTTGGCGCATGCGAGATTTATGTTGTCAAAGTGTTTAACCACCTCACGAAAATAAAGTTTGCCACCTAAAAATAACGTTTGTTAACCTGAAGTAGAATATTTTGATGAAATGGACGATTCAGATGAAGATTTTGATTATTTATGAAGCATTATGGAAAAGAAATTTCCTAAGTTTGTCTAGTCTTCAAATTCACAATTACATAAAGTTTTAGTTTTGTTAACCATATAAGTTGTTTATTTACTAGGGTAAATGTGGGATATATGGCATACCTAAGGAAAAAAATCACCTAGATGTTGTTTCAAGTATTAATTTAATTTTTTTTGTTCTAATTATTTATAAGTATAATTTCAGATACGTATTTATAAAGTTTTGGGTTAGTAATCCTTGTTTAAAAAAAAGAAGAGCAAATGGCCATATAACCCCCACTAGTAGGATTTATGCCCCAGCATAAGAGTATATATGCCTACCTTTTAATTCCATAAGGTATTTTGGCAGAGAAGTTCAACCTGTCTTGAATCAATACGAAATTAATAGGTATATTAATACTGAATAATTATTGAATAGTAATATTAAATAGTAAAATTAAAATAAAATATAAAAATTAATATAAAATATAATAAAAAAATTTAATATAAAATGAATAGTGATAATAAAATACTAATAATCGTTACAAATCACTTCAGATATTCTTCTTGTAACAACACATGGTGCAGGTTTCATGCAACCATCCATAACAATCAATGCACTTTAACTTTAGCCCCTTCAAGTATTACGGGCCATATATGACATAAGCTATTGCCATAAATCCCCGTTGCTGTAGGATATACGCCCCACCGTATAATTATCAGCACATAAAATTTATCACATATTTTAACGTCTAGAATGCAAGGTTATGTATCTTACTGATCAATTGCATCAAAAATAATTACTAAAAATACATTAAACATCGTAAATACCTTAAGTTGATTTGTAAAAATTTAGTAATTATTTGCAAAAATAGTGCAATTACCTTTAATAATTATTTAACTCAAGATTATCGTAAAAAACTGCCTGTAATTGAATTATATTAACTTGGACTTATGTCCCACATCAAACGCTAATTGTAAAATGCAATTAGTGCATACCTACTAGGGTGGTCCTTAGTGTTATGGGTAAAATTTTTTTTTTTGAAATTTGATGCTCCCACCCACTAAAATTATTCCGTTTGGTGTTTCATCATATCAAAAAAAAAATTGAAGGAATTCAGCAATGCTTCAAACATTCAAACTTCTAAAAAGTTAAAAAAATATTACAAAAAACAAGTTTTAATGTTTTGGACGACCATTAAACATTGCTGGATGGCTTCTATTTTTTTTTCTGACATGGTAAAACACCAAATGGAATAATTTTAGTGGGTGGAAGCATCAAATTTAAAAGAAAATTACCCATAACACTAAGGACTACCCTAATACATACCTGCACTTTTTCGTAATGAGTCGTCTATTCTATCCTACAGGAGCATAAAACCCATATTTACCCTACATATTAAATAATGCCATATTACCTGCCGTATTTAATAATTAAGATTAAAAGGGTATAAGGGTATAAATTATATAAAAATTTCAATAAAAAGAGAGAACTTCAAATTAGAAATCAAAATATTCAAATTTTTTCTATTTTTCTTTATTCGTTAAAAATAAGTATTATTTGTGAAATTCACACATAAATAATAGTTACTTCACGCAAAGAAATTTTAGTTTTGAGTTTAAAAATCTCTACTTTTAAACGAGAATTAAAAGAATTGCTTTAAAAACAAAAAAAAAAGCTGGTTGAATTAAAAGAAATGTAGATTTTATACTTTTAAAAGTTGCTTTTGATTAAAAAAGTATTATAGCTTTTAAATTGAAATTACAAATTTTAAAAGTAAAGGTCACTACTTTTAAATGATATAAAGTTATCATTAAAACAATGGTAAATTATTTCGTATGAAAAATACATTTGATTTAATGTTGAATGCTTTTATATCAATTTGGCGTACTTTGTATTTAAAAATATTATTTTAAAAATAAAAGCAATGGTTATTAAGTTATTAAATGACGTAAACAAAGTCTTGCAAGTTCTTGGGGGATTAACTTACACCTATGTTAGGCGCCTATTGGCACCATGGAATCAGCAAAATGTGTATAGTTAACTAAAATTTGTAACGTCTTTTCAGCATTCGTTTACTTGGGTGCATTGAATGTAAGTACAATTTACAAAATTAAATTTTGTGTAAGTAACGAATAACAAATAATTATTTTTTAGTTTGGAGAATGTGGTAACACTACATTAGCAAATTCTACAAACATTGGCAATTTGATTGATTCAGTCGAATCTACGATTGCAAGTGGAAATAAAAATAAATCTCTGAATATTGTAATTATATTATAAATAATTATGGGTGAATTACTTATTTGGATAGTTAATTTTAGAATGTGAAAGAAATACTTAATGGGGATCATTCGGGAAAACTATTATTATCTAAGAAAAAATTAAGCACCGAAGACAGATTAAAAATAAGCAGAATTGTAATCGACTTCTTAACCAGTCATGAGAACATTTTAAGTAAAAGAGGTTTTTAAATATAAGTACGCAAATTTGTACAAATTTCCCGGATGAAAATTTGGTAAGTTTAAAATTCTGATTTTTTAGAGTACATCCGGTAGAGTTGGGTGGTATTAATTTGGGTGATATCGAAGCTGGCATTGTAAGAAATAACAGAAATATGGTCATCTACCTTTGTATGCCCATCTCGTCCGGAATTATCTTATATTATTTTACTCTATTCTAATATTTTCCTAATTTTTTTAAGGATTACTATTACACGGAAGGTTGTAAAAACAAAAAGCAAAGTGGGACACTCTATTTTAGATACATAAATAGTAGGCATAAGCAGAAAAAAAGAAAAGCTGAAAGTACATCTTTTGCAAGTACATCCATTCAATGTGAAGGTTCAAAATTTTGTTTATAATTTTCGAATATTATTTCGTATATTATTTATTATAATAGATAATATTTGTAAATAAATACAGTGCAGTCCGCTTAATGTGATCACTTCGGGACTTGGGGTTTTTGATAACAATAACCGATTGATAACAAAAAGAGAAAAAAAATTTTATTGGTTATTTATTAGTAATTAATAAGAAAAATAACAAATTAAAAAAACTCATCTAAAGTTGTTTGTCTCTGCTGTGCGAGGAATAAATTGTTTATAAAAAGTTCGTTTGAAAATCTGATGATCTCATCTGCATCTTGCAGGGTCTTCTATTTCAACATGATTTTTTTAAATTTTACACAAAAGTGGTTGTGAAATGTTTAATTGCAATGCTGCATTCCGCTGGCTTATTTTTGGTAACTTATCATATTGTTCTAAAATTTTTATTTTTTCAATTAAACTTAAATCACGTCTTTTTTTTAAGTCACTCATTGCGAAGTTTTCAGATAGGACTGAATTACATCTTACATCGTATATTAACAGCAAACTAGACAAATCTTCTTGCTAACACCTGATTTAAAAATCGCGTAATGAATATGTGGTACATATTTATACGAGTATGTGGGTGGCTCATGCACAATATAAAAAAATGCTTGTAACTGAAAACTAATTCCTTTGGTCGTGGAAGAAAATAATCTTAAGAATAATAAATTTGATAATATAAACCGAATTTTGATTACTATAAGCGATGTTTTTTGAGTGTAATCATATACGTCCGGCCCGTTCCTCGCAAAAGTGATAACAATACCCGAATGATAACATTAACCGTGATTCCAATAAGCGGACTCCACTGTATTTGAAGAAAAATAAAATATTATGTTTTTGAATTAAAAATTATACATTTAAACAAAACGCATAGTGATTTTAAAACAAAAATAAAAAAATTTAAGTTGAAAGTAAACGCTTTTGTTTTAATATTCAAATCAAAAGTATTTGCTTTTAAAGTAAAATTTTATGTATTTAAAATAATTTAAATATTATTCCATTAAAGTAAAAGCAATTTACTTTAATTTTATCAATTAAAAACCATGGTACTTTTAAAATAAATGAGATTGCTTTCGACGCATTTTTAAAAGTAAAACTTTTAATTTAACATTAAATTATTACATTTTAGACATTCCTGCCGTAACTGTGAAAATATTGCGGTTTAGTTTCCGTAACTTCACAAATCTTATTTTCTAACTTATAATAGTAATAACTTCTTTGGTTATAAGAGTTATTATATTACCACGTGCAATTCGAATATCACCAAATATTACTAAATATATTACCAAATCTAAGATCAAATAAGAGATTCACCAATTCTACCCGAAACCGGGACTATTTGTTACGCTAAGATCGTTGGTACGATCTAGGATTGACGGATCCCAGATTGATCCGAGAATTGATTCTTGACTATTAGTACGGGTATTAGTCATTGTATGTCGTTTAGAGCATTGAGTCCTTCCTCCCTACTTTATATTCTAAGTAGTCTACCAAACATCAAATCAAGTGTATGATATCTAACCTCACAAAAAACGATCTCGACGGTATCAGGAATGGTGATTGAAGAGCTTCCTGGTGTGAATTGGAATCAGCGTAAGGCCCCTACGCGCACTAGTATTAGATATAAGATAAAAATTAAATTGAACTTTACAAGCAACAGCTGACAAGGATACTGAATAACCGTGGGCTGCTATTGGTCCTTGGCCTGCGGGTAGGTGCCTGCGCGAGTTCCAACTTGGGACAAAAAATCACGGGAGTGAAACTACTTATTCTATTAGTATTATGGTATTATACTAGTATCACGGTATTATACTATGATATGAGTTTATAAAGAGATGCAAGCATATGGAGGAATTGCAAATAGTATATCCCTCTCACTCAAACAACAATCTGTTCTTTTTTAGTTTTTTATCTTTATTCCCTTGCCGTCCCCTGTCCATAAACTAATCGTATCGACAACTAGTGCTTTTAAAAGCAGCGGACAACACTAGCAACTATGATAAGATAACAAACTCGTAGAGTGCATTCCTAATTAAATTAAATCGTTTTGATTACGTGCCCATTTTAAATAGTAGACGTTTATATTATTTCTTTTAAATATAAATTACTCATTAAATTTAGAAAAACTTTTGCAATTTATGAAATTTAATGTACCCTACAAAAATAAAAACATCAATTTTAAATAAGATTCCGACACAACTAAATTATGAAATTATCTTTATTATATTATTGAAGATTTTAATATTACAAATTAAGCTGCGAATTGCACTTGCTCGATGTTGTATTAAATTTCTAAGAACTTATATTATTAATCAAAAAAAATAACGACAAACATAATTATTACTTTCCCATTTACGTAGTAAAGGAAAGTATTGTAATTGAGTAAAAAAAATTTTTAAACTAGCTTTTTTTCCATAGTCTAAAAGTCCGTACAAATCGTTTGAGACAAATTTTGCAATGATGTCCGGATGTGCGTGTGTGTGTGTGTGCGATTTTTTCGTCAACAATTTTTTCAAAACGCGTCAACCGATTTTATTCAAATTTCATATACTCCATACGTTATTTTTTTATTTATTAAATTTTAATTATTTTTTTTTTAATTTTAATTTTAGTTATTATTATTATTATTATTAATTTAGTAATAAATGGGAAAGTTATGTGTTGTCACATCAGATTTTTTTAAGTCATATTCGTGTACTCCTATGTTAATAATGTAAATTCTACCTTTTGAAGATCTTTTTTGACACATAAAAATTACGTTTACAACAAAACTTATTAGACACTTTTTGTTGGAAATGAAATCCTCTTAATTTTTGTTTATATGCATTTTTCCGTTTCATCGTACCGTTTCCGTTTTATAGGAACTTAAAAAAGGCTCTGTTAAATACAAAAAATATTTTCATCTGTATCTTAGAAACGGTGCTACAAAATGGGAAAATATATATGAACAAAATTATAGGAAATGAAATATACAATAATAAATGTTTATTCATATTTTTGTTTCGGTGTACCAATGTTGAAGTACAGACAGTGGCGTAACAAGCAGGTGAGTGACCCGTGTGCGAAGTTATTAACCGGGGCCCTGCTTTTATAAAAGACAAAAAATATTGTATACATGACGATTTCCATGCAATTCCAGTGATTTCCAAAGAATTCCTTCCAAACAAGAGCGGATATAGAGACGAGTAACTACCCCCCCCCTATTTAATTTTATTAAATATAAAAAAATATATAGACGAGTTTTTTATTTTTCAATTTTCTCAGATTGTCTAAATTTCCTAAAATATCCTAGAATTTTCTGTGATTCCCCCGCTTCACAAGATGTTTTGGATATTTTTGCTAAGATTTTCTAAAATTTTCTGGGATTTACCGCAAAGTTCGGCCATATTGGGCCCCTAATTTATGCGGAAAATTTAAAAAAAATTGCAAAATTATAACCCCAGTTACAATAATGTCAAGTTAAAACAATACATTTCGTCTTATGTATGTATTTTCCTGCATATTTTTGTTTATTTTTATTTTTAATAATTTTAAGGAATTCTGGCGAGCCGCCACTGATTTAACCTTAAAAATTGTAAAAATTACAACAAATGTCGTTTGACATTTCTGAATAACGCCATATTGGGGCCCTAATTAGCCCTCTGGCACTCTATGTTACAGAAAATTGCGTAATGTGGTTTCATCTCGCAAGAGGCGCTAGTAGAATAGTTTATCTAGTGACGTAACCAGTGACGTTACATATTACTGTGACGTAATTAAATATGCGGAAGATTTAAAATTAATTTTATCATACATTTCAGACATTGTTATAATGTTATAACTAACAACCTTCCTTAGTAAATTACACCGATTAAACACTAGTTGAACACAATTTATTACACAATTATCAAGTTTTATTTATTAATAAGTTAAATTATCAACACAACATCGAACAGCTGTTAGCAGCCATTAGCAACACAGAACATTATTGTAGTAACATCTCTATCTATCTCTCTCTATTACGAGCACCCCACATGAACTAACCTACTATCGGCATCCTAAGGAACTAAAATTTGTGTGACAACCAGTGATTTTCTATAGTATAGATACCAAGACATATGTCAATTGTGTTCTTTACATATCAACGACAAATTATTTTCGGATTTTTAGATTTTTAACATTTTCAGTTGTCTCTTTCTACGAGCCTGACCAATACCAGACAGCTATATTAGGTGGCAAAATTTTTAGTTGTCTCTCTCTACGAACCTCCACCAATGCCAGACGGCCATATTAGGTGGCAATATTTTAAATTTTGACAGCTATTTGTTAAAATATGGAAATATTTTTATTATATTATTAAAATAAATTTTTTACAATTATTAATATTGCTTTTATACAGTTTCCTGAAAGAATATAAAGTGGTAAATAAATCAACGCATTATTTAACCTCGAAATTTTTTAAATTTCAAATATAAATTTAGTACATAGTAGACATAAAAAATAGATATCAAGATTTATATTTATACAAATGCTTTTATTTCTGTGCAATTAGTGGATTTTTGATGAGTGGACCTTGCCGACTCCGTTGATTAATAATGTGAAATGAAACTTATTATTATTTTTATAACAAATTATATTAATAATAAATTTATTTTAACTACATCAAAGATTATAAATATAAATAAATTACAATTTACATTATCTTATATAGATATCGGTGCATATATCGTAAAGAAATTAGTATTTTTTTGCGATTTTAAATTCAAAAATGTATAAAATATGTACATAACCTTCAAAAACTTATAATGACAGCTAACAAAAACGTAATTCCACAGTTGTTGCATACTAATACGAGCAAATCGAGGCTGCAAAAGAGATAACTGCTATCTAACTAAAGTAGTAGAAAGAGATGGGTAGATAAACATATGGCGCGTAGTCCTAAGAACACTGCTCTTTAAGGCAGGTATACGGCTTTTGCTATCTATAATATAGAAAATCACTGGTGACAACTTATGACCACTTTTTATATTTTCTCTCATTAGAGTGCTAGGGGGCTGGCCCTAATTAACGTTCTCTCTCTAACTCATTGGCCTATAGGTTTGCGGTACTGTATCTATATCTAGTGACTGTAATTTAACACTCACGTATTAGTATGATGTATTTGATTCTCTGATAATCGTATTCAGAAAGTGAGATAAGTTCCTTATTTACAAACACCGGATATCGCCAGACCTATATCAACAACATTCCACCAAGGAAGTAAAAACAATCGCAATCTACATTTTATTTCTTTATCCTTTTTCAAGCGCATAAAATTAAAATTCGAAGTGAATAATATTATAATAAGGAACCAGGGGCGGATCCAGAATTTTTTTCTGGGGGGGCACAAAGGGTCGAGACGGGCAAAAAGGGTTCTCGGATTTGGGATTGTCTGCTTGTTTCCTTGTTAATTTCGACCTAACTGAGGTGGAGTACACCCCCTTAAGATGACGTCGCATTGAATTTTCGTGACTGAACCTTCGGTCTTAGACACATGGTTCTTGCCCTATATAAACAACGCTAAATCACTTGCTCGCAAGTGTCATCCATCATCATCACCACGTCGACGTCAACGCCGAACATACACGTAAGTGTCAAGTGTCAAATAAAAAATTAATAAATCTATTAACATCAGGCTAAAATCTGATACGACCTGCATGCGGGTCAACAAGAAACCCAATAAAATTCAGCCGGGCAAACGGACTAGTACTAGTCCAATGCTAAACCGTTGCAAATTAGCAAAATCTACAACAGCAGCTGAAAGCAAAACTGAAGTCCCCCACAAAATCCCATACATAAGAACAACTGAGGAGCTCATACTATATAACGAAACAGCCCCGGTAGACGAGGACATCCTCCACCCCGAAGACCTGAGACTCAAGGAAGCGGCCGATGAGCTAGGTATAAAATTCACATATAAAGACTGCATATATCCTTATAAAAGCAAAAATGCAAATGTCAATGTCACAACAAGCAAAAATTTTGGCGTACTGCTAAGCATACCAGAATCCGCGACATCAAACAACGACGCAAGAAACGTCATTCCCAGCACTAACATGGAAGTGGAACATCCAGTTAATGTTCCTATTTACAACAGCTTTGGCCTGTTAATAAATGCGCCAGAAAAACCTACCAAAGAAATACCTTCACCACATCGTTTCAACGAAGAACCATGGACATCGGTTCAAAGAAATGTCCGTCCAACAACCACCAGAGAACCCGCAGCACCAGGGCAAAAATCTAGAACGACACCACCTCCAATAATTCAAACCACCCCGATTGGCCAAGCTAATGTATTTTTAAACAAGCTTAGCCCAATAGTCAAAGGCAAATTAATGTTCAAATACATTAGAAACCAGACCTGGGTCTACACGGAGACGGCGGAAGATCATCGGGCAGCTAAAGCCCTAATACTTTCAGACCCCACGAACCGGGGCTACAGCTATCAGCTAAAAGAGGATAAAATGATCAAAATGGTGATGAAAGGCTCGCCATATACAAACGAAAACGAAATTAAAGACGATATTGCCAAGAAATATAACATCACAACAAATTCTGTGACTCAATTAAAAAACAAATACGGCGACACCACCGGTTCCTTTTTAGTAGCTTTCAACCCCACTACCACTCAAACGGAAATCAAAAAAATAAGAAGTCTCGGCCATGTCATGGTTAAATTCGAAGAGTACTCACGAAGAAACACGCGCACCCAATGCTACCGTTGCCAAAACTTTGGTCACGGATCCACCAACTGCTTCATGGCCCCGAGATGCATCAAGTGCCTGGATGCGCACTTAACAAAAGACTGCCCCAGAAAGAGTATCGACGATCAAGTGAGATGCTGCAATTGCGGCCAAGCCCACCTAGCGAACTACAACAGCTGCCCTTCGTATACCTCCTATTTAGATAAAGTAAGTTCAAAAACCCTGCGTCCCAGCCAATTTTTTAGTCAAAATTCAAGTCAACAGCAAAACTTAAACCTAAACTCAAACCAATATGAACTGAATCAGAACTTCCCCACATTACCGACGCCCACACAACAATACCGACAATCTGCCCCACCGACAGTACAAAAACAAACATACGCACAAAACCTGACTCAAGCCGACCCTCAGGACAACTCAAATGACTTGAAAACATTATTTAAAGAAATTAGAGAACTAAACGAAACCGTAAACATTAATCAAATGATTCAAATTGTCAGATAAATAAAAGCAAGCATGATGGGGGTCACGGACACCTTTCAAAAACTTCAAATCCTAACAAACATAGCCACAAAATACGATGTCTAATACAAACAAACACAAATTGAAACTCATAACATGGAATGCAAACGGACTGACGGCAAGACACAACGAACTACAAG
The DNA here is from genome assembly GCA_958510845.1 of Cantharis nigra. Taxonomy (NCBI): domain Eukaryota; kingdom Metazoa; phylum Arthropoda; class Insecta; order Coleoptera; family Cantharidae; genus Cantharis; species Cantharis nigra. Next base: position 48,345,406 of record OY294028.1, read on the forward strand.
TACTGATCGACCAAACAAACCCAGACATTATACTGATACAAGAGACCAAACTCAATAAAAGAAATCCTGCCAAAATTCCAAATTATACCGCAATAAACAAACCACGCACCAAACACGGAGGTCTACTTACATACGTTAAAAATTCTATCGACCTAACGATCATCGACATAACCACCACTCAAGAGCAGAGACACAAATTTTCCAAATTGGCGACCTTACCATAGCAAATTATTACCTCTCCCCCTCCATCAAACATGACTTCGCAAAACTGGACGAAATACTACAAAACACCGACAAAGCAATAATCGTCTTTAACTTTAACGGAGACTTTAACTCGACACATGTGACTTGGAACAATACAAAATGTGACACAAACGGTAACGAACTACATAACTACCTGCAAAATACCGATGCTCACCTCTCGTACCCAACAAACGACTACAGCCACTATCCATACACCCCCCACCACATCCCATCCACAATTGACCTGGCGCATAAACAATAGAAACTCTAAACAAGCTAAGCTCCGACCACTTACCGATCCTAATCCAAATCACATCACTAAAAATTCCTGTAAATCCACCAAGACCAGTAAAAACCACCGACTGGAAAAGCTTTGCCACACAACTACGCACACTAACAATTAACACGAACATAACAACAAACTCAGAAATTGACGAAGCCATATCAAAATTCACAAATCAAATAATGCAAATCTACGAAAACAACACAAAAGACTCCCCGCCCCCGACACATAAACTGAAATTACCACCCGAAACTCTGCAAAAAATTAATAACAAAAACAAATTAAGAAAAATATATCAAAGACATCACTACCCGACATTAAAAAACCAAATAAACAGACTAACGAAAGACATCAACAACGACATCGACAATATTAAACGCGACAACTGGACGAAAGCACTGTCAAACATCACACCAAAAAACACTCAAAAACTATGGCGCATCACCAAAGCACTCAAAAGCAAAAACACAAACGCATCATTTCCAACAATTCAAACACCACAAGGGAACAAAATTACTAACATAGACAAAGCAAACGCCATAGCTGACAGCTTCCTGACACATCACTATACAACAGCGCATCCTTCAGATATTGAAACAGAAACTAAAGTCAAGCAAACCATAAATTCACTTCAAAATTCAAATCACCCCACACCACCTGAAGATCTCACCTCTCCCACAGAAATTAGAAACATTATCAGAAAACTTAAAAACAAAGCTGCCGGAAGCGACAATCTAAGAGCTTCACTCATCAAAAAATTTCCCAAAAAGCTTATAGTCCAAATTTATTACATATTAAACGCATGTCTCAAAAACCAATACTTTCCCACTTGCTGGAAAAAAGCAACAGTTATCCCCATTCCAAAACCAGGCAAACCTCCAAACCTTCCGACCAGCTACCGCCCCATCAGTCTTCTGCCCGTACTTTCCAAAATTTTAGAGAAAATCATTTTACACAGATTAAAATTACACGACCAAGAACACGACACAATCATCCCCGAACAATTCGGGTTTAGGAAAAATCACAGCACCACACTACAACTTGCCATGCTCGTCGACAAAATTACAAAAAATTATAATCTAAATAAGACCACAGCAGTAATGACACTAGATATGGAAAAAGCTTTCGACACCATCTGGCACGACGGACTAATACACAAACTGACAACAAACAACTACCCTCCACACCTAATCAAAATTATCCAAAGCTTTTTACACGACAGATACTTCCAAGTTAAAATCAAAAACAGCCATTCCAACACGCACCACGTCCCGGCCGGAGTCCCACAAGGCTCCGTCCTAGCACCCACACTTTTTACATATTACATAAACGACATACCGACCCATCCAAACACCGTCATCTCACTCTTCGCCGACGATACAGCCATTATTTCAGAATCTTTTAAGAAAAACCAAGCCATAATATACCTACCAAGACATGCCGACCTACTAAACACATACTTCCACAGATGGAAATTAAAACTCAACGAAAAAAAAACGACACTCACTACCTTCACCCACAAACGCGACCTCCTTACGACACCACTTAAAATCAACAACGTCGACATTACCAAAGCTTCTACCGTGAAATACCTGGGAATAACCCTCGACGAACGACTTACATTTAGAACCCACTTGCAATTAACGGCTAGAAAAGCAACCAAAGCATTACACGCACTTTACCCCTTACTAACGTACAAAAACAAACTCGACCCAAAACTACGACTGTTACTATACAAAACTATGATACGACCGATTTTATTATACGCCTGCCCCATCTGGAGTAAAGCCTCAAAGACAAACACAAAACTACTACAGACAGTACAGAACAAGTGCCTCCGAATTATCACCGGAGAACCGAGACCTACAGAAATCTATCATTTACATGACCTAGCAGACATACCGACACTCTCGAACGTGATTTTCCACACAACAACCAAATTCTTCACGGACACAGTACAACAGAACCCGACGACCAGCCACATTGCAAAACTTACCAACTCGACGATGCCCTTCAGGCAAAAACACCGACTAATACATAACTTATTACTTTAACAAACTCATAACGAGACAATTTGTACTAAATTTTTCTCCTCTTCCCTCTCTCTAAACTATTTTAATTTAATTTTAAGTTTTTAGTTTAATTTAAGTTAATTCTAATAAACAAGGCGCTGGGTTTTTGTACTCCTTTCCCAGTGAAAATTCATTCATACAAATATCAAGATAATTGACAAACAAACCTGCCTGTTAAATCGCAAGATAGGTACAGGTAAAAATAAAATGTAAATAAAATTCAAAACAATAAATGAGTCTAAATCTAATCTTGCTCGCAAGTGTATCGAAACACTACTTACAATATTCTACTTAAAATTTGCTGATATGTTACACTTTGGGAGAACTGGATAGTACTATTTAATTTGATTAATTAAATTTTTTCCGGCTTCTCTATTTACCGCCAATCAAAAAAAAAATATTTTTTTGGAGGCAAGGTAATCGAAAAAAAATTTCAATTTTTTTTAAAACATTTTCGAGATCACCGTGTTCTGAAACGTCAAGATTTGCAAAAAATAAAAAAAAAGTTCTGTGTCGGTCTGTCTGTCTGTCGTCATATTTTGTCTCTCGCTTTATTCCTGAACCGTTCAACCAATCACGACCAAATTTGGTATGGTAGTAGGGTTCACGGTAGAAAGGTGAAAATAAGGTTTTCATCGCGATCTGTCAATCAGGAGTGCCACTATAAGAAAATGACACAAGATTTTTAAAAACGATTTTGTCTTGCGATAGGTTATTTTAAAGTCCTTAAAACGCTTTATCCAGAATAGGTAAAATTAACTTTCTATCTGTTATCTGTCAAAGTTGAAACTTCCAGAGTGAATAACTCATCAAGTACTGAAGGGATCTTAACCAAATTTTGAATGTAGGAACAATGACCCCCTAGGACTTGGCAGTATATAAAACTATTTCATAAAAATCATGAATTCAATGTGAAAAAAACAGATTACGTTTTTTTTCAAAATCTTGCAGAAAGTCCTTGTCCCTCGATTTTCTTCGGCATTTCTGCATCGATAGCAATCAAACTTTTTGGACGTATGTCTGGTTGCCTCTAGTGGTGAAAATAAGGTTTTGGCAGAGAAATCTTTGCCAGGGCTACCACAATAAAATTAATTTAAAAAATGAAAATGTCATCACATCTTCGGAAATGTACATCCGATTTTCTTAAAATTTTGTGTGCTAATAAAGCTTTCAAAGTACAAGTATTGGTGAGAAGATAATTGAGCTAAATGTAAAAGTAAGAAAATTACATAAAATATTAACTGAAATCTTAATTTATCTATTTTTTGTGAAAATTTGTTAGTTGGCTTGTAGAAAATTATGACATACGTTCGAAAATTTAATAATTAATCTGACAGTTATCAGTATTTAAATAATTTATTAACGATTGAAAATTTGTGTGCTGTATGTAATGCCATGTGTAATGGTGATCAAATTTTGTAGTAATTAGCATGTGCATCTTAATTTTGACCATTACAAAGGGGAATTCCACCATCATAATGTAATTCTGTTAGGTTTGTCCAATTGAATTGAACCGCAAATTCAGCATTTCTTTAAAGAATAATTTTTGGCATTGAACGATCAATAATACAATAGAAAACAAACACATCCACTCCATGTTCCAGAAAGGATGGATTAAGTAAAGTAAAATATAAAAATTATAAATACCACTGATAAACAAATAATTTTTATTGCATTCAGAATCAGTTTATTAATGTTGTTCAATTAAGAATTATAAATCTATCTTTATCACAAGAAAAGATCAATTATAGACGTCGTGATTCAAGTCTGTTCCACTACTGTTAGTTACAATAGTTAGACATCTTTTTGCAACAGAATAAGCAGATAATATTGCGGTGTCTTTATATTTTTATATAATTTTAAACAAAATGGCGGCAATAGTATGGGGGGGGGGGGACAAACTAGATTCTCGTTAATGCATTCATGCGCGTCAGTGATAAAGATATAACTGAAAGTTCCAAAAATTACAAAAAATTCAAAACAATACAAGCTATAGGTATATACAAATAAAATAGTGCTAAAAGTATTAATTTAATTCTAATTTTCCATTTACTAAACAATCTCCGAATTTCTTTTTGCAATTTTTAGCTAGCACTTTCTCGGGAGAACTTCGATACCAGGGTTGAAATAAAATATCATTTTCGATCATCTCTCCGAAATTAGAATTATGATGAGACTTCAAGTTACTTGACGACTACTATATACACCAAACAAATCTCCTAAAATCTTTAACAGATTTCCTTAAAATTTGGTGTAGGTACTTTTAATTGGAGGTATAGTGGCAGAAGTGACGACATTTTTTTACATTATTTTTCTACAACTATCTTCTAAGTTTAGTTTTTTGTCAAATTTGCATATCCATGCGGAATTTGGTTGCGCCCTTTGATTATAAAAACAACTTTTGAGTACATTTTTTCGTCAAATTTTATTATTTTTGAATTAAATTTATTTTTCCTCCAGCCGTATTAAAAGCAGTACGTTTTTAATAGCATTACATCAATTGAAAGTTGAAATTTTTGTTACTAATCTAAAAATTTGAACATTGCTATTATAGCACATACCAAATATTGGTATTGTTTAAAATGGTATCAGTCAAGCTGGAAATCACTAGTCAAATAAGTGATTTTTAAAATGCATTTTTCTTTTTATTTTAATATAGCTGTCTATTTTCACCACAATTTGCAACAATGTAAATGTTACTGACAAAGTTTGCAGGTTATAAACAAAAATGAAAACCTAACCAAACTGCATAAATAGGCATGATGACAGTAACAAAAAGTCACTCAAATTATGTTTTTATCTAATGAAATAAGATTTATGGATTATAAAAATAACTGTTTATGGTACAAGTGTGTTATATGACAAATAAGTCACGCGAGAAAGTTTAGCCCGCGAGGCTGAGAGGGCTATTTTCTTAGTGACTTTTTTGTTATTAACACACGCGTGGCATACAAGATTTTATCCAATATCTCGTAATAATAGTTTAAAATGTAATTAATTGTTTTGACATTTGACGTAGGGGAAGTTCGGTGATGATGGCACATATTTGTATATTATTGAGGGAACAAGTCAAGGATATCATAGACTACACAAATTTTACATTGAAGTATATTAAAGTATAAACAAAATATATTTTTTTCACTTTTCTCATTTCATAGCAAAGGTGCCATCATATCAACTTATTTGATATGATGGCACAACCTGTTAAGATATGGTTGCATACAATAATTCTACATAAAATAAGGAATGAAAAGTGAATCCTAAGGTAACGAACATAAATTGAAAAGTACCTATTATTAAAAATAAAAAAAAACAATCTTATTTACGGATTTAGAAAAGTAATCATGAAATTGCCATCATTTTGCTCTCCGCATTATACCAATAAGCTTTTTTTAGCTTTTTTGCGTTTTTTGCAAGGGACTGCCATAATTTTGGCGATTTGTATCAACTAGTAGTTTTGCCAACTGTTCAATGTAAATTACCAGCTCTTCCTTGAAAGCCACAAAATTACTAAATTTTTTCCAATGGTGGGGGGGAACACCCCCCCCCCGTAAGCACGTCCCTATCTACGGCTTCCCAACAACCACCAACTAAACCATCACAAAATATATTAAATTTCAGATTAATTTTGTATGATGGAACCCTACGCTATCATAACAAACATTTGGGGTGCCATCGTATCAAAAATACAGAATTTCAAACTTTGCGAATTTGTCACATTTTAACAGAAATTTGCCTATAGAGTAAATTATGTTTAGAAAGCTTAATGTTCATACTATCATATGAATCTATCACATTTAGCAAAATATCTAAGCATGCGACCACAAATCAAAGAAATTTAAAGTAAATTGAAACTTTTGTGTACTTACAAAAATTTCAAAATCAACTTACAATGGTTGCGCTCACTCAACTGTCACACCGCTGCCACAGTAGAGCCGTGGTGGCCTCTAGCACCACTAATGGGCTCAGATTCAACTAAATTCAAATAAATAGCGCTAAAATTGAAAGGGTGCCATCATACCTGGGGTGCCATCATATCCAGATTTCCCCTACTATTAAAATGTCAGATTTAAATTATGAAAACTAGTATAAAGTAGGTGTATTAAATAATTAGGCATAATTATTAAAAATATGAGTGAGTTATAATATTAACCCCACTCATAAGTTACATAAGTCACTAGTGAGTTATATGTTATTTTACTTATTTAAAAAACTATAGTTATACTTCTATTATTGCGAGATATTGGATAAACGTATTTTTTTTATATTGTAAGCAAGATTCATAATTTTATCCAATATCTCGCAATAATAGAGGTATAACTATGGTTTTTTAAATAAGTAAAATAACATTTAACTCACTAGTGACTTATATAACTTATGAGTAGGGTTAATATTATAACTCACTCACATTTTTAATAATTATGCCTTATTATTTAATACCACCTACTTTATATCAGTTTTCATAATTTAAATCTGACATTTTAAAACGCCAAATGTCAAAACAATTAATTACATTTTAAACTATTATTACGAGATATTGGATAAAATCTTGTATGCCACGCGTGTGTTAATAACAAATAAGTCACTGGGATAATAGCCCTCTCGGCCTAACGGCCTCACGGGCTAAACTTTCTCGCGTGACTTATTTGTCATATAACACACTTGTACCATAAATAGTTATTTTTGATAAAATAAAATTAGAAAATACAAACATCCGCCACGAACACCAATCAGAGCGAATGACGTCACAAATCATAAATGTCACTGTGGAAGTCTTGCAGGTTATAAACAATAATGAAAATCTAACCTCACTTCATAAAATATAGCACTACGTGATTCAAAATTTCGAAAGTGGTAGCGCTGTTATCTGCGTTTTTTGAATCACGTAGTGCTATATTTTATGAAGTTAGGTTTTCATTATTGTTTATAACCTGCAAGACTTCCACAGTGACATTTATGAGTTGTGACGTCACAAACACGCGCCATGACACAAGCGAGGGTTTTGGCGTGAAGTTTAGATTTCAAATTAAAATGGTAATTTTTTCTACCAAACCTTTATTTTCTTTAGAAATTTCGATATTTTTTGGAAATAGTAAGTAGATACTTTCGGACCGTAGCCGGTAATTTGACCCCTAATAATTTGATCCCCGGAAATTTGACCCCGGTAATTTGATCCCCTGTTAATTTCGTTCCCGGTAATTTCGTCCCCGGTGATTTTACCTCCAGGTAATTTCATCCCCGGTAATTTCATCCCCTGGTAATTTTGTGGCAAATTACGATTTATATTATTCTACTACATTTTTGTAACGAATTACTTAAAATACATTAGTTTGTAAAATTGTTCCTCTTCATGTTTATAATTTGGTCTTATAGTGTTAGCTGTTGATTTTTTTTTAGCAAAATCACCAACAAAAAAGAGATATCCACGCAAAATTATGCAACGGTTATGTAGCTTAGTGATAGTTTATGATTTTTCTATAGCAAAAACGCCCGGCGTTTCTTCCAATTGGTGATGTAATAGAAGGAGTTGAAGAACTATCCCATGAAGATAGTATTCCCGAGGAAATATTAAATTATTTCGAAAAATATTATATTGGGGAAGTTACAGGTAGGCGTAACAAAACACAAAGAAAATTGCAACTTTTTCCTCTAGAGACATGGAATAGCCATAATCGGACTTTGAGAAATATGCCTCGGACTAATAATAATTTAGAAGCCTACCACCGTGCCATACAAAGTTCGATTACCTGTATGCATCCCAACATATGGAAATTAATAGAATCTTTGAAAAAAGAAGAGAGTCTAGCTCAAGGGAAAAAAATTAATTTGATCGCGGCGAAAGGAAGAACAACAAAACTTATAACAACATTAACAAAAATATTGTCACGTTAATTGAATTGCTTGTAATCTTCATAATTTTTTATTGTTGTTTTGTTGAATTTTTGATAATTTGTCTTTGTGTTATATTATTCATATTTTGCAATTAATAAAATTATTACAATTTATCAGGAGTCACATTGCCGGGGGTGAAATTACCGGGGATCAAATTACCGGGGATCGATTTACCTCTGGGATCAAATTACTGGGGGTCAAATTACCGGGGATCAATTTACCTCGGGGATCAAATTACCGGGGTCAATTTACCTCGAGGATCAAATTACCGGGGTCAATTTACCGGGGACCAAATTACCAGGGACCAAATCACTTACTGCCCTTTCGGACATCATAGAACAGTTTTTCAAAATTAGTCATCATGCCTATTGTAGTACTACGTGATTCATTTGCATTTGTGAATGATTTGCATTTGTTTCAATGAAGATGAACGACGAAATATTTCACAATATTAATGATGGACTATTTAACTTTTGCTTGCAGAAAAAGTGGTATGCCTTATTCTGATTACAAGTGTCTTTGTTTGACGAGCAACTATAGCATTCGCTCGGATCCGCTGCGCTGGCGATCTGCCTTGCAAATGAAAAAATTTCGTGTCAAACAAAGATTCACTGTTAATTCAAATAAACAATGTATTATTTTCTTTTATCCTTGTCCTAAATAATATCTTATTCGATGTCTACGTAAAAAAAAGTTAATTTTAAATATTTAAGCATTAAATTTTTGGCCCCGTTCGGGATTCGATCATTCGAACATCCAGAAAACACGTAAAAGTTATTTATTGCTTTAGTGGTGCTAGTGTATCCGATCGAATACAGAGCAGTCCGGCTAACCTGTTACATACAATAACAACACCTAACGAATTGAATGAAATTATTAAAAAATCACCAAAACAAAAAGCTCCTGGCCCGGACACCATCGAAAATATATTAAGGTGCTAGATCAATAGGCACTGAACTGGTGTCAAGTTCAACTCAAAAACGAATAATCGTAGAAAGTTGAAATTTTCAGTACATACGTAAAACATAATACCACATAACATAGCTATTTTTTATTTTAAAAAAATTAATAAAATTTATTTTTTCTTTGAGTTTTCAATAAAATACATTTTAGTTATAAATATAAAATAGCTTATGTAAAGTTATACCTACCATACCAATCAATCGAAAAGAAAAAGTAAGATTATCTTTCTTGGTTTGACTTGCAAACTTGACACAAGAATTTGAGCAATTTACGCGAAATTTCAAATTGGTGCCATGGCATTAACCAATCAGAGAAAATGTGCAGTTCAAGCACTTTTAAAAAGATGTCGGCACTTAAATTTGAAGCAAAGACACAAACCTACCTATTATATATATATATATATATATTCATTTGGGTTTAGTCATGTATACACTACAAAATACATTATAATATGTACATCCACAATACAACATTTAGCTGCTTTCCCAATCCCAATCTCCATACCTCTCGATCATGTACCATTTCCTCATCCAAACCTCTATCCTGCATTGCCTTTAGGATGCCATTATTCGACGATTTTCGGGGACGACCTCTCTTATTCTTTCCTGGTGGCTTCCATAGGAATATTTTTTTGGGCCACCGTTTATCTTTCATACGTAGTAGATGTCCAAACCATTTCAGGCCTCGTATTTCTATCCTATGTATTACATCCTCTGCTTGTGTCATTATGTTTCGGATTCGTTCATTTCTTACTCTTTGTGTTCTTGATATCATAGCACTGTGTCGCAAGTAGTCCATCTCCACCGCTCTAAATCTACGTTTATCGTGCTCTTTCATTGCCCATACTTCACTTCCGTTAGTAAGAACGGATTCCACCATAGTTTCACCAATTCTCTTTTTATTAGCTTTAGAGATATTCTTGTCCCACCAGACCAAATTAAGAAATCCCAGTACTCTTCGTGCCTTTAGTACTCTTTGGTCCATTTCCTTTTTTCCTACACCGTCTTTATCCACCATCGCCCCCAAATATTTAAACTCATCCACTTGTCGGATCTGAGTGTCATCACTCACCATGACCTCAAATCTAGCATCCGAACCCATCACAAGATATTCTGTTTTTTCCAAGCTGACCTCCAATCCCCATTTTCTATATTCTGTATATAGCCTTTTTAGCATGTACTCCATGTCATAGGAGTCCTGTGCCAGTACTGCCTGGTCGTTTGCAAAGCTTAAGGTATGAACTTTACAAAGATAGTGTGGCGTACGTTAAAATGAGAAGTTACATATCGGAGCCCATATATGTGAACAAAAGTTTGAGACAAGGCTGCAGTGTTTCCCCATTACTATTCAATGCTTATCTAGAGATAGCGCTTAGAAAATGGAAAAAAACATGTGAAGGGATGGGGATACCAATTAACCTACCTATTATTGTATTGCTAAAATATATGGAGCTTTCAAAATTCCTGCTTTATTGGCAAAAATTAGTCAGTTTCATTTATTTTACTTTAAGTATTTTACTTTCATTTTCATCACAAAAGTGATTATTTTTCAAATTTCAAATGTCAAATATATTACAATATTATACCTTTTTAAAAGGTATGCATCTGGAATAAAAAAAATATCATAAAGCAACTGGTGAACTAATATGTTCTGTGGTGACAACTGCTTGATTTTTATGATCTATTCCTATTGATCTAGCACCTTAATAAAAAGTTTTTCCAAAAAAGCAATAGTACAATAATTAATGTATATAATAAATCATGTAAGTATTTAAATTTTAGTACTTTCTTCGCAGTTGAAAGCATGCTACTGTAATTGCAATATTAAAACCAAATAAAGACAAAAGTCATCCAATTAGCTATAGACCAATAAGCTTATTGAACACAATGGCCAAAATCACCGAAAGAGTAATACTAAATCGCATCGACAAAATAGATAAAAAAAGAAAAGTCACTCCAGATTATCAGTTTGGATTTAGATCAAAACATAGCACGGTAATGCAAGTTGCACGCATATGTAATGACGTAACAATAAATTTCAACCAAGATAAAAACACGGTAACGGCATTGTTTGATGCTCAAAATGCATTTGACAAAGTATGGATATATGGACTAATATTCAAATTAATACAATTAAATATACCACTGTATCAAATAAAATTAATATATTCCTACTTAACAGGTAGAACATTCTCTGTGAAAATAGACAATACTTATTCGACTATAAAAAATATTCAAGCTGGTGTAGCGCAAGGCTCAGTTCTGGGCCCCAAGCTCTACATATTAGGTTGTCAAATATCTTCCTTCCGCTTTTTTGTCTTTTGAATTTCGCGGCTATGTACAAAGCGCTACAGAGCTCGTATCTGGCAATAATATACATCATTTGACAGGTCTTGACATAACCTACAAAACGACGCTATGCATGATTAGTTTGGATATTGCGTTCAACAGTTGTAGACGTGTAAACATGGAGTTCACTAACTCCGAAATTCGCAGTATTTTAAAGTTTTCCTTCGTTAAAGGCAAATCCGCTAGAGAAACGTTCCGTGAGATTAATGATGTTTTGGGGGATGGTACTCTATCACTTCGAACCGCGGAGGAATGGTTTCGACGATTCAGAGCCGGTGAAAAAAAAAAAAAGCCAGACGCTTAATTCTACCATCTACTGCGAACAACTGGACCGCTTGAAGCAGGCGATCGACCAGAAGCGTCCAGAATTGGCCAACAGGAAGGGTGTAGTGTTCCACCAGGACAACGCCAGACCACACACTTCGTTGATGACTCGTCAGAAAATGCGGGAGCTCGGATGGGAGGTTTTATCGCATCCACCATATAGCCCGGACATGGCGCCAAGTGATTACCACCTGTTCCTGTCCATAGCGAACGCCCTTGGTGGTGTACAGTTGAACTCAAAAGAGGCTTGTGAAAAGTGGCTGTCCGAGTTCTTCGCAAATAAGGAGGGGGGCTTCTACGAGGGGGGTATTATGAAGTTGCCGTCTAGATGGAAACAGATTATCGAACAAAACGGCGCATATTTGAACTAAATCCGATCACTGTAACACTTTCTATAAAGAATTGAATAAAGAGCAAAAAGGCGGAAGGAAGATATTTGACAACCTAATATTATACACAAGTGATGTACCGCAATTTTCGAAAACTAGACTTGCTCTATATGCAGATGACACCGCTATGTATGCGCATTCCTATTGGGCTGAGGTCGCAAACAAGCAGGTTCAAATTTATGCTAATATGTTGATAAAATACTTTAAAAAATGGAAAATCGAATTGAATCCAGACAAAACAAAAGAAATTGTATTTACGAAGAAACGAAGAAACACAAAAATTTTCCAACAATTAAAAATTAAAGAACATAAAATAACTCCCAAAGAAACAGTTAAATACTTGGGCATTCATTTGGATAACCGATTAAATTTTCGATCTCATTTAAAGAAAACCATTAACAAAGTCTATGCCGCCATGAAATATGTCTATTCCTTAATTGCTGGTAACAAACTAAGTAAAAAGAACAAAAAACTAGTTTACACGTCTTTAATCCGACCAATTTTAACATATTATGGATCACCAATTTGGTGCAGCATTTCACAATCAACTCTACAACCGCTGCAGGTACTATATCAAAACAAGTGCTTAAGACTAATAAACAACAGCGACAGATACATCAGAATAGAATAATTACATGAAGAAACCAGCACACCATAATCTACGAGATTACATTAATCATGCATCAGAAAATTTTTATAAAACACAAATTTCAAATAGTAAACTAACTACTGATGTCACTAACAATAGTAGTAACAACACATAAATCAAGATAAAACATAAACTAATCTATCAAGCACTACCACTTTTCCATGAACAACTATGAGCTATGAACTACACTAAATCTAGACATCTCGATAACTACTATAATAATTATCTAAAAATAGGTTTTTAATTTCCTCATTTTTCCTATTAAAATCAGAATAAATATTAAAATTTACACCAACTACAACTTTACAAATAATTGAACAAATTCCTTAAAGAAGAAATTCAAAAATCAATATAAAGAGGTATAATCATGCATGCCAGTGACCGGAGACCTCAATCAAGACATCCAATTATTTAAAAATGTATAAATCTTGTTTTAGTACTGCATATTTATATATTGACTTGTATATAGTATTAATTAATAAAGACCTTTTTAATTGTAATTTAATTGTGGCCGACTGGGAAGCGCGCAACTGCGGTTCAAATCCTGGTCGCGTCGAATACACTGCTGTGATCTAAAGTCCAAAATATATCTGTGGGCTCAGATATAATATATCTGTGGGCTCAGAGTTGTAAGATGATCACGTGAAGAAGAAAAAGAAGAAGAAGAAGAAGAAGAAGAAGAAGAAGAAGAAGAGATATACAATGCACAAAAACTTTTGAATCAAAATTTTTCGTTTTGGTTCAAAAAGATCAGACTTTACTTCAAAACGAAAAATTTTGATTAAAGAGTTTTTATGAATTGTATAGGTATATAGGCAAAAAATAAATGTTGCATGGGATTGTACTAATTGATAGAGGTGGTTAATAGGTATAATGTATTTCATTATTAAAGATATTTAATGAAATCAATATTCCTCGGAGATTAATTTAATCATCTTAACATCAAGTATAGGTAATCAAGAATTTACGTTCTTTTAATTATTCGCAGCATCGGCATCGGTTGAATATTACTATGTTTAAATACATTTATTTAAACTAACATACCTATTACTTGTAGTAATAATGTAGTAATTTATTACAAAAAATTTCATACCAGTATTTTTCTTGTTATAATTTGTTGAGAAAATTCTGCTCCACTGAATAAACTTCCATACACTAGAGCATTTGATATATATGGATGTTTTATAAAAGATTGCCGCAACTTAATAAAAATATTATTCATTTCTACGTGAAATTTTAAATAAGTTATTAATCTTCAATTATACAATTTTTTATCGTACTGCGTAAAAGAAAATTAGGTAACTACATTCGACTTGACGCACCGAACGACCAAAAATCATCTAATAAGTTTCAATTGAATACATTAGTTTCAATTCGTATTAATTGAATTAATTCCTCACATAAAATAGACGGTCGAGTATAATTGAGGACCGTTTTTTCAAAACTCGCTTTGTCAAAATTTAACAATATTGAGCTTTATATCAAATCTATATAATTTTGTAGCGGCCTTTCAGAATTTGCTATCTATTGATAAACTCGCTCTTTGTTTCATTAGAAAATGCCAGAGAAAACTTAAAGTTTTTACAAAACTATCGCTTTATAGATAGCTAAAATTATAAAATAAATTAATATTCCTGAAGAAGCGAAGGAATTTTATGACGAAGTTTTAGGGAAAATATAACTACGGAAGAAGCAGCGCGACAAGTAACCAACGATTGAAACGATTAAAAAAAATTTTTGTTTTGAATTCAATGTAATTTGATAAAAGTATTCTAAGTAAAGCAAGTTTTGCAAAAACTGTAATATTTCTTTAATTAATATTTTTGAAAACTTACAAAAAAAAAATTTCAAATTAGAAGCCTTTAAAAGACACTAGGAAACAAATTATCTTAATTTATATTTTTAAACTAATATTTTGTTTATATCAAATTCACTAAACAATAAAAACCGTGTTTCCTAAAAAGTTTACTTTTAGGACAAAGCGAGTTTTGAAAAAACGGTACTCAATTATTTATAGCTTATCTTAATTTATGTACTAGCTTTATTGAAGTAGTACCTCTAAAGGTATGGTTTGCTAAAAGCAGTCGCTGCAGAACAGTTACTGCCGGCGTTGGCGACAACTGCTATACCTGGTTTGCTAGACGCGTTTTCAGTGTAACTGCAATAGATTGTTTATAAACAGAACACCTTATCAGCCGTGGGGGTTTTAAGTTTCAATGAGTTTATCAGTTTGTTTATTTAAGAATGTTATTTATCTCGAAGCTTTGATTACCACTATGCTCTTGGCATAAACAAAAAATGATTATCTAAAAGCATAGGAGTTCCATAGTCATTACAAACACAGGGTGCACTTTCCGAAGAGGTCGAAATGTTGATTTACCTTTGAATAATCACAATCAATGAATAAATGAATAATCATTTGAGTTTTTGAAAGTTAACAAAATTTTTATGTTTTTTTTTAATATTGATATGGTTAATTTAATTTTTCTATTTTTGCAATAGAAATAAGTAATTGCTTTTTTTTCCTACGAAGATTGTTTTTAATAATAAATTATAATATAGGTAAACTCAGTAAACTAATAAAAAAAATAGGTTGATCTAGATGAACCATTATAATATCAGAAGTATTTGAATTGCAATTCGTAAAAAATACTGTTTTAAAATAATAAACAAATATAGTTATTTTTACAACTAAATATTTATTAGAAATATTATTTTAAATATACATCGCATCGGTAGCGTTGCAGTCCTACCTACTGCTCTCATCGCAGTATGAAGTTGACCGTCATGTATGATTCATAGTTAAATATGAAAAGGACTTGAACGCCTGCAGTCGCTGTTACTTGCAAACCACTATGCAGAAACTGCAAATAAGTACTGCTTCGGCACGCTGTGCTGCGCTTCAATTGCATCGTCTAGCAAACCACATAACAGATATTGCATAAGAGCAGTTAACCAAGGTTATGCGGTGCTGCTAATGCAGTTGCTTGCAAAACGTACCTTAACTAATTAGGAATTTGCAACAGTTGGAATTAGTACTTTGGTATAATATAAATGTAAATTTTAATTTTTGTTTTAGATAAATATTCAGGACAAAATTGAATTTTTAAAAATCCAGCTACGTCACTAGGAGGTGATACAAAAAGTATTCTAAACAAATACTTTTAAACATCGGAGTACACTTCAATATGACCGCAAACATAATGTTACATCTTTCATTTTGTATATCTAACCCTATAATATAAAAACATAAGGCTTTCCATGCTATTAATGCAACGCTAAAACGTAACGTTTCAATTGTAATAATTGGACGTAATAACGTAATAATAGGATTATCTGATGACAACCAATATTAAACCCTGAAATATAAAATGATAAAGCTCTTTGTAGCCATATTTTTGTGTGATATATAAATAAATTTTATTTTATAAAACCAACTTCTAATTATAATTTTGGTGTAACGGAACATATTTTAATTCATGCAATAACCCTAATAGCCCGCTTTGTCCTCAGTACGTACAAATTTTGTTCATTTTATGTACATTCGTCCATGCACAAAACTCGGACGTACATATAACGTATTTCAAAGTACGTACCTGTATGTAAAAGTGTCCATCTTATGTACATCCGTTTACGTACCTCGCATGGACGTACCATGCGCTATACTTTAAAGCACGTACATCGTATGTACACTTATGAACTTCAAGTGGACGTACATATCCGCGGTACTTTCAAGTACGTACTACTTATATACAAATATCTACAACAGGTAGACATTGAATTCTTCCAGATAGCAAAGTAACATATTTTGAACATAATATATAGGACGAATATTTTTATCCAAACGGACGTACCACGTACGTACTGATATGCAAGTTGCACGTATTGTTTACGTACCCAGTAACGTACATTATGCCCACTGTTTTACGAATAAGGTACCTCCATTATTCGTACAAATGTGTACGTACTTTATGCAAATAATGCACGTACCTAGTACGAACGAGGACGTACCACGTTAGTAAGAGATTCGTATATTATTATACGTATTAGGTACGTACAAATTTATACAAATAATGGATGAAACGCATTCGTACATCCTTGTACATAATGTACGTTCCAATCAACATTTTGATGCTGAAAAAAAAACAAATTTCCAGCGAATTGATTTGTTTTAAATTTTATAAATAAAACAATTTTTTTAAACAATTAAAAAAATATATTTTATAACTATATTTTTAAATACCTATACCTAATATGTGAATTTAAATTTTTTACACCTCAAATTTCTAATGGTAGTTTTTATGTATAAAATATTAAATTCAATTTTGTGAATACATTTTTATTTTGGACAAAGTACGTATTTAGGACAAATGTTTTCAACCAAAATGACGTACCATTTACGTACCGGTATGTAATTCATTGCACGTACCCAGCACCCCAAGTAAGAAGCATATCGAACATAAAAGGGAGACATTTTTTAAATAAAAAGGTAGAAGATGAAAGCGTTAAATAGTGTAAAGTGGTTTGTTTTAATATAATACGCGGAGTGGTGAATTCAAGTGGAGGGCAATTACCCCCCCTCCTTTCCTTACAGTTAAAATAATATCAATTTTTACACCAAACCAATTTTAATTAATTAAAAAACAAAATATAAATTTATTTTTGAATTACTACTACTTTTTATTTTTCATATTTAATAAATTTTCATTTCGTCGCTCCCCCCTTATGGTAATTGTCTGGATCCGCTACTGACTAAGTGACGAAAATTCAAAATGAAAAAAATAATGGAAGAAAATTACAATTAAACAGATTGATATATTATTGCTAATTAGGTATAACAATTTTTCTGTTCAGATATGACCAGGTAAACAGAAACTAAAATAAACCGAAATTTTGCCACGTGTTTCTGTCATAATTGTTTATAATC
Organism: Cantharis nigra; assembly: GCA_958510845.1. Taxonomy (NCBI): domain Eukaryota; kingdom Metazoa; phylum Arthropoda; class Insecta; order Coleoptera; family Cantharidae; genus Cantharis; species Cantharis nigra. Next base: position 48,363,496 of record OY294028.1, read on the forward strand.
GATTGAAAAATTTTATACACACGAAACTAAAATACAGAAAATAATTTATATTTTGCATCCATGCATCGGCACTGCAGGTTAATTCGTACCTGATGAAGAGAAATCTCTTCGGAGTAATCTCGAAACCGTCGGTAGTGCGATAAAACCTAGCGATCCATGTGATGGTGTTAAACTATCTGCATGTATGTTTTTTGACTGGGGATTTTGATTTTGCAATAACCTCACGTTACTCATTGGTAACATATTGTGAAAGGAGTATCTATCATTGGATAGATCTTCAACGGCCGAAATCCACTTATAGCTACTTTTGTAGTTTTACTTTTATATTTAGAAAATAATTTCTTTAAAATCGATTGATATGTGGTTTAAGTAGTGTAACTTTTTAATATCATCCACTTTATTTATTTATTTAATTAACGGTAAAAAAAAACCATTTTACATATGACTCGTTAGAGCCTAAAAACACAAGGAATATAGTTATATTACAAATAATCAAACAACACATATGTTCCACATAATATTGAACTTAAATAGTCTATAGGAGCTATCCCATATGTTGAAACAATTGAACTTGCTTAATTTGTTAATATTTCGGCACATTCTCGTTAATGGACTGTTTAGACCATAATTCGTCCCGTGATGGTGTATATGGAAAACCTCGTGGAGTCGAGTATGTGGCTTGAAACTCGGAACTTTATTCGATCGCCTATAAGTCATCACAACTAATCATCCCGTTTAATAAACGGTAAACGAAACAGACATCTGCAACAACTCTTCGGTGCTCTAACGATTTAGTCTTGCAGTGACTAATAAGATTGTCATCACAGGAGAAGTCACCACGCCTCAAACCACGTTTGAAATGCTAGTATTTTAGAAACTTTCGTTCCACCCTTTCCAACCTTGAGATGTGTACATCATAGTGTGGAGACCATACGCAAGATCCATACTCAAGTTGCGATCTAACAAGAGAGAAATAAAGCGATTTTACTGTTTTAGCCGAGAAAAACCTACTATGTCGACGAATAAACCCCAACGAGCGAAGGGCACTATTGCATATTTTGGCTATCTGACTTTTAAAAGTCAAACCGAAGTCGAGACGAATACCCAAATCATCAATTTCAGTGACTCCATTGAGTTCAACATTGTTTATATTGTAAACGAACATGTCACAGTCATGCTTCTTGTAGGTGATGACCGTGCATTTGCTAAAATTAAGCCACAAATTGTTGTCAGCACTCCACTTGTGTATATTATCTAGGTCGAGTTGTAATAGCCTACAGTCTTCCTTGGATCGAATAGTTTTAAAGATTTTCAAGTCGTCAGCAAAATAGCAGCTATAAGCTATTCTTTATGTAACTACCGATGTCGTTAATAAATAGCAAGAACAAAATGGGCCCACAATGTGAACCTTGGGAAACGCCCGAGTAAACCGGTATGTCCTTTGAGAGAAAATTCTGTATCCGAACATACTGAATCCTGTCACGAAGAAAACTATACCTAACCATTTAACTACATTCCGTCCAAACCCCATTGAAGCAATCTTGCACAAAAGCGCCGAGTGGGAAACACGATCAAACGCCTTGAAAAAATCCGTGTACACAGCGTCGACATGCTTATGATCCTCAAACGATTCCAAAATATGAACCGTGAAAAATAAAAGGTTTGTTGTTGTTGAACGACCAGGAACAAACCCATGCTGATTTTCCACTAAGCAATTTATACTAGCCTGCATTAGTTGAGCCGAGACTAGCTTATCTATTAAGCTATATACTTATAATTATACTTATAATTTGCAATATCACTACGATTGCCTTGCTTGTGTATGGAAGTAATATAACTTTTTCGCCAAATACTCGGAAAGCAACCGCTAGCCAACGAGAACTGGAACATTCTGAAGATTGGAGTTGACAATGAGTATTTACATCTTTTTATGAAATACGATGTGATACCATCTGGCCCACTACTGAAGCTGTCAGGCAGTTCCGTAATTGCATTGAAGACATCTTCTACCGAAACTTTGAGCAAATTGCAGTTGATGACTGCATTGGCACTGTAGCTGTGGTTAGTAGCATCGTTATTAGAGTACGCATTAGAAAATTGTTTTGCAAATAAATCCACACATTCTTGACCTGACGAGCAAACTTCATCACCCAGAAACATGCCAGCGGGTAACCTCTTACCTTCTTACAATCATCGATGTATCGCCAGAATGCCTGAGGGTTTGCAGCAATTCCTTCCTCAATCTTGTTGATATAATTTCGATGGAGCGATACGTTTAGTTTCCTAACTCGATCACGAATATCGCCAAATTTTTGGTAGTAATGTAGATTACAAGTATCTTTAAAAGCCTTGTGAATAATTTTCTTCTCAATGATTAGCTGAATCAACTCTTTAGAAAACCATGCTGGATACTTGGAGACACCTATCTTTTTACGTGGAACATGTGAATTGATAGTGGACCATAATACTCTGTAGAATTGATTTACAACATTCTCGATATCATTAGAAGATAATAACTCAGACCAATTGATATCCAACAAACAGTTGTTGATTAGATTAAAATCGGCAGATTTATAGTCAAAGATGTAATTGGCAAACTTTAGACTGGATTGTGAAGAATTTATGCCCTTAATACTAACAGTGTATGCGTTATGATGTTGAGATATGTTTGATATTTAGTTTTCTGACAAGGTTACCGACACATTGTCGATGTTGGTGAACACTAAATCCAGCAAAACACCTCGACTATTAGGTATTTTGTTTTGTTGAACAAGATTGTGTAACGATAAACAATCACTTACCAATTGTGTCTTTGGATAAGAATTCATGGTAGTTAGGGAACAGGTACCATCGTTAGACCACAAAGCCTTCGGAAGATTAAAGTCACCACAGATAACCAATCTTGAATGAGGAACATGATCTGTAATATTCTCAACAATCCTACAAAATTCTTCGTAAGAATCAGTTTTGGAATCGGGAGGTAAATAAACCGCCCCAGCAATTAGGCTACCTATTTGCAAGAAAAGGGATTCGATGGATTTATCCGTGTCGATTTGAATGCATTATAAGTTTTTGCGAACTGCTATACTAAAACACCACCACCGGTGGTCTTCTGACTGGATTCGACAGATCGATCACAACGAAAGATGTTAAAGTCAAAAAACTTCAATTCACTCGAAGCATAAGAATAATAAGAATAATTATGTCATAAAGATAGCAATTCACATTGTTGCTAATATCGCCCAACTTGGTTTTAATACCACCACAATTATGCATGTAAACATTGACTGCTGAAATGCAATTGCGATCTTTAGTAGAATCTATCGATTCCTTCGTGTTTGAAATAACATTAGTCCTGATGGGTTCGGTACCCTTCCTTGGGCCCCCGAAAAAATTTGAAACGACGCGACGAATCATTATTCCTTTAGGCCAAAATTCAGGTTGATAAGGTTACATACAGTGACATATTTGCACCCACCTTAAAAGATGCTACATCATGGTAGGAGCTCAATTTTGTACAAGAGAATTCGTTTTGAGGTAATTTTAACTTCAAGTAGGATAATACTGTTGATTCGATTGCAGAGGCCGACACTCGACTAAGGAACCAACGATAGATGATTCTGTCTTAGAAGTTATAGGTAAGGAAATTTTGGAATGATAATTTGATGGTACTTTTCTTTCAACACAGGAGAGGAATTAAGTTTATAGTAAACGTATAAATTCAATTCTACCAAAGGAATTTCTAAAACAAATATTATTTCTTCCTGACGTATATATCCTTTAATTTTTATTATTAAATAATAATTGACGAGGTCCTCTTCCTCTAAATTATATGGCAATTTTAAATTCGTTAAATGAGCTTTTATTTTTGTTAATTCTATTTTCAAATCGACGTGCATAATTATTGACGGGTGCAATGAATTTAATTTAGCAAAAGTAATAGAATTTTCCGTATTATACAAAATTTCTACTAGTATTTCAGCAGCAGAAATTAATTGATTAAAAATAGTGTTTAATAAGACAAAACTATCTATTTCTTTGAAATACAGGGTGGTAACCTTTTGCATTACATTAGCTATCTCATTTATTCGGGCTTCAAGCTATATTTGATGTGTCAGTGATTCTTTAAATATGTGCAACGCTTTATCCGTAATGCTAAGTTGCTGTTCCGCTAGAATTTTTATTTGATTTTCGTTTTCCTAAAAATTATTTATCATAGATTTATTTTCTATGCCATTTATATCTACTTCGATCTTCTTATTACAATTATTACCTTCGAAATGATATATTTCTATATTAAATTGATTTCCGAATATATAATTAATCATAAGACGCACTTTTTCAAAATTTAGTTTATCTAATCCACTTCCTAACCTTGGCATTGCTAATTTCTTAATATTATTTATCCAACAAAATTCTTTCAAATTGACCAAACATTTAAATAAATTTTCCTAAATTGGTTTATCGTAATATTTATCTTTAGTTATTAAATAAAATATGTATCTCTGATTATCTCGCAAATAAACTAATGAACCTAATTGTGGATTTTGGCTTTTTAATTTTAAAACTTGCCCATATCTTTCTTTAAATTCGGTCGCAATTCCTGCACTCATACATAAATCTTTACTAACACAATGACATAAGGAAATTTCCGAAGAGGATTTAAAGAGATCTCCAACTTTTTCTGTAATCGTAGGAGAATTTATAATTTATTTACAAGTGAATTTAGTCTCAAAATCTTTAAAACTGGGATTATTATTATCATTTTTAATTTCTACCCTGCTTAATGCGTCAGAATTACTATTATGATTTCCCTTTTTATATATGATTTCGTAATCATATTCTTCCAATTTAATTTTCCATCTTTGCAATTTCGAATTTGGTTCCTTTAATTTCGATAGCCAAACTAAAGGGCAGTGATCTGAATAGAGAATAAATTTTCGACCATACAGATAAGGCCTAAAGTTTTTAACTCCCCAAACAACTGCTAACAATTCTTTTTCGATTGTACTGAATTTTCTCTCTGAATCATTTAACGTTCGCGATGCATAACAAATTGGTTTATCCGACCCTACAGTACTTTGGGACAAAATGGCACCGATTGCCACATTGGAAGCGTCCGTGGATACTATAAAAGGTTTGCTAAAATCTGGATACTCTAATATAGGGTGATTGACATCTATTAAATGCATCCAAAAATTCTTTATTGTGCTCGATTTTATGACCTTTTTTCAAACATATAGTTAGCGGTTTTGTTACCTTAGCATAATCTTTAATACATTTTCTATAGTATCCCGTTAAGCCTAAAAATCCTTTAATTTCTTTTGTTGTTCTAGGAACAGGGTAATTTATTACTGCATCAATTTTAGTAGGATTTGGTTTAACACCTTCCGGCGTAATAACACGACCTAAAAATTGTGCTTCTTTTTTTAAAAATTCCGATTTATCCATTTGTATTTTAAAGTTTGCTTTACTAAGCCGATCGAATACTAATCTTAATTTTTCAATATGTTCCTGCAAAGATGTAGAAAATATTACTATATATCATCTAAATAAACAATGCATGCTTCATTTTGTATTTCGCGTAAAATATTATCCATAACTCGTTGAAAAGTAGGAGGGGCATTTTTTAGACCAAAAGGCATGCGTTTAAATTCATAATGACCTCGCGGTGTTGAAAACGCCGTCTTTTTTCGATAGTCATGACTATCGAAAAAAGACGGCAGGATGCATTTCAATTTGATGATAACCTGATGCTAAATCTAATGTAGTAAAATATGAACATTTTCCTAACTTATCTAATATATCGGAAATATGGGGGAGGGGATATTTGTCATCGAGACATTTTTCGTTCAATAATCTATAATCGATCACCATTCGATATTTCTGCACGCCCGACGCGTCTAATTTTTTTGAAACAACAATTATTGGACTGCTCCACCCACTTTGCGAATGTTGTATTATATCATTGGCCAAAAGTTCGGTCACCTGATTAGCTACCTCTTTTTGTTGTGCGTATGGCATCCTATAAGCTTTCTTAAATACCGGTACGTCATCTTTAGTTTTTATTTCATGTTTTACAATATTTGTAAATGATAACGGTATACCATCACAATAAAAAATGTCCCTATATTCATAACATATTTGCTGAATTGCTTTTCTTTCTTCGTCATTTAAATGACCTAACCTAAGATTTTTAAAATTTTCCCTTAATAATCTATCTTTCTTTTTATCGTAATTAACTTCAATCATTTCTGCATCTTCAGTCTCCAATACATTTAATGGTTCTACATTTACTAATGTTTCTGTTTCGCTACTATTTGTAATACTAATAATGGCTTCCCTATTTTTTATCTTAACATTGAGGAATTTCTACTCCATCAGCTAACTTTTTATATTCAACTATTCCTACATCTAAATTATTTGAATTTATGGGAACTTTTATAAATTGTTGTTGTCGCGGTGGTAGCTTAAATTGTTTTGTTTCTAATGGTTCAAATTATATGGGTATTACACCGTGTTTAGTATACAAAACGTTTTTCTTATTTAAATCTATATTCGCGCCTAAATGTTTTAATAAATCCATACCTATTAAGCCATCATATCTAGGATTAAATTCAAAAATGCAAAAATCATAATATTCTTTGGTTTGAAAAGTTTTTGGCAATGGAATTCGTGCAACATATTTATGAAATGTAGTTTTATGTGCCGATCTAATTTGAAAAGGTTTTCCCTGACAAAGTTTTTATAATAATTATCGACTATACGTGGCGAAATTAAAGTTTTAGTCGATCCTGTATCAATCATTAATTTAAAATTTACGTGAGGAATTTTTATGTATGGTAGCGCGGACGTATTAATATTTGTAACATCCATTGCGTCATATCGTTTGATGGGTGTTTCCATTGAAAATTTTTGTACTTCACGTTCTTCACTGTTATTTACACCGTTGTTATCAAGTTCCGTTTGATATAATTCTTCAGATGTAAATCTTGGAGAAATAAAATTAGTTTGGGGTCGTCTAGTATTTCCACTTGATGTGTCAATTGGTTCTGGACGAAACTGTCTAGATCTATTTTTATTAAAATTTGGCGTTTGTCTATTTTGATAATTTTGATTTTGTCGAAACGGTGACTGCGATTGAAATGGTTTATTATAATTATTATTATTATTTCTAAAATTCGTGTAACGCGAGTTTCCTGAATTTACATTTTTGTTAAAATTATTATTAAAATTATTGCTAAAATACGGTCTAGAATTATTAAAGAATGCGCCAGGTTTGTTATTTTGATACGTTGGTGTATTAAAATTACTTTGATAATAATAATTATTATTATTATTATTATTATTTAATATTAATAGAGTTGAGGATATATCCTATAAACTCTATAAATAGCAAATTGCGACTAGATTACAACAGTGTATTCGGCGCAACCAGGGCTAGAACCAGGGTTTCACGTTCCCTAGTCTGTACCTGTGTGCTCTACGCCACACTGCTGTGTAATGCGAACTTGCTTAAGCCGGCTACAGACTACACTGAGAGAAAAGAGATGGTAAATTGAACGAATCTGAAATGTTAATCTTTTCTTATTGAATTAAACAAAATTTCGTTAAATGAAACAATTTTCAGTTGTTACAATAAATTCAAAAATGTTGCTTCAATGCATTAGTTTTGTTAAATAAATATTAGTTGATTTAATGTTTATAATGGGTTCAAATAAGCTTCTATACGATATTATCGTTGAATTAATAAAATAGTTAGATTGGAAGAAAACCAATGAAATTCTTGAACGAAACTATTATTTTGTCTTGTTCTAGCATTTTAGTATGTCATTTCAATGCAAAATTTAATCAACCGCAGCTAAACTGAACACAATAAAAGTGTTGAATAGAATCTGTGATAGAAGCTTGAAAAATATACGAGCCACTGCGCAAGTTTATTGTCATATATTTCAGTTTGATCTTTGATGCATAATAACCTTGATGTGTTCATGAAATGTGCGTTTGCAAAGTGCAAGAAAAATGGATACTACAGTAATGATTAAATTGTTTAAAAGTTAATACCTTTGAGGATTATTTGTTTAAATTTATTTATTCATAAAATGCACTACTGTTAATACAGTAATACACCTATTGTGATGGTTCAACATTGGATATACGCATTCAATTTAGAGTGCTTCATTTAATACCATCATAAGTTAGTGTAATGTTTACTCGAGAAATAATGCTACGCTTTATATTAACGTAATTATATTTTTCTAACAATTACACATAATATTTTTTACAACGACAACCATTTTTCTTGCTCAGCGTCACCTGGTACATGATCAACGCCCCACCAACCCATAATTCCCTTTATACTACAATAAGTAACATCAAAAACCTAAAATGATTCAAATAATAGAATAAATTGTTTAATTTAATGCACAGAAATGGTTGATACAATATACCTACTTGGTTAGTTCGAAAAGTGCGGAATGTTGAATCAACCTTTTACTACGTCCCTATTAAAGAAACTGATAGCTTTAGTGTAGTAAATTTTGATTCAATTAACACAACGAGAACATTCAAGGAAATACTTCTCATGTTAAAATAACGCAAAAAAGTTAACATTTTATTTGCATTAGTTTAATGCACGTTTTGCATTCGCCACCCGCAATGCAAAAAATTTGTTGGTCGAATCGTTTATCGTTTGATTAAGCAATTTCTTTCTCTCAGTGTTATGTGCACACGTACGCAAACTTGGGGCATACGCATATATGTGCACGTAGTGTGTATGGTTTACAAATCACAAACTTCGCCTATGTGTGGCATGTGTGGACGTTCGGATGGAAGTCGGTAAATGAAGCACACATCAAAGAGATAATGGTCTCATGCGAATACGTGCGCGCATGGAAACTAACCTCGTACACACTATTCGTACCAATGTGTTCAGGAATCTACAATTAAAAGTAGATTATTAAGTTCATTATTTTATTTTTGATGCTCCTATAAGTGGACATTAGCGCATCTCGTTTTTTTTTTAATTCTATGACGGACATCGTTATGCTTAATTCTTTTCTTAGGGTTTCCCACGCATCCGCTACTTCAGTCCTATTTTTGTGGCCCACAGTTTTTGCAACCCAGATTATGGGATGCCGTTCGTAAATAGATAAAAATTCTAATATTACATTATTTGACCATGCCATGTCGTTTACTTAAAACCAAATGAAATAATTAAGCAAGCTAGGACTAAGTGCACACTAGGAAGTAGGAACTGACAATCACATGTAATGTTTTCCAGTACGAATGACACACCACAGGTGTGCACATGATAGCACATAGTGTGTATCGCGCATTCGTTGCATATTCGCATCAAGGTCAAATTTTGCAAAAGATGTGCACATATGCGCACATACCCCACATTTGCGTACGTACGCACACGTGTGCACATAGTCTGTAGCAGGCTTTAAACGTATGTTGACCTATTGTGCGTGGTTTATTTACGTTTGTATGATTATTATTATGGTTAATTGAAAAATTATTTTTTGAATACGTGAAACTTTCTTCTTCTATTACAAAACTAATTGCTTGTTCTAAATTTTCGGGGTTTCTTAATCTAATGGGCAAATTATTATTGATACCTCTTAAATATGCATCTAACGCTTGTTTTTCATATATTTGAACTTTCATTTGTAGCGCATTTATATCAGCTTCCTCTAATTGTAATTTTGTTAAAATTAAATTTAATAAATCTTGGCACCTATTACCAAATGTTACAGCATTTTCGTTTTTCTGTTGCTTTGCGTGAAGTAAATCACCAAGTAAACATTTTTCGTCTCGCGGGTCCGAAAAGAACCTTAATAGCTATTTATGCAACCTAGATGTAAAAGTGATACTTTTTATAACTAGGCGTGAAAATTGTTGGCGTGTTGCATACAAGATTTTTTCTAATTCTGTGCAAAATGGGCTTTCTTAAAACAAAATTTTTTGAATTAGCAATAACTCGACAACGGAGCTAGATATCGAAAAACTTTCCCCCCCTCGACTTGTATTACACCCCCTGGTGAATTATCGGTAGGAATGCATATGCAAAAATTCAGATCGATCGCGCGTAAAATTATTTACCCTACTAATAATATCAAGTTTACGTTGACAGTTCAAATACCTGCACAAAATAAATTATATTAATCTAGAAGTTTTAAAACATCAGTTGCTACAACAATATGTATAAGCAACAAGCAATTTTTTATTTCGGGTAAATAGTTTTGCACGAGGTAATGGTAATAAAATGAGTGGTTCTGAAGATTCTGATATTGAAAATGATGCCAATTCCGCAATTTTAACTTTATTGCCAGGCAAATCTAAGCAAGTATACGAATTTGCATATAAACGCTTCAAAACATGGTGTGATTCAAAAAACGTCAAAACAGTAGTGGAAAAGGTACTTCTTGCTTATTTTGCTAACAAAGCAAAGGTTTATAAACCTTCCACTTTGTGGAGTACGTATTCAATGTTAAGAACGACAATTTCAATGAAAAATAATGTTGATATTAGCAAATTTACAAATCTAATTGCCTTTTTGAAGAGGCAAGCGGAAGTATATCGTCCTAAAAAATCAAAAGTACTGACAAAAGAAGATTTCAATAATATTTTATTAAATGCCGATAACCAAATATATTTAGCTTTAAAGGTAAGTTTGTTAGTAGCAAGTGTTAAGAATTTATCTTCATAATTTATTTTTTGTTTATAGGTAGTCTTGATTATTGCATTATCCGGTGGCTGCCGTAAGGACAAACTTGTTAAAATGCTCACAGATCATGTTGTAGACAATATCCTGATCAATACTTGTTTACTTTTAATTAACGATTCCGATTTAATACAATTACTATAAATCTTTATGTAAAATAAAAAGGAACTTACAGGATCTGTTGAATTTTCATTATTTCATTGGATCTCTATGTAGTAGCTCGTTCTTCTCTCCAACTATTGCAGCTTCGGCGAAGTTGTCCTTGACTGCCAAAATTGTCGATTTCCAAGTAAGCGATTTTAATCCCCTTGGTTATCTGCAACTTAATTGTATGTTGCCCAACGTCGCCGATGCTCTCCTAATGATGGGCTGTTTGTTCAATTTTGTAACGACAAAAGTCCGTAAATCGTTAAAACGAACACTATTAATTCGCGATTTTGTCAAATTTAATAGCCCGGACTTATGCTAACGACTGCGCCAAATATGTTTAGACCTTAGAAATTTGATTTTTTAAAAGAAATTCAAAATTACTATAAACCCAACTTTATTGTGAGAGTGTAAAATATAAACTAAACTCAATAGTTGGCAAGTTGTTTGAAACAATTTGTCAACTTTACAAGAATTTACTTATCTCATACATAATAGCACGGTAGTTAAAGTCTTCATCGATGTCCTTGAAAAATGGGCACCCTGAGGGATAGATGGCGTTCTTACCAGTTTTGTCCTTTTTTTTAGCTTTTAATAAGCAACCGTCCATTTTGTTTCATGTTTTTGCGAACTTACCACGTGTATTTAATATTTATATTCGTATTGGTTTTGTAACACGAGTGTAATGGTGAAATGTTCAAGTTGAAACCAAGAGCAAAACAAACTGCAAAAGTGATTGACTTCTTCGACAAATTGTTCAACAGCATTATTGGTCATGTCGAAGTTGAAGTTCCACGCAAGAAGTTACGAACCTGCGTCACCGACAAATCTGATCATATTGAATTTTGGAAGAGAGCTATTAGAATTTTTAAGACGATGGTATTATTTATCGATAAAGATGACAAAGGCAGTACTAAAGCGATACAGATGATACAAACAAGAATGAGGGGCTCATAAGGAAGCATCTTATCACCATCTATAAAAAATTGGATTGCTACGCCAGAAGTAATTTATAAAATAATTCTAATATAAATAATTAATGTTTAGGGCTTTATTGACATTACTCAAACATGAACGTTTTTGTTAAGATTTTGAGTTTTGGAAGTAGGCATTGATAATAACCAAGAATGAAATAAAACACGTCGTTGCTGTGTTGTGGTTTGTGCATAACTGACTGCTTTATTAATAACTAATGCGCATGCTATAATGAAGTCATGAACATAATATTCTCAACACCCTCACTCATTGAACAATAAAAGAAAGTATAATTAACAAAGTAAATTTCGTAATTAACATTACTACAATAATGTAAACAAAAAACTATACTTATACAAGTTTTATAAACTTAATCTACTTAATTTTTCCAGTTTTACTCACAAAACCTTTCTTTTAATTTTTTAATGTCCACAACACCAATCATTTTATTACACACATCAATTTTTAAGCCACTTATTGCTTTTGTTAAATGATCTGCTGCCATTTCTTCAGTCGGAATATAATTTATTTCAATTATCCCGTTTTTGACTTTTTGACGGATGTAATGGTGTCTAACATCAATATGTTTCGAACGTGCTCTGTAACCATCCGATTTAACCAAACTAATCGCACTTTGATTGTCCGATTTTATTTCTGAAACTTTTCCTCGCTGACTTGTATCGAGTTCCTCTGCTAATTGTTTTAGCCATAAAGCTTCTTGACATGAAGCTGAAAGTGCCATGTATTCGGCTTCACTACTTGATAAGGCTACTGTTTGTTGCCGTTTACTTGCCCATGTTATTGCTCCAGAAGACATTGTAAATACGTATCCAGTACAAGATCTTCTTTTGTCAACATCAGATGCCCAGTCCGAATCGGAATACCCCTGTATCTTTGAATTGTCATTCTTTCGATAGCATATTCCAGTGTGTGGAGTTGCTTTTAAGTATCTAAAAATTCTCTTACTGCACTCCAATGAGCCTTACCATAATTATTGTTGAATCTGCTCACGTCGTTTACGGCAAACGCTATATCCGGACGAGTTCCTTGTGCTAAGTATAGCAAACTTCCTACAGCTTCCAGGTATGGAATGTTCTTTAGGTCGTTTTCTTCCCCGTCTTTTGAACACATGTCTGTCGATAGCTTCTGATTTACATCACTTGGAGTTTTCATCGGCTTGCAGTCACTCATATTGAAACGCGCTAATATTTCTTCAGTATACTTTGACTGATCCAAATAAAGATCTCCGTTGTTTTGGTTTCGAGTGATTTTTAGACCTACTATCTCGCTGGCTTCTCCCATGTCTTTCATTTTGAACGCTTGGCTAAGCGTCGCCTTGAGCCTATCTCGAACGTCTTTTTCTTTCCAAAAAATTAGGATGTCATCCACATAGATCGACACAATGAGATTTTCTGTAAAATACACGCATGGGTCCATTTTAGATTTTTTTAGCCCAAAACTTTGCAATGTTTCGTCCAATTTTTGGTTCCACAACCTCCCGCTTTGCTTTAATCCATAGATGGCTTTCTTCAACTTGCAGACTTTTGTCGTTCCGTCACCATGACCCTCAGGTTGTTCCATATAAATGGTTTCTTCGAGGTCTCCATGTAGAAACGCAGTCACCGCATCCATTTGGTCAATATTTAACCCTATTTTAACGGACAGAGCAATTAGATAACGAATCGTACTATATCTTACCACAGGTGAGTAGGTTTCACTGTAATCGATTCCTGGCTTCTGTGAACATCCCTTTGCTACCAATCTCGCTTTGTGTTTAACCAGATTTCCATTTTGATCTCGCTTGGTTTTAAACACCCACTTTGATTTTATTGCTTTGCGGTCTCTTGGTAAGTCAATGAGTTCCCATGTACCATTTTGTTTTAACGATTTCATTTCTTCCTCCATTGCAGTTTTCCATTTTTCACTGTTAATGTTTGATAAAGCTTCGTCCAGAGTTGATGGATCTATATTTCCTTGACCTGTTACGTTGTATGTCACAAATTCGTCCAGCTTTCTTGGTTTGACCCTTTCTCGTTGTGGTCTGCTTGATTCAGCTTGGTTGATTTCCGGGACTTTCTCTTCAGGAACATATGTTTCATCTTCCAATGAATCATCATTTTCCTCGAACGTACTCTCTTCAACACTCTCCTCAGAATTATAATCATCGTCTTCTTGATGATTTTCTTCCAGATGTTGACCTACCGAGTCAAAATCCCTCACTGAATCTAAACCAATATCATCTTGAATAGAGATTTTCTTGTTAGCTTCTTCTTCAATGAATACTACATCGCGACTGGTCACTACCTTTTTGGTCTCTATTTCAAAGCACCGATATCCTTTCGTTGTTTCATTGTATCCGATAAAAATCATTTCTTGAGATTTTTTATCCCATTTTCGTCGTCGTTCTTTTGGAACATGAACCATCGCGCGCGACCCGAATATTTTTAAATCTTGATTATCCGGCTTCTTTCCGGTCCAAATTTCGTAGGGAGTTGCATTATTTAACACTGAACACACAGAACGATTTATGACGTAAGCTGCCGTATTTACAGCTTCCGCCCAAAATGCTTTTTCGAGTTTAGCATCAAATATCATACATCTTGCCTTTTCGACAAGAGTTCTATTCATCCTTTCCGAAATTCCATTTTGCTGGGGCGTGTACACGTTTGATGTTTGGTGTTGAATTCCGTTTTTTCGTAAATAATTTTCAAATTCGTTACTGCAGAATTCACTACCGTTGTCCGTTCTTAAGATTTTTATCTTTTTGCCGGTTTTGTTTTCTATGTTCGCCTTGAAATCCTTAAAACTTTCAAAGGTTTCATCTTTGGTTTTTAGGAAATATAAAAATACCATTCGAGAATGATCATCGATGAAAGTTAAAAAATACCTTGCTCCTCCGATCGATGTTTTTTCCATTGGCCCACATAAATCCGAGTGTATTAAATTCATTAATTCTTCCGTTCTTGAACTTTTATGCGTAAATGGTTTCCTCGATTGTTTACCCATTAAACAAGTCTCGCATTTGTTGATGTCTTCTTCATCATCAATTAAGTTGATACCATCCACAATTCCATTTCGCATTTTACACATGTCCTTATAATTTATGTGACCTAATCTTCGATGCCATGTCATCGCATTTACCTTTGAGGAATTTACGACCTTGCTAAATTTAGCTTGTCCATGAACCTTGTAAACGCCTTCATTAAGCCGCGCTCGTAAAATGCACGTTTGTTGTGAGTCATATACCGCTCCGCCGTCGCGATTAAAAACAACAGTGTTTCCTTTGTTCACTATTTGCTTCACTGAAAGCAAATTTGTCGCCAAGTCGGGCACACATAAAACGTCTTTTATTTCGAATTTGCGATCGTTTATTGACAATGAACCATTTCCCGCCAATGAGGTAATCATTTTTGCGTTGTTAGCAGCATTAATCTCAACTATTTCACAAATCTTTTTGTTCACAAGTAATTCCTCATGTGGTGTCATATGATGTGATGCGCCGCTATCAAGTATCCACTCATCATTACTTGATGTTTTCTTTGTTGCTGATAGGGCTACTTTGGCTTCGACCTTTTCCGCTTCCTTTTTTTCAGTTTTGATTACTCGATCTTTGCATTTTCTTGCAAAATGGCCCTTTTTCCACAAACAAAACATTCCAACGTTTTAGTTTTTCTGTTAGGCTTTTTATCTTTTCCCGCAAAAGCACTTGCCTTGCTCGGACCACTTTCATTTGGTTTTTTGTACGCGTAATCAACTAATTTTGACTTTATGTCATGTCCGGAAATTGTAACGCCACTGTTTTCTATTGCCATAATCATTGGCTTGAATTCGTCCGTTAGTCCCGCGAGTAGAATGGCACCGACCCACTCATCCGAAACCGAAAAACCGACCCCCGATAGTTTGTTAGAAGTGTCAATAATCTCCTTAACATACTGGTTCATTGAATCGCATTTATCTAACCGAATTCCCAATAATTTTCGCAATAACCCGATTTTTCGTGTTACACCTTTATCTTCGAATAGAGCTTTTAGTTCAATCCACATCTCTAATGCTGTCTTATACGTTTGAATGTGTGGAACAATCGACGAATCTACACTTAATGCAATCCTGGCTTTAGCCTTTTTTAATTTTCCAGCGTCAGTTTCTGTATTTGGCGGTTGATTTATGCATTTTTCAAGACCCAAAAATTCCAACATATTTTCCATGGCAAATGCCCAAGTATGATAATTTTCGGCGCCTTTTAACTTCTCAATCGTAGAAATGATATCGTTCCCTGACATTATTAATATATGAAACGAACTTTAGTAACACGAAAAACAGTCTAGCGTCTACACTTTGCAGTTTGCACTTGTTGATTTTTGTTCAGCTACAACTGAGCAAACATTTTTTACCCGGCAACTACCGTTTGTAAAAATAAACTTTCAACAACCTATCGTACTTTATTTGTTTTTAAACTTTTACGAGCATCAAATTCACTTTTATTAATTTTTGATTAAGTATCCCGCACCTAGGTGTATACCTGGGCCCATAACCTGTTAAGATTTTGAGTTTTGGAAGTAGGCATTGATAATAACCAAGAATGAAATAAAACACGTCGTTGCTGTGTTGTGGTTTGTGCATAACTGACTGCTTTATTAATAACTAATGCGCATGCTATAATGAAGTCATGAACATAATATTCTCAACAGTTTTTGGTTTAAAGAGCATGTTTCTTAGGATGTTCAACCAGGATGTTTTGGAAAATTTTTCTGGAGAACTAAGACAGAGGGGAGTAAGATTTACAAATCCAACAGTAGCTGCATTTACTCCATTTTACAAGAGTTTGTTGGTAAATAACTATAGCAATGGTTTTTCAGAAGGTAGTAATTGTGAAAATGATGAAGGGGATATTTTAGTTTCATTGAAGAAATTTGTGCAGTAGGTAATTACTTACATCTAATATCGCTACCCTCATTCTAATACCACGGATGAGAATTTTTAGCTAAAATTAGATTTTGATGCATTCTTAATCAATTTTTCACGCTCTATCCATTGGTGCTAATACCACGTATCAGAAATAATTAAAAACCAAGTAAAAGCTCAATTCAAATATCACGTATCAGAAATTGAACAACTTTACCCATAAATACCACGTATCACCTTAATTCGAATAAGAAATTTTGATTTAGTCTCATACGTGGTATTAGGATGACGGTAGCGATATAAGCCAGTATTCCACACTGATGAAGACATCAAGATTACTGAAAATTTAGAAAATCTAAAAGATTTTGAAGCAACTATATATTACCGGACATTATAGCATTAGTTTCAAAAACAGTTTTACCAAAAGTAAGAAAATGTGAATGCTTTCTTTTCTTTGTCGAGAACTCTTATTTATGTTAATAAATGTGTATGCGGTACTTAAGAAGGCTAATAAGCCAGAAACACGGTGTTTATCACTCATTCCTTATTTAAATATATTGTAAATTGTTAACTTGTGAAAAATAATATTAAAAACTTCAATAAAGCAAGTTAATTAAACTAATAAAAATTAATAATTATATTTTTAAGCTATCAGCGACGTTTAATTAACTTGCTTTATTGAAGTTTTTAATATTATCGTTCTTTATTTATGCCAAAGTTATTAATATTGACTTAGGGGCAATTTCATAATAAAAATTAACAGGGCATTAAAACTTAAAAGGCGATTTAAAACAAAACGAATGAGTTTTATTGGTCTGTTTTGTCTTAAGTCGCCTTTTAAATTTAAAAGCCCTGTTAATTTTTATTATGAAATTGGCTCTTACAGATTATTTAAATATAAATATTATTATTAACTTGTGAAAATTATATATAGAATAAACTTAAAAAGCTAAAATCAGATTAAATAAACTATTTATTAATAAACACTTTGTAAAAGGACTATCACTTGTCTGAAAACTCAGTACCTATTTAAAACAATATTTAATGAGTTTATTTAACTTGATTTTAGATTTTTAAGTTTATTCCTCATATAGATTTTTTAAGCAATAATTTGTAATTCATGATTTAATTATTTATTATGTAATTTTCATATTTCAACTATTTGCAAAGTTTTATCTAAATTTAAAAAAAAACAATAAGTTTTCAATTTTAATTTAATTTTCTATCATGTAAATAATAATTTTACTTTTACTATAATATTTCACATGTTAAATAACTATACTATATCTTATTTATTGTTATATTAGGTTTATTTAGGTAGTAATAAAATCAATTTAATAATAAATCGGAATGTCTTATTTTAAAATTACATCAAAATTACAATGTAACTTTATAATCATAAAATTTCATTAATTCTTATAGCAATGTATATGTATTCACTTTATTAGTGCTATTTAATACATTACTTAAAGATTTAATGAAATTTTATGATTATAAAGTTAGAAATTATAAATTCTAAATGAAATAATAAATATTTTAAAATTGTCGCTGTCTCCCCCCACCTCTAAAAAACGGGCACCCTGACGGATAGATGGCGCTAAAATACGATACTAAAGTTTGTTAGGCAGATAGCATACCGTGCATAATAGTTTGAATTACAATCTTACGATATTATTCCTATTACATCCGTTTAATTTAATAAAATACAATATAATTACAACATAACTGGCATATATATGTAAATATATAAATCTTAATTTGTGAGAATTATTATTATTAAAACTTCAACATAGCAAGAGATTGACGAAATAGTGGATAAATTTGCAAGTACACTTAATTTATAGGTTAAATTAATACCACTATTCAACTATAATAGCGCAAAAATAACCATAATTGGTCTATTTTGCAAATATTTACTTGTCAAGTAAATATTTATCCCTAGAAATTCGGAGTTTAATTTATCCATAGATTTAACCTAGCTAGTAAATGTATCTGTCTTTTATATAGCTACTATTCGTGATTTGGGTAACTGGACAACACGTAGGGAAGATAGCGAAATAATCACGGGGCGCCTAGGGCAACTATTGTATTTCCCTATTAATTTTTATTTCCTAAAGAAAACTCGCCGATCAGTTAATTATCTTTTTATTTTTGCTCCAGAGCTAGCCAAAGGGAATTGCCAAATTCCCTGAGATTGGGAAAAAATTTCACCATTCCCCCTTGTCAACTTCAGTTCGTGGCACACTGACTATTTCTCCAGTACAAAGAGGTATAAGAAAGATATGCGTCGCATAAAGTTTCGTCACTATAAGCATGAACTACGTGCATAATGCAGATCCCTTCTGAAGTGTCTAAAGCTAAAGTATTGGAGATACAAAAAATGTATATTAACTTTTTTGAAGAAAAATTAGTAAACTACAATTTTTATCTGAACTTTTTTTTCCTATCAGCACAAATTGCCGAGATATAGACAAAAAAACTGAAAAAGTGTACCGTTTTTCCAAGATGACGGCTCGAGCGCAACACATTTTGACGGGGACTTTTAGTATGTTTAACAGCAAGCCGTAATAAAAATGTGTACCAAAATTCAGTTCTTTACCGATTGTTTTATTTTTATCTAATTTTACTGTACAGTTCACGATTAATTATTTTAATTTTTGCAAATTTGCAAAAAAAACAAAAATTGACTTTAAAAAGTCTCTGTAAAAATTTTATTAAAACTACCATAACAGCAATGTTAAATTATCTGAAATTTTTAGGGAGTTTTTTTTAAGTCAATATATTTCGGAAACGGTCCGACGAAATACAAACATGTTTATAAACAAAAATGAAGGAAATTTTTGGCCCACTGTATACCGTTTCAGTATTATTAACAATGAGTAACAAAAATATCCGGACACTCCTACGTAGAGTTGCTAACTATACTTTATAATAAAGTACACTCAGAGAATAACACTTTAAAGACAAATGAAAACTTTCTTGAATCAAAAATTTTCAAACCTGAAAGAGAGCTTAGGTTGAAAATCTTTAAATTAAAAATTTAATTTTTAATTTTAACATGATTATTGTATAAAAGCATTATAGACTTAAAAGCGAATCGTATTTAAATAAACGTAACATAATGTTTTAATTAAAAATGTTACATGATTGAAGTAAATAGTAAACTTTAAATTTTAAATAGCAACACGTTGACTCAAAATTAAAACTTGCTCAATTCAGAAGTGTAACTGGTTAACTCAAAAATGAATAATTTTTCCCGACAGTCGGAGGATTTTTAAATTAAAAATGCAGTTTTTAAATTAAATTTGGTTTATTTGAATAAAAAAATACATACATAATTATCATACAATTTAAAAAATATATAAAGCTCATAGATAATAAGTACAAAAATGATAAATTATTATACAAAAAAACAAAAAATTATAAAAATTTTATAAAATAAACTATAAATAGGTACCTACTGAGTTTAACAAAATTGCCAAAATAATCTTAAAGCAATTAAAATATGTAAACAAATAATCATCAACAATTTCAATTAAATGTGTTATAACTTACCTCTGCTTTGGGAACAATTTGCAAGGTGCAGAGGTTTTTGCGAGCAGGATTGTGAATATTGTTTTCATAAAAAGTTTTACTTTCTTCTTTAAACTTTTCCAATTCACCAATTTATAAATGTTCTATATTCGGATATAAAATAAATTTTGAAATCAATATTAATCTGTAGCAAAAACATGAAATTAGAATAATTTTATCGGGGTTTACTTCCCATAGAATATCTTAATTTGGGCCAAGCATTGATGAATTCTGCACCGGATAATTTTCGTACTTCTGTAATGTCAAAACGTCAAATCAAATCTCCCACGAATAACCCCACTTCCTAATCTGAACCTAGCCCTCCTAAGCGCAATTATGGTGGCCACCAAACCCGCAATGCCGTATCGTCTAATACTAGGACCCCCACGTTGTGTACATAACCTACCCCGACATTACCTTCCAGACGTAGCACTTCTCTCATATCGAAGAATAAACTTGAGCAGAGCAAATGAATCGAAAGAAACGCAAAGCGAACACATAATTAAACACAGTAAATTTTGATGTTTATAATTTGTCAGTTGTCATTACATTTGTCTATTCAACCTTGTGGTTAAGCTTTTGTTATCTTATCGGTTATTATATCAATTCTGTCATTTCGTTAGGTAAATTACATACATGTTAATATTCATAATATTGTCAATATTCATAATGGTTTTATCATTTAAGTTTATATGTTGCATTTTGCATAATTTGGTAATACATAAAATATATAGTGTGATTCAGAATATAAAGAGATTGACATCCTTAATCTCCCATAAACTGTTAAAACATATTCAGTAAGATTCCCACGTGGGTCCAAAGAATCAAGTTTCGTGTCGTGTCTTTGATAACAAAATGTCTACCGCACAAAGATTCTAATCTTATTTCATCAAATCTTGAGATGTCTAGAGCTCTTGAGGTTCTGTAATGGACTCTGTCTAGTAGTCCCACAGTGACCCATAGGTCTTCTGTGAGTTTTTACTACTGGGGTCAACAGGCTCGTCTCTAACAAATGTTCTCTAAGATTAGAATTTATTATATAACAAATATGTTCATTGAATTCGATTACACGAAACTCGTATCTTTGGAATATATCAAATATAAACATTATTACCTTTAAATTGGTTAAACTGGTTAAATCCACAAAGTTGAATCACAATTACAAACTGTTATATACAATTAAATATTAAAAGCATCTGTTCACTACGGCTTCGGCAAGATGTCTCCCTTCTTCCGTTCACCCTGCCGTTGACCACCCTCTCATCCCCACCATCATTCTTCGTCGTCCTCGTTCCTCCCTCGGTTAGGTCGAGCGCTGTAAAGCCATAGGTTACCATCTCGTGCATTATTTCCAAAGTAATAAGTATGCATTTGGTGGTAATTTCAAATGATTTAAAATCGTTCATTAAGCGCCAATTATAAACTACGTTTATAACATTACACTTCTTTTCACTGGAGAGCAAAAGTTTTTCTCCACTTATTGCAAATATCACTTCAGTTGAAATTTTCTCTTTGCAGGGTAACTGAACAATTCGAAGTTTTTTTAAATTATTTTCTTAGAAAAATTACTTTTACGTTAATACCTTTTGCAGATAAATATTTTGTGTTAAATAAGTAGAAGATCAAAGATTTGCTACAGTACTTCCCTTCTCATGGCGAAACCATCTATTAACCTTAGAGTGAACCGTAACGGTCTCTTCGTCGATTCCAAACTATTTAAAAAATCTGATGTGACAACACATAACTTTCCCATTTATTACTAAAATAATAATAATAATAATTAAAATTAAAATAATAAAAAAAAAATAATTAAAATTTAATAAATAAAAAATAACGGATGGATTTCAACCAAAATCTAATCAGCTCTCTAGATTGCTGTTACAAACCAGTATATGAAATTTGAATAAAATTCAAATACGCACACACACACACATCCGGACATCATTGCAAAATTTGTCTCAAACGATTTGTACGGACTCATAGACTATGGAAAAAATGCTAGTTCAAAAATTTTTTTTACTCGATTACAATACTTTCCTTTACTACGTAAATGGGAAAGTAACAAATTATTTTAGAAGAAATCAACTATAAGACTGAAAATTACCAGGGAACATTAGTTTATAATGTAATTATTTTTTCTAACTTGAACTCTTACCCAAAACCGTGGGTAATTATTAGGATTAAAAATCCCCTTTTCAAAATTTTAAAATAGGTGTTGACCTTTTAATTTTTATTAACAATTTCAAATGAAAAATAACAACTTTAAAACTTTTAAACCATGCACGGCAGTGATTTGAGAACCTACGTCAATTCATCGCGAGACAATTTATCGCGGACAATTCATCGTGCGACAATTCATCGCGTACAACAATTCATTGCAATTAAATATACTTAATTAAAACAACACATATTTTTATAATTGTAGTTGGAAATTATTAGCTATACTATAAGATATCTACAACTATAAGATAGAACAATTTGTTGCTGGAATTGAAATTCTACAGAATCAAGAATTTTGCGATAAAACAAATTTAATAATAATATAACCTATGTTATAACTTATCTACATATATAATAATAATAAATAAATTTATTAAGAAACTATACAATATAAAAGTTCTTAATTGGAAGGCTTCTAACAAAGTTAGATTTTCAAGCCACCCGTAAATTGACACAAAAAAAAACAAACAATTTATAACATATGTAAATACAAAAAATTTACATTTGGGCACGCAGAACAGCATCCAGATCACGGCGGAAGGACCTTACACTTGTGAACTCGTCGTAAAGTCTTCGATGCCTCTCCATAAATCTGGGCACCAGACATGCAAAACACCGCTCGAAACTTGCCGTTGAATGGGAGGGTACATCGAAGTTTCCCAAATCCCGCAAAACACGAGCATGGCAGGCCAAACGTGGCCTAATCATACTTCTCAGATAACTCGGCTCCCCACTCTTCATAATTTTGAAGAGCATAACTCCAAAGAGCAAAAAGAAACGCCCGTAGATCTTAAGCAATCCAAGATCCCGATAAAAAGGAGTAACGTGGTCGTACCTACGCAGGTCAAAAGAAAATCGCAAACAGGAATTTTGCAAGAGCTGGAGCTTGCGCCTATATTCCTGCGAGAGGAAACCGTAGTATACCGTTGCACAATACTCAATGTTAGATAGGATCGTAGTACTAGCGATTGACCACTTCACATGAGAAGGTAAAAAAGTCTTGAACTGGTAAAGCGATCTAAGTTTGTAATAACAAACCTTGAGCTTACGGTTCACATGTTGACGAAAATTAAGCTCACTGTCCAAGACAAGCCCCAGACTGCGAGCACAATCCACGACCCTGACGACTTCACTACCAATCGCAACAGATAACGTTGCAACACTTAGTGCCCATTCGATAACGACCAAACCCGTATCGATTCGAGATTGCGATTTAAAACATCTATCGCCGTGTCAAGAAGACAAACACCGCCAGAGCTTTTTTGGATTTGAGCGATGAAGCGAAAGCTGGCGGTTTATAAAGCTCGCTTTTTCCCTTCTAACAGCACCTGACAAATACCTCCTAAGGTCGGAATAGCATTCGAAATCTACCACAGAACGTGTGCGCCTGTATTTGCTGTAGGCTCGCCTCTTCAACTTCGCCATTTCTTTAATTGTCCAAGTAATCCACGGCTTACTCCTCTCTTTGAAAACGAGAGTTCGAACAGGAGCATGTACATTGAACAACGACAAAATCAAAGTATTTAAAAATTCAACCTTAGAATCACAAATGGGTAACTCGTTGATGATACTCCACGGCAGACATGCCGCATCCGCCGAGAAACTAGCCTGATCAAAATTACAAAAATCACGATAAGTAATCTTGCGCGGCTCGCGTGATGGCGCTACCAAATTCAAGCAGTAGTAAACCAAGTAGTGATCGGTCGCAGCCAAAAGATCAACAACGCCACACCGAAGAGGGATTCGATGCTTATCGATACAAATGACATCCAACAGAGTGCTAGATGTCGAGGTGACACGAGTAGGATCCGCTATTATCTGATGAAGATTGAAAACATCAAGAATACCCTGCAAGCGCTTTAAAGAAGGCGATGGAATAAGGAAGTTAATGTTAAAATCACCTAAAATGATCAACTCGCTACATTCACTCCCAAGCAATGAGAGAAAATCTTCAAACTCGCTCAGACACGAAAGAGCAACAGTAGGAGGTCTATAAACCACGCCAACTGCAAACGTAATGCCGTGAACTTTAATGTGTATCCATAGATGCTCCAAGCCACAAGCAAATCGATGTCCATCATGCAAGACTTTAAATAAAAACGAGTTATGAACATATAAAGCAACCCCCCCGCCGCGAGATACTCTATCCGCTCTAACGACCGCGTAGTTCTCCAAGATGACAAGATGAGAGGGAAAATCAGGGGCAAGCCATGATTCAGATACTGCAATGATACTAAAATTGTTCCGAGACACAAAATCAGAAAAAACTTGGAAATCTGACAACAAAGATCGAATGTTTATGTGAGCCACAGAAAAATCAGTGGCATTAATCGAGCAAGAAAACACCAAATCGCGACGATCAGACGGAGGCTCAGACGGGGAAAGAGAACCACGCATTACCTCGTCGCAACTTCTCGCAATGGTGGACTCCCTAAAAAAACATCGGGACCACTCAGGGTACTGTGGTTATCATCGACCGGCCTGCGAAAGTAGAAATCTCGAATAGAGGTTTCCCTAGGCCAGACTTTATCATTCAATAGTTTGGAAATATCTCATTCCGGGATACAAATTTTAAACGAGCAATATTTTGTATTTGAGGTCAAGCTCTCACAAACCACATCCGAAATCCCCACAACATTCGCGATATGCTCCTTAACTGTCTCGACAGCGGTGTTAGGCGCAATATTGTTTCCCCACCAGAACCCCTCATGCGAGGGAGACGGCGACCATTCCGTGCAGAGTGATCCAAATTAGAAACCATGGTACGCGGCTGACTATTCGAATCAGACGCCACGCCCCGGAGCACAGTACCCCTTGAACCAGGGCCACGATAATTACCCACTTCAGCACCAGAACAGGAAACGCGTCGAAGGCCGACCATCCGCCGCCGCATTCAAAACTGAAGCGTAAAAAATGCCCGGACGATCGCCCGATCCAGAACCTCCACCCACAGCCACAAACGGCGGTGCCTCAGCACTCAGACTGCCACTCGTTCCCACCACCTCATCAACTCCGACTCTCGGCGCAGGAGAAGAAACAAGTAGCTGTACCTTCTCATTAAGCGACTGAATCTGTGCCTTCAGATATTAATTCTCCCTTTTTAAATCAGTTATTTCAGTTGTTTCCCCCGTGGCCACCCGTCCAGAAATCGGGCCCACCAAGGACAGCATCTCATCTCGAAAAGCATCAAACTGCACTTTCAAAACACGAGCGATAACACTCTCGAGAGCCACCAAATCAAACGGTACGAAACATGGTGATATCGGCGCCGAGGGCGAAGGGGAAAGTGAAAGACTCGGAATAGTGAGGGAAGCACCCCGAGCATCATGCCCACCACACAGCACGATACTCAAGTCGCTCACAACAGGTGACAAACCCTTAACAAGCTTGGCGCAGCTTCTATGGTAAACGTTGCTGCAACTGTTGCATTTAGATGTGGTTAGGATATCAACACATCTTTTTTTGCATTTCCCACAAGAACCCTCCATATCAACTGAAGGAAAAGACAGGGACACACACTTCACACCAGCAGGGCCCCTTGCGGTGACTTAGTATAATAACACACACAAGACAGGGCCACGGATAGGTAACAATGAACAGGTGTAAACACAGAAAGGGATGACACGAATTCAAACAACAATAATAAAACCCAAAAATTCTCGTAAAATCAATTTACAAAAGTAATCAACAATTTGGTTACCTTTAGATTTTAGAGGTTAGAATTCCTATCGAGCCAATTCAATTCTTCAGCACTTCAAGATCGATATCCCATATAAAAAAACCATCAAATCTCAGCTCAGAATCAAGTCATCAATCAATTAATCAAAAACAGCCCAAATTCATCATCAATAAATTTGATTTAGCAAACACACATGTATTGACTAAAGCGGCCATGTACGATAATATGAATTGCAGTGTTATTCACACACGACACCAGGGGAGACTTTGACTCCACATTAAGTTGTTTGCACATTGGTTTGTGTTAATAGTTGAGCCATGATTTATGTGTAATTGATTCAAATGTCATTCCGATTTGAGAAAAACCATATTGTCAGCTCGGAATACTTTGTTTCACCTAAAACTTAAAATAGAATTAGTTTGCTTGTAATAAATTATTATTATGTTGACATTTGGTCAAGCTTACCTTCAGTAAACTCATATTTGAATGGATTTTGTGGCAACCCTGTATCTGAATGACGTTTGACAGTTGGTCCTACAATTATAGGGAAAGCAATTGATGTAAAACAAGCCAGTTGAAATAAAGATAATTATTATTAAACACTGAAATAAATATTATTATTTATTATCAAAACACAGAGTAGAACATTGGCGACGAGGATCGGGATAGAAATTGGTAAGATTATTGAGGAAATATTTAATCCAATTAAAGGAAATCGAGTTCAGTACGCATTAAATTGTGTAAATTAAATCTGAGACGCATTAAATTGTGTAAAGAAACAAACTAGCGTAAAAAAAGCGGCTTACGCTTACGCCGCTTTTTTGACGCTAGTTCGCCCTATCGGGCTCATAGCGGCCTTCGGCCGCTAGTTGGTTAGTTGGTTATGATCGAGAGATGCACGATGAGAGATGGTACCAAACCGAGCGCGTAAAATATTTTAAGTGGCGATTGATTATTAATTGCAACACGATTTGATATTTCTCTTTTACCACTCGCGCGGTGGTACAATGTGTTATTGTTAGTTTGCTGCACATGGTAAATTTTATAAACCCTACGAAAATTTACACCGGCGAAATGCTATTCGCAATGTGCGTGTTCGTTAGTATGTACTCGAAGTTTTAATAAACTTTATTAACAATTCACACAGAAGTTCCTATCCTCCTATGTAAGATTATGTTGGTAACGGTAGCCAGCGTTAAAAGTGGTAATTGTAAATATAATCTAACAAATTATTCTGCAAATTGAAAACATATGTACTTCATGTTCATGTTCACTGATGGAATTAATAATAACTTAAAATTAGAAAATTAAAATCTAATATTTTCAATTTGAGAAATTCACAAACATTAATTTATTTTATGTTTTGTAAAAGAAATTTCGATAGCCGTAACTTAACCACTTCCTAAAAGTTCCGTTTGCCGTGACTATAACCACTTCTTAAAGTGACAGAATATTAATGGAGGTTATGAAGCAATCCTTATTGGAAGTTATGGTTCAGTGGCGTGTCACGTGTATATTTTATCCAGGGGTTTTTATTGTTATCGATAGATTTTTTATATTTTTACAGCAGCCGTTCAGAAAAAAACGGTATAATCGATATTTTTGTTAATCTTTTTAAAACGTTTTTTTAATATTTAATAATAAACATAATCATAATTAATTAATAATTTGAGTATAAAATTTTATAAAAATTGTAAATTTGCAGTTTTAGATATTGGCAAAGAGTATGTATATATAGAGGGACAGCTCTTATGGGAATACTTGTTACAAGTATTTCTTGATGGCTCTGCTACGCCATCTAGTGGAGGGGGTTATCTCTACGTCTTTATTTTTGGTCCTCTATATACAGGGTGCTGAATGAGTTAGCTGAACATAGGAAATTAACATGTAAAAACTTATTTTTGTAAAAATACCCCCCTGTATATAAAGGATCAGCCATAAATTTAAAATTAAAACGTAGAGATCACACCGTCTACTAGATGGCGTAGCAGAGCCATTAACAAAAACTTGTGACAAATATTTGTTAATGGCTGTCCCTCTATATATACATACTCTTTGATATTGGTGATTTTGAATAAAAACAAAAAAATAAGAAATTTCACAAATTTTCACATTATACGATGGAAACGTATTGGCCAGCCACGTGGAATAATTTTAGATCAACAGTTTTTATTAATTTTTATTGCATTTGCGGAATTATATTGCATAGAAGAATAAAATGCTCAAAATGCACTCAAATTTTACTCTTTTTTCGGGTCTCACCTTAACAATGAGGGACAAAGTTACAAATTTTCAACATTACAATTAATATCGACGATTGCGCGCATCTTTCTCGGCCAACGGCAATTAGCGCAAA
This sequence comes from Cantharis nigra, assembly GCA_958510845.1. NCBI lineage: Eukaryota > Metazoa > Arthropoda > Insecta > Coleoptera > Cantharidae > Cantharis > Cantharis nigra. The sequence goes on from OY294028.1 coordinate 48,392,077, forward strand.
GTATTTTTGAAGACTTCGCTCCCTTTGGAATCTGTTTGGGTAGATGGATTTTTTTTAAATTTGATAAATTTAATTTTTTTAATTTGCACGTCGATAGTAATCGTAAAAAGAAAGCGAAAAGTTGATTAGGCTTATTTTGATAAAACCGTCCCTTCATCGTTAAAACTGACCGTTTTGGTTTATTGCAAAAAGAGCAAGGATTTGAAAAGAAAATTTTCGTGGTAGGACATTTCTTAGTTTAGCAGCGGTAAGGAATGGTTTTAAAAAAAATTCGCGAGGAACAAAAATCAAGCCATTCCCATGGACCAATCGACGGTCCCAAAATATTTTCAAAATTTTCGACGGTTTACGCGCAATCGGCGAAACAAAGTCAAAATTTGAATTTTTTTATTTGCGCCGTAGCGGCGTTATTTTTGAACCGATTCTTAATTTCTAAACGGCATCAAATAGGTACGATCGATCTCTACAAATTCGATAAGATTCATTTTTTTCCTATCTCGATTGGTGGAGCCGTAAAATCCAAACCAAATTTTGAATTTTTTTTTGAATGTTTTTTTTGGGAAAAATTTTTTTCCAGAAATTTGCAACTTTTACGCCGGAAACGTATTGGCCCGGCACGTGGAAGTATTTTGGAACAAAATTTTTTTATAAATTTATTTTGTCTTTCCGGAAAAATTTCGCTTCGAAGTGTGAAATTTTCAAAAATGCACCAAAATTTTACCTTTTTTACCCGCTTCCTCCAATCGAAAAGGGAAAAGGTTAAAATTTTTGACTTTACAATTGTTATCCACGTTTGCGCGCAACTTTCTCGTCCATTGGCAATTACCGTAAGAGGATCCGACCGCTTTCGACTTTGATTTTGAAGAAGGATTCTTTTAAATTTGCTAAATTAAATATTTTTAATTTTCACGTCGATAGTAATCGTGAAAAGAAAACGAAAAGTAGATTTAAAAGTTTTCGAAAAAATCGTTCCTTCGCTTTTAAAAATGACTTTTTTGATTTATTGCAAAAAGTGCAAGGATTTGAAACAAAAATTTTCGTGGTTGGACATTTCTTAGTTTTGCAGGTGTAAGGAATGGTTTTTTAAAAAATTCGCGAGGAACAAAAATCAAGCCATTCCCATGGACCAATCGACGGTCCCAAAACATTTTCAACATTGTTGACGGTTTGCGCGCAATCGGCGTAACAAAGTCAAAATTTGAATTTTTTTTATTTGCGCCGTAGCGGCGTTATTTTTGAAATGATTTTTAATTTCAAAACGGCATCGCATAGGTACGGTCGAACTACACAAATTCGTTATGGTTCATTTTTTTCCCATCTCCATCGGTGGAGCCGTAAAATCCAAACCAAATCCTTTTGGGAAAAAATTTTTTTCAAAAAATTGGAAATTTTACGCCGGAAACGTATTGGCCCGACACGTGGAAGATTTTTGGATCGAAATTTTTTTATAAATTTATTTTGTCTTTGCTGAAAAACTTTGCTTCGAAGTGTGAAATTTTCAAAAATGCACCAAAACTTGACGATTGTACCCGTTTCCACCTAACGAAGAGGAAAAAAGTTAAAATTTTTGACTTTACAATTGTTATCGACGTTTGCGCGCATCTTTCTCGGCCATCGTCAATTAACGCAAAGTTCTACTAAAGGCATACGACCGCTTTGGAGTTTTAGTTTTGGGAAAAATTTTTCTTAAATTTGATAAATTTAATTTTTTTAATTGTCACGTCGATAGTAATTGCGAAAAGAAAACGAAAAGTAGATTTGATGGTTTTCGAAAAAATCGTTCCTTCACCTTTAAAAGTGACTTTGTTTATTTGCGGCAAAATATTTACTTCTTTTGCATTCTAAGCTTGATGGTAAATTTGGGTAGAGGACAATTGTGCTGAGTACCGTTGGATTGAGAAGTCTTGAAGAAAGCTATTCGTTGCGTTTGCCGCGTTGGAAAATTGCACTCTGGTCGAAGCTGAGCGCAACTATGGCAAAAAAGTTTGAAACCGCGTCAAATAAAATTTGCAAATTTACTTTTTCTTACGCAAAATTTGGTGGTAAAATTTGGTTGTCAACTTTCGAGGTTGCTACGGTTCGATTCAGGAGACTTGGAGGAAGCTACTTGTCGGGCATACGGCCCTCCAAAATGCAACTCGGCGCCAAGCCGAGCGCAAGTATGGTATACAAGTGTAAAACATCAAAACCCATGTCGGATTAAATTTGCAATTTCACTTCTTTGTACGAAAAATTTTGTGGTAAATTTTGAAGTGGAAGATTTGTTTCTGGAACTGTTCGATTCAAAAAACTTCAAGGAAGCTATTCGGCGTTTTCGCCGACGCGAAAAGACGCGCTCCGCGCGTCACCACGCGCAAGAATGGTAAAAACGTCATAAATGTCATAAACGTCAAAATTAAAATAATTTCCGAAGATTTTGGGAATCGAGTTGCGACGCGACTCGCATTCCGTCTAACCCGTTTTACGTGAATCGGAAAGAGATGCGACATGGTACGATTAAAAAAAGGAACGCGTATTATTAAAAATCGGTCATTTTGTCCGAGAGAGACCTAGCAAGGCGCGACCGTTCGCACTCGTGTAAAAAATTTTCGCAAAAAAAACCTTCGACTTTGCGTCCTTACCACGCCGCGGAGGGATTTTTTAGCGCAAAGTCGAATCGGTTGTGCACGATGCGGATCCTTTGGGCGTCGAACGCCACCTCGCCCGTCAAAATCTGTAGTGCCGGTTTGGCTGTGGTTAAATGCTAGAAATCGTCTATTAAAAAAGCGACTAAATTGGCGCTGGCCGCCGCCTCTGGCGGCGGATCCAATTCTTTTAGCCGACAACGGCTCGGCTTCGCCTCGCTCTTTCGTTTGAAACTACGAACGTCGAAATCGGTCCGAGAGGGGCCGCTCCGCGGCCCCAAACGTGGTCGAAATTCTTAAAAACGGTAAGATTGATTTGGTTTTAGGAAAATAAATGCAAATCAATTAGTGGCGACTGAACCTGGTTTAGATTGAAGTTGCAACGCATTTAATTGTGTTATTAAGGAAATTGAACAAGAAATAAAGGTACGCATTTAATTGTGTTAAAGAAAAGAGGAATTTAAAAAAAAATTTCTCAATAATTAATCAATGATTAATTTAGGAAAATGAATGAACACATGAAACCATTTTTATGTGAAGAGATTGAAAAACCATTGCTGCGTCATGAATGGGAGAAGTGGTGACGATCATTTAAATACTTCTGTGAAAGTGAAGATATACTAGAGCCGGCCAAGAAAAGAAGTAAACTACTTCATTTCGGTGGCAGCCAGTTACAAGAAGTTGTATACAATTTACCGGGAGCTATAGTAGAAGCTAAGAAGGACAATTCAATTGATATTTTTGAGGTTTTGGTGGATAAATTAGATACATATTTTGCTCCAACTCGGAATTCGTCGTTTGAAAGACATTTGTTCCGTAGATTGGTACCATCAGAAGGTGAAGATTTTAGTAAATTTATGTTAAGGCTCAGACAACAATGTGCTAAATGTACGTTTGGAAAAGATGAAAATGAAGTTTTAGAAATAAATCTGAAAGATAAGATTATTGATACATGGGCAGCAGGTCCATTAAGAAAACGGTTACTAGAAAAGGAATTGTCCCATACAGAAGTATTAGAATTATGTAAGGTTCATGAAGAAATTGATTCACAAAATCAAATTATGCAACCTCATAGCCATTCTCAACCATCTGTAATGAATACCTCGTCTGAATTGGTTAATCAATTGGCAGATAAAAGCAAAAGTTGGAATGCTTCCAAATGTTTTAGATGTGGCCGATCTAACCATGATGGAAATAGTAAAGACTGTCCAGCAAGAAATGCAAATAGTATGAAATGTTCGTTAATTGGTAATTTTGCTCAAAAGTGCAAGACTCGGACTGAAAACAGGAAGTTTGATGATAAAAATGAACAATTTTCAAAAGCAAAAAGATTTAAGAAATCATTCTCTAGAGTTCATGCTATTGAGGATGAAGATGAATCAGCTTCTTGTTCAACGTCAATGATGGGAAAAGATCGTTTAAATGAATTTGTCTGTTTTCATGTAAGAAATTATAAAGATGATATGGTAATGATGAAGAATTTATTGATTGTCAAATTGGTGGTATTGTGATCAACGTTCAAATTGATTCTGGTTGTAGAAAGAATTTTATTAGTGAAAAGGATTGGAAAGAGATGCAAGATCAAAAAGCTGTTATGTGGTATATTCGATCTAATTCGGAAGAAACTTTTCGTGGTTATGCTTCAAAAGGAAGCATAAAGATAATTCAAGTATTTGAGGCACCAATTCAAGTAGTTGGAAAAGAAGACCAAGAAAGTATTGAAACATTTTTTGTAGCTGAGGGTGGAGAACAAAGTTTGCTGGAAAAATTATCAGCTAAGAAGTTGAAAGTATTAAAATTGGGTTTGGAGATAAATCAAATTTCAGGTTCGCAAGAAATTCAAAATTTTCCTTTTATAAAAGGAGTTGAAGTCAAGTTGAACATTGATGAATCTGTAAAACCCATAATTCAACGTGTACGTAAACTTCCAATTGCATATGAAGATTTAGTGGAGAAGAAATTAAACGAATTACAGTAATATGACATTATTGAACCAGTGTCTGGGCCGGTTATTTGGCTTTCACCAATTGTTCCAATACCTAAAGGTGAATTTGTTAGATTTTGTACTGACATGCGACAACCAAATCAAGGAATCGTTAGAGAAAATCACGTATTTCCAACATTTGAAATGATTTCATCAAAAGTAAGAGGTGCAGTCTGGTTTTCAAAGCTGGATTTAAAAGATGCATATCATCAAATTCGATTAGCCAAAGAATTAAGATATATCACTAATTTTATCACCCATAAAGGAATTTTTCGATACAAGAGATTTTTTTTTGGTGTAAATTCAGCACCTGAAATTTTCCAAATACAGATGGAGATAATTTTGTCTTCAGTAGAAGGGTGTCTAAATTATATAGATGATGTGATTGTTTTTGGAAAGTCGGAGGAAGAACATGACCGCAACCTAAGGAACGTTTTAGAAAGATTTAAAGAACTAAACATTAAATTAAATGAAAAGAAATGTGCATATAAGTTAAAGAAAATTAAATTTTTGGGGCATGTACTATCAGCAGCAGGGATTGCACCTGATATGGATAAAGTCCAAACAATCCTAGATTTTCGACCTCCAAAATCAACAGGTTTCTGGGTCTGGCATCGTATTTGGGTAAATTTATCCCAGATTTTTCTGATGTTACGGCTCCATTAAGAGAACTAGAGAAGAAAGATATGGTTTTCAAGTGGGAAAGTAGTCAGAACGTGGCTTTTGAGAAATTGAAGTCAATTATTGCAAGACTTCCTACTTTATCGTTTTTTGTGATGAATCGTAGAACAAGATTAATTACAGATGCAAGCCCTGTCGCTCTGTGAGCAGTTTTAATACAATTCGAAAGTGATAAACTGCATGTGATTGGTTTTGCCAGTAAAGCATTATCGGAAACAGAGCAAAGATATTCCCAATCAGAGAAGGAAAGTTTGGGTTTAGTTTGGGGAGTAGAAAGATTTTATTACTACTTAGCTGGTATACACTTAGAACTTGAGGCAGATCATAAGCCTTTAGAAGCAATATTTAAACCGACGTCGAGACCTCCAGCAAGAATTGAGCGCTGGATATTACGTCTTCAAGGTTATTCGTACAAGGTGGTGTATAAAAAAGGGAAAAGTAATATTGCTGACTCATTGTCTCGGTTATGTGCTCTGAATTCATGTCATTCATTTGATATGGGATGTAAAAAAAGCATTTTTGCGATTGTTGAAATTGGAGTTCCTATTGCACTTAAAATTTCTGAATTGTCACGAGAATCGGAGAAAGATGAAGATTTATTGAAAGCCAGTGAATGCATTAAGACAAACAGTTGGTGAAATAATTCTCCGTTTTATTTGTTTAGATTAGAATTATCAACAATTGGCAATTTAATACTAAGAAATAATTTGATTGTAATTCCTTCTATCCAAGATTTGATTAATCCTTCAGAAAATTTGTTGGTCAAAGATGTGGATCTGGTTCAAAAACAAAAAGGAAAGGTAAAGGAAGATGAAAGACGACATGCGAAGACGTCAGATATTAAAGTGGGTGATAAAGTACTTCTTAAAAACGTGGTGTTTCCTAACAAATTAACTCCAATGTTTGATGAGGCGGAATATGTTGTCGTTTCAGTAGTGGGTAGTGAGGTAGTTGTGGAAAACAATGGGAAACAATAACGGAGAAATATTAGTCATGTAAAGAAAGTTCCGCAAGCAGAAGATGATGAAACAATTGTTCAAAAGGATGAAGCGCCTGTAGTTCCTGCATTGAAATTGAAGAAAAAGGGAGGGATGTGGCAACCCTGTATCTGAATGACGTTTGATAGTTGGTCCTACAATTATAGGGTAAGCAATTGATGTAAAACAAGCCAATTGAAATAAAGATAATTATTATTAAACACTGAAATAAATATTATTATTTATTATCAAAACACAGAGTAAAACAGTAATTAATTTGAATGATAAGTTTACTCACCGCAATATCCTATGCCGTGTTTGATTGTCACAAACACTATAGTAATTTTTAACGTTGTAATATAACTAAATTAATGCCCATATTCATAAACATTCGTAAAAATTTTAACGAACCGTTTATTTAAACAAACCAATGGAATTTGTTTGCTTGTACTACGGAGATCATTTTCATTGGTTTAAATATTTCACGAACCTTTGTGAATATGGGTATAAATCTTTATTTTGAAAGTATCTTTATCATTGTAACTTACAAGGAAGCTAGATCTAAAAGTACGGTTAAAAAAATAGTTCAAACTGCAACGGTCACACCTTAGGTTGCGTTCAGCAATTCAAGTCATATACATGGTGAAGGAGACATATCTCAGGCCGGCAAGATTATAACATTCATGTTCTTAAGAAATAAATCATCGCCTAACATTAAATACAGCTAACCTGGGTTAATTGACTTCAATTGCCACTGAAACTCGGTAAAGGGGTTAAGCTCATGTCAATATATTGTCATGTTATTTTGCATTTTAATAATATATTGGAAAAATTTGCAGTCCTCGATGCTAACCCAAGCTAAAACTGACATATTGATTTGGCATCCTTAATTGTAAAAGCTTTTGGTAGTTTGTAACTAAATTAAAATAAATGTCCAAAGATAAGCGGACATAACTTCATAAATATCTAAAAGAATCATTTTAACATTGTAAAATTTAGGTTTGTGTACTATTATTGTTAAATACTTCAAGTGATATTTGCCGCGATATTTAAATTAAGTGAAGTGATTTTAAAAATTTTTAACAAGGAAGGTTGGCATAAAAAAATGAATAAAAATTTTGAACATGGTTGGCAAGGGGATAGTGTTGTTGGCATTATATGTCACTGATTACTTTAGGAATGAAAATGAAAGTTTCATTAGTTGATGGATAAATATTATAAATGTAACTTTGGATCAATTTGGATGTGGATGTCGCATGCCACATGGATGATTATTGGAACGAGATTGGGGAAGCATCGTGGAAATCCGAAAAGGATACATGTGTGTTTGATCGGAATTTCACCGCAACGTTAAGTGAGTAATAAGCAATTTCTTTTATAAAAATACACGTGTCGCAAATGATTTTAAATTACAAACGCTGAACTGTAATTTAATGAGAGGAACATTTTTTTCGATTATTGTTAATTTTGTACATAAAAATAATTTCGTTTGTTTGATTAGTGCAGCAAAATTAAAGTTTAGCAAGGTGACTGAAATAGGTGTCATAGTAAATGATACGTTATTTTTGCACACTAAATTTACTATAATTGGATTCTTTAGCGAAAATTGTTATAAAATAAAGTTTGTTGTAATTTTGAATTTAATTCATTAAAAAAAACGGTACATCGAAGGTTAGTGAGGGTCTCCTACCGCTGATGTTAGTCGAGGCAAAGGTAATATTATAGGGAATTGAGATAAATTTTGATTTTGCTTAATTAATTGATTTTTTTGTTTAAATTTGGTAAGTTAAATTTTTATCGAAAATAACATCTCAATATATAAATGTTAAATGTATTTTTTTGTCACGGGTTATCTTTGAAAGTATTGAACGGATCGACTTAATTTTTTTTTTAATTATAGATTACATCGCGGAGCAGTTTTAAACCTAATTCCGCGTTTGTAAGTTTGAAACCATCGAGTAATCACATTTTTTCTAAACTGGATATTAATCCCATATTAATCCATTAATCCTATAATATTAATATTACAATCTTTTATTATACCAACTTACAAAATTTACTATATAAGAAACAATATATTCTATACATAATAAAAATTTTAAAATTGTGAAGAGAAAATCAAATCTTGGTCGTTATTCTACGGTTGCTAAAAGACAGCGTCTTCATAGAGAAAACCCCAGTGCCGATAACAGAAATGTTCTTAATGCTTCTGAGCGAGCACACAGGATCCCATTTCACAGCAAATCCAAGTCCCAATAAGAGTTGATGGTGATGATCATTTGCATGATATAGAAGTCAAAAATGAAATCGTCCTTTGGTTCCATGAACAAGCAGGGAAATGTCTGGATTTAATTATGATGTCTCCATTGATTATGCAGCTGATTCTCACGTTTCTATTGGAGCCATGACTTTCAGTTGCAACTACTGTCATGCATTGAAATGCACTGAAAAAAAAATTTAGTTCTTACAATTGAAACTACAATTACCGTAAATAAAAAGTACACTTAAATATGGGACTGCTGCACTATTTTGTTACTGCTAATATACTGGGGTTGCTAATACTGCTTAATTGCAGCAATGCAACCAAGTTCAGATATACTTGTATACTTGCATTTGATTAACACTGTATATTTGTGAAAAAAAAAATAGTTACTTATCTCAATTAATATTTTCTTTAAAGGGAATTAAAAAGTTGCATTGCGCTTAATAAACAATAATCTCGGTATACTTTGTGAGAAATATACCGGTTATTAATTGTTAATAAATAAGTTCTCTGTATATTTGTGGGAATTCATAGTTTATTTGATGGCAGTTCAAAAGTTGTATAACCACTAATAAACATGAAGCTATTTTGTGCCTATTACAAATACATTACCTTATTAAATATTAATAATTCTTTTGGTACAAATACATCTTTTACCTGATGCTATTTAATTATTTATTTATACCAATAAAACATATTCGCTCCATAAAAGGTAAAAATCATGATGCTGCAAAAAATATTTTATTGAAAAAAACTGTTAAATAAAATTTGGTTCTTAAAATCTAGAGTCTAAACTAATTGTAAGTACCTATTATCATAATTATATAATAATAATGATATGACGGTATACAAAACATAATACCTATACTAAATAATAATTATAAATTCTAGTGAACACAGTAAGTACTATAATAAATTATATAATAATTGATTACGTATACATTGATATATATTCATTTCCATCTGAAAGTATTATTTTTACATTTGCCTATATAATAATATCCAAGATAATATGAATTTATCTACAATATAAAAAATGAGTGTAAATTTTTACTGTAAATGTAAGTTTTTGTTGGGGTGTTGTGAGCACCCTACCTACCTACGTTACAAAATTCAGCCTACCTAATTAAAGATTATAAGATATGTTTATTTTATTCATTAATTATAAATAACCAATCAATTTTTTTTTCGTTTTTGTTATCAATCGGTTATTGTTAACAAAAACCCCCAAGTCCCGATATTAATGATTACATTAAGCGGGTTCCACTGTACTACAAATATTAATATAATTAATATTGTTAATTAAGATTAATTATTATTTATTAGGAACTAAATATGGAATAAATGGCACCCATATCATCGTCGGACGGGCGTCATAGCGGTTTTATAAATCGAAAGCCAAGATCGAAAGTAAAATGTTTAAATAATACATATGTAACAAACCACCCTTTTTAATTTTAAGTGTAATAATTGAAATAATTCAATTTAGCTAAACTCTGAAACATTTTCATTGAAAATATTATAATTTAAACAAATTTATTTTAAACAAGATTACTTTTAAAGAAAAACACCATATGCTCAAAAGATCCAAAAGGGTCTCAATTATTAAATAAATATTTGACCAAAAGGAAATATAAAATGCTAACTGTTGACACTTAAACATTTGTATTCTAAAAGGAACATGTTTAACAACGAAATAAATGTAAATTGTTATGACTTATGACGAAATCAAAGATACAAAGATTGACTTAAAATAAATAGTCTACCCTCGATGTTTTTAAAGAGGGCTAACTTACAAGTTCCATACTTTGAAGACTGTTGAAACTAAAAGTTTGTCTCGGGGAGGAAAAACTTACACCCCCCAAACCTACATTTTGACTATTTCATTTTTACATAAAAGGCGAGATTAGAACAATCATCAGTTCAGTTCAGTTCAGTTCAGTTCAGTTCAGTTCAGTTCAGTTTTACAGAGAGTCGTCCGTGCCGTTTTTCAAACAGCCGTCTCCGAGCTGTTTTTAAACTCATTACCATGTAGTCGTTTTTTTCGAGCCATTGTGTTCTCTTCTTGGATTAACCCAAAAGAAACGTTGTTTTTACCCCTTTTTATTGTCATTTTGCTTTAAATTTTTCCAAGTTCAACTTCATTTTTTTTTTTGAATTAGTCTTTCATTTTTCAAAACAATTCAACCTAATTAATTTTTAAATTCACTACATTAACTCGTAAATAAAAATATTTTGTGTGCATCAACATCAATAAAAGGTAATATAAACTTAAATTTTGCAAATGTTTTATTTTACAGTATCTTTGTATCTTCGAAATAAACCAAAATTTACGAGTCGAGCTTAAAAATCTACAGGTCAAATTAAAAATTATAATCAACATAAAAATTAATTGTCTTATTAATTACATGGATTAATTTTTCTTAGTGTAGGTAATCAGCATAATCACATTTTATTTTATTTTTCTTTAATAAACTGGTAATTGAAGTCTTAAGTGTTTTTATTTTGTTTTGTGCACAGATAAGAAATTCTAAATTATTGGTTTAATTCCCACAACCTCCAAGTTTTCCACGTTACCACAAGTTTTGTTAACTTCTTGTTATAAAAAAAAAGTTGACTGGTGGCCGCTACCGACAAAGGAAAATAGAAGAGAAGGTTACGGAATCATCATCGACAGCCGTTATTCAAAATCAACGTAACCTCTTGGTTACAATTCACGGCTGGGTGTTACACATATAATAGGTACTTACCTAAAAAGCTGTCGACGTAATCACTTAAACCCCAACTTTTCAAATTTTCTATAAAATTAAATTCCATTGCAAATAATTATTATTAATCAACTTGCACTGCATACACAAGAATATCAAGAGCACAATGATGAAAGAAGTACTTGATAGGCGCAAATCAGCATAGAAATTAAACTATGTAATTTGCCCAAGTATCTCGTATATTTGCAGCAAAAACTAATTCATCTGCGGTTCGCATTTCGTTTATTTACTACAAATAACAAGTTCTAACTAACTCGGAATATTAAAGGCAATTAATCAAATAGTAATAACAATAATACATTGTACTGTAGTTAAAGAAAGGTCTATTATAACAGATACACATGTCCAAAAACACGCGTTTATTTATTATTGAAACACACGTTTGTTATTGCAATTATAATTTAACTTATAATAAATAAATTATTCTTAGCAAAACAGTTTATTTGAAATACTTTTCTCAGTGTGGAAAAAGAAGCACCTGGCCAATGTTGTTGTAGTGGAAAAGTTTTACTAGACGATATTCTTGAACCACCAGAACCGTTAAAGAGCTTACTACTTCGCACTCACTATAATTCGCATGATTTTCCTAAAAATATACGAAAGTACAACTCGGCTTTTCAAATGATATCGTTCGGTGCATAGATTAATTATAAGAGATGTTTTAAATACATAGGCAAACCCGTCAACAGCAACACATGCGACTCGAACAGTGGTTCCCTGAACTATTTAGCAAAGTTCAATACCGAATAATTAATGTTACTACACATTTAGTTCTTAAAACTGCGTGCGGCGATGCTTCTTAAATATTTGTGTTTGAGTTTGCGCGTTCAATTGCCATTTGAGTGGTTGTGATGGGTTGTGACATCCATTGTTTTAAGGCGTAAAATAATTATTTAATTCTTATACAGGTTTAGTATAAAACTATCTCTATTATTGCTTAACTTTCATTATTAATTTTAATATGGCCAAGTCTAATAACTGTATTGTTTCTGGTTGCCCAAACTTTTCTGAAGTTAAAACGTCCGTTAAAAATTTGTTTCAATTTCCGAAAAACATTATTTACCTTTCTAAATGGTTAGAAGCTATAAATGAGGTAAGTGGTATTTCTAAACCTATAAATACTCTATCGATAAGTTTTCTTATCGATAGAGTATTTATAAGTTTTCTTATCGATAATATTTCTCCCGTTGCTAGTACATCTCATGCAGGTTCTACTGGTGGATTAGTTTCTCCTAAACGTCGCAAATTGACCATACCACAGCAACTAAAAGTTCTTGGCATTTTAGAGTTACTCCACGAAAGAAAAAGATCATTTTCAGGATATTCGCTTGAAAATAATTTCAGAATCAACTTTATTAATAATTCGTAAATATTATGTAGATATTAGACGAAGCCATATTTCTTCTAATAGTATTAGTTCAAAAAAATTCAAAATTTTAAAACATTTCTAACCAATTTTTTTCTTTTTCTTTTCATGTTATCGTTGCCAAATAAATCGAGGATCTGTGAAATGTTGAAGTCGAAGAATTCCTAGTACAACAACTGTTTGTTATATATTTTTGTTATTCATTGTACATATTTATTTCTCATTTAGATTTATTATTCACAGAAAGTTCCTAATTTTTTGAATTTTTACTTTGTTATTATTAGGTATAATTTAATCTTTCTATATTATTTTTATTTGTTTCTTAAATAAGTTGTGATTTCTGATTGTGCTTTACGTTAAATATTTGTAATACAATACTAACGAGGCTTTTTTGCAAGCCATTTGTTAAGCGTTTTGTTATGGTTACTCATGTAACGATAGCAAAAAGGCAATAACTGGCTCACAAATGGCCTTTTAGATCTTAATTAAATATAATAAATTTGTTTATTTATGTTTGCTGGTGTATTTTTGATTTACCATATTTTTATAACATAAAGATAATTTTGACTTGGTTGATTTTTTAAAATTAGGCTTGTAATGTTATAAACGTAGTTTATAATTGGCGCTTAATGAACGATTTTAAATCATTTGAAATTACCACCAAATGCGTACTTATTACTTTGGAAATAATGCACGAGATGGCAACCTATGGCTTTACAGCGCTCGACATAACCGCGGGAGAAACGATGACGACGAAGAATGATGGTGGGGATGAGAAGGTAGTCAACGGCAGGGTGAACGAAAGAAGGGAGACATCTTGCCGAAGCCGTATTGAACACGTGCTTTTAATATTTAATTGTATATAACAGTTTGTAATTGTGATTCAACTTTGTGGGTTTAACCAGTTTCACCAATTTAAAGGTAATAATGTTTATATTTGATATATTCCAAAGATACGAGTTTCGTGTAATCGAATTCAATGAACATGATTATTTAAATTATAAATTTTAATTGTTAGAGAACATTTGTTAAGGGCGAGCCCTGGGGCCCCAGTAGTAAAAACTCACAGAAGACCTATGGGTCACTGTGGGACTACTAGACAGAGCCAAATACCAGGAACCTCAAGAACCTTAGACATCTCAAGATTTGATGAAATAACATTAAAATTTCGGGTATTGTGCGGTAGCCATTTTGTTATCAAAGGCACGACACGAAACTTGATTCTTTGGATTCACGTTGGAATCTTACTGAATATATTTTAACAGTTTATGGGAGATTAAGGATGTCAATCTCTTTATATTCTGAATCACACTATATATTTTATGTATTACCAAATTATGCAAAATGCAACATATAAACTTAAATGATAAACCCCCATTATGAATATTAACATGTATGTAATTTACCTAACGAAATGACAGAATTGATATAATAACCGATAAGGTAACAAAAGCTTAACCACAAGGTTGAATAGACAAATGTAATGACAACTGACAAATTATAAACATCAAAATTTACTGTGTTTAATTATGTGTTCGCTTTGCGTTTCTTTCGATTCATTTGCTCTGCTCAAGTTTATTCTTCGATATGAGAGAAGTGCTACGTCTGGAAGGTAATGTCGAGGTAGGTTATGTACACAACGTGGGGGTGCTAGTATTAGACGATACGGCATTGCGGGTTTGGTGGCCACCATAATTGCGCTTAGGAGGGCTAGGTTCAGATTAGGAAGTGGGGTTATTCGTGGGAGATTTGATTTGACGTTTTGACATTACACGCTTGAGAATTTTCCTTTTCTTATTAAAATGTGAACTTACTTTTAATTCGAAATGGTTAAAATTTTCAAACCTAATTTTTTTAAAACTAATCAAGTTTTATTCTACATTTATTTCCAAATGCATAAATGGAGTAATTTGAAGTCGGTTGTGTTTCTCTTTCTTTAACGTTGTTTGACGCATCTCTATTCGTTAATCTATGGTTCGGTGCTACTGAAATACGGCATGGGAATTTTATGCCACGTTTAAAATTCAAGGTCAAGTGTACCATGCAGTTGGTTCCCTATTTCCAACAACGCAGGAAGAACCGAAGTTTTTACAATCTATTATATAAAAATGAAAGTTTGTTTGTTCGTCCTTTAATAACTCATAGACTCTGACCGATTTCAACCAAACTTGGCACACTTACTCAGTAGGACTTGGGGAAGGCTTTTGTGCAGGAATATGTTCAAAAATGTGAGAGAAAAATAAATTTATTTTTAGTGAGACCCCGTGCGAAGCCGGGTATCCAGCTAGTAAGTTATAAGTATAACAAGGTATAACTAATAAATACTTACTGAATGAATTTATTTGTATTAATAAAGCTCGTTAAAATTATCGTTTTGCAAAAGAGAAACATCAGAAGAAATTAATCTTGAATCAGTTTTAAAATAAAAATGTTTACTGTTAATTTTAGTTGTTCACTTTTCACTTTTCAGAAAGAATTTTATGCCGAAAAATAAGCGCTTGCCAAGTTTAGGGTTAACCACGATTTCTAAGTTTCGTCCCACTGTGCGACGCTACTGGGTAGCATTACTGACACAGGAAACGTCAAAGACACAAAATGCACAAAATAACAAAAGAAGTGGGCGAATTATATTTATTGGCGTTGTATTCTATGGTTGTAGTGGTGATAATATAATAAAAGTATTTCTATTAACATTTAATTCTAATATGATATCGAATTGTATTGAAAAATCGGTAGTACAGATTTTTATCTGCGTCATGTTGTTTTCCTTATTTCTTGGTGTAATTATTAGGTTAAAACATTACAATTGCAATAGTTAGGTTAAGTACTGAATACATTTTAATTTTAGTTATTATACCACAATAAGTATAATTTTGAGTTACCTATTTGGATTAGGAATTTGTTGTTGCTTGTTGACTTATCAACAAACGTTTACTCAATGCATCGAGCAACTATCTCGTTTGTATTACAACCATATTTCGACTGTTAAGAAGCCTACAGTATCTTGTAAAATATGCAAAAGTTTTACTTGTAACCGCCACGAAGTAATGGCTAATAACCCATGGAAAAACTTATTTATAACTAAAAAGTTAAATAACGCACTCGAAAAAGTATTTTATTTTATAATAATTGATAATTTGTGATATCTACTTATTTTTCTGTTTTAGTTTTACAATAAGATTATTTCAGTATTTATTTTATCATGGTACGCGCAAGTGAGCAAGAACAAATTATTTTTGCATGAAATGCAAAGTTCTTTAAAATTTGCTAGTGCAGCAATTGTAAATGAAGTTTTAAAAATCGATATTTTCAAGTTGATCACTACAAAAATAATGCCACATGTTATAAAACATATTGATGATGTTCTTTGTATGCAGCAAATGGTTAAATTAAAAAATGTAGAAATAAAGCAAATAATGCCGGATTATTTGAAATCGCGTTTACATACAGCCACCACCAATAGGAAAAATGAACTTGATTATTTAAGATATTTAATTACATCTTTATTGCCATTTATATTACCCATCGATAATTTAAAATGCAAGTAAGGTTTTATTTCGTAATAATGGCAGGATTGAGTATTTTATTTTATTTTTTTAGAAATTATGCAATTTTAATGCGTGAAATACTATCGGGATGGGTTTTACTGCCTTTAATGGATGTTTTAGCTGATCCTCACATGGTTAATTCTTTGATACTTTTACTTGCCTCACGTAAATCAAAGCATAACTTTCGTGAATATTTGCAATTGGAGCAAGTAGAATTTTTACAGAATTTTTCTGCAAAAGAATTGCATCAATCTAAATTTGGATGTGATTTGAAGGAAATTTTAAAAGATACTGATTTACTGTATGCTTATATGCAATTTTTGAAAACAAGTGGTCCTGTACATATTTTACAATTCTGTTTAGATATTGGTGAGTATAAAGAATATAAAATTAATATGTATATTATAAGATGGCGCAATAAGCTTTTAAGGTGCTAGATCAATAGGCACTGAACTGGTGTCAAGTTCAACTCAAAAATGAATAATCGTAGAAAGTTGAAATTTTCAGTACATACGTAAATAAGCTATTTTTTTATTTATAAAATATTAATAAAATTTATTTTTTCTTTGAGTTTTCAATAAAATACATTTTAGTTATAAATATAAAATAGAGTAATACCTACCATACCAATCAATCGAAAAGAAAAAGTAAGATTATCTTTCTTGGTTTGACTTGCAAACTTGACACAAGAATTTGAGTAATTTACGCGAAATTTCAAATTGGTGCCATGGCATTAACCAATCAGAGAAAATGTGCAGTTCAAGCACTTTTAAAAGGATGTCGGCACTTAAATTTGTGCTACCTATTATTGTATTGCTAAAATATATGGAGCAAAAAATCCGGCTTTCAAAATTCCTGCTTTATTGGCAAAAATCAGTCAGTTTCATTTTTTTTACTTTAAGTATTTTACTTTCATTTTCATCACAAAAGTAATTATTTTTCAAATTTCAAATGTCAAATATATTACAATATCATAAAGCAACTGGTGAACCAATATGTTCTGTGGTGACAACTGCTTGATTTTTATGATCTATTCCTATTGATCTAGCACCTTAAAAAAAACTAATATATAATAATTATAGTACCACATGTTCGTATATGAGTAATTCCACGTCAAGCGGGACGAATTTTGGTAAAATTTGACCTTCATGTCTCCGATTTAGTACTAAAGTCTTATTATAGGTTCCATATTACTAAAATATAACTGGTAATTTTTGTCAGATTTTTATAATGATTATTTTGCAACTTATGGGCAATTAAAAATTTCGAAAAAGCGATTGAACGCTCCCATTCAAATATGAATATCTCTGGTTCTATTGAACTTACAAAATCCTGTCTTAGTTATATATATATATATAATTCATTTTAAAGCTCTTGAATTGTACTTTCGTTAATATGAGTAGAGTTGAGGGGGGCTAGTTGTTACAGGGGCTAGTTGTTACAAATACAATAACTTAATTCGCCTGCTGGTAACTGCACCACAATTACAACTGAATATTTTTCTATTCATGTACCATTAATGGATGAAATATAAAACTTTTTTAATCATGCAGTTCCCTGTAATAATGAAAATTCATTTTTCACGGACGAATGTATCAAACGTTTGTTTTCACTTTGAAGCGTATTACCATGTAACGGGAAGTGATGTGCTCAAACTATTTATAGCATTTTACAGCCGAAACATTGCTCTTTAGTTTGTATTAGTAATTTTCTAAATAATTAAACTAATGCTTGCTAGGGCAACAACATAACTTTTTTTGTGACATTGGGGCTAGTTGTTTCAGTGCTTGTGGGGCATGTTGTTACTGTAATAGATAATAGGTTGACTCAGCTGCTGTGTGTGTAAGCTTTGTTACTCTTTTACAATAATGGTCAGGTACCATTAGGAGCAGCTAATACTGATTTTTTTATTTTACCTCAAGAAATGCTGATTGGATTCAGTGCACTAGCTGTAAAAAGTAGGCACATGTTTCTTGCGGCAGTGGTGACGATTTCTATATGTGTATTCATTGTATGTCGGATACTGATTAATTTGAAGCTATTAAAATACAAATATTGAACTTTATTGTGTTTGTACCTTATCTAACCCATCAGTAACAACTTGCCCCACCAGGTGTAACAACTTGCCCCATACCGGGGCAAGTTGTTACACTTTGGATTGCTTGAAGAAAACAATTGTACACCGGCAAACTTAAAATTTTCTACTAATTAAAAATTACAGATGTACAAAGGACATTTTAGACTATAAGGTAGCTTTTTCAGAATTTTATTAAAGGATTCCTACAAAATGTGTAAATTTCAAGATGGAGAACAAATGGACACTGATACAAAAAAAAAATTTTTTTCCATTGGTGCCGCTCATGATATTATACGCACGAAGTGGATTATGATAGGAGATTGTTACAAGGATTTAATCATATCTCAACAAATATTAAAGAAAATTACATGAAACTTTTTTATTTGCATACAGAAATTGTAAGAAATTCTTTAGCGGCTGAAAATCTTTTTGATTTTAACTTTTGTTGTGACACAGATTCTACAAAGTGTATTATTATTATTAAAAATGGGTCGTGACTCTGACACCCACTGCACTGAAGCTTAAGCTTATTGTGCCCCTCGTTTCACGTTTTACTCCTACAACTGCGTCTCCTCGACAAAGTCAAGTAAGCAGTTGTAGGGTGCTTTAGCTATATCCTCGGCTCTCGGATATGGAAAGCCAAGGTGGCGTAGCCTGCTTTCAGCCAAAGCTGGGCATTCACATATGATATAGTGAGGGGTTTCATCCTCTTCACCACACATCCTACAAGTAGGATCTTCAGTCAACCCCATTATTTTGAGGTGTCTCTTAAGACGGCAGTGTTCTGTAAAAAGTCCTACTATCCTTCTCAACTGTTTTCTACTCGGTTGGATGATATTTACAAAGTGTAAAGAAAGTGTTCCACACACAGTCTTCGCTCTTTCAAATCGAGCTTGTAAGATGATATCTTCTTAATGGTACTCTTTATTGGCAAAATAACAAATCGATATTATTGATATTTGGATTGTTTTCAATCCAGTCGAAGAACTTTCTTGGTGTGTTGATGGGATCCTGATGGGGTTCCATGCTGGCTTACAATATCTTGACTGTCCCTCCAATGCCGTCACATGGGCCCTTTCCATGTGTCGTTTCAAAAAAATGCTATTCGGCTGGCATGCCAAAATCTTCTTTGTGGTAACAGAGGTTTATGAAATTCTTTTTGTTTTTATATTGAGCACTGGTTCCGTTTGAGAAATAAATTATTGTTTGTACATGACGAATCTTCCTCTGCAAATATATCATCAATTGTCGCTGAAACAGGTGGAATAGGAATTGAATAGTTAAGTGTAAAAAGGGAAGTAAATTTGTACAATATTGCTGATTGTCGGCAATAAAATACGATATTACCTACTATTATTATCTTAATTACCCTTAATTTCATTTATTTCCTGATTATTGCCATTAATGCCAGTTTATTCCCATTTAATGCGTGGTATTACTGTATTTACAAAATATTGCTAGGAGCGGGTAGGCACTTTTTGTAGCTATTTACGGGAGAGCGATTGAAACTTTTTTTAGTAAATTAAATTATGCACTTTTCTCAATCAATTATATTATACATATTTATTTAATTGACTAGTTTCGACTGGTTTCACTCTTTTTCAACATATTCCATCGAAAATTAAAGCTAAAATTAATTATTTAATTTAAGATTATTTCAAAGAATATGTTGAAGAAGACTGGCACCAGTCGGAAGTAGTTCATTAAAAAAATATGTATAATATAATTGACTATCTGGAAAGCCCGTCCGTGGACGGGCAGCTAGACGGGGATCTCTTTTAACCGATATAATATTTAAGCTACAAATTTCGCAAAGAAAAATCGAGATATTTGAAGTTTTAAGCAAAACTTAGAATAAAGTGGGATTGAACCTTTTTAGTTTATCTACTAATTTAACAATAAACTAAAATATAAATATTTGTTATCGAAATTTTTAACATGAAGTACTTTTGTTTCTCGCTAGTCAATAAGTATAAAAGTTTTTTTTACTTTTGTAGAAATTCTTACCAATTCTGAGAAGATTCATTCAGCAAAAGTAGATAAGCAAAGTAGATTCTAATCCAATTTTAATTTTCTTTACTTTCAGATTTAATTTAAATTACATTATTTGTTAATTTCTCGTTTTTTTCTGGCAAAGTTTGTAAAATTATAAATTCCCTATCTTCTCTAAGTATTCTTTAAACAATGGAAATCCTGCAATATGTACTGGAGGGTGTTCCATACCCCCCAGACCCCCCGGTTTACACAGAAAGTTGCTGCTAAACTCCATGAGCAGTAAGGTAATTAAATAAATATGCTTTTCAAGTATTAATTTTTTCTATCCGAAGATTGCATTTCCCTCATTTTTACTTAAAAATTCAAATTTTCCGGTTAGTCCTAATCGTAGTTAATTTAATCAATTTTTCGGTTGATAAGATTGTAAACCGGGGGTCTGGGGGGTGTGGAACACCCTCCAGTACATATTGCAGGATTTCCACTCTTTTGGAATACTTGGAGAAGATAAAAAATTTATAACTTTTCAAATTTTGCCAGGAAAACCCGGGAAATTTGAATTTTCAAGCAAAAGTGGTATTTTTCATCAAAATATTACACGCTGTGGCAGGAGCAGCAGTAGCGTGCTGGGATTTTATATATCACGATTTCCTATGTTCAGTTAACTCATTTAGTTTTGATTACTATGATTATTAAATTTAATTGTTTTTTTTATAACGTAATTATTCATTATTTTCTTTCTGAAATATTTTTAATCCCAACTTTAGGTTAATATATTTTTCGGTTGGTTAAAAAAGTCGACCAATCAGAGTGTTTCTTTTTTCACCAAAAAATGACACGCTTGAGCAGAAGCTGGAGCAGCGTGTTGGAATTTTATGTATTAGGATGTTCAGTTAACTCATGCAGTTTTGATTACTATGATTGCTAAATTTTAATTGTTTCCTCTTATACCGGAATTATTTATTATTTTATTTTTCAAATATTTTTAGTCTTAATCTTAGTTTAATATATTTCTCGGTTGGTAAAAAAAATCGACCAATCAGAGTGTTCCTTTTTTAACCAAACAATGACACGCTGGAGCAAGAGTAGTAGCGTGCTGGGATTTTATATATTAGTATTGAGAAAAGTGTATAATTTATTTACAATACCATGTACAATATAATACTAGAAAAAGTAAAGAAAAATCAATGTTGATTGTTCATATTTGTTTTATTTGTTAACATCCATTATAATAATAAAATTTAATCATTTTAATCAAGTTATGTTAATAAGTTATAAGAAAATATACAAAATGTTAATAAATACATAAAAAGAAAACTACTTCTTGTTAAGAACACTTACCACAGTTATTTATTGTTTTACTCTGTGTTTTGTTACTAAATAATAATATTTATTTCAATGTTTAATAATAATTATCTTTATTTCAACTGGCTTGTTTTACATCAATTCTTTCTCTATAATTGTATGACCAACCGTCAAACGTCATTCAGATACAGGGTTGCCACATCCCTCCCTTTTTCTTCAATTTCAATGCAGGAACTACAGGCGCTTCATCCTCTTGAACAATTGTTTCATCATCTTCTGCTTGCGGAACTTTCTTTACATGACTAATATTTCTCCGATATTGTTTCCCATTGTTTTCCACAACTACCTCACTACCCACTACTGAAACGACAACATATTTCGCCTCATCAAACATTGGAGTTAATTTGTTGGGAAACACCACGTTTTTAAGAAGTACTTTATCACCCACTTGAATATCTGACGTCTTCGCATGTCGTCTTCCATCTTCCTTTACCTTTCTTTTTTGTTTTTAAACCAGATCCACATCTTTGACCAACAAATTTTCTGAAGGATTAATCAAATCTTGGATAGAAGGAATTTTGTCCTTCATTACTCGTTTATATAACAATTCGTATGGGGTAACCCCCGTGGTACCATGAGGCGTAGCATTATACATCCGTATAAAATGATATGTTTCATCTTGATAGTTCTTCCGAGTAGAATGTGCAATCTTAAGCCGTTTTACTAACGACCGATTCATATTTTCCACTTCACCGTTGGCCTGTGGCCAATATGGAGGAGATGTTATCAACTCTATACCATTTACTGTGCAGTACTCTTTGAATTCATCACTAACAAATTGACGTCCATTATCTGCTTTGATAGAACTAGGCAATCCATGGCGTGCAAAAATTTCTTCTAAAAATTGAATAACATTCGTTGATTTGATTGAACGTAAGAATTTCAACTCCATAAACCGAGAAAAATAGTCAATCACCACTAGAACATAATCACTATTAGGTAATGGACCTAATATATCAATCGCAAGACATATCCTAGCTCTTTGTGGAAATTTATGTCGAATCATGGGTGATGGAGAATTTGGTTGAGATACCACTAAACAATCTCGACAATTTTTTACTTTCCTTTCAGCGTCTCTATCGATTCCTGGCCACCACACTCTTGCTCTTAGTCTACGTGTCATCATCGTTTCTCCAGGATGCCCTTCGTGAGCTAAACTGAGGACTCTTTCACGTAACGATGAAGGAATTACAATCAAATTATTTCTTAGTATTAAATTGCCAATTGTTGATAATTCTAATCTAAACGGATAAAACGGAGAATTATTTCACCAACTGTTTGTCTTAATGCATTCACTGGCTTTCAATAAATCTTCATCTTTCTCCGATTCTCGTGACAATTCAGAAATTTTAAGTGCAATAGGAACTCCAATTTCAACAATAGCAAAAATGCTTTTTTCACATCCCATATCAAATGAATGACATGAATTCAGAGCACATAACCGAGACAATGAGTCTGCAATATTACTTTTCCCTTCTTTATACACCACCTTGTACGAATAACCTTGAAGACGTAATACCCAGCGCTCAATTCTTGCTGGAGGTCTCGACGTCGGTTTAAATATTGCTTCTAAAGGCTTATGATCTGTCTCAAGTTCGAAGTGTATACCAGCTAAGTAGTAATAAAATCTTTCTACTCCCCAAACTAAACCCAAACTTTCCTTCTCTGTTTGGGAATATCTTTGCTCTGTTTCCGATAATGCTTTACTTTATTACTAAAAATTTATTTATTTTCTCAATAAGTGTTTTATTGGGTTGGCAGGTTTCTGCATAACTACGTTCAATTGGAATTGTAAGTTTTATAAATCTATCATAATTTTGAATTAAAGGAAGAATCACGTTTAAGAATCCTGAACCAGGATAAGTTTTGTTATAATTTTTGAAAAATTTAGTTCGATCTCCAATTTTAATTGGAAGCGTTCCTTGATTAAATCATCTGTTGAACATGTAAATGCTTCAACATCATCTACACCATTGTCTAAAAGTAAAAAAAAGCTACAAATTTAAAACAATACCTATTGAACGATTTAATGATAAAGTTTAAATTTTACCCCATATTACTAAAGTAATGAACTAAACAACACATAAAAAGGTGTTCATTATATTGTACAGGATCCGAAGTAAGGTCGTCTTGCACCCATCTGCTTACCGGATAAAAAATATTTTTTATCAAACATAATATGGTAAAAAATATATCGCGAATGGGTTGCCTAATGAAATATGGTCATATAACCATCCTTAATTAAAACTACTGTAATCAATTTTTTTTCAATATTGCACCGACTTCCTTACCAAACGAATTTAACATTAATCGGAAGTATAAAGCATAAGGAACACGAAAAAATTAGGTTGCCTAACTTTTTTTTGCTTAAAATAAAAAAATAAAATGCCTAAAATAAACAATGAACTGAAACTAGTAATTTGCACAGATCTGCTTTCTCATTGAATCATATATTAAAAGAAAGATAATTTTATTGCGAACACAATGGTGTAGGGTTGCCTGCGAAAAATCGGTCATGAATCACGGTTGCCTGGCTTTGAAATTTCAAAATTGAAGCTAGCGACAGTGATGTGTGAGAGAGAAGCATTGCGCGTAATATGATAACATAATATTATGAGTTATAATGCGACTGCAAAATATGATATGATAGAGTCTAGACAAATAAAATTATGAATGAATGTAACAAGATCGAATTGAAAATACGTGTACACTGATAAAAATCATGTTTTATTCCCAAATACGCCGCGTATTTGGCCAATTGGCATTTGAGTTAACCAAATTGTTGAAAAAATGTTAGTCGGTTATTGGTTTTAAGCAAGACTGACTTTATTTAATAAGTTCTATACTATAGGTAATACATAGATAGCGCTTAGCCATATACAAGGTGTTTTGATATTATATTAACACTCCCACTATATCAAAACATCTGAGTCATTTAAACCTAAACATTCTACAAATTTACAATGTTTCTTAAAAGCTAAACCTGTGGTAAAAATGTCTGCAGGCATATCGTCTGTTTTTAAATATTTTATATCTACTACATTATTAGCAACAGCCTCTCTTATAAAATGATATCTTACATCGATATGTTTCGATCTCTTGTGCAATACTGGATTGAGTACAAGTTTTTGTGCACTTTGACTATCATTATACAAGATAATACAATTTAAATTTCCAGTTAACTCACTAAGTAAACTTCGTAGATACATTGCCTCTTTTGAAGTTTCGGAGATAGCCATGTATTCCGATTCGGTACTCGACAAAGCTACCGTTTGCTGCTTCTTAGTTTGCCAAGAAATTGCTGCATTTGAAAGCTTGAAACAAAATCCCGTATAGGATTTTCTGTCATAAGAATTACTTGCCCAATCGGCATCTACAAATCCTTCTAATTCAACACTTCCCATTGCAAATTTTAAACAATATCCCTTAGTACCTTGTAAATATTTTAAAATTCTCTTTGCATGTTTCCAGTGAACTTCATTATAACAATTATTGAATTGACTCAAAAAACTTACACTATAAGAAATATCAGGTCTGGTTAATACTGTCAGATACATCAAACTACCAATCAGTTGCTGATAAGGGAACTTCTTATCATTACAATTATTTTCAACATCACAATTTAGTTTGCATTCCATCGGTGTGTTAGCTGTACCACAATCGTCCATATTAAATTTCTTTAGTAGTCGATTCACATAATCCTTTTGATCTAAAGTGATATAACCTTTTTTTTTATTTACAATTATTCTCATACCTAAACATTGTCTGGCTTCTCCTAAGTCTTTTATTTTAAATTTTGAACTTAATTCTGTTTTTAAAGTGTCCAACTCAAGTTTATTATTTGAAAAAATAAAAAAATCGTCCACATACAAAGCTAGTATGGTTAATGACCCATTATTACATTTTATATACAAACATGGTTCAAACTTAGATTTTTTATAATTATAATTTACTAAAACTTCATCAACTCTTTGGTTCCAAGCTCGAGAAGACTGTTTAAGCCCATAAATGGCCTTCTTTAACTTGAGCACTTTATTTTCAGATTTTTCATAACCTTCGGGTTGTTCTATATAAACATCCTTGTCTAGTTTACCATTTAAAAAAGCAGTAGTAACATCTAAATGTCTTATCTCTAAACCTAACTCTACAGACAAAGCAATTAGTAATCGTAATGTTGAATGTCGAACAACCGGGGAAAAAGTCTCGTCAAAATCAATACCTGGTCTTTGTGTGAAACCTTTCGCAACTAACCTTGCCCTGTATCGCACTTGATTTTCACTTTATATTTTCTTTTAAAAACCCATTTGCACTTCACTACATTTTCATTTTTTGGCATACTCACCAATTCCCATGCTTCGTTTTCTTCAAACGATTGTAGTTCTTCCAACATTGCTTGCTTCCATTTCCTTCTGTCGGGTTTCGATAAAGCTTCTTCAACGGTAACTGGTTCTTCGTTCAAATCCATATTTTCAGTACACATGTATGTTACAAAATTTTCAAAAATTTTTGGTTTCTGTATTCTTTTCGATCTTCTTATTTCTGGATTGACAATTTGTTCTTCAACTGTGGATGTATTGTCGTTATCACATTCCTCAAGTTCATCATTGTCATCTCGACTTTCTTGAATTCCACTTTCTAGATTGTCTCCCACTGAATCGATTATCTCGTCATCAATTTCAATACAAGTGGCTTTATCCATTTTCGATTCTGTATTCTCCATTATAATGACATCTCGACTTGCTATTATTGAATCATTATCTGGATTGTAAACTCTGTAGCCTTTATTATTTTCGTTACATCCTACAAAAATTAGCTTACTGGTTTTCTTATCCTATTTTAGTCTTTTTTCTTTTGGAATATGAACCATTACAATGTTTCCAAATATTCTTAAATCACTTACATATGGTTTCCTATCTGTCCAAACTTCGAAAGGTGCTTTATCGTTTAAACCTGATGCTATTGATCGATTCTTTAGTAATACTGCAGTGTTTACTGCCTCCGCCCATAATTTCTTTGGTAAATCGGCATCGAATAACAAACATTTTGCCTTTTCTACTATCGTTCTGTTGGACCTTTCCACTAAACCATTTTGTTCGGGGATGTACGGGTTTGTTTTATGATAAATGATTCCATTTTCTTTTAAAAAAGATTCAAATTCTTTACCTGTATATTCGCCTCCGTTGTCGCCCCTTAAAACTTTAATTTTTTTGTTCTTTTGATTTTCAACCATATTTTTGAATTCCTTGAAATAATTTAAAACTTCATCTTTGGTCTTCAAATAATATACAAATATCATACGGCTGAAATCGTCCTGAAATAATAAAAAATATTTTGATCTGCCTCTATGGATTGTGTTTCCATTGGCCCACATATATCAGTATGTATTACTTCCAATAAACCTTTGGAACGTGTACCTTGTTGTGAGAAGGGCAAACGGGTCTGCTTTCCTTCGCAACAAACAATACAGTTTTGTTTTTTAATTCTGAATTCTTCATCACAACTTAAACCGTCTACTGCACCATTACTCATCTTATTTAAATTGACATAATTTAAATGTGCAAAACGACGATGCCAAGTTTCACTTGTGATTTTTTCTGTATTTGTCAACATACACTGCTCTGATTTTTTAATATTTAGTTTGTAAACATTGTCCATTAAATCCGCTACTGCAATTAATTTATGTTCTTTGTTGTAAATTTTACAACCGTTAGCATCAAATTTTATCTCGTTTCCATTCTTGATTAAGGTAGTACTGTCGGTTTTAGAATTACCGTTCAGAATTTAATGAAATTCGGCATATTAGTAGATTATGATATGATAATGATTCAATTAAAGTTTTGAAGAGCTACAGAGAATCAGAAAAAAGATATTGGCATTTGAAATTTCATGTTTTTAACATTGAGCCTTATGGGAAATTACAGGTTTTATCATATTTTACAGAAAGTGCCGTTCAGATTGCAATAAAAACGTAGAAAATGAGAGAACTTATGATATAAAACATTTTAGGCACTTAAAAGTACAGCTTCAGAGCTTGCGATAGTAATTATTAGCAAATAAATTTCAAAAATGTACTTTTTATATCGTAGTTCATTAGATGTGGCAACGTTGTAAAAAAGGTAAAAACGCGCTCGAAATTTAAAAATTCATTCAGCGATCTTTTTTTTTAATAACAATTGTTGATATATAGTTTTTTAATAAATTTAATGCTTTTATAAGCATACGTAAATTCTTTACAACTGTAATTTTGAAGCATCATCCCAACTAAAGAAAGAATCACCAAGTAAATCATGGTTGGGAATGTTTAATTAAAAGCATCATGAGCTCTATCGCAATTTATCTTTAGCAATATTTTCTAACTTGGACAATTTTTGTGTTACTTCTACCTATGTAACAAAATATTTTTTTATTGTGATTGAATGGTTTTGACGGTGACATTGGTTGCGTTTTAGAGAAATTGCTCTGGGCGATTCCTTGACATAAAGAAGGCGTTTGATAACACGTCCTTCAACTTAATAGAGCAGGCCTAGGGCAATCGGTCATCAAACCATAATCTTCAATTCCATCAAGAGTAACAACATGCTATGCATGCAATCGGACAGAACCAGCACTGTAAGGAACTTCCAAAAACCTTTCAAGGTTCTCATACCTGATAAGGAAATGGATGCCACCAAGCAGGAGCTGGAGCTCAAATGATAGCATCTGGTACCCAGATGCATCCAAAACGGAAATCAGTACTGGAGTGTAGAACAGGAAATGTGTTTGGCATAAACCTAGGCTGCCACGCTACTGTGTTCCAGGCAAAAATAACTGCAGTACCAGCTTGTAAAAAGAAAATGACATGGAGTTCTTATGCAAATAAGCGGATCTGTATTTTGATCAACAGCCAGGCAGTTTTAAAAGCTCTGGAGAGAGTGACAACACAATCCAGGGTTGTAATAAGTCACTTCTTCGATGTGCTAGTAGTACTTGCACAACAGAACAGCTTAACGCTGTGGTGGGTGCCTGGGCATCATTGTTAATGCTGCTGCAGAACGATACCTAGTAGGACCAGAACCAACTTGTGGGATAGCATATCGGATCGCAAAAGGAGTTAATAAGGAACTACTAAGTAAACAACATTTTTCGTACTGAAGGGACTTTCCGGGACTGAGGCAATCGCGGATGTTCATTGGTGGGCCCTTCAATAAAAAAAAAACTAGAAATCCTCAAGGTGAGTAGACCACAGCTGAGGAAGACAGTAGAACCTGTGGTAGGACTTACTGGAGATTGCTCATTGCTGCCTGAATAGGTACTTCAATGTATTTGGAATTGTAGAGTATACCTCATGCCGAAAGTGCGGTGTGGAGGAAGAGACTCACACCACTTACTATGTGGGTGTCCAACCCCAGCCCTGTTGAGGCTACGACACCTCGGCTGGGCATATCCGACAACTGAGAAAGTAATTCATTCGCCCATCAGCTGTGCAGTACTTAATTTTATTGAGGAAAGAATGCTGATGGAGTAAAACTTTGAACGCGGGGTACAATAAGCTTCGAGCTGAAGTGCAAGTGAGCAAGGAACCATAATCTTTTCAGAAATAATAATAATAGTTGCGTTCTATTTTCTATTTACTGAAAATCTAACATAATCAAAGTGCAAAACTGCGTTCTGTTTACAACTTAACATCTAAGAGGAAATTAGAATCTTATGCTTATTGTGTGCGTTATCTATAAGGTAATTCGATATCAACCTTAGTTCCTATTGCTAAATTTACATGTCATATTTCTGTCAAACTTTATAAAATTAAAGAATTGTATTTCAAATCTGTCAAACTGAAGTTAAATTCTATGGCGACGTTGCCTAATCTGAATACTGCCAAAGAGTATGTATATATAGAGGGACAGCTCTTATGGGTATACTTGTCACAGGTAATTTTCGATTTTTCGTCGATTTGTAACGACCTCAGCGGCCAATATTAGCATTATATAAAGTGTAAGGATCGGGATATATAGATTACTATTCTATCATTACAGGTTACTGCAAACTATAATGCCTACACCAACTGTACCTTTTGGTACCTGGACCTATGCCTGGACCTTACACCTTACCTGACCATACCTAGAAGGTTGTCTTTGTTTGTAACGATTATGATAATCTGCTCAGTAAAGAATTACATTTTTCCACGACTTTTTGAAAGTGAAACTTATATATTAAAAACACACAATTTCAAATTTTATAGTTTTCTTACAAATATTTATTTATTTTATATTTATTTTAAATAATCAGGTCCATCAATAAATTTAGGTATATGGATTAAAAAGTATAAATAAGCATTGAGATTGTTCTTGTTCTTGACATTGTATTATGCATTATTATTCATGCTTTAAAATTCTTTTCTTGTGTACCACTTTTTGCTTTTCTGTTTTGCTTTCATTATTTATTAATTTATTACAATTATATAACTTTGTAATTAATAGCTTATTTATCAAAAACATTCTATGTTCACCGCAATTAGTATTATTTAAGAAATTATTTATGGTTTCGTTTTTTCGCAATTCTACCAAAATGGAATGTTTTATATTTATTGCATGTGGAGCCACAGATACAAAGTTTTCATATATTTCTAAAGTGGATTTTACAATTTGAAATAGTGTCTCTGTGGGTCGATTTAAATACTTGATTTCTTCCTTATTTCCCGAATAATCTCTATTTAAAATCAATAATTCATTATCGTCCACTAATTTTTCTTGGTCGTTTTTAATGAATTCCTTTGTACATCCTTCACATTGAAATTTTTTCAATGTGCGTTGCGCAACATATCCAGCAAAATAGTTAACTGAACACGTTTCTAAAGTGGTAGTACTATCATCGGTACTATTGATTGATGGTGCTGGTGGTGAAGAAGAAGAGAGGTTGAATTCCGTCAATCTCGTGTCGTTTTCATTCATTTCATCTAATGGTGTACTACTGTCATGAATTAAAGATGTTTCAAAAATATATACATCGTCATCGTTTTCACAATTTGCCTTCTCGGTTGACATTTCTAAAGACGATTGCATAATTGATTGAAGAGCAAATCGAAAATTATTTAACGAGGGGTTGTAATCGAAACCCCTTTTTTGACGAATTTTTGCAAACAAATTTTCAAGGGGGTCTTGATTTAATCTGTTAGTTAGCAAAAACATTTTGGAAGCTTTAACTTCGTCCCACAAAATGAGAGTTCCATTTATAGTTTGAATTAACCCTTCAAAGCAATACGGCTGATTTTTTTCAATTTTCCAACTTTCTATAAATGCAATTGCTTGTCGCAGATTATTTTCTACCATGGGAACTTCCACAGATAATGCACATTGATTCGGATTCGGATGGTATTTGGATTTTGAATTCAAGTTGTCAAACATATCGTTCATTTTTAGTAAAAATTCGGCCGTGTAGCGAGCTTCATTCGGTAACTGCTTCGTACCAATGCAAGTTAAAATTGCCGAACTACATGATCGACTAAAAATTTGAGCTGCCAATGCCACATTCATTTTTTGAAAATTATTCGGATTTATATGTTTATCTTTGATCTTGTTTAGAGCTGTAGATAATCGACCCATTGCGTTAATTTTGAACACATCTTGAATATATTTCCAAGAAACAGTTTTACCGTCTACAAGTATATCCTTACGTAACAAATTATTTCTAACACTTTTTAGTAGGTGAGGAGAATCAAAAAGAGCAATAATTTTTTTTTCTTTATAGATGAAATGAGGATTAGAAGATGTCACATTTAATTTTGTGTATAATAACCTATTGTTTGATCCTTGATCACAAACAGTCGCTTTTATATTCAATCCAATTTCGAATAAAATATCTAGCGTTTCTAATAAAAGTTTTGATAAATTTTCACCGTGAATACTAGTCGAAGAAACAAAGTAAGCTACTGGCATTTTCCAATTTACAAAAAGGCCGCGCACCATAAACGTTAAAACAGTTTTACCCAAATTCTTTGTCCTACCAATGTTTTCACCCAAATCTTCATAACCTTCTATCAAGTCTAAATCTGAAGCATACGTTATATAACTTTTTATAGACATTTCATCAAACAACAACACGCATTGCTTTTCGCGATCTTCCATGTGTTCGACTTTTGATTTCAAACTTGTTAAGAAATCATTATCGAAACCAGTCTTCAATTTTGCCACTCCTAACCACTCTCGAACAGTTGAAATCCCCGGTAATTTGAATTCCAATTTTTTTCTTAAATACGTATAGCACGCCGGCGATTTAAAAAAAATCTTCATCGCCATTTTTCTCTCATCTACAGTCCACTGCTTCACACGTTTCGTTTTATTCAACTGCATGTTCACGAAAGTTTTCACGGTTGTTGGTAAAGGTGACAATACATCTTTAACAACATCTCTTTCTGCGTACGTTCGTAATCTTTTCTGAAGTCGTTTATTAGATTGTTTGCACGCAGTCAATTGTTTTGTTTTTATTTTTAATTGTTTTGTTTTTATTTCTAATTGGTTTTTTAAGTTTAATATTTCATCGGGTGTATCAATACTTTCATTTCTTACAGGAAAATCGAGAATATTTAAAAATGGATATTCATCTGATATAGTTTCTACGGTTGTAACAGGTTTTGTACTAATATTATTAGTATTATTACCTGAAAAAAACTCAAGAAGTTTTTGCGTTTTATCGCGATGAGAATATGTACGCGAAACTGGGGTTACTTGAAGATTTTCTTCGGTATCATCATCCCACAGCGTTTCCGAATAAGTTCTTTTTCTTAAATTGTCAATGGAACAAATATCATCTTGAACATCTTGAACGCTTTGAATGACATTGCTTCTAGCGATCATCTCTGTTCCAGCATTATATTGACGAGGAATAGCTGATGGTATTAGCTTGTGATGTGTTTGATTCACAAAACAGTTTTCTGCGAAATGATTTTCGCACAATTTCATGTATTTCAATTGATCGTCTGAAAACTCCAAAAGCTTTATGTTTCCTGACGCAGCAATCCATTGTTTGCATCTCTCCTCATCATTCACAGGAAATTTGTAAAATTTTCTATTAGATTTACGCATAATAATATTGCAGTCAGCATAATTACATTTTGTGTACGACATGATGGAATCTGATTATTACTCTGTAATTGTTATATTGTAAACCAGAACATAACATACATTAATATACTACCAAAAATAATTGCTTTAATTACCAACCATCATGTATTTAAATTGTTAAATATTTATTATTTTTACAACATGTCAGTGGCGTATTCAGAAATTATGTGTAGGGGGGGGGGCTGGAATCAAAAAGTAAAATCACAACATTTAAAACTAGCAAAGCGACAAAGATAATTTGTCATAAAAATTGTTTTTTTTTGCTATTTTGGTATTTTTATGACAAAAGAAATCAAGATTTGAAAATCGTTCAGTACTTTTAAATATTCAAATAACAAATAATTGTATGATTAGCTATAGAGGGGGCTCGGGCCCTCCGCGTAAATACGCCACTGCAACATGTTATCAACAATGATAACATCGTAAGGCAACCATCGATAGTTTCGACGTATCGATACGTCTGACATCGATGACAAAACATCGACCGATTTCTTTTAAAAATTATGTTCACCACGAGGTTTGAAATTTAAATAAGTTTAAATTATTATTTACTGTTAGCACCGTTCACCTATTACAATAATCTCATTGTATTGTCCAGTAGGTACACACTTAACAAATTCTTATCTTTTTTCTATACTTACTTTAGTGCCAGCAATTTTAGTTAATCTTTTCAGGGTCTAATCCTACCTAGTCCCGTACCTGGGTTCTTTCCCACATAGCTTCATTTTTAATAGGAATCAATTAATTCAATAATGTTATTTCCTATGTCACCCGTGATTATTCAATGATGTATTATTATTGAAATGCTGCATAAATTGAATCTTATAATTAGAGAACGGATTTTAGTCTATTATGCCTATCTTTAATATTAAATGTGATGTGAAATTTTCTTAAAATGTTACGATTTATGAACGCTAAGTTTTTTAATAACGACAATAAAAAATATACCTAGTCGATCATAAAGTTTCAATGTATTTTAACTGTGGTCAGCTATGCTATGCTATGTTGTGTCACGTTAATTGGCTGAGAACGCTACTTTAGTTGCTAACATTTTCTTTGCTAGGTATTCAATGCAAAAATGTTCTCGGACGATAGATGGCTTTACTAATGTTTCAATATAAAAATGTTTTCGGACGATAGATGGCTTTACTAACTTTTTTATTTAGCAGCTATTGTTCCCGGGCGATAGATGGCTTTGCTACGCCCTCTGGTGGACGGTGGGATCTCTACATTTCAATTTTTAATGCATGACTGGTCCTCTATATATACATACTCTTTGATACTGCGTAAATTAAACGAGGCAGTGTATATTTTTGACTCTTGCAGTACCGACAGTACTACCTTAAACAACTTACGGATAATAAATTTGTTGTCAATTCTGGAACATATAAAGTACTGCTAATTTTAACGTTAAAACTTTTTTTCCTTTTTGTTTTGTTTGCTATCATAACATCTTTAAATTTTGTGTTATTTGATATTTCACTAATAAGGTTTTTGTTAGCAACTAAATGAGTACTTGCACCTGAATCAGTGTACCAGTCATTTTTATTAAATGTTCCACTTAAAAACACTACATTGAAATCATGATATGTTTTACTTTTATCACTGTTGTCTTTCTTGTCATTGTTAACTAAATTATGGCACTGATTAAAGTAATGTCCGAATTGTTTACATTTGTAACATTTCACATTTTTCTTGTCATTTGTTTTGACATTTCCATTACTACCAACTGAAACTTTCTGGTTACGACGCCAATTTGCTTTGCCGGCAAACGCGTTACCTGTTTTTTCAACATCCATTTCTATGTCCATTCATTTTGTTTTAATTGAATCAGCTGTGATCGCAATGCCTGAATGTTCAATCGCCATGATCATCGGAGCATATTTTTCTGATAAATTCGTCAATAATAATGAGCCAATCCATTCGTCATTTATGTCGAATCCCGTTCCTCGCAATCTCTGCGCGGTTTCTACGATTTTATTCACATACGACGCCATTGAATCACTATTCTCTAAACGGGTTGATATTAATATACGTAGTAAACTTATCTTTCTTGTAAAACCTGAGTCATCGAAAAACGATTTTAACTTTTCCCATAGTTCCTTCGTTGTTGCAGCTTGCCTGATATGCGGGTAAAGTGAAGCATCTATTGTTAATATCAATTTTGCTTTCGCTTTAGCATCACTTGTAGCTTTCAAATCCTCTCCTGTTATACATTTATCTAGTCCATCTAGAATTAGTAAATTTTCTGTTGCGAAACTCCAATCATCATAATGTTCTCTTCCCATTAACTTCAGAACACTAGTATGATAACTTTGAGCCATTTTATGCACTAATAACTTCCTGACTATATTTTCTTAAAAACACACGCGGTAACTGAGCACATAACCTGTTGAAGAAATGACTAGTCGGTTATTAGTTTTAAGCAAGACCACGATACACTTACAACGGTATGCCAACGCGCAGGTGATGCCTATCTCTGTCTTACAATCTCTGACGTCATCGGGAAGCAACCGCGTTACGTTTATATGTAAATGTAATGAATTTACTTAAATATTTTGTCATTATCGCGAAGTATTTGGGATATTGCACTTGTATAATAAATGTGATGAATTTATTTACATAAAACTATACAGAATGAACTTATTTTAAACTAGAAATTTTCAATAATAATTGTTTTTTACATAATATTATCTACCTTATATTTTAGTCAAATTCTATTTCTTTATTTGAAACACTTGAAAACTAGTCTAAAAGACTTGAAACATGTTGAGTAGAAATAAATAAATAAATAGAATTTGACTAAAATAAAACAGGTAATATTAATCAATTCCATTACATCGGCTCCCCTCAATTATTATTTTTTTACACATTATTTTTAAAAATACTTCATTAATTATATATGGCAAAAATTGACTGCTACTGTAAAATGCAAAATTATTTGTAATTGCATAAGTTTTTGCATTAGATGGGTAGTTACCTTAATAGGTAACTAATAAAGCCCAAAACAAGGAAATAAAATAGTTGAAGGAATTTTGAGGTATACCCACATGAATAGTAGTACCACACCAAAAATATAACATTTTTTAATTTAAAAAGTATACAAGGCATATTTAAATCACCAATCATAACAAATTAATACAATTCTATACGTCAAATTTAAAATCTGCTTCCCGATGACGTCACTGTGCGCAAACCAAACGAGTTTTGGTTACAAAGTCGGCATACCGTTGTAAGTGTATCGTGACCAAGACTGACTTTATTTAATACGTTCTATACTATTATAGTATAATAGGTAATACATAGATGGCGCTTAGCCATATACAAGGTGTTTTGATATTATATTAATATAAATTTCAATCGATTCGAGAACACTGTATTTGAAATCACTACATTCAAAAATTTGTGTAGATGGCGTAACAATATTGAACTTATAACAGAAATACTCCTGGCAAAAACGATGTATTTGAAAGAATGAAATGTAAGATTTATTTAGACAAATAAGAAACGGGGCTGAAGGCGGCCGTGCACACACCCGAAGAGAATATGAATTTGAAAAAAACACAATTTGGAATTGATGTAGATAAACAATTTCTTTCGATTAATTTCATGAATGGTTTTCCCAGAAAGTTTTAAGTTAGGTAGAAACAATTACGACGTTTGCAAGCAATAAGCAGGAAGTGGTTGTTATTTTAAAGAATGCAACTAACCACTAACGTACTACGTCTTTTACAAAATTTTCCCGCTTCATATTGCTATAAAATAACGACTTACTAAATACAATTATTTATAGTAGGTCAAACAAGCCCTACTTAATATGATTTGTAGCAACATATTTTTGTATGAAAATTTGTTACTCTTATTAATATTATAAAATTGCAATAATTTTCATGTAATTCATTTATTAAAGAAAAACAGCGCTGTCAAATTACCAAATTGATAAATCATATTATATAACAATTTTCAGGGAACCAAAAACACAAAAATAATTTAAAATACTAACTAAATTATAAATAAAAAAAGTGTTCAACACATAATTTATTAATACTGGGATCGCTGGGATAGATGTCTAGGCGCCTAGTGCAACTTGATACGTAGCACTTACCAAAAGTTGCTGACTACCCTTACAATTGCAATGGACAATTTGCATGATTTTTAATTTTAGCATATTAATATTCTAAATAACAACATATGTAATGTGTCTTAATTTTTTTAAATTTGGTTCACAAATAAAGTCAGAAAAATATATTGAAATTTAAATGTATATTTGTCGCGCGAAATCGTATTAATAAATATGGCTGACTTAATTTGAAATTTGAGGATTTTGACGTCATCAAAATGGCGATTAGAAACTAAAATTTGGTTACTTCATAACTTCATTATTGGTTGGTACTTGGTAGATACTTTAGTGGAAATTATACTGGTGTATTGGCACCAATTGTTGAGGCTCATGTCGTCACATCCTGATTTCAATCACGTGATTTTTTCAAATAAATTATAACATTTCATTAATTTTTTGCGGGCTGACAATACAGAATTTTGATAAATCACTCAAATATTCTGATTATAGGTATATTGAACTATCAATAAATGCCATTTTGAGTTGAATTTGAATTTTATGCAAATTGTCCATTGTACATTGCATTCAGTTCATTTTGATCCTCTTCGCTGTGGATAAAAAGTTTATATAATTTATAAATATATAATTTTATAACTATTGTAAGTAAAGGTTTAATCCCGTCATCGGCATACTAACATTCAATTAAGAATATTAGTACTACGTACTACTAATTGTGTTTAGAGTGAATTTAAAAAAAAACAGTGAATTTAAAAGTTTAAAGATGGACCAACAAACAATAGACTATTTAAATAAATGGAATTTACCGGATTTGGTAGAAACATTTAAAAGTAAGTATTAATTTATTAATATCAATTTTAATTTTAATCTTAGTCCAAGAGCTGGTGACGATTTTAGCTGGGTAGGTATTTTAGGCAATTTGAAATTATAAAAATCATACTATTTCGATATTAGTAAATCTGGAATTGGGATTCTGCTTGACCATTTGCGGTTATTTAGCTACAGTGCAGCATAGCAGTAGTACATTTGCAAAAATTTTATTCAAAAAAACATGCTTTGGGCACCTTGAAATTTTTTTTATTTTTTAGTTTAGCATTTATGAAATCCAGAAATGAAAATACCAGACGCTTTGGACGGTTGTAAAGTACAGACCGTCCAAAACATACTTTAGACACTCTGAAATTTTTATAGCAGCTTTTAAATAAGTGCAACAAAGAAGTCTTATGCGTAGATACAGGTACGAGAGAGAAAGTTTAAAGGCACCAGCCGGGCCTCTGTCTCGGCGGACTGTAAGTAAGTTGGTTGCTGAAAGATTTTTATTGACTGAAAGATTTTGATTTTAAATTTGTCTATAGTTTGTTATTCTATCTGAGCCAACGTGACCACACGAAAAATTATTTTTAATTTCTTTTTAAACAGTTTTTTGAGGTGTTGGAGTTTTTGTTATTAACATTTAAACTTATTAATTTAAATTTACAATGACAATTTTTTTAATTTATTTTTTAAAACTTTCAGGAGGCTGGTGATATTAACGAGTTTCAAAGAGAGAAAGTGGACAAAATGTTCAATATGGGTCTACCAGTG
Organism: Cantharis nigra; assembly: GCA_958510845.1. NCBI lineage: Eukaryota > Metazoa > Arthropoda > Insecta > Coleoptera > Cantharidae > Cantharis > Cantharis nigra. Next base: position 48,430,480 of record OY294028.1, read on the forward strand.
CAGCCATACATTGTTGGGGTTGGAAAGACCTTAGAAGAAGTGACCGATTTTTATGTTGTAGTGGATGATTTACGATACAAATTTGAATCACCATTAACAGCGATTTGAAAGGAAAAATAAGGCACATATTATTAAATGACAATCAAGTTACATTTTTGTTCAATAAACATCATAAGCTTCAATGGACAATTTGCATAAAATTCAAATTCACCTCAAAATGGCATTTATTGATAGTTCAATATATTTATAATCAGAATATTTGAGTGATTTATCAAAATTCTGTATTGTCAGCCCACAAAAAATTAATGAAATGTTATAATTTATTTGAAAAAATCACGTGATTGAAATCAGGATGTGACGACAGGAGCCTCAACAATTGGTGCCAATACACCAGTATAATTTCCACTAAAGTATCTACCAAGTAAGTACCAACTGGTAATGAAGTTATGAAGTAACCAAATTTTAGTTACTAATCGCCATTTTGATGACGTCAAAATCCTCAAATTTCAAATTAAGTCAGCCATATTTATTAATACGATTTCGCGCGACAAATATACATTTAGATTTTAATATTTTTTTCTGGCTTTATTTGTGAATCAAATTTTAAAAAATTAAGACATATTACATATATGTATGTTGTTATGTAGAATATTAATATGCTAAAATTAAAAATCATGCAAATTGTCCATTATCATTTTCACGCATTTAAAGTTACTTCCACTTGCGAAGTATATTATTTCTAGTACTAATATTATTAATGTAAGACCTAAAAATATATATCTATTTTGTACAATGTTAAAAATGATTTGTGCAATAATGTGTACATAGTAAAATATTTGTTTTAATTTATAATGTTTAAGTTTTAATTAGTAAGTTTTAGTTTTATTTAATAAATCCTAAATCAATTTTGATTTGTTTGAATTAATTTTGTAAATAATTTGTATTTTTGTTTCTTTTGTAATTTTGTTTTATTTTATAAAATAAATTACATTTTTAATTCATTATAAACCTGAACTATTTTGATGTACCTATACCTGATAAAATAATAAGTAATAATTCACCTATGAAAGAATACCGGAATAAATCATTAGATATAAATAATAATTAGAATAACTAACTTTTTTTGAGCAGATTTGATATAATTTAATAAAAAATTAAAAGAAACCTAGTACATTTTTTTTAAATAAGTAATACGTATAGATTTTCAAACATAATTATTAGCCACGTACTCGGATGTTTGACACCAAAAATCTATCCGATGAGAATAATTATTGTTTATTTAGCAATAACATAAATACGAATTTTAGCAAAACGTTTAATTCTTTACGACAATCTTCCACATTTTTTAAGAATTGTTTTATTTTAATAAATATTACTTAAGTCAATATCCGTCATTATCACCTCAAAATTATAAAAAATTACGATAGCGTTGTTTGTATTTGAGACAATCAATCTATGATCAAACGAAAATTATTAAGAAATTCAATAAAAGACAATGTAGATTTCCGCAACTATTTGTATGCTCGCTCAAATTCTGAAAGAAGTAGACAGAATATCTTATTTTTTTATTGAATAAAAATGTTATTGTAAGAAAAAGATTGGTAGGCCAGAGAAAATCCTTAATATATTAACTCAATCACATACATTTTTGAATTAATTGCGTGCAAAGTCTCCACAAATACTGAAACAATCGTTATGAATACGCCATGTATTTGAGTGAGCGATCTCCTTCAAATACGTAGGGTACTTTAACCTATGTCGTACCATACTTCGCCGTATTTAAACACATGGCGTATTTGACTCAACTCAAACTAACTTTGCTCCAAGTTTTCTTTTTATCAGTGTAGTAACTAGTCCCTAGCCTGCACCTGTGTGCTTTACGCACACAATATATACAAATAATTTCACAATAGCAAAATTAAACATAACATAACCAAAATCCAATACCAATTTAGAACAATTCAAAAATCATTCAAACGAAAATTCAAATTTCAAAAAAAACAAATCTCATAACAATCAAAATTTTCAAGCCATAAAAAAAACTCAAAATTTCATTTGGTAACACGACAATACATACATATTATATACATACAAGCGCTACAACACAGAGTGGGTTTTGACTAACCACTTCATTTTATGAAGGGTTTTCAAGGCAGATTACCTCGGTCGTTTGCCATTGCCCGCCGATATATTATATTAGCTTAAAATATAAGAATTTTTTCAAATTTTCTGTAGTTATAGCTTGTAAATAGAAGAAGGTTTTAGCAAAATTTCATCACTGTCCCTTTCTCGAGAAATTAATTAGTAATTGAGCAAATTAGTAATAGAGTTGTTACGTTCAATTCTTTAAAAATAATATACAGTGTGTTCACAATAAGAGGTAACAGTGAATAATTCTTATATCGTACGAGATACGAAAAAAAGTTTAAATAGTTTTTCATTCGACTCGAAATTTGCCATCGGAAACTGCGGAGTTAAATTTTTTTGTACTTCAAACCCAACCGGAAGTAAACATAAATTTTTTTTCAAATAGCAACATGCCATTTTAAATATTTTTGTAATTTGAAGTTTTTTCTTTATACCTACAAACTTATAAAATTCTCATAGGGTTACATAAGAAAATTTTCGAGAAAAATGCATGATACATTTATTAATTATTTAATTTATTTAGTGTGCTATGAAAAGCAAAACAACATCACGGTACCGAAAACACAACCTATTTAATAATACTAATCTATAATTTAAAACTTGTTGGTATTATAAATATTATGTATATCTCGGTTTTTATAAGTTTTATGCCCGATTGCACCAACGTTCCTTAACCTTAAGCTTCACCCTAAATCGCTAAGTACGACCTTTTTTCATTGCACCACTGATTTAGGTGTTCCTTAACCGCTTAAGGACCACCCAAATTTAAGCCTCCGATTTCGGAGGCTTAAATTTGTTAAACTGCCACTTAACCTATAATATTAAAATGTTGGAACATAATTCATAATCTACATGTCATATTTTTCTATATAGTTGAGTTTAATTTTCGATTTTTCATAAAAGTATAAATCCAAAATATATTCAGATGAAGAATGACTTGTTTGAAGACGATTTGGAAATGTTAGACAAATGTACGAAAGAGCAAATTATATACATACTAAGGATGATTTATCGTTTTTAAAAAGATTTTGATTTTGAAACGAAACGGTTATCATTTTCTTCCAAAGTATTGGTCTCATTTTCTCCTATGCTATTAACAGATGCAACTTCCACGCTTTTAAATGATGTTGATGCAACTGCATCTCCTCCAAAACTAGTAGGTAAAACCTACAACCGTCTTGGAGTTAATGATGAACAACAACAGAGAATCGTTGTTGTCCACATTAATCATATTGCCATTAACCCCTAACCCGGTTGTATTTTGTACCTTCTTGGTATCAGCAACTTTTTTGCGTACCTCTTTTTTTGTTGTTATATACCTTTTTAAGTGATTAGGTAGCTCTAGTATAATTATTACTGGCATTAAGGGGAGATCCTGCTTTAGGAGGACCAAAAAACCATATTTTTCGGAATTTTTTTTAGAAGGAAAGAAATAACCAAGTCCATCCCTGGTCGAAATGTCGAAATGTTCCAATATTGGAGTTTTCAGATTATTTTATTGTGTAATTCAACATAACAAAAACTTTTTTTTAAAGAAAAATATTGAAATGCAGCCGGATTTACACATACTTTCGATACGAACTCCACAATCATTATCTTCAATTGGCGGAAAAGATGGAGCTCATAATTTTGATCTGAAACCAAAAAACCAGAAAGGATTTTAATCTTCATAAATTTTTCTTCTATGTGAACCCGAAGAAATTGTCAAATTTAGAATTTTTATCGAATCGGAAAAAAAAGTATGTTTCTCAATAAAAAAAAATTTATTTCATTCGCTCAAAAAGTTGTTTAAACATTTATTTTCATGATTCTTTTTAGTTCAAATAGAAGAAAAATGGATGAAAATTAAAATCCTTTCTGGTTTTCTTGATTCAGATCAAAATTATGAGCTCCATCTTTCCCGCCAATTGATTGTGGAGTGCGTATCGAAAGTGTGTGTAAATCGGCTGCATTTCAATATTTTTCTTAAAAAAAAATTTTTTTGTTACATTGAATTACACAATAAAATAGTCTGAAAACTCCAATAGACTTGGTTACTTCTTTCCTCCTAAAAAGAATTCCGAAAAAAATAGTTTTTTTGGGCCTCCTAAAGCAGGATCCCTCCTTAAAGTTTCTACTAATTTCTGCTGAAGTCTTTTCCTTTTCCCTCCAAGTTATAGTATCGGTTTTTTTGTTTTCAATAATACCTTTATATTTAGCTACACAATTTATAAGCAGGATTATATCTTCGGCAGTATAATTGCATCCCCGGTGTCGCTTGATATTTTCCATGTTTTTAATGTTGATTCTACAAAAATAAATTATATTTTAATTCAATTTGTAAACAATTGCAGTAAATTTTTTCGCAAATAAGAAGTAATAACAATGTAATTCACCCCCATTTTCTAAGTTATAAATGACCACAGAATAAAAAATAATTAAAATTCACAAATAATGAAAATGAACTTATTTAATTTTTCTGGTAAATAATTAATCTACACCTTGTGAAATTAATTATAAATATAAAGTGTAACCAAAGTTACTTTACAAAAAATGCGATGTTGCTAAATTTATTTAAGGCTTTACTAAACCAAACTCGAATAGGTGTGGTGCAATGCAACCTACACTAAGGGCCACCTTAACGTTAAGGAAGGCTTTACTAAACCTCACCTTTAAGGAAAGTTGGTGCAATCGGGCATTAATAACAAATATCAATTTTTACTTATAAAAATCATTACTTTTTTTAATTTTGTTAGTAGGTTGGATTGCAGGGATAGTCACTAATAAAAATTTTTTTTTTTTATTAATTTCATATTTGTAATTTTAGAAAATGAACCTTTCTACATGCATTTTTATAACTTTGTTTATCGTTTATGATACTTAAAAAGTATTTTACTATACACACATAATAAGACCAACATTCGTGAAATGTAAATTGAACCTACTTTTGTCTCCGATTTATCTCCTATACATCCTTAATCATTGTGTTCGTATTGAAATGTCGTCTACTGTATTAAAAAGTTTCTTGTGCCGTCTGTAAAATTATTTGTTTATAACCGATTTATAACTTACGAGGAAGGCGCGAATACAGGATTTCGCTTAGGGGGACGTAATTTCTGTTTGATTTTACCTATCTTCCACATAATGTGTTCTAAACAAAGAAAAATTGTTCAAGTACTTCCTCCGCCTGTATCCGCGCCTGACGGCGTTTACTATGTAGATCTTAGAAGATGTGACCAATATAAATTTAACATTTAAATTATTTTTAAGAAAATTTCAATAACAAGCTGCTAACTCCTGAGATGTCCAAAAAACAACTTGAAAATCTACATTCGGAAGCAGAAAAAATTTATGCAGGATATTTTAATCAAGACGGTACAGATTATATTGGATGTTCTTCACATATTAAACACGAATTTTATCAATTACTTCAAGAAGGTGTTTATAATGTTGCAAAATTACGAACTTCCGAGCCCTTATATCACGCTTACGATTATGCGTTTAATATTTTAGAAACGGAATGGTTGCCTTTGTTTTTTCACAGTAATCAGGTAAGTGTGTGTTACACTTATAATATTATCTAAAGGGGGGCGATACATGTAACCGCCTGAATTTTGACCGTTTTTTAGAGGCCTATTTAAATTGGATAGAATGAATGAATCGTTTTTAAATACAGTACGTTTCTTCATTATATATTAAAATACAAGTTCCAAATTTTTTAAATTTTATTTTGAAAAAATAAAATAAATTGACACACTTTAGAAAAAACAGTCCTATTTTTCACTCTTTTTTTCGTTGGTTTTTGGGTCAAAAGTGGTAATTTTTGAAATTGTTTTTGGCATTTTTGAGGTTCAACTTGAAACTAATACTATAGAGAAGACGTGTGCCAAATTTCATAACAATCGGTTGAGAAATGTAGTTACGAGAAAAACGCGTTTAAAGTTTTGACACACAGAAACTCGATGATTACAGCGACATACCAACTAGTCAGCGATACTAGGGCCATACATTTGAGATGTTATTTTAACTACGAGTATTTATGCATTTATTTATTTATTTTATTTCTATTTATTTTACATGTATCGCCCCCCTTAAATTATTTACCCGCATCAAGCTAGCGCCGTGCCGTCACTTTCGCAAAACCTAAGAAAATATATGGAAAATTTGTGGCTAATGGACAATTTGCATAAAATTCAAATTCACCTCAAAATGGCATTTATTGATATAGTTCAATATATCCATAATCAGAATATTTGAGTGATTATTCAAAATTTTGTATTGCCGGCCCGCAAAAAATTAATGAAATGTGTTGTGTATGATAACCTTTTAGCGGTTAGGCCCACCTAGGACGTCGAAAAAATGGTTAACTTTTGCAATTTTATTTTTTTGTTACAAAATATTAATAAACAAGCAAGTTAAAGTGCACTTTCCATAAGCTTGCATGTTTTAAAAAACACGTTTTGCGGTGAGCAGTGTTAATTGGAACCAGGTCATCGAAAATCAAAAATTCAAAAAATATTAGATAATCTATTAGTTGCTCTACACCTTTTCCAACTGTTTTTGAGAAATCCTCAAATGTAATTAATATTTTCTAATTTATATTGAGAAGCCGTAAAATGAAAATGAGAAAGCGTCAAATGAAGATGAGAAAACGTCAATTGTAACACGGAAAGCATATACATTTTTAATATGGTTTTTTTTAAAGAAGTATGTTAATTTTATTTATTTATTGGTATTATATAACAAATACACAGCATGAATTGTTCTTGTTCATAGCCATATCTTAAATCTTATTATTAGAGACCAACTTCCATATCTTCCATTGCTAAGGCTCTTGCTAAGATGCGTTGTGCAGCACGAGCACGGTCTGGTACAACTCGGCGCCGCTAACTCGGCGCCAGCCAACCTGGCGCCGCCAACCCGGCGCAGAACCAACTCGGCGCCAAACCAACCCGGCGCCGACAGACTCGGCGCCAGGTCAACTCGGCGCTAGGCCAACTCGGCGCCATAAAAATTATTTTAAATGTTATTTAATAAAAAAAAATATTTAAACTTAAATAATGTTAAAAAACATTATTAAGATTATTAGCTTTTGAAATTAATATATTTTTTCTATGTTTTTAATATATGTTCTCTTAGTTCTAATGTTTTTAAATTAATAATTTATTTAAAAAAATTAAATGATTAAAATTAAAATTGGCTTATTGGTTCATTTCATAATTATGCGCTATTCCACGTAAAAATGTAATTATATTTCGGTTTTCGTAATCTGTAACCAGTTTCAAAATTCGTTCATCGCACTCCCTATATTTTTTTAATTTTGTCGGAGGGTTATTGCCTGCCACTAGTTGTTCATAATATAAATCACGCCCTCTTTGCACTTTTCTGAGACCATCTATAAACTTCCATATCGTTGGGTGGTCCATCGCCAATTCGTTTTGTAATCTGCGATGACAAGCTTCGGCATGGTTATTTGTACGATCCTCGCCGTTTAAAGTTCTCTGGTAGAGATTCCACATGGATACCGGAAATATAGGCGGGCGCCTCCTATCTCTGCGCCTGTTTGCTCTTCCGATATAATTATCCTCAAACCAATCCAAAAGTGGTCGAAGCTCATCAGGCAATTCATCTTCCAAAGCATCAACCGCTTCCTCTAAGTCGTGGATCGGAACGAAGGCGATTGCGAGTATCATCCGCGCTTGCAAAGCAAAATCGGGTTCATTATTGTAACGATTCATCAAATGCAATTGCCCAATATGCTTTTTCATGTTTTTTGCCAAATGGAAAAAGCATCCATGTATGGTAACATCTGGAAAGCTTTCCATCATGGCCCTGAATGCTGCTACTTCGTAATCAGAAGCAATCGCTCTTAGCTGTATGGCAGGTTCCAAAACTTTAATCATATCAAAGAGTTGATTATAAGTAGCGCGTTCCTTATTCGGCAAGAGCGCATACAAAACCGGATGAACGCCACCAAACTGTCCAGCTAAAATTATATAGATTTGAGAAAACAATCCAGGTGCTGACTTGAACGTTCCATCTGCATACCATTGCCTGGACTCTCGTAAAATTTGGAGATCCCGTCGTCTGCCGAAAATCAAAATTCTGTTCCGACCTGAACCACTGTCAGCTAATAAGAACGTTTCAAAAACTTCTGATTGTGTTTCATACAATTGGAATCTTTCAGGAATAACAAGTCCAATTTACTTACCAATAACAAAATAATACGCCCCCTGATTAAAAGATTAACTTGGTGCCGAATTCGCTTGGCGCCGAGTTGTTCCTGCGCCAAGTTGTCCCGGCGCCGAGTTGTGCCGGCGCCGAGTTGTGCCGGCGCCGAGTTGTCCCGGCGCCGAGTTGTCCCGGCGCCGAGTTGTCCCGGCGCCGAGTTGGCGGAGCCAAGTTGGCGGCGCCAAGCTGGCAGCGCCAAGTTGTCCCATCCCGGCACGAGCACAATCTCCTCCAGTCTTTGTTCCGTAAGATTAGGCACTTGGACATTGGGAAGTCGAATATTACTTTTTGTTTCTGCCTTGATTTTTGACCATGTATATTCAATGGGATTCAGCAGTTTATATTTGTAATTTACTTACATTTTTGCTGTATTTTGTTGCAGAATTGATGCTTTCTCATCTTCATTTGACGACTTCTCAATATCAATTGGAAAATTGTTACGGTTCTGAATTTTACAGACGAATTTTTGCGTATATTTACGGTTTTCTACTTGTATTTATATTAAATTTACATATAGGCAACATTGCAATATTTATTATTGGATTTATTTGATAAGAACACATTTTACCCGGTTATCTGCTCGCAGATAATTTTTGCATTAGATTTTCGTTTTGGTTTTGTGAATTCGCTACTAAGTTAGTTTAGAAATTATTCTCATCTTTCGTCGAGCTTATCGGTTGACGATTATTATCGGAATTTATCCGTATACCATTTCAAACATTTCACAGTGAGTTGCTTAATACAAGCTAGGTGGATAAAAGTCATTTAAAAAATCGCTTAATTGATGTTCTCATCATAATAACAACCCTCTATGGGTCACGAATCGAGAATATAATTATGCTAAATAATCCAGAGCGATGAATACTAACGCGGTTGAAGTGCACTGATAAGGTAATTCTATTTATGTGTACTTTTAGTTGCAATTTCATAGTGCATTTAATAGCATCTAATAAGATTTGCAGTTAAAAATATTAGGATTTTTGGTGATGGATTTTACTTTAGAAGGTATAAGTATTTTCTTATTTGATTTAAGCCCATATGAGTGATATAATATAGATTTTGAAAAAACTACGAAAAAATAGTAATATTTATTTCGTTTTTAATATTTCAACGTATACAGCTTTTTTTATACACATGTATCTAGGTAGTCCAGTAACCACGTCGAAAAAGGGGGTCTATCTGACAAATTTCTGTGGCAAAGGATTGAAAACTGATTCCTATGTAATTTTGGTCGTAGAATCCGAATTTGAGGCTTGCGAGCCAAAGTTCCTTGTGCCAAAGCCGCCATATTGAAAGAAAGTTGCCAAATCACGTTTTTTTGCAAAAAAAAACTTAAAATTTTAGGCAACCTATTGATTTTTCGAAAAAATGAAATATATCATCAAATAAAGTACACTGAAAGAAAAAGATAGCAGTAAGTGCTATTTTCTTAAGTATTTGTCGCAATCTAAATAGCGGAAATCGGGACAGTGGATTTTTATGGCTACAAGTGCTATCGTAAATAGCAAACTCAAAAAGTGTCGATGGCTAGTTTTTCTGTCATGTTTTGCTTACCTATTAGCATGATATGTTATTTTATTTTACTGATAAATAGCAGTATTTGCTAGTTGAACAGCTAAAAATGCTATTCAGTTATAGCTGAATATCTGATCAATTAGTATGAACGTTTGCTATATGAATAGCATATTTACCTGATTTAAATTAGCAATATGTCCTATATAAAATAAGAAACAGTGCAACATGATATACTATATTTCATAAAAATATTGTACAAATATTGTTAAAGAAAATGGTAATTTTTAATAACTTAACAATTTAAATAAATAAACAAACAAATAATATTCAACTAAAATTGATGTGATGATATCGTTTATAGTTAGCTAAAAAGCCATACTTCCCACAGAACAGTTTTCATTCACAGAACAGGTTCCATTAGATCACTAGAAGGTAAAATGAATGCAGTTCTCGCATCTTCATTAAATACATAATAGTGTCGACACAACATACGATTCGCATATGGAACTCTCATTTTGCTAAAATAATTAATAAAGTATAGAAAAATATCGGTTTTTAAAGATTTACATTAAATTTAAATTTTACCTTTAAATATTTCTATTAAATTTGGAAGATTCTATTCTTTCAAAATGTGTTGTTCAAATTTTTCAGCCATTGTCACTAATAACACAATTTGTACTGATTAAGTACTGAGTAAGTGCATATCAAGCATTAAAGTATAGCAATTCTTGCTACTTAAATAACTATATCTGCTTAAAAGACTAACAAAAAAAGGTATACACAAAATATAAAATTTTCTATGAAGAATATCAGAATTTGTAAGACGGACAGCACACATAGGCATACTTTATTCTAAAGACAGCTATATTGGATAAAAATAATGCAAAACAAAATAGCAATTATAAGTATTTTTGAATGCTGTTTAAATAACTACATAGCTATTATTTTCAGTGTATATAGATAAAATTTTCTGCAAATTGACGTTTTGGTTGATTTCCTACACTGAAAATAATAGCTGGTGTCGAAAGTGCTATAAACAATGGCAGAGCTGATATGGCTACACGGCACGGGCTTGAAATTATGGGACATTTTCCTAATATTTATTAAAAATTACTATAGAAAATAGCTTTATATATTATTTCAAATGACTGCTTAAAAACACTTAAAACTCCTGTCTGTCATTTCATTCAATGCAATCTGCAATAATAGCTATAATTATTTAAACAGCAATCAAAAATACTTATAATTGCTATTTTGTTTTGTATTTATTTTCTATACGATATTATCGTTGAATTAATAAAATATAGTTAGATTGGAAGAAAACCAATGAAATTCTTGAACGAAACTATTATTTTGTCTTGTTATAGCATTTTAGTATGTCATTTCAATGCAAAATTTGATCAACCGAAATGTTAATCAGTTAAACTGAACATAATAAAAGTGTTGAATAAGAAGCTTGAAAAATATACGAGCCACTGCGCAAGTTTATTGTCGTAGTTTCAGTTTGATCTTTGATGCATAACCATGTGTTTATGAAATGTGCATTTGTGCAAGAAAAATGGATACTACCGTTATTAATTCTTTAAATGTTAATACTTTTGAGGATTATTTGTTTAAATTTATTTATTCATAAAATGCACTGCTGTTATTACAGTAATACACCTATTGTGACGGGACGGTTTAACATTGAATACGCATTCAATTTACAATGCTTGCATGATAATTTAATACCATCATAAGTGTAACGTTTAGTCGAGAAATAATACTACGCGTTATATTAACGTAATTATATTTTTCTTACAATTACACATAATATTTTTTACAACGACAACCATTTTTCTTGCTCAGCGTCACCTGGCACATGACCAACGCCCCACCAACTAGGGTTGCCAACTTTTTTTGAGCAAAATAACGTAACTAATCTTCTTCTGAAGAAAAAAAAAAGTATTTGTAAGGAAAAAAGAGTATTTTTTAAATTTAATTGTTAATTGCCTTGAATACATATTTTTTTGTGCTTTTAGCACATATTAACAATCTTCGATTGTCTTTGAAAGTGTCATAGCTGGTATTACAATCTAAGTCTAGATTTAAATAAATAAATAATTCATTTTTTATTAAATATATAGATGATCTGTTTCTCTCTTCCCGCCACTTCTAGTTCATCACCGAAAAAACTCTTTCGGTGAAAGCTGAGGTTGCGGGAATAGAGAGCAAAAATAAGAAATAATTTTTTTAATGTTTGGTAAGGTATCAGTGGCATTTTTAAGTATATATTGCCATTTTTCAGCTGTATTTTTTTCATAAAATTCTTTATCATTATTTGTAGAATTTCTTTGAATCTCTTTGAGTCTTATTGATTCGGAATATAATTCATCCATGCTAATTTTTAATGTGTCTAATAATTGAACCTTTGCAATTACCGATTCAAAATGTTTAAATTCTACCTCATTTTTTAAAGATATGCTAGGAAGTATTGCAAGCCAATTATCTTCACTAAAATTAAACCATTTGAACAAATATTTTATACTCATATATTCGGATTTTCGTAAAAATCTATAAGTTTATTTTGGATCCCATTATTTACCGAAAAATATTGCACTACTAAAGGAAACAATTTAATGTTTTTTTTATTTGATGCATCTGTCTGAAGACAGTAAAATATATCTTCATCATTTAAATGATTTATGACACTAGCCACAGCATATGGACCTAAAACTTCTGTCACCAAAGCTTCCATTTTTGTTCTGGCCAAGCGTATTTTAGTGGCTGTCTTGGAATCTGCATATAAAAGTTTGCTTAATTTATTTGCGCAATCCATACTATTGTATGATAGATTATATTTGACAGTGTGAAAAGTTAGTGCTAGTTCCGCTGCTGTAATATTGTTATCATCACACCTTGACGAAGTATTTGATGTAAGGAAATTTTGTAACGTACCAGATGTTTTCTTCATTTCAGCTTTCATTTTGTGCTTATGAGTGTCTTGGTGCTGCTTTATCTAGAAAAAGAAAAATGACTCTACCATCACCAAACCATCACCATTTCAACAGTGTAGCGAATTGCAAATTCTTCAATTGAAATACAGTGAGTAACGAAAATATTCGGACACTCCTATGTTAACAATTTAAATTGGACATTTTGAAACCGTTTTTTGACATATAAAACTCGCTTTTACAGCAAAACTTTTAGACATTTTTTGTTAAAAATTTCGTTCTCTTCAATTTTGTACCTATACATTTTTCTATTTTGTCAAGCCGTTTCTGAGACACGGGATACAGATGATAATATTTTTTGTATTTTACAGAGTCATGTTTAAGACAATAAAATTTTTAACAGAAAATGTCAAACAAGTTTTACTATAAAAATTTTTTTTTATATGTCAAAAAACGGTTTCAAAATGTCCAATTTACATTGCTAACATAGAAGTGTCCGGATATTTTTGGTCCTCATAGTAAAAATACCTTTAAAAATTGAATGTTCAATTAATAATTGAAAATGATATTCCCCAAGAGTTATAATTGAATAAGAATAATTGAAAAAGTTGGAAATTCGTTTTAATTTAAATACCATATATAAATTGAAAACATAAAATAAAACGTAACACGTCGTTAAACGTTACGTTACATTTCATAATGTAATAAATCCAATAACCAACTCACTTACCTGTCCAATGCCGGCTGAACCGATTGTAAAATTCACGCTGCAGATAATACATTTTGCACCATTTTTATTTTGAGGATCACTTTTTATCCATTCGTATTGTTTTTCCCACTCGGGTTTATATTTTTGTAATAATTTCGATTTCGTTATTTTAGCTTTTTTAGGAGTGACCGGTGTATCGCTATCAGAATCACTTTCCATTTTCAGCAATGCAAAACAATTAATATTCACTTCAATTGATTCTTTCTTTCTTCAAACAAACACTTAATAACTCAATTACAACGTAAGTAATGACTAAACGGACACCTGATACTGATATAACTAGACGATTAATAATAATACCTACCCAACTTTACAGGAGACGCAAAAACCGTTATTTTAATTTTTTTATAATTGCTGAACTTTTATTTTGAAAATTTAATTCCTACCTCACAAATGTATCACAGATCCTTACAGTAGAAGTAAAAGAAAATAAAATAAAATAAAAAATTACTGATTTTTTGATGAATTTTAAGTATAATTACATCTGTAAAAATATTCAAAAATTTTCAACTATTATATGACGCAGACTTTTCTTTTTTTACCAGAACTTGATACCTATTATTATGAATCTAATTCTACAAAAAAATGAATTTGGATATAAGTCGACTCAAGGTAGATTCATATTAATTTGTCTGATGTGATGTGAGGCGTTTGAACGGTATCGGTTCCTAACAACATTTAGATGGGGCGTTTATATTTTGTACTCGTACTCCGTTCTGTTATTACGCATACGGGTGTTTTGTTTTGCGCATCACAGTTTCAAAGTAAAGATTCAAAATAAAGTATTTTCGCATACTTTATTTTTATGTAAAAGTATAAAGTATATTCATCAAAAATAAAGTAGGATACGTTATTATAAAGTATGGTTGGCAACCCTACCACCAACCCATAATTCATTAAACATTAAAAACCTAAAATGATTCAAGCAATAGAATAAATTGTTTAATTTAATGCACAGAAATGGTTCATACAATATACCTACTTGGTTATTTCAAAAAGTGCGGAATGTTGAATGAAAATTTTAATAATAAAATAAAGTAATGCAATAAAGTTAACATTTTACTTGCATTAGTTTAATTTTCAACCATTTCTAGGATTATTATGTTAATGAGGTATAATATAATGGAAATTGATATTGTTTGACCTTTTATTTTTATAAAATAATCTTAAGATTTATAATTAAAATTCAAGCGTATTATAATAAATATCTCCAACGTGACGTCAATACGCAGAACAAACGAGTTTTAATTTCTTACTGATTATACCGGTATAAGTGTATCGTGCTTATGCCCATACCTATAGTCGATACTTCGCCCGATCTCGGACTTGAATCAGACTTAAGTACGAAATCGACCAATCAGAATAAACAATTTCGTACTTAAACTCGTGCTTAAGTTTTGCTCTAACCACGGTATGCTAACTTCAATACAAACTTTAGTATCGTATTTCAGCGCCATCTATCCGCCACAGCGCCCGTTTTTTAGAGGTGGGGGAGACAGCGGCAATTTTAAAATACTTATTATTTCATTTAGAATTTATAATTTCTAACTTTATAATCATAAAATTTCATTAAATCTTCAAGTAATGTATTAAATACCACTAATAAAGTGTATACATATACATTACTATAAGAATTAATGAAATTTTATGATTATAAAGTTACATTGTAATTTTGATGTAATTTTAAAATAAGACATTCTGATTTATTATTAAATTGATTTTATTACTACCTAAATAAACCTAATATAACAATAAATAAGATATAGTATAGTTATTTAACATGTGAAATATTATAGTAAAAGTAAAATTATTACTTACATGTTAGAAAATTAAATTAAAAACTTATTGTTTTTAAAAATTTAGATAAAACTTTGCAAATAGTTGAAATATGAAAATTACATAATAAATAATTAAATCATAAATTACAAATTATAGCTTAAATAACCTATATAAAGAATAAATAAAATCAAGTTAAATAAATCATTAAAAATAGTTTTAAATACTGAGCTTTCAGATAAGTGATCGTCCTTTTACAAAGTGTTTATTACAAAACAGAGTTTATTTAACCTGATTTTAGCTTTTTAAGTTTATTCTACATACAATTTTCACAAGTTAATAATAATATTTATATTTAAATAATCTATAAGTCAATATTAATAACTTGGCATAAATAAATAATCATAATGTTAAAAACTTCAATAAAGCAAGTTAATTAAACGTCGCTGAAAGCTTAAAAATATAATTTCATTTTTATTAGTTTAATTAACTTGCTTTATTGAAGTTTTCAATATTATTTTTCACAAGTTAACAATTTATAATATATTTAAATAAGGAATGAGTGATAAACACCGTGTTTCTGGCTTATAAGCCTTATTCTCAAGTACCGCATACACATTTATTAACATAATAGTTCTCGATAAAGAAAAAGAAAGAAAAGAAAACATTCACATTTTCTTACTTTTGGTAAAACAGTTTTTGAAACAAATGCTCTAATGTCCGGTAATATATAGTTGCTTCAAAATCTTTTAGATTTTCTAAATTTTCAGTAATCTTTATGTCTTCATTACTGTGGAGTACTGGCTGAACTTCAACTAGATGCAAAAATAATAATTAGTAAATTAATATATGTAGGACATTTATATAATACATGTAAGTAATTACCTGCTGCACAAATTTCTTCAATGAAACTAAAATATCTCCTTCATCGTTTCAACAATTACTGCCTTTTGAACGACCCTTGCTTTAGTTATTTACCAACAAACTCTTGTAAAATGGAGTAAATGCAGCTACTGTTGGATTTGTAAATCTTACTTATTCCCTCTGTCTTACTTCTCCAGAAAAATTTTCCAAAACATCCTGGTTGAACGTCCTAGGAAACATGCTCTTAAAACCAAAAACTTTCATGTTTGAGTAATGTCAATAAAGCCCTGAAAATTGCAAGATATATACATTAATTATTTATATTAGAATTATTTATAAATTACTTCTAGCGTAGTAATCCAAGTTTTTATGGATGGTGGCGTGTGCTTCCTTATGAGCCCCTCATTCTTGTTTGTATCATCTGTATCGCTTAGTACTGCCATTGTCATCTTTATCAATAAATAATATCATCGTCTTAAAAATTCTAATAGCTCCCTTCCAAATTCAATATGATCAGATTTGTCGGTGACGCAGGTTCGTAACTTCTTGTCTGGAACTTCAACTTCGACATGACCAATAACGCTGACGAACAATTTGTCGAAGAAGTCGATCACTTTTGCAGTTTGTTTTGCTCTTGGTTTCAACTTTAACATTTCACCATTACACTCGTGTTACAAAACTAATACGAATATACCAATGTAATATATCACACAATACACAATACCAATATAAAATATCACAAAATACACAATCTTGCAATAATTGCAATTTATAGCTTTTGCTTCGTTCGTTTTAAATACACGTGGTAAATTCTAAATTTGCAAAAACATGAAACAGAATGGACGGTTGCTTATGAAGTGGTTAATGGGTTAGGCAATCATCAAGCACTCATGAACAAAGAAAGAGACAAAAACTAAAAAAAAAGGACAAAAACTGGTAAGAACGCCATCTATCGCTTACAGTGCCCGTTTTTCCGATGTATCACGAAGCCTCATATGAGATCGCGTACCGTGGCTCTAACCAAGCATTGACTGTAGGTATGGGCATTAGTTACTTTTACCTCTAATCCGACGATTTGTCTTATAGTTATTAGCGAATTATGTTTTACTTGTCACCGACTTCATAATTATAAAGCAATTAATAATTATATAATAAACAATAATTTCTTAATTACATTAAACGGAACAACAAATAGTAAGTGTTAAATTATTATAAATAAAAATATTTATTTTTTGCTTTTTAGTTAACTTTTTTTTGAAGTTGGTTTTCTTTTTTTTATTAAAAATTTTTTTATTTTACACTTTTAAGTCATGGGTAGATCTAATAAGGATGCTTCTCTTATAAGGGAACAATGGCTAGTTGAAATAAGACAGAAGCACTAGGTACCCATGTACTATATTCTAGGATTGCGTTATAAACCTAAAGTAGCCTCCCCATTCACACCGAATTACAAAAAGATGTATTGTTTGTTTTAAAGTGTTACTTTTAAAATTACAACTCTAGCAAATATTGCTTTTAGGAGTTCCGTTGTGTGCCTTCGCAACTGGTCCAATCCAGTCCAGCATGTCATTTACCATAGTTGGGTATTTCTCTTATTATTCCGGAATTGTTATAAACTTAGCAGTACCTCAATCACTATACATTCTTTATTAAATGCTGCTGTACTGTGATGATACTCCTCCAGCTGTATCTTCGAAGTTCAAGATCGCATACCAACGAAATTGGTTGGTATACCAACGAAATTGATAATGGTAGGTTACGATGGAAATTCTACAAACTACCGACTTTACGGTCCCAAAACAAAATAGATAAGTATTTCGAGAGATGTCATCTTCGTTGAAAACGCAGAAAAGGATACCGAAAAAAGGAACAACACAGTGAAAGTAAACGTCGAAACAAGTGACATTGAAGACGAACCACTCGAAATAAACGACGAATATGAGCAACAACAGAATCCAAGAGCTTCGTATAATTTCAGACAAAGAGAAAATATTCGAAAGCCAGCAAGATATGACGATCTGGAAGCGAATTATGTTGAGGTCGACGTACCCGAAACATACCAAGAAGCACTGGAAAGTAAAGATTCGGAAAAATGGAAAGAATCCATCGACAAAGAGCTCAAAGCGTTGGAAAAGAACCATACATGGGATTTAGTTAAAAAGCCAGCAGACAAAAATATAATCGACAACAAATGGGTGTTTAAAGTTCAACTAACAACAGATGGAACCATATCTCTCTACAAGTCAAGACTTTGTGCAAGAGGTTTTAAACAAATAAAGGGGATAGACTACGAAGAAAATTTCTCTCCAACAATCAGATATGACACTATGAGTGTTTTATTAGCTTTAGCAGCAAAACACGACATGGAAATTCAACAGTTCGATGTGAAAACGGCTTTTCTCAACGGAAAACTGGAAGAAGAAATTTTCATGAAACCACCCCTAGGTTTAAATGTCGAAGAAGGGCAAGTTTGCAAATTGAAAAGAACAATTTACGGTCTGAAGCAGTCGAGCCGAATTTCGAATCAACGGTTTAATAACTTTCTTGAACAACTTGATTTTAAACAGTGTAATGCGGACAAATGTGTTTACGTAAATGAATCCAACGAAGTAAAAACTTATGTGATAATTTTTGTTGATGACGGACTAATCTTAAGTAAAGATAAAACTGCAGTTGAAAATTTGATTTCAAAATTAGGAAATACTTTTGAAATAACGGTCAGTTCAGATCTTAATTATTTTGTGGGACTGGAAATAAAACGGGATCGCGATAAGAAAACTATGTTTATTTATCAAAAGAATTACATTAAACAAATCGTAAAACGATTCAACCTTGATGACGCGAAGTCATTAAATACGCCAGCTCATTGCAACGTGAAACTGTCCTACCCCAAGGAAAACAAGCAGATGCAATTCCCTTATCGAGAAATAGTGGGCGCTGCGCATTAATGTTTCTTGCAATTGTAAGTAGACCAGACATTATTTATTCTGTTTCCTTGTTAAGCAGATTTCTAAACAACCCAGACACGTCGCACTGGAATGCAGCAAAACGTGTAGTACGCTATTTAAAAGGAAGCCAAAATTATGGAATATAATATAGATTATAATATAATTGGATATTCGGATGCAGATTTTGCCACCGATGAAAACACAAGAAAATCAACATCCGGTTACATCTTCAAATTATGTGGTGGAGCGGTAACCTGGACAAGCGAACGCCAGAAAATTGTCTCGTTATCAACAACCGAAAGTGAATATATCGGAGCTTCTAACGCAACGAAAGAGGTGATATGGTTAAGAAATCTTTTTTAAGAACTAGAAGAAATGGAAGAAAAATCAACCACATTATGCGTGGATAATCAAAGCGCAATTAAATTGATTCGAAATGCGGAATTCCATAAACGTACTAAGTGAAGTACCATTTCATACGTGATAAATACGAGGAAGGAATCATAAATATCTTATATGTACTCAGTGCCGTAACTAGAACTTTTGGCGCCGATGGCCAACTACGAAAAATGGGCCTTAACTTAAATGGTGGGGTTGGGGTTTATTCTCTCACCAAAGAGGGGTCCGGGGTTTCCCCGGAAATTTTTTTTGAATTTGATGCAAAATGGCGAATTTTGAGACATACTCTCAGTTAAAATTTATTAAATTTAAAAAAACCGATTATATAGTTATACCAACAAGAAAATATAAATTAGGCGCCTTTATATAATCATCGCCTATTTTTAATTTGAACTTTTGAATTTCAGCGCCTTTATTCAAATGGCGCCTATAACAAAGACAATATTTTTAATTTGAATTTTTTAATTTTGGCGGCTTTCGGCGCCTTCATTCAAAAGGCGCCTATGGCCGGGGCCATATTGGCCATACCCTAGTTACGGCACTGTATGTACCTTCAAAGCTCCAATTGGCGGATATTACGACAAAAGCGCTTAGTGCGCGACAATTTAACGAACTAAAGTTCAAATTCGGAATGCGCGATTTATGTGACAACAATAATTAAAATATTTTTGTATGTTAAGCTAAGCATTTATGTAATGTTTCATTAATATTTTTTGTCAGTTAACAATTTGTGGGACTATTGAATATTGCATATATTTCATGTCAATTGTCAACTTAAACATTATGTATCTATGCGCATGCACCAACAGTTGAGTACACTCACTTCATGAGCAAACATGTTTTAGTTATTACTCGTCATCTAATAAATCTTTTTACTACAAAACGTTTACCTTTATTTGTACCACAAGGACCACAAATATCAGCTATTTAACAGAATCGCTAAAAAATATAAGTGAGGAAATTAGTAATAGCATTCCGATTAATACTGTGTGATCGAAAAACTCGGTTTGAACACAATTTCAAAAATTTTGTGGTGAAAAAAGTTCACCTGCACTTGTTTCGCGGGAGACTTCGCGATAGTCTCCCTAAGGCGATTTCCGTTTTTCAAATTTTCGCTAAATTAGCTACTGATTGGTCGACATTGTGTCAATCGAATTTGTCAATTGGTTGATGTTCGTCACATGATACGTGAGTGCGATAGTCTACAAAATTTTTTTCTGTGTAGTATTACTAAAATAGTTTACGATTTTCTCAAAATAAGATTATTTATTGTTCTGAAAAACGAATTTTTATTACAAACAAGATTTAAAAACCCATCGAAGTCCATGGAGTTAAGATACATTTGGAAAAAATAATATTACTAAAATGGTTCTTCACCATCGATATCATTGTTTTCTACGATGTCGTCATTAGTATTTCCTAAATTTTTTCGAGTATTTGTATAAAAATATCTCTCCTCTTTTGTCAGTTGCAAATACTTTTAAGTTTTATTTTGTTTCTTGCATCGTTCTTTTGAAGAGCCTGTCACATCAACATTATAATCATCAGCACACATTTTATTTAATTAAATACACAAAAATTAAGTAACAACCTAGGTTACCTTATTAGGTAATTAAAAAGCGCAGAAGCCAAGGACTTAGTTAGTTTTGCATTATCAGTGATGATGGAATAGTTTTGGAATACATCTCAAACAATTTGGCTTGTTTTAACTGATCTAAATACATATTTATACAAACTGAATGGGTAGGTGAATACAGCTCATTTTGCTTTCTATTATAACACCCAAACCACCAAAATTTTAATTTTGGACTTAGGATGTTCTAGAATAACGCTCTTCATATATAGACTGATAAACACATAACCCTCCTTTGCGTCGCGCAGTCGGGTGAAAATTAGTTGTTTTATTCCAGTACTAATATCATATTTAAAAATGTTGGTAAATATATAAATGATCAATCACGTCAATATATTGCGTAAATACATGGTCTAGGCATAGGGTTGCCAACTTTTACTGATAAGAAATAAAGTATCGAATCTTTTAAAAGAGAAATAAAGAGTATTTGTAAGAAAAATAGGTATTTTTTTAATTTTAAGTTTTAAGCTAATAATTTTATAACATCTGTCGTTTGAATCATAAGAAAATAATCATCAGTAATGGATATATATCGAAATTCTATTCGCAAAAAATAAAGTATATACTTTATTATAAAGTATAGTTGGCAACCCTATCTAGGGAATGTATGAACTTGTATGAAAACCACATTCGACACAAGATTTTGTTACGACTTATGACCGTATAAAAATATAAAAATCTGATGTGGCAACACATAACTTTTCCAATTATTAATAAATTAATAATAATAATAATTAAAATTAAAATAAAAAAATAATGATAAAAAAAATTTTAAAAAAAATAAATTAAAAAAATAATTAAAATTTAATAAATAAAAAAATAACGTATGGATTTCAACCAAAATCTAATCAGCTCTCGAGATTGCTGTTACAAACCAGTATATGAAATTTGAATAAAATCGGTTCACGCGTTTTGAAAAAATTGTGGACGAAAAAATCGCGCACACACACACACACACCTACACCCACCTACACACATCCGGACATCATTGCAAAATTTGTCTCAAACAATTTGTACGGACTCATAGACTATGGAAAAAATGCTAGTTCAAAAATTTTTTTTTACTCGATTACAGTACTTTTCTTTACTACGTAAATGTGAAAGTAAAATTAATTAATTATTAAAAATACTCACCGGCTAAAATGAGCTCATCTCAGGGCCTCAGACATAGTTTATTATTTTTTTATTTTTTTTATTTACTTATTGACGAGGAAGGTAAAGGATTGTTTTATCAAAAAAATTAAAGTCAAAAATGCTTAATTTATAAATTTAATTAATTTTAAATACTAATAAAATATAAAAGAATATATACAAAAAGAAATTAAAATCATAAACAAATCTATATTATTTACATACTTAAAAATGAATATAATGAATTAGATTGTTCTTAGAATTCGATTATGAATATTTTTTTATTTCTTAAACACAAAAAATGGGAAGTCTTTCTTTCAAAAATAATTGTCTTTTATAAAAATAATTGTTTCGCTTACCATTAAATAGTCTGTAAATGTTGTAAATTAACTTTACACTTTTTATTTAAATTTCACTGAAACATTCACATATAACGTTTTGAAACGACATTTAGCACTTCATCAGGAAAGTCAATAATTCTTTAAATTGGGTTTTCGATTAACCATTAATATTTTTTTGTTGAAGCCTTTTAGTAATGATGATAAGTGATAATTATTAATCCATTTAATTTATAATAAAAATTGATTAAAATTAGCCTTGCACGGCTTTTTCAATAATTTAATTCAAAATTTATTGAATATGATATGAAACTTTAAATTTATTTTTAACTTGAATTTAACTTTGTTTTTAAATTATAATTATAAAAGTCCGTTTGCCGAAGATCTACAAATTCTAGGTCTTGCCTTTACCATCAACTTGGACTTAATGAATTTGTTTTTCTCTTTAAAAATTAAAATAAGAACTGGAACCAATTTTTTTTTAAGTGGTATTTTTAAATGGTGCATTCATACCCCACATCACACCTCTGTGGAACAAGCAAAAACTTTTACTTTCTTGTCGATAAAAACTCTCTTCGGATATTGATAGAGGACTGTTCAGAGGCCATAAAACTGTTTTTATCAAAATCGTAAACCTAGCACTTTTTGAGAAATTGTCAAAAAACTGGAAATTTTAGCCTTGATCGAGTTTTATTGGAATTTATCATATGTTTATGTTATTTTTATAATATTTAATAAGTACTCACCCTCGCTAACATACACTGCATATAGAAAACAATTGGTATCGTGAAAATTCGTATCGTGCACAATCGTATAATAGGGAACATGCATGAATGAAAAAATTTAGTTAAAACAGTATTTTCCGATTAATGCAATATATTAAATATGAAATCCACAAAAAAAACTTTTATTTGTTGTATTTTATTATGAAAAAATCCATTTTAAAATTCAATAATAATTTTAAATAAATCACGTGACCACGAACGCATGCGCTATTCGTTTGACGTCACTCGGCACAATGGATGTGTTCTTGTTTACTCGTATCTCGTGCTGCAAGTAGTTTATACGTTGTAATAACGCCGAAATCGTGTTTAATTAATATTATTTTTGATTGTTATATAAGTTTGTTTGAGTGTACGTTATTTCGATCATGACTGAAAGTGGTTTTCTACAAGCCCAGTCTGATAATTTACCCAAAATAGACGTGTTAACGATGAGTGCAGTTTTTGCGAACAATCCCGATTTCGTTAGCGCCGAAGTTAGAGGCACAAAAGCAACCTGGTAAGTGAAATTTATTGAAGTATATTGGGGTAAGCCAACCGTAATTTATGTTTTTAGATCGGCAAGAGAAGTTTATGGGGACAACGCGATAGATTATGTCCAAGTTAAAAAAGAGGGCCCCATTTGCATTGTGAAAGCGAAAATCACACCCGAACATAATGTTCGGAAGAAAGCTTATAACGTGCAATTAATTTGCGATGAAAGTACGAGTATTATAACTTCGGTGCAATGCGAGGACTGTGCTGCACATTTAGGTATGTAACTAGGTTTAGTAGTTATTTAGAATAACCATATATGTAACCATCATACTTCAAATTATTAAAATTTGAATGTGTAGAAATCTGAATCTGTTATAAATTCTTATTAATATTTTAGGAGGATGTAAGCATACCATAGCCTTCGTAGCAGGGTTACATAGACGAAGTGAAGAGCCTTCAAAAACCTCTGTCGAATGCTATTGGAAAAGTCAAGACTTTCATCTGTAGGCACATCCATTAAATTTATTACATGTAAAGACTTTTCGAAGTCAGCATATGTACATTTGCCATCTGGAGATGACAGCTTTCTTGCTTCGGTAATTGACCACAGCTGTGAAGTTGACAGATTAGACACTACATTAATGAAATATTATAAACATTTAGTGACGTGGAAAAGTTGTCCATTAATTATTTGGTAAACGAGTTCGTCTCAAATGTAAATGACCCCACGACAGAAAACTTTTTCAATTTTCTTAGGTCAAACATTACGTCCATTGCATGTGAACGCGCATTTGAGGCAACGGTTGACCAAAGTTCCTGTTTATTGTGGTTTGAGTTGAGATATGCCAGGATTACAGCGTCTAAAGCATACGATGCAGCACATTGTAAAACGCTAGGTACCATATGGTACCCTCGTAGAAAGCATTCTCGGAGCCTCAAAACTAAAAGATACTGCTCCAATGCAACGTGGTCGATCATTAGAGGAAGCAGTTATAAAGGAAGTAGAGAAGAAGATGTAGATCAAAATAAAAAGATGTGGTCTGTTATTGAGCCCAGAATACCCCGTTATTGGAGCTTTTCCCGATGGAGAAAGTCAACAGTTTTCAATCGAGGTCAAGTGTCCATCGTCAGAAAGAACAGTAGCAAACTATGACACGAAACAGAACAAAATCGTCCAAAAGTATCATGCACAAGTTTAATTACAAATGCATTTTTTAAAGAAAAATCAAGCTTTATTTTGTGTAGCCAGTCCGGATTTTGAAATTTCGAAAAATGTAAATATTTTAACCATTGATTATGATTTAAATTATTGTAAAAATTTATTAGATACGTGCACAGAATTTTGGTGTAAAGCACTATTTCCGATTTTATTGAAAGACTCAAAATAAAAATTATAATAAATTTTTATTTTTTAATATTATTATATAAAATAGTACGACTTCGCAAAAATAATATTTTTTAATTATCACAACATAACTATTATAACTATTATAACTATTAAAAGAAAATTTTAAAATTTGGTTTTTAAGTTTTAATTATAACACTGTCAACACCGATGGTGGACGAACAAGAATGCAAGATTTTTCCTCCAGAAGATGAGCAATATTTTTAAAACCCCTATCAGCCATTACCGATACTCCAGGAGTTAATTTGTCGAGGTAACCACAATTTTCTACAATTGTTACATCCGTTGTACGTTCTCCAAATCCCGTCGAAATTAAGTTAACTAATCCATCTGGAGTACTAGACGAAATAAGATATTTCAATGTATTGCAACTCTTATACCGGGACCAAGTTAGGGACTGATGAACTGGATTGCTGGGTTTTTCAATTTAAATCTCTAAGCAGTCTATAATAGACAGGAAATTACTGTAACGAGCTCTGAAAGGGATCGGTAAATGTAGTTTCGTTAGCTTTTTGTCAGGCCACACTATTAATTGCTGCAGTAATCTAGCAATGACTAACAAAGTTTTTTTAAAAATTTTGCTAGCATTGCTTTCAGACATGCCAAAGTTGATGCCTGCAATAACAAATGGTTCGTTTAATCAAATTTTTCTAATAGTTATCAGGATATCTATCAACGGAGCAGGAGCATTTGAAACTAACATCTTTATTAAATAGTAACTTTCAATTGGCAGTCCTAAAAATATTTTTGGCTGTTTTTCCATCGACAGTAAACAATATTTACGCATATTAGTTTGCAACATTTCCTCCGACAACGCCTCTTCTAAACTTTCAGAAGCACTCGAATTTTCTTCAACCACATAATCAGAGTCGCTAGAAACAGACGTCGTACTACTTTGTTCGTCAACTTGCTGTTCCATAATAAATAATGCTTTTTTTACTATTTCCATTTTAAATGGCGAGGTAGAAGCATGCATGGCGGAATTAATTATTGGAGATGATCCCATTTCTCTACTCGCTGTTTGTACCTGTGTAGCTTTGCTTCGTACAAAAGGCTTCCGAAGCTTTAAATTTGTCAGTACACATTTGTCCATTTAAGGTTGTGTAACTTCTGGGGCCGCAACTGGTTCAATCGGTGGTTCTTCTTGCGAAGATGTACCTGAAATTTCCACATCTTTTGTTGCTTCTTGTAACGCTTCTTCCACTAGCTCTATTCTTCTTCTTTTCAGTGCACCTCTTCTTATAATGGAGGTACTTGGCTCAAGTCTTTGACATTCAAATAAATGTGGTGTAACGCCAGACTTTAATTTGGCGATGTTCACGTGACCCATTATTTGGTATTGACAATAATTTTCCATGTCTTCTTGTATCTAAAATTGAAAGAAATATTATATTACACAAATGAGGTTATGTCGTTAGTTTTGTTTGGAATAAATTTCTTACAATCTGACGCTGCACTAATATGGTGAACTACTTACGTTAAAATGATCCTCACAGCAATAAAGTCGTGAGTCTATAGCTAATTTTACATTTTTGTCCCTTTTCATTACATTACACCACTGTTGCCTGGCTTTTGCTTCACGCGGAACATTAAATAACAGCTTATTTGGTGTCTTTATTGTAGTATTCTTACATTTCGGAACAATACAATACTTGTAGCTTGTCTTCTTGTTGGTTTCCATGATAATAACAGCCAACAGCTTTTAACACTAACAAATTTCAACTTTTGAACAAGCTATGAAAGTTCAATTCGTGCCGTGTGACGTAACAAGCAAATGGCGACTTTCTAAAATTGATGGATTTTTAAATATTTTTTTAATTATTATCGAAACGAATTTTAAAAAATTAAATAGTATTAATCAGTATATTTAGGTATTTTTGATCTAATTACGCTATTAAAAAAAATTATGCATCTTCCCTATTATCCTAGTCCATATTTAGTCCAGGCAACGAATGCACAAAAAAAGGTATAGAGGGAAATGTTGGGAACACAATTTTTGACTTCGTAACTTTGTTTGGAGTAGTTAGAAGATGAACATATCAAAAGTCCTCAAGTCCTCTTGAGCCGGGGGAGATGGGGGGTTTGAATGTCGCATTTTTCGGATTTTTGCTTATATCTCGGAAACTGTACGTCCTAGCGACATGACCATTCTATACAAAATGAAAGCTAATTAAATTTGCTACAAGTTTCATTCAGTCAAGTTTTTCGATATCTTGTAGTATAGTTTTGAAAGTATTTAGGTTTTGCCTGGTGACTTGCACGTTTTTCTACGTCTTCATTGGCATTTTCTTTTCTATGGGAAAATGAAATTCAATGGTTTTGGTTTTTTAGTACCTATGTTATTATTGACATCTAAAGGATACAAAAAAAAATTTTTTTTACTTAATTTTAGAATGTTTTATTATTATTATTTTTGGTCAAAGTAAAAAGAAGGTACGTAACTGGCCCGGGTGATTTTGGCTCTTGAGGACATTGAAAATAAAAAAATCAAAAAAGGAATTAATCTATAGACTTGTTGTTATCGTTGGAACTAGGATCTTTTTTTTCCATCCCTAACTTTCCATTTTACAGCCCGATTTGTACCGCTTGAGAGATTGCTTATCGTATTTAAATGGGAGGGCAGGATTAGGTTTGTGGTCGGGACAAGCTGGGGAATCAATTCACCGAAATTTCCTTACATTTTGGAAAAAATATAAAATGAATAGGATTGATGATGAACGGTACGGTGAAAGACTGCTTAGTGCAGTGGTAGAATTTTCTCCGCGGCAGATTTGAGTTATTTTAAATTATATATTGTGTTTTTAATATAAATAATCCATTTTAAACGTACATTTTCTTAACAAATAAAGTGTATGTTATCCTTTTACTTCTGAAAAACCAATTTTTATTTAAAACTATTATATAAGATGTTAAATTCCAAGAAAACTCGAACAAGGCTAAAATTTCCAGTTTTTTGACAATTTCACAAAAAGTGCTAGGTTTACGATTTTGATAAAATTATTTATATGGCCTTTGAACAGTCCTCGATCAATATCCGAAGAGAGTTTTTATCGACAAGAAAGTAAAAGTTTTTGCTTGTTCCACAGAGGTGTGCACAAGCAAAAACATATAAGTTGACCATGCATCAAACAAGTGACCTTAACCATTAAGGGTTGTTTACGATCTAGTCTGTGTGAAAGTTTATATTATAAAATTAGTTTTTTAATTTATGTATCCTGAAATAATGTTTAAATTGGATGTGAGAAAAAATTGGATATGGGAAAATTTTGAATAGTCAATAAAAATAATTTGAAATAATAAAACTGTTCATAACAATCTTCAAATAAACAACGATTTTTAATATTTCTACCGGTGAGTTTTATCTATAAGAATAAATAAAATATGTAAAATTATATTGTATTTCTAGTCACGCCAGTTTTCTATCCCAGTAAAGCAATACATTCGAATATCTACTAAATATTATTTGATAAAACTATTTTTTTATTTTTCAGTTCTACAGTTACATGTGCGGTTCTAAAATTAACTCAACTGATATTTCACCAACGTTCATTAAGTAAGTTCATTTTCTTAAGATACTTTCTTATTATTAGCGTTCTCGTTTACTGTACTTTAGAAGCAACAAATTTTATGATGCATCAAATCAACAAGCGGTGCTTAAGTTAAGTACTAGCTTTGGTCAAATTAGGAGTGTTTTGAAAGCAAACCAACCTATCGATGGTTCAATTTATTATCCTGGATTTCAAATATATTCAGATGACTCAGCAGCCTTTGTAGAAGACATCATTTTGTCAGATTGTGAAAATATATTTCGAGATTTAAGCACTTGGACCGTAACCATTGCAACTATTGACGATCAACAGGTAAATTGATATTATACAATGCCCGCACCAAATGCATTAAGGGGAAGCATGATCAGCTGTTCGCGACATTGGTTTTAAATTGTAAATAATTTCTACAATTTTCAATTTTATGTTTTAAAATTTTGTACCGTGGCGTGGTATAAAATAATAAACACTATAAGCGGGCAACTTTATTTTTAAAAAGTTAATTTTTAAAATTTATATTTTTGAATTTGTAATTTATTGCTATGCTCGGCAGAATTTCTTAGCTCAGCCCTCTGGTGAACATCAAACTGTGGATCGAAATACTAATAACTTTTCTTAACATCTAATGGAAAACGGGGTACAATAAGCCAAGAGCTTCAGTACAAAGTGGGCATTGAACCTTTACCCGTGCAGCTAATACGAATATCTATATTAACCACATGGGACGAAAGTAAAATTTTAATATTATTCAAATTTATTATTTAAATTCGTAATTGTACGGTGCTGGCAGAGTTTTTACGTGACCGTTCTGCAGAGTTATGCATTTCCAATAATTTTTGTGCTAAGTATACTTGCTAGACTTGCTACGTCGGCTTTGCAATGTTTGAAGCGCGATGTTGCAACAGACACTTGCATTTACTCTTATCAGTCTGGTAAATTCTATCTTATGAAATTGTATTGCTTTGGTGAATTTATTGTTTCAATACTATCATAGGATGTAATTGTTTCTAGTGTAATTTAGTGTTTTAGTTTTTTTTTAAGTGTTTAGTGTCTTATAAGTTATAACGAAGTGACCTTAGTTTTGTTTTACAAATTTCCGAGTTTCAGAATCGAAATTTTTCAACATGCTTAATTTACCATTAAGTTTAAAAAGAAAAAGCATGAAAAATCGAATGAAGCAAGCTCGTGCTATGTAAATTGTTTTTTTAAGATTTAATTAATTAATTGGAGCCCTATCGATTGGCATTGGATATTCACAATGCGATGAAGTTCTATCTACAATGAATATTCCGTTTATGTCTTCGGGCACATATCTGGAAAAACAACAGGAGATATCGACGCTGTTACATGACACCGTATTATCTGTTATAATCGAAGCAGGAAAAGAAGAATACAAACTAGCTGAGGAATTGGGTGAAGTTGATGAAAATGGAATAGCTAATATAACAGTAATTGCAGATGGAGCTTGGTCGAAGCGTTCGTATAATGTCAATTACAATGCGTCGTCTGGTGTGGTAACGTTTATAAGTTAAATTTTATTTTATATTAATCTATTTATTGCATCATTGGAGAGAGAACTGGCAAGATATTGTTTTTGGGTATACGTAATAAATACTGTTTAATTTGTGCATATAACGTAAGTAAAAATGTAAGCAAAAAACATATTTGTTTCAAAAATTGGACTGGAGCTTCGACAGCTATGGAAAGCGATATAATATCGTAGATTGTTTCAAACAGAGCATAGAAATGCATCGGCTAAGATATATACGTTTGGTTGGAGATGGAGATTCGGGCGTTTACAATAAATTAATACAAGCGAAACCATATGGTAATCTACATATTATTGAGAAAGTTGAATGTAGGAATCATTTATACAGAAATTTTTTTCATCGATTGCGAAAATTGGATGGCATTCACCTGCTTACTATTAATATATTACAAATTATTCGTTTTTTCTTTTTCAGAAAGAACAGCAAGTAAATTTAATAGTAAGAAGATTCCGAAGAACTTGAGAAAGCATGTAGTCAATTCTGTAACAAGAATCATAAAAGATATAAAAGTGGCAGTGAAATACAGAAATAATGAAGAAACGGAAGTTAACACAAAAATTTCTGCATTACAAGAAGATATTAAGAATATCCCGTCACATGTTTTTGGGGAAAATTAAAATTGTGCACAAATAGGATATTTTAAATGTAAACCACAAGATAATGAACTAAATTATGTTCCCAGCATGACCGAATGTGGATTGTATAATGATATTTTGGCTGAATTACATAGATTAATTCACAATGCATTAAGTTTATTACTGGATATGACTAATAATGATGCAGAACGATATATGTAGCTCGGTGTTGTGTAAATTTGTTGGTGGGAAACGAATTAATTTCACCACCAGAAATTCATATAATATGCGGTGCGAAGCAGCAGCCATATCGTTTAATTCCAAGGGAACTTACCATAAAGTAGTGAATCAAGCATTTTCCAGAAAGCCAAATACTACGACATATTATAGCAGGAAATATGTTAACAAAATGGTAAGAAAAAGATTGACAAATAGAAAATCGAAGCGTAAGTACAAAACGCCAAACAAGCGAAATGTTGGTCGAGATGATGATTATGGATTAGTACCCTCACCGCAACCTTCTCTAGCACCCCGAGCAGTTCGAAATCGAAAAAACCAAGTTTATTGAAGATCTACAGTTAACCTCAGAACAAATTATAGATTTAGAAAAAGCTACAAGAGGTTTGTATACTTATTTTTTTCTATCTCATTTTTAATATTTATGTTTAACTAAAAATATTTTTTAAGGGCAATCCGATAATCATCAATGCAAGCAACAGCGATCGCTTTGTTTAACAGCTTCAAATTTTGGCACCGTTTGTAAGATGAAGGCTACCACAGACCCTGCTAAAACGGTTAGGTACTAGTTTTATAGAAAGAGAATATTAGTTGAGAAGGTAAAATTCCAAATAGTGAAAATTGATAGTTTTAACGTATCTGTTCTTTTAGATTGCACGGCATCGCGATTTTTGGAAAAAAGGAATGTTAAATCGATTAGAAAAATGTTATATGGATCATATGCTGCCAAAATTAGTTCTTAAAGAAATCAAAAATAAACGATGAAGGAAAAGGACTTCAATTTTTTTGCTAAACGACATCATCATTAAAAATTTCTACGTTTTTTAAAAATTATTTGGAAATTTGGAACAACGTCTGCACCAAATCATCAAGCAACCTAAATTCAGTGCACACATGTTTATTGACAAGCCAAAGTGCAGTTTACGTTATGCGATTTTTCTTGCGATTTTGCTTACGACTTTGCTTCCAAGTTGTCGTAAGCCAATATATTGAAGTTCACATTATACAATTCGACCCGAAGATGAACTCGCAAACGAAGTCATCAACAGAGAACCACCAAAACCAGTCATACAAGAGAAATCGTACGTAAAATCGTATGACGTAAACTGCACTTAATGACTTATGCCCATATTCACAAACGTTCGTAAAAATTTTAACGAACCGTTTATTTAAACAAACCAATGGAATTTATTTGCTTGTACTACGAAATCATTTTCATTGGTTTGCAAAATTAAACGGCTGGTTAAATATTTTGCGAACGTTTGTGAATATGAACATTAATCCAATAAATTGCATATTTTAATCACCACGTCTTTAAAAATTATTTGGAACAACGTTTATTATAAGTTTATAAATATGATTAATAAAAACACTCGGACATAGAGTTTATTATTTTATACTTCGCTACAAAATTTGAAAGCATAAAAATGAAAATTGTAGAAATAATGGTTTGCAATTTAAACACCAATGTCTCGAACAGCTGCAACTGCTGTGCCTTTCAAATAATATGATTTCGATTTTTTTTGGTACAAAATACTGGCTTAGTGAATTAGTGGTCCATTTTTGCATTTTAATCCTTAACCACTGACAACCAGTCTATCAGACTCGTATCAAAATATAGAGTTATTTAATACTTTTAGAGCTGATATGTAAAAATTTTTTTTTATTGCTTATAAATTAGACCCAACATATTTTCTAGGTATTTATTTAAAAAAAACACATATTTTTGCAAAACAAACTTATCAAAATAGCCAATAAAGAAAACATGTTTTTGTCTTACTTTAAAAATATACGTTCACACGGAGTCTGACACACTCCGTGTCAGTGGTTGAGGGTTAAATAAATCGTCGGCATTCAAGCAAAATTTACTAACTACAAAACTTGAATTTTACAGGAGAGCAGCTTTTATCTGCTGTTTAGCAAATATCGCTTATAAAATTGGATAATTAATACTAAATTTAATTATTAATACATTCATGGTCAAATACTATCTTATCTATCTGAAAGTGTCAAAACGCAAGACGTAAGATGTACAGTGAGTCGAATAATAACTCGGACATGCAAACATATTGCATTAATTTCCTTGTAATTCGATTATTTAAACTGAAAACAGTGGTGTCAAATTACCATTTTATAAAGTCATCCTCAGGTCATCAAAAATACAAAAAAAGTTTTAAAAAAATTAACAATAACAAAAATTTTTAGTGTTTAATCAATTTAATGCTAGAAGTTATGTCGAAAAAGAACTCGGGACAAGATACACTCGTAACTTAAGTTTTGTCAATTTCACGAAAAATTATGGTTTTTAAATATTTTTTGGGGTACCCTTTACGACTGAGAACCCCACCCTAACGTTTGGACATGTTATTAATAAATTTTTTCAAAAAGGCTTTATTAATAAGGGCTCATTCTTCTTGCAAGCAAAAAATTAATTCTTTCTTACTGATTAGAGGTTGTTTTATTATTGTCAAATTTTTAGCTCATATATTGTTTTGATTGGTAACTTTGACTGAAATTGAAAGTTTCTATTATGTAAAGTAAAGAATTCTCACCCAAAGCTTATATATAGAAAAAGGAATTTCAGGTTGAGTGGGTAGCAATCAAAACACAAAATTACTTGTAAAGTAATTTGAAAACTAAAAAACAAAAAAAACAAAACAACTAAACTAAACAAAACAACTAAACTAAACCAAACAACTAAAGTCGATTATTTTTATTTGGGACTAGTTAAGACAAAAAAATTACGTGATATTTGCCGAGACCCCCCCTCTCCCCCCTAAACTCCTCACGTAACTAATGGACGCTCCCTCAGATCCAAACATGTAATTCGGTAAGGTTCTTTCTTTAATTTAATAATTTTTTCATGCTATTATTTAATTCGTCATTATTCTAAAGACACTGACTGCCGTTGTCTTGCTATGATTTTGTTTATTTAGAATTTTTTCATCTAGTACTTTGTAGATTTTAATGACCAATATTTCAACTATTATTTCTTTATTAATTATAATTATTAGCTCTTGAAAATACAATTAAATATGAATATCAATATAATAAGATTTATTAGTATCCTCTAGCTGGTGACCGGACAGAACAGAACAAGAAAGAACAGAACATGGAAGAACAGCACATGACAGAACAGAAAATGAAAAAACAGAACAATGAAAAAACAGAACAATGAAAAAACAGAACCATGAAAAAACAGAACATTGACAAAAAAGAACTCTGAAAAAACAGAACACTGAAATAAAAGAACATTGACAAAACAGAACTTTGAAAAATGAGAACATAAATTACTATCTACTTGTTTGAGATCCGGCTTCAGAAATTAAAATTAAGAAATTTAATTATATTTTTAATAATTAACCAATAGAATATATCTATTATCACTGTGATAATAGTGACAAATTTATACACTAGTGGAGATATACACGGTTTATTAGTAACGTTTTATTTATAATAAACTTTAAAAAATAATAATCTTATTAGTATAATAATAAGGCACTTAAATTAATTTAATCTTAACCATTACCTGTTACTTGGCTAGTTTTAATCAACACTTTTAATTCGTTTTCTGCAAGTTGTAAGAGCATTTATGTAGTATTTTCTGTTTTAGTAATAGTATACTAGCGAAGACATTTATCTTCCTTGTAATTTGAATATTAATTTATTAAAATATTATGGAATATAATATTAAATTACTTAGGTTAACTAACCTCAAATGTAATTTCAAAATTTTGTATTTACCCCTACTCTGCACAAGTATGCACAAGTGCTAAAACTTCGTTCGATTTGGAATTTAGCACCATTTGGTACCAAAAGCGTGTAAGCGTCCAAGTCGAACACGGCCTGTGTATAATAGTTATACAGGGCTTATATAGAGCAGGATTTATACACAGTTTATTAGTAAAGTTTTCTTATTCAACCCTGTATACACCTAAATAAAAAATGTATATAAATTTATTGTTTTCATTTTTCAAAGTTCTGTTTTGTCAATGTTCTCTTTTGTCAATGTTCTTTTATTTCAGTGTTCTGTTTTTTCAGAGTTCTTTTTTGTCAATGTTCTGTTTTTTCATGGTTCTGTTTTTTCATTGTTCTGTTTTTTCATTTTCTGTCAACTATACTTTATAATAAAGTATATACTTTATTTTTTGCGATTCCATGAAAGAACAGAACATGACATAACAGAACATGAAAGAACAGAACATGACAGAACAGAAAATGAAAAAACAGAACAATGAAAAAACAGAACCATGAAAAAACAGAACATTGACAAAAAAGAACTCTGAAAAAACAGAACACTGAAATAAAAGAACATTGACAAAAGAGAACATTGACAAAACAGAACTTTGAAAAATGAGAACAATAAATTTATATACATTTTTTATTTAGGTGTATACAGGGTTGAATAAGAAAACTTTACTAATAAACTGTGTATAAATCCTGCTCTATATAAGCCCTGTATAACTATTATACACAGGCCGTGTTCGACTTGGACGCTTACACGCTTTTGGTACCAAATGGTGCTAAATTCCAAATCGAACGAAGTTTTAGCACTTGTGCATACTTGTGCAGAGTAGGGGTAAATACAAAATTTTGAAATTACATTTGAGGTTAGTTAACCTAAGTAATTTAATATTATATTCCATAATATTTTAATAAATTAATATTCAAATTACAAGGAAGATAAATGTCTTCGCTAGTATACTATTACTAAAACAGAAAATACTACATAAATGCTCTTACAACTTGCAGAAAACGAATTAAAAGTGTTGATTAAAACTAGCCAAGTAACAGGTAATGGTTAAGATTAAATTAATTTAAGTGCCTTATTATTATACTAATAAGATTATTATTTTTTAAAGTTTATTATAAATAAAACGTTACTAATAAACCGTGTATATCTCCACTAGTGTATAAATTTGTCACTATTATCACAGTGATAATAGATATATTCTATTGGTTAATTATTAAAAATATAATTAAATTTCTTAATTTTAATTTCTGAAGCCGGATCTCAAACAAGTAGATAGTAATTTATGTTCTCATTTTTCAAAGTTCTGTTTTGTCAATGTTCTTTTATTTCAGTGTTCTGTTTTTTCAGAGTTCTTTTTTGTCAATGTTCTGTTTTTTCATGGTTCTGTTTTTTCATTGTTCTGTTTTTTCATTGTTCTGTTTTTTCATTTTCTGTTCTGTCATGTGCTGTTCTTCCATGTTCTGTTCTTTCTTGTTCTGTTCTGTCCGGTCACCAGCTAGAGGATACTAATAAATCTTATTATATTGATATTCATATTTAATTGTATTTTCAAGAGCTAATAATTATAATTAATAAAGAAATAATAGTTGAAATATTGGTCATTAAAATCTACAAAGTACTAGATGAAAAAATTCTAAATAAACAAAATCATAGCAAGACAACGGCAGTCAGTGCCGTCTTTAGAATAATGACGAATTAAATAATAGCATGAAAAAATTATTAAATTAAAGAAAGAACCTTACCGAATTACATGTTTGGATCTGAGGGAGCGTCCATTAGTTACGTGAGGAGTTTAGGGGGGAGAGGGGGGGGGGGTCTCGGCAAATATCACGTAATTTTTTTGTCTTAACTAGTCCCAAATAAAAATAATCGACTTTAGTTGTTTGGTTTAGTTTAGTTGTTTTGTTTAGTTTAGTTGTTTTGTTTTTTTTGTTTTTTAGTTTTCAAATTACTTTACAAGTAATTTTGTGTTTTGATTGCTACCCACTCAACCTGAAATTCCTTTTTCTATATATAAGCTTTGGGTGAGAATTCTTTACTTTACATAACAGAAACTTTCAATTTCAGTCAAAGTTACCAATCAAAACAATATACGAGCTAAAAATTTGACGTCAAATTTACATGAAAATTTTTATGTAAATCTGCTCATATTTTTGCCAGGTAAAATTTTAATTTTATGCAGGTAAAAATAATTTTCTGTTTGAACAATGTTAATTTTAAAAACAGGGCGGACTCTAGACGGGAAAATGTCTACTACGCACATTTACACGCACTTTTACCGACAAATTTAGAACATGTTCTAAATTTTTTACATGAAAATTTAACATAAAATTTGACGATAAATTTTCTGTATGCAACGGTGTTAAATATTTTCTTAAAAATTTACATGTAAATTTGACGTCAAATTTAACGTCGTGTCATACAGGCTTTAATTGCAGCGCAGCACCTCCCATTATAGTCCGGGAGCTAGCGTGCACGTTAACTGAACCATAAGGTACAACATTTTTGACACACAGGCTGAAAGAACATTGAAAATTAGTAATAAAACCACCCGTCTGTCACTCGTCAGTGGCAGCGTTAACTTGGGAGCGGCGCGAGAAAAGGGGCAATTTTCGGTTGAACTAGACCACAAGGTACATGGAAAAACTTTATATGAAAATATTCCTTTTTTTATGAAGATTTCGAATATAGTATGACAGACGGTACCGAGCAAGCGAGAGTAATGCGCGGAAAAGTATAACAAACAGATATAGACGTTCGTCTTGCTTTTAAACGATATTTGATAGATATAATTCAATTTAATACATGCAATAAATCAATAATGTATTATATGGCGCCACTGACTCTACAAGACAAACAACTACAGTGGCTCTAGAAATTATTAATACACTCATATGTTAACCATGTTAAACGGACATTTCTATGATCCTTTTTCTCATATAAAAATCGATTTTATAGCAAAATGTTTCAAACAGTTTCTGTTGCAAATTTCATTTCCTTTATTTTTGTTTCCATACATTTTTCTATTTTGTCGCACCGTTTCTGAGTAACAACGACTTTAAAAACACTGTAAAATATTTAATAAAAATAACATTGCTCTTATGGGAGTTTTATTTAAAAATATAAAGTCGCTGTTACTCAGAAACGGCACAACAAAATAGAAAAATGTATATAAACAAAAATAAAGGGAATGAAATTTGCAACAAAAACTGTTTGAAACATTTTGCTATAAAATCGATTTTTATATGAGAAAAGGGATCATGGAAATGTCCGTTTAACATAGTTAACGGTTCCACGACAAATGATCCCCTACTAAATGATCCCGGTGTCAAATGATCCCCGTCGACAAATGATCCCATAACAAATAACCCCCAAGAAAATGATCCCGGTGCAA
This sequence comes from Cantharis nigra, assembly GCA_958510845.1. Taxonomy (NCBI): domain Eukaryota; kingdom Metazoa; phylum Arthropoda; class Insecta; order Coleoptera; family Cantharidae; genus Cantharis; species Cantharis nigra. The sequence goes on from OY294028.1 coordinate 48,468,863, forward strand.
ATGATCCCTCCAAAATGAGATTATACTTTTATCCTTAAAAACTTTTATTTATCTTTACACCGAAATCTTCAATACACCGAATAATTATGCTGCAAATTATTAAGTATTTTCTGTAATAATGAATTAAAAAACGGTAAGACTTACATAATGTTGGTGAAATTTTAATTGTTAGCTAGTATTAAAAGCTGACTTTAGTTATTAGTTTATTATACCGAATTTACCGAAAAAAAGCATAAGCCCATCTTTCTGGATCCGTAATTCTCAAGTTCTGGCAAAAACAAGGATGTTTTTAATAATTGAAGCGACTCAAAGATCTTGTCGTTTCAGATTTTTTGCGACCGTTTTACTAAAAGCTATCTTAAACCTTTACCAACCTACAGAACAGACCCATGTCTTCACAAGGATCTCTCTTGTGGCGACAGTTTTGCTACAATAGTAGTAACTTACACCTACTCAAGCCTACAGGACAGACCTATGTCTTCGCAGAGACTTTTCTTTTGATGAAGGTTTTGCTAAAAAAACAACTTAAACCTTTTCTAACATACAGAACAGACCTATGTCTTCGCACAGACCTTTCTTTTAACGGAGGTTTTGCTAAAAAAATAAGTTAAACTTTTTCTAACTTACAAAATAGACCTAGTATATCTTCGCACGGACGGATCTGAAACGACAAGATCTTTGAGTTGCTTATTTTATTAAAAACATCCTTGTAATAGCCTGAATTCAAAAATTACGGATCCAGAAAGATGGGCTTATGGTTTTTTAAATAAATTCGGTATAATAAACTATTAACAAAAGTCCGCTTTTAATACTAGCTAACAATTCAAATTTCACCAACATTATGTAAGTCCTACCGTTTTTTAATTCATTATTACAGTAAATAGTTATTGATTCCCAGCATAATTATTCGGTGTATTGAAGATTTCGGCGTTAAACATAAATAAAAGTTTTTAAGGATAAAAGCATAATCTCATTTTGGGGGGAGCATTTGCACCGGGATCATTTTCTTGGGGATTATTTGTTATGGGATCATTTGATTGGGAATTATTTGTGATGGGGATCATTTGTACCGGGATCATTTACTTGGGGATTATTTGTTATGGGGATCATTTGCTGTGGGGATCATTTGTCGACGGGAATCATTTGACATTGGGATCATTTGGTTGGGGATCATTCGTCGCGACACGGATCATCAAAAAAATCAAAAACAAAAACACTATAGCCCTTACTGTTTATTTTCTTTGGTGGATGATTAGGATTATAGCGTCGCGTCGTTACATAATCATCAATTTGTTAAACAGTAACGTGGACGTGAGCAAAGCATTGGCGCAGATCAATTATTGGGATTTGCAAGATAAGTCACCATTTTGTTTATTTTATTATCACCTTTGCTATTTTATTTATACGGGGTGATTATTTAAATTCAATAGTGAAAACTGCCGTTGATTTGGTTACGGCTAATTTTTTTTATAAGAAAAATATCATTCATCCTAATCATTGACTATAGGTCTTAATTACTCTTTTTGTTTGCATTCAAGTACGGCAACCTTTGACCGTATATGTTAAAGCTTTGTGAACGCCTTACAGATCTGTTCTGCTTGGTTTTTTTTTATTATTGTTGTTTTAATTATTTTGAGGAGTAGAATAACAAGTACATGATTTTACTTAGTCTGTTAAACTTGATTTTTTTATATTTCAATTTATAAGAGTAAAGGGTATAGCCGGGTTTATATGGGAAATCTGTCCTTGCGGCCTTTTCGACTTATACTTGGGGGATCGTTTTGGTATCAAATAAAAATAATTTAGCCAAATTTTCAGCTCTTTATCTTAAACGGTTCCCGAGTTTTTCAAGAAAGCCTCTTTTTTTAATTTTATTTTTTTTTAATAGTAAAATTCAAAATTAATGGATGGTTATTTTTTTGCTAATTCTTAGGAGTAAAAGACATGAAAAAATACTTTGGTCATGATTATTAAACAAAAAGCCGATTTTCGGCGAAAGAAATAAAATTTAAATCTTATTTTTTAGCACCTTTCTGAAAAGTGTTACTCACCAAATTTTGTCAGATAATGTCTTTTATACTCCCTTATACTCATGAATTTTTTTGATTTTTTTGAAGTGGTGCAACAATATGACAAAATTTAAAAAGTAATTATTTTCTGTAATTTTGCATTTCAAGAAACTTATATATTTTTCACATTTCCGGGTTCACATTAAAGTGGTCACTTTACTCCCACTTTTGCGGAAGTAAAGTACTATTTTCTTTTATCTAAAATTTTGCTTATATACATTGATTCCTACGACAAATTACTAGACGTTTAAGGTAAACGAGGTGGGGCACGAGGGGAAATTTTTTTTCTCGGTTTTTCGATATCTAGTGCCGTTTTTGAATTATTGTAAATTCAAAATCTCAAATTTAGCTATTAACCAATGTAATTTATCATTTGCAGCGAAATTGTGAAAAATAGTATATAGGGTGCCGAATGAATAATGAGATTTAATGCTCATACGAATGAGCATTAGATTTCATCAAACTTTCACTTAAAAAGTCAAAAAATGCTTTTGAAATTTCTAAAAGTTTCATTTATCAGACTGGCCATGTAAGTTTCCAAGGTAAGTATTTTTGAAAATAGAAATTAAATTGAATTTTTTATTACATGGCTAGTACGATAAATGAAAATTTTAACAATTTCAAAACCATTTTTTAACTTTTTAAGTAAAATCTAGATAGAACCATTGAGTATATGAGTTTATCAAGAGGCGCAGCTGTATATATTTTAATGCAATATAAAAGTGTCGTGACAACTAGATGGCGCTACCTAATGATTTCAATTGTGGATCGCGAGATTTCTCACGATCCACATTGGTATCAATCTGTTAGCAAGGTGCAAAGAGCGTACCTCGCGGAGCGTGTTTATTATAATCGGCGGATCTGGTACTACGTGCTCATAATACTAAGTGCGCAAATTCAAAAAGGTGTGGGAGCATAAGTTTTTTGTTCAGTTGCGTACGTTACAGGATAATGTTTCATATAAATTAATAAAAGATACTAATTACGAAAACTTTAGAAAGGACTTTTTGAAACAAGATGACGATCCCAATCTTATTAATAAAAACGAAATGCTAATTTTATTTCCCCGAACATTTTAAACATATTAAAAAATATTGCTAAACAAATTAAATGTGATATTAAGAATTTTCTATTGACAAAAATAAACTTTTTTTTACCGTGCAGTATAGAACTACGATACATAATGAAAAATTTGTCGGCATCATTATCAAAATGAAATTGTTTAGGAATTGTCAGTGCCGGATTTAGCTAGTCTAGCGCCCCAGGCTAATAACTTTAGGCGCCTATCATATTTACTCAGATTAAACTACAATTATATCACTCACGGTCGTATTCGTACACTCCTATGTTAACAATGTAAATTCAAGCTTTTGAAGACCTTTTTTGATACACAAAAATTACTTTTACAGCAAAACTTATTAGACACTTTTTGTCGCCAATTTCATCCTCTTAATTTTTGTTTATATCCATTTTTTCGATTTGTCGCACCGTTGCCGTTTTGCAGTGACTTAAAAAAGACTCGGTAAAATTCAAAAAATATTTTTTGAATATCTGTATTCAGAGGCTGAACTACCAGGGTGCGGTGGGTACGATGCACGCGGGTCCTCTGCTAAAAGGGCCCCCAGTTTCAATCTTAAAAAAATTCTCAAAAGTAGGAGGTGCACAACTAGATGCTATTTGAAGTCTGGGGGGAGGTATAGAATAGCCCCAGGTCACCGTGATTGCCATGCTATTAAACTTGTGACTTCCATACCAGGAATTTTACTATAATATTCTGTGGGGTGTGCCACACCCCCAGACCCCCGGTGCGAATTTTTACGGTACATGATGTGTGAATATGATGTATAAATTGTATACAAATGACGTATAAATATATTTCTTCTGACAGAGTGAAAAATTTTTATGACAAAAATAAATCACAAAACGTATACACACACTTTTGCGCTTTCTGTGCTGGTGCACTGAAGGGTATTCCATACCCCCCATTTATATTTGTTGAAAAAAAAATTAAAGTTAAACCCCTCCCACGTTTTTAATCTGTTTTATTTATTTATTTTGTTTGTTATGTTACTTTTTCCCCCCAAAATTTTTCGAATGATAATCTCGTTAATCTCTTTATGCGCACCTATTAAAATTATGAAGTTATTGCAATCTAATACAGCCTTGAAATCTAAAATCAAGGGCGGATCTAGGATGGGGGAATAAATATATAATTATTATGTTATATTATGTTTATGTAATAAAATAAGAATATTTTATTTTAATATTTTTAAAGTTTTTACAAAACAAGACGTAGTCAATTTCGTTGCTTTTTTAAAGCTCATGAGTGGGGGTTGATTTCCTGTTATATCTGCCTTTGCCAGAGAGTCTTAGAAAATTAAAAAAAGAAATAAAAAAATTAATCTATGGCATTCTAAAAATTTCCTAAATTTCCCAAGATTTCCTTGGGAAGAAAATAGCATTTTTAAGTTTTACTAAGATTTCTTAGAATTCCCCTAAAATTTGCTTGGATTTCTTTTCACTTTTGTATATCACGATTTTATTTCCTTCGGTTTTCCAATTACTACAAACTAAGGGGAAATCGACGGAAAAATTGTGTGTACTAGTGAATGGAAATCTGTAAAAATTCTGAAATATTCCAAGACATCTCAAGAAACAGATTCTTAGAAAATTTGTAAAAATATAGAAAATCTCAAGAAATCCATAGAAATTTCAAGAAAATCTTAGGAAACTCGAGAAAATTTTAAAGCCAATGAAATCTCAGAAAATGAAAAAAGCAAAAAAAGGTAATCTATAATATTTCAGATTTCCTCAAATTTCACTATACTTTTGCATATGACAATTATTTTCTCTATCATTTATTCACTTATTAGGGGTTGTCCTTTAATCACGTGAGGTTCTAACAGGGGAGAAGGGGTTAGAATAACATCATGATTGATCACTATGGGGGGGAGGGATGCTGTGAAAATCACGTGTATGTTTTCTTGTTACCCCGTGTAATCCCGAGCGAGCAAATTTATCTCTAAAAAGCAACATAACAACAATATTTAGCTCTCAACTGGCTTCCGGCACTGGACCTTGTGATGCCACTTATCAAAAAAACAGACACGTGATGTTGGGTAGGGGGGTACGGGTAGGGTCACCGAAGGGGTGGGGGGGTGGGTAAAAAAAATGGCACAAAGAACCTCACGTGATTAAAGGACGGCCCCTTAGTAATAAACGAGCGTGAAATTTTAAGAAATCCCAGAAAATTTTAGAAAATCTTAGCAAAAATATCCAAAACATTTTGTGAAGCGGGGGAATCACAGAAAATTCTAGGATATTTTAGGAATTTTAGACATTCTGAGAAAATTGAAAAATAAAAAACTCATCTATATATATTTTTTATATTTAATAAAATTAAATAGGGGGGGGGGGTTGGGTAGTTACTCGTCTCTATATCCGCTTTTGTTTGGAAGGAATTCTTTGGAAATCACTGGAATTGCATGGAAATCGTCATGTATATAATTTTTTTTGTCTTTTCTAAAAGCAGGGCCCCCGTTAACAACTTCGCACACGGGTCCCTCACCTGCTTGTTACGCCACTGTCTGTACTTCAACATTGGTACACCGAAACAAAAATATGAATAAACATTTATTATTATATATTTCATTTCCTATAATTTTGTTGATATATATTTTCCCATTTTGTAGCACTGTTTCTAAGATACAGATGAAAATATTTTTTGTATTTAACAGAGCCTTTTTTAAGTTTCTATAAAACGGAAACGGTGCGACGAAACCGAAAAATGCATATAAACAAAAATTAAAGGGATTTCATTTCCAACAAAAAGTGTCTAATAATTTTTGCTGTAAAAGTAATTTTTATGTGTCAAAAAAGATCTTCAAAAGGTAGAATTTACATTATTAACATAGGAGTACACGAATATGACTTAAAAAAATCTGATGTGACAACACATAACTTTCCCATTTATTACTAAATTAATAATAATAATAATAATAATAATTAAAATTTAAATTTAAAAAAAAATAATAAAAAAATAATTAAAAGTTAATAAATAAAAAAATAACGTATGGATTTCAACCAAAATCTAATCAGCTCTCGAGATAGCTGTTACAAACCAGTATATGAAATTTGAATAAAATCGGTTTACGAGTTTTGAAAAAATCGTGGACGAAAAAATCGGGCACACACACACGCACATACGCACACACATCCGGACATCATTGCAAAATTTGTCTCAAACGATTTGTACGGACTTTTAGACTATGGAAAAAATGCTAGTTCAAAAATTTTTTTTACTCGATTACAATATTTACTTTCCTTTACTACGGAAATGGGAAAGTAATAATTATGTTTGTCGTTATTTTTTTTGATTAATAATATAAGTTCTTAGAAATTGAATACAACATCGAGCAAGTGCAATTCGCAGCTTAATTTGTAATATTAAAATCTTCAATAATATAATAAAGATAATTTCATAATTTAGTTGTGTCGGAATCTTATTTAAAATTGATGTTTTTATTTTTGGAGGGTTTTATTTATGTAGGTACATTAAATTTCATAAATTGCAAAAGTTTTTCTAAATTTAATGAGTAATTTATATTTAAAAGAAATACTATAAACGTCTACTATTTAAAATGCGCACGTAATCAAAACGATTTAATTTAATTAGGAATGCACTATCATGTTATGCACTAGTTTGTTATCTTATCATAGTTGCTAGTGTTGTCCGCTGCTTTTAAAAGCACTAGTTGTCGATACGATTAGTTTATGGACATGGGACGGCAGGGGAGTAAAGATAAAAAAGAACAGATTGTTGTTTGAGTGAGAGGGATATACTATTTGCAATTCCTCCATATGCTTGCATCTCTTTATAAACTCATATACTCAATGATAGAACCCAATGCTCTTATGATTCGTAGATTTTACATGTTAATTTCCTATGTTCGGCTAACTCATTCAGCACCCGGTATACACCTCGGGACTAATGTTCTTTTCATCCCGTTTACGATTTTTGTACTTGGCTAACACCCAGTGCAAAAACCTTTGCACGCGGGAAATGTATAAAAAATTTTTTTTACCGAAAATTAATAATTACATTAATTAGAAAACATTTTTAATCGTTTTACTGCAAAGTGATTGCATAAAGACCATTAAAAATTATATAACTTTAAAATAGTTTGAAAAAATTTCTAAGTATTGAAACGATTAACCTTACTCAGAGCAGGATTTACGATCGATTTTGTATGGAATTACTACATTTAATGTCAACAATTTATGACAATTTTGTTAAAATGGATAATATACTTAATATAATAACTTTACTGATTGAAATTTTTGTTTCTATTGTTTTAAAACTGAAAAATTATTCCCAATAATACGGAAAAATTATATTGTCATGTTCCAAAATCCTTCATTGAAGTTTTTGTTTAATTTGGAAATTTTATATTTTGATGTAAAATAATTGTATTAATTTTGAAAGTGTAAATTTTTTTGAATCTCTCGTTTTGCCGCATTTTTGTTAGAGCTGGCACCGACTAGCGGTATAAACGGGGCTTTTTGCCGATATGGCCGCCATGAACGGTTAAGAAGAAGTTTTGTCTAAATTAAATTTTGTTTAAAGTTATTATAATTTTGCGAATAAATCTTTGATTTTGCGTGAGTTGAATTTTAATTTATTTAAATTTTGAATTTACTTGTTTGGAGATTGGACATATTTTTGGACATAATAGTTTGAATAAGTCTGAATGTTTGATTATTATCTTAATTAATTTGGATGATAATTTGGATGGTTGAAAGAAATATAAATAATTGGATTGGTAAAATTGAAAACATTAATATTCGAAAATTTAAGGGCTTTAATAAATTCATGTGGACGTTGACACACCTGGACCGGTATCGCGCACATTTGCGTTCTATTTTCCATTAGTAAAATGGTAATTCGATTAATTTCATTTAAAAATTAAATTTGAATAAAAGAGTCTCATCGCTCAATAGTGTGGTAATTTGGTTGGGGTTCCAGTACTTTTTTTTATATTTACACCCCCCCCCCCAGATTACACGACAACTTGGCGCCCCACGTTGGGCGCCAATTGTTATGTTAAGAGTGTATAATCAAAAAAAAGCAAATTAAATATTAAGAGAAATTTTTTTTTATACAACAACCTAACATATAAAAAAATAAATTTATGAGACTCCTGTAAATAATTTAACCACGGCTTAGCTCAAATTCAAAAAAAGATTATTTCTCTAATAATCGGAAATGAAACAAAAACACATCAAAAGGAATTTGCGATTTAATATCAAATTTTAAAGAAAAACAAGCAATATTAATAAGTACAGCCTGACATCTAGTGAGCTTAGACAAAAATTTCGCGATAAGTAATATTTCGAAATCGTGAAAATTCGAATCGTAAAAAATAATGGTCCGTGTTCGGAATAAATTTTAAATTTAACAGTCTTACCGGTGATAATTGGAGTCTTTCACAGATTTTCTTCTTAGTTTCACTATTACTCTAAAACCACATCTATCTATTGTTTTAAATACTGTAGAAAACCTGAAGTACCACATGTGTTCCATCTGGTTCCATTGTAATTCAATTTCATCATAATTTATCTAATACTTGGTTGAATTTCAAAGGTCCATTAATAAATACCAATACCATTCTCAAGATTCCAAATTTTAATACCAATTTCCAACTAACTTTTCTTCCAACTTTATTTAAAACCATATGATTTTTTCTCACAAAAAATCCAACATTTTATAATCGTAATGATTGATTTTATACCCAAATATTAACATTGACCATCTGTTAATTTACAAATTAAAATAATCCAATTTCTCCAGCACTTCTGCCATAGATAACTTAATTTCCAATCCACTTTTCATTTTTTTAACCTCTTATCGGACTCCATACCTTCTTAAAACCTGCTCCACACTGCCAACCTCTATTTTTCAGTGGAACCAAAAATTTTTATTTTTATACCGGTAGTTGTAGTTTATTTTGGACACTTTATTTTATAGAACCAATCCTGACTTTTACAAATCAAAAATGGAAAAATCTGTCGCGTAACACCACCGTCATCATTGTCATTTAACTTCTCATGCGAAATTTTATTAATTTAGAAATATCTTTTTACTTTATTTTCAAAATTTAAATTAATTATTGAACAACTTTTAAGCATCGAGATATCAGGCATGATGTATTTACAAAAACAAAACTCTGACTTCAATTAATCTCACAACAACAGCAAAACTCGCAAATTCCAAAATTGTTTCCAAAAAAAAAATTCAAAAAATAAAAAAAAACAAATTAAATTCATTCAATACTTTCAGGACATGACAATATATAAGTATAGGTACTAGTTATCTTAAGAGTAGAGCATGGAAACAAGATTTTTTTAAAGTCTCTTTAATCATTTTTCACATACTATATTATTTTAAGCAGGATATGTCTTAATTTTCTATGGTTTTCTCTGTTCTTCTCTGGTGAGGATATATTTTCAGTAAAAAACAATTTTACTCTTTTTAACCATAGAAAACATAAAAGTTTGTTTAAATGCAAGATTACAGAAAAACATTACATTTTAATTTTTTTCATATTGTTGCACCACTTCAAAAAAATTGAAAAAATTCACGAGTATAAGCGAGTATAAAAGACATTTTCTGACAAAATTTGGTGAGTGACACTTTTCAGAAAGGCGTTAAAAAATAAGATTTAAATTTTATTTCTTACGCCAAAAATCGGCTTTACGTTTAATAATCATGACCAAAGTATTTTTTCATGTCTTTTACTCCTAAGAATTAGCAAAAAATCACCATCCATTAATTTTGAATTTTACTATTTAAAAAAAAATAAAATAAAAAAGAAAGGTTTTCTCGAAAAACTCGAGAACCGTTTAAGATAAAGAGCTGAAAATTTGGCTGAATTATTTTTATTTGATACCAAAACGATCCCCCAGGTACAATTCGAAAAACCCGCAAGGGCAGATTTCCCATATAAACCCGGCTATACCCTTTGTATTGCTGCGGTTTTTTTACTATATCAATTTATTATAGCTTTCACGATTTTATTTAAACATACAGCATGAGATTGGGAGCGGGAAAAATCGTGTGGCGCCGGGCACATTGTGAAATTCATATAGTACTCACCCTGACCACTGGGTTAGCCGAAGCACCGCTCTTGTATTATAAAGCTGTTGGCAATATTTTATTCTATACTTATTTATTTCCCACACGTACCTTTGGACACAGCAAAGCTGCGTTACTTAAACTTTTACAATTATTGCACCTGACATAACCTTAACTAATTTGACGCACATGTTTTTGTTGGTTCCTATTCTTGTCAACCGACAATGCGACATTGCAGGTTGGGAAGTGATCACTTCCCGACCTGAGGGAGGTTGGGAAGTAAAACAAAATAGCTTTCTGATTGGTTGGTTAGTGAAAGTAAACAATAAAACTGCTTCCCAACTACTTATTAAAATTCAGGAATGTATCGATTACTAACCGATTGTGAATAAAAACAATTAAACTTTTACTTACATTAATTTATACATTTTTAGTTTTCTAGTTCCAAATCCATGAACGTTGTTAGTGTTAATGTTGAAAGAAATACGGGAATTTTGGACAATGAAGTTCATCATTGGAATATTTTAAGAAAAGATCAGGATTTTTATACATTGATGAATAAACTAAATGAATTTCATGGTGAAACTGAAATGAGCGATTCTACGTTGCCCTTTAAAAGGTATTTTTAATTCTTATTAAATTCTTTTCTCAAACGATCGGGTTATTTCATGTTGCATATTTATAATATTTAGAAACAGTATTTTTTCCTTAAAATATTTACTTACCTATACATTACTACTTCAAATTCTTAGATATCAATATAACATGTAAACGTTTCTCTTTATTGCTACACGTGGTACACCCAATATTAATGCATTAACTACTATAATTTCGTAGTTAAACTTTTGGATGCAATATTATTTCTAGTTGGTACATAATTTATTATATTGTTGGTTATTTATAATTAGAGTCCGGTGTCAATGTGAATTTTTACCTCTAGAAATTTTATAAAAATATTATTCTTAATTGTCCACTACTTAATTTAAGTTTTTGCCTTGGTTTTTGATTCAGAATAATTTTTAACGTCGATGAAATTTTACCTCGATAAATATACCCTAGTGAAAATTTACAAAATATTCCTAGTGAAATTTTACCCCAGGTAAAAATTTTGCAGGTGTAAAATATTCCTAGGGAAATTTTGCTTCGGAATAAAATATCACTGGGGTAAAAATTTACGATTACACCTGGGTAAAAATTGACGGTTTCTCCTGATCAAACGCAATAGAGATCCCGATATTTAGTATGTGGTATATAATTTATAATATGTATCGTATAATACCTTGTGTTTGTGCATAAAATGTATGCCGCATACCAAATATCGGGTTTCCTATTGCTTTTAATCCGGATTCTATAATACATATAACATAGCCGATATTTTTATAAACAAGGTAAAATCAAATTGAAAAAAGTTAAACCTACAAAAAGTAAGTAAGCTAAATAATAGTATTAAAATCATCTTGGTATAGTCATTCCATATGAAATCATCAAATTCTTGTTGCTGCACCATTTTAGATTTTGCTTAAACTTGGTCGAAATGTTGTTTAGGGTTCCAAAGACCAAAATCCAGAAGGATTTAATTTTTGTACGCGCCACTTCCGATCCACACCAAATCAAACAATTGCAAAGTCTTATTTTTATGTTTTGCGGTTTTAGCTGTAAAAATGTTTCTATTAGTGATATATACTCAACCAAGGTGACATTTTGAAGCTGAAAGATGGTAGTTTCTAAAAAAAAAATATAAACATTTACATAATTCATATATACCTGAAAAATAACATGGTACTGAAAATACGTGTATTTTATTGATTTTTTGTGATTTTCAATTGACTCCAGTGTCTGAGCTGTTTGAATATATAAAAGTTTAATCGTACTCTGATATCAAAGTGCACATATCATAAGAGAATAAAAAATTAAAATTTGCTTCTCCTGAACATTTACATTTGTTCAAGTTACCAACTTATTCGCGGTTACTACAGAATTATTGTTTAAATAAATTGTGTACCTACTATAATATAATAATTATAATATTATTACTTTATTATTTAGCATTATTTGTTCAACAGTTATAATTTCAAAAAACTTTATTATTAGGTTTGATGGTACCATCGAGGATAAAATAATACAATATGAATGTTTTATAAAATCATTACTACAGAAACCCAGTTTACGTGGAAGTGATTTATTGTATACATTTTTAACTACTAATCAAGATTTCACATTCTTAGTTAATACGGCAGTACCAGTTGTAGAAGATTTGGGAAATATTTATCACTCCGTGGCATTCAAGTTCAGAAAAGAGAAGGGCCAACATTTGGATTCCTTCTTAAATACTTTTTTGTGTTCTACAGTAAAAACAAAGCAAAAGTAGGTATAGCTTAAATACAAGGTATACCCGCAACCGTGGAGAATCTCTGAGGTGATTATAATTATACACACAAACTATACGATTTGCTGCCGAATTGCTCATGATAACTTGTGTAATGCCTTAATTAGAATGTTTTATTATTAACCCTACAGTGCATACGTAAATAAAAGTCACATCAGTGCCTGTCAGGCCTATGCTTTAGATTTGTTTGGATATTTTAGGAAAATAAGATCATTTTCTATATAATCTATTAAACTATATAAAACTAAAATATTAAGAAACTACCAAAATTGTTGAAATAAATCAAACCAATTTTTACGAAATATTCAAAAAGTCAACATCACCCGAATTCTTTTGAATATTATCAGAGCAGGTTGAATAATAATAATGAGCATACTGCAAATAAATTACATTTGTCACAGTTTTCTCAGAATTTACGACTTTTCCTTCCTTTGGAGCAAAAGACACCGTCTCTTCTTGTATTGGACGAAGTGGTTCCAAAGCCCTTTTATTGGCCATCAATTCAAGTTTTTTAAACACATGTCGATGTCTTTTCATATTTTAGATAGCTACTAATGATATGGTGAAATTTAATTAAACGGTTCTTTTCTTATTTAAATGTTCACTCGGGCCTGCTAGGTCCTACGTCCCCTTAAGGGGGGAAATAGGTTTTCCCTCAAAATAATTCAATATTTTTTACTCTAAAAATTATTAGTAAACTTCAAAAATATATTCCCAAAATTTCAAATAAAAATTTCAATTCGTGCTCATCGATGCGTCTCTCACTGGGCAAAAATTTGTACAATATTGCTAATGGACGAGTTTCACTATTTTTTTAATTTTATTATATGAAAGTAGGAGTCAAAATAAGCATTCAGAATTTTTTCAAATATTTTTGAGGACGTCTAAGGTAAGAAAACAATTATTAAAGGAGGGCCTCTCCTTTAATAATTTTTTATTGGTGACGTCACGGGCCTCCTTTTTTAAAAAATAGCGGGGTTTCAGAAACCAATAAAAAACGTGCTGCCAATTTGAAACAATGTAAATGGCACTGTCAAAGTGTTGCAGGTTATAAACAACAATGAAAACCTAACCTAACGGCATAAAATATTTATGTTTTTATGACATATGTATGTCATGTTTAAATCTGATTGGTTAGCTGTGGCGGGCAGATTAAATATTTTTTTGAAATAAAAATTTTTTTTTTAAATTGTACGCTGAGTTTTAAGACCAACCAATTACATCAACATGCAGCATTTTTATTATAGTTTCATGTTTATACCTATATTATTTCAAAATATTATTTCTAATGAAACTCTCCCATTGTCGGCAATAAAATAAGATATTACTATTATTGTCTTAATTACCCTTAATTCCATTTATTTCCTGATTATTGCCATTAATGCCACTTTATTCCTATTTAATGCGTGGTATTACATATTTATTTAATTGGCTAGTTTCGACTGATGCAGTTTTCTTCAACATATCGCATCAAAAATTAAAGCTAAAATTATTTGTTTAATTAAAGATTATTGCAAAGAATATGTTGAAGAAGTTTCGTTCAAGAATTTCATTGGCTTTCTTCCAATCTAACTATTTTATTAATTCAACGATAATATCGTATAGAAGCTTATTTGAACCCATTATAAACATTAAATCAACTAATATTTATTTAACAAAACTAATGCATTGAAACAACATTTCTGAATTTATTGTAATAACTAAAAATTGTTTCATTCAACGAAATTTCGTTTAATTCAATAAGAAAAGATTCAACATTTCAGATTCGTTCAATTTACCATCTCTTTTCTCTCAGTGTAGTCGTGCCATAAGTTCTCTTAAAATTAAAATACCGCTGGTTTTAAATTCCAAATATGGAATTTAGGGGTTGTTTATGGGTAGTTTGAGAAGGTGCACTTGTGGGTAGCTAACGTGTATTTAGTTGATATTTTAAGTGCAAGTAATAAATATGAAATGAGGCGTTAAAGAAATTCAAATTTTAATGATAATAATGATAATTTTAAATTTGCTCTTTACCCTTATAATTTTTTGAAATCCTTTTAAGAGCGTAAGTATATGCCCTGTGATTCAACTTTTTAAATATTTCGTCCACAGTAAAAAAATTTTTCCCCTGATGGTTTTATGATTGTGCGTGTCTCCATTATTTGCGTGCCTCGAATATTTCCAGCGTTTGTGATAATTTGGTGGTACTACCCTTTACAAAGGGGTAGTACAGTTACGTTGTTATGAAAAGGGTGTTAAAACATTATACAGTCTACCAACCATTGGTAGATGAAGTAGTAAAACCTCTTAATAACACTAAATTCAGATACAAGTCTTGAATTTTCCAAGAAAATTCGACACAAAGCGAAACCGACACATACGTGGATCGAAGAAAATTTGCTAGCGAATAATCAATAGAGATACTATAGCTAATAAAACATGAAGCAATTAGAATGAGATTGTATATTAATCAGGACAAGACAAAATATATGAAGTGCACGAGAGAAAATAATGACACAGTGAATGAATTAAATATAGACGGTGCCGTATTTCAGCAGGTAAAAGACTTCAACTATCTGGGGGTGCAAATTAATAACAGAAACAATAAAGCTATGGAAGTCACACCAAAAATACAAGCAGGAAACAGGGCGTATCATACAAACAAGCAGCTATTAAAAGATAGGCAAATATCTAAAAGAACTAAAATTAGGATATACAAGACATTAATAAGGCCGGTTCTCACATATGCAGCTGAAGTTATCTGCCTAACAAAAAGAGAAGAAGAATATTTGAGAGTGTTTGAAAGGAAAATATTGAGAACGATAATTGGACACAAACGAATAAATGGACAATACCGAAGTAGAAGTAACTCAGAATTACTTGAAGAAATGGCCGGCAAAGACATAGTGAAATTCATAAAGGCTCAGAGAATAAGATGGTGGGGCCATGTAATGAGAGAAAACAATGAGGAAATTGGAAGATCATTAATGGCATGGAAGCCAGAGCATGGGAGAGTGAGAGGAAGGCCAAGATTGAGATGGAGCGACGGAGTGGAAGGAGACCTTGAAAAGTTGGGTGTGAGGGACTGAGCACAAAGGGTGAAGAACCGCGAGGCGTGGAGGGAAATTGTGCGAACAGCTAAAACGCATCGGGACCTGTAATGAGATGTATTTATGAGGATTAATCCACCTCAACAAATGGATTTTGTAAGTCCGTAAGGACAGCTCTGTTCTATTGTAGAATGTAACGCTGTAAATAATAATAATAATAATAAAATAATCAAACTAGATTACCAATTGTGGTCTATACTCGAAGATATGGTCTGAAGTAAGCACCATAAAAATTTCGAGCTGCTAAAACGCGATTTAATGAAGATAGCAGCTTCAATGCAGATGAAAATGCTGCATGCTCTCATAGATGAGTGGCCGCGGCGTTTAGACGCCTGTGTGAAGGCAAAAGGTGGACATTTTGAATAAATTAAAATGTAAAAAATTCTTTGGGGTGTACTTAATAAAATGGCTTTTTAAAATGATGGTATTTTTATTTTTAAGTTATTTAAATATACCCGCAAACATTTCACAGAACATATGGCACGACTAGGTATATCAAGCATTGCCAACTTAACAATATATTAAAATTATCTTAGAATATAGAGTAAGGAGGAAGGACTCAATGCTCTAAACCAGCGATTCTCAACCTGGGGGTCGCGGACCTATTTTAGGGGGTCGCAGAATTTTTTTTTTTAATTATTTAGTTTTGAATTTGAACTAAAGATTAGTAACCTGAATTTTAAGGTTTCACTTACCCAAACAATTGAATATAGGATTGATAAACTCGTATCAAAACATCAAGATCAAGGAAATAATAAATAATATGTAAAACAATATTGTCACTTCTGTCTCAATACCTCCAATCATCAGTACACCAAATTTTAACAGAATCTATTATACATTTCCGCAGATTTGTTTGGTGTTTTCCATATTAGTGGTCACTCAAGAAGTGGCCATGTGGCCATTTTATTTTGAAAGCTCTATCAGCACACAAAATTTAATCTCAACTTATTCAACATTTCCGGAGATACGACATTTTCATTTTTTTATTTTTTTTATTGTGGTAGCCCTAGCAAAGATTTTTCTGCCAAAACCTTATTTTCACCATTAGAACCCATCAGACATTCGTCCAAAACGTTTGACTGCCATCGACGCAGAAATGCCGAAGAAAATCGAGAGATAAGGTTTTTTTTGAAGCTTTTGAAAACTGTAATCTTCTTTTTTCATGACGAATTCCTGATTTTTATCAAATGATTCATATACTGACAAGACTTATAGGGGCAATGTTGCTACATACCTAGTTTGGTTAAAATTCCTTCAGCACTTCGTGAGTTATTCACTCTTTAAGTTTCAAATTTGACAGCCTGTAATTTTTAATAGATGACAAATAGAAAATTAATTTCACCTATTCTGGATAAAGGTCTTTAAAATAACTTATCACAAGACAAAATCGTTTTTTGAAATCTTCTGTTATATTCTTGTAGTGGCACTCCTGATTGACTGATGATCGTGACGAAACCCTTATTTTCGCCATTCTATCGTAAAGCCTACTTTACATACAAATATACAAAATTTGGTCGTGATTGGTTGGACGGTTCAGAAATAAAGCGAGAAACAAAATCTAACAACAGACAAACCGATTTCTTGCAAATCTTGACGTATCTGAACAAGGCGATCTCGAAAATGTAAAAAAATGAAATTTTGAAAAAAAAGAAAAAAAAATAGTAAAAGTACAAGTTGAGTATTTGTGTTTTTTTAGATATTATGTATCTTTTTTTTAATATAAATTTTAAACAAGGTAATTGATGACTATATTTTATTACTGACATTGTTGGGGTCGCAGAAAATAAGGAAGAAAATTTGGGGGTCGCGTTGCAAAAAGGTTGAGAACCGCTGCTCTAAACTACATACAACCAGCGTTTAAGGGTCAAAAACCGTGGGTTTTAACTCCGCCCAACCTACCAACTTTTTCTGGGTGACTCATAATTATTAATTTTTAAATCGTTATAATGGTTAGTTGTGCTGTTTGCGGAATTTCTTGGACCGAGAAATATGGTGAGAAATATCCCTAATCGGGATGAGTAATACATCACAATACGATAGCGATATCGAAACCTACCGAAAACGAGGAGCTGATTACGAGATTTTTAACAGAAGCAAAAAGACATCCAGAACACCGAAAGAAGAGACGAAAGAGAGTGCCATGGAAGAACTGACCAAAATGATGCGAGAGCTGATGAATGAGGTGAAGGAAATTAGAAGCGGCCAACGAATTTACGAGCAAGAAATCAATGAGTTAAAGCTAGAAAACAAAAATCTAAAGATACGTGTTGGAGCACTAGAAACCAAAATAATACAGCTCGAGGGTAAAGAAAGGAAAACAAATATAGTAATAAAGGGAGTAACGATAAACGAAAGTAACCTCAAACAAGAAACCGAAAAATTTCTAAAAAGCGAGATAGGGGTTGATATTGCCTTGAGGGGAGCTGAAGTAATAAAGACAAAATCAGCACAAACTATTGTATTGGCTAAAATGAACAACTGGCAAGATAAAATGGAAGTGATGAAGAACAAGAATAAATTGAGAGGCACAAGAAAGTACATCGAGGATGATTTGTCAGTGGAGGAGAGAAAGATACAGGCCAGGTTAAGGATGATCGCAAAGACAGAAAGAGAGAAGGGAAATGCTGCCAAGGTGGGTTATCGCAAGGTATATATTAACGGTCAGCGTTGGGATTGGGAGCAGCACTCTGAGGGAATTGTGAAGTATGCGGGCGACCCGGGGAAATCAAAAAACTAAATATTGTAAGCCGATGGAATGAAGATGTAACGAAAAATGCGAGAAAACGGACAAATGAGATTGAACTAGGTACGTGGAAACTGGCGACTTGGAGTATAAGAGGGATAAACGGTAAAGAACAGGAGTTAGTTGAGGAATTCAACAAAAACAATTTAGAAATACTAGCGGCAACCGAAACAAAAAAGAAAGGACATGGAATTGTAGAGATTGGAGAAGATCTGATAATGATATACAGCGGGGTAAAAATAACAGAAAGAGCAGCAGCAGGAGTAAGTTGTATAATTGGAAGAGAAAGCAGGAAATCAATAAAAACGTGGAAATTTGTTTCAGAAAGAATATTAACGGTGACATTACAGAAAGAACATCAAATTACAGTAATAATAGTATATGGACCAAGCGAGGATGCACAAAAAGTTGAAAAAGAAAAATTTTGGGAAGAATTACAGTTGACAATTGAGAATGCGACAGGTACAGTCTATATAGCGGGTGACCTCAATGCCCGAATAGGAAACAAAATCGAAGGAACCAATAAAGTAATGAAACCGTTTGGTGAAGATACTCGAAACAAAAATGGAGAAAGGTTAATTGACTGTTGCGTAGTGAATAACCTGGTGATCGGCAATTCGCTTTACAGTCATAAGGAAATACATAAGTATACAAGAGAGGAACCAAGCAGAAAAGAAAAATCTATTATTGACTATATAATAACAGACAAGGTAAATAAGCAAAATTTAATAGATGTTAGAGTACATAGAGGAGCTGAAATAGGCAGTGACCACTATTTGGTGGTAGCAAAAATAAAATACAACACACTCGTTGAACAGGGAAAGGAGAAGACGCATAAGGTAAAAAGCAAAGAGATAGTGAAAGATTACAAACTGAGAGATCCAGAAATAAGACAGAAATACCAAACTATTGTAGAACGCAAAATGGAAGAATTGAGCAGCATACAAGATAATGAACTTGAAGATATTTGGAAAAGATTTAAAGAAATATTATTGGCAGCAACAAAAGAAGCATGTGGCATCACCAGAGTACAAAACGGTAAAAATCAAACATCATGGTGGAGCCATGAGATCAAAGAAGAAATAAAAAAGAAAAAGCTAAAGTGGAAAAGATATTTAACACAAAAAACCGAATTCACGTATGAGGAATATAAAAAACAAAGAGTAAAAACTAAAATAATGGTAATCGATGCAAAGAGGAGAGCTTGGGAGGAGTTTGGAAAGCGGATGGAAAGAAATAAAAATGAGAATCAAAAATTGTTCTACAAAATAATAAAAAACTTAAGACGGACTAAACAAATTACTCTAAAGCAGATAAAAGATAAACAAGGGGAAATAATACGGGAAGAGAAGGAAATAATGAGTAGATGGAAGGAATACTTCGAAGAATTACTAGAAACCAATCGACAAAATCAAGATAATAACATCCAGGAACGGCAAGAATTAACGGTAGAAGACGAAATCACATTGGAAGAAACACTGATGGCGTCAAGAAAATTGAAATTGGGAAAAGCAGCGGGACACGATGGAATTAAACCAGAAATGATAAAATATATGGGAGAAAATGGTATGAAAGTATTAAACAATATATTAAATTTGGCATGGGAAAAAGGATCAATACCGGAAGATTGGGAGAACGCCATAATACTACCGATATACAAGAAAGGTGACAATATGATGTGCGAGAACTACAGAGGTATTTCATTGCTATGTGTAGCAGCCAAAATCTACGAAGGAATCCTTGAATCAAGATTAAGAAAAGTAATAGATTCGACATTGGAGAAATCACAAAGCGGCTTCAGGAAAGGATTTAGCATACAAGATCACATATTTACAATAAGACAGATCATAGAAAAACAGAAAGACAACGAGAGATGCACTTACGTGTGCTTTATAGACATTGAAAAAGCATTTGATAGAGCGCCTAGGGAACAAATTTGAAAAATATTGGAAGAGAGAAAAGTCAAAGCAAACTTGATTCAGGCAATACGGAGTATCTACAGAAAAACAACGAACTATGTAAGAACGGGTAATTTTAAATCAGAGAAATTTAATACGGTAGAAGGCCTGAGACAAGGTGGCGTACTGAGCCCTGAACTATTTGTGATACTAATGGACAAGGTAATGAAAGAAACAAGAAATGAAAGGAAAAACCTAAAAATAGGACACAGAAATATGCAACCGGTAGAAATAACGGAATGTGCCTTCGCGGATGACTTGATACTCTTTGCAAGTAGCGAACATAACTTACAGCATAATCTGGACATATGGAAAGCGGCATTAGATGGTAAAAATATGAAAATAAACGTAGCCAAAACCAAAGTAATGACATTAGGGAGATCAGAAGAACAGATAAAAATTTACATAGATGGGAAACAAATAGAACAGGTTAAACAATTTAAATATCTCGGTGTACTGATAGAGGAAAATGGAAGTTATGAGGCTGAAATAAATAACAGAGTGGGTGCAGCGGCAAGCGTATATCACACAATAGGTAAAACAATAGTCAACAAAAAAGAAATTTCTAAGAAAACAAAGATGACAGTATACAAAACCATTTACTTGCCGACACTAACATTTGGGTGTGAGTCCTGGAACCTAAATCAAAGAATGAAAAGTAAGATATAAGCAACGGAAATGAAATACTTGAGAAGAGTGGAGGGTGTTACAAGAATGGACAGAATAAAAAACGAAGAAATAAGAAATAGGCTGCAAATAAATCCAGCAAGCGAAACAATAACAAGGCAACAGTTGAGATGGTTCGGGCATCTAAACAGAATGGAAGAAACTATACCGGTAAGAAGGGTGTGGCAATCGAAGACAAAGAGAAAAAGGAAAAGAGGTAGACCACCAAAAACATGGAACGACAACATAGGACAGATATTGAAAGAAAGAGGAAAAACGTGGAAAGAGGCAGAGTTAAATAGAAAAGAATGGAGAAAATTCGTAAACAAGTCCAAGTAATAGTGAAATAAAATACCTCAACACTTTCGGGTACAAATGAGGAATTCTGATTTTGATTGATTGATATAATGGTTAGTTGTGCTGTTTGTGGAATTTCTTGGACCGAGAAATATGCTAAATGTGTTATAACATGGCATTTGCATGTACTAGGATTTATTTAAATTATGTTATAACAAAAATATAAATTTGTGAGGTTGTAACCACCATAATATGCTTAAAACATAGGCGTAGGGAAATTCTAAAATTTAATTTAATTTTATAGTATAATTTTAATAATATTTTTATGCTACGACACTGGCAATTATATCAAGCGGCCGCCATAGCATACCACTTTGACTCTCATTTGCGATTCAAAGACTCCTTCCTCCCTACTCTATATTCTAAGAAAATTATACATAAATTAGAACATAACCATTCTCCGCCTCTATATGAAGTTAATGAAAAATTAGTAAAAGAAAATAAAAATAATATTAAAATAAAATGAAAATTATTCGTAAGTTAAACGCTGGACCGGCTTCTTAATCCTGGACGATTGTGATGTCATTTTGACACTCTTCTTTTATTGTAAATATATTTTTAAATGGTAGTCAAGTCTAGACGCACCTTTAGTTTTATTTATTTTTTAATTTCCTCTACCGGTACGTGGCGGTACTTAGCGTTCCGATCGCGAACTGTCTGATTACCTTCCCGAGTCATTTACCACCGCCCTATTCGGTGAAAGTAATTATTACCACTCAACATCTTGCACAAGAAGATTATTGTTTCAACGTCCAGCTGGAGATACATTTTTTTGTCTACCTGAGTTGGGTCAACTTCATGAGTGCCCGTCCTTTCGTTCATGGTACCTCTTCGGCATTGCAGTTAGAGATTTTGTTACGATATCTTCATCGAGGTGTAATTTGGCTTGCGAGGCTCGTATCGAAAACAACTTATAAGGTAAAAATTGCACAACTTATTTAACTAACTGTGTGTGCATCTGTGTCGACCAATTTCTTCATTTATGGGATTCAAATTATTCAGCTTACGATTTTATCTATGGTTATAAACTTTTGGAGTTCTGTGTTTTATTATACAGCTTTCTTGTCACCTTCCTTAGCGGGGGCATGACAGCTCATGTGCGTTTATGAGGGAGTTTTGCAGCTCATTAGCATACATCTCAATCTCCTCAGTAGTTGTTAGCTCTTCTTTGTTGGAAAATTCCTTCAACATTTCAGAATCTATGGATGTTGACAGGTGATCTAGAAAGACCATCCTGTTCGCATTCCTAGGATTCATATATTTCTTGGGTTCCATTACTTTATCCTTTAGTTTAAAGGATGTCAGTTGGTCGGACAGTTGCCAGTCATATAAATAATTCGAAATGCTTAATGACACCACGGTAATATCAATTAGCGAGTTGCGGTGGGGTGACACATAGAAAGTAGGGACATCCCCGCGATTAAGTATTACTAAATTTGTATCAATAGGATAGTCTAATAGAGACTTACCTCGATTGTTGCAATCTCTGCTGCCCCATGCCTGATGATGGGAGTTGGAGTCGCATCCAATAATGAGGTGTTTCTTTTATTGCTCGCAATAGTTCATCACATCCTCCATCTTTTGAGAAGGTGGCAGTTCCGGCGAATCGATTGGGAGGTAGATGGACGCTAAGACGACATTCTTTGGACCATCTTCTAAGTCGCAGCTCGTTCGAACTGCTGTTAGGTCGCAGTCGCTGTACTGCGGCAGAAAGTTGACCTGAATATTGCTAGGTATGTTGATATCTGTCCTGCTTTTATTTGTGGAACTACCTGTGAACATAGTCCCGATTTCGGAGGCTTAAATTTGTTAAACTGCCACTTAACCTATAATATTAAAATGTTGGAACATAATTCATAATCTACATGTCATATTTTTCTATATAGTTGAGTTTAATTTTCGATTTTTCATAAAAGTATAAATCCAAAATATATTCAGATGAAGAATGACTTGTTTGAAGACGATTTGGAAATGTTAGACAAATGTACGAAAGAGCAAATTATATACATACTAAGGATGATTTATCACTTTTAAAAAGATTTCGATTTCGAAAAGAAACGGTTATCATTTTCTTCCAAAGTATTGGTCTCATTTTCTCCTATGCTATTAACAGATGCAACTTCCATTCTTTTAAATGATGTTGATGCAACTGCATCTCCTCCAAAACTAGTAGGTAAAACCTACAACCGTCTTGAAGTTAATGATGAACAACAACAGAGAATCGTTGTTGTCCACATTAATCATATTGCCATCAACCCCTAACCCGGTTGTATTTTGTACCTTCTTGGTATCAGCAACTTTTTTGCGTACCTCTTTTTTTTGTTGTTTTATACCTTTTTAAGTGATTCTAGTATAATTATTACTGGCATTAAGGGGGGATCCTGCATTAGGAGGACCAAAAAAAACATATTTTTCGGAATTATTTTTAGAAGGAAAGAAATAAACAGGTCCATCCCTGGTCGAAATGTCGAAATGTTCCAATATTGGAGTTTTCAGATTATTTTATTGTGTAATTCAACATAACAAACACTTTTTTTTAAAGAAAAATATTGAAATGCATTATCTTCAATTGGCGGGAAAGATGGAGCTCATAATTTTGATTTGAAACCAAAAAACCAGAAAGGATTTTAATTTTCATACATTTTTCTTCTATGTGAACCCGAAGAAATTGTCAAATTTAGAATTTTTATCGAATCGGAAAAAAAAGTATGTTTCTCAATAAAAAAAAATTTTATTGTGTGTAAATTTACACACACGAAAGTGTGTGTAAATCGGCTGCATTTCAATATTTTTCTTAAAATAAGTTTTTTTTGTTACATTGATGCCCGATTGCACCAACGTCCCTTAACCCTAAGCTTCACCCTAAATCGCTAAGTACGACCCTTTTCCATTGCACCACTGATTTAGGTGTTCCTTAACCGCTTAAGGACCACCCAAATTTTCGGAGGCTTAAATTTGTTAAACTGCCACTTAACCTATAATATTAAAATGTTGGAACATATGATATGATAATCCAAAATCTGCATGTCATATTTTTCTATATAGTTGAGTTTAATTTTCGATTTTTCATAAAAGTATAAATCCAAAATATATTCAGATGGTGAATGACTTGTTTGAAGACGATTTGGAAATGTTGGAAATTATTGAACATGGTTTTCCTCGCCAAATGTACGAAAGAGCAAATTATATACATACTATGGATGATTTATCGTTTTTAAAAAGATTTCGACTTCGAAAAGAAACGGTAATCAGGATTTTATCCGAAATTGAGCCACAATTGGAATATCCATGCGACAGGAATAATGCTGTATCTCCTGTAAACCAACTTTTAATTACATTAAGATGTTATGCAACGGGAACGCACTTGTTGGCAATAGGTGATTTTAGTGGTGTACATGTATCGACTGCTTGCCGAATTGTTAAAAAAGTTTCAGAAGCGATTGCAGGTTTATATGAACGTTACATAAAATTCGAATAATTTCATTTAAAAATTAAATTTGAATAAAAGAGTCTCATCGCTCAATAGTGTGGTAATTTGGTTGGGGTTCCAGTACATTTTTTTTATATTTACACAACCCCCCAGATTACACGACAATATAATGCATAATTTCCACTTAAAATTTCAATGAGCCAAACATAAATATATTGTCATGTCCTGAAAGTATTGAATGAATTTAATATGTTTTTTTATTTTTTGAATTTTTTTTTGGAAAACAATTTTGGAATTTGCGAGTTTTGCTGTTGTTCGTGAGATTAATTGAAGTCAGAGTTTTGTTTTTGTTAATACATGCCTGATATCTCGATGCTTAAAAGTTGTTCAATAATTAATTTAAATTTTGAAAATAAAGTAAAAAGATATTTCTTAATTAATAAAATTTCGCATGAGAAATTAAATGACAATGATGACGGTGGTGTTACGCGACAAATTTTTCCATTTTTGATTTGTAAAAGTCAGGATTGGTTCTATAAAATAAAGTGTCAAAAAAAACTACAACTACCGGTATAAAAAAAAAAAATTTGGTTTCACTGAAAAATAGAAGTTGGTAGTGTGGAGCAGGTTTTAAGAAGGTATGGAGTCCGATAAGAGGTTAAAAAAGAAAAAGTGGAAATTAAGTTATCTATAGCAGAAAGTGCTGGAGAAATTGGATTTTTTTTATTTGTAAATTAACAGATGGTCAATGTTAAAAGTGATCTCACACGGCTACTTAAACGTAGTATCAAAAATTTTCAAAATCGATTTATTCAAAATTGGCTGAATATGGCGCGCTACTATTTCATTCACGAAATGTCATAGGTGAAATCTTTATGTAGTATAAGTATAAAGCAAAACAAAATTTCACACGTGTGAAGTAGCCCTTGTTACTTATGGTTTACTTATTGTTAACTATTTACATAAATTGAAATATGCCGGAAAGGCACTACGTACGTACACTAGGGCATAGTGGCGGACCAACAACAACTCCCCTCTTAATTACTCTTAACACTACTTATTTATTCATATTGATTCGGCTTGTCGCAGCATAATTGCATAAGAGTCTTTGAACTTAACTTCCTGTTAATGTATCGATTTGCAATTATGATGTACACCTTTTGCTCGAATTATTTATTAATATTACAATAATTAATCTTAACCTTAGTTGAACTTTTAAAGGAATGTCGTCAAGCTATATTACACCACACGGGTGTTCATTTAAAAACTTCCAGCAATTAATATCTCAAAAACTAAGTCAGATGAAAAAACGTTTTGAACAAAAGTTGTATGATAGCGAAGGGTATTTTTTTTAGCAGATTCATATTTTGCATGAATAAATAAACAACTTTTGTTCAGAAGACGGACTAAAAGTGTTCTCAGATTTGGGATTATTTCCATGTTTTCTTGTTATTTTTAAGCGTCTGGGAAAAGCACGTGCCCCCGTGCCCCTCACCCCCCTTAAATAACGTCAAGAGGTAAGTGGAGTTGTAAAGAAAAAAACATCAGTTGAAGATGTTTCGGAAAAACCTTCAAAGTTTTTCCATGCTGCTTTAAGAAGTCTTCCTGCTGTTAATATTACAGAACCTGGCGTGGTGCGTATATTAAAACCTTTAATTTGAAAGGAATGCATATAATATAAGGCGACAAATACAACTGCCTGTACCAACGTCAATTTTTGATGTGCATTCCGCTTTGGATGCCATCAATGTTTTGACATGGTCTGAAGAAGAATATTTTATGCTGAACGATAGTAACAGTAATTTGATTATTTTCATGCATAACTAACTTACGGTTTCGATTTTTTGATTGAAAGTTTCTTTATGGATGGCACTTTCAATTCCTGTACAGAAAAATAATATATCAAACTTAACAGCATTCACATAAGAAAACAGAGTAATTCCGATACTATAAGAAAACATAAACGTTCATTTGTATCAAGTATCTCTAACCGCTTCGGTGAGATAAATGTGGATAATTCTTAACTGAAGGGGGGGGGGGGTTCAGTATAACATTTTTAAATTTCACTTTAGATTAACCGTTCGTTTTATATTGTAGCAAATTTGCTACAGACATTTAAATTCCAGAAATTGATATTATAAAGCAGTTTTTCATGGTATAACTAATTTGGAGCACACTAGATCAGCGGTTCTCAACCTTTTTACGACGCGACCCTCAAATTTTCTTGCTCATTTTCTGCGACCCCAACAATGTCAGTAATAAAAAATAATAGTTATCAATTACCTTGTTTAAAATTTATATTAAAAAAAAGATACGTATCGAAAAAATCACATAGGTACTTTTTTTTATTTATTAATGACCCACTGTAACATATTATGCATCCCTTATATGGTGATGTTATGTATTTGGGTAATCTCAAATAACAGATAATAATAATACTAACGTAATTAACTTTATTCAAATAAATTGTAACTTAATTTGTAACGTCAAACATAACATACAAATATTCCTGTTAAAAACGCGACGTTGTCACGTTTTCTCGAAAGTATCTAACACTCTTCTCGTGGTTATAATTTTAACCAGTCAGGCTTCTTCCGAATCCGTGTAGACCGACGTAGGGGTTCCTCAATTAAAGGAGATTTGACTACTGGCACTTCCCTCGAATCTGTATTTGACTCCATCACTGGCTCTTCTAAAGGTTCAGTCTTTGGTATAACCGAAGAACTAGCATCCGCTGGTTTGAAATTGATACTGTGTCGCTTGTTTTGGCTTTCCGAATTTACCGTTTCGGCTTCCCACACTCGCTGCATTTCTACTTCATTTGAGCTTCCACACTCAGTCCGACGAAGTTGCTCGACATGACGGATATGCCACTTTTCATTAATTTCCATTTCATAATTTAATTTCCCTAGAACTCGTGTTATTGTTCCAAATTTCCATTTATTGTCAGGATTATCGTAAAAGCGGGCTTGAACTTTATCTCCTACTTTAAATTTGTGAGTTCCATTTGTATCTGGTAGCTGTTCAATTTTTTCTTGCGTTAGATTTCGTTTTACTAAGTCGATCCTGGTTCGAAACTGTCGCTTAAACATCAATTCCGCTGGGCTAGACCCCGTACTAGAGTTGATCGGTTTTCTGTATTGCATAAGGAAACGACATAACTTGCAATTTAAGTCTCCCGACTCCGTCATCATAGCGCGCAAATATTGCTTCAGAGTCTGGACGTACCTTTCCGCCTGGCGGTTGGTAGATGGATGGTATGGCGCCGTACATTTATGTTGTATTCCATTTGATTTTAGAAAATTCTGAAACTCAGCTGACTTAAATTGGCTTCCATTATCACTTACCAATGTAACTGGCAACCCAAAACGAGCAAATGTACTACGTAACATTTTTATGGTGGTGATGGCATTTGTAGTTTTTGTAGGCAACACTTCCAAATATTTGGTATACGCATCGACAATAATTAAAAAATATGTTTTGCAAAATGGTCCCGCATAGTCTACATGTAACCTTTGCCATGGGTACCGAGGATACTCCCAGTGGTGTACCGGTAATTCTTTAGGTGGATTCCTTCGAATTTTGCAACAACTTCTGCAGTTGTTGACTGTAGCTTCTATGTCTTGATCAATATTTTTCCACCACACATAACTTCTTGCCAAAGCTTTCATTTTTACAATTCCGACATGTGCGGTATGTAATTCAGAAAAAATTCTTTTTCGTAATGATTTTGGTACCATTAGCCGTATTCAATTAAAAATGCATCCATCCTGAAGGCTAAATTTGATCATATCCTCTTCTGGCAGGAATGATCCCGATTGAAGCGATTCATATTTTTCGCGACATTCCGAATCTTTCACTGTTTCTTTTTTTATTTCATCTTTTGTTACTGGTAAATTTTCCAATTGATTTAAATAAAATATTGAATTCGAGTCACTTCGATTATTGCTCTTATTTGGTAAAGGAAATCTGGATAAGAAATCAGCATTTGCATGATGGTCTTTAGTATTTCTGTATTTTATTTCATATCTAAATCCAGCCATAAAATTTGCGTAATGTAATAATCGAATTGCTGAACACGCCGGAAGATCCTTTGTTGGGTGTAGAATTCTCGTAAGAGGTTTATTATCGGTGATAAGTATAATTTTTTCTACCATAACAATATAGGAAAAATTTCTTTAATCCCCACACTATTGCTGTCGCTTCTTTTTCAAGTTGACTGTAGTTTCTTTCAGATTTCGACAATGATCTTGATGCGAATGCAATCGGCTTTTCATCTCCATCATTAGTAATATGGGAAATTACTGCTCCCAGTCCTATAGGTAATGCATCGGTTGCTAATGTTAACGGTAGTTTTGGATTATACGGCACAAGGATTCTTTCGTTTGCTATTTCTTCCTTCAATAATTGAAATGTTTGTTCGCACTCGTTTGTCCAAATAAATTTTGTGTACTTTTGTAGAAGGTTGTTCAAAGGACGCAATTTCATAGCTAAGTTTGGTAGAAACCTTTGATAGTAATTAATCATTCCAAGAAATATACGTGTTTCGTTTACGTTATTTGGTCTTGGGCATTTTGTAATAGCTTCGACTTTATCAGGAACAAGTCTTATTCCTCTTTTATCAATGATATCTGATGGAATTTTGAGAAAATTGGCATTTCTTTTTGTTTAAATGCAAGTTGTGAGTACGTAATCTCTTAAAAACATTTTCTAAGTTAATGAATAGTTCATCATATGTAGCTCCTTTTACTATGATATCGTCGAAGAAGCAAGACACTCCCTGCAAATCTTGCAGTACTTGGTCCATAAAGCGTTGCCACATGTTTGGAGCATTTTTTATTTCGAAGTGCCTTTGTGCGTACTTATAGCCTGCATAAGAGCACTATCTTCATCAACTTTCATATGGAGGTATGCTTGGCTTATATCGAGTGTACAAAAATATTGTCCCCCATTCTTTTTTACAAAAATGTCTTCCGCTTTAGGTATGGGGTAATCGTCATCTACCATAAATTTATTTATTGTTGCTTTATAATCAGCACAAAGTCGAATTTCCCCATTGCTTTTAACGACAGGAACAATAGGACTTCCCCAATGCGAGTAATTTACTTTTTCAATTATTTTAAATTTTTCCAATCTATCTAGTTCATTTTCAATTTTTTCTTTTAAGGCATACGGAACTGGTCTTGGCCGTATAAAGATATGTTTTGAATTTTCCGTCATTTTTAATGAACATTCCATGTTGGGAATCGCGCCTATTTGTGAAGCAAATATGTCTTTATAATTTGCAATTAGTTCTTGTAAGGTAACATTATAATCAGTTTCTGAAATTGACTTTACTTGATTTATTTCTGACCAATTTATTTTTATTTTTCGCAACCAATCTGTCCCAAAAATGGAATCCACTTTATTTGGTAAAACATACAATTTTCCATTTACATTTTGATTTTTGTAATTTATGTTAACTTCGCAAACTCCTATTGGTTTTATAATTTCACCTGTATAAGTCCTAAGTTGCAATTTGGTAGGATGGAGTTGTTTAAAAGGGCATAATTTCTTGTACATCCTGTGAGAAATGGTTGAAACTGCTGCTCCAGTATCAAGTTCCATAATGCATTTAGAACCTTCAACAGTTAATTCAATATTAATTTTACTTACATCTAGAGAGTCAATTTGTAAAGTATTTATTGCAAAATCGTCAGGATCGTCGTCTGTCTCTTCTTCCGGAAGTTCATCTTCTTCAACTTCATCCATTTCTTGTTTGGATATCTGGAGCTGGTTTTCCGAAGAATTCTTCATGCATACTTTTCCGATGTGCCCATTTTTCCCACATTTGGCACACTTTAATCCTCTTGTCTTGCATTCTGTTGATTTGTGGTTTTCATTTCCGCATTTGAAACATTTTCCCCAAATTTTCGTAGGGATTCTTGTTTTTAAAACATTGCTTCGAACATCGGCTTGTCTTCTTTTCACCCTATTAATATAATTTATCTGATTCCCTGTGTTTCTAATTTCCTCACTTTCTCTTTTTGAAGATTCAATCGATAATACTACTTCGACAACTTTTTGAAAAGATACTGTTGCGCTTTGCTGTAATAACTTTTGTCGGATGTCATTATCTCGTACTCCTTTTATAAATTGAGATCTGAAATGTGTATTAATTGTTGTTTTCTTACAGTGTTCACATGTAAAATTGCAATTTGTTGTTAACTTCTTTAAGTCGGCATGAAATTGTGCAATACTTTCACCTTCTTGTTGTAAACGGGAAGCAAATTTGTGTTGTTCTGCAACCTCACTTGGCTTTGGACATAAATGATCCCGAAGCAGTGACATTATTTCTTTAAATTTCCTAGTTTTAGGTAATTCAGGTGCAGTTAAACTAGTAAGTGTATGGTACGTTTTAGCACCCAAGCAATTTAAAAGTATTTTAACGCATTTTTGATCATTTTCAGGTGTATCATCTGAAAGTTTTCGGAGTTCTAAGTAATTTTCTACTGGCTGTAAATATGAGTCAAACGATTCGTTTCCTTCATCAAAAGGTTGTAGTCGAATACCTTGTAAATCTGTATTATCTCCATTATTTCCTCTTGACTGTAATATTTGCGCTTGTAATACTATATTTCTCACCAATTCTTGCATTGCAGCTGACAAAGTTTGCAATACTTCTTCCATATTTTTCTAAAATTTGTGATAAGGAACTGAACAAAAAAAAAATTTTTTGTAAGTCGCAATCCGCGTATATATTTACCAATTGTCGCCACTTCTGTTATCTATTTGGGTAATCTCAAATAACAGATAATAATAATACTAACGTAATTAACTTTATTCAAATAAATTGTAACTTAATTTTGTATATCGTAAGAGAGAACGTAAAAATGTACATGTCAAATTCTAATAATAATAACCGTAACGTCAAACATAACATACAAAATTCCTGTTAAAAACGCGACGTTGTCACGTTTTCTCGAAAGTATCTAACAGGTGACATCAAGCCAAGAAAAGGTGAAGTATTACTATGCTAAACAAGTTGCAAAGACTTGCCTGTCGAGGGATTGCGGGGGCAATGGCAACAACGCCTACTGCAGCCATGGAGGAGCTTCTAGGGCTTCCTCCACACTTGGTGGTGGAAACAGAGTCTCTACTGGCAGCATACAGGTCAACCATCAACGATCGTTGAGAAGTGATTCCCAGAGAGGCCAATCATACCATGATCTTCCAAAAACCTATCAAGGTTCTCATACCTGATAGGGGAGCGGAAGGCACCAAGCCTGTGCTCGTTATGATACCATCTGGTACACAGATGGATCTAAAAGGGAAGTTAGTACTGGAGCAGTAATCAGTCAACGTAAAACGGGAGATGCGTTTAGCATAATGGGCTTCCACGCCACTGTGTTCCAGGCAGAAATAACTGCTGTAACAGCTTGTGCAGAGGAAATGACATGGAGGACTTATGCAAATAAGCGGATCTGTATCATGACCGATAGCCAGGCAGCTATAAAAGCTCTGGAGTCAGTCGGTGCCTCGATGTGCTGGTAACACTTGCACAATAGAACAGCTTAACGCTGAGGTGGGTGCCGGAACACTCAGGAATAAAAAGCAACGAAAAAACAGATGCCCTTGCTAAGGCTGCATCAAAACGATATACCAGAACCAACTTGCAGGATGGCATATCTGGCCGCAAACGGGAATATAAATGAACTACTAAGAAAACAACCTCTTGCGTACTGGAGGGATCTTCCGAGACTGAGGCAATCGCCGATGTACATTGGAGGACCCTTTAATAACAAAAGAACTAGCCCTAGTAGTTTTTAGCGAATAACTTTGCGACCTTTGAGGCTCAAACGAAAATAATGGAAGCTCATTGAGGCTCAAACGATGCTCTAACGCTTGACACCAAATTCATCCAAAAATTCGAAACTGGGGGGGCCACTGACATGTACCTACCCCCTTTGGTGTCGCGACCTCCAGGTTGAGAATCGCTGCACTAGATAACATATTGAATGCTATATTTTATTGTTACACAGCAATGCTAAGCATAAAATTGCAGATAATTAAAATAGTTTGTGTTTAGTTGTGACCAGTGAATAATCGTTCAAAACGTGGTTTACAGAAATATTATTTTTTACTGGGTTTATTCAATTTAATTATTAATTTTTTATGTTGTAGTTTTTATTTATTCAATTTTTAATTGGATTTCAATTACAAAATTAAATTATAATTAATTACTATTAGTGATTCTCATGGTGTTGCATATTTAAAATAGATTTATTTTGCTTGTTTAATTGAAAACTATTGAGATTGGATTTTTTAAATTATTTTTCCCATAATCTACAATACAAAATGACATCGAAAAGATTTTTTTTTCAAAAGGGTTAATAAGTTATCTGTATACTTTTAATTAAAAAGAATTAATAAAGAAATCAGAGTTTGAATATGTAAAAAAAATTATGCTTTTCAAATTTTTCAAAAAAATCATTTCTTGCAGTTTAAATTATCGTTGCAGCATTGCGATAAGTATTATAAGAGACTTACGGGTCTTAAACCAGTAATACTTTAAGTTACCATCGGTGGAACTTACATGTTTTGCCCGGGTACCTTTTTGGCCATCGGTGGAACTTACATGTTTACCTTCGGCAGATTAGCAAAAAAAAGGCTTAAAACCTGACCATCGGTGGAGGTTACCACTGTCCGGTCAAGGTTATTGTTAATCTTTTAAGTCTTTTTAAGCTTTCATTGTGTTATGGAAATTGAGTTTTATTCTAGTTATGCAAAAATCTTGAGATTTATGACGCAATTTGACTTGGTTTTGATAAACTTAACGAGACAAAAAGTATTCTGATTTTACAAAATAAAACGGTGCGCAAACACATCTAGCAAATAAACCACATTTTTATTTAATTTTATAGCTACAGGGGGTGTCTTCAAGGTAGATTTGTAATCTTGTGTTATTGACGCCATTCTATCATTTGGGGGGGGGGGGGTATATGCAAAACCGGACATGTCACTTAGCGTGAATTTGAGATAAACGCATAAAAGAATATTGTTCACCATTATATTTGATACAAATGTCAGTTTTCGACCCCTATTTTAAGCAGGACTCTTTGTTTTTATTACCAGAAACTTTTATTTAAATGGTAGAAGTGGCCACAAGGAACAAAACGTATATCTCAGATTGATTTTTGTAAAATGTGACTTGTCCGGTTTTGCATATACCCGACTCATTTGATAGTTGATAATCGCAGAGAGAAATTAAATAGAGCTATACATTTTCTTATTTATAATATTTTTAGTAGGTTTTGAATTTGATAATTTTAGCAGATGAAATGTAGCAGATTTGATACTTTGTGCTTTATATAATGATTTTCCTAATGTAAGGTACAAATAAAAAAAAAATTCTGCTATATACGACGCGACGTTTAAACAGAAAAATATTCCAACAAGCGGCTAGCAACAGCCTATTTTTCTTTTGTAGCTGATATGATACAATACATGATGTAGGGTTAAAAGCAGTTAAGTGGCATTGCACCAATAAAAATTGTTCAGCAAATCTATACACCATGGGAGAAGAAGAACTGCGTGTTATTTCCAAAGAAAATGATCAACATAAGCACACGGAAGATCTAGAAAAACTTCTACGTCAAGAGGTAAGTGGGGTTCTAAAGAAAAAAGCAGTGGAAGATGTTTCGGAAAAACCTTCAAAGGTTTTCCATGCTGCTGTTAAGAAGTCTTTCTGCTGTTATTATTACAGAACCTGACGCATGACGTGGGGCGTATTAAAATGAATGAATATAATGCAAGGAGACAAATACAACCGCCTTTTCCAATGTCAATGTTAGATGTACATTCCGTTTTAGATGCCATCAATGTTTTGACATGGTTTGACGAAGAATATTTATTGCTGAACGACAGTAACAGTAATTTGATTATCTTTTCATGCTTAAATAACTTACGGTTTTTGAGTTTGATTGACAATGTCTTTAGAGATGGCACTTTCAATCACTGTACAGAAAAGTATATCAATTATATTCTACATATATAGATATAGATATAGATAGATATATTTATATATTTGTGTCACCATATCTCCCGAACGGTTACAGGTAGGGACGTAATTTTTTGACAGCATGTTTGTAAAGATCAGGAGAGTGTTCCTGACTAGTCAAATACAAGTTTCATTCATGAGAAGAAATTTTATTGCAGAAAACAATCTCAATCCCCCCCCCCCAGTTCTCTATATTTATTAGACTATGTAGGGCCAAATTCATATCAATGGCCTGGTTTACACCGATAACTTAGGTAGAGACCCAAACCTTAAATTCGGACTAAATAATTTAGGTGGGATGATGTAAACCCTTGCTACCCGACCTATCTGACCAAATGTTTAGGCGAGTTAAGTGTCCGAGAGTTTATGTTGTTGAGTGAAGAAGAAAAAATTATTTCTTCCTTTTTAAAGGGAACAGTAGTGTTTAAAGTAAGGTGCTTTTACAGTCAGGAGTTTTTAAAATTTTTAATTTTTTATAGAATATAAAATTTCGTACCTGTGGCACTTGAAAAACTGATTTAAAGTGTCAAAAATTATGGCACTATTAGTTTTATTTTAGTCTGTGATCAATAGCAGGTCTATTCAGGGTTGTTTAACCAAAATTATAATTTCAAAATATAAACTTTCGTACTTGTGGCACTTGAAAAACTGATTAAAAGTGTCAATGTGCACAAAATTTATAAAAGTGCGAATATCTTGAAAACTAACGACTTTTTACTAAGGTCATATTTTGATATTCTGGTCATCATGAACTGCCTATATGACCTTCAAGGAATAACGTTGAGTTCTGGGACACCCTGTATAAAAGAGACGACTTTGTTTGTAATGGCTAATCTCCAGAACTGCTGCATCAAATTTAACCAAAATTTGTATGTGTTCTGTGGGCCGTGAGAAGTGTTTTTATAACATCAAAAGTAAAAAAACATGATAGGAGAGCGAATTCGCATAAACAAAAAGTGCGTTGTCGAAAGGTGGATCGACAATAAAAGAGTCAAAGTTGTAACGACATATAAGTCGTAAGATTTTTATAATTAATTTATAAACGTAAACAAAAAATGTCTTTACGAGAAAGTAAATACAGTTGTGGTAGGGGCGCTAAACAGGGCCTTATCTTTCGCAAAACATGAAGATTGGGAAATAAAAGAGGAATACACTGGAACCACTATAAATGATTTAAAAGAAGTATTGAAAAATTTTAGCGAAAACCCCATGCACTGTACTCAATTAGCTGTTGCGTGAAAAAAAAGTTGCAGCGAAACGTATACGAAAAAAAAAACGAGATAAGGAAATGGCTGCTGTCTATTTGAACAAGAAAAAGAAGGAAGAGGAACTGTCAGCATTGCTGGTGACTTTGAAAGATCCTTAATTAGAAACCGGAGAACAGTAGAAAAAGAAAGTAGGAACCTATTGGTTAAATAATGTTTTCATTAAATATCGTAAATGTATAAATTAATCGTTAATGTAAAAAGAGTAATTATTGTGGTAATACTACTTGTTAATACAGCAAAAGCAAATGTTGAAATTTGTTTTAGTAAAGGCTACTTTCTCTTATAAGAAAGGTTTGTTCTGTTATCACCTAGAGATTCTGCACGGTTGTGGAAACACCTTGTATATTGAGATCTATATTAAACAATTTGTAAATATTAATTTTTAGTAAATTTGAATGGGCAGAAATTGGCGATGAAAGCCATTATTTTTCCAAGGACATCAATACTATAATACCTGTAACTTATCAGAATATGATTTACGGTGATAATTGTAATATTATGGACAAAAATGAAGGATATGATACACCTTTAAATTTTAATGGCGTTTCTCAAACAATATTTTATTTATGTGAGTATAAAAACTAAATTATTTTACTAAAATTATATAAGACAATCAGTGACGGTATAGTGAGTTGACTGCTAATGCGAGTTCCGCCGTTCGAACCCAGGTGATAATTAGTTAGTATAGGGACCGAGCGTATTTGCAACTAGCGCCAGTAGTGGTGATAATTTGCATAATTGGCGTGATCATTTCAAATAGTGATATTGCATATTAGATTTTGTTTATTAGTATCACGTGTTTTTAACAATGAAAATCGGTACTCGTGTGAATTGCTGTGTTGTTGAGTGTACAAATAATTATTTAAACACCGAAGGAGCTGTAAAATTTTATAGATTTCCCGCAAAAGCACACGAAAAAAAGTGACGTGATCAATGGATAAAAAGTGTTTGCAGGAAAAACAAGTAAGTATATTCTATATTTTTCTCATTTACTGGTACAACTAAAGACATCCTAATTGTTTATTTTAGTGATGAAAGTTCATGGCAACCAACAAAATAGACTCGAAAGCCTAAGGCGCCAGAAATTTATAGTATTCTAGGAAGGAAAAACCTTTGAAAAATCCATCGAAAAAAAGGGTGAATAATTGTACTTTTATTTTGTAAGGCGAGCCAATTTATGATTTTTTGACTCTTTTGTTTTTTTATTGGTTCAACTAGAAGATAGGTACATGTTTTATGAACACGCTCAAACCAAAATTTTTGATCTCAGATCGCTGTAACAGAAGCTAAAAATCCCGCCAATTGATGCCTTTTGCCGCGAAGGTCTAATCGGCCAAGATTACAGTGATTAAGAAAAAATATTTTTTTCTTCTTCACTCAACAACATAAACTCTCCGACACTTAACTCGAAAAATTAACTTATCATCCTCCGCCCCCCCCCCCACCACAAAATTTAAACATTAATTTTGAAGTCAGGGGAAACGGAGATTTGTTCCACTTACGAAGCCTGTTTATAAATTCCGTATTAAGAATTCTCCGTTTCCCCTGACTTCAAAATTAATGTTGAAATTTTGTAGGGGAGGGGGGCGGAGGATGATAAGTTAATTTTTAGAGTTAAGTGTCCGAGAGTTTATGTTGTTGAGTGAAGAAGAAATATAACATTAATTTATGATTCAAGTATAATAAAAGTAACAGTAAAACTTTATATTAGGTACATAAAAAACGCCAAAACACCAATTTCTAGAAAAAGTAGAAATGTGCCAGGTTTGAACGAGCTATCAAGCGAAATGAAAATAAATTTGAATTAGTAGCACCTTGTGGATCTAAAGAACAAGTGAACATTAATTATGCAGAAGAAGCTTAAAGAGTTTTTGGTAGTCAAGTGAGTTGTCGAATTCATGTCGAAAGAAGCATACAGCGAATCAAAACCCATCATATTTTGCACAATATAAGCCACGATTTAATGCCTTACCTTGATGACATAGTCCGTATGTGTTGTGCATTAGCTAACTTGCAACCACCAATTTATTCGACAACCTCCCTAAAATCTATAAACATTTCCATGAGAGCTACATTTGGTTTATATATTTTTTTATTTTAATTTGTCATGTAATTATGTTGTATTTTTTTACAAATAAAATGTAGGATGTTTTGAAAATAATTGCGTTTTAGTGTTAATACTAGATTCATAGCAAAATCATAATTAAATTGAACATTAACGATCTTTAACAATAATAATATATGTTTTGTGGCTATGACATTCACGCCAAAAATGTTCAAAGTGTCCGCCTTAGGCGCCACTTTACGGTATTCGCTCGGTCCCTATACAGTACAAATAGACTAAAGAAACACCCAAACTGGGAAATCCAAAAAATAAAAGGTTTAATTGCCACAAAATGTTCCTTACTCGTTCCTCTATCTATAAATACTAAAAAGTCTCCCGTTCTAGAGCTACGGGTTTGGGTTGGGCGAGGGCGGGAAAGGAGTCAAAACCATACGTTTCCACAGTTTTTGTCAAATATCTCGAAATTGATGGAAGATGCAGAAAATACCATTCTATACAAAATTAAAGGCCGTGAAATTTTCTACAAAAATGGATCTATACATTTTTTTTGCTATAAACTATAGATTAGGAGATATGGAGGGGGGTCAGTTTTAATAACTTTCTTACTTACTTTTTGTTTTTACTGTAATTAGGCTTCTATACAATGTATAAGAAGAAGCCTTATGATCTGGCCCCGTGTCTGTCTGTCCGAATAATTCAAAAAAAAATTTTGCCGTTTGTATCTACCTATTTAAAAGATTAACGCATTAAAAATTCTAATAAAATAAAGCCCAAATAATTTAATCTTTGAAAAAAGTAGATGTATAGAAGCCTAAGAACTGTCGCAAAAGCGAGTTCCACCTTATTGTTTTTAATTAATTTTGTAATTACTGATGGAAGTGATGGAGAAAAGAAGTGATTTAAACCCTGTAAAGCACACATTTTTTTCTTTGTTTTCTGTCTAACTAAGTCAACCTTTAGGGCCGGTATTTCAGTTGTGGTTTAAACTACGATCCGAGTTTAAACTCCGTTTATATTGATATCTGACCAATCAGGTAGCCATAAACGTAAGTTAATCCTTGAACGTAGTTTAACTAGCAACTGAAATACTGGACCTAATTAATTTAATTTAATAATTAATTTTGTGTATTATACACGTATTTAGTATTAGTTATTATAATAATCTTTCATTTTTTATGATATTTAATGGTAATTTTCATTAATGGTATTTTTAAAATGCTTTATGCACCATTTTTCTATTTCCTTTTATTTACTATATACTAGCTGGGTACTTTAATGTTTCCAGTCTTGCTTTCCGTTGCCGGTTTGTTTGTGAAGCTTGTTTGTGATGCCCGAAATACTTTTTTTTGCGCGATCAGCGATTTTCGATTCGCTTCGCCCGGTTTGAAAACCGTTATTTTAATTAATATTTAAATTTAATATTTTTTACCTATATATGTAGATGTTTTGATCGTATTAAGCTACAAAGGTTCGCTTTTACACCTACGTCAAGCTAGCACCCCCACCTCCTCAAAATACAAAAATATTTATACTATAATTATGCGCTAATTTCAGACAGTAATCGCGAATTTTGGGCTCCAACGGTTTCGCGATAAAACATAAATCTTTGGTGGGGGTGCTAAGTTGACGTCAAGCTAGCACCCCCACCTCGAAAAATTTTTTTTTTTTTTAATTAAGTAAACCATAATTATGCACTAATTTCAGACAGTAATCGCGAATTTTGGACTCCAACGGTTTCGCGATAAAACATAAATCTTTGGTGGGCGGTGCTGAGTTGACGTCAAGCTAGCACCCCCACCTCGAAACTGTCGATTGTCGCGCCACCTGTTGACGACATTTTACTAGTCATTCGTGAGATTTCGCTCCTCTCAATTTTTCTCGATTTTTTTGGACACAAACCAAATCAAAATCCCACTAAGTGTGCAAGTTTGGTTGAAATCGGCCGAAGGGTTTAGGAGTGTATAACGAATAAATATCCAAAGAAACTCTTTAATATTATATATTATGTTAAATCGTTATTATTTTATTTCAAAAGTATTCAAAAATGTTTCGTTTCAAATGATAGTCTCTTTTCAATTATTCCTGTGTTTTACGATTTGTTCTCAACCTTCTTCATAACTTTATTCTATTTATTGTCGGCAATCTAATTTTAATTATTGTTGTTAAGGTTCTTCTTATATTTTCTTCTTTATAGTTCCTTTCGCATTACTAACTTATTATTATGTTATCGTATCGTACCTCTATGTCTTACTTATTCTAACATGTCACCATGGTTTATGTCACCATATCTTCCGAACGGCTACAGGTAGCGACGTACTTTTTTGACAGCATGTTTGTAAAGATCAGGAGAGTGTTCCTGGCTGGTTAAAAACAAATTTCGCCGGCGAGAAGAAATTCTATCGCAGAAGACCATCTCTACCTCCCCCCCCCCGTTCTGTATATTGATTAGAATTAAATTAAAACCAGTTGTATTGGAGGTGTAGTAGATTTTTTTATTTCAAGTTAAAGAGCATTCCATACCAAATATCTTCTCAATCAAACTCCTTCAACCGGCTCCCCCCCCCCTCCCCCCCCCCCCCCCCCCCCGGCAGAACTCATCAAAACTACTGAAGCTCCTGATGAACTCAACAAACAAAACTGTCCCACTCTCCCAATTGGAACTAAGACAGGAGTTTCCTTCATTCCACCCCTCAACCCTCCCACATGACCCAGAAGAGCCCTCCATCTACAAGCCCGACTCAACAACCTAGCAGAAAGTCAAACTACGGCGAATACCTACATTTTTGTTGACAATTTACTCCAAAAAGAGTGACATAAAATAAAAATTAAAAATTTTAAAAACACCCGACTAAAAAACTTCCAAAAATTTTAAAATTAACTCCCCCCCTCCACTACAAAATTTAATCATTAATTTTGAAGTCAGAGGAAACGGATATTTGTTCCACTTACGAAACCTTTTTAAAATTCTAGGAGGTTTTCATTATTAATTTTAATTTTTGGAATTTTACTTACAGTCGGGATTTTAAAATTTAAAATTTTGTATTTTTGATTCACTCGGTATGTATTTACAGCTATAGTTTAGTGTTGGTATTATTCTAAGCTAGTTCCGTGGCAATTTATGTTTATAAATTTAAGATTTATGTTTTATCGCGAAACCGTTGGAGTCCAAAATTCGCGATTACTGTCTAAAATTAGCGCATAATTATGGTTTACTTAAATTTTAAAAAAAGTCAATTTTTCGAGGTGGGGGTGCTAGCTTGACGTCAACTCAGCACCCCCACCAAAGATTTATGTTTTATCGCGAAACCGTTGATGGAGCCCAAAATTCGCGATTACTGTCTGAAATTAGCGCATAATTATAGTATAAATATTTTTGTATTTTGAAGAGGTGGGGATGCTAGCTTGACGTGGGTCGCTTTTACAATAGTCGGTTAAGCATTATTTAACCGGGGGATAATTTTATCCTGATGTTTATTGATTTTACAATAATTGACAGTTGAGCTAAACTAGCTGTTTATACTGGTGATAACTTGTACAGGTCCGTAACTACAACAGTCAGTTAAGCATGATTTAACCTGGTTATAATATTATACTGGTGTTTATTGGTTTTTCAAGTCGCAGTTAATCTAAACCTGCTCTTTATACTGGTGAAAACTTATACACTCGTTGAACTATGGGTATAAACGATTTAACCAGGGGATAAATTACGACGAAATCTGACATGAAATAATAATTCATAATTAAAATTTCAAAATTTGTTTTTAAATATAATTTATTTCTAAGGACCTTTGTGCATTATGGTAATAATTAGTTATAAATCAAAATTTTAATTTGAAATAATATGTATAGAATGATGTAGCGTGGATACAAACGCATTTTTCATTCCATATTTTATTTAGATCAGTAACACTTGGTACGTCCGTCGCGTCGTCTTCTTTTTGTAATAGGAAATTTTTAGGTTGGTAAAATAATTTACCAATCAAAGGCGCGTTACTGATAGATAGATTGATAGAAAGATACACATAGCTCATTATTATATTTAACAATAAGAATAATAAAAACAAAGGCAATAACAAGAACAATAATAATTAATAATATTCTCAAAATTAAAAATGCACTAAACAATTTAAAATTTTAATTATGAAGCGTACTTATAAGTTAAGAAACACATTGTAAAGCATAAGATGGTTGGAGCTAAATCCCCCATGTTATGCTTATTACCACTGTATGTGAGGACTGAAATAAATATTAATAATATACTGTTATCATGAATAATGGAACCAGTTTGGACTCGATTAAAATAAAACGTGGCATTTTTCAAGGAGATTCCTTGAGTCAACTTTGGTTTTGTCTAGCAATGAATCCACTTTCGACATTATTGAACGATTCCGCTGCAGGATTTAGGCTAAATTTTAAAAACAACTCTACGATAACTCATTTGCTTTACAT
This sequence comes from Cantharis nigra, assembly GCA_958510845.1. Taxonomy (NCBI): domain Eukaryota; kingdom Metazoa; phylum Arthropoda; class Insecta; order Coleoptera; family Cantharidae; genus Cantharis; species Cantharis nigra. The sequence continues at coordinate 48,511,522 of OY294028.1, forward strand.
GGACGATTTTAAATTATATTCTCGAAGTGAAGATCAACTTTTTAACTTAATACAAACTACAAAATTATTTAGTATAGACATTTGCATGGAATTTGGACTTGAAAAATGTGCAAAAATTGACATTCATAGGGGTATACCAATTTCTAAATTTGATGTATTAAACGAAATTCCCAAACTATTACCGCATCAGTTGTATAAATATTTGGGATTGCAACAAAATTTTGTTTTGGACCATACACTTTTAAAAAAAGATTTTAGGCAAAAATATATGCAAAAATTTAAAATTTTAATGAAAAGTAAATTAACGTCTCGGAATATGATCTCGGCTATTAACTCCTGGGCGGTTCCAGTCGTATCATATTCTTTCGGAGTTTTAAAATGGTCGAATACAGACCTAAATGCCTTGGACACCTTAACAAGAAAAATTTTATATAAATATAGATATTTACACCCGAAATCTGCAGTGGAAAGACTATATATATTAAGAGAAAAAAAGGAGGACGCGGTTTAATAAATTTATTTAATTCTTGTAAATCTTGTAAAGCAATTTTATAAAATCCTTCCGCAAACCTCCAAGTCTCCAGCAACTAAGAGCATACTGCTAGTGGCAAAAAAATCTAAGTGTTAGAAGAAGTTTTGTACGAGCACCAATTGCATTGTTATACGATTTGTATTTGTTTGATTTCATCCTCCACCTTTGCAAGTAAATAATAGAATGTGGCTTTGGTTAACCTGAATTTTTTTATGAATTGTTTTTCTGTAAATTCTTTGGATTAATTTCTCCTTATTGTTTGAAATCATTTAAGGTTCTTCAAATGTTCATATCTATAATAATTGATTTCGGAATTACTATCAGAATTAAAAACACTTATATCCGGATTTACATTAATATTAAAAAATGTAATTTTTTATTTCACGATACAACAACTGTCAAATTTTTCAAATCAACATTGAAAACTGTCACTTCGATAGGTATTATAACCATATTTATTTTATGTTACCAAGCTCATTATCCTTATTATAATTATCAATGGGTTAAATTTTGATTTTAAAAGCAAAAAACATTAACATCAGGATAAATTTATAAATTTAGTTATACTCAAACTTAACTGACTATTGTCAAAGAGTATGTACTCTTTGTCACTAGTGACTTATGTAACTTATGAGTGGGGTTAATATTATAACTCACTCACATTTTTAATAATTATGCCTAATTATTTAATACACCTACTTTATACCAGTTTTCATAATTTAAATCTGACATTTTAATACGTCAAATGTCAAAACAATTAATTACATTTTAAATTATTATTAAGAGATATTGAATAAAATCTTGTATGCCACGCGTGTGTTAATAACAAATAAGTCACTAAGAAAATAGCCCTCTCGGCCTTACGGCCTCGCGGGCTAAACTTTCTCGCGTGACTTATTTGTCATATAACACACTTGTACCATAAATAGTTATTTTTGTTGGCAAAACTAAAGTTTAAAAACTCAAGAAGTTTAAAATTCAAATTTTTTATTTTGTTTAAAATATACAGGGTTTTCAAAAATTTCAAAAAATAAAGTTTTGAATTTTCAAATAATTTTTTATTTAATACAGAACTTGAAAGTAATTGATTTTATTAGAATCTAATCTCAAGATAATTTCACACCCTTTAAAAAAGCACTTCACCATTAACACTAATAATTTAATAGCTTTGGTAGCTATGACCGTTCGAAGACATAATTGAAAACTAGAAACGAACAGATAAGGATAAAAACAAAAAGTTGAAAAGCTTTCTTAGAAAAGTGTCTTGTATAACACACTGTATATAAAATTTAAATTTTTCAAAAAACATTTTAAGGTTAAGCTGTTAATGCCCGTTTTCACCAACAATTATTTACCTTAAGGGTTTCTTAACTTTGAGATAAGAAACCCTTAAGGCAAATTTGGTTTTCACCAATTGCTAAGAGTTCCTTAAGAGCGTTAAGAAATCCGTAACTTTACGCATCCGATTTTCCGACCCCTAAAGAGTTAGGTATTCCTTAGTGGTTCTATTATCCTAATATATTGCGATGACCCCAGCGGAATAATTTGAAAAATGAAACCTACTACAAAAATTCGCCTCGCTGGAGTACATCCATTCTTGATTGCATGAAAACTCTTCAATTAAAATTTTTTTCTTAATAAAACCATCATGTAGTTAGACGTATTAAATTTAATTTAAAAAAAAAATCCCAATCAATTTTTAAACAAAGAAACCAATACAACCCTTTATGATTATCTGAATTTAGCAAAATTATATTACAGATGTTTTTAAATCTTGTCTTAACATAAGATCAACCAACGAATCACAAATCTGTACGGTTAAATTTTCAATTTTAATTTAAAGCGTAATTATTTCAACGTGCTATTGAAAATTATACCGCAATGATTTACTTATTAATAAAAATTTATAATTTTAAAGCGTAGGTTTATCGCAAAGTTGGAAATTTTATTACAATAATCAGCTCACCCTGTACATTGAAGTGGGTATCACGTCGTTACCCCTAAAACAACTACGCCTAAAACACTTACGACCAGTGATTTTCTAGAAAATCACTGCTTACCACTAAGTCCACTGATTTTCTATAGTATAGATACCAAGACATACGTCAATTGTGTTCTTTACATATCAACGACAAATTATTTTCGGACATCTCTTTCTACTCTGTCTAGATTTTTAATATTTTCTTCAGTTGTCTCTCTCTACGAACCTCAACCAATACCAGACGGCCATATTAGGAGGCAATATTTTAAATTTTGACAGCTATTTGTTAAAATATGGAAATATTTTTATTATATTATTAAAATAAATTTTTTACAATTATTAATATTGCTTTTATACAGTTTTCAGAAAGAATATAAAGTGGTAAATAAATCAACGCATTATTTAACCTCGAAATTTTTTAAATTTCAAATTCTAATTTAGTACATAGTATCAAGATTTATATTTGTACAAAAATGCTTTTATTTCTGTGCAATTAGTGAATTTTTGATGAGTGGACCTTGCCGACTCCGTTGATTAATAATGTGAAATGAAACTTATTAGTTATTATTTTTATAACAAATTATATTAATAATAAATTTATTTTAACAACATCAAAGATTATAAATATAAATATAAATAAATTACAATTATATTATATAGATATCGGTACAGGTTTTTGAGACACTACCAAAATTTTAAATTGGTACTTCTTTATGATTGTTGGTATTTTACACGATTTGTTGAAAGAAAGAAATTGGTATTTCTTTGCGATTTTAAATTCAAAAATGTATAAAATATGTACATAACCTTCAAAAACTTATAATGACAGCTAACAAAAACGTAATTCCACAGTTGTTCCATACTAATACGAGCAAATCGAGGCTACAAAAGAGATAACTGCTATTTAACTAAAGTAGTAGAAAGAGATGGGCAGATAAACATATGGCGCGTAGTCCTAAGAACACTGCTCTTTAAGGCAGGTATACGGCTTTTGGTATCTATAATATAGAAAATCACTGACTAAGTCAGTACGCCTAAGCCTTTACACCTAAAGAGTTTTACGCCTAAGAATATGTACGCCTAAAACTTTTACACCTAACGAACTTACGCCTAATAGATTTTACACCTAAGACATCAACGACTAATAGTATATTTATGCCTTAGAGCCGTTTTACATTATAATAAAATTTGTAGCAAATCTATGACAAAAAATTGGATTAAATTTTACAAGAGTGTCACACAAGAAAATTACTTCACAAATTTGCATCCTAAATTTGATACTAAATATTTAGGACCTGTTCTATTGTTGTAACAAATAGAAAAAAATATTTATGACACAAATATGTATGACATTACTTTAAATTTTATACAATAATTGCTACCAAATTTGTGACTAAATTTAATTGCAAATCTGTGACCAAAAATTGCATTCAATTTTACAAGAGTGTCATACAAGAAAATTATTTTACAAATTTGCAACCTAAATTTGATACCAAATATTTAGGACCTGTTCTATTCTTGTAACAAATATAGAACAATATTAGTGTAATATTTGACGTCAAATATGAGACACTTGAAATGTTTTACAATAATTGCTACCAAATTTGTGACAAAATTTAACTTTAAATTTATTGTAATATAAAACGGCTCTAATCATTTATTTATTCTTGTCGACGCATTTGAACCTTTTTACGGGTCTTAATCATGCCAAATGTCAAAAATTAAAATTGCTACATGGATTATAAAAAATAACGATTCATCCCAAAACGCATATAAAACACATGAAAATTAGTTGTTTTCTGTTTATTTAAAAAGGTTACAATATATTTACAAGAAAAAAGATAAAATGAAATATAAAATTTTAAACTGTCTGAAGCTCGAAGTTGTGCGCGATGCCTCGAAGGTAAACTATGATATCAAAGTTCGCATCCCTCACATAGGACTCTACGATTCTCTTGATGTTTGCAGCAATTCTTCTGTAGAGTAGACGACCTGGTGGAGGTACAGATCCCGACACGTACTGTTCAATCTCAAATTCATTTGCACACTGTTTCTTTTTCAATGTCTCTATAAACTTCCAAATAGAAGGATGGCATCCACTCAATAACGAATGAAAACCCCGGTGCCACCCTTCAACAGAGTTGTTTGTCTTGAGTAGGTCATTTAATGTTGCCTCGTATCAGTTCCAGAGGTTGATGGAACCAACTCTGGGATCTTTACGGGTTCCATTATTACGAAGCCGGCCAATCCAATTATCCTCGAAATATTCAAGAAGAGGTTCAAGGGAATCTTCATTTTCAATATAAAATGGAGACACTATCAGTTCTTCGAAAGAGATGATAACATTATGGGTTGGAACGAAAGCAAGTGCTGCCAACTTTCTCACATGAAGAGCAAAGTCTGGGTTCCCCACATCAGTGTACTTTTGTTGGAGATCAGGAATTGATGTAAGTTTGCGCCACAAGCATTGACTGAAGTGAAAAAAGCAGCCCCTGTTCTCCGAATCGGGAAATACATGTTCGAAAGCATTGATCTGAGCCTTCTCGAAGTCTGTCATGATGGAGGTGGGGGCAAGATTTGGCTTTATATTCTTGAGGGCTTCAAGAACTCGAACGTACGTCTGCTGATGTTTCAGCCCGCCTGTACTCGCCCGAAATGTCACTCTTTTCGCTCGCCTGTATCCGACCTAAAAATCATTCATCAAATAAATTAAATTAAATTAATTAATTTTTATCACCTTTACCATCGATCTCTCTCACTCATTATCTCCTTCAAAACCTCCTCCTGCTATCTCTATCACAGTTCTCTCACAGCACTCAGCCGCACCCCTCCTCTTCAGTCAAACGCACACCCAGATCACACTAGGAACGACGTCCGGCAGGCAAATGAACAACTTTCAAACTTCATCAAATATATTAAATATATTTTCATCTCGGTATTTTGTTTTTTTTTTATCCCAAAGTACCCCTTTTCCATCAGCCAGGCTCTAATGCCACTTCCAAGGTTTTCAGTAATTTCCCTTCAAATAAATTACCCATGCCATTTCGCCATCATCAGTTGTAGGAGATTAAGGCAGCACTAGCGTGCTGCTACATGCTCTTTTCTAACCACTTCTGCCTTGCCTTGCTTTGCTGATGTTTGTTCGGAAGAAGACAATATACGGATGGGATCACATTGTGATACTTAACGCCATGAATCGTGAAGAGTTGTTCAAAGAGTGGCGGCACAGTCTTGAAGGTACCATCAGCATACCAATGCCTGCAGCTTTCCATCAAATCCAAACCGGCTTGAGTCCCAAAAATCAAGATGCGATCATCTCCAGGCCCACTGTCAAATATAAGAAATTGATGCATTGTGCCATTTAAATTGATTTCGGTTAGATCTCAAGATCGGTGAGGTTCAGCGGTGTTGGAAGTGCAGCCCTAGCTACTTGACGTGTCCGCTGAATATTGCGCTTTAACAATATTTTTGAAGGAAGTGCGGTTTGTACGGAAGCTGGAAGTCCAATACTGCAGTTGGCAATGATCTGTTGTGGGGTGTCTTGGGTACTTCTGGATTTATCTTTGATTTCTGCCATAACCTGCCGAGTTTTAATTTCTGCTGATTGTGGCACGTGGTTATGTTCTCGATCGCTCTTGAAAACAACGGATTCACCTTCTGTATGCACAACTGCTGAACATTTATTCCTGTAGTATTCTACACATTTCCAAAATATTTTCCCGTATACATCTCTGTTTTTGGTATGGATGAAGTTTTCGTAGAGTAACTGATAGTTACCTTTTCTGCTTTTGATAAATGTGAGTGCCATTTTTCCAGTTTCCTTTTTAGCAAATTTTCTTCGTACTTGAAACTGTTTTAATACTTCCACCCGCACTCAGTGGCGTAACTACCAGTGTTCGATGTGTTCGATCGAACAACAGCCCGGAAAGTAACTGGGCCCGGTCACCATCACGACCAAAAAAATAAAATATTTTAATGGTTTAATGCGCATTAAATTTTTTAAATTAAATTAAATTTAATTCGCATGCGAATTCTAATTTTTGTGTTTTGTAGCACTAAATATTGAAAGCACCAATAAAACCAGAAAATCTGGGGTACTTTTTCAAAATAACTTGGCTGCCACATTTTTCATGTACCTAAGTATTTAAAATATAAAATATATTTACTGTATGTTTCGCCTTTTGTCGAATTAAAGTTGAAGCGGCATCAAGAAAGATGAAACGCACCCTCCAAAGCAAAACTTTCCATCTGGTAGCGATTACAGCAATAAACAAATAAACTGTTACCCTTAAGGTACGTTTTGCTAGAAACTGCAGCAGCAGATCAGTTACGGCCGCGTCAAGTGCGATTGCAATACCTAATGGGAAGTACTGCGCTGCAATTGTACCCCGGTCTTGCTAGAAACTGCAGCTGCAGAGCAGTTACGGCCGGCGTCAACTGCAAGTACAATACCTATTGGGAGGTGCAGCGCTTCAATTGCATCGTCTAGCAACACACGTAACAGATATTGCATAAGAGCAGTTAGCCAAGGTTATGCGGTGCTACTTGTGCAGTTGTTAGCAAACCGTACCTTTTTATAGCAGTTTAACAAAATACCGATAAAAATAAGAGTAGGGTATATTTTGATTTTTAACAATACACTGCTAGTTTTCTTATTATTTTTTATTAATTTATTAAAACCGTCAGGTATGATTTTCTTGATTTTACTTAGTAGTAAATCCCTAAAATGATTTTAATAAAACTAAATAACAATATTTATTATTATTAGCAACGAAGAAGAATCCGTAGTGTAATTTTGCATAATTAAGCGTGTTCATCGTTTTGGTAGCAGCAGGTAAGTTGTTGTCAAGTGCACAATACTGACGACGGCTAAGTTGCCAGAAACATATGCGTCTACTGCTCTTCCTTAATTATGCAAACGTGTTTAATATTTATTATATTTTTTTCATAAAAATTAATTTATAAACATTGTTCTGCTTATAAAAAAGTTCCATGTTTATTTAATATTCCATTTGGGGCCCCGCTTGAGTCAGATACACAGGCCTCTAGCTGCCTTGTTACGCCACTGCCCGCACTTCTATATACAAGTACGTCAGTTACTAACAAAAGCAGGTAAACATGAATGTAAGGAAATTTGAAAAAACAACTTAAATATTATTTGGTATTATAAAGTCTTGAAAATCAATACAATTTTTTTTTTTATTTGCAATTCATACATATTATGTACATTATTATAACTAGAGATATAAATTTCAAATCAGCATTTCTGTCGACGTCAAACCAATCGCATCGGTAATGCAATAAAAGGTATTAATTATTTTGCATCTCACAAAAGTAGATTAGCAATATTTTTTCATATCAGTGTTTTGTTATGTGCTCATGTTTGAAACTTAGCATTCTAAATAATTTTTTTGGATATTTTAAATAATAATCGATTTAACAGGCATAAATATAATATGTAGGCGTTGATGTCTTAGGCGTAAAATCTTTTAGGTGTAAAGACTTAGGCGTAAGTTAGTTAGGTGTAAAAGTTTTAGGCGTACATGATGTTAGGTGTAAAAAACCTTAGTCGTAAAATTCTTTAGGCGTAAAGACTTAGGCGTATTGACTTAGTCGTAAGTGTTTTTAGGCGTAAAGACGTGGAGCCATTAAAGTGGTAAGTAGCTTCCAATGGTCATCTGGTGCTGTTCGTTTGCATAGTTTGTGAAGAAGTGTTAACGGATTCCATAAAAAAAAAAAAAATTCTCGGTATCAATAATTTCGATCTTCCAACTTGATTATTCTTCTGCGATAATAATTAATGAATTTTCTATTTATTCTGAGGTAGATAGATTGCACTTAGTTTTATGTTATTACGATTGCGACCTTTTATTTTAACTAATTTTTACAATCACCGGTTAAATTATTATAATTAATCAAGAGACACCTATTTAACATCTTGCACGTCTTGGTCGTTATATCGCAATCTCTATTTCCGTCTCTTTCTTTTCTCATTTTCAAAATTACCAAACTTTTAAAACAAAACGACGGCGCGAAATTCAATTGGTGAGTAAAATTAACTTTGTCTTATTTAAACTTTTTAAACACTTTTATTTAAAATTTTTTTAAGCCCTAGCTGAATTATCATTTACAGCTTTTGACCATCGTTGATTAGTATCTTCTCATTTGAAGATTTGTGATCTAAAAACATCTTTTATTTCAAACAAATATGAAGTGACCTCAGACAAGTCATCGGGTTAGTATTTATTCCCTTCTCTAAAAATTTAACCAAACTCAATAAAATCCACAAAAAAAATTAAACATGACAATATAAAATCCCAGCACGCTGCTCCTGCTGCTGCTCCAGCGTGTCATTTTTTGTGAAAAACGGAACACTCTGATTGGTCGATTTTTTTTACCAACCGAGAAATATATTAAACTAAGATTAAGACTAAAAGTATTTTAAAAAGAAAATAATGAATAATTCCGGTATAAGTGGAAACAATTAAAATTTAGTAGTCATACTAATCAAAACTGAATGAGTTAAGGCGGGATTTTAGCAGTCGATAGGAAATTGTAATCGATGCTATTATGATACCAAATTTTAAAGTTATTGCTGAAATTATCATTTTTATTTGTTTATTAGACATCAAAAATATGTTATTGTAAACCACTACGGGGAAATATTAAGAATAACGCAAATAATTTTGAAAACAAGACATTTTCAAACATAAAATACGCAATTATTAAGACACGGATAACAATGAACATTTTTTTCCGGGCAGTTAAAGGTTGTCTTGAGAGCACTACGAAGTCAGATTTTTCAAATTTTTACTTATCCTTGCGCAGTAATATTTTAAAAATTGCTTATTTTCAGGAACTTTGTGAATTTTTTTAACTGTTTTCTAACAAAAAAAATGCAAATATCTCTTCGTAGTACTTTACAATAACATCTTTTCAATGTCTAGTAAAAAAAATGAAACTTATAATTTCAAGAACTTTAAAATTTAAAATTTGGTTTAATAATAGCATCGATTTCAACATATTTTCAACAGCTAAAATCTCGCCTTACTGAACATCCTAATCCATAAAATTCCAACACGCTGCTCCAGCTTCTGCTCAAGCGTGTCATTTTTTGGTGAAAAAAGAAACACTCTGATTGGTCGACTTGGTCGACAAACTGGAATAAAAGAGCTTCTGTTTTCTTTAAATACTAACAAAGGAGAGCATAGTTACCTAAAACACCCTTTCAGGGATTAAGGAAAACACTAAAATTTGGGATTTTCTCAAATTGCAACAAGCTTATCATAGGCGTATTAACCAAATGTGACGCTATAAGCATTTAATATTTTGCGCTCCTATCCTTGATTTTTCAGTTGCCCTTTTTGTAAATTAGAAAAATTTATAAAAATGACACTTATTTTTAATAATGATTAGAACGATTAATGATTAGGTAGTTACAATTTACAACTCCTGAAATTAAATTTTGCGTCTCCTGAAATTTTGCGCCCCTGAAATTTTGCGCCACAACCCGGGCTTCATAGGTTTATGCGATAATACGCCACTGAAGCTTATATTATTTACCATTATTAATTATAATTATTAGCTCTTGAAAATACAATTAAATATGATTATCAATAGTGATATTATTTTTTTTCTATAGCAGATGTTAAAGTGCGATGTGTCCGACTAAAAATAATTGAAAAAGTGATACTTAAACAGCAAGAGTAGATAAAATAGCATTTTAACAGCAAGGGTAGATAAAATACTTTGTTTTTATTCAAATTAATTTAATTTTTTTTATTGCATTTAAATAATATGTAATTCTAATTTATAATATATAATAAATTAATTCAAATTTATATAAACTTTAACTTCACAATTGATATTCCCAGAAATCTCTATTTTTGGAATTGTACCACAACTTGTATTTATTTGTTGCGACAATCGTACGGGTGGATTATTAGTCTGCATTTCTACCTCATTAAGAATGTGCTTCGATGCGGCAATCTTGCTGGCAACCGATTCATCGATATACGTTTCTGCCACGGATGAAGATTTCCACCCACCAACACGCTTAACTGTCATCAAATCAGCACCAGAATTTGTCAACATTGTTGCTGCGGAGCGGCGGAAGCAATGTCCAGTATATACTTTTCTGCATTTGATAGCTTGAAGAAATCTGCAATTTTCTTAGGAACCTTATATAAGGTATTTATCCCTACAGGTTGGATGGTACATTTTTTTTGTCGATAATTGATGAAAAACTTCTTGTGAGGCACGTTTTTAGGACGCAAGGCGACGTATTTTCTTATAATTTCTAACACACTCATTCCACATTCCTTGTCGGCAATGCAAAACAATCGATCTTTTTTGGTTTTAGTATCAGTAAGTGCAACGAACATTGCTGATTTTCGATCATCTACTTTTGAAACTTCCAGTTTGTACAATTCATCTGACCGACACGCCCCATACAATCATTATAGCAACAACCTGAAATTCCAAATTCAAATTATATAAATTATTGAAACCAGAAATTTTAAAAATCATACCTTCATAAACAGATGGTCCTCATCTGAAGCTTCTTTTAAAAATTTAATGACATCATCCGGTCCAAAGATTTCGACTTTGTAGGTTTGTATCCATCACCCAATTTTTTTAGCAATGTAGGCAATTTACTGTATCTGGAAAATAACCCACAATTTTATTTTGCCAGCGCATCCGCTAGACCCATATTATACACTTACTTTGAAATATCACAATTTTCATTAATCAGCAATGTACACTTTAACATCGAGTAATAGGACCATAATGTTGATGGCTTGACATTCTTGGATTTTTCAGAAAAATGTGCAAGAAGCACCTTTTCGTTCAAGCTACTATTGATATTCTTAGCACTTCTCCATTTTTGAAAGCACTTGTATTCTTTTTCATATACCACCCGCGACTTCTGAGGCATTAATTTGCCCACTGCTTCTAACGCCTCTTCTTCCACATCTGATGGCAGTTTTTCTTCTTCGTTTTCGCACATTTTTATATTTACTGACACGAAATTTGTTTATAAACAAACTATAGCAACCGATTCCAAAGTTTGTTTGATTTATTGTAAAATAAAAACTGTCAATAATTTAATTTATAAATTCCTTATAAATGTTTTCTTTAACAGATGCTATAGAAAAAAATTAAATTCTATACACGACGTTAAAATTTCATTATCGACTCGCGAAAAATAATTTCCGTTAGGCGATAAAATTTAATTTTATCGTCTTGTATAGAAAATAACTATTTTTTTTATTTGCTCGGTTACACATTTTCAAAAAATTTTTTTTTATTTTTATTCATTTTGGAATCAAGTTAGGTAGAATTGTGTTTTTATTTTAAAGAAATGTCAAATAATTTTGAATTTTAATTTTTTTATCATATTGAATTGAATACTGTGCGCGTTAGTAATTTTTTCCAGGTTTGCCTGATGAGAATCCGAAATTCGAAACACCTATGCCATACGTGTCGCAAACTAATTCACTTAATTTGCATATTTTTCGGATTAATGAACAGTAAGCACTTTCAGTCATTAATAATTTTTTACAACATTTAATTGTATAGGATTGCGAAATCCATATAATAAGATTTATTTGTATCCTTTAGCTCACTATTGATAATCATATTTAATTATATTATTTACCTGTCTTCCTGTCTAGAAGCGTCAGATTAGGCGGCTTCCGGAAGTTTGGATTTAAATTCTTTAAAGTACTTAATTTCTCTTATTTTTATCTTATAAAATAGATTTAACATTTAAAAATCCGAAGTTTAAAAAATACGAAATACTTTTCAAATTCTCAAAATAGTTTTGGGAACTCGTTACGCATCAGAATTTTTTGGTTTAAAAATTAACGTGTTTTGAAGATCTAAGGGAGGGCGATCCTTCCCCCCCCCCTCTGGATCCGCCACTGCTCGTATATCCCGCATATCCTCAAGAATCTCATTTCTGCGCTTTGTAAGCGCTTTTCTTCTCCCTTAGTTAAAACCCATGTTTCGCTTCCGTATGTAACCACTAGCATCGATATTGTTTTGTAAAACTTCAAAGCCGTATTCTGGTTGCTTCTATTTTTGAACGTTCTTCGGATAGTTCTATTTATGTAATTAAATTTTTCAATTTTCTTTTGAATATCCGTTTCTTCGTGTAGAGAAATTGTACATCCAAGGTAGTTGAAGCTTCTATTAGCTTGGATCTTATCTGTTCTTGTCCTTTAAACGCCATGACTTTCGTCTTAGATGTTGATATGGTCATGTTGTAATCTTTTAGGACTAGACTTAAGTAGAGAAAAATTGAGAGTGCACATCACCCCCCACTCCAACTCCCCAAAGACACGCCCACTTTTCAAGTTCATGCCCCCCAAGCCACGCCCACTTTTCAAGTTCACGCCCCCAAGCCACGCCCACTTTTCAAGCCCCCTCCCCCTTTTATCAAGGTCACCGAAAGTCACCCACTTTTCGAGGTCACCCTCTTGAAGGTTTTTCACATTTGATGTGATGTTGATTGTTTTCAATCACAATTTTTATATTGTGTCAGATATGCATGTATATAATTAATTTTATAGACTTGCTCATTTGCATATATTTAATTAAAACTGTGTTAGTAGTTTATTTTATTGCAATTACGATTTTTACATTTTTTTTTAAATGAACATTCATTTTAAATTTATAAATTCAAGTTATATATAAGTTATACATTGTATACTAAAAATATAGTTGTTTATTTCATTTGCATATATTCAATTAAAACTGTGCTGGCAATTTATTATATTACAATTGCGATTTTTACAGACATAATATTCATTTTATAATTAAAACTGTGTTGACAATTTATTATATTAAAATTGCGATTTTTACAGACATAATATTCATTTTAAATTTATAAATACAGGCTATAAAAAATAATCATTACATTGTATAATAAAATATAGTTGTTTATAGAACTAATAGAAAAATCCAGTTTTTTATTTGCATGTGTTTATAAATAATGCGAATCATCTTACAATGTTCAGTATTACCTTGCCTTGTACAGAGGTACAATGACACTAATCTGTGATAAATGTGATCGTGTTTTTAAAACAAATTTTACGTTAAAAAGACACAAAGAACAAAGCTGTAAAAAACGGTTGATTGAAGGTTAGTTTTAATAGTTTTATAAATTGCATATTATACTAATTAGTATAATTACAGATCCTCAACATGACAATAACCCATCATCAAGTCAAACTAAAAAAAAAATTAAAATAACTGGTGAGGTAAAAAACCTTTTTTTTATATATATTTTACGTGTTATATATATTTTTTAGTATGTACCACGTGCAATGTAAATGTAACAAATATATTCAATCATTACAACTCAATACAACATAAAAACAAATCCACACAATACTTTTCCGATCGAGTTACTATTTTAAATTCATCGTTTAAATCTCGAATTCAAACATATAGAATCTCTAGCCCATATAAAAGAATTAATTTAAAAGATTTTGTGCAAGACATACAAATTGATTTACTAAATGTAATAAAAAGTACATTGGAAAAATTTTGTTCACTTAAAATCAATTTCCAATTATTTGGTCGATACATTCAACAAACTAAAAATATATCAGATATAAAAAGTTTTCACACTAGAAATTTAATAGCCACAACGGCATCAAATTTAGATGAAATGTTAATATTATTTATCGATATTTTAAATTGTAAGATGAGTGAATTTCAAGAGCGAGATTCCGGGTGGGGTTTACAAGAAATTTTATATATCGAAGTAAATTTAAATAAATTTAACCCATTACATGGTGGAAATAGTACATTTTTAGAATTACCAAAATCGATTATAGCTAAACAAGCGGTGTTAAATATACGAAATATTCACGATCAATTTTGTTTTCGATACGCCATTTTGGCAGCATTGTATAAACCAACTGGGGTTGATATTAATCCAAATTCATACACAGATTTTTTTCAAAATTTAGATTTTACCGGAATTGTTTTCCCAGTTAAATTAACCGACATCAATAAATTCGAAGAATTAAATGATATATCAATTAATGTTTTTGGTTTAGCTAAGAATGAAAAAACCGGTGTAATAAATGTAGTAGGACCTTATCACCACACAAAATTGAAACGTTTGCGTCACGTAAATTTACTACTTATTGATGACTGTTGTGGTAAATTTCATTATTGCCTAATAAAAAATCTATCACGACTAGTCTCTAAACAATTAAGTAAACATAACGGTGCTAAATATATTTGCGATGGTTGTTTACAATTCTTTAACAATAAAACTAAATTAGAAAGACACACCGAATTTGATTGTACGCATGTGCGAGTGAATCTACCTGCAGCTGATGAATTTCGACGCAATAAATTTGGTAAAGATATACCTAAAAATATTTTAAAATTTGAAAAAATTCAAGATCAGCTTTACACTCCTTTTGTAGTTTACGCTGATTTTGAATCGATGTTAGTAGGCATCCCCACCACAACACCAAATAAAAATCAATCTTTCACTGTAAAAACCGACCTACACATACCATATTCATTTGGATATTATATAAAATGTAATTTTGATGATACTTTCTCATTATATAAATCATATCGAGGGGAAAATTGTGCTGATACATTTATGCAATATTTAGAATTAGACATAAAATCTTTATATGAAAATTGTTTAAAATCCATAAAACCAATGAAAACCCCCACATTAAATCAATTAAACGAATTCAATAATTGCAAAGTTTGTCATATCTGTCGAGAATCTTTTACAGGCGTAGATACTCGGGTCATGGATCACTGTCATTTATCTGGCGAGATAAGAGGGGTCGCCCACTCCATTTGTAATTTGCATTATCAAAATTCTAACGTTATCCCAATCTTTTTCCACAACCTTTCAAAATATGATGTCCACTTGTTTATAAAACATTTAGCGCAAAATGGGGAGCAATTGGAAGTTATTGCTAAAAATAAAGAAAATTACATTAGCTTCACTAAATCAATCTTAGTAGATAAAGATGCAAATGGAAGATATTCTAAATATATTAAACTTAGATTTCTTGACTCATTCAAATTTATGCCAACATCGCTAGAAAATTGGATAGTAAAGACTGCTTTGAAATTCGAAAATTTTTTAAAAACCCATATGAATTTGATCTTATTAGACAAAAAGGAGTTTTTCCTTATTCATATGTTGACAGCTTTTCAAAATTGAATGAAACAATATTACCACCCCATCAAATGTTTTATAATCGATTAAAAAATGAACACATATCAAATGAAGATTATTTACGCGCTGTTAATGTATGGAATTTATTCAATTGTAAAACTTTAGGAGATTACAGCGATTTATATTTAAAATCAGACGTCCTTCTTTTAACCGATTGTTTTGAAAAATTTCGTTGCTCCGCATTCTCATCTTACGGATTAGACCCAACAAAATATTTCACACTCCCATCCCTTAGTTGGAGTAGCATGCTTAAGCGTACAAAGATTGAACTAGAACTTTTAACTAATATTGATTTACTTCACTTTTTCAAAAAAGGAATTCGCGGTGGTGTTTCTACATGTATTAAGCGAAAAGCTATCTCAAATAATATTTATTTAAATGGGTATGATCCACTAAAGCCAATATCCTATATATTGTATTTAGATGCTACTAATTTATATGGATATGCGATGCAGCAAAAATTACCCTACGGAGGATTTTCTTGGTTAAATGCTGATGAAATTCAAAATTTGAATATATTTAACATTTCTGATAGTTCCGATGTGGGTTATGCATTAGAAGTTGATTTAGATTATCCTAGTACATTACACGACTCCCATAACGACTTCCCGTTTTGCCCAGAAAATATCATTCCACCCAATGGAAAAATGGGTAAATTAATTCCAAATTTATATAACAAAAGAAATTACATCGGGTTGTTAAATTTAATCAATCTACATGGCTGGCCGAATATATAAATTTGAACACCGATTATAGAAACAAAGCAACTTGTGACTTTGAAAAAGATTTGTTTAAATTATTAAATAATTCAATTTTTGGAAAAACAATGGAAAACGTTGAGCAGCGGAGAGATATTAAATTACTATCACATTGGGAAAATGATAATTTTTGGGGCGCCGAAACTTATATTGCTAAACCAAATTTTAAAGATACTAGTATATTTTCGGAAAATTTAATAGCGGTGGAAATGAATAAGGTAGAAGTCACATATGATAAACCAATATATGCCGGATTTGCGATATTGGATATTGCAAAAACCGTTATGTATGATTTCTATTATGATTTCTTAATTCCACTGTATAAAGAAAACGTTACATTACTATATACGGACACGGATTCCCTGATTTTAGAGATTAGAACGGAAAATGTTTATTGCGATATTAAGCAAAATTTAAATAAATTTGATACGTCTAATTTTAAAGATTGCAATATTTTTGATATTCCAAAACAACCATCAGAATTAGGAAAAATGAAATTGGAATTCCCATCGCAAATTATTAGGGAATTTTATGGAACGGGTGCTAAAGCCTACTGCATAGTTTTGGACGATAATATAGAAATTAAAAAGGCTAAAGGGGTTTCCAAACATGTAATAGGAAAAGATTTAAACGCTTCTGATTATCAAAATGCAATCGAAAATAAGCAGGAGAAATATTGTCAGATGAATGTTTTTCAGTCAACCCTTCATGAAATGTATACCGAATTACGAAATAAGGTCGCGTTATCATACTTTGATGATAAGCGTTATCTTAAATCTTATTCGCATACTACGCTAGCGTGGGGTCATGAGTCCATTCGACTTCACGAACTTATTGAGCAAATGAAGGTGAGTGAATAACACTATCTCACCCTACTAGTCACATAAAAATTTATTTTGCTTATAACTACTGGTTTTAAATAATTGCTTACAACTTAAAATTTCTGCATGCGATTAAAAATATTAACTTATAAATTGTGCTCTGCACACGCCCTCAACCACACCCTCAACCACACACACACACACACACACACACACACACACACACATACGGGCCTCATAATATTTCTGACAACCCGTGATTAAACCTAAATTGTGACACTATTCAAATCTTTAAGACAGCGAACGCGCCATCTCTTAAGCAAACTGTAGAACTTGAAAGTTTCAAGATACCTTCCATATAAGGAAAGTTATAATTATTTTTTAATTGTGGCACCCCCACCATAAATATTTTACTACAAGATCTGTGTAAGGGGTGAGCCACAATTATCATAATACAATATAAGTGTAAAATTAAGGCGTCATAAATATTATAGTACATGTGGATGTATAAATGCGACGTTGCCAACTTGATCAATTTCAAGTTTGATAAATTACTGTTGATTTATTGTAATTTATATGACTACTTCTTGATCCAGGATTCTTGATCTTATTTCTGGTGTAACCAGGACTATTTATTATTAAAAAAAACAAAGAGAGCTGAGGAAATTTCCTTGGGCCTCACATAATAATGGTAGTATTCTACATCAATATTTTCAGTCTAATCTAAACCCCCAAAATAATAAAGGGAAAGGTATTTCGGGTTCACAACTTAAACTATCGCTTTCTTTGAGAAGGCCTCGAGTGAAATTATTGGTTATTAAATCGAATACCACAAAGAAATGGGTGTTTCAAAGCCAGTATAAAAGTTAGTTGATGAAGTGTATGGAAGGTTGTCTAGCTGTTATGTTGTATTCATTCCTTTCTTGTTCAAAACATTGTTTTTCTGTTTCTCATGAGACGCAATTAAAAATCTGATAATGATAAATTCTAAATGTGTAAAATAGACGAGAAATTTGAATTTTAATAAAAATATGCTTTGTGCCGTGACCAGAATAAAAAAAAATTTTACAAGCTTTTTAATCAACCACGCATATGAACTTAAATGTCTCGGTAACCACTGGAAATAAATTTAATATTTCTTTGCCACGTATATTTTAAATATGCATTTAAAAAAAAATAAAGGTAAACCGAGCTTTATATCGTGGGCGTTGTGGCAAGAATCATTAAGTCCAAATTGTTACTTCTGAGATGAACAGCTTTTAAGTTTCATATAAATAGTTGAACCTAATTTAATGTAAATGATATTTTAAATACTTCAGCCACTGGTAGTTTTGCCAGATCAAAAAATAACATCCTAATTTTTTTAGATAGATGGTGTTCTTAACTCGAAATAGCCAAAAATGGACTTAATGACTTTTGCCAAAACGCCCACGATATGCAAAGAATATTTTTTGTTGTAAGAACTTTTGCTTCGAAAGTAAGGCGCTTCTTTTAAAAAATTTTTTAATTTATTAGATACCGATGTAGGTAGTTGAATAGCTTTTATTTTACAACAAGCACCGATATAGGTAAATTTAAAAAAATCAATTTATTCAGAATTTAAATTATTTCCTAAAATAAAACTAAAACTTATTTTAAAACTAAATAAAATTTTGAATAACTACTTTATAAAATTAAGCACAAACTAAATTTCTAAACAAATCTACTATGGAACAAAACTATTTACAAAACTAAAGAAAATGAAAATATTTTACGAACTGAAATTTGATAACTACTGAATTATTAATTACGAATCTTAAATGTATTTACGTTAATTACATGGGATTGATTAATATACCATAATTAAATCCTTACAAGATGTATTAATTTTTATTCAGAAACGATTAATTAACAAAGTAACATTTTTACAAAAGAAATTGCAAAAAAATTTTATGTAGGGTACATAATTCAAACATAAAAATATATAATATTTATAAATTATAAGCACTTCTTCGCAAATTATATATTTATTTATTTGAGTCATCACAATATGTTTCGTTTCTTCAGGTGGCTACAGAAAATGGATAAATATTTAATTATGTTACATATTATTATTATGAAAAATAAGATTATGCATAATACTAATTGATAATACCTTAAAATTAACATACACCCACTTTTTCTTTCATTTTCAGTCTACCAACTTCAAAATTTAAGAAGATAATTTTTTTTCAAATTTTTCAAAACCGATTCAATATATTCTAAAATTTTAATCGTATAAACCAATTTTATAAAATCTATTAATTAGTTTTAACCTGTTTTTA
This sequence comes from Cantharis nigra, assembly GCA_958510845.1. NCBI lineage: Eukaryota > Metazoa > Arthropoda > Insecta > Coleoptera > Cantharidae > Cantharis > Cantharis nigra. The sequence continues at coordinate 48,531,151 of OY294028.1, forward strand.
AATAATTAATTTTTAAGGTATGCATAATATTATTTTTCATAATATTTACGTTTTATGTAATATAATTAAATATTTATCCATTTTCTGTAGCCACCTGAGGATATACTCTTTTAAAAAATAATAAAAATATATGATTTGAGAAAAAGTGCTAATATATAACTTCCCTTAAAAGATAAAATCAAAATAATTTATTGGTTTTTGTAGATTTTCGTTTAATTTTGTCGATTTGATTTTTGACACTGAATTTGACGTCTGTCCAATTCCTCGTGACTAATACAGGATTTTGTTCGATGCATTGCATGCAGGATGCCTTTCCAGGAACCGCATGCCTAATGATATCTCTTTTAAAGAATTTCAAAACCGCATTTTTTTCTTCCAAAGACCAAGGTCGTTTGACACCTTTTTTGCTTCTTTTAGGTTGTACATTTCCTTCAATAATTTGAATTAAAAAAAATTAGATAATGAATTGGTTATAAGTATCCTAAAACTTACTTGGTGCCGGAAGTGCCACAAATTCTTCATTTACATGGTTTACATGATCTGTAAAATCAAAATTACTATAGGAATATAAAAATGTATTTATTTATTTTACCATCCTGTTGATTATTCAACTCTAATTCTTCATCGTTATCAGCGTCACTCTCAGCTTCATCTTCATCAAGATTTGGCAGATCTACAGAAAATAAAGCAAATTAAGTTTGAAGGTTCGGTTTAGTGGTTTGTAAGAGTCGATATTATTATCGAGTTTAAATAATATTTCGTAAATATTTAATTACCTGACAAATTAATATCCTCCAACTTTTTGCCTGCAAATTTATTTACTTCTCCATTATCAACAGTAATTAATAACCGACTTACTTTGGTAAGTTCGACAGCACTTTCATGTAATCTGTAATAGTCGCGATGTACACGAATGTCGTGCCCGAGATGACGAGCTAGCCAGTCGTACTCATTCTCTGATAAATTGAAAACCTGACAAACCGTAGCAATATACTTTCTCAATTTGGTGCTGGTAATATTTTCTGGATGTTCTAAGTAAGCCTCCAAACAACATTTTCTTAGGCAATCGTGCCCCCTGATACTTCTCATAGAGCTTCCAGTCCTAGCAAAGACATACGGATTATCTTTGCAGATATCAACCTGTTCTCTAGTCTTAAGCAGAAGATCTATCGATTTTTTTGCTTCGACGGTTAAAAGTACAGGTACTCGCCTACCACGTTTTCCAATTATTTCCACCATGGTAAGTAGTTCGGCTAATTTTCTTTCCATTTCTGTCAGGGATTGCTTTAATTCGTCCGTGCATTGCTCACCCCATTTCGGTCTGGTAGAATAATCAGTTATTGTCATGCGAGACGATTCCCCCGACCTCCTCTTATTAAAAAGAATAATTTTACTTAAACACAATAAAGCCAAACGAGTCCAATTTTGGGTTGTAGGGTTATTAGATAAGGAATCTCTCATAATTTTCATGTTAGTATCAATGTACTGGCTCAATTTAATTAAATCACCAGTCACTGGTAACAATTGTGTTGTGTTCAATTTTCTGTTTTGCAAAGTAACCAATGCGTTAGACGATATTCTGATGGACCATTCTAACTCCATAAGACTTAAAAAAGATAGCAGGGTTTCATTTCCACGTATATTGCCTGTTTTCAAACAACTACCACGTTTTATTGCGGCACATTTCTTTAAGGCATATCCAATCTTTAACGCCAAAGAAGGTATGTCGAATTCTGGTCTCCTTGTCACATTTTGATGTGACACACATAATAATTTTGTTGCTCGGACTATCAAATCAAATTTTTCTGGAACTAAATAATCCATTAAACTTTTGTTACCACAGTCAATTTCTCTCAACTTGAGGACAAATCTACTAAGTTGACGCATAGATTGCCTAATTAGTTCACACTGTGTTGTTCCATATTTCTCAAACTGCATAGCTCCAAATTGTAAAATTAAATTATCGTTTTTGCTGTATTGACCAACATCATCGTCGCGTAGTTTTGAAGTAATGTTAACAACAAAGTCGTTAGAAAACTCGGCACCAAAAGTATCATTAAGTATCGCATTACTTTCGGCTATTATTAGCTTATTATCGCCCGTTTCAGTTACTCTTTTTGAATTACAACTTATTTTGATGTGGTGCCAAAGATGCTTTTTGAGCATGAAACCCAAACAGTGCGGGCAAGGTCCGTATTCGTGAAATTTCACAAATTTAAATTCATTTTCTGTTGGACGTCGAACAAGAATTAATTCACCAGTTTTTGTCGACAGTACCTCAATATTATGATAGAAATCACCTGCTCTTATGAGTTTTATGAAGCCATCTCTTCTATTTTTTGAATTTTTTGGCATAGCCAATAATTTTGCCACTTCATTTTCTCGATGATGCATCACTTCAAGATGTCGAGCAAAATTTAAAACCCTATTTTGGCAAAAATAGCAAGCGTGGCCCTTATTCCGAATGCGTTTACCTTCATTTTTACGTGCTGCAGAAATATTAACGTTAACGTTGCTGTTAGAAACTGACGTACTAGATGAAACTGGGTCTATACAATGTAATTTTGAATTGGGAGATTGTACTCGAATTTCTTGTTTCCTTGTTTTCGTTCTTTTTTTCATGTTATTTGATTTTTCCCTCCTTTGCTTTTCTTTGCCATATCTTGTAGTTGATGTAGCCGGCTCTTCAACCTTGGAAGATATATTTTCTTTTTCAGTAATTTCTTTAATTGAAGTAGAGGATTCTTCATCACTTAATTTATCATCTGATGGAAGATATTCACTGCCACTTGTTTTGTCTTCAGAAAATGAATCGTAATTTAAATCATAAGGCTCCAAAGGATGGATCTGTTGATTATTTGTACTATCGTTTGCAAAATTCTCCGAGGGCAAGGAGCTGGATATTTGACTCGACTGAAGAGAAATCTCAGGTTGCTTTTCTCGAACGATAACTTGGCTTAGTATCTTTATCTTATTCACAGTTTCTGAAATCGAAAAAAAAAAGGCTGACGTCTTCACTATTATAAAAAATGATATTACCTTTTTCTAATTTTGATGATTGTCTTCCTACTAAATCAGCTTCACTAACATTTTTGTTTTCTGGTAAGTTCAACATGCGAAGAATCCTTGCTGATCTCCTCTCCATATTGGAAAACTGCTAAAATTTTATAAATTTTAAAAATAAATTTAAATTGCAATCATTTTCTCATGCTAACAGTTTTATTAAAAAACCACAAATTTGTATCAAAGGGATATCCCACGTCAATATGTATAACCCCCAAAACCACAAATAAGGAAAAGAAGTACAGTAAAACTTCCTCAACTCAAATTTCTCCAACAAGAATTATTTTGTAACTCAAATGTTTACAATGTTTACGTTTAAATATCTACATTGTAGATATTTACCTGTAATTTTATCCCCATAACTCGAGCTATTTTGGTGGTCCCTTGCAATTCGAGTTGGGAAAGTTTCACTGATTTTCTTCTTAATTTAGGACTTTGTCTTGTATCGGGTGTTCATTTTTAAAACTTCCAGCAATTAATATCTCGAAAACCAAAAGTCAGATGAAAAAATGTTTCGGACAAAAGTTGTATGATAGCGAGGGGAAAACAATATGGCATAATTTTTTTTTCAATTTATTGACTTTTTCAAGGTCATTTGAAGGTCAACTTTGTTTTATTAAATAGCACCTCATATTTTTTTTAGCAGATTCATATTTTGCATGAATAAAGAAAAAAATTTCGTTATAAAAGATTTTATTTTTTTCGAGTAAAATGCATTGAAAAAAATAAAAACATTTTAATAAACTGCAGCTGACTATAATCGAAATTTAATTTTTTAAAAGTTAGAAGGCTGTTATTACTTTTGTTATTATTTATTTTGTTTCGATAGTCCTAAAATTATAAGTTGAATAATAAAAAAAGCAATTAGCCTTCTAACTTTTAAAAAATTAAATTTTTTAATTTTTAATTTTTGTTTTAATTAAAATTTTTTATTTTTTTCTATGCATTTTACTCGAAAAAAAAAAACTGTTTTGAACAGAAGTTGTTTATTTATTCATGCAAAATATGCATCTGCTAAAAAAATTAAAGGTGCCATTAAAAAAAAAAGTTAACCTTCAAATGACCTTAAAAAGGTCAATAAATTAATAAAACAATTATACCATATTCTTTCCCTCTCGTCATCATACAACTTTTCTCCGAAACATTTTTTTATCTGAATTGTGGTTTTTAAGACGTTCACCTATAAAATTAGGTAGATACGTATAAAACTTTCAATCATTAAATTCGATTTATTAAATAACTAACTTCATCTATGTTACAATAGTTTTACAATTCTCTACCAGAATTTCTCGAGATCGAAGACAAATGCAATTATTATTATAAATATGCATTTATGAATGCCAATATAATTATTACTTTGTATTTTCATTAAGATTTTAAAATCCTTAAAATAAATTTGTAGTTTTATAATAAAACTCATCGAGACCCAATATTTCTGTATACAGGGTGACCGGTCGACCATCTAAACATAGGCAATTAACATAGGAAATTGATTTTTCTTTAATTCCTGTTTTCCATTACAACGGATAAGAATGAAAATGGTATCAATTTAAAGAGATTTATATTCCGCTTCTAAAGATACCTAACACTTGATATTTTGTTTTTCAATTACTAGTAAAAACTCACTAATAAAATGCAAAAATGAAAATAAAAATAGTAGATTACTGGCCGAGCCTCGAAAATGATCCGTTACTGGGCGCGCAGCTATATTGAAAAGCGAGCGATAAGCGAGCTTTTTAAAGCTGCAAGCCCAGTAACGAATCATTTTTCGAGTAGAGGTGAGTATACTATTTTATCGGAAAACAAAAATATTAGCTATTACACCAAAAATAAAAATCCTACACAAGTACCTATTATGAAATATTTTGAATTAGCAATAGCTCAAGAACGGCGCTAGATATCGAATAACTGAGCAAAAAATTCTCCCCCCTCTCGCCTCGTACTCGCCCCTCGTGAATTATCGGTAGGAAAGTATATGCAAAAATTCAGATCGATCGCGCGTAAAAAAAATTCGTATTTTAGGTTTAGGTATTTTAGGTTTAGTTGCCTTGATGGAATTTTATTGCAATTGTTTTTGTAATACAACTATCACTGTAATATAATATTATCGGAAAACATAGTCAAAGCGATGCTTTCCGAGTGATGGATGGAGATGGGAAGCAGGAATTAAAGAAAAATCAATTTCCCATGTTAATTGCCTATGTTCAGATGGTCGACCGGTCACCCGGTATAGAAGACCATTAATAGTCTTTCTAAGTATTAAAAAAAAGCCGTCCAGTATTTTTGAAATTAATTAATAGTATCCGGGAATCACTTAATATTACAGCGGCTCACAAAAATAAGCGTACAGTCCTATGCTAGCCATGTAAATTGAACCTTTTCAAGACTATTTTTAACACATAAAAATTGCTTTTACAGCAATACTTATTCGACATTTTTCGTTGCAAATTTCATTGTCTTTAATTTTGTTTATATATATTTTTCTATTTCGTTACGCCATTTCTGAGTTACAGCTATTCAAAAAAAAAACAAAATTGAAGACAATGAAATTTGCAACAAAAACGTCGCATAAGTATTGGTGTAAAAGCGATTTTTATGTGTTAAAAATAGTCTTGAAAAGGTGCAATTTACATGGCTAGCATAGGACTGTACGCTTATTTTTGTGAGCCACTGTATGTTTATATTATAAGAAGTAACGTATTAGTTTATTCTGAATAGTCTTGAGTGGTATGCGAGTTACAATATAAATAGATTTTATTTTGAAAAATAAAAAAATACCTATTAAAAAAAGGAAATTATAACAAAAAATTTTACCATTTGTTTATTGAAATTTTCTAGTTAGGAACTTTTTTGCAAATACTAACAGTAGAACCAGGAACTAATAAGACACGGGTAATCCCCTAATGACTGGATAAAGACGGTTTATAAAATGGGTCACTGACGTAATTATATAAGAGAAAGTCAATTATTTTCTAATTTACTTCAATGAACTAACTTATAATATAGTATGTACTATGTAGTGGGTACTTACTTACGTTGTTTTCAATTATATTATCCTATATAATATAAGGCTCACAAAATTTAATTTCACAAGTTCACAAAATTTCACAATAATTAATCACCAACACTTCTTATTTATGCGAAGACGAAGATGTAGTAAGTAATACTGAATAATTTTTATGGGTGCAATCACGTATCTACTGTTTTCCTACTCGTTGTCGCGGGGGTCGGAGCCAGTCAAGTCAGCACGTCGCGTCGTCGTCAGATATGAGAAAATGTCATGAATAAATTTTATAATTTCGTACCTAATATAAAAATAATTTCATCTGGAACAAAATTATATACGGAATATTATGTAATTTATTAAAGCCTGAAAATATAAAACAATAAATATAAATAATTAAGTTATACATAGCTGTGAAAAAATGTATTAGACCACCTACTACATGGTGGAAAGTTTCATGGAAACCATTAAAAAAAATTTGAAAACAACCATAGCACAGCTTTCCTGGTTAAAAACTGATTTATTCTAATGTAGTAACCGAGAGCTTTTTTTTTAAGGTTTTCACCTTTCTTTCGATACATCACTAGAATAATAATCATATAATTCAATTTTTTGTCCTGGTTAACTGTTTTGCCTAACCAGGACAAAGGTTCGAAAACCAGTACTGTCCTGGCAAAACCAGTACGAATGGTCACCTTATCTATTATACGATAAAATGGTTGGTAAATTTCACCAAATAGTATCTACTGATCATTTTCCGTTTTCGAATTATAACAAAAAATCATAATTCTAAATTTTTTTTCAAAGTTTCTGACAAATTTTTGATGATTTTTCACAAAGTTATAGATATTTGAAATTTCCGTGAACTCCGAGCAAGTAGCGTTTGGCAAAACTCAACTTCAATTGTACATTATTATTACTACATCAGTACTAGTTAAAAATTTGTTGTTATCTTATTATATTATTTTGTTAATTTTCCAATTTAACTAATTATAATACTTAGTATTTACTGAATAAATTCTCATATACAATATCCCAAGAGACAGGCATATATTCGACAATTTTCCCGCTCTCTACACAAGTGATTTTTGTACCTAAAAAAACTGTACAGTTTTTTAGGTACAAAAATCACGCGTGTAAGGGAGCGGGAAAAATTGTCAGAATATATGCCTGTCTAGCGGGATATTTGACAAGAGAATCGCCAAAACAAAAAAATTGTATTTTAAAAATTTAGAAAGCTTTGACTCAAGTAAAATAATATGTACATAGTAACTAGGACGACGTGACGATAAACAAATTATTATTTTGTCATTGTATTAAAAACTAAAATGTGTTCCCGGTTTGGTGAAGAATCGCTAGCAAATATTGATGAAGAAATAAATAATAGTACACCAATTAATACTGTGCGTTCAAAAAAGTCAGTATGGTCTCAATTTGACAAATTTTGTGCGTCAAGAAATTATGATGTTATCAGTACCGCGTTACCTGTAGAAAATCTAAATGATATATTAAAAGATTGGGGTTTTAATATGAGAAAGAAGGATGGTGCAAATTATAAAGAAGCGGTTGTGAAACAGATGTGGAATTCGGTTGCGAAACAACTGCAGACAATTTATTTTAAAAGGTTTAATATAAAGATTGACCCATTTCAAGACATTGGTTTTGCTAATGCAAGAAGTGCTCGAAATTCAATTAGAAAAAAACTGCAATTATTACCTGAATTTAGAAAACTTAGTTCTGCCGCTTTTAGCGAATCTGAAGTTCAAGAAATTATTAATCTATACGACGAAAATACACCAGATGGGTTAAATAAGAAATTTTACCATATAGCGGCCCATGAATTAGCTTGGCGAGGTGGGGAAGCCGTATTTTGCTTGATCAGTTATTTTTGTGAAGAATTTGACAACAAAGGCGAATTTAAAGGAAGAATTGAATACAATCCTATTGTTTCAAAGACAGCGCAAGGAGGATCAAAAAAACTTACAGATTCTAAATGGCTAATTGTGAATGAGAACAAATCATTGTGCCCAGTAAGGTAAGAATTACAAGTTCTTTATAATAATATATTAAATTAGCTAACAAAATTTATACTAAAACAGATTGCTAAGAAAATTGATTTCGAAAAGAGGTGAAAATGTACATATCCAAAGACTGTTTCTTACCCCTAATCCCAATTGGGAAAAAGGTAATTTATGGTTTAAGAATTCACCAATAGGGAAGAACATTATTGCAAGATGGACTAGAGCTGCAGCGGAATCTATTGGTATTGATACCAAAACTGTCAAAATTTCAAATCATTCACATAGATCGACCACTATTTCGCATTTAGCTAAAGCTGGTATACAAGAGGAATCACTAATTAAAATTACTGGACATTCAAGTAGTACTTCCCTTAAACCATATTTGCAGATGGATGAAGAATACCACAAGAGAATTGTACAAAACATACGAACGGAAGATGTACTGAAAGATGTTCCTAAACTATTCACAAGCAATGGACTTCTCCAAGAACCAAAGCATTCAAATGTATATAATAATTGTACATTTAATATTTCAAATTAATTTTTATAATATTATGCGAGTTGAATATAATTATGTAAAAATTAATTTTATTAAAGAAACTGTTTACATTTAAAAAACAATATTATTAATAATGCTGCCAAGGGTAGCGGGTAATTGTCATTTTTTGACAATCACCCGGGCCAAATATTCGTTTTTCAAATTTTCACTTAATTTTAATGGGATTGGCTACTTTTCAATTGTTTTTGACAATGTCATTGGTGCATGTCGGTCATGTGACAGGTGCGGGCGATTCTCTTTAAAATTTTATTTCCCTAGATTAAATTTTGTGGTCTAATTTCAATTAATTTTATTACATTACAATATTATCCATGCAAGCGTTTGCTTGAAAAAGCAAAACTTTTTCGCGCCAATTAACACCCACATACATAATGCATGATGCATAATCCAAGGTGAATCTTTAATTGATAAGAATATTTTCAACGAAAGCAAATTTGTAGTTTGTCATATTAAATTAATTTGGCTTCATTTCATGAAATAAAAATCTAACGTATTTAAATATTAAGCGTATGCGTATATAAATATAAAAAATTAATGTTTTAATTGTAAATTTATAAACGGCGACGACGCTACGCGGGTGGCAGACGGGGCGATCGCCCCGGTTGAAAAAGCGTTTGCCCCGGTAAGAATTCTCTAAACATATTAGGACATGTTCAAGCGCTCACGATGATACATGAAAATTTTTAAATTGGAAAACCAATTATTTTTATTTAAAAAAATAAACAGAATCGTCAAGATTCACTGGCTACTATTATGCATAAGTATCCCATTCATTAAAGCTGAAAACTGCAAAATCAGTTTTGCAACATGAGAACACGACTACTAATGATATTGGACTTGCGATTCCCATTTCTTTTAACTTAAAAATGTTTAAAAATTCCTAAAGTTAATCTACGAGCTGTTGCCTTGAATTTTACAAAAATGACGCCTCTTCCCCCCCCTCCATACCAACTTGTTAATTTTACTTCGCTCCGGCATTCAATTTATGCGGCGTCGTCACTGTTTATAAAGTATAGACATAATATAGAAAACTATTACAAGAAAGTCGAGGGAGAAACCGGAAGGTAAAAATTAAAATCAGTTCACAATTATTTAGAACTTCCAAAAATGAATTAATGTTTGAATTAAAGTAAAAACTTTATTTTAATCAAGGTTACGGAAATATTATACAATATTGATGCCAATCGATATAAATTCGTTAAAGCCCCAATGAGCTCTTCAATTATACTTTTAAGTTAATTTTTAACAATTTTATGGAATTATGAAATTTTTAAACTCCGAGCAAGTAACAATATGGTAAGAGTCAAATTTAAATCAGTTAAAAGTTTTCAAATTTTACAAAATTAATTATTGTTATATAATATTATTGAAGCTCATTGGAACTTAGAAAAATATCTATCGATTGATAGATTTCACCCAAAAATTTGAAATAACAAGGACAAAGTAGGTATAATGGAAATGCAAAGATTCGCGAATAACTCCGCGACAAATGTTTTATAAACAAAATTAGTAATTTTGTACATTTATCCTCGGTTATAATAATTATTAGTACAAATTAACATTTTGGGATAATAGGGATTTATTTCGTTCATAAAATTTGAAGTTTTAATCTACCTTTAATTATTATTTTGTATATTATCAAGGACGTTGATATGAAATTTTTATGTGCAAGAGATACTGCTGATATCTTGATAAAATTTACGCGCCTTTTCAACTTGAAGAGAGAGAACGCGTCTATTCGGCAATCGTAAACTGTTTTAAATAACAGAATCTTTTTCCATAGTAGTTACAAAATTTATGTTTACACGGTGTTCCAAAATAATATTTTATTTTCCATGTGAAAAAAAAGTCGTTTTTATTTGGACACGGATTAATATTCTGTTTTAAAATTGCTGTTACTAGAACCATCTAGAACGTTATTTAACCTTAAAGCCATAAGTTAAAAAAGAAAATTACAATAGGGCTATAGTTTTGAAATTTTTAATACTTCTCCCTGACGAACAGAAAAACATTATATCTAGTTAAGAAGATACCTTATATCAAGATATTTCAAGATATAAAAAGGTCGCCAACGTTTTCAATGTTTGAGTTACTTTGATAAATTTAGAATAATCAGTGAGCTACCTAGATTACCAAACGTAGATGTTTGTTAAATAAATTTTTTTAAGAATTTTCTATGATTTTTTTGACCATTATTATTGCATTATAATTTTAAAACAATTATGTTGTAAGCTACCAGAATTGCTTTCGTCAGCTAGGTTGGGCTAGACACTTCCCACATACTCTTTATCAACTATCTTTAATTAACCTTGGAGGAACAAACCGAGTTTTTTAAATTATGTACATAAGAGACTCACAAAAATATTCGAACCCTTCTATGTTACAGGGCCGGATAAACCAGGGGTGCAATGAGCCGCGGCACTCAGCGCCAAAGTTCAGAAGGCGCCAAAATTAAGCATTTTTTATTAAATTTAATTTTACGGGTAGTTTGTCATTTTGTTTTATATTAAACTTTGCAGAAAATTAGAAAATTTAATTTAATTTTTTCTATAAAAAATAAAAATTGAAATCCTCAACAAAATTTCGAAGTAAATTGCTTCTTAGCAGTGGCGGATTACCGCACAAGCGCATGAAGCGCTCGCTTGGGGCCTCCAAATTTTGGGGGGCCTCAAAATTTGTTTATAAAATATTTTAAAAAAGGTTTATAAAGAACTTTAAATTTTATATATACGTTGATAATGCAACAAAACTATATAAATAATATAAAAATTAAAAATTTTAACAACCTCTGACTGTAAAACAAAAATTCCAAAAATAAAAATTAATAATAAAAGCACTTTACTTAAAAACTACTGTTTTTTTTAACCTTTTAAGGACGGGGAATATTACGTCGAAAGTGACCCCAGTGTACCGCCCTTAACGAAAAATACTATGTCAAAATTGAATTTGGCTATTTGAGTTTTTCCTAAGTAATTATATGCATGAATTAAAAAAAGTTGTAAAAAAGACATACTTGATCTTGAAAATCGAATTTCAATCATTTTTATAATTTCATATAATTTCAGTAAATTATATTATTTTTAAATATATGGATTTGCCGCCCTGGGCACGTGCTCGGCTTGCTCCCCCAAGATCGGAGTATTAAAAACACTAGAAAATTTTTCAATTTATATGTTTCAGGCTATAGACTGAAAATATGGGTAATAAAACGATCATTCTATAGGTTCAAGGAAATATTTACAATTTAACATAAGAGTCATATGATGTCAAGCGGGACAAATTTTTAGAAAAATTGATGTCGATGTCTCCGATTTTGCTTTAATTTTTTTACATCTCTTTGTAACAAATAAATTAACCAACTAAAAATGCAACCAAAGCCCCACTAAATAGCTTCAAAATGATTTTTTAATGTAGTCTTATAGATAAACAGAACCGGAGAAAACATTTTTTAACGTGAAGTATATTTGAGATTTTCGGTTGATTTTGTCAAACTGCTACCCCTTGTAACTTCCAAACGAGGGACATTAATAATAACATTTTCTGTGGTTAACTTATTTGCTACATAGAGTATGTAAAACAATTTATAGCAAAATCGGAGACATCGATGTCAATTTTTTTTAAAGTTTGTCTCGCTTGATATGGAATGACCCATATATGGATATTAATATTAGGTGGTGTTTACAAATATTATTTTAAAGATCGTGAACGCAACCCATATAACACATTCGAAAGATCTGGCAACAATGTAATTTAATGCAGAGGGCGCCACAAGGAAGGCATAATTTTAGTTGCCACAAATATAAAGAAACATGTAGTTGCTAAGTCCCATAATGTGGCATCTTTTACACAGATACACATAAAATGAAATATTTCAATTAATTTTTCATATACGTTAAAATAAAGCAACCTATATAATACGTATATAAGAAATATTAGAGGTACACCTCAATTATGGCGTCTTAGTCTTCTGAGTTCCAAGATATTTCAATTTAAATTAGTGGCAACGCGTGTAAGTTGCCACAATTTTTGGATTAGCCACAGTACAGCTCTATTCACACACAAGTAGTCACAAGTATAGTGAAACCTACACACACACACACACACACTTATACGGGCCTCATAATATTTCTGACAACCCGTGATTAAACCTAAATTGTGACACTATTCAAATCTTTAAGACAGCGAACGCGCCATCTCTTAAGCAAACTGTAGAACTTGAAAGTTTCAAGATACCTTCCATATAAGGAAAGTTATAATTATTTTTTAATTGTGGCACCCCCACCATAAATATTTTACTACAAGATCTGTGTAAGGGGTGAGCCACAATTATCATAATACAATATAAGTGTAAAATTAAGGCGTCATAAATATTATAGTACATGTGGATGTATAAATGCGACGTTGCCAACTTGATCAATTTCAAGTTTGATAAATTACTGTTGATTTATTGTAATTTATATGACTACTTCTTGATCCAGGATTCTTGATCTTATTTCTGGTGTAACCAGGACTATTTATTATTAAAAAAAACAAAGAGAGCTGAGGAAATTTCCTTGGGCCTCACATAATAATGGTAGTATTCTACATCAATATTTTCAGTCTAATCTAAACCCCCAAAATAATAAAGGGAAAGGTATTTCGGGTTCACAACTTAAACTATCGCTTTCTTTGAGAAGGCCTCGAGTGAAATTATTGGTTATTAAATCGAATACCACAAAGAAATGGGTGTTTCAAAGCCAGTATAAAAGTTAGTTGATGAAGTGTATGGAAGGTTGTCTAGCTGTTATGTTGTATTCATTCCTTTCTTGTTCAAAACATTGTTTTTCTGTTTCTCATGAGACGCAATTAAAAATCTGATAATGATAAATTCTAAATGTGTAAAATAGACGAGAAATTTGAATTTTAATAAAAATATGCTTTGTGCCGTGACCAGAATAAAAAAAAATTTTACAAGCTTTTTAATCAACCACGCATATGAACTTAAATGTCTCGGTAACCACTGGAAATAAATTTAATATTTCTTTGCCACGTATATTTTAAATATGCATTTAAAAAAAAATAAAGGTAAACCGAGCTTTATATCGTGGGCGTTGTGGCAAGAATCATTAAGTCCAAATTGTTACTTCTGAGATGAACAGCTTTTAAGTTTCATATAAATAGTTGAACCTAATTTAATGTAAATGATATTTTAAATACTTCAGCCACTGGTAGTTTTGCCAGATCAAAAAATAACATCCTAATTTTTTTAGATAGATGGTGTTCTTAACTCGAAATAGCCAAAAATGGACTTAATGACTTTTGCCAAAACGCCCACGATATGCAAAGAATATTTTTTGTTGTAAGAACTTTTGCTTCGAAAGTAAGGCGCTTCTTTTAAAAAATTTTTTAATTTATTAGATACCGATGTAGGTAGTTGAATAGCTTTTATTTTACAACAAGCACCGATATAGGTAAATTTAAAAAAATCAATTTATTCAGAATTTAAATTATTTCCTAAAATAAAACTAAAACTTATTTTAAAACTAAATAAAATTTTGAATAACTACTTTATAAAATTAAGCACAAACTAAATTTCTAAACAAATCTACTATGGAACAAAACTATTTACAAAACTAAAGAAAATGAAAATATTTTACGAACTGAAATTTGATAACTACTGAATTATTAATTACGAATCTTAAATGTATTTACGTTAATTACATGGGATTGATTAATATACCATAATTAAATCCTTACAAGATGTATTAATTTTTATTCAGAAACGATTAATTAACAAAGTAACATTTTTACAAAAGAAATTGCAAAAAAATTTTATGTAGGGTACATAATTCAAACATAAAAATATATAATATTTATAAATTATAAGCACTTCTTCGCAAATTATATATTTATTTATTTGAGTCATCACAATATGTTTCGTTTCTTCAGGTGGCTACAGAAAATGGATAAATATTTAATTATGTTACATATTATTATTATGAAAAATAAGATTATGCATAATACTAATTGATAATACCTTAAAATTAACATACACCCACTTTTTCTTTCATTTTCAGTCTACCAACTTCAAAATTTAAGAAGATAATTTTTTTTCAAATTTTTCAAAACCGATTCAATATATTCTAAAATTTTAATCGTATAAACCAATTTTATAAAATCTATTAATTAGTTTTAACCTGTTTTTAAATAATTAATTTTTAAGGTATGCATAATATTATTTTTCATAATATTTACGTTTTATGTAATATAATTAAATATTTATCCATTTTCTGTAGCCACCTGAGGATATACTCTTTTAAAAAATAATAAAAATATATGATTTGAGAAAAAGTGCTAATATATAACTTCCCTTAAAAGATAAAATCAAAATAATTTATTGGTTTTTGTAGATTTTCGTTTAATTTTGTCGATTTGATTTTTGACACTGAATTTGACGTCTGTCCAATTCCTCGTGACTAATACAGGATTTTGTTCGATGCATTGCATGCAGGATGCCTTTCCAGGAACCGCATGCCTAATGATATCTCTTTTAAAGAATTTCAAAACCGCATTTTTTTCTTCCAAAGACCAAGGTCGTTTGACACCTTTTTTGCTTCTTTTAGGTTGTACATTTCCTTCAATAATTTGAATTAAAAAAAATTAGATAATGAATTGGTTATAAGTATCCTAAAACTTACTTGGTGCCGGAAGTGCCACAAATTCTTCATTTACATGGTTTACATGATCTGTAAAATCAAAATTACTATAGGAATATAAAAATGTATTTATTTATTTTACCATCCTGTTGATTATTCAACTCTAATTCTTCATCGTTATCAGCGTCACTCTCAGCTTCATCTTCATCAAGATTTGGCAGATCTACAGAAAATAAAGCAAATTAAGTTTGAAGGTTCGGTTTAGTGGTTTGTAAGAGTCGATATTATTATCGAGTTTAAATAATATTTCGTAAATATTTAATTACCTGACAAATTAATATCCTCCAACTTTTTGCCTGCAAATTTATTTACTTCTCCATTATCAACAGTAATTAATAACCGACTTACTTTGGTAAGTTCGACAGCACTTTCATGTAATCTGTAATAGTCGCGATGTACACGAATGTCGTGCCCGAGATGACGAGCTAGCCAGTCGTACTCATTCTCTGATAAATTGAAAACCTGACAAACCGTAGCAATATACTTTCTCAATTTGGTGCTGGTAATATTTTCTGGATGTTCTAAGTAAGCCTCCAAACAACATTTTCTTAGGCAATCGTGCCCCCTGATACTTCTCATAGAGCTTCCAGTCCTAGCAAAGACATACGGATTATCTTTGCAGATATCAACCTGTTCTCTAGTCTTAAGCAGAAGATCTATCGATTTTTTTGCTTCGACGGTTAAAAGTACAGGTACTCGCCTACCACGTTTTCCAATTATTTCCACCATGGTAAGTAGTTCGGCTAATTTTCTTTCCATTTCTGTCAGGGATTGCTTTAATTCGTCCGTGCATTGCTCACCCCATTTCGGTCTGGTAGAATAATCAGTTATTGTCATGCGAGACGATTCCCCCGACCTCCTCTTATTAAAAAGAATAATTTTACTTAAACACAATAAAGCCAAACGAGTCCAATTTTGGGTTGTAGGGTTATTAGATAAGGAATCTCTCATAATTTTCATGTTAGTATCAATGTACTGGCTCAATTTAATTAAATCACCAGTCACTGGTAACAATTGTGTTGTGTTCAATTTTCTGTTTTGCAAAGTAACCAATGCGTTAGACGATATTCTGATGGACCATTCTAACTCCATAAGACTTAAAAAAGATAGCAGGGTTTCATTTCCACGTATATTGCCTGTTTTCAAACAACTACCACGTTTTATTGCGGCACATTTCTTTAAGGCATATCCAATCTTTAACGCCAAAGAAGGTATGTCGAATTCTGGTCTCCTTGTCACATTTTGATGTGACACACATAATAATTTTGTTGCTCGGACTATCAAATCAAATTTTTCTGGAACTAAATAATCCATTAAACTTTTGTTACCACAGTCAATTTCTCTCAACTTGAGGACAAATCTACTAAGTTGACGCATAGATTGCCTAATTAGTTCACACTGTGTTGTTCCATATTTCTCAAACTGCATAGCTCCAAATTGTAAAATTAAATTATCGTTTTTGCTGTATTGACCAACATCATCGTCGCGTAGTTTTGAAGTAATGTTAACAACAAAGTCGTTAGAAAACTCGGCACCAAAAGTATCATTAAGTATCGCATTACTTTCGGCTATTATTAGCTTATTATCGCCCGTTTCAGTTACTCTTTTTGAATTACAACTTATTTTGATGTGGTGCCAAAGATGCTTTTTGAGCATGAAACCCAAACAGTGCGGGCAAGGTCCGTATTCGTGAAATTTCACAAATTTAAATTCATTTTCTGTTGGACGTCGAACAAGAATTAATTCACCAGTTTTTGTCGACAGTACCTCAATATTATGATAGAAATCACCTGCTCTTATGAGTTTTATGAAGCCATCTCTTCTATTTTTTGAATTTTTTGGCATAGCCAATAATTTTGCCACTTCATTTTCTCGATGATGCATCACTTCAAGATGTCGAGCAAAATTTAAAACCCTATTTTGGCAAAAATAGCAAGCGTGGCCCTTATTCCGAATGCGTTTACCTTCATTTTTACGTGCTGCAGAAATATTAACGTTAACGTTGCTGTTAGAAACTGACGTACTAGATGAAACTGGGTCTATACAATGTAATTTTGAATTGGGAGATTGTACTCGAATTTCTTGTTTCCTTGTTTTCGTTCTTTTTTTCATGTTATTTGATTTTTCCCTCCTTTGCTTTTCTTTGCCATATCTTGTAGTTGATGTAGCCGGCTCTTCAACCTTGGAAGATATATTTTCTTTTTCAGTAATTTCTTTAATTGAAGTAGAGGATTCTTCATCACTTAATTTATCATCTGATGGAAGATATTCACTGCCACTTGTTTTGTCTTCAGAAAATGAATCGTAATTTAAATCATAAGGCTCCAAAGGATGGATCTGTTGATTATTTGTACTATCGTTTGCAAAATTCTCCGAGGGCAAGGAGCTGGATATTTGACTCGACTGAAGAGAAATCTCAGGTTGCTTTTCTCGAACGATAACTTGGCTTAGTATCTTTATCTTATTCACAGTTTCTGAAATCGAAAAAAAAAAGGCTGACGTCTTCACTATTATAAAAAATGATATTACCTTTTTCTAATTTTGATGATTGTCTTCCTACTAAATCAGCTTCACTAACATTTTTGTTTTCTGGTAAGTTCAACATGCGAAGAATCCTTGCTGATCTCCTCTCCATATTGGAAAACTGCTAAAATTTTATAAATTTTAAAAATAAATTTAAATTGCAATCATTTTCTCATGCTAACAGTTTTATTAAAAAACCACAAATTTGTATCAAAGGGATATCCCACGTCAATATGTATAACCCCCAAAACCACAAATAAGGAAAAGAAGTACAGTAAAACTTCCTCAACTCAAATTTCTCCAACAAGAATTATTTTGTAACTCAAATGTTTACAATGTTTACGTTTAAATATCTACATTGTAGATATTTACCTGTAATTTTATCCCCATAACTCGAGCTATTTTGGTGGTCCCTTGCAATTCGAGTTGGGAAAGTTTCACTGATTTTCTTCTTAATTTAGGACTTTGTCTTGTATCGGGTGTTCATTTTTAAAACTTCCAGCAATTAATATCTCGAAAACCAAAAGTCAGATGAAAAAATGTTTCGGACAAAAGTTGTATGATAGCGAGGGGAAAACAATATGGCATAATTTTTTTTTCAATTTATTGACTTTTTCAAGGTCATTTGAAGGTCAACTTTGTTTTATTAAATAGCACCTCATATTTTTTTTAGCAGATTCATATTTTGCATGAATAAAGAAAAAAATTTCGTTATAAAAGATTTTATTTTTTTCGAGTAAAATGCATTGAAAAAAATAAAAACATTTTAATAAACTGCAGCTGACTATAATCGAAATTTAATTTTTTAAAAGTTAGAAGGCTGTTATTACTTTTGTTATTATTTATTTTGTTTCGATAGTCCTAAAATTATAAGTTGAATAATAAAAAAAGCAATTAGCCTTCTAACTTTTAAAAAATTAAATTTTTTAATTTTTAATTTTTGTTTTAATTAAAATTTTTTATTTTTTTCTATGCATTTTACTCGAAAAAAAAAAACTGTTTTGAACAGAAGTTGTTTATTTATTCATGCAAAATATGCATCTGCTAAAAAAATTAAAGGTGCCATTAAAAAAAAAAGTTAACCTTCAAATGACCTTAAAAAGGTCAATAAATTAATAAAACAATTATACCATATTCTTTCCCTCTCGTCATCATACAACTTTTCTCCGAAACATTTTTTTATCTGAATTGTGGTTTTTAAGACGTTCACCTATAAAATTAGGTAGATACGTATAAAACTTTCAATCATTAAATTCGATTTATTAAATAACTAACTTCATCTATGTTACAATAGTTTTACAATTCTCTACCAGAATTTCTCGAGATCGAAGACAAATGCAATTATTATTATAAATATGCATTTATGAATGCCAATATAATTATTACTTTGTATTTTCATTAAGATTTTAAAATCCTTAAAATAAATTTGTAGTTTTATAATAAAACTCATCGAGACCCAATATTTCTGTATACAGGGTGACCGGTCGACCATCTAAACATAGGCAATTAACATAGGAAATTGATTTTTCTTTAATTCCTGTTTTCCATTACAACGGATAAGAATGAAAATGGTATCAATTTAAAGAGATTTATATTCCGCTTCTAAAGATACCTAACACTTGATATTTTGTTTTTCAATTACTAGTAAAAACTCACTAATAAAATGCAAAAATGAAAATAAAAATAGTAGATTACTGGCCGAGCCTCGAAAATGATCCGTTACTGGGCGCGCAGCTATATTGAAAAGCGAGCGATAAGCGAGCTTTTTAAAGCTGCAAGCCCAGTAACGAATCATTTTTCGAGTAGAGGTGAGTATACTATTTTATCGGAAAACAAAAATATTAGCTATTACACCAAAAATAAAAATCCTACACAAGTACCTATTATGAAATATTTTGAATTAGCAATAGCTCAAGAACGGCGCTAGATATCGAATAACTGAGCAAAAAATTCTCCCCCCTCTCGCCTCGTACTCGCCCCTCGTGAATTATCGGTAGGAAAGTATATGCAAAAATTCAGATCGATCGCGCGTAAAAAAAATTCGTATTTTAGGTTTAGGTATTTTAGGTTTAGTTGCCTTGATGGAATTTTATTGCAATTGTTTTTGTAATACAACTATCACTGTAATATAATATTATCGGAAAACATAGTCAAAGCGATGCTTTCCGAGTGATGGATGGAGATGGGAAGCAGGAATTAAAGAAAAATCAATTTCCCATGTTAATTGCCTATGTTCAGATGGTCGACCGGTCACCCGGTATAGAAGACCATTAATAGTCTTTCTAAGTATTAAAAAAAAGCCGTCCAGTATTTTTGAAATTAATTAATAGTATCCGGGAATCACTTAATATTACAGCGGCTCACAAAAATAAGCGTACAGTCCTATGCTAGCCATGTAAATTGAACCTTTTCAAGACTATTTTTAACACATAAAAATTGCTTTTACAGCAATACTTATTCGACATTTTTCGTTGCAAATTTCATTGTCTTTAATTTTGTTTATATATATTTTTCTATTTCGTTACGCCATTTCTGAGTTACAGCTATTCAAAAAAAAAACAAAATTGAAGACAATGAAATTTGCAACAAAAACGTCGCATAAGTATTGGTGTAAAAGCGATTTTTATGTGTTAAAAATAGTCTTGAAAAGGTGCAATTTACATGGCTAGCATAGGACTGTACGCTTATTTTTGTGAGCCACTGTATGTTTATATTATAAGAAGTAACGTATTAGTTTATTCTGAATAGTCTTGAGTGGTATGCGAGTTACAATATAAATAGATTTTATTTTGAAAAATAAAAAAATACCTATTAAAAAAAGGAAATTATAACAAAAAATTTTACCATTTGTTTATTGAAATTTTCTAGTTAGGAACTTTTTTGCAAATACTAACAGTAGAACCAGGAACTAATAAGACACGGGTAATCCCCTAATGACTGGATAAAGACGGTTTATAAAATGGGTCACTGACGTAATTATATAAGAGAAAGTCAATTATTTTCTAATTTACTTCAATGAACTAACTTATAATATAGTATGTACTATGTAGTGGGTACTTACTTACGTTGTTTTCAATTATATTATCCTATATAATATAAGGCTCACAAAATTTAATTTCACAAGTTCACAAAATTTCACAATAATTAATCACCAACACTTCTTATTTATGCGAAGACGAAGATGTAGTAAGTAATACTGAATAATTTTTATGGGTGCAATCACGTATCTACTGTTTTCCTACTCGTTGTCGCGGGGGTCGGAGCCAGTCAAGTCAGCACGTCGCGTCGTCGTCAGATATGAGAAAATGTCATGAATAAATTTTATAATTTCGTACCTAATATAAAAATAATTTCATCTGGAACAAAATTATATACGGAATATTATGTAATTTATTAAAGCCTGAAAATATAAAACAATAAATATAAATAATTAAGTTATACATAGCTGTGAAAAAATGTATTAGACCACCTACTACATGGTGGAAAGTTTCATGGAAACCATTAAAAAAAATTTGAAAACAACCATAGCACAGCTTTCCTGGTTAAAAACTGATTTATTCTAATGTAGTAACCGAGAGCTTTTTTTTTAAGGTTTTCACCTTTCTTTCGATACATCACTAGAATAATAATCATATAATTCAATTTTTTGTCCTGGTTAACTGTTTTGCCTAACCAGGACAAAGGTTCGAAAACCAGTACTGTCCTGGCAAAACCAGTACGAATGGTCACCTTATCTATTATACGATAAAATGGTTGGTAAATTTCACCAAATAGTATCTACTGATCATTTTCCGTTTTCGAATTATAACAAAAAATCATAATTCTAAATTTTTTTTCAAAGTTTCTGACAAATTTTTGATGATTTTTCACAAAGTTATAGATATTTGAAATTTCCGTGAACTCCGAGCAAGTAGCGTTTGGCAAAACTCAACTTCAATTGTACATTATTATTACTACATCAGTACTAGTTAAAAATTTGTTGTTATCTTATTATATTATTTTGTTAATTTTCCAATTTAACTAATTATAATACTTAGTATTTACTGAATAAATTCTCATATACAATATCCCAAGAGACAGGCATATATTCGACAATTTTCCCGCTCTCTACACAAGTGATTTTTGTACCTAAAAAAACTGTACAGTTTTTTAGGTACAAAAATCACGCGTGTAAGGGAGCGGGAAAAATTGTCAGAATATATGCCTGTCTAGCGGGATATTTGACAAGAGAATCGCCAAAACAAAAAAATTGTATTTTAAAAATTTAGAAAGCTTTGACTCAAGTAAAATAATATGTACATAGTAACTAGGACGACGTGACGATAAACAAATTATTATTTTGTCATTGTATTAAAAACTAAAATGTGTTCCCGGTTTGGTGAAGAATCGCTAGCAAATATTGATGAAGAAATAAATAATAGTACACCAATTAATACTGTGCGTTCAAAAAAGTCAGTATGGTCTCAATTTGACAAATTTTGTGCGTCAAGAAATTATGATGTTATCAGTACCGCGTTACCTGTAGAAAATCTAAATGATATATTAAAAGATTGGGGTTTTAATATGAGAAAGAAGGATGGTGCAAATTATAAAGAAGCGGTTGTGAAACAGATGTGGAATTCGGTTGCGAAACAACTGCAGACAATTTATTTTAAAAGGTTTAATATAAAGATTGACCCATTTCAAGACATTGGTTTTGCTAATGCAAGAAGTGCTCGAAATTCAATTAGAAAAAAACTGCAATTATTACCTGAATTTAGAAAACTTAGTTCTGCCGCTTTTAGCGAATCTGAAGTTCAAGAAATTATTAATCTATACGACGAAAATACACCAGATGGGTTAAATAAGAAATTTTACCATATAGCGGCCCATGAATTAGCTTGGCGAGGTGGGGAAGCCGTATTTTGCTTGATCAGTTATTTTTGTGAAGAATTTGACAACAAAGGCGAATTTAAAGGAAGAATTGAATACAATCCTATTGTTTCAAAGACAGCGCAAGGAGGATCAAAAAAACTTACAGATTCTAAATGGCTAATTGTGAATGAGAACAAATCATTGTGCCCAGTAAGGTAAGAATTACAAGTTCTTTATAATAATATATTAAATTAGCTAACAAAATTTATACTAAAACAGATTGCTAAGAAAATTGATTTCGAAAAGAGGTGAAAATGTACATATCCAAAGACTGTTTCTTACCCCTAATCCCAATTGGGAAAAAGGTAATTTATGGTTTAAGAATTCACCAATAGGGAAGAACATTATTGCAAGATGGACTAGAGCTGCAGCGGAATCTATTGGTATTGATACCAAAACTGTCAAAATTTCAAATCCTTCACATAGATCGACCACTATTTCGCATTTAGCTAAAGCTGGTATACAAGAGGAATCACTAATTAAAATTACTGGACATTCAAGTAGTACTTCCCTTAAACCATATTTGCAGATGGATGAAGAATACCACAAGAGAATTGTACAAAACATACGAACGGAAGATGTACTGAAAGATGTTCCTAAACTATTCACAAGCAATGGACTTCTCCAAGAACCAAAGCATTCAAATGTATATAATAATTGTACATTTAATATTTCAAATTAATTTTTATAATATTATGCGAGTTGAATATAATTATGTAAAAATTAATTTTATTAAAGAAACTGTTTACATTTAAAAAACAATATTATTAATAATGCTGCCAAGGGTAGCGGGTAATTGTCATTTTTTGACAATCACCCGGGCCAAATATTCGTTTTTCAAATTTTCACTTAATTTTAATGGGATTGGCTACTTTTCAATTGTTTTTGACAATGTCATTGGTGCATGTCGGTCATGTGACAGGTGCGGGCGATTCTCTTTAAAATTTTATTTCCCTAGATTAAATTTTGTGGTCTAATTTCAATTAATTTTATTACATTACAATATTATCCATGCAAGCGTTTGCTTGAAAAAGCAAAACTTTTTCGCGCCAATTAACACCCACATACATAATGCATGATGCATAATCCAAGGTGAATCTTTAATTGATAAGAATATTTTCAACGAAAGCAAATTTGTAGTTTGTCATATTAAATTAATTTGGCTTCATTTCATGAAATAAAAATCTAACGTATTTAAATATTAAGCGTATGCGTATATAAATATAAAAAATTAATGTTTTAATTGTAAATTTATAAACGGCGACGACGCTACGCGGGTGGCAGACGGGGCGATCGCCCCGGTTGAAAAAGCGTTTGCCCCGGTAAGAATTCTCTAAACATATTAGGACATGTTCAAGCGCTCACGATGATACATGAAAATTTTTAAATTGGAAAACCAATTATTTTTATTTAAAAAAATAAACAGAATCGTCAAGATTCACTGGCTACTATTATGCATAAGTATCCCATTCATTAAAGCTGAAAACTGCAAAATCAGTTTTGCAACATGAGAACACGACTACTAATGATATTGGACTTGCGATTCCCATTTCTTTTAACTTAAAAATGTTTAAAAATTCCTAAAGTTAATCTACGAGCTGTTGCCTTGAATTTTACAAAAATGACGCCTCTTCCCCCCCCTCCATACCAACTTGTTAATTTTACTTCGCTCCGGCATTCAATTTATGCGGCGTCGTCACTGTTTATAAAGTATAGACATAATATAGAAAACTATTACAAGAAAGTCGAGGGAGAAACCGGAAGGTAAAAATTAAAATCAGTTCACAATTATTTAGAACTTCCAAAAATGAATTAATGTTTGAATTAAAGTAAAAACTTTATTTTAATCAAGGTTACGGAAATATTATACAATATTGATGCCAATCGATATAAATTCGTTAAAGCCCCAATGAGCTCTTCAATTATACTTTTAAGTTAATTTTTAACAATTTTATGGAATTATGAAATTTTTAAACTCCGAGCAAGTAACAATATGGTAAGAGTCAAATTTAAATCAGTTAAAAGTTTTCAAATTTTACAAAATTAATTATTGTTATATAATATTATTGAAGCTCATTGGAACTTAGAAAAATATCTATCGATTGATAGATTTCACCCAAAAATTTGAAATAACAAGGACAAAGTAGGTATAATGGAAATGCAAAGATTCGCGAATAACTCCGCGACAAATGTTTTATAAACAAAATTAGTAATTTTGTACATTTATCCTCGGTTATAATAATTATTAGTACAAATTAACATTTTGGGATAATAGGGATTTATTTCGTTCATAAAATTTGAAGTTTTAATCTACCTTTAATTATTATTTTGTATATTATCAAGGACGTTGATATGAAATTTTTATGTGCAAGAGATACTGCTGATATCTTGATAAAATTTACGCGCCTTTTCAACTTGAAGAGAGAGAACGCGTCTATTCGGCAATCGTAAACTGTTTTAAATAACAGAATCTTTTTCCATAGTAGTTACAAAATTTATGTTTACACGGTGTTCCAAAATAATATTTTATTTTCCATGTGAAAAAAAAGTCGTTTTTATTTGGACACGGATTAATATTCTGTTTTAAAATTGCTGTTACTAGAACCATCTAGAACGTTATTTAACCTTAAAGCCATAAGTTAAAAAAGAAAATTACAATAGGGCTATAGTTTTGAAATTTTTAATACTTCTCCCTGACGAACAGAAAAACATTATATCTAGTTAAGAAGATACCTTATATCAAGATATTTCAAGATATAAAAAGGTCGCCAACGTTTTCAATGTTTGAGTTACTTTGATAAATTTAGAATAATCAGTGAGCTACCTAGATTACCAAACGTAGATGTTTGTTAAATAAATTTTTTTAAGAATTTTCTATGATTTTTTTGACCATTATTATTGCATTATAATTTTAAAACAATTATGTTGTAAGCTACCAGAATTGCTTTCGTCAGCTAGGTTGGGCTAGACACTTCCCACATACTCTTTATCAACTATCTTTAATTAACCTTGGAGGAACAAACCGAGTTTTTTAAATTATGTACATAAGAGACTCACAAAAATATTCGAACCCTTCTATGTTACAGGGCCGGATAAACCAGGGGTGCAATGAGCCGCGGCACTCAGCGCCAAAGTTCAGAAGGCGCCAAAATTAAGCATTTTTTATTAAATTTAATTTTACGGGTAGTTTGTCATTTTGTTTTATATTAAACTTTGCAGAAAATTAGAAAATTTAATTTAATTTTTTCTATAAAAAATAAAAATTGAAATCCTCAACAAAATTTCGAAGTAAATTGCTTCTTAGCAGTGGCGGATTACCGCACAAGCGCATGAAGCGCTCGCTTGGGGCCTCCAAATTTTGGGGGGCCTCAAAATTTGTTTATAAAATATTTTAAAAAAGGTTTATAAAGAACTTTAAATTTTATATATACGTTGATAATGCAACAAAACTATATAAATAATATAAAAATTAAAAATTTTAACAACCTCTGACTGTAAAACAAAAATTCCAAAAATAAAAATTAATAATAAAAGCACTTTACTTAAAAACTACTGTTTTTTTTAACCTTTTAAGGACGGGGAATATTACGTCGAAAGTGACCCCAGTGTACCGCCCTTAACGAAAAATACTATGTCAAAATTGAATTTGGCTATTTGAGTTTTTCCTAAGTAATTATATGCATGAATTAAAAAAAGTTGTAAAAAAGACATACTTGATCTTGAAAATCGAATTTCAATCATTTTTATAATTTCATATAATTTCAGTAAATTATATTATTTTTAAATATATGGATTTGCCGCCCTGGGCACGTGCTCGGCTTGCTCCCCCAAGATCGGAGTATTAAAAACACTAGAAAATTTTTCAATTTATATGTTTCAGGCTATAGACTGAAAATATGGGTAATAAAACGATCATTCTATAGGTTCAAGGAAATATTTACAATTTAACATAAGAGTCATATGATGTCAAGCGGGACAAATTTTTAGAAAAATTGATGTCGATGTCTCCGATTTTGCTTTAATTTTTTTACATCTCTTTGTAACAAATAAATTAACCAACTAAAAATGCAACCAAAGCCCCACTAAATAGCTTCAAAATGATTTTTTAATGTAGTCTTATAGATAAACAGAACCGGAGAAAACATTTTTTAACGTGAAGTATATTTGAGATTTTCGGTTGATTTTGTCAAACTGCTACCCCTTGTAACTTCCAAACGAGGGACATTAATAATAACATTTTCTGTGGTTAACTTATTTGCTACATAGAGTATGTAAAACAATTTATAGCAAAATCGGAGACATCGATGTCAATTTTTTTTAAAGTTTGTCTCGCTTGATATGGAATGACCCATATATGGATATTAATATTAGGTGGTGTTTACAAATATTATTTTAAAGATCGTGAACGCAACCCATATAACACATTCGAAAGATCTGGCAACAATGTAATTTAATGCAGAGGGCGCCACAAGGAAGGCATAATTTTAGTTGCCACAAATATAAAGAAACATGTAGTTGCTAAGTCCCATAATGTGGCATCTTTTACACAGATACACATAAAATGAAATATTTCAATTAATTTTTCATATACGTTAAAATAAAGCAACCTATATAATACGTATATAAGAAATATTAGAGGTACACCTCAATTATGGCGTCTTAGTCTTCTGAGTTCCAAGATATTTCAATTTAAATTAGTGGCAACGCGTGTAAGTTGCCACAATTTTTGGATTAGCCACAGTACAGCTCTATTCACACACAAGTAGTCACAAGTATAGTGAAACCTACACACACACACACACACCCTCACCTACCCTCACACACAATATATAAGATTGCAAATTTACCGACGAGGCATACTATCACCATTACTTGAAGAAATATGGTAAACATTTTGCAACATTTCCAAATTAAAGATGGTATTTTAAGGAATATGTTGGAGAGTGGTGTCGAAGGTAATAAAATATTGTGTTAATATTTTTTATCGTTTTTCTAATAATCTTTATTTTAGAATATCGCTCAACAAATAATTTATACGGTGATATAGAAATGATCGAGGAGGAATTTTTGAAGCATGTAGGAAAGAGTGTTGATTTGCTGGATGATGGGATGGATGAGTATTTCCACTTTGATGATTCCATCATTCAAGAAGCTGAGAACGAGAAGGAGAAAAAGAGAAAAAAAGAGCGAGAATATATTGAAAATAATATTAACAAAATAAATTTAGGAATAGTAAAATTAAAAAAAATAATTGATAGAAAAAAAAATATTGTAAAAAATTTGAAAATTTTACTAAATAATAAATAGTACTATACATATAACTTTCTTTATTTAAAAAAAAATTTTTGTTTTACAAATTATTATCACACAACTTGATCTGAGTTGATCCACGAATTGTGACTCTTATCTAATCCCAACCACTTAACAAACATTTTCTTTTTCTGTCTTTTTAAAATTTTTTCAACTAAATAAACATCTGGGTGTCTAACTTTTTGCAATTCCTGCTCATAAAAGCAACCTTTAATTTCTTCGTTGTTAATATCAGTAAGAAGATATGTTCTTGGTAGTGTCACTTTAACTTGTGAAATTTTAAATATTTCGTTAGACCAAGCTGGTGTGTATCCTTTCGAAAACGCATGTCTGTATTTGCTTATTCTAACACTATCACCAATTTTAAATTTGGGCTTTTTCGGATCGATGACTTTTGGATGATTGTATACAGTCTTTAAAAGTAATGGAACATGTTTTTTAGTAACATCCATCGGTTTTAAACCTATTGTTGAATGCTTTCTTGAATTATACATATGTGCCAGTTCTTGTAATATATCCAACCATCGATAGTTCCCACGATGACTAAATTCTTTCCACATTAAATTTTTAAGCGTTCGGTTAACTCTTTCTACTACCGAAGCTTTTTTAATGGAGTACGTACTATAATGATTTATTTTATATTTCTTCATCAATTCTTGAAACTCCTTATTGTAAAATTCTTTCCCCAAATCTGTTTGCAAATTTTTAGGAATACTTTTTTTAAGAATCGCATTCATAGCAGCGGTTACCTCGCGTCCGCTCTTGTTCTTTAAAGGTTTTACCCAGACATATTTGGAGAACACATTAATGACGACCAATATAAATTTGAATCCTTTGTTTATGGTTGATAAATGTGCTATATCTACTAAATCTGCTTGAAATAAGTCGTTCAATCCTTTAACTAAAACTGGTCTCCGCTGATAATTTCGGCGGGCAGATTTATGTAATTCATTTACAACATCTCTCTTTATATCCATCGTTCAATAATTTCTTATTTGATAATTTTAGCTTCTCGTAATTCTTCTTCAATGGATGCGATTTCGTTTACATGACCGTCGTGACCAGCAGATCGTGATGCTATTAAAAGTTTCAATCGCTCGATTATTTCATTTACATCGTCAAAATACACAAAATCTTTTTTCTTATTGTTGTATTGTAAAAATAGTGGAGATTCTAGAAAACCACCACCCGTTTTTTTAATTACACCTTTTTCTTTTAATGATGGTTTAATTATATTTTTATATTTGGACGCGCCAGTACCATTAATTTGATCAGTAGATGAATAATTTCTACGAAATAAATTGGTTCTGTTTCCAATATCAATATAGTTATCTAGATCAATTATATTATGCCCTATTGGATTTTTTTTAAATAAGAGTTCGTAGAGACCTGGGGTTCCTATATATGTTAAAGACTTAGTACTGTTCGGTACTTTTAACATAATATTGGGTCCTTCAAAATCAAGTAGTGAATCACCAATAGTAAATTTAGCAGTTTCCAAATTATGCCTAACTCCATAATTAAAATCAAAAACATCCTCCGTATCTCTTATCATGTCTTCTATGTATTGTCTTGGTAGTGGTGCAAAATTTTCTAAATATTCCTGAAATGCATTCGAATTCATCATATCATTCATTTCTCTAACTGTTTCATTATGAGCTCGACTATATTCTTCGTCGACAAACATAGGATGTAAAATTGTTCGATTTAAATCAACATCATCAGGTTCGTGTTGATAAACTGCACCTTCCTCTAAAAAATTTGGTGGTGATTTATAAATTTTCGGCTCCACCTCAGATTTGCGACCATAAATTTTTTTTTTTGGAGTGGATGATATATCAAATTCCGATTTCATTTCAGGTTTTATTTCAGGTTTTATTTCTGGTTTTATTTCTGGTTTTATGTTATGTGATTGATTAAATTGCGAAACTATTTTTTGTAAAGGTTCCGTGATAGGTTTATATTTTTTAAATAAATCCATATTTGATTGGTTCATATCCGATTTTAAACTTTTGTATTTCAATTTTACAGATTTTCTCGCTTGAATAAGATCACGAGTTAAACTTGTATCCATCGTGGTCGCCTGAACACTAGCAGTTATTTTAATAACATATATATTCTTATATAATTATAAATGTATCGAAGCCTTGTCTATAGCGACCATCTTTAATATCGCAAGCTTTATCAATAACTAACATTCCATATTTATTTTGCCAACAAATATTACATAAAGTTTTAAATTGATTAAAAGTCATATCCACCCCCACATGATCATCATAAACATGTTTTAAATTTGTATTATCTTGTTTAAACAAAACTAGAAAATTTGCATTGTCTCTTATTAATTGTTTGGGAATTTTACTATATGTTTGACATAAGTAAAAAGAATCAATATTTTTATGTCTACCAAAACTGAAATACTCTCTCATAATATCTTGATTTTTGCAAGCCACATCATCAAAGATAAATATCGAGTTTGGTTTGATATCAATCGGCGATGGCACATCTTTTTCGCTTTCATATTCAAAATAACCAACCCCTTTTATAGGTGTCAAAACATCTTTCAAAAATTTGTATTTTGGTTGAAATACTGATTTGGAATATAGATAAATATTTTCAAAACGAAGTCCGTTGGGGTGAAGAAGTAAACAGAGAAGAGCATTAGTTTTGCCACAGCCAGAATAACCAACAACCAAACCCATTTTTGATAAACACCCCAACAAAACACCATGCTTAGGAAAAGTAATAGTTTGAACATCGTGGTTTGATATGGGGAGTTGATGATGTTGCTTCACTAAACGCATTTTTACTTATGCTTTTGTTTATAAAGAAAGCAGTATTATGTATTTAAATTATGGTTTAAATTTGTTTTTTAAAGCATTAATTACTACAAGGTGTAGCGTTAATTAACACCGTGGTGTAGCGTTAAGTACCGCTACAGTACCGCGTTAAGTACCGCTACACCACCGGGTGATTAGCGATATATACCACTAAATACCACAGTATACTGTGTTTTGCGATACACCATAAATACAGTGATACCGTAGTATACACAGTATAGATGGCGTACCGTGAATATCATGTATACTGCGATACACGGTATATAAAGAGAGATCTTATTCATCTAGCTGTAGAATAAAATGACTTGTGCAATTTGTTTAGAAGAACTAAGTGATTACTTAGGGGTGCTAAATTGCGGTCATTCGTTTTGTGAAACCTGTATAGTGGCCTGGTCGGTGAGCAGCAACACCTGTCCAATAGGTAGAGAGGTGTTTTCAGAAATTGAAGTATATAACTTCAAAATTTGGAATAAAACTCTTCAAAGACCTGCTAAGCAAACGCCATTAGTGAAAGAAGAAGAGGAAGAAGAAGAAGAATTAGAACGGCTTTTACCTAATTTTTTTATTGATGTGCTACACGATTTGGGCGAGTTAAGTGAAGATTATGGGTATGAAGACGATGACGAATATGAAGACTATGATGAATATGAAGACGATGACGACTATGAAATATTTTAAAATTATGTGAAAATCATTTGTATTAGGATGTAAATATAATATATATAAATAGCTTCACACCCCAAACACTTATCTAACATCTTTAAAAGATAAATGTTAAGTATTTAAGTTCAGTCAACGCTTGTAATGCAATGTTGATACATCGTAAACGTGGTGCTGGACTGGTTAATAATATAATAAATAAGCTACCCTTTGAATTACATATTCCGGGGTATAGGTATCTACTATATAATAAGTAATTGAGAAAAAAAAATATTAATTTAATTTTTTTAAAAGATTTTGCGGTCCTGGTACGAAGTTGCAACAACGTTTAGATAGAGGTGATTCTGGCATTAACCAACTAGATGAAGCTTGTAAAGAACACGATATAGCATATTCAAAATTTAAAGATATATCTGATAGACACAAAGCAGATAAAATACTAGTCGATAAAGCTATACATAGAATACATTCAAAGGATTCATCACTTGCAGAAAAAATCGCTGCTATGGGTGTAAAAAGAGTTATGAAAGCTAAAGTAAAAATGGGGATGGGTTGTAAAAGATCTAAAAAAACCTTCGTTTAGGCAGACGTTGAAAAAAGCCGCAGACGTTTTACGTCGAAGTAAAAGCTCAGATTTATTAACTAACGCCAAAATCGCTCTTGAAACCATTAAGCAGAAACCTAAAAAACCACGAGTTATTCCAATACCAAAAACTGGTGGCTTCCTACCTCTAATTCCAATATTCGCAGCTCTAAGTGCTTTAGGAGCATTGGGTGGTGGTGCTGCAGGAATTGTTAAAGCCGTTAATGAATCAAAAAGTGCCAGCGAAAATTTAAAAGAGGCCCAACGACATAATAAAAACATGGAAGCTATTGCCATAGGCAAAGATCTTTATTTAAAACCATATAAAAGTGGACTTGGACTATATCTAAAACCATATTCAAAAAACTAATAACATCGCTACCGAAAAAACCGCTAACAAACATCGATTTACTTCGACTTGTTAAAAAATTGAAAATCCCACATTTTAGAGGAGTGTTTATGAAAAATACTTTACCGAAAAAAATACACAAGTTTGAATGTGGGATAATTAATTTGGAGGAAGATTTTAAATCTGGTTCTCATTGGACTGCGTATATTAAACATAATGATGATATTTCGTATTTCGATAGCTATGGCAACCTGCCCCCATTTCCAGAATTAATAAAATATTTCGGTAGCGATAAGAACATTAAATACAATTATGATAGATATCAAAAGTATAACTCATTCAATTGTGGACATCTGTGTTTAGACTTTCTATATAAACATTCTGCTAATTAATTTACATCAGTGTTAAGTCAACCACCGCGACATGTCATATGTAATCAGTGTAAGCGGTAATAGTTCCGAGTTGTGTTCGGAAATTAATCCGACTATATATGCTGATGATGGGCAATATGTATTAGCTTTAACAAATTTTGAAACTTATAACACAATACAGAATGTTAGGGTTGGCTGTAATAAATTTTACTATGGTGAAGATGTTTTTTTCTCGGTTCCCGATGGTGTTATGAGTATTGAAAAGTTTGTTCAAAATGTGCAAACGCATTTAAAAAACCCCAATGCTATTTCCATTGTTTCAATAAAAAATAATAAAATAGTACTAAAATGCGAATCCACGATAAATTCTGAGAGAGACGATAGCGTATTAAAAGGTCTTAATTTCGAACTAACAAACAATCAATCAAAACAATACATATTAGAGTTAAAAGATGTACTTTTCCAAAACCTTAAAGTAGTGAATAAGTTTTATTATACTAATGAAGAAAGTATATCCGTTAACCTTGAATTAGGTTCTCATGAAATCAAAAAAATTCTATCCTATATCAAAGGAGAAGTAAATAAAAAAGTACCTAATAAGGTCATTATTACAGACTTTGAGGTGCGTTTAAAATCACTAACAAACTCGTCCAATAACTTGAAAGAAATTGATGGTGATATTAAACCACTCTTAGGCTTTACCAAACAAAAAAATGGTGATTATGTATTAGATTTATCTAAAACGCAAATCAAAGTACTAAATACTTACAATAAGTTTTATACAGCTTTGGAGAAAACTATTGAAATTCCTAGTGGGGCTTATGAAATCAGTGATATTCAATCATATTTACAAACACAGTTAAGCATTACTAATACTTCCCTAGAACTCACAGTAAATGCTAATACTTCAAAAGTGAACATTAAGTGTTCGGAACGTATTAATTTTAATAAGCTCGATAGTATAGGACCATTATTGGGTTTTGATAAGAAATACATTATTAAAAATACTCCAGTAGTATCTGATCATGGTGTAAATATATTATCGGCTAACACGATATGCATTGAATGTAATATTACAACTGGATCATATAGAAATGGAAGGCTGAGTCACATAGTACATGAGTTTTTCCCAATAGTTCCACGTGGTTATAAAATAGTTGAAAACCCGTCTAATGTCATTTATTTACCTATAAACACTCAATTTATATCAAATATCGCAGTTAGAATAATAGATCAGAGCGATCGAGTTGTAGATTTTAACGGAGAAGAAATATCAATAAGGTTTCATTTAAAAAAACTCTAAAGATGGTGATCCTATATTCGAAAAGCGCGCATCAGCAATATAAACGTCTGTCTAACTTAAAAAAAGTCAGTCGAAAATCTTCAGCGGACTTGGTAACACCAATCAATAGAACGCTAACACCGATCAATAGAGCGTTTTTAAAAGCATTAGGTTATAAAGTTCTTGTGTAAAAATGGGGATTTTGGATATTACTGAAAAAATTATAGAAGATAATTCGATTACAAATGCTGAATTTCATACACATCAACCATATGCTTCAACATCTTTTGATAATAACGATGAAATTAGAATTCCTATTCAACAGCTAGATGTGTATACTGCACCTAGCCTTAGTTATCTTTATGTGGAGGGTTTGCTAAAAACAAGCGCAGGGGCTACTTCACTGACAGCTCATTTCACTAACAATGGCATAGCTTTTTTATTCAGCGAAATTAGATATGAGTTAAATGGAGTTGTAATAGATTCTTCTAGAAATCTAGGTGTTACCTCTACTATGAAGGCATATGCATCCTTTTCTGAAAGCGAGTGTTTAAAATTAAAAAATGCTGGGTGGGATCCAA
This sequence comes from Cantharis nigra, assembly GCA_958510845.1. NCBI lineage: Eukaryota > Metazoa > Arthropoda > Insecta > Coleoptera > Cantharidae > Cantharis > Cantharis nigra. The sequence goes on from OY294028.1 coordinate 48,565,906, forward strand.
AAGCAAATAAAGAAATGGTACTAAATCAGGGTGTCGAAGGTCATTTTAATGCTTGCATTCCATTAAAGATGCTTTTGGGTTTTTGTGAGGATTATAATAAAATCATATTGAATGCAAAACAAGAATTGGTGTTAGTGAGAAGTAACAGTGACGTAAACGCAATACAATCTTCGAAGACTGATGAAAATCTTCATGTTACAATTAATAAATTGTTTTGGAAGGTGCCTCACATAACGGTTTCACTGGAGGAGCAGCTACGTTTAACAAAATACATCGATAAAAACATTGAAATCCCCATAGCGTTTAGATCTTGGGAACTTCACGAATACCCACAGCTATCCTTAACAAATCGTCACTCATGGACCGTAAAAACTTCTACTCAAATAGAAACACCTAGAATGATAATAATAGCGTTTTCAACAAATAGAAAAAACAAAGTTACTAGTGATATGAGTCAATTTGATTATTCCAATTTGGTAAATTTAAATGTTTACTTAAATTCAGAGCGTTACCCCTACGATAATTTAAATATAAATTATAAAAAGAATTCATTTTCAATTTTATATGAAATGTTTGCAAATTTTCAACAAACATATTACGGTAAAGAAAACGAACCAATGTTTACTCCTGAAGAATTTAAAGCTATCGCCCCAATGGTTGTGGTAGATTGTACTCGTCAGAAGGAGGGTCTTAGCAAAGGACCGATAGAAGTAAGAATAGAATTCGAGAGTGATGATAATATAAAGGAACACACAACCGCATATTGTTTAATCTTACATGATCGCGTGTTCAATTATAATCCTCTTACAAATTCAGTGAAACAAATATGAGTAATAACATAATAGTTTTGGATGTGCAGGGTTTTAAAACTTCCAACATTGTATTTTCACCTAAGGAGTTAGCCGCTTATGATGGTTTTAAGTCAGCTCATTACATCTTTAAGCCACCTTTTCGATTTACTTGTCTGACTATGAAATTCCAAAAACAAGCAAACTATTTGATGCATAATCACCACGGAATATTATGGGAAAGTAATAAAAATAAATTTAATGAAATTGTGAAACATTTAACTTCATCTGTTGATGTTGTATATGTGAAAGGACGTGAGAAGACATTATTCATTCAAACAATAATTGGTAAGCCGGTGACGGAATTGGATGAGCAACCTGTACTACTAAAGGGGGAACCATATTGTTTTTATCACTCACTATCAAGTTGTATTTGTGCATTGGCTAATGTATTTTATTTATATAACAATTTTATTATGCATGAATAAATTGAATTTTTTTTTTTTACATAGTGTTTTTATTTTGTGTGTATATAATCATTAGCAAAAGTACTATGGAAGGGATTAGTTTGATGTTGATGGTGATCTTCTTAATATGATCATTCAATATCTAAACAGTCATATGATAAACATGCGTGTATATGCAGAAGAAGAAGGTCGCCTTACCTCGTTTAGAGATTGGAAGCATCCCTTTGTAGATTCGAAGGAGTTGGCAAAAGCTGGGTTTTACAATTTAAGAAGTGGTGATAATGTGCAGTGTGCGTTTTGCGCAATCATTATTGGAAAATGGAAGAAAGGGGATAATCCTATAAAAGAACATAAAAAATGGTCTCCAAGTTGCCCCTTTAATGATGAAGATTCGTTTATTGCAATGTATGCAAAAGAGGAAAGTCGTCTTACTTCGTTTAAAAATTGGAAGCATCCCTTTATAGATTCGGTCGAGTTAGCACGAGAGGGTTTTTACAGCTTGGGAATTGGTGATATAGTTCGATGTGCGTTTTGCGCAATTATTATAGGTGGTTGGAAGAATGGGGATAAACCTGCAGTACAGCATGAGAAAATATCTCCAAATTGTCCTTTTATTGGAGAAGATGTTTGTGGGATTTACAAAGTTTCACCGAATTCAAGTGATTTCAACCGTGGATATGATGTTTGTGGGGTGAGATTCAAGAGGTTACCTAATTCATTACCTGAAAATTACGATTTTGATAGAAATTTACCCGAAATTACCCCACTACTGAAATATAAAATTGCAGATCCACTTTATTGGAAATCTAACAATAAGCTCTCTTGTCCATCTTGTATATTACAATAGCTGTAAAAAATACATAATACGATAGGTTAGATATGTACTCACAAACATGATGATGATATTGTAAATACATACCTAACCTATCGAATTATTATTTAAATATTTGTTTTATTTGGATATGGATTAATAAAAAAAATAAATATTAAAAAATTGTTGTTTTTATTTTGTTTTACAGGAAAAGTTTACATTGTCTCAATTTAACTCTTAAACTAATATATGCAACCGTTAAAATATATAATATAATGCTTATAAAAAATAAAGATTCGAAAACAATTACATTGATATGAAGAGTGTTGTAGTTGTTTCTGAGTTCGTTCAAATTGAGAACCAAATATTTACCAGGATTTCTTATTTGACTTGTATCTTGATGTTCAAAGATGGTCTCATAATATAAAACCGGTTTGTCATTCTGAATTAGTAATGGGTGTGTAATAATGTATTGATCACTTTGCATGATATCAATAGACATTTTATAAAATTTTTCACAATGTTTTGATGGTTCAGCAATATTCAGATATTGAGTGCAAATCATGGCGTTTTTTAGATTTCTTGGACATGTCAATGTAATTGTGTTGTTCCATATCGCTGCTATGAAATAAATTAAAGTTGAATTCATTTTGTACTTTATGTGTTTGATGCTTGCTTTTACACACACACACACACATCTACTTTGTTGGAGATACTCAGTGCTAATAAGTAAAACCATTAAATACATACATAGTTTTACAATCATTTTTATTATTATTATTGTTATATTACATCATGATTAATACATTCTACTAATTTATTTTCTATTACAAGACCATATGGTAGAAAATCTATTATTTCACTTATAATATCTATAAAATTTTTATTTTTTAATATTCTACAAAATGCTTCTAATGTTATTAACTTTTTTAAAAATTTATCACATAACTCCACTTGAATTCCATACTTCTCTGCCATAGCTGTAGCCTCCTGTAAGTTCGGATACCCTGATTTCATATATACAGCACCATGTTCAACATCGAATGCCATGTCTGTTAAACTACACTTCAATCGTTCGATGGCTGACTCTAGATCAACAGCTTTTGGATAATGTTTTTCAGCGTAAGCCATCCACATCCTATAATTTAACTGCATTAGCAATTTCCACATCCTATAATTTAACTGCACTAGCAATTTCCACATCAACTATAAATTTTTCAGGGAAGAAATGTGCCATCTCCATAAGTGTATATGCTTTGATTCCATCAGTTTCCATATTGATAAATTTCATAATATTATCTGGGTTTGCTAATAGGTTTACATTATTTTTAATAATATCTGAGTAAAATATATCAAACGTTTGTTTATGTAATACTGAAAAATATGCGTTTATCAAATTAGCTAATCCCCATAACCCAGTGATAGTTTCAACCCCCAAATAAACCCAAGTTTCATTAACTTGAGACAATTTGATAAGTTCCTTGTTTTTAAAATTACGAAATTCAATCGTAAACACATCATATACTGTAGACAATGTTAAACCATCTTCATTAAAATACGATGTTAGCATGGGTTTGTAAAACATAAATCGTTTCCAACTGTCCTCACTTAAAACAACTTTCTGTTTTACACCGGTAACTGTAATGCTAGATTGTAAATTATATTTACATAAACCGATTGATATATTCTTAGAGCGAGATTTGTTTAGTGGGTAAGATTTTTCATTTAACAATTCCACTATAACAAAAGTTACAATAATTATTAAAAATAATTACTTAATAAAAACTTTACTTACTTGATTCAAGTTGATATTTATTTCGTTGATTATCAATAAAAAATAATAATAGAAATTATTATTATTAGTAGTTTTACTGTGCATATACAAATATATGTGTAATGTTGCACACTCAATGTATCCAATATATAGTTGGTGTTCGACCTTGAATAGCGGGGTATGCCTTTCAGTCATTATGAGATTGACCTTGAATAGTGGGTGGGGGGGGTGACTTTGTGATGGGGATGACTTTGCGGTAGAGCGACCTTGAGAAAAGAGTAGAGTTTAACCTTGGCCAGTGGTGTGACCTTAGCTTTGACATTGGATATGTTCTTGACCTTGAGTAGCGTGGTGACCTTGAAAAGCGGGCGTGGCTTGGGGGGCATGAACTTGAAAAGTGGGCGTGTCTTTGGGGAGTTGGAGTGGGGGGTGATGTGCACTCTCAATTTTTCTCTACTGACTTAATTTATACAGAGCGTATTGCAGTGCATCTTCAGTGTTTGCAATTATTGTTTGGTCATCTGCGAAAAGCATAGTAAATGTGAAATCTCTGTTGTTCATGTTTGTAGTGTAATGTAGTATCTGTTCTCTCAATATAGCGTCGTCAATGTAATTATACCGGGTGCTGAATGAGTTAGCCGAACATAGGAAATTAACATGTAAAAACTTATTTATGCAAATTCCTGCTTTCCTAATTATTTTAGAGAAAAAATGCAAGACACAAAAATAATGCAGAAATAAAAACTACGAATGATAATAGCATTAAATTTCATCTAACTTTTACTTAAAAGGTCAAAAAATGCTTTCAGAATTGTTAAAATTGTCATTTATCGCACTGGCCATGGTAAGTTTCCATAAGTTTCCATGGTAATTATTTTTGAAAATTGAAATTAAATTGAATTTATTACATTGCCAGTGCGATAAATGAAAATTTTAACAATTTTGAAAGCATTTTTTGACCTTTTAAATAAAAGCTAGATGAAATCTAATGCTATTATCATTCGTAGTTTATATTTCTGCATTATTTTTGTGTCTTTCATTTTTTCTCTAAAATAATTAGGGAAGCAGGGATTTGCATAAACAAGTTTTTACATGTTAATTTTCTATGTTCGGCTAACTCATTTAGCACCCGGTATATTTAGCAATGTCGGCGACATGCTGCAGCCCTGTCTTACACCCGTGTTTATTATTTTCATATTTTTTTCGTCTCCTGCTATGTATATCTGGGTATTCATATACATTTCTTTTATCACATCTATTGAGCGCCGCGGTATTCCCCTTTTTTCCAGAATTTTCCACATTTTACTTCGGATTACTCGGTCAAATGCTTTAATCAAGTCTATATACACTATATGTGTTTCTCGGTTAAATTCTCTGTGTTTTTCGATAATTTGTTTTAGGGTGAATACGTTATCTATGCATGACCTGCTTCTTCTAAAACCAGTTTGCTCCTCTGTTAGTGTTTCTTCTGTATTAGCTTTTAGTCTGTTGTTAATTATTTTTGAGTATAGTTTATATGTCGTGTTGAGTAGGCTTATTCCTCTATAATTCTCGTACACCATCCTATTGCCCTTCTTGAATATTGGCGTTATCTTAGAAATTTTCCATTCTTGCGGTGTTTTTATTTGTTTCCGAGTATTGGTGGGATAACCATAACAACGTATCTGCAGGAAATTGCAAATACAAGAAAACTCCTACCAACAGAGGCGCAGAACAGCTGGGAGCTGGGACAGAAGCTCTGAAAGGGCAACCTCGTTACTGTCCTTACCTGCTATAGGATAGTCTCCTATACAGGGACATACATACGACTTTCAATCACTCAAGCATAGCCTCGGATATGGAACTTTAAATCAATGTGAACACAATGTAACCCTGACATTTTTTATCTCGATAGCTAAAAACAAGAATAAGTTTAAACTTCGCCAGAATTTTTTTTATTATATAAATAATATAATTAATTATAATTATTAGCTCTTGAAAATATAATAAATATGAATATCAATTACGAGCTAAAGGGTACTAATAAATCTTATTATATGGATTTCGCAATCCTATATAATTAAATATTGTAAAAAAAAAAATTATTAATAATTGAAAATGCTTACTGTTCATTAATCCGAAAAATATGCAAATTAAGTGAATTAGTTTGCGACACGTATGCATAGGTGTTTCGAATTTCGGATTCTCATCAGGCAAACCTGGAAAAAATTATTCAATTATTAATAATTTTTTTACAATATTTAATTATATAGGATTGCGAAATCCATATAATAAGATTTATTAGTACCCTTTAGCTCGTAATTGATATTCATATTTATTATAAATAATATACTGTAAAAATTTCAAGAACTTATGATTTACTTCAATTTTCTGCTTAATAACCTTAATTATTATATTAATTGCAAATTTAATTTCACAGTAAAACACACCTTGAAAGTACGCCCGTTCCTTTTCAAGATGTATTCAGCAATTTCTAGCCTATTTCCTCGGGCAGTCGAGTCAATAACAAAATATTACATTGACCGTCAACTTAGCTTACTTCTTTCCCAAGACAACATCGCTGATTTAGTCAACTTACTTGAAGGTAAGTGGGCATTTCCAAATTTTCTGAAAATTAAACGAAAATGAGCTGTTTCATACCGGTTTTAGACACAAAAGTTAAAGTTTTCCTTGCCATGTTAAATGTATAAAGTATTTTTCAAAATAGTAAGGGAGATGTACCAGGTATGAGACGGGTTTTGTTTTCAAACCAAAACTTTTTATAGAAACCAAATATTGTCCAGTCATTTGGTACTTTTACCTGGAAAGTTTTCCGGGGGTTTTGTAAATTGGTGATTTTATAGATTACGGCATGCTTTTTCCGAATTTCTACTTTCCCACTTCGCATTTTTGCCGCTCGCGCCGCCACATTGAAAAAATGGCGCCTAAAAACAGTTTTCTGATAATATCTTCTTTCTGACTCATTTTACGATGCAAATAGTTATGTAATAAATTAAACTATTTAATTTTATAAATAATTTTATAAATTATCGATTTATAAGTTATTATTCAACTTTCATGCAGAAGGTGGAGTAGAATTTGAGGACTTCTTGTCGTTTGCCATCGGACATATGAGTCGGCAGTTGTGTGAAGAAGCCGAAAAGCTAACACAAGGACAGTCAGATTCACCACGATGGCACGAGTTTAGGTTTGGACGTGTCACTGCTTCAAAATTACATGAATTTGCACTCTGTACTGTTGCCGAAGGTACATTGGTGGAAGCAGTGATCGACGCTTATAAATTAACAGACACAAAGCATATGAAGAGAGGAAGGCAGCTAGAAAAAGACGTGATAAGAACTGCTGGCAAATAGTTAAAGATCAAATTTAGAGATTGTGGCTTATTTATGTCGTCTGCATATCCATTATACGGTGCATCACCAGATTCACTGTCATCAGAATTTGTGGTCGAAGTGAAGTGTCCAATAAGTGAAAAAACATTGAAAAATTATATCAAGGACCGCCAAATTTGTGCAAAGTTTAAAGCACAAATGCACTTACAAATGTTGTGTGCACAAAAAAAACGGGGAATATTTTGTGTAGCTCAGCCATATTACGAAGAAACCAAAAATGTGCAAATTTTATATGTAGACTACGATGAAATATATTTAAAAACTTTAATAGAAAAAGCTACAAAAAATTGGATGGAATTCTTATTTCCAAAAATATATAAATCTGTTTCGTAAATTCAATTTTGTTTAATTACACTCACTTCGTATATAGTAAAAATTAGTAAACTATATTTTTATATAGTCAACTATATAAAGTCATTATAAATCCATTTATCCATTTCCAAATACGGCAACGACAATCACAAATACAAATGTGTATTTTGAATTTCAAAATAATCGAGTCCTATTGTATAATCTATAGAATCTTATATAAATCAAAAATAACCGTTGAAATTCGACCAATCACATTTAACATTCAGTTATTTGAACAGTCTTGAAAGTTTGTTTTTTCCCAGTGTGTTAGTTTGTTTGCTACACACTTTAGGTTTATGGAAAATTTGAAAAACATACGTCGAAAGTTGTACTTTATTTTACAGTCGACAGATGACTTAAAACATAACTTTTTACATAAATATAACGAATAACAATTAACATTTTTTTTCGCTTTGCTGTTGAGATTGCACTGCACTATAATGGCCTCCCACACATAAATATTTAATAATGGCCATGTTAATAAAATGGAACCTGCATTATCGAGCGGCAATAGAAACAGAAAAGATAATTTCTATTGGTATTTGCAAATATAAAATCTACATGCAAGGCAAGGCAAGGCAGAAGTGGTTAGAAAAGAGCATGTAGCAGCACGCAAGTGCTGCCTTAATCTCCTACAACTGATGAAGGTGAAATGGCATGGGTAATTTATTTAATGGAAAATTACTGAAAACCTAGGAAGTGGCATTGGAGCCTGGCTAATGGAAAAATCTACATGCATTTTCATGATACCAGCTTATATGGATTATACATATAAAAACCAATAGGATTTCTATGAGGAATTCCAAATAAACCAGCCTATAAGAATTATCCATATAAAGGCAGATATAATCCTATGTGGAATTACAGATAGATGCTAAATATTATGATTTCATATAGAAACCAATAAAACTTATTCTTTGAGTTTCTGATAGCTTATATGATTTCATATAGATTCCAATACGGTCATATAGGAACATATAAAAGCATATACAATTTTTATTGGTTTCTATCTGAAATTTACAATAGGGTGCTTTAAACCATTTCTTTTGACGACAAGGTTCAGTTGGCACAGAGATAAATATTTTATCGGGTGTACTTGCAGTTGTACTTTTACAACATGGCACAAAACACGATTTATTTTGTACTCTTAGCATCTTTATAAATATATAAAAACAAAAATACACATACAAATACAAAAACTACGAATGAAACCTGATTGAAAAGGAAACGTTTGACAGTTCACAAAATACGAATTACGAACATTGACGTCATAATCGACATAACCGTGTTTAACCGTTTTACGCGGCAAATTATAATTTTAAACTTCATTATAAAATTACTCGGACGTGAGAATTGAAAAAAAAAATTTTTTTTTTTGCTGATACTTAGCTTATATGGCCACTTAGCTATCTCCCTGCATATTTAAAAAAAAATGTGAAAACACCCTATTCCCAATAATATTACCTTTGCCTCGACTAACATCAGCGGTAGGAGACCCTCACCTCGTACTAACCTTCGATGTACTTTTTTTTTTTTTGAAATGAATTAAATTCAAAATTAGAACAAAATTTATTACTTCGCAAATTCTAATAGATGCGACAATTTTCGCTAAAGAATCCAATTATAGTAAATTTAGTGTGCAAAAATAACGTATCATTTACTATGACACCTATTTCAGTCACCTTGCTAAACTTTATTTTTGCTGCACTAATCAAACAAAAGAAATTATTTTTATGTACAAAATTAACAATAATCGAAAAAAAAATGTTCCTCTCATAAAATTACAGTTCAGCGTTTGTAATTTAAAATCATTTGCGACACGTGTATTTTTATAAAAGAAACTGTTTATTACTCCAGGGTGCTCAGCGTCATTTAGAAAAAAAAAGTAACATAAGTAACTAATAATAATTCAAAAAGTAACCACAGTGGTGGCTTGATGTGATCGCTAGTTGAGTTATGAGGGGAAATTCTGGGTTCAAATCCCGGACTCGGCAGAGTTTCTTAGCTCAGCCCTCTGGTGAACATCAAAACTGTGGATCGAAATACTAATAACATTCCTTAACATCTTCATGGAAAACGGGGTACAATAAGCCTAGAGCTTCAGTACAAAGTGGGCATTGAACCACTACCCGTGCAGCTAATTTGGAAATTTGGAACCCAAAAGTAACCTATCTTTTATAAAATTTTGAGGTATATCGGTTTTCTGAGAAGAACTTTGACAAAGTAATAAGGATATAATAGTAGGTACATATATTTTATTACAATAATATGTATAAAAATAATATAAATTACAAAATAAATAAAAAACTGAAATAAAATATTTTTTTGGTAATAACACCATAATAATGGTCGTTGAATAAGACAAAAGAAAAGTGGCCTAACTAACTGCATTTTCTTCTTTTCGTATTTATATCTATTATTTCATTTTTTCGTTTTAAAATTTCCCTGTTTAATTTATCTGTTTTTTGTCCTCTTTCTTCCTCTTCTTTCCTTTTTTTCTGTAAAATTTCAAGCATGCTTTGTGCAATCGCCACTTGCGTGAAATCTTTTTTCTTTACAGCTTCTTTCAATTTGTCGTTAACTTCATTTAACAGCTTTGTATTTAATTTTCTCGTATCTTTTTGATCCTGAGCAGCATCTTGTAATTTTTCTTCTAATTCTTTAATTCTTTGAATAGCTTTTTTTCGATTATCGGCAATTTTTCTTCTTTCTTTTCTTCGATTTTCTTTTTATTATCTTCTTCAAGTTTTTTTTTTCTTTTTCTTTTCGTCTTCCAAGTATAATTTGTATAAACCATGAGCTTGTAAAGTCAACGTGATCAACTTTTGCGTTATCGGAACTAGTTCAGGTTTATTTTCATATGATTTGAGGGCAGAATAAACATTTAGTCGCACATTTAGACATTTGCTAGTCATTTGTGTTCTATCTTCGCTTAATACACGCCCCCTGATAAGGAAAAACCTTAATTAAATTATAATTAAATTTCGTAATTTTAGTTTCTGAAGCCGGATCTCAAACAAGTAGTTAGTAATTTATGTTCTCATTTTTCAAAGTTCTGTTTTGTCAATGTTCTCTTTTGTCAATGTTCTGTTATTTCAGTGTTCTGTTTTTTCAGAGTTCTTTTTTGTCAATGTTCTGTTTTTTCATGGTTCTGTTTTTTCATTTTCTGTTCTGTCATGTGCTGTTCTTTCATGTTCTGTTCTTTCATGTTCTGTTCTGTCCGGTCACCATCTATGCCACTCACCCACTTGACCCCGCATCACGTGTAGGTATACCATGGTATACTAATTTTATTTACAGTAGGCGACACCTAGTGTATGAGCGCGCAATTTTCAAAAACAAAATTTATAAATTTTTTTTTATTAAATTTGAAAAAAAAAATTTTTGTATTCAATTGGGGTTCAAAAAGTAACTATAGTAACCAAAATTTGAAAAAAGTAACTTAAAGTAACTGAATCAAAAAAAAGTAACCAGTTACTATAAAAGTAACCCGCTGAGCACCCTGTTACTCGCACTTAACGTTGCGGTGAAATTTGCCTTAATCTGCGACTCCGATCAAACGCACATGTATCCTTTTTGGATTTCCACGATGCTTCCCCAATCTCGTTCCAATAATCATCCATGTGGCATGCGACATCCACATTCAAATTGATCCAAAGTTACATTTATAATATTTATCCATCAACTAATGAAACTTTCATTTTCATTCCAAAGGTAATCAGTGACATAATAATAACAACACTGTCCCCTTGCCAACCATGTTCAAAATTTTTATTCATTTTTTTTTGCCAACCTTTCTTGTTAAAAATTTTTAAAATCACTTCACTTAATTTAAATATCGCGGCAAATATCACTTGAAATATTTAACAAGAATTGTACACAAAACCTAAATTTTACAATGTTAAAATGATTCTTTTAGATATTTGTGAAGTTATGTCCGTTCATCTTTGGACATTTATTTTAATTTAGTTACAAACTACCAAAAGCTTTTACAATTAAGGATGCCATATCAAGATGTCAGTTTTAGCTTCGGTTTGCATCGAGGACCGCAAATTTTTCCAAAATATTATTAAAATGCAAAATAACATGACAATATATATTTAAAAATATTTAAAAAACTATTGTACGACGCATTGAAAAACCGGCTCTCTACAGTTTACATCCTGTAGAGTCCTTCGCAGGAAATGAGTTTTCTGGTCAAAACTCATGTTGGAGTAGACTTTGCGCCGCTCGTACGCTAAAACTATTCATTTTACAAAAACAAGGTTACTAGATAAATTATAGGAAATTTGCTCTAGTTTAATATATTACCTAACTATTTTTATCGTAAAATGAGACCGCAAGGAGATATTATCAAAAAATAGTTTTTAGGCGCCATTTTTTACATATGGCGGCGCGAGCGGCAAAAATACGAAGTGGCAAAGTAAAAATTTGGAAAGAGCATGTTGAAATCTATAAAATCACCAATTTTCAAAACTCCCGGAAAACTTTCCAGGTAACCTGTTTTTTGAGCACCAAATGACTGTACATGTTTGCTTGCAATAAATCATAAAGTTTGGAAACTTGAAAAAAAGTTTCGTCTTAGGTCCCTGTTTAACCAAAAAAAAGTCGCCATCCTCCGAGGTCCGGAAGTGTCCGCCATCTTGGATTTTAAGTGACAATTTATGGTTTTTCAATAATATCTTCAAAAATATTAACTTTACCAAAAAATTGTTCGTATAAAAATTGAAGCTCGTTTAGAAAAAGAAAAAGAATATTAGCCTAAATGTAATATTTAACCGACAAAATCCATCTGCCTGTCGTGAAATGTTGTGCTGCGTCTGATTATGACTACAGTGTAGCGGATTATCGTCAAAAGCGTTCACTAACCCAATTACGACGTAGAACTAGACGAATTATATATCAAAATGTTTGTATAGGCCTAATGGACCAAAATGCGAAGTTTAGGACATCGGCATATGTGAGACACAAAAGTTATAGGCCAAAAACTAAAAAGAAATTAATTTTATTTAACCAATTGAAAGAACTCGAAATGTCTACTTTTCAACGATATATAAAAATATGTATTAATTAAGTTCAAATTAGCTATTTATATATATTGTAACGTGTCAAGCGTGAACGTGGCTATATGCGCATGACACATCAACAAATACACTTAGCAAAGTAAGATGGTGCACTGAATAGGAAGCTTGGAAAGATATGATTTTTTAATGAAAGTGATGACGATTTGTATTTAATCAAAATATATTTGTGATCAAAAAGACAAACAGGTAAATATACAAATTTATAATATAATTTAGTACATAACAAGAAAGTGTGTTTCATTAGTTAACGTGTGTAATTTTTGTAGGTTATACAATCATATTTGTGTGATTGAACAGAGTTGTGAATTATTTGGAACAGAATTGAAATTATTTGGCCAAATAAATATAAAATTTTACCTTGCAAGGGTTTGATACAAATCAGCGACATAAATTTCGAAGGTACACTGCACAAATTTATCCAATAAATATTCTTCGATCGTTGTAAGTGAGAGTTCATTAATCTTCTTATAATTTAGAAATAATTTATTTTGGTTAACCGCACGTTTAATTTCGCCTTCACTATTTATATCTTATACGAGTCTCTTTGATTTAAATTTGTTAAAATTTTTTAATATTTTAATTTTTTTTTTTAGGTTATCAAACATTCCGAGAGAGACTTATAAATTGTTTCGGAAACACTTCCAGGTCCGGTTTAGGTTAAAAACAAAAGTTAGGTTACGACTGACACGTCCTTCCTGGTCAACCACTAAAACAATACTGATCATCATTGAAATTGGCACCTCCTTTTATACTTTTTTCAATTTTTTTAAACAATCAACTTATCCATGAAATCTCCAATCTCAAAAACTGCACCGATCTTGACGAAATTTGGCAATCTTGTCTATCTCTATCCCAAATATATGTGGAAAAATTTTGAATCCTCTAGCTTGTTCCGTCTGCCCACAATTAATAAAAATCTAAGCCGAAATTTTATATCTTTGATATTTTTGAAATTTTTTCTTAATTTTTGAATTTTCAAATACTTTTTGATCTCGAAAATTCGAGCTCTTTATTCTCTTCCTTTTGCCGTATAGTATGCTTCTGTGTCATAAATATTTGCAGAATAATCTTGATTTTTCCAAATTTTCAATCTGACAGCTGCCTGTCATTTACCATAATTTGAAATATTCTATTTAAATTTGCTTTTGGTATGGCCATCTTGCCTCAATCTCTCTCTAGGACTTATTCCTCATCCATTTTATGAAATTTTCAAAGTCAACCCGTCATATTAACTATCATGGCGTTTATCTGCCTCCATGTCAAATTTTGTATCGTCGAAGCACTAAATCGTCCCGAAAACAAGAATTCTCTACACACTAAGTTCACCTAACCTAAGTATAACATAATGTCTTCACACATTTCTTAAAATTAAACATTTATAACAACAAATTATTTATTTTAGATCTCAAATCGTATGATACCTCAAATCGTCATAATTTTGCCACGCAGGACATTGTGAGCAATACAATACCAAAAGAAAATTTGAACTATCCATAGTACATCACCATTTTGCAAGATCGTGTGTTGCATTTAAGTTATATGGTAAAATTTAAACCAGCAAATCAATGATTTTAGTTAAACGTAGCCTCATGCGCATATATTTATGTTAGTATTTTGATACTTGTGTCCCTCGTCTTAATCCTAACTTGTACCTAGCATAATAACATGACAATATATATATATATTTATATTATACGAGCAGTGAGAAATTTTTGTGAAATATTTTCATTCAAAATGGAAAGTTTTTCTTTAATAGCATTTTTGTCTCACTGAAATTTGAAAATTCGTGCACGTGACAAAAAGCGGAATTTTATGGAGAATATTTCATACGCTTACATTATGAACTTATTTTTATAAATAAACACAGGAAAACAATAAAACATAAAGACCGATAGCGTAATCCGCATGATCAACCCCCTACCGCTCTAACCGCAATTTATTCTATTATTTAATTTCTACCGCATGTTTCAATAGTAAAAACAGCATTTTATATATTTTAAATCAAGTATTGTATCAAACTTGTAATAATGTTTTATAAAATTTGATCCAATTAAACAAAAATTCAAAATTTTTTGAATTCTTAAAAATTAGAATATTTTTCAAGTAGTTACGAATTTACAAAGAAAATATTAAGTAGTTTAAAATAAATAATACACATAAATAACAACATAATAAGGAATGAAAAAGTAAAATTACAAATTGGCATCTTCTTCGTCACTACTTCAATCAGGCATTTCTTTGATTGCAAATATTCCGGCAATTCAAATTTCTCACTGCTCGTATAATATTAAATTACAGTTAATGGACAATTTGCATGATTTTTAATTTTAGCATATTACTATTCTACATAACAACATATTTTTTTAAATTTTGGTTCACAAATAAAGCCAGAAAAAAATATTGAAATTTAAATGTATAATTGTCGCGCGAAATCGTATTAATAAATATGGCTGACTTAATTTAAAATTTGAGGATTTTGACTTCATCAAAATGGCGATTAGTAACTAAAATTTGGTTACTTCATAACTTCATTACCGGTTGGTACTTACTTGGTAGATGCTTTGGTGGAAATTATACTGGTGTATTGGCATCAATTGTTGAGGCTCATGTCGTTACATCCTGATTTCAATCACGTGATTTTTTCAAATAAATTATAAAATTTCATTAATTTTTTACGGGCTGACAATACACAATTTTGATAAATCACTCAAATATTCTGATTATAAATATATTGAACTATCAATAAATGCCATTTTGAGGTGAGTTTGAATTTTATGCAAATTGTCCATTAGAACTTAATTAATACATATTTTTATATATCGTTGAAAAGTAGACATTTCTAGCTAAATAATAGTGTTAAAATCATCTTGATATACCTATACTAATTTTAAAGTACGAACGATTTCAAAAGTTCTTTCAATTGGTTAAATGAAATTAATTTTTTTAGTTTTTAGCTTATACCTTTTGTCTCTCACAATTGCAGATCTCCTAAACTTTTGGTCCATTAGGTCAATACGAACATTTTGATATATAATTCGTCTAGTTCTACGTCGTAATTGGGTTAGTGAACGCTTTTGAGAATAATCCGCTACACTGTAGTCATAATCAGACGCAGCACAACATTTCACGACAGGCAGATGGATTTTGTCGGTTAAATATTACATTTAGGCTAATATTGAATATAAAATTTCTTATGAAGAATTTAACTAGCTTCAATTTTTATACGAACAATTTTTTTGTGAAGTTAATATTTTTGAAGATATTATTGAAAAACCATAAATTGTCACTTAAAATCCAAGATAGCGGACACTTCCGGACCTCGGAGGAATGGCGACTTTTTTTTAGTTAAACAGGGACCTAAGACGAATCTTTTTGCCAAGTTTCAAAACTTTATAATTCATTGCAAGGCAAAATTCCCCATGGACTTGACTGTAGGTACATATGCCATTCGAAAGCTTTTTTTGCAACTTTTGCAACTTTTTGCTGTAGAAATTATATTGATTCCATCAACCCAAAAAAGTTATGAGCTTTTCCGTGATGAGTTGATTTTTGACCGAATAAAAAATTTGTCACCGGTGTCAACGTGAATTTTTACCCCTAGAAATTTTACCCCCCTGGGGTAAAATATCCCTAGTGAAATTTTACCCCCTGTAAAAATTCTTTAGGGGGTAAAATATCCCTAGTGAAATTTTACCCCCGGTAAAATATCCCTAGCGAAATTTTACCCCCGGTAAAATATCCCTAGCGAAATTTTACCCCCGGTAAAATATCCCTAGCGAAATTTTACCCCTGTATAAATTCTTTAGGGGGTAAAAATTCCCTAGTGAAATTTCACTAAGGAATTGTAAGGGGACGTCCATTAATTACGTGACGCTTTTAGGGGGGGGGAGGGAGTTAAGCCAAATCTCACGAAATCTCACCAGGAAATAAAAACAGAAGTTGATAATTTTTCTGAAACTACGAATTACTTAGAAAACAGTCGAATGAGAAGTGATACAGTATGGGCAACAGAAGTTGAGCTACATTTTACTGCGGCATTTATTGGATTAGATTTGTATTCATACACTTCTACAAAAAATAATAAATAGTCCACTTAATTTAAGTATTTGCCTTGGTTTTTGATTCAGGATAATTTTTAACGTCGGTGAAATTGTACCTCCTTGATAAATATACCCTAGTGAAAATTTACCCCCCTGGGGTAAAATATTCCTAGTGAAATTTTACCCCAGGTAAAATATCCCTAGTGAAATTTTACCCCCTGTAAAAATTCTTTAGGGGGTAAAATATCCCTAGTGAAATTTTACCTCGGGGTAAAATATCCCTAGTGAAATTTTACCCCGGGGTAAAATATCCCGGGGGTAAAAATTCACGGTTACACCGGGGCCCTGTAGTGGGATTACGTGCACATCGCTTTGAAGCGATCGCATTGAAGCATTCGCATTAAAGCGTTCGCATTGAAACGTTTGCATTGAAGCGTTCGCATTGAAGCGTTCGTTTTTAAAAGCGAATTATGTACAAATGTCAAAAATTGGGTAATATCTCAATTTAGTTAAAGAACAGTTGTTGTAGGACCATGTGAGTGATACCTTGCTCATTTACAAATATTATCGCTTTGATTCGAAAAGTTTTAAAGGCGAATATACTAGAAATTCTGAATGTTCAACAGAATTATTTGTTCGGATCTTTGTCGGCAAAAGTCGGAAGAATGCTACAATTACAATTTCAAATTAGAAAGATTCTCGTTTTTGCCATGGTGTAAGGAGATGATGGTGTGCTACAGAAGCGAACGAGTATTCGTCGTTTTCACGCATAACTTCAGTAGTGTTACACTACTGGTAGGTATCCTAACAACATTCCACTAAATCAGAAACATGTGATTTTTTCCGATGTTGGATGTCTAAAGTCAATGGTCTAATGGTGTACGCAAATAAATGGAAAATTCCACTATAGATAATTGGTGAATTTATTGAAATAGAACTGCAATAGATTAACAGTAAATATTTACATTAAAATAATAAAATATAAAATATTAAATAATGTCAACATCATCACCCTCCGTAATATCGTATGTACCTATACGTTGAAATTCGCTTCTGCGCTTCCGACTTCAATCTTATTTTATGCATACTTATCAGTTCGATTTGGTTAATTTTCTTTTACTAACGAATTTCTTACACTTTTTTGCATATAATGAACCTTAACACCAATTTGAATGTCACTCAATTCACAACTAATTCTCAAAGTGCTTATATGCTTCAAATCAAAAGTCCACATTAAGTTCTATTACCGGCCACTCCGAGCGCTTCGATAGGTTTGCGTATCCCTTCTTAACCCATGCACACAGCGAATAAAGCGCCAATTACACGAAGATACTAAAACCCAGTACTGGATTTTAGTACTATCTTCGTGTAAACATGTATTCCAGTACTAAATTCCAGTGTTGGTTTTAGTAACAATTCCAGTATAGTGAATAGAATGCAATCCTATTTACTGGCGCAAGTGGCTACCCCCACTTCCACTTTCCTGATAATTAAACCCGTGATTTACTCTAGCCTACTACACGATACAAAAATCCTGTACGCACGCATTATTAAAGATGACGTTATACATTCACACTTCGAATTCATTGGTTAAGGCTGGGATTTTGCGTTGCGCTCATGGTTTTTCATAGTAAATTCAAAAACGGCTGAATGGATTTGTCTGAAATTTTGGAATTATATATTTATGATACCACTACAAAAAGAATCTCCTATTTTTTATGGCTCAAATTTTTTATTTACAACTTTAATTGTTTAAATATCCCGTTTGTAAATTTTTTAGCGAAAATCAAACTAGTAAAAATAATTAACAATAAAAAATTATTAAATAAAATTTTTTTTAATTTTAAAAAAATTAAAAAATAAAATATCTGAAAAAGTTTTTCATGGACCATTTAAAAACTTATGGACGTATAAATTTGAAATTTTGACACGATATTTGTGATATTATAAGAAATTCCAACACCTATTTTTAAACACCTAATTTTTTTTATAACGTTATTATTAAATTTAAAATTGTTGATAAAAATCAATTATTAAAGTTTTGTTTATTTAAATAATATATGCACATAAAAGAATTCATGCGCAAAATTTTGTGAATTTATTTCATCTAAAACATAATTAAACTTTAATTACAAAATGTACAAAAATTTTGACCTCCCTTGTATATTTTTGTGATGTTTAGTTCAGGCGTTATGACGCAGATGGCTCTACAATCGCAATAGAAGTTTTCTACTTTTTCTGTCTGGATGACCCAGATGTGACCTAAAAACGTCGATTTATGATCACTGGGAAAACTACCTGAATATTTATAAAAGAGGTAACGAATATCGCTTTGGGTACCTTCGTAAGTTTTTACTAAGTACCTACCTACCTTTTTTCAGTCCAGCCTGGTTTAATATCAATATTATTAAAACAAACTCGGCATCAAAGACTTTTTGTTACCGGCAAAAACATTACCGTTTTATATACAGTGTTAAACGGACATTTCCATGATCCTTTTTCTCATATAAAAATCGATTTTATAGCAAAATTATTTTTCCCATTATTTACAATACAAAATGACATTGAAAAGATATTTTTTTTCAAAAAAGAAAAAATCATGACACGAAGGGTTAATAATTTCTGGAGCCACTGTAAATACTATAAACTAGGGAGGTACTATTTAAAAAAGTTTAGTTCTATTTTAATATTATTCAGTATTATTCACTGTTGTTTTTTTTTCTTCTGTTCTAAAATATAATCGGGATCTTTACATCGTAGTCCTTTTTTGAGGTTGCCTCTTACAATTTCAGGAAGAATGCATATAGAAAAAATTTAACTAATTTTCCAAGCATTTCATTCTTCCAAAATTCGTCATTTTATAAAGTTCTTGGAACATTACCTAACATCCCACTTTCCCAACTTGGTATTGGAAACACATAAATGTAAGCTGAATGAAGATGTACAGTAAAGAATTTCATTACTGTAAGTGATTGTACAGGTAAAAGTAAAAATAAAACTTTTAATTTTTAGGGTTTTAGCATAGATGCATAGAATAGATGATTTTAGCATCATGGACTTAGAAGCTTAGGACTGGTATCTTCCTACCTGAAGGCTTATAATTTTCGATCTCTTAAGCGAATAACTTTCTTAAGTTCCCGCTAGGTGGCTCTGAACAAGTAAGGCCGAATTAATTTTAAGGACGTGAAAACGCTATGTTAAATAGATGGCAGAAAAGTTGCTCTAGCATTTCGAGTCTCATAGAAAAACTATGTAGAATTTGAGGGTAAATAAAGCAGAAATATAAAGTATAAGGATACAGCTTTATAATGAACCGATTTTAGTTAAAGAATTCAATTTAGAAATATTATTTTTAGGGCACACAAAAAGTAGCGTTTTAAAGCATGAGTAATATTTTAAATTTTACCTTTTCAACTTGCTTTACTTATGTAATATTTGGATTCATCAGAATCAGACAAAAATTTTCTTCGATTTACTTTAACTTCATTTTTTAAAATTCTTTGTAATTACGGCGGTAACCGCGTAATAAAAACTTTGCAAAATGGTTGGCAAAATTTTATTAAAATTGGTATGCGTCAAATAGGTTGCATAAGTGCGTATTAAAAAATAAGATAAAATAGTTCCGCTATTTTCTTAAAGAGTGCGCTGTTTTTCAAATAAATTTTAATATTTTTTAATTATGTAGATACTAGAATTTCGATTTATTACATATTACGCGTACTGGAATAAATTAGTGCTGAGAAAAAGAAAAATAACTGTGCGTGCTTTAAAAATATTATACAAGTTATATGGTCGTAAAATCTTATTGTAGAGATTCCCAAGAAGTCAATTGAGTTTTGTATTATGATGAAATATAAATAAAAGAAAAAAGTAGAAATTATTATTTATTATAATAATACAAAAACAATTCTTAATCATCAGTAATGGGTGGAGGATCTCGACATTTTAAGCCCCTTATGCGTCTGTTCAGAATCAGTTCTGGTGCAATGCAGTCCGTATAAAATTTCACCAGCTTATCGAGCATATTACGATACCAAAAATCATGGTCCACTTCTATCTCTTCAACATGCAAATCTGTTGCATCTCCCACATACACGATAAAATAACATAATTCTTTCTTTGAAATATGTAATTGCCCTTGAATCTGTAAAACATTTAAAAGAAAATTCAAAAAACCAATTCAAAAAATAAAAAAGGTTAGTACAGTATTCATTATGTAATTAAAATTCTCTTAAACTTTGTGAAAATGTGTCCAAATTTTTTTGTTGGGATCCTCCGTGTGCCGAATAACTTCTTTAGAACATAAATTGCATTTAAAAATAATTGAAGAACTAAGACCATTTCCAATTTCTTTGTGTGGTAACAGTTTTCCAGTAGTGCACTTTTTTGAATGATCGTATTGCAACGATGTTAATTGTTGCAAGAAATATAGAATATTTACAATGCGATATCCACTGAAGGGAGTTGGTGGTTCACTATCTGGTTCTACCTCCAATTGATGACTTTGTACACTAATAAAATTATATTGCAGTAACATAACAATAATAAAATAAAACTTACCTGTCGTACTCCTCTTGAGAACCAAAAACAAAATTATAATCTCCTAAATTATCATCGTTCAGATCTTCTTGGGGAATCGATGAACTATTGTTAGGATTATCGTAATCAATCTTCTCTAATATTTCATCAAGGATTGCCGTTACATGTTGTCTGCTGAATTTTTATTTTTATAATATGCTTTTACAGCTCGTGCTCTTCTATTCCTTTTCAGTTGCTTCGATAGGTAGTATTTACTTCGTACCATTATGTATACCTATAGTAATGATTGCTTTTTAATTTAGGCAATTGTCATTATACATACTTTTGTACTATATGCTCAAAATAATAAAAACAATTACCATTTCTAGTCAATTCTACTCTGGTCTACAGATTTATAAAACTAGGCTTATGAAATTCTTACTATTTTGGTTTTAACGTGATTTCAAAATTCTAGGTTATGTTTGTAATAATAAAAATAGTAGTTTATGATATTAGTGTAGAAAGATTGCGGAATTATGCAATCGACTTTCTTCAAAATTTATTGTAGCCATAAAATTAGAAAATAAATACAAATAAGATTTTATTATTATTGTTTTAATAATAAAACAGTTTTTAATAAAAGTGGATTTGATGTAAAATAAATTTAAACAAAACTAATAATCCAAAATATTATGTACTTACCGTTATTTTTGTTGTAACTGTCGAAAATAAATGTCAATTATAATTTTTTATTATAACGAAACTTCTTGAAAACAAACTAAGGAACACTTTGGACCACCTACGATGAACAATTATATCACAGAATAGATAATTTTAATTAAAACTGTAACCAACCACCAACCATGGTAGTAACAACGTACCATGATACTAGTATCATGCCACGTACCAACCATAGAAACTAAATCCTTAGCTAGATAATTTAAAATTCAAAATTCACTCAATTTAATATATTATTGAATTATTAGAATTATTAGTTAGACATCAGTTACCTTTTTTTAGTTTTTTACTTTGTACGTTTTAATTGCTTTAAACAAATTACTTAAAGCTAATCTACCAATTTGATTGCCTTAACCGGCTTAAGGGGCTTAACTTTTGTTTAGTAATGAATATTTTTTAAATGATTAACCAACCAATCAAACCAATTTGCGATTTAGCCGAAGTTCATGAGGAGGGAGTAATTAAATATTTTACAATAAACATAGATATATTCTTCTAATTTAAAGCAAATTATGCATTTTAACGGTATTTTTAGGAACAGTTTAACCGTCAAGGGGGGTTACACTATTATCTTTTTTAACTTGAACAACATTGAAGAACCAGGGAGACGGTGGGGGCGATAAAAATTGGGTTGCGAAACTATTATACCTTGGGTCACGGCAGCTTGAAGGCTTGTTGACCTGCCAGTCTGTTTAATATTTTTTATATGAATTATAAATATTTATTACGATTATTCGCGTACATGAAAATATCATAAAACTGTTATTGGCGTACATGTGCGGCAATGTGTTTTACTTTATGTAAAAATCAAATACAATCAAACGTACCTACATACTTCAGAGCAATTTAGTGACGGGGCTACAGGGGGGGGCAGGGTATAGTCACATGCCCACTCTGTTGATTAAAGTGCTCCACCAAGTGCCCACCCATATTATTTAGAATATACGTTTACATTTTAGATTATTATTTTAATAATGTATTTTTCTGAGGTAATTTAAACATTTTGTATACCCCTGCCACCGCAAATGTATTGGGCTCAATTTGTGCATACTTATTTCAAAAATGCTGGTGCCGTCACTGAACCAACTAACGGTTTTTTTAGGAACAGTTTAACCGTCAAAGGGGGGGGTTACACTATTATCCCTTTTTGATAAAGAATAATAAATAATAGATTAAAAAAGAATCACGACCAAGAAACCAAGTTATCCAAAATAAATTAAAACATTGTGTCGAAGAACCTACACATAAAATTTTTAAATGTTGTAATATGCTTTTACTATGATGGTAATCTTTTCTTTATTATATTGTATCTCTGTATTGTTCATTGCCAGTTTTAACTTTTAAACATCTTCGAACCTGCCCGAGCTCAAATCTAGCTAGTTAATCTACTAAATGAACTTTACTATAATTAAATTTTTACTTAAGTAATTTATTTAAAATTAAACTTTATAACAAAATTTTCAAGTATGTATTGTAGAATTCCCAATTTTTTAACCCTTTGATAATCGCAAATATTAAAATAACATTTTATAAAATATCCTGTAATTGAAAATAATTTAATGATACATTTTCCAACAAATATTTAAGATAATAAATTTTTCATTTACCTACTGAAATTGTACGTAAGATCCGCCACTGACTAATGACGTATATAATTTCTAAAGTAAATTGAAAAATTCGTCAGATATAATAAAATGCATTCTACTAGCATCCAACTCGTTGTCATTATAATTGTAACTTGATATTATCAACAAAGCTAAATTTAGATCCTACAATTGCTACAATGTTTCCCGAAGGTCATTAATTTCTCCCGGTAAATAACTTACCTACTGCAGTGAAATTACCATAATAGCAATAATATAATCTTTTACTATCGTAAGCTAGGTGCCAGCACTTTGCAGCAAATAAAAAGAGATACATATATCGAGTCGATTCTTCGTCGCTGAGAACGCGCCCTTAATAGCTACGTAAGTGTGACGTCACAAGTCGCGCGCGCATTTGAAAACCTTTCCACATACAAATTCCCATAAGAGGATTTGTTATTGAATTGAAACGTTTTGATACGCTAACAATTACTATAATCTATAAAAACTAACTCTTTGATGTCTCTTGTTCATGACTATATATACTAAAACCCTTATTTCAGTAATTCCAGTATAAAAAAAGCAATAACAAATCCCCTTATGGGAATTTGTATGCAAAAAGATTTTGTATGGAAAGGTTTTTGAAATGCGCGCGCGACTTGTGACGTCAGGACTTACGTGGTCTATATTCAAAATGCAGATTGATATCCAATATAAATATAAAATAATATTGTATTATGTTATATCAGAAGGAAATATAATACTACTTATTAAAATATAAATTTTTTACAGATTTGTTAAAAGTTAGTGTTTTTAAGTTTAAAGTGTTTGTTTACGAATTACAATGTAAGTATCTTTTTAACTGATGTATTATAAATTTGCGATAATATTGAATTTTTATATTTAACTAGATTTAAAATTGGTTTCAAATGTGTTGTGCCTAATTGCTCTAGTGGGTATGAAAGCGAAAAGAAAAAATCAAAATCCTATGCTATGTTCTTGGCTCCACGAGATCCTGAAAGACGTAGGCAATGGAATAAAATCATTCCTCGAGAATTTGAGTTGAGAGATTGTCATCGGGTTTGTGAAAGACATTTTACAGAAGATTGTATTGTACGAACGAAAATTATAAGATATAATATTCCAGGCATTGCAGATGAAGAAGTAAGTATCGATAAACATTATTACGTTGGTTATTTGTTATTCTTATTAGTTACCCACCGAGGTTAATTTTCCTATGTTTAAAACAACTGAACATTTTAACGCATTTCAAATTAATATTATTAATTTTGTTTAAGTGTCAATACTGTTGACAATTTATTTTTTATTATCGATTAATTTATTATTATATACCTAGGTACGATTAAAAAACCCACATTTAACTGACACTGCCATACCTACTATTTTTCCCAACTGTCCTGCTTATTTAAGTAAAAATATACAAACCAGAAAACTACCATTTGAGCGTAAACCATTTATTAAAATCAAAAAAATTAAGTCCGAGGTTATTGATCAACAATCAAGTTCAATTTGCCCTGATCGTGATTTCGATGTAGTGCAAGTAATTGAATCGGTTGTTGTAGGAAATGAAGCGGTTCTTGAAAATAATGCGATTACTTTATCAATTGAAGAATTATTTGAACATAATTTTAATAATTTACCAGATTCATGGGGATACCATGGGGATACCGTACCGAGTACGCGACAACTCGGCACTTTTAAACTCGGCACCGGACTACTCGGCACCGGACCACTCGGCTTTTACCAACTCGGCACCGAGACAACTCGGCACCGGGACAACTCGGCACCGTAAGAACTCAGCATTCAAATTTTTAATAAAAAATATAAAAAATATTTTATATTAATATCTTCTTGTAAATATATAAGTTCTTATAAAATATTAATATATTTTGTTGCTATTGAAAAACATTTATTATAAAATTACATTTATTAATTTTTTTAATTTAAAAGATGGGTATTTGTAGATATTAATCCATTACGTAATTATGTGACAAACCGCGCAAATACTCTAACATATTTTCTTCCTCGTAATTTGTCACTTTATTAAGGATACGCAGATCTGCGTCTTCGTAGCGTTTTCGTTTTGGTGGTGCTTCATACCCTGCGACAAATCGTTCGTAATCGGCATCGAATGTCTTTTGTAGTTTTATTAAATTATCGATAAATTTAAATAACTGAGGATGTGCTACCCCATATCCTTGCTGTAGCTTTTTATGACAAGCTTTCGCAAAATTATTCGTTCGATCAACACCAAGCAACGTACGCTGATATACCGACCACACTCTGTAGGGAAACAGAGGTGGGGCTCTCGTTCCGTTATTTCTCAGTCTACCAATATATGTATTAGTGAACCAACTAATTATTGGTTCTAGTTCTAGGGGCAGATAGTCTTCCAGAACGTTAAGTGCCGTATCAATGCCATCTTCCGGAACAAAAGCTACCGAGGTTATCATACGCGATTTTAATGCAAAATCAGAATCGGTATTATAACGACCAAGAAGGTGAACTTCTGAAAGATGTTTGCGAAGATTTTGAACGAGATGAAAGAAGCAACCTCTAATATTGACATCCGGAAATTCAGCGCGCAGAGCATTATGTATGCCAATCTCATAATCTACATTAATGGCATCTGGATTAAATTCTGGCCACATATCTTTAATCATTCCAAAAAGTTTAGAGTAGGTTGTTTGTAACTTGTTCGGAAGCAGACAAAAAAGAACCGGAAAAACAAATCCGCGACCTTCACCACGACGAACAAGCAAGACAAATGTTTGGCTGAATAATGGAGGAGTTAACAAAAACGTACCATCCATATAAACCTCTCGCATTTGTCCACTCCAAGTTTTATGGTATTCTCGCCCAAATATCAAAATTCGTTGTGAATCGCCAAATCCAGAATCTTCCAAAAGGAACAGTTCAAACTGTCCAGGATGACTTTCATATTGACTATGTTGAATGGGCAAAACTATTTCTTCACGTGATTGTGGATTAGGTGTTGCATTTTGATCAACACGAGTCCTGTTGACAAGTCTTCTCATCGTTTCTCGCGAATGTAATTGTCCTAAAGCAGCTTCTGAAATATTTTGAGAAACCCCAGTTCTGATTTCTTGGGGGCTTTCCATTGTTTCTTTAGCTTTTCTTTTAACAGCTGTGGTAATTTTTGCAATTTCAACTTGAACGGCATTACCGGTATTACTGCACGTATGTGGGATTCGTAAGGAATGAAAAGATCCGTCAATTGTGTTTGTCCATATGCGCCCATTACAATACGTTCTATTGCCAATCAAATTTTTTCCATGATCCTTATTTTGACAACGCCAAAAAAATCTCAGACCGTCCATACTCGGTTTATCTTTAACATATATGTAACCATCATGATTGTATCTATCTACTTCTCGTTGAGATAAAATTTCATTGGGATTCATTTTAGTTCTGTATTTATTCACTGCGATAATTCGTTTATTAAAACTAAGAGAAAAAACTCTCTTATATACTTAACTTTAATTACCAACCGTGTCGGATTAAGATATTATCTGAAAACGGTATTAAAAATTGGAATGCAGAGTTCTTACGGTGCCGAGTTGTCACGGTGCCGAGTTATCTCGGTGCCGAGTTGACGGTGCCGAGTTGCCGGTGCCGAGTTATCTCGGTGCCGAGTTGTCTCGGTGCCGAGTAGTCCGGTGCCGAGTTATCCGGTGCCGAGTTTTACCGGTGCCGAGTAGTCTGGTGCCGAGTTATCCGGTGCCGAGTTGTCCGGTGCCGAGTTGACAAGTGCCGAGTTGTCGGTTTCCCCCATAAACTATATAAAGATCATGATAAAGACGGTGATCGTTTATTGATATTTTCAAAAATGATAATTATTTCAAATAAGAAATTGTCGGTTATTCAGAAACAAATATGGTTAGATCGATCGATGACTTATTCTTGTAGTATATTTTCCAAATTGGTAAATCTCATAGATTGTTCGGTCAATACGATTACTTCTTTGTTAGATTTAGAAGTAGCACTTAATTTTGTAAATAATCTTCCAGTGTGTTTGGGAACTGATTGAACTGATGTTGTTTCTGACATTGCAGGTTTTATAGATGTAAATGGAAGGTGGAGAAGTAACAGTTGCCCGTATATTTTGGAAGCTGGACAAACCGTATGTTCTTACTGCACCCGTCTTTCGACTAGTATCAACAGTAAATTATGGAGAAATAAAAAAAATCCACTGGACCACACTAAAAGAGTTCGTATGCATTTGAGTGATACCAATAAAATCAAGCATACTATTCTTAAGAAAAAATTAACCAGCCAACGGAATAAGAATACGAGAGCAAATAAAAGAATTATCATGTTAAAAAATAATATTCTTACGATGAAAAAAGATTTTTATAATATGAAGGAGAATGTTGTTAATGAAAAAATCAAAACATTGAATGTATCTCCCTCACAAAGAACGGTGATTTCCGAAATTTTAGCTGCCTCAAAAGTTGCTCATCCAAAAGGCAATCGATACACGGAAGAGTGGATTTTACTATGCTTCTTAATTAACACGAGATCTCCATCAGTATACACTTTCTTAAGAACCAACGAAGTATTGCCTCTACCGTGTATTCGTACAGTAAGAAAATATTTATCCTTAGCATCGCAAAAGTGTGGATTTGACGATCAATTCTTTTCCTTATTGAAAACGAAAATATCTAAAAAAGAAGATTTTCAGAAGGATGGTATAATTCTTCTAGATGAAATAAGCTTACGAGAAGCAGTTCGTGTTAAAACGAATACAATGACGTATACCGGCCTTATCGATTTTGGAGAAGACGGACCACAAGCTTCTAGCTTAAATGAAAAAGCCAATACTGCGTTGGTATTTATGTTTCGACCATTTGCTGATTCATATGTCCAACCAATTGCAGTTTTTGTAGGACAAGGACCAACAAAAGGTGCCTTGCTTGCAAAATTAATTTTAAAAGCTGTAATTTTCTTAGAACAAGCTGGATTAAAGATTCATGCTGTTGTGAGCGATGGTGCGATGACAAACAAAAGAATGTGGGCAGAATTGGGAGTAACTGGCGTTTTAGGTAAAGCATGTAATTATATTCAACATCCCTTAGATGAAAACCGAAAAATTTATGCTTTATCTGATGTTCCTCACCTTATAAAATGTGTTAGAAATAGATTGGAATCAAAAAATTTGAAGGTAAATTATAGTTAAAAATATAACGGTTAAAACAATTTTTGAAATCATTTCTTTTAATATATCGTTTTAGACTCATCAATCAGAAAGTGATATTCGTTGGGATCATATCAGAATTTTATATGAACGGGACATCCTAAATGCAGGAAATTTTAAGATTTGTCCTAAAATTTATGGTGGATATATCTATTTGACCTCGATGAGTAAAATGAGAGTAAAGTTAGCTACCCAAGTATGTACTTATATTTAATATTTTACAACATTCCATTTTTTTATTCATTCATATTCAATATTATTATGATTTTAGATATTTAGTAATTCTGTTGCTGCAGGATTGCAATTTTATAAAGAACGCAAAGTAGAGGGTTTAGAAAACTGTGAGGCTACAATTGAATTTTGTTTAAGAATGAATAACATGTTCGATGCTTTGAATAGGAAATTTCCCAAGGAAGGAATTCGTATAGGTGGCCAAGATGTAGAGGTAAAATTAATAATGAACGATTATTCACTTTCTCACTTTCCACAAGCAGGGAAAGGTTGTTTAAATGACGATTTTCGGTAAAAGTATGTATTTTAAAATGTAATTAATAAATTTTATTTATTAGTATCTTAAAAATTCGTTGGAATGGTTAAATCAGTGGGAACTTGAAAAATTAGATGGTAAAATTAGAAATGACCAGTTCTTAACGATCACAACTGCAGAAAGCTTAAGAGTAACGTTAATGTCTATTATCGATTTGTCGGAACACCTATTAAACAATTGTAATTACAAATATGTATTAACCGGCAAAATGAATCAAGATCCTTTGGAGGTAATTTTTATTAAAAAATATTTTCTGTACTATTTTATCTGATATGTTTTATATTTTAGCGATTCTTTGGAATCATTAGACAAGCTGGTGGTGCAAATGATCACCCGTGCACTCCTACTTTTCTTCAATTATATAATATTTTATCATTAAGTTCTATATTAAAACCACCCAAATATGGCAATTGTATTATCGATACTCAAGATAAACCGCTACAAATTACTTTAACAGAAATTAAAGAAATTTACACAGATAAAAATCCCATACATTTTAAACAAAATTTAAAAAATAATTTGGATAATTTAATTGAAGAAGGGAAGTGGGAGTGTGAGGATGTGATTCAATTAGATCACTCTTATTAAGAAGATTAGAACAATTAAGAAAGCACACTAAATGTGAAAATTGTTTGGCAGCTTTCTGCAATCCAAATTTTCAGGCGGTGATGAATTCATATTCTTCTTTGGTGAATATCAAAAGCTTAGGAAGATTGACACATCCGAATTCACATTTTTTTGGATTGATACAAATTATTGAAGCAACTTTGTTGAAGTACATTGAAAAAATTGATGTGTATGAGGAGGTTATGTCCGATTTGCTTCAAAATGTAAAATTTACATTTCCATGTGTTTTACATAAAGCTGATATATTGTCTTATACCATTCATTATTACATTACTATGAGGTTAAGACAATATACACATAATTTTTGCAAAAACATAATTTTAATTATTTATATTTGTAATATGTTGTAGATAAATAAATATATATTTCTTGTTTTAATATTATATTACAGACAATTTCATTCACTTGCCATTTAACGAAATTTTATCTATTGCATATGAAAACATGCGTTATGTTAAAGGAATATTGAAATATTCAATAAAAATTATTCGCTTTTATAGAAACTTGCAGCATTCTTTTGAATTATTAGGCCTACGAAATTCTGCGCTATCTGGTGTTGAAGTTTGAGTTAATTCGCTTAAGAGATCGCCACTTGAGCCCCTAGATACCTGTTCTAAGCTTCTAAGTCCATGATTTATATCATCTATGGGTTTCAGTAATCTTTTAAAACCACGAGGTGTATATGGCGATCTCCGCCTTTTTTGCAATTCAACATTTTGAAAGCTTCTTACTTCCTCTTCTTCTATATCGATTATTTGGACACTCTGTATATACCAACCTATACTAGTTTTTAGAAAATTTCAGAGTGAAGTAGATTTGTTACATATGAGAGATCTTATAGTACCTAAATGCTTACCTGCAGACTGTCTATCTGTTTGATTGCGTTGACATTGGTCGCATGTGAGATTTTTTCTCACAGTTCATTTTTAACGTCTATTATTAATTTTATTTATGATTATTATGATTGTTATATAATGTTTTTACAATAAATTATTATAAGTACCAACCTAAATGTGTTTTGATTTTGATTACTTTTCTGTTACACAGAGGTATCTGAGAATAAGTGGGAATGACTGGTCGCCACAAAACAAAGGACGTTTTACCCTATAGGTTAAAAAAGCTAATGCCTAAAGCCAAAGAGTATGTATATATAGAGGGACAGCTCTTATGGGAATACTTGTCACAAGTATTTCTTGATTACAGTGACTTTATAGGGACAGTGACGACACGAGCCCCTAAATCGGCCAAGGATGTTGCAAAATCCCTTTATTCGGCCCAGGATGTTGCAAATTCAATCAAAAAATATATGTTCTGGATTGGCATATTCTTTACATTAAAAGAAATTCCATTTCTTATGTTAATAAAATGCACTAATGAACTTAAAAAAGTTATTTTTATTCTGTCGTAAGCCAGATATTATCAAAACCATTATAGCCAATCAAAAATGGGACATCACTTGTCGTCACTGTCTCTATAAAGTCACTGTATTCTTGATGACTCTGCTACGCCATCTAGTGGAGGGGGTTATCTCTATGTCTTTATTTTTGGTCCTCTATATACAGGGTGCTGAATGAGTTAGCTGAACATAGGAAATTAACATGTAAAAACTTATTTTTCTAAAAATACCCCCCTGTATATAAAGGATCAGCCATAAATTAAAAATTAAAACGTAGAGATCTACTAGATGGCGTAGCAGAGCCATTAACAAAAACTTGTGACAAATATTTGTTAATGGCTGTCCCTCTATATATACATACTCTTTGCTAAAGCGCTAAATGCTAAAAGGCGCCGGAAATTTCAAGCTTTTCAGAAATTTTAGACGCTGCCGTGATTTGCTAGCCGGGAAAACCTGAAAACTTTAAAAATCCTGTAATTTAAATTACCAGAAGTTTGAAAATTGATTAAACTTGTCTCTTTTAGTAAATAAACATAGGTAATTAATACACTTCCGGGGGGAGGGGGGTTCCGATTTATTTTTAGCCTAAGGCGCCTTAAAGCCTAAATACGTCCCTGCACAAAGCATATAAAACTTTTTGACACGGTTGGTCGCTTAATGAGAGAATATCTCACAGAATAGGCTAGATGTTGTTTACAAACGAATTTGCTGACAAACTAACGGATGCCGGTGAATTTAACTTCCGTTCTTAGTGAGACGGGGTTTTAAAAAACAAATAGGGGCGGTCGCAGGTACCAAATTTTGATAAAAATATTTAAAATATTATAAAATAAAATTTTGGTGAGAGAAAATTTCATATAGCGACCACTCGCATGATTCTACTATTGCCTCATCAAAATTTCAAATCACGTGTGCTAATACGAAATACAATGCAATTCGAGTAGTATTCCAAGACATGTGCAGAAACCTACTATAATAAGTTGTAATTTTCGATCGATGATGAGTAAATTTCAAAAAATGTTTTGAAATTTTTCTAAATTGAGTTGGAATTTCGTGTAGTAAATTTACAAAACTTGTGGTGCGTAAAAACTTTCTACATGTTTAGGAAGTTTACTATAGAAATTTCTAACAATGTATAAGAGAGATAAAAAAAATCCTTTATATCTAAAAATCGAAAGCTAATTCTGTTTTAAATTTTTCACGTTTTTATTATTTATTAGTACTTAAATCTTCTTTGAATAATTATGAATACCAAATTTTACAAGTTGAGATTTCAAAAATTACATTTATCTTTATTTAAATACTCGTATTACCTGCTTCACTATAACGGTGCATAAAAAGAATTAACACAGGAGCAGGTAAAAATTTTAACAACTTAGAGAGAGAAAATCGATTTCTTTATTTAAACAGCGCCACATATTGTCTAACAATCAAACCAATGTTAAACGTGTTGCCTACCAATAAATTATAAAATATACTCGTGTCGTAAGCCCTCTCGCGTTCACGAATCAACACTGCCGCCTTGGAGCCCATCCTTAAAGCACTTTAGTAACTTGAGCAAGTTACTATCACCATGTAAACACAACTATCATCTAAATCACTTGCTTTTAGTACTGGATTTTAGTAACTTGTACAAGTTACTATCATCGTGTGCAGCAGCCTTAAGGCATAAGACATTATTATTAGTCCTGGGAAAAACATCGATATATCGATATTGTACAAGTTACTATCATCGTGTGCAGCAGCCTTAAGGCATAAGACATTATTATTAGTCCTGGGAAAAACATCGATATATCGATAAACGATATTAAAACTTTTTGATATCGATATATCGATATTTCGATACTTTCTTGATATCGATATTCGATATTAGAATTTCAATATAATTTGTTCAACTTTAACTAACAATAATAACGATCAAAAGAAATTTGAACAAAAAACCATAATAAATTCACTATGAAACAAATTATTAATAGCTGTAATTGCATTTACATATTTGCGACAATTTGAAATCCGGACAGACTGCTGTCTTGGTAACATGATCTGATCAGTAATAATATCAGTTGAATATGCAGTTGCAAAAAATTATACGTTATGATATGATATTATGATATCGATATATCGATAAACGATATTAAAACTTTTTGATTTCGATATATCGATATTTCGATATATCGATATTTTGATATTTCGATATATCGATATTTTGATATATCGATATTTCGATATATCGATATTTTCGATATATCGATATTCTCGATACTTTTTTGATATCGATATTCGATATTGGAATTTCAATATCGCCCAACACTAATTATTATAGGTATAAGATCTGGGTAATTGTAAATTTAAGTTCACTGTTACGAATAATTCAATATTTACAGTGCTAAAATTATAAAAATTAGTTATTAATATTTTAATTATGTACTTTCATTTTTAAAGGAATAATATTTCAAACCCATGTTACTCCTACAAAAGAAGATCGTCGCAGAAAAGAAGCCCAATCGCTTAGAAAGATTAAGGAAATGATGTCGTTATCCACTGAAACAGTTTTAGGTGTAGAATTTATTCAAGAATATCAAAAATTCTTTATTATATTACAAGAAGCTCTGTGTAATAAACAGGTATGTGCAAATTCTGTACAATATCTAATGTGCTCACAATAGACTGAAAAAGTGTGACATCAGAAATTGGCCGGCGACCATATAATGGGTGCACACATTGGTTTATTTCCCATAAGATTTATATGGAAGTGTGTTGCTGTCAATTTTTGAGGTTATTGATATAGAATTTTAGCGGTGTTTCTGGGTGACTTTAGTTCAATACAAGTCTTGGCAATTTCACCCAGAAACACCTCTGAAGTTGTTAATATTAATGTATGACTAACAATTTCCATGTAAATCGGGCAATAAACCTAAATAAACAATTCTATGCACCCATCATATGGTTGCCGGCCATTTTGTGACGTCAGCACTTGGCCAGTCTATATCGTTTTCTTTTGTTGCGATTTCTAATCAGCATGCACAATTAAAATAATGAGAGAGAAATCATTAGTTAGTTTTGTTTACTTATTAGAGTAACGGAGAAAAATGTATTAATTTTTATGTCCAATTTATGAAGTGTTTTTACTATTCCATTAGGTTTACAATCTATATTCTATATCTATCTAAATATTCATTCTTAAATATTCTTAGGTACTGTGTTTGGTAAAGAGCGACACTTACACAGAGAGAAAGATTTCTTTATATTCAATAAATTACCTTTAACTCAAATAAATCCTTCTATTAAATAATAGTGGCCAGGGGCGGATCCAGAATTTTTTCTGGGGGGCGGCACAAAGGGTCGAGACGGGCAAAATGGATTCTCAGATTTGGGATTGTCTCCTTGTTTCCTTGTTAATTTCAAGCGTCTGGGGGGGCACGTGCCCCCGTGCTCACCCCCTAAATCCGCCTATGATAGTGGCAATTAAATATTTCTTTCGTGGTAGCTAATTATTTATTTAAAAACATTACTTTATCTCAAACATATTTTTGTTGTTTGCAACAAATAAATAAATTTCTTTTGTTAAAATAATTTAGGTATATTTGAAAGCAACAATGATTTTCTTTGAAATGAAAGAGTTTACTTTTGCTTTAAGATATACTTTATTTTGTTCTAATAATGCCCGATTGCACCAACGTTCCTTAACCTTAAGCTTCACCCTAAATCGCTAAGTACGACCGTTGCTCTTTTTCATTGCACCACTGATTTAGGTGTTCCTTAACCGCTTAAGGACCACCCAAATTTAAGCCTCCGATTTCGGAGGCTTAAATTTGTTAAACTGTTACTTAACCTATAATATTAAAATGTTGGAACATAATCCATAATCTACATGTCATATTTTTCTATATATTTGAGTTTAATTTTCGATTTTTCATAAAAATATAAATCCAAAATATATTCAGATGGAGAATGACTTGTTTGAAGACGATTTGGAAATGTTAGAAATTATTGAACATGGTTTTCCCAGACAAATGTACGAAAGAGCAAATTATATACATATACGATGGACGATTTATCGTTTTTAAAAAGATTACGACTTCGAAAAGAACGGTTATCATTTTCTTCCAATGTATTGGTTTCATTTTCTCCTATGCTATTAACAGATGCAACTTTCACGCTTTTAAATGATGTTGATGCAACTGCATCTCCTCCAAAACTATTAGGTAAACCTACAACCGTCTTGGAGTTAATGATGAACAACAGAGAATCGTTGTTGTCCACATTAATCATATTGCCATCAACCCCTAGCCCGGCTGTATTTTGTACCTTCTTGGTATCAGCAACTTTTTTGCGTACCTCTTTTTTTTTTGTTGTCATATATTTTTTTAAGTGATTCGGTGCTCTAGTATAATTATTACTGGCATTAAGGGGGGATCCTGCTTTATGAGGACCAATAAACCTTATTTTTCGGAATTTTTTTAAGAGGAAAGAAATAACCAAGTCTATTGGAGTTTTCAGATTATTTTATTGTGTAATTCAACATAACAAAAAACTTTTTTTTAAAGAAAAATATTGAAATGCAGCCGATTTACACATACTTTCGATACGCACTCCGCAATCATTATCTTCAATTGGCGGGAAGGATAAAGCTCATAATTTTGATCTGAAACCAAAAAACTAGAAAGGATTTTAATTTTCATAAATTTTTCTTCTATGTGAACCCGAAGAAATTGTCAAAATTAGAATTTTTATCGAATCGGTAAAAAAAAGTTTGTTTTTCAATAAAAAAAAATTTCTTTAATTCGCTCAAAAAGTTGTTTAAATAGTATATTATACATCATGGGACTAAGGTGCTGCTTTTCATCCCGCGTGCGAATGTTTTTGCACGGGGTGTTAGCGGAGTGCAAAAATCGCACACGGGATGAAAAGAACCTTAGCCCCAAGGTGTATATACTATTTTTCACAATTTTGCTGAAAATGCTGAATTACATTGGTTAATAACTAAATTTGAGATTTTGAAATTGCTTGAAAACAGCGCTAAATATCGAAAATATTGTGAAAAATTTATTTTCATGATTTTTTTAGTTCAAATAGAAGAAAAATGGATGAAAATTAAAATCCTTTCTGGTTTTTCTGATTCAGATCGAAATTATTAGCTCCATCTTTCCCGCCAATAGATTGTGGAGTGCGTATCGAAAGTGTGTGTAAATCGGCCGCATTTCAATATTTTTCTTAAAAACAATTTTTTTTGTTACATTTGAATTACACAATAAAATAGTCTGAAAACTCCAATGGACTTGGTTATTTCTTTCCTCCTAAAAAAAATTCCAACAAAAATGATTTTTTTGGGCCTCCTAAACCAGGATCCCTCCTTAAAGTTTCTACTAATTTCCGCCCAAGTCTTTTCCTTTTCCCTCCAAGTTATAGCATCGGTTTTTTTGTTTTCAATAATACCTTTATATTTAGCTACACAATTTATAAGCAGATTAATTTCTTCGGCAGTATAATTGCGTTCCCGGTGTCGCTTGATATTTTCCATGCTTTTAATGTTGATTCTACAAAAATAAACTATATTTTAATTCAATTTGTAAACAACTGCAGTAAATTTTTTCGCAAATAAGAAGTAATAACAATGTAATTCACCCCCATTTTCTAAGTTATACATGACCACAGAATAAAAAATAATTAAAATTCACAAATAATGAAAATGTACTTATTTAATTTTCCTGGTAAATGATTAATCTACACCTTGTGAAATTAATTATAAATATAAAGTGTAACCAAAGTTACTTTACAAAAAATGCGATGTTGCTAAATTTATTTAAGGCTTTACTAAACCAAACTCAAATAGGTGTGGTGCAATGCAACCTACACTAAGGGCCACCTTAACGTTAAGGAAGGCTTTACTAAACCTCACCTTTAAGAAACGTTGGTGCAATCGGGCATGAAAGAAATATAAATAATTGGATTG
Source organism: Cantharis nigra (assembly GCA_958510845.1). Lineage (NCBI taxonomy): Eukaryota > Metazoa > Arthropoda > Insecta > Coleoptera > Cantharidae > Cantharis > Cantharis nigra. The sequence goes on from OY294028.1 coordinate 48,603,214, forward strand.
GTAAAATTGAAAACTTTAATATTCGAAAATTTAAAGGCTTTAATAAATTCATGTGGACGTTGACACACCTGGACCGGTATCGCGCACATTTGCGTTCTATTTTCCATTAGTAAAATGGTAATTCGAATAATTTCATTTAAAAATTAAATTTGAATAAAAGAGTCTCATCGCTCAATAGTGTGGTAATTTGGTTGGGGTTCCAGTACATTTTTTTTATATTTACACCCCCCCCCCAGATTACACGACAACTTGGCATCCCAAAGCGTGTGGCATGAAGAAATTGAACCGACTTTTGACCCTGAGATGCTTTCTTAATGCTTTCGTGCATTTACGTACATAACAAGACTGCAAGACTAAGGAGCCAGCAAAAATAATTATCACTTCATTCGCATCTTATTGTGAGATTAGTTAACGCGCTTATAAAGCGAGTATGGGTGTGGTGTAATAAATTGTTCAGTTTTCTTTATTAGCAACCATATAATGATTATTTTACATCGTTGATTAATACCCAAGAATTTGGTGTTCAAAGAATAGCAGGAGAATCACTTGGAATCTACGTAAGACCTACTTGCTGTTCGTTGAAGTTGAACCTACGCTTATCAACCTATTTACTCCAGGAGTGTCAACTCCAGAACTACCTACGTACTTGACTGCTAGGTTCGGGTGCAAAATTTTGCACATATACCTTTTCCAGTATGATTTGGAACAAATGAAAACAGATTTGAAATAAACGAAAGCAAACTTTACTAATTTTATTAGACAATTCATCTAAAGAGAGTAGGTATTACAGTACAGATGATTAATCTACATTGTCTTGATCTATCAGATGAACTTAACCCTTATAGTAGATACCGTTAACTAAGTGAAATATAATAATCCATCTATATGCTATAAGAGAATCAACTAATTTATTTAATACGTAATGCACTTTTACTTTAGACAAATCTTCTATTTAAAGTTGGTGATACTTCAACTAAATTAAATGATGAAACTGTATCTCTTTATAAACAGATAAAAACATCTGAAAAATTCTATGGACTTATATACTCTCTTTTTTTAGATAAATTTCATCTTATATTTTACACCGTGTACACTAAGGCCCACATTAACGTTAAGGAAGGCTTTACTAAACCCCACCTTTAAGGAAAGTTGGTGCAATCGGGCATTAATCATTTATTTGATTTAAAATCAGATTTTTTTTAAGTTAACACAAATTAAGTTTGATTGCAAAACAGCTTATTTTTGATGCAAACAAACATGCTTTTGTATTAAAGAAATTGCATGTTAAACTGTAATTTAAATGCATTCAGTTTTAATAAATCATTTCTTTGAACCAAAAGAGGTGTTCACTTCCTATAAAAGAAATTATATATTTCAATTAAAAAATGTGTTATCCTTTATTATACGGAACTATATACAAATTACAATAAATTGAAAAATTTTAAAAACTATATAAAAATACAAAACATAAAAAATAATAAAAATAAGAAAAAAATAAAAAGAAAAAAGATTTTTTTTCTATAGCAGATGTTAAAGTGCGATGTGTCCGACTGAAAATAATTGAAAAAGTGATACTTTAACAGCAAGAGTAGCTAAAATAGCCTTTTAACAGCAAGGGTAGATAAAATACTTTGTTTTTACTCAAATTAATTTAATTGTTTTTATTGCATTTAAATAATATGTAATTCAATTTATAATATATAAAAAATTAATTCTAATTTATATAAACTTGAACTTCACAATTGATATTCCCAGAAATCTCAATTTTTGGAATTGTACCACAACTTGTATTTATTTGCTGCGACAATCGTACGGGTGGTTTATTAGTCTGCATTTCTACCTCATTAAGAATGTGCTTCGATGCGGCAATCTTACTGGCAACCGATTCTTCGATATACGTTTCTGCCACGGATGAAGATTTCCACCCACCAACATGCTTAACTGTCATCAAATCAGCACCAGAATTTGTCAACATTGTTGCTGCGGAGCGACGGAAGCAATGTCCAGTATACTTTTCTGCATTTGGTAGCTTGAAGAAATCTGCAATTTTCTTAGGAACCTTATATAATTTATTTATCCCTACAGGTTGGATGGTACATTTTTTTTACGATAATTGATGAAAAATTTCTTGTGAGGCACGTTTTTAGGACGCATGGCGACGTATTTTCTTACAATTTCTACCACACTCATTCCACATTCCTTGTCGGAAATACAAAACGATCGATCTTTTTTGGTTTTAGTATCAGTAAGTGCAACGAACATTGCTGATTTTCGATCATCTACTTTTGAAACTTCCAGTTTGTACAATTCATCTGACCGACACGCTCCATACAACCCCATTATAGGAACAACCTGAAATTCAAAATTCAAATTATATAAATTATTGAAACCAGAAATTTTAAAAATCATACCTTTATAAACAGATAGTCCTCATCTAAAGCTTCTTTTAAAAATTTAATGACATCATCCGGTCCAAAGATTTTCGACTTTGTAGGTTTGTATCCATCACAATTTTTTTAGCAATGTAGTCAATTTACTGTATGTGGAAAATAACCCACAATTTTATTTTGCCAGCGCATCCGCTAGACCCGCATATTATACACTTACTTTGAAATATCACAATTTTCATTAATCAGCAATGTACACTTTAACATCGAGTAATAGGACCATAATGTTGATGGCTTGACATTCTTGGATTTTTCAGAAAAATGTGCAAGAAGCACCTTTTCGTTCAAGGTACTATTGATATTCTTAGCACTTCTCCATTTTTGAAAGCACTTGTATTCTTTTTCATATACCACCTGCGACTTCTGAGGCATTAATTTGCCCACTGCTTCTAACGCCTCTTCTTCCACATCTGATGGCAGTTTTTCTTCTTCGTTTTCGCACATTTTTACATTTACTGACACGAAATTTGTTTATAAACAAACTATAGCAACCGATTCCAAAGTTTGTTTGATTTATTGTAAAATAAAAACTGTCAATAATTTAATTTATAAATTTCTTATAAATGTTTTCTTTAACATATGCTATAGAAAAAAATTAAATACACACGATATAATTTCATTATCGACTCGCGAAATAGTATATTGTTTTATTAGGATGGAAAGCTTAACTTTTCCTGCCAAACGAGTTTTTTCATTTGCGAGGCGAGTGGAACGAGCCGAGCGAATGGAAAACTTGCTTTAAATTAACAATTTCCGCTAGTCGATAAAATTTAATTTTATCGTCTTGTATAGAAAATAACTAATAGTAAGTGTAAGTCTTATTAGCTAAACATTTTGACGAATTAATCTTCATTTGCCATGACATTAATAACGGTTGGCTTGAAATTAACCAAATTATCCACATTTTCAATATAATATTCGTTATTAATTAAAATTATTAGCTCTTGAAAATAATATAAATTAGAATTAACAATATTGAGCTACAGGACACAAATAAAACACATTTTTTAAACGAGCTTTCGAAAAATGACTTTTTCTTTTTCAAGTTTAATATGAATATTAATATTAATATTAATGAGTATTAAATAAAATTAAATAAAGCTTTTGAAAAATGACTTTTTCTTTTTCAAGTTTAATATGAATATTTAATATTCATTAATATTAATATTAAAATATTTATTATATTATTAAATTAAAAATAATATTAAAATTAAAAATGTGTTTTATTTGTGTCCTGTAGCCTGTAGCTGCTCAATATTGATAATTCTAATTTATATAATATTCGTTACTTTCAGTAACACGAAATGTATGAACATGTGAAGAAAAATATGAAGTCTTTAACGATTTACAGACAATATACATTTTCATTTTTGTCAACCAAAATGTATATTATTTTCTTAAACGATTCCAAATTGTCGATTACTTCAGTAAAAATAATTAAATTCGGGGTGGCTTTGTTGTAAAACATTGGTTACACTTTCCATATTGTTTCCTAATTTGAATATGATATGATATTCCACATGAAATACTTAATTGAAAAACTCAAAATAAAGACAACACTTTACACACGTTACATTACCGATTAATAATGATTTTCTGTAGTAGGTATAATTGAATTAGGAAGGTAGGGATGAAAGACCGGTATGTGTTTAATTCAAATAAAGAGTTACTTGCTACAAATGCTGCATTGGTTGCACTAAAAAAATATTTCTTTAAGTGTAAAGGATATCACCTTTAGCTATATATCACATAATTTGTTTGAATTTAATTTGTAATTGAATCATGCAGTATTGAGCGCAAAAAACCATTTGTTTGAACTAAATTAGTCTCAGTTTTAAAAAAAATTTAAAGTTCTTTAACACAAATAATAATTTATTTCTATTAAATAACCTGTTTTTGTGTAGCTTAAATTGAAATAAACATATATTCCTTCCAATGTAATATATCAAATAAATCCAAAATTTTACTGAAATAAACGCTGGTATTTGAATTAAAACTTTAAAGTTCCATCGAAATAAGCTATACCAGATTCAAATAAATATATTTCTTATTTTTAAAGAATCCTTTTTCTTTGTGTAAATATGTCAGAAATTATATTAGGTGCAACGGTCCAGATAAATCCATTCACAAAACCAAAACGACAAATATTATATGGTATATCATCATCATAATCTATAACGATGATACTATAACTTTATAGTTAGTTATAGTTATAGTATAAGTTATAGATACTATAACTTTATAGTTATAGTATCATGATCTATAACATAATATGTATAACATTACCGCAATAGGGACCGAGCGAATACCGTAAAGTGGCGCCTAAGGCGGACACTTGGAACATTTTTGGCGTGAAGGTCATAGCCACAAAACATATATTATTATTGTTAAGGATCGTTAATGTTCAATTTAATTATGATTTTGCTGTGAATCTAGTATTAACACTAAAACGCAATTATTTTCAAAACATGCTACATTTTATTTGTAAAAAAATACAACATAATTACATGACAAATTAAAATTAAAAAAAATATAAACCAAATTTAGCTCTCTTGGAAATGTTTATAGATTTTAGGGAGGTTGCCGAATAAATTGGTGGTTGCAAGTTAGCTAATGCACAACACATACGGACTATGTCATCAAGGTAAGGCATTAAATCGTGGCTTATATTGTGCAAAATATGATGGGTTTTGATTCGCTGTATTATACTTCTTTCGACATGAATTCGAAAACTCACTTGACTACAAAAATCTCTTTAAGCTTCTTCTGCACAATTAATGTTGTTGGAATGAAGACTTGAAGAGTCAAGTTTAATCTAGTAGTTTCTGTTTTTTATGAAGTTTATGACATTTAATATAAATGTAACTTTATCGTTCAATAAAATATTAACCATTTACCAGCATTTACATTAAATGTTCACTTGTTCTTTAGATCCACAAGGTCCTACTAATTCTAATTTATTTTCTTTTCGCTTGATAGCTCGTTCAAACCTGGCACATTTCTACTTTTTCTAGAAATTGGTGTTTTGGCGTTTTTTATGTACCTAATATAAAGTTTTACTGTTACTTTTATTATACTTAAATCAAAAATTAATGTTATATTTCTTCTTCACTCAACAACATAAACTCTCGGACACTTAACTCTAAAAATTAACTTATCATCCTCCGCCCCCCCCCCCCGCCACTACAAAATTTCAACATTAATTTTGAAGTCAGGGGAAACGGAGACTTTTTAATACGGAATTTATAAACAGGTTTCGTAAGTGGAACAAATCTCCGTTTCCCCTGACTTCAAAATTAATGTTTAAATTTTGTAGTGAGGGCGGGGCGGAGGATGATAAGTTAATTTTTCGAGTTAAGTGTCGGAGAGTTTATGTTGTTGAGTGAAGAAGAAAAAATTATTTCTTCCTTCTTAAAGGGAACAGTCGTTTTTAAGGTAAGGTGCTTTTACAGCCAGGAATTTTTAAAATTTTTGATTTTTATTTTATTTCACTCTTTTTGGAGTACATTTTGTCAAAATGTATAGAGAAACCGAATATATGTTTTAAACCGCTTCGTGATCCAGTCAGACGATGTGGTAGCGCGAATTGTTAGCCAATGATATGAATTTGACCCTACATAATCTAACAAACATAGAGAACGGGGGGGGGGGATAGAGTAACTAATTTTGGCTGATTAGACCCTCGCGGCAAAAGGCATCAATTGGCGGGATTTTTAGCTTCTGTTACAGCGATCTGAGATCAAAAATTTTGGTTTGAGCGTGTTCATAAAACATGTATCTATCTTCTAGTTGAACCAATAAAAAAACAAAAAAGTCAAAAAATCATAAATTGGCTCGCCTTAGAAAATAAAAGTACAATTATTCACCCATTTTTTCGATGGATTTTTCAAGGGTTTTTCCTTCCTAGAATACTTTAAATTTCTGGCGCCTTAGGCTTTCGAGTCCATTTTGTGGGTTGCCATAAACTTTCATCACTAAAATAAGCAATTAGGATGTCTTTAATTGTACCAATAAATGAGGAAAATATGGAATATACTTGCTTGTTTTTCCTGCAAACACTTTTTATCCATTGATCACGTCGCTTTTTTTCGTGTAGTTTTGCGGGAAATCTATAAAATTTTACAGCTCCTTCGGTGTTTAAATAATTATTTGTACACCCAACAACACAGCAATTCACACGAGTACCGATTTTCATTGTTAAAAACACGTGATACTAATAAACAGAATCTAATATGCAATATCACTATTTGAAATGATCACGCCAATTATGCAAATTATCACCACTACTGGCGCTAGTTGCAAATACGCTCGGTCCCTATAGGGTTGGGACATGATGTGGAAAATCAGTGTAAAACACGAGTGTATCGTTGTGTAAAACCACTTTTATTACTGAGATTATTCACTAAAAACAATAATACCGTTTAAAATAACGATTTTCGCCATCAATTTCTTGTTAAAAATGAATTTAAAAATCGATAAATTCTCGGGCCATGGCCGTTCGAAATGGCTATATCATCCTGACGTCACGATAATAGTGGGGGGCAGTTTTTCTTTCCACCGATGGTTGTAACGAAAATTTTCTTTACTCCTCCGAGGACCAACCGAATTCCCAATCCCCGATCACGCATACGAATTGTGGCCGTCAGAGCAGCACATAAATCCACCCAAGGTGGATAACTGATAGCACCAACAATAAGCCAGGCCGGAAAACAAACAATTCCTCTACCCCTCATGGGGCCTCCAGAATTTTCCTCTACACGCTGGGAAATGATCAACCAGCTGTATGGAAATTTTTAGCAAAATAGTTGTGGAAAGACTCGCATGCATTAGTTCTTCAGAAAATGTTTGATGTATTCGATGCCCAAATTTTTGAAGGGAAACAGAGATTTTTCTTGTATGTATTCTCTATCTAAATATGAAATATATTCAGAATGTCGTGCATCTGAGGGCATATAATAAGCATTAAATCTTCAGCAAAACTTTCGCTAAAATTCAGAAATAAAAGATATCCAAATTAACTTAAAAATCAGTGAAACTTCTACAGTGTGAAAATACTAGTCCGGTCAATTTAGACATAAAAATAGTGGTCAAATAACAAATATTGCCAGAGAGCCAAATTTTGGTGGAGAGCTGGGGTTTACCATTACAAATAAAGTTTTAAAAATCCTCATCGATCCTATGTGTGCTACAAAAGTTATTCGGGGTCAAAGGTCAAAATTTGATGTTTTTTTTGATTTTTCTCAAAAACAGTAAGTTTTATAGAAAAAAACCTCAAACCAAAGTTGTAGATCTTAAAATTCTCTACAAAACTGGTCTTTATAATTTTTTTTCTAAGAGTTACCATTCTAAGAGTCACATTATACATGATATATGCACATTATATAAAGCTGCTTTACTCACTGATTCATCATTTCGAGTGAAAATGTTTGACCACTTCAAGATATCGTGGAAAGCTGAAATTTTGCAAACCTGTTGGGTTACTGGCACAACCACCCAGAAAAATCGAAAATGTTGAAAAAGTTACCCCCGAATCCTTCTGCAAGGGTTGAAAGGTTTTTGCTAAATGCGGTTGCATCGCCGATATTTGGCGTCGGATTTTGATTTTCTAAAAAGTTTTGAAGTCGTCGTGACGGCGGCATAATAGAATAGCCAGATGTTTTTACTGCCACGTGGGTAGAGGGGATTCAGTTCGTGACTTATTATGTGCATATCATGTATAATGTAACTCTTAGAAGGAATGGTAACTCTTAGGAAAAAAATCATGAAAACTATTTTTGTAGAAAATTTTAAGATCTACAACTTTAGTTTGAGGTTTTTTTTGATAAAGCTTACCGTTTTCTAGAAAAATCCAAAAAACCTCAAATTTTGACCTTTGACCCCGAATAACTTTTGTAGCACACATAGGATCGATGGGGACTTTTAAAACTTTATTTGTAATGGTAAACCCCAGCTCTCCACCAAAATTTGGCTCTCCGGCAATTTTTGTTATTTGAAATGTCTATATTGACCGGACTATACGGGCTAAATGCACCTCTGTTAAATTAAAAATAAAAGTTTTTAGAGCCATACTAATCCTATTGACAAACAAGCAAAGGATTAAAATATAACAACCTTTTTTCAACTTAAATTTTAAGGTCAACCTTAAAAATTTTTGGCGCAATTTACGGGTAGGATTAGAAAAACCCTTGACCGCTGGCGCAATTTACGGTCCCCGATTACTATCTATTGCTTCTTATTTCCATCATATTACCAACAATTTGTACAGTATTGCCATCAGTGAAACGCCCCTCGGGATTTCAATATAAATATAAAAGTTATTTGCAATATGTATTGCATTTTATTTTTAATTATTGTGACAGGACTCCAGTGCATAAAATTAACTTGCAGTCTTATCTTATGTCAAGCTCAACACGATAAATAAAATTTTGCTTGTCTCAGAATTATAACCGCACGATGAATTCTTGGCTTAGTAGCTACAAATTGTTGAATTTGTTGAAATTGTTGAAAGTGAGCAAGGACAGATTCAAGCATATTATGATTCCGTAGTTAATTTTAGAACAATCGAAAAACGAGTTAAGAGATCTGACCGTGTTGTACGAAATTTTATTAAAAATAAAGAAAATTATGGAACGAAAAAACATTCAGGACGGCCAAAAAATATTGTCGAACCATGATGACAGAAGATTACAAAGAGCTGCGTCAAATTCAACACGTTCGTTGCGTCAAATTCATAGTGAGCTTCAACTAAGCTGTACATCGAAGTTTAAACATAGTTCGAGCTAAAATGATTATAGATCCAGCTCTGTCAGCAGATCGAAGCGAAACGAATAGAATTTGCACGCGCAAACATATCCTGAGATTGGACAAAAGTCAATACACCATTTAATTCTGTTAATAGTGTAATATTTTGTAGTTTCTTCAATATTAATTAATTAACTAGCACGTGGTTTAACCGTTTAACAATATTTATTGGACATTTTCAAGCTATGGCCCTCTATTATAGTGACCTACAAAGCAGTAGTACCACCATTGACTATAGAAGTTGTCAAGACACGCAGCCATATATGTTTTAATGCAATACTAAATTGTCGCGACAACTAGATGGCGCTAATTTTCAATGTAAATTCTCATTAACAATTATTAATCTCGCGTTCCATTCCGTTAGAACGTGTGGACAGTATAGTGAGCGAAGTGCGTTCGAGTGAGAGAGACATAGAATTTAAAATTCTTCCATATGGCTGCGTGTCTTGGTAACTCCTATAGTCAATGGAACCACATATAACATATAAAAAGAAACATTTAAATTCAAATACATAACAATAGTATTTTAACTCGAGACTGGTTTCTTAGGTTGCATTTAGCGATGAGAAAAAATTTAATCTAGATGGTCTAGATCCGCCTCATTTCAAACCAATTTCATTGTTTAATATTTCGAGGTCATCAGTTTAGTACAAATTCTTACTTGTTTCTTTAAAAAAAATGGATATAGATTTCAATTTCCAATTTCAAAATCTCATTGTTTTCGAGTTTATTTTTGTAAAGTATAATAAACAATTCTACACAATTATTTGTAATTATGCGTGCTATGTAACTGTTGTGATAATAATAAATATAGGTATAATATAAATTAATAATAAATTAATGAAAAATCTCTTTGTTTCAGTTGGCGTATGGGTTATTAGATATAATGGTTTCTGAAGTATGGTCCGAGTTTAATTTATCTGAACAACATATTAATAAAGAAACATGAGCAGCTTGTGCGAACCTCATTATACATAAAATTGTGTTATTATGATACATATTATATTATTATACATTATTATAGTAGTTAAACCACTAGTAAATATTTATATTTGTAATAATACCTGTTCATATTTCTATTAAAATTTTACATTATTTATTTTGTCCGACTTTAATTATATTTTTTAGGAAACTACTGTTTTCAAAATAAAAGTAAAAAATTTTAAAAACCCCTTGACTGTAACAAGAAGATTTTGAGGTCAGGTGAAATGGAGAATTGTTCTACTTACGACACCTGTTTATACATTGGGTATTAAAACTTATCCATTTCTCCTGACCTCAAAATCTAAAATGTAGACTGAGGAGTCTACATTAATTCCGAATTAATTTTTTCTTTTTACAGTCAAGGTGTTTTTAAATTTTTTTTTTCTGATCATGTTTCAAAAAGTCTTACTTTGTGATATTCAAAAGTGTGTGGAAAAGTACTACTTTTCAAGGTCAAACTCCTATTGGTCGAAAACCACACCCACACCGATTGCAACACTCAAAGTCATTATAAAGGTTATGTCTAACGTCATATCCAAGATTATGTGTAATGGTAATGACATATCTGCAATAAAGAAAAAGAAGAAGAAAATAGAGGGGATAGATCATTCTCAAGGTTATACCCAAGACCAATTTCCTATTGGTATACCCACTATTCAAGGTCGAACACCAACTATATATTGGATACATTGAGTGTGCAACATCACACATATATTTCAATATATAGTACACAGTAAAACTACTAATAATTTCTATCATTATTATTTTTATTGACTACCAACCAAGTTAAAAATCAACTTGAATCAAGTAAGTAAAGTTTTTATTAAATAACTAACTCCTAATATTTGAATGACCTGGAAACTCTTTTTTGCACACACGGTGTAAAATATAAGATGAAATTCATCTAAAAAAAGAGAGTATATAAGTCCATAGAATTTTTCAGATGTTTTTATCTGTTTATAAAGAGATACAGTTTCATCATTTAATTTAGTTGAAGTATCACCAACTTTAAATAGAAGATTTGTCTAAAGTAAAAGTGCATTACGTATTAAATAAATTAGTTGATTCTCTTATAGCATATAGATGGATTATTATATTTCACTTAGTTAACGGTATCTACTATAAGGGTTAAGTTCATCTGATAGCTCAAGACAATGTAGATTAATCATCTGTACTGTAATACTTACTCTCTTTAGATGAATTGTCTAATAAAATTAGTAAAGTTTGCTTTCGTTTATTTCAAATCTGTTTTCATTTGTTCCAAATCATACTGGAAAAGGTATAGTTGCAAAATTTTGCACCCGAACCTAGCAGTCAAGTACGTAGGTAGTTCTGGAGTAAATAGGTAGATAAGCGTAGGTTCAACTTCAACAAACAGCAATGTAGGTCTTACGTCGATTCCAAGTGATTCTCCTGCTATTCTTTGAACACCAAATTCTTGGGTATTAATCAACGATGTAAAATAATCATCATATGGTTGCTAATAAAGAAAACTGAACAATTTATTATACGACACCCATACTCGTTTTATAAGCGCGTTAACTAATCTCACAATAAGATGCGAATGAAGTGATAATTATTTTTGCTGGCTCCTTAGTCTTGCAGTTTCGTTATGTTGTACGTAAATGCACGAAATCATTTTCGCTATCTAAGTAACTAGATTTTAAATTAATTTTGTCTTTTCCAGTAGATGAAATATAAATATCTAAAAATTTAGATAAATTTGAAGAAGTTATCATAAAAGTAGATATAATACCTATCATAGGAAGATACTCGAAATCATCTAACCAATAAAGAGCTATATCTTCTATGTCATTTAAGTAAATTTATCTAAAAATGCTCTATCTAACTTCAATTAGATGATATGCACTACTCGATTTTACACAGTGCAGGATCATTTATTATAATTAATTTCTTATTTTATTATTATAAAATCACAAAATTAGTCATAGTTTTTTTACTTTTTTTTCAAAAAATTGAAAATTGACGTAGAGAGTTGGGAATAGTGGCGTTAACCTTAGAACTCTTAGCTGAATAACCAGTTAAAATTTTAATTCAATCGTGCTTTCCGTTGGGGAGATTTTGATGGGACGGACATACATACAAACTTTGAGTTTTATATATTAAGATTATTTTTATAATAATTGGTAAATACTTTTGTTATAGTGGAATTGTTAAATGAAAAATCTTATCCACTAAACAAATCTCGCTCTAAGAATGTATCAATCGGTTTATGTAAATAGTCTGCTGTGTACTACGTTACAGGTCAGACCGGTTTGTGAAAGCCTCCTGGTAGTTTAGCGATTAACAGAATTTCCTTTTTGGAAAAGGGTGTTTATTGTGATAATACATCAACGTTAATCTAGTGCGAGCATAAATTACTGCATATCTACGATAGTAGTAATCTTCAAACCGCGATATCTATAAAACGCGAAAAGGTGTAATATTTCATACATTTAATTAGCTTAAGCCAACAAAACCATTAGTAATTGAAACTAAAAATCAACCAATAGAAACACAAAATAGATATCAAATACTTACTCCGACAGAAACAACAGAAAATACAATAATGGAAGAAATCCAAACTGATGAAGAATTATCAACTAATACCAATACAAATAAATCATTCATAACCAAACCTCCACCAATTATAATATCTAACGAAATCGACGGACAAAAAGCTTTCATAAAAGACATAGAAAAGAATGTAAAGAAAGGATACCACATACGCTATTTGAGAAACTTGACAGCTGTTTATGTATACGATAACGACGATTGGGCAATACTAAAAGCTAAGCTCGAAAATAAAAATGTGAATTTCACACTTACACTAGACAAGAATATAAAACTCATGCTTTTGTTATGAAGGGTATGGATTTAGAACCAAAGCCAGAAAAATTAACAGAAGGGATGAAAATATTAATGGGTTCAGCAATCAAAAAAACTTACAAATTATCAGGTACTCAAAGACCTATGTATATGGTAATAACGGGCAGTTCAATTACAGAAAAAATCATAAAAGAAAAAGCCAAAATAATATTTAATGTTAAAGTTTACTGGGAAAGGCACAGAAACACAAAAAAGCTAATACAATGTCACCGCTGTCATGAGTGGTGTCCTGCAACGGAAAATTGCAGACGGTCTCCAAAATGTCTGAAATGTGCAAAAAATCACCAAACTAAAGAATGCGCGCTACCATTAAACGAGACTTGAAAGTGCGCGAATTGTGGAGGTGATCATCCTGCCAACAGCGTAAATTGTCCTACTTACCTAAATAAATTGAAAATTGTAGAAGAAAACCTAGAAATCAGAACAGCACAACGAAATAGATATTCATACAATAGCAACAATTTTTCGCAAATGAAATCGAAATTTACCCCAGCACCTTTTCCAACGCGTAACATTTGGGAGCAAAGACGACAATCTTTCTTACAACAAACAGAAAATCAACCAATTTCACAACAGCAGACAATTTACTCTAACCAACCAACATATCAACAAAAATTATATTTTTCAGCAGTAGCCTCTCAACACACACCAGCAGATCTACAACAAATGACATCAATTTCAAACACATCTTCGTATCAAAAAGCATTTCCACCACTGAGAACATCGACAGCTCCAAATTCCCACCGCCAACAACAATCTCCAGTTACAAAAAGAGAAGAAGAATTGGTCAGTGAAAATTTCTTAAATCTAGCAAATGTATGTAAAGAAATTTCAGAACAAATTAATATGGATGAGATGCTCAGAGCTCTTACAGACTACAACAATTTAATAAAAAACTGCAATAGCAAATTAGAAAAATTTAACGCATCTATCACTTTCTTCAAAAATATTGATCAATACGACTTCTAAACTAAGAGTGAATTTATGGAACGCAAATGGCCTAATACAAATGGTAACAGAGGTAAAAAATTATTTAGCTAAAAATGATATTGATATTTTTTTAATAACTGAAACAAAATTAAATGAAACTAATATCCATATTCACCAACTACAAATAGCACTATTTGTCGAATAAAATGACATTATTACAATGCAAAACAATGCAAAATCTTGTTTTTCTTCGACAAATAGCGCTATTTGTAGTTGGTGAATACGGGCATAAAAAGATTAAATTTCCAGAATATACCATACATCGTAATGATAGAGGGGGTCACGGGGCAGGTGGTGTTTCAATATTGCGGTTAAAAACAATATCCCACATGTGAGAAGTGATCTGCAGAATACGAATATTGAGGCTCTGGGAATCACACTTCATGACAAAATTACTATCATAACAGCATACAACAGACCACAAAATAAAATTGACGAACAAGATTTAGACAAACTATTTACTTATGACAATAAAGTTTTAGTAGCGGGAAACTTCAATGCCAAGAGTATTAATTGGAATTGCCACATTACAAATGCAAATGGCACGGTATTGCAGAATTATTGTAACAACAAAAATATTCACATTTTACTTACAAATATGCCGACTCATCATCCTATGAATAATACGACACCATCTAATATAGACCTGATACTAAATAAGAACGTGACTAACATTAATAGAATAAAAAACAAATCAAAATTAACTTCAGATCATAATTTAGTAGAATTTTATATCGAAAATGTGACCAAAAATAGAATTTATAAACAAATAACTAGCTACAAAACCACAGATTGGAATAGATTTCGCGAAAGACTAGACAAATTATTGGCAGATACTTTCCAAAAAGTACATACCCCAAGTAACATTTTTTCCTGGTGAAATTACAATTTTTCTGCCAGAGCCCTGGCTGATATCTTCTAGGTCTTTATAACAGAGTCTCTTTTGACAAACCACTTACAGATACCTAGCAGGTGTTTATATAGAATTATTTGCAGGGTTTTGTAAAATTATCTGTGGTAGATCCCTGCTAGGTACTCTGTTGCAGGTAATTTGCCAAGCCCTGAAAAAAATCAGTGGTAGATCCCTGCTAGGTACTCTGTTGCAGGTAATTTACAAAGCCCTGAAAAAATATCTGTGGTAGGTCTCTGCTAGGTACTTTGTTGCAGGTAATTTACAAAGCCCTGAAAATAATCTGTGTTAGATCCCTGCTAGGTACTCTGTTGCAGGTAATTTATAAAGCCCTGAAAAAAAATCTGTAGTAGGTCCCTGCTAGGTACTCTGTTGCAGATAATTTACAAACCCCTGAAAAAACTTCTGTGGTAGGTTCCGGGTAGGTACTCTGTTACAGGTAATTTGTCAAGCCCTAAAAAAATCTGTGGTAGATCCCTGCTAGGTACTCTGTTGCAGGTAATTTACAAAGCCCTGAAAAAATATCTGTGGTAGGTCCCTGCTAGGTACTTTGTTGCAGGTAATTTACAAAGCCCTGAAAAAAATCTGTGTTAGATCCCTGCTAGGTACTCTGTTGCAGGTAATTTACAAAGCCTTGAAGAAAATCTGTAGTAGGTCCCTGGTAGGTGCTTTGAAAGCACCTACCTTGAAGCCTTGAAAAAAATCTGTGGTAGGTCCCTATAAGGTACTCTGTTGCAGGTAATTTGCAAACCACTGAAAAATATCTGTGATAGGTCCCTATAAGGTACTCTGTGGCAAGTAATTGACAAAGCTCTGAAAAAAGTATACAAAATTGTGGTTTTCTAACATTTTTCAAGATTATATTTATTATTTATTAAAACCCCTGACTGTAAAAGCACCTTACTTTAAAAACTACTGTTCCCTTTAAAAAGGAAGAAATAATTTTTTCTTTGTCACTCGATTGAGAGTTTATGTTGTTAATCAATATTCATTATTATTCTTCGTCCCCCCCCCCCCCCACTACAAAATTTAAACATTAATTTTGAAGTCAGGCGAAACGGAGAATTTTTAATACGGAATGCATGATGTAAGGAGAGGATGGTGTGCTATTGCGCAGCGAGTGAGCGAGATCATACTTTCTCTCTCGCCAGTGTGACGTAATGCTGGGCACACTTTGAGAATAAATTAAGCTCGTGGGCCATTGAAATTTCACTAAATATCTCAGTTAAATCAATTTGCAGGCTTATTTTGCATTTCTCGCTAAAAATAGTAATAACCAAATTTATAGAGAATTAAATTCTCTACCATTTTTATGTGAACAATTTTGTTTTAAAATAATTATTTATTGATAATAATAAGCAAAAAGTGTGTGAAACACAGAGGGATGGTGAAAGCGATTAAAATAAAATAAAATTTCAAATAAACAACCACTACCACCAAAATCAATGTGTAACAATAAGCTTACTTTTTTGTTATTCGGTTGATGGACGCGAATTAAAGTTAAGAATATATAATAAAAATAAATAAATAAAATACCAAAAATGCGGCACTCAAATAAACAACCACTACCACCAAAATCAATCTGTAACACTAAAAAAGTAGTATTTTGCTTAGTTAGTTTTCAAATAGAAATGAACTAAAAATTGGAACAGAAAAAAATTGTCACCTAATTTTATGGTTCAAATGGGTTTAAAGGATGTTTCATGACTAAAGCAAAAAATGAACTTTTATTAGTGTGGGTTCAAAATAAGTTACTACAAGTGTACCTTCTTTAGTTGTATTTTATTCTTTAACGAAAAAAATATCTCTCTTGTCAAAGGGTAAAGTAAATGCCATATATAAAACCATATAATATAAGACTGACAGACTACCCCCGCTGAGTGGAGTTTCTAATAAACAATATATATGTCATTTTGTTAACATATCCTGCTTAAAAGTGTATAAATAATAGAAATGGGGTAATATGAAAATTGGCTAGTTTGTAAATTCAAAAGGGTATTAGCTAATGTGCGTGCTTTGCACATACGATTTTTTTGCTTTCTTGTATTTTTAACTTCTTAGTTTTAATTCTTTTAAACTTATTATGAAATAATTTATTATGCTTATATAATTTCTTCATCGGTTATAAAAAACATCAAAACATAAGTTAACCACAACAATTAGTTGTGGTAACTATAGTAACTGATGCTAACTTTCAGTAATATGTGCCCTGACTGACGTTATGCGTGAAAACGACGAATACTCGTTCGCTTCTGTAGCACACCATCCTCTCCTTACACCATGACGGAATGTATAAACAGGTTTCGTAAGTAGAACAAATCTCCGTTTCCCCTCCCCTCTGTATTCCCTGAAACGTAAAATTAAATTTCACTTAAAGTGAATTTCAATTGGTCAATTTTTTTGAACCAACCAATGAAAATTATTTAAAATCGACTTTCAAGTTAAAGTACTACACGTTAAATCTAACATGAAATTACCTATAAAACTCTCTATTTAATAATTAATTAATACTTCTAATTATATAAAACATGAAATAACTCAAAATTATGAAAATAGATCAGATATACGTACAATAGGGACTTTCCCCACGTGGTTTTAATAATAAAGCGTGTCCTTTTTACTAATATTTAACGAAATACTTATTTATTTATTAATCTTAATTAATTATTTTTAACAATTTGTTTAATTTAAATACTAGCCGCTGTATCCAATAAATTATAAAGCGAAGTCATTATTATTATTAAAAAAATTTTTGTATAAGAAAATTTAAAATGGCATCAAGCAGCTTCAGTCAGCAGCTGATTTAAAAACAAGAATACGCGAAGTATGGGCAAATTTGTATAATAAAACTTTAGAAAATTTGGTATTATCGATGCCAGATCGCTTATTTTCTGTCATGAGAAAGAAAGGTGGCCATACCAATAATTAAATGTCAATAAATTATACACTTTACACAAAAATAGCGAGTGGCGCTATTTTAATTTCCACATCTTTTCCTCATAGTTTTTAAACAAAATCGTCTATTATTTTTTAATAAATCACAAATTTTATGTTATATGTGTCTATGTGTTTATATAGATATTAATTTAAAAATTTAGTATTTATTTATATTTAATTTAAAAAAATTATATACATCAATTAAAACGATTAGAACTTGAATTTTTATTAAGAATTGCAAGAGGGGCTAATTAAATTTCAACCAGTTATAGAGAAAAGTGTTACCATCATTATTATTATCAATATAATTTCAAAATATATAAGTAAGGTCCGTAGGTACATGGTAAGCGCGAGGAGTTTTGGAACAATCAATGGATGCCGGTATAGGTTCGAATCCCGGTATGGTAAAACAAAATTATAACATTTAAATCTTATTTTCAGATAGATAAATATCAACAGAATGGAATTTAGCCAATAATAACAGCGAGAAGTTACGAACCAATCGATGGATGCCGATATGTTCAAATCCCGGTATGGTAATAATAAATTATAAAATTTAAATCTTATT
This sequence comes from Cantharis nigra, assembly GCA_958510845.1. Lineage (NCBI taxonomy): Eukaryota > Metazoa > Arthropoda > Insecta > Coleoptera > Cantharidae > Cantharis > Cantharis nigra. Next base: position 48,621,740 of record OY294028.1, read on the forward strand.
TTCAGATAGGTAACAGCCATGGTTACCGACAGAATGGAAGTTAGCCAATAATAGAAAAGAATAGGAATTATAAGAATAAACATATAGATATAATTAAAATTGTAAAATTCAATACGAAATAATAGCACACTCCATTTTTGAAAAAATTTATTATTTTGAATTAATTTAATTATATTTTTTACACGTGTAACCTATGATAAAAGTTAACTCTGTTAATCACCTGCAACAATTTCCTAGTAGGTATCTGTGACAGAGACCTGGTCGGTATCTAACAGAGAGACCAGGCATGAATTTAACAGAGAGACCTAATATCTAATAAGGTATCCAACAGAGAAACCTGTAAGGTATCTAACAGAAAAACCTGTAAGGTACCTAACAGGGAAACCGGTAAGGTCTCTGTGCAGGTACCCTGGAAGTCTCTGTTACAATCCCTGCTACAGAGCGTTTACAGGGTCCATTTTCTCTGTGTCATATTATGTTACAGAGCCCTGTAAGCCTTTCTCACAGGGACAGAGCCCTGCGAGATTTCCCTGCAATAGATCTAGCAGATGTCTGACAGATTAAAAATGTTACTTGAGACACTAGACCAAAACGACACTAACGAACAAATAGAAATTAAAAGTGACGTATTACGTTTTATAAATAAAAAATACACTATAGATAGACGCAAGTACAAAAAATTAATGACTGATCCAACTGAAATCCGACAATATATAAAATTGCTACCAAACAACAAAGCACCAGGTCCGGATCAGATCGAAAATAAAATTATCAAGAACCTGTCAAGAAAAGCAATAGTACAACTTACATACATTATAAATGCCATCCTTAAACATCAGTACTTTCCCAAAAAATGGAAACATGGACTTACGATACCAATAAAAAAACCAAACAAAAACCCCACCGACCCGACAAGCTACAGACCAATAACATTATTAAATACTATGGCTAAACTGACGGAAAAGATTATACTTAACAGACTAGTACTACAAGAAGAACATGAATTAAATATTTCAAGCCCTTACCAGTTTGGATTTACTACTGGACACAACACAACTCTGCAAGTAGCTCGAATTGTCAATGACACTATAAATAACTTTAACAAAGACAAGATTACAGTACTGACATTATTGGACATAGAAAAAGCCTTTGATAAAACTTGGACAGATGGACTTATATATAAAATGATAAAATACGGTTTTTCACATCACATAATTAAATTAATACATTCTTACCTTACAGACAGAACAATAGCAGTTAAAATTAATGACAACACCTCTTCAATTAAATCAATTCAGGTGGGGGCTCCTCAAGGTTCAATTCTAGCTCCTAAATTATTTAATTTATTCATTAATGATATGCCAACTTTTTCAAAAACACAACTGGCTCTGTATGCAGATGATACTGCCATATATGCTCATTCATTTAATGCACAGGTGGCGACCAAACAGATTCAAATACACTTACATATTTTACAAGACTACTTTGACAAATGGAAAATTAAACTGAACTCAAGTAAAACGGAGAATATTGTTTTTGCTAGAAAAAGAACAAATAACATAATATTTCAACACCTAACAGTAGCAGGACATAAAATCATTCCAAAAACAACAGTTAAATATCTAGGAGTAACCCTGGATACTAGATTTAACTTTGAACAACATCTCCAAAGACGCAAACAGCTTGCCTATGCAAGCATGAGACCTATTTATCCACTGTTGAAAGGAAAATTAATGACCAGTAAAAACAAAACTATATTATACAAAACGATACTGAGACCGACATTGACATACGCTTGCGCGGCTTGAGCCGGAGTTTCAAAAACAAGAATTAGACCATTACAAGTATATCAAAACAAATGTTTAAGACTAATAACGGGACTGGATAGATGCACAAGAATTATTGAACTACATGAGAAAACGAATATCGATTATATAAAAGATCATATTGACAAACTTGCTAAGAAATTTTACACAATACAAATTCAAAATAGTAAACTAACAAAAGATATGATAAAAACTAACGTGAACTATCAAAACCTAAAATATAAGACACAATTTCAACACCTACAAACTAAATGATAGATAACATTTAAAAATGAAACGATAATCAGGTCAACTATGTATCCAAAACGTTAAATATAACGTCCACGTTAAGTTAAGGTTAGCCAACTTGTTATGTTATTTATCAAATTCTCACTACGTATCCCATAACTAAACGTCTAATGTTATCGATAACATGTAAGACATTACAGTCACGTTAAATTGAGACCTTGTATCTCAAACATGACGTAATTTGCTTAGCAATCGCTGTTATTCTTTTATGTTATATTTTTATAACGAGTAAAATATAGTGGTCTGTTAAGAGTAGCTGTTCAGTATAACATTAAACGTGGTGTATGAAAAATAAATATGGCTTTAGACGGAATCGACGGAATTATCGATATGTTCATTGCAATATATTATTTTTTATAAATCTGTTCTTTAATATACACCCAAACACAAAATTGAACGTACACTCCTATGCTAGCAATGTAAATTGTGCCTTTTGAAGACATGTTTTCTCATATAAAAGTCGCTTCTACAGCAAAACCTATTAAACATTTTTTGTTAAAAATTTCATTCTCTTCATTTTTGTGTATATACCTTTTTCTATTTCGAATCACCGTTTTTGAGATACAGTTACTTAAAAGAATCTCTGTAAAAATTTTAATAAACTACCCATAAGAGTAATGTAAATTTTATTAAAAATTTTACAGCGGTTTTTTTTTAAGTCACTGTATCTCGGAAACGGTGCAAAAAAATAGAAAAATGTATATAAACAAGAAAGAAGAGAATGAAATTTTTAACAAAAAATGTTTAATAAGTTTTGTTGTAGAAGCTATTTTCTATACGACTAATACAGAATACGAACATTCTGGCTCAATTTTCAGTTGAGAAAATACACATTCTTCGCACCTGTTACAGAATATTTTTCATTCTGTAACACTCGTTACAGAATGACTATATTCTCACATCAAAGAAATATTAAAACCTGGTAGTGACATCTATTAACAATTTGTTTTAGCGGTTTTATAACGCCAACTGTTAAATTGGAGTTCGCGTATTACAAGAATTAGCACTGTTACAAGTATTAGCACTATGTATCAGTCGTATAGAAAGTATAGTCTGGAACTCGTTTGGAATGGCTATTCTGCACTCGTGGACCGTCACCCTCGCCTAACGGCTCGGATGACAAACTTTCCCCTCATGCAGAATATGCCAATTCCTAACTCGTTACAGAATATACTATTTATATGAGAAAACTTGTCTTCAAAAGGCACAATTTACCTAAAAAGGCACGCATAGGAGTATGCGTTCAATTTCATGTATGGGTGTATATTTTTTGTATTTTTAATATTTCGTTAAGTAATTATTTTTATCATTAATCTTAGTATTTAAATTAATATTTTAGAATAATAAGAGTATTTTTATAATTATTGTAATAACTAATAAAACCAAAAAAGAATAAATAGAATTAGTATATACTAATATAAATTTTCACTATCTAGGATTCTATATAGGTAATACAAGTGCAAAAATTAAAATAAAACAAGTACCTACTAAAAAATGATAACAAAATTATAAAAAAAAGTAATAAAACAAATAATAATAAAAAAAATGAATTTTTTTTTCAATTTCTTACTATAAAACTTATATTCAAAAAATTACAAAATGAAGCAAAGCAAAGTCGCTTTTTATCCGTTTTAAATAATGTAATAAGTATAATTATTGTAACAATTAATTGGATTCACAATGCACCTGATATAAAGATACTGATTAAGTATAATCTGACGGAAATGTAAAGTTTTTATCTATTTTGTCTTAGAAAATGTTATTTCCTTGTTCCTCGTATATAAAGTAAGTATGCTGTCTCAATTAAAACGATTGCTTCTGATTATCTTACGTTATTAATAACAGGTAACATATAAATATAACATGTATTCGTTAACGATAAACGTTATGATGTTATGATGACAAATCTGTTATGATACATGTTAAACTTAACCATGCTTGGTAATATAACGCCAACAGTTAAAAATAACGATAAAGATACATAGTTGGACTGAATAACTAATATTGTAACACCACCTAAATAAAAAAAGTTTCAACATTCAATTTGTTTATTGAAGTATGTATATTTTGGTAACGAAACGTAGAATATTCATAACTTCTTTTGTTTTTTCTCTTGTGTCTTTTATATTTCATCTTTTTTGGTTGCAGTATTGATTTATATTTATTAGATTATTTTTAATTTTTAACTCCTATATGTAAAATTAAATATTTAAAGAAGGTTTTTTAAGTTTTTCCTTTAATGTAATGAAAATGAAAGTTAAAGAAATCAGTTTCAATTGAATTAAACTAATTATTTAAAATTAATTATATAAATGAGCGTTATCCAGAGATAAACTTAGGTAGGAGCTCTGATCACTTATCAAAATATCAAATGTTTACAATAAAATTTTTTTGTATTTTATTTAAACAGCAATGTATAGTGTAAATTTGTAATAAATATAATTTGAATTGAATTGAATTTGGTTTATGTAAATATAATTTACAACCTAGCATTACAATTACTGGTGTAAAACAGAGAGGACAGTTGGAAACGATTTGAAGAGTACACGGGAAGAATGATCAGAGTCACAAGTTTCATATTTCGCACAAATCGCATTTAAAGATTTACTTACCCATAAGTGGCTATGTAAATTTTAATATTTAAAAAACGTTTTGACGCTGGATTAAAATCATTTTTATATTATGTGTTTACTAGGAGATACCTACCATTACCATCTATCAGATGACATTAATAGTTTATTTTTCAGCAACATTGGACCCTGATCGTTATTCCCGTGTACTCTTCATTTATGTTTTACAAACCCATGTTAACATCGTATTTTAATGAAGATGGTTTAAAATTGTCTGCAGTATATGATGTGTTTACGATTGAATTTCATAATTTTAAAAACAAGAATCTTATCAAATTGTATCAAGTTAATGAAACTTGGATTTATTTGGGAATTGAAACTACACTCAACCAAATCAGAGCATAAATATAAAGCACACGGTTGTAGTGATAAAGAAATAGTTCCTTAAAATTGATCCAACGCACGATTTCTTCATGTTAAAGAAAAGGTGTTCGCTAAGTAATGCATACGTGTTGGTATTAATGAAAATAAATTCTTTGAAATTAATATCTTATACATGCTTCATATTTGCAAAATTGCAGTTTTTATGTCATCAGCAATTCATTGTACCGTACAAATTCGTTGTATTCAAGTTTGCTGTCGTTATATTATGTAATTTTATCCAATTAATCCACGTAACGCAAACGTTAAAACTACAATTCTTCGTAATAGATCCAACATGTAGATCATTATTTCATAACAGTGTAAATTACAATAACGAATAAATTTCTTGCAGGAATCATAATTTTTTAATGTTCGAATTCCTTAATGCAAAGAAGACATTTTATCGGATAGACGAAGACTGCTTTATATGCAGGAATATTCTAGATTAGTCAATGAAACAATTTTCTTTGTATATAAGAATGCCAATTCGATATATTAACGTATCTACGAATTCAGTATCTAAAATCTTACTTAGCATATCTTTTTATCAAAGAAAATATTCCTTGTCACAGAAAATTTCAGTTAAAAATCGCTGTTCGTTAATATTAAGCACTGTATTATTTTCAGTGTATCACTGGGTTATGGGGATTAACTGATTTGATAAACGCATATTTTTCAGTATTACATAAACAAACGTTTGATATATTTTACTCAGACATTATTAAAAATAATGTAAACCTATAAGCAAACCCAGATAATATTATGAAATTTATCAATATGGAAACTGATGGAATCAAAGCATATACACTTATGGAGATGGCACATTTCTTTCCTGAAAAAATTATCGTTGATGTGGAAATTGCTAATGCAATTAAATTATAGGATGTGGATGGCTTACTCCGAACAATATTATCTAAAAGCTGTGGATCTAAATTCATCAATCGAACGATTGAAGTGTACTTTAACTGATATGGCATTCGATATTGAACATGGTGCTGTATATATTATAGATTGTAACCATGTACTTCCATAGACTTCTATGGTTACAACCTACAAAAAACATGACAAACTAAAAAAACCCAATTGAAATATAACCTAAAAAAATATAACTAGTGTCGCCATCTACTTAGGGGAGTAGATTAAGATACACATAAATTTGTATAGCGTTGGGCATCTTTGAGGTCCGGTTTTTCAATTGTGAGTAAACCCAAGTTCTAGGGTTAACCTACGTTTATGACTACCCTGATTGGTCAGAATTCATAGTTAACCATCGGATTTAAGTTAACTTACGATTGAAAAACTGAGCCTAAGTTTTATTATCTTTGTTATTATCTAAAAAAAACACAAATAATCAACTTATACTTTTACTATATATTTTCTTTTTTTCAAAATTTCATTTTTCTAACATTTACGAGATCACCTTGTGCAGAAACGTAAAGATTTGCAAGAAATAAAATAAAAATTACGTGGCGGTCTGTCTGTTGTTAGATTTTGTTTCCCGCTTTATTTCTGAACCGTCCAACCAATCACGACCAAATTTTGTATATAGTAGGCTTTACAGTAGAAAGGTTAAAGTAAGGTTTTCGTAACGATCATCTGTCAATTAAGAGTGCAAGAAAAACTATTTATTTTTTATAATTAAAACTACAAGAAAATAACACAAGATTTCTAAAAACGATTTTGTCTTGTGATAGGTTGTTTTAAAGATCTTGAAAAGCTTTAGCATCTATCAAAAATTACAGGCTGTTAAATTTAAAACTTTAAGAGCGAATAACTCGTGAAGTACCGAAGGCATCTTAACCAAACTAGGTATGTAGCAGCATTGCCCCTATAGGTCTTGTCCGTATATAGAACCATTTGATAAAAATCAGAAATTCATCATGAAAAAAGATTACGATTTTTTGCGAAATATTCAAAAATATCCTTGTTCCTCGATTTTCTTCGGCATTTCTGCGTCGATGGCAGTCAAACGTTTTGGACGATTGTCTGAGGAGTTCTAATGGTGAAAATAAGGTTTTGGCAGAGAAATCTTTGGCAAGGCTACCACACTAAAAAAAATAAAACAATGAAAATGTCGTATCTCCGGAAATGTTTAACAGGTTGAGATTAAATATTGTATGCTGATAGAGCTTTCAAAATACAAGTATTAGTGAGAAGCAATAAAGAATAATTTACATTATCGGGCGGTACTTTGAACCTTTTTTGTGAAGATAAGTACGAAATACCTGCGACCTATGGTTTTTTTCAAAGAGATTTGTATTATTTATATGTAAAGTGGTCAAATCTGACAGTCATCAGTAATTTAATTAATTATTTAGAACGATTGAAAAATTGTGTGCTGTATTGAAAATAGTAATACTACGTATTACTTACATATATTTTTTTATTTATTTATTCTTTGTTTACCCTTCTTTAAAACAAAAAAATTGTGTAGTGTTGGTAAAAAATCGTATAGGTACGGTAATATTGGGAATTGTTTGGAAAAGCCTTCGGCCACATGGCCACTTCTTGAGTGACCACTAATATGGAACACACCAAACAAATCTCCGGAAATGTATAACAGATTCTGTTAAAATTTGATGTACTGATGATTGGAGGTATTGCGACAGAAGTGACGATATTGATTTACTTATTAATTACTTCTTTAATCTTGATGTTTTGATACGAGTTTATCAATCATATATTCAATTGTTTGAGCAAAGGAAACCTAAAAGGTTACTAATTTTTAGTTCAAATTCAAAATTAAGTAGTTTTGAAAAAAAATTCTGCGAACCCCTAAAATAGATCCGCGACCCCCAAGGGGGTCGCGACCTCCAGGTTGAGAATCGCTGGTCTAGAATCAATGTATTTCGAGTTATAAATTAAATTAAGTGAAAAAATGTTAAAAGAATTCAGGTTTTATTTTATTCACTTTTTTTGCGAACTCCGTATCTGCTAAACGAAACGTGTTAAGAAAAACGAGCGGCTTAAACCGGATAGGGAATTTTTAGAGAAATTTTGAAAATAATGAACAAAGTGTTGGTAAAAAAAATAAATTTATAAAATTTATTTTAATAAATTTTCAAAATGGCCTCCCTCACAAATTATTATCATAAATTGACAAAATAATTAACAATAAGCTAATGCGCTTTATAACAATGTCGCTGAAACGTCAAACGCCACAATACGTTTTGACATTAGAACAAATGCCATTAGGTAGGTAGTACCTACCTAAATCAAATTGAGATTTTTAACAATTTGGAAAATAAATTTTTTGTTTACCTACACCTTGTTTATTATTTTCAGAATTTCTGTTGAAACGGTTGGTTTCTAAGAAAAGTTATTTGACCAAAGTTGTAGCCCGTAAAATTCCCCATCCAGTTTAAGCCGTTAGTCTTTTTCTAACAGGTTTCGTTTAAGAGATACGGAGTTCGCAAGAAAAGTAAAAAAAATAAAAACAAATTTTTTTTTACATTTTTTCATTTAATTTAATTTTTAACTCGAAATTCGTTGATTCTAGACGATAAGAGGTTATAACCTCATTTGTAGATAAGCGCATGATCTTTAAAAAATTTCTAATCCATTAAGCCTAAAAAATCAATAGTATCGGGGCTATGGTCGTTTGAAATCAGTAATTCTAAAAAGTGCTTTAAAGGGAGAGGTACCCTCCACGGGTTTCGACTTGGACAAATATTTTATTTCAAAATTTGTCTTGGAAAAGTGTCTTTTATCACCACTTCGAAGGTTTTCCACGGTCACGGGGACACCCTGTATAAATACCCAAAAGTACTATCTCCGCCTATTCAGTCCTCGTACCGTCGTACCTTAAACACAAAAAATCTATGGAATAATTTTTAATTTTAAATTGAATTAAATTTTGTTAAATTTTTAAAAATTAATAATAAAAAATAAAAAGTGGTAAAAAGCTTTTTTGTTTTTTTATGGTCAATGTCTTTACGAAGAAAAAAATTCTTTTTTAAAGAATTCAAATTTATTTAAATATAAATAAATTATGTTCTTGAGTATTTGTAAGATAGCTAAAAGTTATTATTATAAATCAGTCGCTTAGATGCAAAAGCCGACATGTCGAAACTTTTTTAGAAAGGAGATTAATTCTATTCTAGCAATTAATTCTTAAAGGCTTCTGACTACCCCAGATTTTATCAATTGATTTTTATATTTTGATCTATGGGTAGGAAACTATGCTAAAAAAAATCATTGCTTAATTCGGTTAGATAAAGATTTTGTGAGTTTTTCTGCATTATCTAGTTTTATATTTCACTGGACTTGTCGGGTTTTGCATTTAAGCGACTGAAATGTAATCACTACGTCGGTAACTCGATACTATGTTTATTCACAATCGGTTAGTAATCGATACATTCCTGATTTTTAATAAGTTGGGAAGCAGTTTATTATTTACTTTCCCTTGCCAACCAATCAGAACGCTATTATGTTTTAATTTCCAACCTACCCCAGGTCGGGAAGTGATCGCTTCCCGACCTGCAATGTCGCATTGTCACTTGGCAAGAAAAGAAACTAACAAATAATATGCGTTAAATTAGTTAAGGTTGTCAAGTGTCAAGTAGAATTTATGTACAAGTTTACTACAAGCTAGATTATAACCTAATTTTATTTTAGATACCTACTTTATAAGTTAAAGTTTAGCCAGAATAATTAAAAATTATTTAAGCTCTAATATAAAAAGCACAAAACAAATCTGTACATTTGTTACTAATATAATATTTGCCAGTTGCCAACACAAATATTTTGTTTGGCATAAACAGTAATTTGTTTTTAATATTTTATACTAACTTGATAAAGTATTTTTATTTTCAAAAGTGAAATCAAATGAAAATCAGTGTAGAATTTAATACAATTTTTAATTATTTGTTGTTTACAAACTGATTGTGAATAAAATAATATACATACCTCGGTGTCAAGCTTCATTCCAGCGTCGCGCTTATAGTTGACTTCGGCGCTTTGCGCCTCAGTCAACTAACTTAGCGCTCGGCTGTAATGAAGCATTTTCCATCTCGGCACGTAATATACTATTACGTTTTCAAACTGGTCTGAACGATTATACATTTGAAATAAAACTTGAATTACCTCTGCAATATATGCAATTGCATGGAAAAAAATCATAAAACGGTACACTTCATCGTGAAAGTCATAGCTCGATTAATGACCAAAAAATTTTCAAATTTCTTTTAATCTGCAGGTAAAGGTTTATTCTATTTCGATAACTTAACTAATTCGAGACACTGCATTAAATGCTACAATAGTGGCGCCTTAAGTGGAGAACACATTAGAGACACCGGGACTCCGGAGGAAAGCACGCGGTGGAAAGAAATTTGGAGGTTAACTCTAACGTCATAAAATAAGTGAATCGGTGTGTAGATTCGAGGAAGAGGTAGGCAACACACCGCACGAGTAAGAATGACGCGTAAACATTGTACACAACAGCGCAGTGAGGAAAGAAACCATCCAAAGGATTTTCAGTGGAGAAAAACTGAGAAAGAGCAACCACAAAAACAACGCGAAAAACGGCAAATATTATATAAGCGCTAAATTGAGAACACGGAAAAGAAAAGAGGTGAAAAAGCGCTCGCTTCATAGCGTAACGGGAAACAAAAAGGAGGCATAAATGACCGAAAGATCTAACAGTGTTGGGCCAATAAAAGATTTCATAAAGAGAAAAAGAGAGGAATCACCAAAAATGGAAGAAGCAAGAATCTTTCAAAGAAGTAAGAAAACGGAAAAGTCACTAATTAGAAACAAGGAAAAGGAAGAAAACAGTATGGAAGAATTAAAGTCAATGATGCAAGCTTTGGCGTAAGCGGTCACCAAGGGTTTCAAAGGTAACAAAGAGGAGATAAGAGAATTGAATACAAAGATGGATAGAGTGGAAGAAAAATTGAGGACAGAAAGACAGGAGATAAAAGACGAAATAAGGGAACTCGAAAACAGAATAGTGGGACAAGAAAATCATGTTGTGAATGGAATTGAAATTCAACTAGAGAAGTGCAAGAAAGAGAAAAGGAGGTGCAATATTGTAATCAAGGGAATGCGCACCAACGAAAGAGTAACCAAAATTATGGTAGAAGGACTGATACAGAAAGAACTTGCAGTGTAAGTGAAAGTGATGGAAGCATTCAAGATAGGCCGAGTACCTGGGAACGAAATAATAGTTGCAAAATTGAGTAACCCTAACGACAAAAGAATAGTAATGGAGAACAAGAGAAGATTGAAATGGAAAAAAATATATATAGAGAATGACCTCACTCAGAAAGAAAAAATAATACAAGATCAAATTGTAAAATACGCCAAAGAGGAGAAAAACAAGGACAAGAAGACAAGAATTGGGTACAGAAAGCTATACATAGATAGCGACTGATTTGAGTGGAACGATGGCGAAGGTAAGCTTAAAGCAACACCGGAAGAGCGACCTATACTAAAAAGCTAGCAGAGAAAATGGAATGTCTCAGCCAGAAACTCCATATAAATTTCAAGAGACAAAGACGACGACAAGGCAAATCATCGGGAAAATCGAAAAAGATGACGGATAGCTACTACCAGGTAAGAAGAGGAAGAGACAAAATATAATAAGGATAGGCACAAAGAATATTAGAACGTTACCAAAATCTAGGAAGGAATAAGATGGAAAGGACAAGGTGAAATAACAAAGAAGAGCTGCACTATGTTTTACTCTTGCGAAAAAGCTAGGAACTGGAAAACAAAATTGCAAGACGGAAAGAGCTTGTAGAGGACCGTAGCAAAGGCTACCGTACATCTAAGGATGTAAGGGCAAATGATGGTATGATATACGATGGAAACGCGGTTAATGAAATAAATGAAACATGTTATACGGGGACTAATCCACCCCTTCAAAGGGATTTGTAAATCCCGGATCCAGGATAGCGATATTCAAAACTGAATGTATAAGCTTAATAATAATAAATATTTAGACAAAAAACGGTTTATTTTATCAAACTAGTCGTTAATAGCGTTAGTAAACATAACCAGTGTACAATTCCAGGAATTCACAAACTTTTAAAGTTAGTTGGAAACTGTGGGGAACTGAAGTTATTCCATCTAATATATTTACCTTTTTTTAATATGTATCCACTTCAAATTCAAGCAAATGAACTAAAAAAACATTTCTTTCTACCTGTATTCAGGGCCGGATTATTAATGTATGCGCCCCTAGGCAAAAGTTTTTAAGCGCCCCCCTCTCACAAAAAAATGTTTCTGGAAAATTTCGAGCTTAGACTCAATGTTCTTAAATATTTGAAATTTATTAAACTTAAATTATCGTCCTACAAATACAATTATAATTATCTTAAAATCAGTTCTCGCGGAGGCACCAATTTTTTGTAAAAGTATTTACCTATTTTGTGATAGTTTTATACTTTTATACTCCTGATTTGATTAATATCTAATAAAATATATTATAATAAAAACAACATTTTATTCGATAATTATTATGACAAAATACATTATTACAAATTTAAATTCTTCTTCTGGATTTCGATTTCGCAAATTCTGTTATAACTTTTTCAAAATCAGCAGTGTTGCTTAGCTCATTATTATTTATAGCCAAAACAGCTAAATTCGTCAAGTCCTTCTTGAGAAATTGAATTTCTTAAATATATTTTTGTTCTCTTTAAAGTTGAAAATGACCTTTCCCCACTTGTATTAGTTAAAAATATTCTTGTTGCAATTTCTAAATTTGGAAACATTGAAATCAATTTATTTTCTTGAATAAAAGTTAAAATTTCCTTCATATTCTTCTTCAATATTTTCAATAAATTATTTGAATTAAATGCACTCTTCAGAAAATTCCAATAGTCTTCACAGCATATGGTTTAAAGATTTTTTGAATGATTACATAAATTGCCATCATCAAGGTTTTTCAAATTTTTTAAAAATCTAAAATTATTTTCAATTTTGCTATAGACAGTTACCCCTTTTTTAATTCTTCTTTTAATCTGTCTATAATTCCAGGTAAGTGTTAATTCTCATTTCAGCTTTCCCATCAAACCCGACTTCCACGTGCTTAAATACTTTTGCCAACCTGTATTTAACAAGTCTTCGTTCGCGTTAAATCGTTTTTATATTCATAAATATTCGATAATTCTTTTCCACGTTCTTGGTAAACGTCTGATCTCTAAATCTGCTTTGATTTGCTTTGATTAACCAAAATTCAGTTAAAATTCTAGTTTCCAATAATCCAAAATTTTGTAGTAACCCATTTGCTTCAGCCTTTTATAAGGTTTTTCAGTTTCATTATGAGCTAAAATAATTTGAGCGCCCCCTTGCTGATCGACGCCCCTAGGCAGTTGCCTAGTTTGCCTATTGGATAATCCGGCCCTGCCTGTATTGCATTCTAAGACACGTTGCACACATACTTAGTAACGTAACCTAGGTTGTATAACATAATACAACAAATGTCACAACAGGCAACCTAATAGTTAATATTGAAAATGTCAAAGTGTCCCAATTAAGGGTAGTGTCCCAAGTATGGAAACTTGACTGTATTAATTTTAGAATACATTTCCGTTTTATGTAGTTTGCATTTTATTTATCACAAAAATGTTTGACCATACTTCTAGATGTCGTGGAAAGCTGAAATTTTGGCAGAGGATAGGTTTGGTGCACAACCACCCAGAAAAATCGAAAAAGTTGAAAAAGTCACCCCCGAACCCTCCTACTAGGATTAAAAGGGTTTTGATAAATGCGGTTGCATCGCCGTTATTTGACGTCGGAGTTTGATTATCAAAAAAGTTTTGAAATCGTCGTGAGGGTGGCTTTCCATTTGTTGAAAAAAAGTTTAAATTTTTGGACCTTTGAACTATATTTTTCGCTTCCAACGATTGTAGCATTTAACAATAATTTTTTAGCATTGAAGGTTCTGTTGTTAAAAACTACAATGTAAATAGTTTCTTTTACATATTGATAACAAATAATATCGACATTATTTTACGGGTAAGTAAAATTGTCCCACTTGAAAATCGTATGGTATCAAAATCTGTGCATGCGTAAAACAGCACCCCGATTGCTGTGTAAACACGCGTTACATCCTTGTTCTTCTTACCATATTCTGATATTGATCTCACTGTATGAATGCCCACTAACCTTTGCAAAATAAGCATCACGGCGCCGGCGAGCGTTGACGTTTATATTTTGCTTAGTTTTGTTAGTGTCATCGTTCACTTTGTACGCGTTGTTATTTAAATAAGTGAGTTGCAAGTGGATATATTAAATATCATCAACATTTTGGCTATATTTTATTCTATAACGGAATTGTTAAAAAAATGATAATTATTATTTATGAACCTTAAAACGCTAAATGAATACAACAATAAACAATATTTTTCGGTTTAGTAAAATGTTCCTGATAATTTATGTCTTGATTGAGCTTCGTTAGACAAAGTATTTTTTTTAAATAGTATTTTCACCACCTAATACTAAATTAAAATTTTTAAACATTTAAATTTCACTTTTCATGGAGGGGCTAAAGTTAATATGCAAAATTAATGTTAAACGGCTTTTTTCCTGTCGAGATAATTGTAATTATTATTACTTTACGTTTAGGTACATACGTACAACATTAATGTAATAGTTATTACAGTATAAAGAGGTAGATATTGCATTACGACTTAAACTTTGCCTACGATTGATACGTCACAAGGAAAACGATTTGCAACAAAATTATATTACTAAACATCTTTCGGGGTAGCAAGTGTGGATACCCAATTCAATTCAAAATTTATTCTGTTGTTCGGGTTTGACTACGAACTTGAGATGGATAGTTCTATGATTAAGAACTGATACAGTTAAAACCAGCGACTTCGCGCAAAGATGGATAGATCAAACGTGCTTAAATTAATAAATAAATATGAATATCAATAACGAGCTAAAGGGTACTAATAAATCTTATTATATGGATTTCGCAATCCTATACAATTAAATGTTGTAAAAAAAATTATTAATGATTGAAAGTGCTTACTGTTCATTAATCCGAAAAATATGCAAATTAAGTGAATTAGTTTGCGACACGTATGCATAGGTGTTTCGAATTTCGGATTCTCATCAGGCAAACCTGGATTAGTATATCCATATAATAAGATTTATTAATAAATAGTTATTAATTTTAACTAAAGTTATTTTGCCTTCCAAATAGGACTTTGTCGGACCGCATTCTCTGATATTAAAAAATAATTAAAGCGCAACCCGAATTCATCATCTAACAAACAAATTACATTTATCGTCCATCGTCACTTGTTTCAGGTGTAATAAATAATATACAGGTAAACCTTAGGTTATCTACTAATGAATTCAAAGACGGTACCGTGAAATTAATAGATTTTTTAATAATTTAAAATTTAGACAAGATAAAATCAATTTCTTTCTGTCGTTGCCATTTTACATAATTCAAATTTTAATATTTTCAAGCATTTTGGCTAGATTTTTAATTTTAAAATTTAAATTATTTTAAGTTTTGTTAATATGTATTGTGTACGACGATGACCGTGTAGTTGTTATGTATTTATTAATTTTATTATTTACCAGGAAGCTGGAATGGTGTAGAAACTGAAATTAAATGATTAGTATATCCTAAATATAATAAATGCGAAATCTATTTTTGTAATTGCTAATAATTGCTGACTGGAAAGTGGATAGGAAAAACACCTGCGTTCCTGCGTATGCAGTGACTTATAATGAAATCCGCACATTCCTATGTTAACAATGTAAATTGCACATTTGAAAGACAATTTTGTCCGAGGGGCGTTTGACTGATGGCAATACTGTACAAATTGTTGATAATATGATGGAAATAAGAAGCAATAGGTAGTAATATACGGAAATAAACGACAATTGTGGTAATAAGTGGCAATGCAAAGCAATAGGTGCGCAATACTGAGCAAAAAAATTTTTGTTCTTCTATTTCGGACGACTAGAACCGCCTAATCTGTGCGACCGATTGAACGAGAGTCTCCACGCTTACGATCGGCATAACTTAATTATATAGATTTAAATAAATAATTTCATAAAAATTTGTGTTGTTAGTTAAAATATATCTTATTATGCGTGAAAACCCCCGGCACTGTAGGTTTGATAGTTTTCGCAAAATTAATTCCTAAAAATTACTTAATTACGATATTACTATTATTATCTTAATTACCCTTAATTCCATTTATTTCCTGATTATTGCCATTAATGCCACTTTATTCCCATTTAATGCGTGGTATTACCGTATTTACAAAATATTGCTAAGGGCGGGTAGGCATTTTTTGTAACTATTTACGGGAGAGCAATCGAAACTTTTCTTAGTAAATTAAATTAGGTATACACTTTTCTCGATCAATTATATTATACATAATATTTATTTAACGAACTAGTTCCGACTGGTGACAGTCTTCTTCAACATATTCTTGGAAATAATCTTTAATTAAATAATTAATTTTAGCTTTAATTTTTGAAGGAATATGTTGAAGAAGACTGACATCAGTCGAAACTATACTTTATTCATTTAGCACATTCAGTGGACAATAACAAATCTAATCTAGGTTGCTTTGTACTTTTAGCATAGTATAATACTAATAGAATAAGTAGTTTTTTCCACAACTAGTCAAATAGGCTATCATTATAGCTTAATCAAGTCGCACGTGAAGTGACGCATTTTAGACAAGTGCTAAATAATTTTTTCATTATATACTACTAGTAAATAATGAACATATTAATAGTTTTCTATCGTTTAGCAACTATTTACAAGAAAAATTTTGTTAGAAAACGATTTTGTATAACCAAGAGATGCTATTTAATTACATTTAAACAATGCAAAACGTTTTTTTAATAGATTAATTTCATTTTAAACATTTTCAAAAAACTTGAATTAATTATGACAGGAGCGCTAAGCGCTATCTCTTGTTAATTTGAGAAACCGCGATTTACAACATGTTAATTTATCATTAAACGTGAAAAATCACAAGTTTATTGAATAATTTCAGTATTTTAAGACTAGGAAATGCAAAACAATACTTTTGGATAACATCGATGACTTCTATCCATTATTTTAAACAGAAAAAACTCAGTGAACGACGTTCAAAAACTAAATTTGTCATCAACTGTCAAACAACAAAACAAAACAAAACCGTCATTTAAATATTTTGAATTTAGAATTTTTTTTTATTAATAACAATTTTAAAAAATTGGCAATAAATCTAGTAGTGGAAAAAATCGTATATAAACCACGGTTGTGAAGACCATTATAGCCTACGCGCCTTATATTCCGAGGTGCGAAGCGCCGAGGTACATACCGAGGTACATATGGTACCGAGGTACATATGGCGTTAGGGCTATAATGACTGTCTTCACAACCTTGGTCTATAATATACTATTACTCCCGTGATTTTTTGTCCCAAGTTGGAACTCGCGCAGGCACTTACCCGCAGGCCTAGGACCAATAGCAGCCCACGGTTATTCAGTATCCTTGTCAGCTGTTGCTTGTAAAGTTCACTTTAATTTTTTTCTTATATCAAATACTAGTGCGCGTAGGGGCCTGCGCGAGTTCACACTTTGGACACTAACTTCAAACGTGCCGACAGGGAGTGAAACTACTTATTCTATTAGTATTATACTATGCTTTTAGAAATTCAAACGCCGTGTGAACCCACCCAGACCGTCGTGGTTCACCACTTCCAAGCGTAATTTAAAAACACAACCAATGCCAAAACAACGAATCATCAGATGAAGAAGATTAAAATGCTTCCGGCACTAAACGCTTCACATGCCAACACGCTACGCTATACGCCCTGTGAAAATTATATGCATCTACTTACAATGAAAAACTGTAAGTACGGACGGTATATAGGGTTGTCTTGACCTTATGAGCATCCAATCGCAATTGAATATAAAGCAAGAATGTGGATATCACGCAGCGATCATTGTTTACATCAACTGAATGTGTTAAATGAATAGAGTATAGTCAATTAAATAAATATGTATAATATTGAGAAAAGCGTATAACTTAATTTACTAAGAAAAGTTTCGATCGCTCTCTCGTAAATAGCTACAAAAAGTGCCTACCCGCTCCAAGCAATATTTTGTAAATACGGTAATACCACGCATTAAATGGGAATAAACTGGCATTAATGGCAATAATCAGGAAATAAATGGAATTGAGGGCAATCAAGACAATAATAGTAATATCTTATTTTATTGACGACAATTAGCAATATTGTACAAATTTTTGCCCAGTAAGAGACTCCTCGATTTTGTCATATAAAAACCGCTTTGTGCGTTTGGCTCTAAGATATTTTTTCTTGTTATCAAAAACAATGTTGTTTTTATTTAGATCGTTAAAATGGAGATACATCGGTCGATCTTAGGTTAGCGTTAGGAATTTTTTAATTAATGCCGCTAAAAATGAGATCCACCGTCTAGCTGCCCGTCCGTGGACGGGTTTTCCAGCTAGTTTCTTATATTTCAATAGGATATTTTTTAATTTTCCACACAGTAGAAATTATTTAATAATACATAACAAATTTTTTCTATAATATTCACGACTAGTTCTAATTAAAGTTTCCGCATTCCTGTCCATAGCTGTGATATTGGATCATTGTCATATGCTTTTTCCAGGTCAAAATCCTATGTGTGTTTCTCGATTTTGATGCATACGTTTTTCTATGGAGACTTTTATAATAAATAAGTTGTCAATTCTAGAATTTTTAGCTTCAGAGCTTAACCACCATCTGGGTTGAGACCCTGCTTGCTGCTCGGGTTGATCAATTTTAATATCTTCTTCCAAGAAATTTCTAAAAAGTCTTGGGTAGGGTAAAAGCCGGATAGTTGCCCCACTTTTCAAAAATGCTCTATTATAAAAAAATATGTACTTAATAAGAATTATGCAACATGTATATCAAAACATAGGTCTTTGATTTATTATAGTAGCCTATTTTTGTGAACATAATTAATAATGGTTTTGAGTAAATCCTGCTTTATTTGATCTCTCAAAAAAGGGATAGTTGCCTACTCTAGCGGATAGTTGCCTAACGTTAAAAAAGCTTCGGAATTAATAAAATTTTAATTTTCAAAACATTCTACGCAATAATCATTAACTGAATTTTTTTTATTTGTATTTTTTATTATTAAATTATCATTTTTAATATTTAATATTTGTTCATTGTCTTTTATCGATTTTTCGTCCTTTGTCTTTTTGGTTGGTAATCCTACAGTGGCTTTTCCTTTGGATGACTTTGGACTTATAACATTTTCCTCATTTTCACTGTCAAAACTGTAAATTTGTATTCTTCTCTAGTAACTAAAGGTAACTGCTGGGGCGACTATCCTTTTAGATACGGTGCGTGCCCTTTTTATTTGCAAAGTAAATAAAAATTATTCAGCAATAAAACGTAATAAACAGTGTAATTTAAACTCTAATGCATGCAAAGAAACCAAAAGTGGACTGAAACTACAATCAGTAATAAAAAATATTCAATAGAAATGACTTGCCAATATAGTTTCAACGCCTGTATAAGTTTCGCAGCGGAAGATTTTCGCTCGAATGGACGAAACGTGTGGGTCTATACTGACTAGGGTTGCCAACTATACTTTATAATAATGTATATACTTTATTTTTTGCGAATAGAATTTCGATATATGTACATCGATTACTGATGATTATTTTTTTATGATTCAAACGACAGATGTTATAAAATTATTAGCTTATTTAGCTTAAATTATTAAACTTAAAATTAAAAAAATACCTATTACCTCCAATCAAAAAAAAAAATATTTTTTTAAAGGTAAGGTAATCGAAAAAAAATTTCAAATTTTTTTTTAAACATTTTCGAGATCACCGTGTTCAGAAACGTAAAGATTTGCAAAAAATAAAAAAAATATTTCTGTGTCGGTCGGTCGTCATATTTTGTCTCTCGCTTTATTCCTGAACCGTTCAACCAATCACGACCAAATTTGATATGGTAGTAGGGTTCACAGTAGAAAGGTGAAAATAAGATTTTCGTCGCGATCTCTCAATCAGGAGTGCCACTACAAGAAAATGACACAAGATTTTTATAAACGATTTTGTCTTGCGATAAGTTATTTTAAAGTCCTTAAAAAGCTTTATTCAGAACAGGTAAAATTAACTTTCTATCTGTCATCTGTCAAAAAGTACAAGGTGTCAAAGTTGAAACTTCAAGAGTGAATAACTCATCAAATACTGAAGGGATCTCAACCAAATTTTGAATGTAGGAACAGTGACCCCCTAGGACTTGGTAGCATATAAAATTATTTGATAAAAATCAGGAATTCAACATGAAAAAAAAATATTACGTTTTTTTGTAAAATCTTGCAAAAAGTCCTTGTCCCTCGTTTATAGCTTAAACTCTTTTTTCTGTACTACATCATTTCTCGAATTAGTTATACACACTTTCATAATTTTTTTTAAATTTTGCTGGTAGCAAAGATTAGACAGCTAACAAAACCAATTTTTCGATATCGGAATCTTCCTGTAAACCGCTCATTTTGTCACAGAGATCTAAAACATAAATTTATAAAAATTATACTCTTATAAATAAATATTAATATACCAATACCAAACAGCGCTACAACCCAGAGCGGGTTTTGGCTAACCACTTCATCTCATGAAGTTTGCCATTTCCCATGCCATTTGGTGGTTTGCCATTTCCCGCCGAGGGAGGACGGCTAGAATAAAGTTCTTGCTCTACTCGGGCTCGAACTACGATTCTCTGCTTAGTAGCCGATGCACTTAAGCATCAGACCGCAACCGTCCTCATATTAATATAAATAGGAAAACATTTTCTTGGGTAATGGGCCGTACTCAATAAAATACAATTACATTAAATCGACATGTTTCGGTCAAAATTTTTGACCATCTTCGGGACTACAATAAAGATAAAATATGTAAAAATAAATTAAAAATAAAAAAAACAAAGTTAAAAAAAAAATAGGTGCCCCATCTTAGGGGCAAAAAAAAATATATATGTAGATTATCAAGTCGCCCCATAGTAGGGCCCATAGTAGGGCGACTTGATAAATGCCTGTATTTAACTCTGTTGTAGCATTTCAAACCTCAATTGAGGCGTCTTGATAGAAAAAAATCAAAAATATTAATCCCTATAGCAACAGAACAACATCAAAATCACAGTATTTCCTGCTGCCTGGTTTTCTTTTATATCGTGGGGTTACTGCCAAAGGTTGGTAACTCACATAACTACATTATGGAGTTATTGCAATTTTAAAGTTTGAAGGACTCTCAAAAATCAGTATTAAGAACGATTTGATAGTTCTATATATTTTTTAATGAATTGGAATATAATTTCTCATTAATAGTAGTAACTAACCCATTTTATATAAGGAAAACATTAAAAGAATCGTTTCTTTGAAGGCAAGGTGGTACTTACCAATCTTTGGCTGTCATTGAAATAACGAAAACTGCAAGTACAATATCTAATGGGAGGTGCTGCGCTTGAGCAGTTACCATTAGTGTACTTACCAAGCTTTTGATTTATTTAGTGGCAAGGATAACGTTTAAAAAAAAATTTTTACAACATTTTTGCAGTCAGATAAATGAAAATAATGGACTAACGTTATTTTATCTAAAAATTAAATAGCCAAAAAACTGCTTTAGAAAGTACATACGACTTCAAAACTTCTTCCAGACAAAGATATTGACATAAAGATGCACAATTCATCGCTAACTCAATTTACTCAAAAAGTGGAGTTACCAACCTTTGGCAGTAATCCTACGGTATGTTCTGACCATATTTATCCTTATTATCAAGTCACCCCTGAAGAGGACTAAAAAAATAAAATGACACGCCACTGGTAAATGTTTTTGTATAATCCAACTTTGAAGTTAGGATATTGTTTTTGACTAATTTTGTACCCATGAAAAAAATACGGATATCTTTGCATTCACTAGTGCCTATACACAATAGAAAGCATAACAGTTAATAAATACCTGGTTTTCTACCCGTTTTTATAGATAAATACTGCGGGAACAACAAGTCTTCCACTGTACTCTACTAACCTTACTTTGAAAGAGTGCCTACTAACGCATCGAATGAGTACATATTTGCCGGTCGCATCCATGTGTAGCACAGTGGTGTGCGCATTTTAGGCAAGAGGGGTAGAATGTATCAAATCGCTTGCGTGTTATCAAGACGCCCCCGTTTTACTTGACAAAAATGTAACTGCTATAAATTTTGTTTTAAACAATAAATTGTGCACTAACTTAGCAACGCTTTTAACTTAAAATCACAGTTGTACTTGACAAGTAAATATTTATCTTTAGAAATTGGGAGTTTAATTTATCCATAGATTTAACCTAGCTAGTAAATTTATCCGTCTTTTATAATACCCAAATCTACGGAGTAAATTTTATTCTGGTGAGTAAATCGAGAGGTTAAATTAAATGATAAATATAAATTTATCAGTCTTTTATAATACTCAAATCTACGGAGTAAATTTTATTCTAGCAAGTAAATATTTAACTATCCTTTATAATCCCGGCCATAATTCTTCTAAAATTAGCTTTTTCTGAAATTTGCATATTGTTATCAGTCGGTTAATGTTATCAAAATGTGCTTGACTCAAAGTGATCACATTAAGCGGATTCTACTGTACGAGATTATTTTTCTCTGTTTTCGATATTTAGCGCCGTTCTCGAAATCGCAGCCGGTAATTTGATCCCCGAGGTAAATTGATACCCGGTAATTTGATCCCCGAGGTAAATTGATACCCGGTAATTTGATCCCCGGTAATTTGACCCCCAGTAATTTGATCCCAGAGGTAAATCGATCCCCGGTAATTTGGTCCCCGGTAATTTCACCCCCGGCAATGTGACTCCCGATGATTTATAATAATTTTATTAATTGCAAAATATGAATATTATAATACAAAGACAAATTATCAAAAATTCAACAAAACAACAATCAAAAATTATGAAGATTTCAAGCAATTTCTTTCAGAAAGTCAATTTTACGATCAGGGTTATAATTTTCAATTAACGTGACAATATTTTTGTTAATGTTGTTATAAGTTTTGTTGTTCTTCCTTTCGCCGCGATCAAATTGATTTTTTTTCACTTGAGCTAGACTCTCTTCTTTTTTCAAAGATTCTATTAATTTCCATATGTTGGGATGCATACAGGTAATCGAACTTTGTATGGCACGGTGGTAGGCTTCTAAATTATTATTAGTCCGAGGCATATTTCTTAAAGTCCGATTATCCATGTCTCTAGAGGAAAAAGTTGCAATTTTCTTTGAGTTTTGTTACGCCTACCTGTAAGTTACAGGTAGGCGTAACTATTGGGGAAGTCCCCAATATAATATTTTTCGAAATAATTTAATATTTCTTCGGGAATAGTATCTTCCTGGGATAGTTCTTCAAATCCTTCTATTACATCACCAATTGGAAGAAACGCCGGGCGTTTTCGCTATAGAAAAATCATAAACTATCGCTAACCTACATAACCGTTGCATATTTTTGCGTGGATATCTCTTTTTTATGGGTGATTTTGCTAAAAAAAATCAACAGCTAACACTAACCTACATAACCGATGCATATCTTAGCGCAGATATCTAATTTTTACGGATAATATAACTAAGACCAAATTATAAACATGAAGAGAAACAATTTTACAAAATAATGTAAATTTTAAGTAATTCATTAAAAAAATGCAGTAGAATAATATAAATCGTAATTGGTGACAAAATTACCAGGGGATGAAATTACCGGGGATCAAATTACCTGGAGGTAAAATCACCGGGGATGAAATTACCGGGGACAAAATTACTAGGGGATCAAAATACCTGGGGGTAAAATCACCTGGGGCGAAATTACCGGGGACGAAATTACCAGGGGGTCAAATTACCGGGGATCAAAATACCGGGGATAAATTTACCTCGGGGATTAAATTACCGGGGTCAATTTACCGGGGACCAAATTACCAGGGACCAAATCACCTACTGCCTCTCGAAATATTGCTAACTCAAAATATTATTAAGTTTTAAGGAAAACTATTTTACAGAATTATAAAAATTCTTATATGAAACACGTAGTAAAAGTGTATTTTTATAACACGGCGCGTTGTCTATCACGGCTGCGCCTTGATGGAGAAATTTAACGCCTGGTTATAAACAGTCTCAGTTCTACCTCTTGTTGCATCAATACGTAGCTATTATAGTTAGCCAACATAATTTGAACGTAATTATAATATAATATTATCCCAATTAAATATCTAGAATGATTTTTAAGATTAGTAATAATTTAATTTGGAATTTTAGGTAGAGATAAGGGAAGTTTCAATAAAGATTTTGCATATCCCTACTATTAGTCCAGGAGGCAGTGAAATTTTTCGGTACTTATTTTCCCAAATAGTTCATGTCACTTATATGGCTCTAATAGTGGTACTAATCAAGTAATTTGAAGTCTGGCAAAAATTTTCCGACGGTTTTGGTTTGGAAAATACTAATGATTTGAACTTATTTTCCCAGCTATGAATTTTTTTTTTATAATGGTATATCAAAAACCTTTATGTGGAAATGCAATCTGGCTCATCTCCGATGGAAGAAAGTAAGTCTGGCTGAAGCGTTTCAATCAATTCGCTTTTCGGAAAATCAGATCGATTTTTCGGATACGTTGCCCTTACTTTCCCATGCTTGAAATTTATTATACAAATTGACATTATTATAAGATATAGTTAAAAATAAAGCCTGGTACATTTATGGAATGAGCAAATGAGTCTGGCGGTAAATTGAAAATTTCCGAAATAAAAAATTGTTGCCTTTAATTTCGCCGTCATGAAAATTTGTCACATGATAGTCTATACTGTAATTCAATGAGAAAAAGAAATCTGGCTGATATTTACAGACACCAAAACCTCGCCAGACTCCATCCATGTTCAGCGACATAGTTTGGAGACGGCGCTGGAATGCCGGTTTCTATTCAAAATGTACACCTACTCGATCCCTTCTTTCCTATCCCTGTCAATTCCCTAGGTGTCGTTGCCAGCAGCTGCATCTTAGGAATTTATTTTTCACGAAAATATCCAACGATTTTATCGCCCATTGATAATGGCTGGAAGGAGATAGACGGAAGATATGGGTTCCATTGGTTTGAAGAAGATCAGCTGCCGACTTTTGTCAATGATGTGGTCATTCAACCAGATGAACAAGGTAAAATTTTCCTTTACATTACAATTTAGAATTATTCTAAGAATGATTTTGCAGCTTTTTTAATTTTTTTTCTTTGCGTGTGTGCAGGTGATGGTGACAATAATGATGATGATAATGAAGACAGCCACGAGGATGATGGCACTGAAGATGATTATCATAAGCGAAGTGACAGCGAAGACGAGGAATATGTCGAAGATGCAGAATAGTTCGACAAATTTGATTTTCTACAATTTCTTTTAAAATTTATACAGGGTGTCTCCGGATACACTTTACATAATTTCAGTGGTAATAGAGGACACTATTCTAAGAAAAATATTTAACAAAAATTTTTTTTCTAAATTCAAACCTTCGAGAGTTAGGCCTCCTTAAAGCATTTTTTTAAATTTCTACCTTCACATGGTCATAGCTCAGAAAATATTGATTTTTTCATTAAAAATTATTAAGTGCTTTTTTAAAGAGCGTGAAATAATCTACAAACTAGATTTTAACCTTTTATTGTCTAAATTTAACGGCTTTCGAATTATGAAAAAAAGTAAGTAAAAAAATGTAGAAAATTTTGAATTTTTTTTTTCTTGATTTTTTTCAAATCGCTGTATCTTCTAAACGAAACATTTTACAAAAAATCTGACGCCCCATTCCGGATAGGAAATTTAACGGACTACAACTTTTGTCGAGTAAAACTTTTTGAAAAACCAACCCATTTCACAAAAAATCAGAAAATAATAAAAAAAGCAACCATCATAAAACAAAAAATTAAATTCACAATATTTAAATTTTTATTGAAAAATTTGTTTATTAATTAAGGTTAACTATTACATTATTTAAGTAAATGTCCAAAATGACTACCCTCATTTTCATTACACAGTCGGGATCGTTTTAAAAGATGTTGTTGCCCCTAAGTATTATTATTTATAACATTACCTCTTTGGTTAAGAGCTACTATAGCATTCGTTACTCTGTCCATTAATTCCTTTCTGGTATCGGGCTTTCATCTGTTGCTGTAAATTAACGCTTTAACAGCTCATCAAAAAAATATATCAAGAGGAGTTAAATCTGGAGATCTCGGTGACCAATTAATAGTTCCACCTCTTCCAATCAATATTTCAAGATTATTTAATTTAAAAAAAATTTTAATTGAAGCCCAAAATGTGCGGATTAGACATGAGAGTGGTCGTTTTGAACATTTACTTAAATAATGTAATAGTTTAAACTTAATTAATAAAATAATTTTTCAATAAAAATTTAAATTTTGTGAATTTAATTTTTTGTTTTATGATGGTTGCTTTTTTTATTATTTTCTGATTTTTTGTGAAATGGGTTGGTTTTTCAAAAAGTTTTACTCGACAAAAGTTGTAGTCCGTTAAATTTCCTATCCGGAATGGGGCGTCATATTTTTTGTAAAATGTTTCATTTAGTAGATATAGCGATTTGAAAAAAACCAGGAAGAAAAAAAGTTCAAAATTTTCTACATTTTTGTACTTAACTTACTTTTTTTCATAACTCGAAATCCGTTGGATTTAGACAATAAAAGGTTAAAACCTAGTTTGTAGATTATTTCACGCTCTTTAAAAAATCACTTTATAATTTTTACTGAAAAATCAATATTTTCTGAGTTATGGCCATGTGAAGGTGGAAATAAAAAATGCTTTAAGAAGGCCTAACTCTCGAAGGTTTGAATTTAGAAAAAAAATTTTGTTAAATATTTTTCTTAGAATAGTGTCCTCTATCACCACTGAAATTATGTAAAGTGTATCCGGGGACACCCTGTATATCATGAATAACGTTTATTTAATACTTTTACAGCTAATAAAACCTTTTACCCCCTGCACTTATTATTTTAATGCTCTAAATTATAAAAGTGCTTCGACACCAATAATCGTCTGTATAATCGAACGTGAGCGCGCCTGACGAGCATTGGACGTGTCTGGCAAGGCTTTGGTGATCAAATATTATAGCCAGATTATTTTTCAAATTATTGTTATAATGTAAACTGTCACTTGACAGATTTTCAAGACTGCCAAAATGACGGCAATTATTTTTTAAATATTTTTCAGTTTTTGACTCGCCAGACATATTTTTCATGCCCACAGATGAGCCAGACTATTTTTATACTTAATTTTAATACACATTTTCTTAGTTACACCATTTTTACAACTGGAAAAATAAGTGGAACGCATTTGTACTTTCCGAGGCATTTTCTGATTCAACCCATAGGAAAACCCCCCCCCCCCCAACTCCCTTAAGATTTTTTGCTCGAAATCACTCGCAAAATAATTATATCCGTGTTTGCCGACTGGGAAAATAAGTACAAAAAAATTTCACTGCCTCCTGGACTATAAGTAAGGGTACGTTTATGTTGGAGCTGTAAACAGTGATAGTTGCAGTGATTCTCGCAAAACAGCGATTTGTAATGTATTGATTATTATAGAACTGTTTATGTTGAAGCAGCACGCAAATCAATGTAATTCGTAGAACAGCGATTAGAGCTAAACAATTTCTTCGCTTTATCAGTTATCACAGCTCCAACATAACCGTACCCTAATACCAATGCAAAGAATAGTATATTGTTCAACGAGTGCGGGGAGGTGTCGATTGCCCATGGAGCTAAGTTGAGCGCTCGAACGAAGTGAGTAATTCATAAATTATTCAGTAAATAAGCTCTAGTATGAGTAATTAACAACAACTCGCACGAATTGTACACACTATTTTTTACTACTAATACGAGATAAGTTAATGTCACTTATAATATTTTGATATCCAGGGATGGGCGACCCCTAAGTTATGTCGTAATGTTATGTTATATAATCGACATAACGATGATTTAAGCGAATATTTTGAATTAAAATCTTTAAAAAATCCACTATAATCACATTTAAATCATAATATAAAATCAAAAACTCTTATATAATTTAATAATATATAAATTCAAGTAATAGTTATTTAAAAAACAAAGCAATCAATCTAAACGCTTCATGCACCTTAACTAATTGCAAAACTGGTGAGTGGATGTGAATTAAGTTAACCAATAAAAATCAGCAATTCATCAACATGAACTGAAAGCGACAACTCGTCGATACAGCCAAATTCTATAATCTATACACTCTTGCATGCTTGCATCTAGTACTCGTAATTTATATAACAACCCAGAGCCGGAAACAGTTGAGTTGCTTGAGTGTTCAAGCACCACACTATACGGATTTTGAGCACCACACGGGAAATTACAAAACAGTAAATAATTTGGAAACTAAACCACTAAACATTTGAAAACATTGTATTTGACATCACATAATATTATGTGAGCACCAAACGGCAAATCAAAAAGATGCCGGCCCTGAAACAACCTCCAAATATTCACGTAGTAGTTTTTTTAATCTAGACATATCAATTCAGGATCATTCTAAAAGAAAGCGCCCTGTAAACGATCAAACTGTTTGTCACATTTTACGTATTTGTCAAATTATTTGCTAGTATGCAGGTTTGTTTAACGCGTTTGTCAAGCAATGTAAGAGTTTGATCTGTTTCATGAAAATCTTGATTAACGGTGTGTGTGACAAACAAGTTTCATAGTATGCGGCGGTGTTTGTCAAACAAGATCTCAGTCTTCGCCACGATACTATGGAGAACACGTTATGCTACGATAATGAGGAAACCGAAACTACAGACAATTTTTGACAAATTTGTTTGATTGTTTGAGCTATTGTTTGAAGGAAACGTGAAGTTTGACCAACAAAATTGTCAAACAAATTTCATCGTTTGCTTTGCTGTTTACATTCTCAAGCAAAAACGTAGATAAGTCGTTGCTTTGTATTTGAGTGTATCGCATCACTTGAATGCAGGTTATATTTGGATACACTCTAATGTCATATTAATGTTGCGTATTATCGATTTGTAGCCATTTGAAATATTGTTTTGACTTATGACTCATAAAAATTATTTCGAAAAATACCCTTAAGATGTTAGATTATTTTCATTCTATCTGCTGTCTGTTATGGGAAACAGAAATCGTAAAAAAACTGATTCACTTATTTGTAGGAACAAAGTTTTTGGATAGAATATTATTAGATTATTACCCACCTAACAAAATAAATAAAAAATTTAAACAATTTTTAAAACTTCGGTATGACAATAAAGAAAATTCAATTTACTTTAGCTACAAAAAATAGTTTCGTAATAATATTGTCAGATAAAAACAGACATAAATTATGGGACTTCTGTCAACGTAACAAAACCAAATTAACGCAATCTATTCAAAACCGAGAAGTTGATCACAGACGAAAATACAAATTTTCTATTATTTAGTGTGAGGTTAAAAGTAATAATACATTAACTAAAGTCTAAAGATAAGATCTATGTCAGGCGTCGGCAACCTATGGCACGCGTGCCAGGCTTGGCACGCGATGGGGTTCTGAATGGCACTAAAATTCTTCTCCTCTAGAACCCCATTATATAATTTAGAATTAAGGCGGCACCCTGAATCATATTGGTAGAGTGGCTTGGCACACCACAGCTAAAAGGTTGCCGACCCCTGATCTATGTACACACAACATTAATTATTATTATTGTAGAAAATTAACCCAAAATAAAAATTTTAAATAAATTTGTGGTATGTTGTAGTATGTATTTATGGTTAAATTTAAAAAATAAGAATAATATAATTCGTAGAAAATCAATAATTCAAAAAATTAAAAAAGACATTATCACATAACAGATCTGGATTAAAAATATTTGAAATTATGAAAAATTCATAATACGATATGTTATTTCATGGTTATTTCCGATCTTCAGTCGTATATAATGAATAAATTGAAAAATAGGAAAAATTGACTTACATAACCTCACAAAAAATATCAAATCTGAACGTTGTCACGTGTAGGAATGAACAATTTAAAATCATTTAAACTAAGAAATTCTTATATCCAGGGATCCGCATATAGCCTTGCGACTTATTTATGGTCATGGCAAATACCAAACGTATTTAAAAAGGATTACGTAAATAAATAAATGATTAAAAAATAACAAATCAAGGTTTATTAAAAAACAAGTTGAACAAAACTTCAAAAGTATTCACAAAAATCACAATTTTTTTTTTTTTTTTTTTAATTTATTTAAGTGCTTTAATTACATGATCATAGCACTGATAGATGGAAAATTTTAATCGATTACATTAGTTGTTACATAAAAAACGTTATAGAAATTATTTACTTATAGGAAAACAATTTTTGAAAATTTAAATTTGTATGATAATGCCGGTTTGGTACAGGAAGCCGTATAGGTTTTCGATATTTTCTTGGTGGTCAGCTAAGATTTCTTTGCTTGATTTGTCGAGGTGAAAATTTTTTCTTGCTTCTTCATGATTTTTGCATTCTGTTAGAATGTGATTTACTGATAGGTCTTCGTTGCACCAGGGGCATCTTGGTTGGGGAGTTTTTTTGATGATATGTTCATGCGTGAGTTTAGTATGGCCTATTCGCAATCTGGCCAAAGCTACCTCAAATCTGCGATCTGGCTGATGCGCTGTTGGCCAGATACAATATACATCCTTTATATCTCGCAGTTTGTTTCCTTGTTTGCGCTGCCACTGGTTTTCAATTTTTTGGTATTGTATTACTTTATGAAATTTTTCTATATCTTTATGGTTGATTAAGTTGTTATTGGTTCCTGTATTGTGTGCTTCTTTTGCTGAGTGATCTGCTAAAGTATTTCCTGGAATATCACAGTGGCCTGGGACCCACATGAAGGTAATTTTTATATTATAGTCATCACTTGCCTTTCTGGCTTCATTAAATATAGTTTGAATAATGGGAATGGCAGCATTATTGGCGTGCTCTAGAGATGTTAAGGTTGAACGTGAATCGGTAGCTATTACTGCATTCGTTGGTTTATTTTTGTTTATGATTTTTACTGCTTCGAGAATCGCTATTGCTTCTGCAGTGTAGTTCGAGTTGATGGTGTTTAATTTAAATTTATGTATTCTATTAGGTGTTATTACTGCCGCAGCGCATGAGTTTTTGGTGTTCGATCCGTCAGTAAAATAAAATTCGCTTTGGTTATATTTATTTTTTAATTCCAGAAAGTGTTTGATGTATATTACGTTAGAGGTTTCTTCTTTTCTTAATTTGCAGAGGGTTTTGTCAAATGATAGCTCAAAATTGTTCCACGGAGCTTTAGTAAAGTTGGAGGTTTTTATTGTTTTTGTTAGGTCGATGTTGTTGTCAGTAGCAATTTTTTGGGTCAATAGGGATATAGTTTTAGGAAATTTTGGATATTTGTGGTAGAGTTTTGTGTATAGTGGATAAAGGGTTAGCTTATGTGCAGGATTTTCCAGGTCGGTGCTTACTTTAGAGGCGTATTTTAGCAGTATTTCTTGTCTTCTCTTGTTTAGTGGCAGCACTCCAGCTTCGCATAGTATGCTATCTACCGGACTCGTTCTGTATGCTCCGCTTGCTAATCGGGTCCCCAAATTGAGAATCGGATTTAAAGTTTTTATTAAGTTGGGCTTAGCAGTACCATATACAAAACTTCCGTAATCCAGAATGGGTCTTACTATTGTATTGAATAAATTTGTTATAGATTTTCTGTCAGCTTCATTTTGTATGTTGTTGATTACTTTCAAAAGGTTTGTTGCTTTGATGCATTTCGTTTTAAGGTTTTGTATATGTGATTTCCATGTTAGATTTTCATCGAATGTTAATCCCAAAAATTTAGCAGTTTCCGCTCTTTGGATGGTGACATTATTTAGTTTTAGCGTTAGATTTATTTGTGTGCTTTTTTTCTTTCTGAAGATAACCAGTTTTGTTTTATGGGCAGAGAATTTGAATCCATTTTGGTTGCTCCAGTTTTGTAGAGAATTTAGACAATTTTGTAGAGTGGTTTTTGCAAATTTTTTATTACTTGTTTTTAGGTAAATAGCAAGATCGTCGACAAATAAGGATTTCTTTATTGGTCTAGGTATGTGTGTGCCTATATCGTTGATTGCAATATTAAATAGCAGGCAGCTAAGCACAGATCCTTGTGGTATACCATTAATTTGATTGAATTTTTTAGATGTTATATTATTTGTGCGGACTCGAAAAGTTCTATTTTTTAGAAATGATACAACAAACTTCGGTAGGTTTCCTCGTAGTCCCCAGTCATATAGTGTTCGTAATACTTTATATTGCCATACCGTATCAAATGCTTTCTCTATATCAAAGAATAGTGCGTATGTGTTTTCGTTACAAATTAAAGAGTTTTTGATTTCTGTGTCCATACATACCAGATGATCAAGCGTGGATCTGCGCTTTCTAAATCCGCATTGTTCTGAATCAAGCAAACAGTTGGATTCAATGTACCATTCTAATCTACGGAGTACGATTCTCTCTAATATTTTTCCAATGTGGCTGGTCATCGATATTGGTCTATAGGATGTTGGTTGAAGTTTTTCTTTTGACTGTTTTAAGATGGGTATTATAATTGATTCTTTCCATTCTTCAGGGTAGATTTGTTGGTTCCAGATATTATTAAATATTGCGAGGAGATAGTTTTTACCACTTGCTGGGAGATTCTGTAGCATTTCCACGTGAATGTCATCAAAGCCTGGAGATGAGCATCGGCTTGTGTTGATGGCATTTTCCATCTCTCTCTCTGTGATTTGACAGTTGTATGGTTCTCGGTTCTCAGAATTAAAATTTATTTTTATTGTTTCGCTTTTGTATTTATGATCTAGGAAATCTTTTTGATGCTGTCGGTCGCTTGAAACTTTTTCGAAAAATTTTCCCATTGCATTGGCAATGTCTTCTGGGTCTGTTAATATTAATGTATCTATTTGAAGGGCTGGTATGTTAAGGGGTGAAGAAGTTCCTTTGATTTTTCTTATGTTTTTCCATAGTTGGGCTGTTGGGGTTGAAGTTTTTATTGTAGATAGAAATTGATACCATGACACTTTTTTTTGTGTTTTGATGGCTAGTCTTGCTTTCGCTCTTGCTTTTTTATAGTTTATTAAGTTTTCTATTGTCTTGTTTTTTCGATATGTTTTGAGAGCTAGCTTTCTTGCGCGTAGTAACAAGTTTATATTTTCTGTCCACCATGGAACTCTGCGTTTCTTGTTAGTACATGGTGTAGATTGTGGGATAGAATTTTTGCAAGCTTCATTTAATATGTTGTACAGGTTTGGGATACTTATAGGATTATCGTCATTATGTTTAAGTATCTGTTCTACAGTCTCTGAATATTGTTCCCAATTTGCTTTATTGATTTTCCATCTAGCTGTATCATTAATAAAGGTAGCGTTTGATTCGTGGAAATCTACTATAATTGGATAGTGATCACTGTTGCATAGGTCGTCATGCACCCTCCAGTTCAATTTGATGGCCAGACTTTGACTACATATCGTTAGGTCTATTGCTGATAAGGTATGTGAGCCAATTGCCAGATGTGTATAAGAGTTATCGTTTAGTAGAATGCTTTCCGTGGTGTTTTGTAGAAATTTTTCAATTGCTTTACCTCGTTGATTGAATGTGTCGTTGCCCCATATTGGACTATGAGCGTTAAAATCGCCAAATATTATATACGGTTTGCTGAGTTGGTCTGTTATATCAGCAATTTCTTGATGTTTCAGTAGTTGATGTGGCGGCACATATATGTTGCATAGGGTAGTAATCTGGTTTTCAATTACTGCTTGGCAAGCCACTGCTTGGATGTGTGTGTTTAATGATATTTTTTGTATAAAGCAGTTGCTTTTAACATATATTGCTACTCCTCCAGATGCTTTTAGACCCTCAGTATGATCGTATCTTACTTGTTCGTATTGTTTTATGTTGAAGTGTTTTGATTGTAGTAGATGCGTTTCTTGTAATGCTATTGATTTTGGATTAAATTTGGATATTAGTTGATGTAGTTCATAATGATTGTTTATTAGTCCATTACAGTTCCATTGTAGGAATGCTACGGTATTAATTGATTTGTTGGTATGATTTATTTTAGCTTTGATCCGAATCTTCGGATGGCAAATTTTCTAGTGCGTTTGTTATTTTTGTAAATTGAATTTTTGTAGAACGATGAGTTAATATTGGATATAGTTCGTGAAGCATATGGACAATTTGGTTTGGATCGGTTGAGTATAGAGTTGAGATACTCTTGATATCTTTATTGCCCTTTGCTTTGTCTAGAAACTCTCTAAGCTTTTCATAAGTTAAAGGATAAATTTTAAAAAATCACAATAATAATAACTATTTTTACTTTATTTTATTTTTGCCGATTACTGTACTTCTTTGTGTTCTTCCTTTTCCTCCCACCCCTTGGTCTTCTAATAATGAATTTTCAAAATGGCACAGCGATATTGCCAATTCCTGTTCTTCTTTCTGTTTCTTCTTCATATAGGCAGCAGCCAATTCTTCTTATCTTTTTCTTTTTCGTATACGTTTTGCTGCGTCTTTCCTTTTTGCAATAGTTAATGCATAACTGCATATGGGGTTTCCGCCAAATTCGTGCAATACTTCTTTTAAAGAATTTATAGTGGCTTGAGTGAATTCCTCTTTTACTTCCCAATTTTCGTATTTTGCGAACGATAAAGCCCTGTTTAGCGCCCCTTCCATAACCTTATTTAATTCTCGTAAATGTATTTGTAAAGACATATTTAGTTTAATTATAAATAAAAAAATCGGATGTGGCCATGCCTATAACTTTATCATACTTTTAAATATCCAAAATATGAAGAAATAGGATATTTACACGATTATTGATTAAAACTTTTTTATTATTATTATGGAGCAGAGCATAATAAAAAATAAAATTTAAAAAATAAGAAAAAAAATTTTTTTTTAATTTCCAAAAGGAATATTTACTAAAATAAGATATTTACACGATTATTGATTAAGATTTTTTTAATATCATTATAGAGAAGAATTTAATAAAAAAATTAAATTTGAAAAGAAAGAAAAAAATTATTTTTTTAGTTTACAAAATATTTTACTTTAACATACAAAGTATTATGAAAGAGTATTGTTATCGTGCAGAAAAAAAAATTGAGATTTTGATGATTTTAGGCATATTGGGGTCCCAGAAATAGAAAATCATCATTTCCAAAAAATGTCTGTAAGGGTGTCTGTAGGTGTGTGTGTGTGTGTGTGGTCAAATTTTATGTGCGCTCTACCGCAAAAAGTAACAGGAATTTTTTAACAATTTTTCGTATTTAGTCCATATATGTTAGATCGTTAGTAATTATCCCACTTCTGATGTTAGATCGTTAGTAATTATCCCACTTCTGATGTTAGATCGTTCTTCTTTTACTTCTAAAATATTGCCAATTTGTTGGCAAAAAAAATTATTATTCTTCCAAATTAGTGTTATTCTTCACTATTCTTCCTTATAATTGTTCTTATTCCTTTCTAGTTTTTCTTATATAGTTCCTTTTGTATTACCAACCTATTTATTACTATGCATTAACGTATTAACAGGCTTTACGGGGATTTCTACATACACGGTCGTTCTAATATTGTAACAGTTCTATTATCAGGTCCGCACTTGGGTAACATCTCCTTGTATTGGTATATTCATAGTCAGGGCCGTATCCCCTACTACTAATGCTAACATACATATTAAGACTTAGAACTGATTAGATTTTGGTTAAAATCCGTACACGGAAACGCAAAAAAAATAATATTTTGTAAACTAGAAAAAAAAATTTTTTTCCTTTTTTTTAAATTTTCTTTTTTTATTAAATTCTTCTCTGTAATAATATTAAAAAAGTCTTAATCAATAATCGTGTAAATATCTTATTTTTGCAAATATTCATTTTTAAAATTAAAAAAAAATTTTTTTTCTTATTTTTAAAATTTATTTTTTTTATTATGTTTTGCTCCATAATAATAATAAAAAAGTATTAATTAATAATCGTGTAAATATTCTATTTCTTTATATTTTTGATATTTAAAAGTATGATAAAGTTATGGGCATGGCCACATCCGATTTTTTTTGCGTTTCCGTGTACCGATTTTAACCAAAATCTAATCAATTCTAAGTCTCAATATATATGTATGTACTAAATACGAAATTTTGTTAAAAAATTCCTGTTACTTTTTGCGGTAGAGCGCACACAAAATTTGATCACACATTTTTTGGAATGATCATACTTCGTATGATAAAGTAAAAGATTTAAAAAAATTAATTTTAATAATAACGATAATAAAAATTCAAAATTTGTATTTTTTACCTGTATTTAATACAGGTTTCAATTTCAATTTCAAAAACTCATCGTGCCACCTTCCAGTGAACAACTTTGATGTTCAAGCGAACATGCAAAACAAAGAAATGCTTTATAATATATATTTTATTGTCTGGCGCGTTAAACAAACAAAGCTGATGGTTTTCCGACACGGGAACAGGCGACATACAATTACAGAAGCATTTTCAAGGTTAAGGCTAGGATATTGCGATGCGTTCTTGTATAATCAGCTTGCATTCAAAAACGGCTGAATAGATTTTCTTCAAATTTTGAAATTATATTAACGATAAATTAAGGACTGTTGTAAAATAATTGTTTTTTGCAATTTGTCTAATTTAGAATTAATTGTGTTTAAATACCCCATTTGTAATTTTTTTAACAAAAATTAAAATAGATGAAATAATTACTAACAAAGAATTATCAATTAAAAAAAAAAAAAATTGGCCAGGTGCAAAAAAAAATAGTAAAGCACCTTGCATTAAAAAACGGCTGAATGGATTTTCTTCAAATTTTGAAATTATATTAACGATAAATTAAGGACTATTGTAAAATAATTTTTTTTTGCAATTTGTCTAATTTAGAATTAATTGTGTTTAAATACCATATTTGTAATTATCAATTAATAACATTCTACTTATATAAATAATGTACACGTCTAAAAGAATTCATAAAGACATTTTTTGAAAATTTATTTTATCTATAACACATTATAAATGAAATTGCAAATAATTGTTCAATTAAAATCAGGCGGGAATAATTTGAGATGAAATGAATCATTATAGTTCAGTCATTATCACAAAGATGGGTAAGTGTTCTGTACAAATTAAAGCAAATTTACAGTTGCCTGTTTTATACAGTCGCCCAAATAAATCGAAATGATAATTTGTAACTCATATATTTTGAGTTACAATGCTAGAAATATTTTAAATTATCTCCCGTCTTATCTTATCTTATCAACACAATAATATTTTGTGGTGGGGATTTGCGTTTCGTTTCAAATCTACCACCAATGTTTTAATACCTATGTTTACTTTTTAGATGAATACAAAAATATTTTATTAAATAATATAAATTCGTATAATTTTAACTCGATTAAAATAGCATACAATATAAGTGTAGGTAATAAATGAATGTAATTTTCTATAATCAAAATAAATAATATAATATTATTATAAAAATATTCAAATTTTCATTTTCTTCAGTATTGAATTATTGTACTAACGAAGGAGTAAAACCCTTCAATACACTTCTGAACAATCAGCTTCTTTCTCTTTCGAAAATGGTTAAACATGGCTACACGTACAGCATTAGACATGATTAGACCCAGTGCCGGATTACACTATTACAGATATTAAGGCAGAAAAGGCGGCTGCCTAGGGGCATCGTTAATTTTAGGAGCCTCGTGAAAACGGAAAATATATTTATTTTACTTATAAATTTTCTTCTTAAAGTTTATCAAGAATCTGTGTTTTAAAGTAGTAGTAAATATAAAAATATTAGGGGGAGGGTCAAGCCGAATCTCACCCACTCTCACATGGGGGTGAAGGGGGTCTCGGCAAATATCATGTAATTTTTTTTATCTTACTAGTCCTAAATAAAAATAATTAAGGGGTAATGTCCACCAAATTTTTATTTTTTTTTTCCAATTTTTTTCTATTGGCTTAAATCATGCTAAAACTATCCTAGAATCAAAATCTACAACGCCCAAGTACTGATCTAAACTCAAAATTCGTTTAAATCAATTTTTCCCGAACTTTTATGCTGCAAAATCACCATCAAAATCAATCGGTGATAGAACTTAAAAAGTTTACATCCGATTGACTTGAAATTTTAACTGTAGCTTCTTCCTTAGATTATCTAGTGAAGTACATACGATTTTAGCGATTGATTAACAACAAAAAAAGTTATAAACAATTAAAGTCGATTTTTTTGTCGAAAAAAAAATGTTTTTTTCAAATATTTTATTGAGACTGTTTATTTTAATTATTGAGTAGTAAAATTAAAGACTAATTACGCAAGTAATAATTTTCTAGAGGACCCCGAAAATTTAACTACCTAGGGGGCCACAAATGTTTAATCCGACATAGATTAGACCCCACGGCTGCTTAAAGGGGTAGGTATTCTAGTTTAGAGGCATGAATTTCGGGCGGTTTTTGAAGCTCTGTACAAGCGAAACAAAAAATATTTTTACTATCAATTTTGTTATCATTTATTTATTGATATTTTAAGATTGCATAAAAATTAACCGAAAAAACCCTCAAAATTCACAAAGTGGGAGGTCCAAAAAAAAGGGTTTCTAATGTTCGAATGTACCGATTTATTTGAAATTTGGTGTGAATGTTCTTTATCGATGCCGTTATACCATGAACCGTGGAAAAGTAAAACAATTTTTTTTCACGAAATGGCGGCCGTTAAAAAATTTTTTTTTTATCATACAAAATATGAAGAAGTATTGTTATCGTGCAGAAAAAGAAATTTGAGATTGATTTTGATGAATTTAGGCATATTGGGGTTCCAGAAGCGGAAAATCATCATTTCCAAAAAATGTCTGTAATCTGTATGTGTGTGTGTATGTGGTCAAATTTACCTCAACCTCTACTTCAAAACGTAATAGGAATTTTTTAACAAAATTTCGTATTTAGTATTACTGATATATTGGGACTTAGAACTGATTAGATTTTGATTAAAATCGGTACACGGAAACGCAAAAAAAAATATTTGGCAAATTAAAAAAATTATATTTTTCTTTTTCTCAAATTTTAGTTTTTTATTAAATTCTTCTCTATAATAATAATAATATTAAAAAAGTATTAATCAATAATCGTGTAAATATCCTATTTTTGTAATTATTCTTTTTTCAAATGTAAAAAAAACTTTTTTCTTAATTTTCAAATTTTATTTTTTTATTATACAGTAATACTTCTCTATAACAAGATTTTTGCTATAAACAGTCAGTTTAACATGTAAACAAAAGTCAAAGGACTAAATTTTTACTCGTTATAGCCGATTCTTCGTTATAACCGGACTCGTTATAGAGGGGTTCTACTGTATTTTCCTCCATAATAATAAGTATGATAAAGTTATGGGCATGGCCACATCCGATTTTTTTTACATGTTTTAATTAACAATTCCGAATTTTTTAAAAATAGTAAAATTAAAAATTTTGATCTGAGCGTGGTTGAGGCGATAGAGGAATATATAAAAAACATTCACACCAAATTTCAAATAAATCGCTTCATTAGAACTTGAGATATCATGCACACCAGTTTTTTTTTGGACCTCCCACTTTTCCAGCTGATAACTTTCTGAATTTTGAGTTTTTTTGTCGGTTTAGTTGTTATGTAATCTTAATTATATAAATAAACAAATGATAAAAAAATGTATAGTAAAACTATTTTTTTCGTTTGTACAGAGCTTCAAAAACCGCCCGAAATTTATGCTTCTAGACAGAATACCCCCTTAAACCAGATAGGACATTGTGTGCGGTTAGTTACAGCAAAAACTACTCTGGATAACATCTTAACTGTGAGACATTTTCCCGACATGTTTTGTATTAAATTTTTCCGAAAATTGTAAAACATCGAAATTTTAAAACACTAATGCCCGTATTCACCAACTACAAATAGCGCTATTTGTCGAATAAAATGACATTATTACAATGCAAAACAATGCAAAATCTTGTTTTTATTCGACAAATAGTGCTATTTGTAGTTGGTGAATACGAGCATAAGAACAACATTTATAAATAAACTCAAGATTGAAATAAGCACCTAATATATAAAACGTATAGGTATTCTAAAAAATTTGGGTGGGTACTTGGTTGGGCACTCCAGTCAATAGGGACTGGACATGTGTCCACCCTGTTCCCCCCTCTGGCGCCGTCACTGTGTAATGTATAATTATTTTAATTTCTATTATGGTATGGTCGTACGGTCTTCCTAAACCAAAAACAATACACGTCAACACTGTATATCTTGATTATGTATACATTGTACAGTGTTGCGTATATTGCTTAATTCTAATCGCATTTTTTACAACGCTGGTCTAATGTGACCTCGTCAATGCTATCGTATTGTTTTTGGTTTTAAACAGACCATAGCTTAAAATTTAAATTTTTACTTTTTCAAATACTATGTGTTATAAGATTATTATAACATAAATTATAATAATAGTGTTGTAAATCAAATACAGTGGCCGTAAAAAGTATTCGTACACCCCTATCTTAACCATGTAAATTGTACATTTTGAAGCCATTCTTTGACACATAAAAGTCGCTTTTACAACAAAACTTTTTAGACATTTTTTGTTAAGAATTTCATTGTCTTCAATTTTGTATCTATACATTTTTCTATTTTGTCGCCCCGTTTCCGACTGACAACAGCTTAAACAAGACTGCGTAAAATACAAAAAATATTCTCATCTGTATCTCGGAAACGGTGTGACAAAATAGAAAAATGTATATAAATAAAAATGTAGGGAATAAAATTTGCAACAAAAATTACTTATACATTTTTCTATTTCGTTGCACCGTTTTTGAGATACAGGTGACAATATTTTTTGTATTTTACAGAGTCTTGTTTGAGCTGTTGTTAGTCGGAAACGGGGCGACAAAATAGAAAAATGTATAGATACGAAATTGAAGACAATGAAATTCTTAACAAAAAATGTTTAAAAAGTTTTATTGTAAAAGCGATTTTTATGTGTCAAAGAATGGCTTCAAAATGTACTATTCACATGGTTA
This sequence comes from Cantharis nigra, assembly GCA_958510845.1. Lineage (NCBI taxonomy): Eukaryota > Metazoa > Arthropoda > Insecta > Coleoptera > Cantharidae > Cantharis > Cantharis nigra. The sequence continues at coordinate 48,662,971 of OY294028.1, forward strand.
AGATAGGGGTGTACGAATACTTTTTACGGCCACTGTATATGTGTATTCATCATTTTGAACATAATAATATAGTAATCTTCAATACAACATAATATTATAATAAATTATCGTTGGATAACTGCAAAAGCAAATTGGAATTCTTCAGTTTTCTGCAGTCGTTATCTTGGCAAGGTTAAATCGCAGATATGCACTGTGCATGGTTTTATATGATTGCAAAATTTTTTACAACAGATGCTAAATTATAATATTACACCGAATTTATATTATGCATTTATACCTACATATATTAAATTAAAAATAATCAGTACGTAAATCCAATTCCTAATTATTATAACTTGTAAACTAATCTTTGAAGTTTATTCGAATTTCCTATGCTTATAGTTATAGTTTATAGTTCGAATAAGGTTTCTTCCATTTTATTATAAAACAATTTAAACGATCTTATAATATATTTAACGAAAACAATAAGAATTAGATATTAAAGTAAAGTGCAAAATTCCCACCCTTACGATTGATATAATTTTTAAAAGGCGGAGCTTATATTTCAGCTTAAACGTAGGTTTTAAAAGTAGATTCCTGTAAGTTTGCTATTGAACTACCCATTAACGCAACCAGACTATTTGTGAAGCTTGTTGCCTACCAACGAATTAATTAATTAATTTATACACCATAGCTGGTGTATGAATTAAAGCTAGATCGACGAAACCACACCTTAATGCCGCAAATACTCAATGACTGACCTTGTGATTTGTTTATTGTCATAGCAAATGCAAGCCGCACCGGAAACTGCAAGCGTTTAAAGTCGAATGGCATGACGGTCGTTATGCTATTTACTATCTAAACCCTTTATTAAAATAAATAAAGTTTACAAATACTAATTAGTATTTTAGGTAACAGCACCGGGCGGGAGGGCAAAATCTGTCCGAGAAGGACAGAGATGGCAAAATAAGCGATTTGTGCGCGTAAAAGTTTTTCTTTAGAAAGTTTAATTAAAACAAAAATTTCAGCTTTCAATTGAGGTAAAGCTATTAAAAACATACTGATTTTAATTCGGCAGGAGAAAAAATAATTATAATTCGAAAATAGGAAAATGTGACGAAAGAATGTACGAAAAAGTTGTTTTTATAATCAAAGGGCGCAACCAAATTACGCATACATATGCAAATTTGACAAAGAACTAAACTTAGAAGAAAGTTGTAGAAAAATAATGTAAAAAAGTCTTTGAGAAGCCTGAAAAAATTTAATTAACCAAATTAAATAGTGCTATCGTGTTCGCAGAAAGTGTAACATATAAGCAAATTTTAAATAATATAATATTGTAAGTAGTGGTTCGAATACACTTGCTATACAATACACATCGAATACACAGATGATTTAGCGTTGTTTATATAGGGTGCGTTCCACTTAAAGCCCACGACGACCATGGTCGACCACGGGCGACTTTTAAGCGTTCCACCTAAAACCGTGGCAGCCGCGGTCGAGCTCAAAACGTCATCAGTGACGTCACCGTTTGCTAGCCCACCACGACCACGAAGCCCATTGTAAAAGGTGGGTTGCCGTGATCATTTGAGTTTACACCAGTTTACACGCGCGAATTCAAAATGGAGACCAAAACTATTGCATTTTATAATGCCGATAAAGAAGAGTTATTTGAAGTGGTAGTTTCCAAATGTGATGCAGAACGTGCAAGAACAGGTAAATTATCTAATTAACATAAAATAAAAACCACAGCAGTGGATTGGTGTAATCGCTGGTTGAGTTACAGAGTTAGCTCGGCCTTCCGGTGTACTTACTAATTCCTCTGGTTTAACTGTACCATGACTTATGTCCTGATGTAGGGTATCAAAACTTGTAAGAGGTTACCAACATCAAGCAAATTGATTGTCACTTTAAAATTTGAATTTGAAAATTTAAAATGACATTAGCCCGCCCACAGAGATCACAAAAACCGTTCCACTATACTAAACGACCATGGCCGCCGTGGGCGAAAACGTATAAGTGGAACGCTAAATTACACGATCAAGCCGCGGTCGCCGTGGGCTTTAAGTGGAACGCACCCATAGCGTCGCCGTCGGCTGAGAATTTGTTTGTCGTAAACGACAATTTTGACTTTTTTAATCTAAGCATGCATTTAGGGGTTTTCGGACCTGCTCTTGCGATTACACTAATCAGAAAAAAGCTATCTCTTTTCATTGCTGAGATACTCAAAATTTTTTTACTGTATGAACCATGGTTTTGAGCTACTGTAACAATTTGTTTGCAGTATAGACCAATTCATGGCGTATACGTCAAATTTTCCATATAAAATTGGCATTTTAATTAGTCAAAATTTGTTTGCCATTCGTGTTTCTAATTATTGAAGTATTTTTAAAATTTGAATGGATATACTGCAAAGTAATTTTAAATGATTTGAAAAATTGTAGTAGGTATAATATTTTTTTATTACTGCATTGTATAAAGTTCTTATCAATATTTTGATAAAACTGCAAGGATATCTGTTTTTTGCGATAGTTACACACAAACAGGACTGTTGTTTTTCCTTTTAGCTTACTTAAGAATTTAATTAACGTATCTATATCAAGAAACTTTGCCGTATAGGTATACTTATTAAATTTCAACTTGTCATTTTAGTGGCGTTTACGGCAAACTCATTCCGAACAAATTTGTTAATATCGTCTAAAGTAAATTTGTACCACTTTTAGAAACATTTGGGTAATAATTAGAATTATTGCACTAATTTATAAAAAAAAAATTAGAAAATCCTATCGGTTAGTTTTTCCAATATATGTGTTTAAACATTCAAATTCAATTTCTGCAATTGTAAAAAATGGCGCTTACCGCAAAGAAATTCTCAGCCGACGATAGGGCAAGAACCATGTGTCTAAGACCAAAGGTTCAGTCACGAAAATTCAATGCGACGCGACGTCATCTTAAGGGGGTGTACACCATATTTTTAACCGAATTTGAATGGAATGTTATCAATAGCAACAAGTGCCATATTGAAAATTACTTTAGTCGTAGTGATCCTCAGTTCGAATTGATGTCCCAGAATATAACAGGACTAATTGTGGAACCGGCAAAGATTAATGAGGATTTGTTAATCAAAATTTCAAAGGATGATCGTTATATTTACTTGGGTGAAGACAGTGTAAAAGGAGTATTTCAAATTGATGAAATCATTCAAGGACGTAAAGGAAATTTACAAAATTTAAATTTTAAAAATTATTTCCATGAAACTTTGTATTCCTGCGTGAAACTGGGTAGCAATATCTTTGATAACGTTCGATATATTAGGTTGTCAAATATCTTCCTTCCGCCTTTTTGCTCTTTATTCAATGCTTTATAAAAAGTGTTACAGTGATCGGATTTAGTTCAAATATGCGCCGTTTTGTTCGATAATCTGTTTCCATCTAGACGGCAACTTCATAATACCCCCCTCGTAGAAGCCCCCCTCCTTATTTGCGAAGAACTCGGACAGCCACTTTTCACAAGCCTCTTTTGAGTTCAACTGTACACCACCAAGGGCGTTCGCCATGGACAGGAACAGGTGGTAATCACTTGGCGCCATGTCCGGGCTATATGGTGGATGCGATAAAACCTCCCATCCGAGCTCCCGTATTTTCTGACGAGTCATCAACGAAGTGTGTGGTCTGGCGTTGTCCTGGTGGAACACTACACCCTTCCTGTTGGCCAATTCTGGACGCTTCTGGTCGATCGCCTGCTTCAATCGGTCCAGTTGTTCGCAGTAGATGGTAGAATTAAGCGTCTGGCCATATGGGAGCAGCTCATAGTGGATGATTCCCTTCCAATCCCACCAAACACACAGCAAAGCCTTCCTGGCCGTCAATCCCGGCTTGGCCACTGTTTGGGACGATTCACCGGCCTTCGACCACGACCGTTTCCGCTTGATATTGTCGTATGTGATCCATTTTTTGTCGCCAGTCACCACCCGCTTCAAAAATGGGTCGAGTTCGTTCCGTTTCAGCAGCATATCGCAGGCGTTGATTCGGTCCAGAAGGTTTTCTTGCGTCAAATCATGCGGCACCCAAACATCAAGCTTTTTTTTGTATCCACCTTTCTGCAGATGGTTTAAAATGGTTTGGTGACTAACTCCCATCTCCTGGGCGATGCCACGAGATGCCACATGCCGGTCTAACACGACGATTTCCATTATTTGATCGGTATTCGTCGTCACAGGTCTTTCGCCGGCTGGCTTATCCATGGTGTCGTTTTCACCGGCTCTGAATCGTCGAAACCATTCCTCCGCGGTTCGAAGTGATAGAGTACCATCCCCCAAAACATCATTAATCTCACGGAACGTTTCTCTAGCGGATTTGCCTTTAACGAAGGAAAACTTTAAAATACTGCGAATTTTGGAGTTAGTGAACTCCATGTTTACACGTCTACAACTGTTGAACCCAATATCCAAACTAATCATGCATAGCGTCGTTTTGTAGGTTATGTCAAGACCTGTCAAATGATGTATAGTATTGTCAGATACGAGCTCTGTAGCGCTTTGTACATAGCCGCGAAATTCAAAAGACAAAAAGGCGGAAGGAAGATATTTGACAACCTAATATAATGTAGCACAACCGACTGACGTGAACAGTAGTTTTGAAAACTTGTGCATCCTGAATGAAGTCTTGGTTCTTCGACCAAATATAATTATATAATTATGGAAGCGGTTCAGAAATAATTCATTTAAAATGGTTGAAGTGAGACATACGGTTTATTCAATAGATGTTGAAGGATTTAATATACCTTAATTTATACCAAAAGAACTAGCAATTTATGACGGTGAAATTATAAAACATTATCTTTTTAAATCGCCATGTCTGTTTGGTGAACTGAATGATAAATGTACAATTCAAGTGCATTAGTTAGAAAACAATCATCACGGCATACCTTTCAATTCCGGTTCAACGGATTTAAAACACTTTAGTGAAATTGTAATTCAGGAAACCGAAAAAGCCGACGTAGTATTTTGCAAAGGACATCAAAAAATTGACTTTCTTGAACCCATTTTGGGGAGAAAAATTTTTCAACAACTTGAAAATGAGGACGACTTGGACTGCACATTTTATCCAGAAGTCCATCTATGTAATAATAATCATAAATTTGAAATGGCATCTTGTTCGATGAACAATGCCATAAAATTATACAATAGTATTCTTTTTTCAAAAAATTAATGTAATTACCTCATCTAAGATTCAATAAAAATTTTAAAAATTGTTTATTTATTTAAGATTTTAGTTTACAAAAACCTACAGTTACTAACCTCGACCAATAACCATATATTAATTAATAAAATTACATCATTTTAATATGTTCTTCGATAAAATAGAAAAATAAATAAATAAATAGAAGTCGGTATCTGAGGTTCTTACATTGGATTTGTCGAGCGGTATCCTAAAGTAATTATAAAAATTCACTGCACCCCATTTTTTGAGAATCACTAGTCTAATTAATAAACATAACGTTAATTCGAGTATTTTACATATTTTTAAATATGTATCTATATAAAGATGTATGTTTATATTATCATCAATGTAACTATTGTATATTAATAAGTTAAAATAAAAACAAATGAAAATCTTAAAAATTTTTATTATTATCCAAGAAGTATATGGAAGAGGTTCATTTGGGTAGCGAAGCTAAAATATTACAAGTTCGATTATTAATTATTGATAATATGAATTCTATGTTGATATTATCAACTATTTTAAATGGTACGTTCTATATAGCATGTCCCAAAAATGTTTTGTATGGATACGCCTGTTTGGAGTACGAAAATGATTTTAATGAGACTAATAATAATTGTTCATGGAAATTAATGGATGAAACAAAAAACATCAATATTTGTATATTTACGATCGATTTTAAAACACATTACATTTTTATTACAAGTTGAAATTAATCAATAATTCAACAAAAAGTATCGAAACGAAATTGGAGAAAGTTCAAATTAACTGTAATATACCGCACGATGATAATATTAATATATTATTATTATTATTTAAAGAACCTCAATGTAATAATTTAAAAAAGCTATGACATCGATTGCAACTAATACTTACATTAAAATGAGGTTTCCATTTGTATACGAGTATATTCAAAGAAATACAAAAGTACTAATTTAATAAAAAATATGTTTTATTTAATAATTTAAAAAAATTAATCTTAAATTGGATTTACACCTGTAAACGGATTATAATTATATACAGAATCGGTCAAAAGTAAAGAATAAGTAATCGTATTGGCAGGAAAGTCCTTTAACGATTCGATTTCTAATTTAATGCTTAACATGGGCTCTGCAGCTTGCTCGTTTTGTTTTGACATGTCAATAACAAATATCGGTTCTTGTTTAAACATTTGAAAATCTAAAAGCGGTTCAGTTTTATCGAAATATTTTGTTTGGAAACTTATATACTAATCATCATAAGCGAGAGCATATCGTTTTTTGACTAAAATCGTTGTGTCTTTTCTCGTAAGGATATCGAACATGATTTATATGAATCCCACAACATCGCTGATTTCACATTCGGATAAAGTGGAGGCATTTTCTAATCGATTATTTCGTTTATTGATTTGGAAGGCGACAAATAACCATCGCGGGCGTCTATTTTGAACCGTGTTTTGGATTGCCCATATTAACATATTTGTATGCGTTGGAAGCGCGGTGTAATGGAATAAATGGCGGGAATGAAAGCCGATTTGAACTTCTTTTTCATGATTTATATGTTGTAGATTTGCAGCTTTGCAGAATCGCCTGGGATTATATCAGAAACTTTCCAATTAATTTTTGTAATTTTTATTGTCACCTCGCCTTTGTAGACATCTTCATCCGATTTAGATCGGATAAGGATAAGTTCCTGTCTCATATTTAATTATGTTCTTTTTGTATCCCGCTGCTAAACCGAGGACATGACTTATGCCCGTACTAATAGTCGAGGATCAATCCGAGATTACGGATTAATTCTTGGATCGCTCGAAAATGCTACCAATAGTTGTAGTAATCCTAGATCCGCCACGATCCGAGATCAATATTGAACCTTTTTCAACAATCCTGCTCAACCAAGATTAACTCTCGGATCGTCGTTGGTGCATGCGAGATTTATGTTGTCAAAGTGTTTAGCCACCTCATGAAAATAAAGTTTGCTACCTAAAAATATCATTTGTTAACCTGAAATAGAATATTTTGATGAAATGGACGATTTAGATGTATATTTTGATTATTTATAGAGCATTATGAAGAAGAAATTTCCTAATTTGATTAGGAAATCACAATTAAATCTTTAGTTTTGTAAATCATATAAGTTGTTTATTTACTACATATTAAATAATGCCATATTACTTGCCTTAATTAATAATTAAGATTAAAGAGTATAAGGTATAAATGATATAAAAGTTTCAATAAAAAGAGAGAAATTAAAATGTTAAAATTAGAAATCAAAACATTCGAATGTTTTCTATTTTTCTTTATTCGTTAAAAATAAATATTTTTTGTAAAATTTTTAGACATTCCCGCCGTAACTGTGAAAATTTTGCCGTAACTTCACAAATCTTTTTTCTATTTTCTAGAGTTATTACCACGTGCAATTCGAATATCACCAAATATTACTAAATATATTACCAAATCTCAGATCAAATAAGAGATTCACCGATCCTACCCGAAGCCGGGACTATTTGTTACGCTAGGATCGTTGCTACGATCTAGGATTGACGGATCCAGGCTTGATCCGAGAATTGATTCTTGACTATTAGTACGGGCATAAGAGCTATCATGACTGTAAAAATTTTCTTTTCCGAATAGCATATTTAAGATTCTGCGCCATCAAGACTCCAACCGGCGTTAGATAATGCAGCAACATCATCTTTACTGTATCCGCAGCGACCATAAATTAACGTTGATAAGTTGATATGCCCGGAGTTCTACAAGATTCGATCACGGCGTCCCCCAACTGGTATCGTATTTCTTCAAAGTGGAACAAGGGATCGTTGAGTTGATAGGTTTTGGTGCCATCTTTTTGGACTGATTGTGCCTTCGATGTAAATTTTACTTGCATAAGTAGCAGTTATTTGCTTCCCTTTCTCGATCACGATTCTAATCTCGTCCAAGTTGGAAAATGAAGTATTTTGTGGATGATACCTATGAATAGAATTTTCCACAACCAAATCCTTGTGAAAAACGTCCGTAAAAATAGTGCTTAATGACCGTTCTTCTTGCATTTTTTTACTCTATAGCCCAATGATTCTAAATCGTACGTCCATTTAATGATGTTGGATGTGTAAGTGGGGTTTCTTTTTTATATTATCGAGATTTAATCCCATTACGTTTTAATTCTAAGCGAATTGTACTTTGTATACAATTGTAACTTGTATGTAACATAACTTGAGGGTTAAGTTGTGAATAGTATTAGTTAGTACAGGCAAATATATAGGTATGCTACGCTCCTTAATTAGCCTATATCCTGGCCCCACCGACACGTCAAATTCGAAAATTGTATGACTCTTTGTAATCCATTTCTATATGATCCCCCGATAATGTTGCAGTCCACATGTATATTTGTGGCTCGCATTATTTGAACATCGAGATTCAACTTGTATCTGATGTCAGCTTGTAATACTTGTTTAGAAAATCCTAGCATTCGTCCAATAGAATCGGGTTTAGTAAAGTCAATATCAGTTGGTGATGTTTTTTCACATTTTAAATTTTTGGTGTTGGCATTTAACACAAATTTATCACATACGGAATCTTTGATGATGTCGTACAAGCGTACAACTCGTTAATTTCGTAAGCACCGAGAGGAATAGTACAAATTTTATCACCATAATAAAGTCATTTCCTTTAAAAATATTTTTTATCGAATTACATACGTAAAATCTAATAAAACCTAAAACGTATTCATGTTTCGGATCTAATTGAATTGGAGGATAATAATCCACGCTTAGCTCATTACGGACACCCGTCAAGGTCAATGTACACGACATAATTAAAACAATAACGATGTTACAAATATTTATTCGTGCAAAAATTTTAAACATAAATGTCCGCAAAATACCGTGTTGTACGATTGGACGCGATTATAATTATAAACAATTTTACAATTTTTGAAATATTTTACTAGTTGTATAGTAGGTATCAAATCCCCGAAACTATCAAAATAAAATACATTATTTTTGGATTTTTTATATGCAACCCAGTGGGTGCCCCTATTACAATTTAAATCTAAATTGACAATTTTACAATCGTACTTTTTAGGTTTATAAAAAATTTATAAGTAGTAACGAAGAGCTGTGTTGGAACGTTTAGCGAATTGTTTTCGAACCGAGATTAACCTCATATAATTGACAAGTATGATGCTAGAGAGCAGAGTTTCTACGATTTATGTTATGAAGTTTTCTTATGCTTTTTTTTGCCTTTTTCATCATTTTGTGCTTATTTGAAGCCTGAAGAAGAATTGAACTTACAATAAAATTTACGCAAAAATAGTTTATAATTATTGGTATCTGGTCATCAAATTTTGAGGCGATTATGAACCAAAAGGCATAAAGAGTACTTTATTGTTGCTTTCAGGTACACATTGTTCCAGCTTTTATATTTCTTCTTAGAAATTAAAAGTAATGGAAAATATGAATAAATTAACAGTTTACAATTCCCAAACTTCTTCCTCCATATGTCAAAACGATTCAGCACCATACCATTTACTTGAACCTTTACATATTGACGTAGTAATATTCTTAATATGCACAAAAAATTAATTTTTATTATAACTTTAATTGGATAAGTTAAACGTTGTCTCCAAAATAAAGATGTTAAGGTGTTATAATATCTTAGAATGGCCAGGTAACAGCCAGAATTTAAATCCGATTGAAAATCTTTGGGGCACTATGAAACGAAAAATTACCGATAAGAATACAAAATCTATAATACAATTTTAAAATTTCTTAAAAGTTGTATGGCAGATGGCAGAAAGTCATTACAGACGAAATTAACATCTTAACATTTCGTTAAATCAATGCCTGCCCGGTTAAAAAACGGTTTTAAAAATTAATGCGGGTTCTAGGAGGATGCTAATAAAATACCTGTAATGTAAAGACATTAAATACATTTTTGATTTCATATTTCTATCTAGTCCAGTCAACGAAAAATTATAGAGGGAAATGTTGGGAACACAATTTTTGACATCGTTACTTTGTTTGGACTAGTTAGGAGGTAAACATATCAAAAGTCCTCGCCCGTAGCCCTTGAGCCGGGGGGTAGTGAGGGTTTGAATGTCCCATTTTTCAGTTTCTTGCGTATATCTCGGAAAATATACGTCCTAGAGAGATAACTATTCTATAGAAAATGAAAGCATTATTTATTCAGTCAAGTTTTTTGATATCTTGTATAGTTTTGGAAGCATTAATGTAGTAGCCTGGTAACTTGCACGTTTTTCTACGTCTTTATTGGGAATTTTTTTTCTAAGGGAAAATATAATTCAATGGTTTTGGTTTCTTTAATATGTTATTATTAACATCTAAAGAAAACAAAAAAAAATTTTTTTTATTATTATTATTATTATTATTATTGGTCAAAGTAAAAAGAAGGTACATAACTGGCCCGGGTGATTTCGGCTCTTGAGGACAACGGAAATAAAAAAATCAAAAAAAGAATTAATCTATAGACTTGTCGTTATCGTTGGAACTAGGATCTTTTTTTTTCCATCCCTAACTTTCCATTTTACAGCCCAATTTGTGCCTGAAAATAATCAATTTAATTTTGTTATTATGTTCAGGCACAAATTGGGCTGTAAAATGGAAAGTTAGGGATGGAAAAAAAAGATCCTAGTTCCAACGATAACGACAAGTCTATAGATTAATTCTTTTTTTGATTTTTTTATTTCCGTTGTCCTCAAGAGCCGAAATCACCCGGGCCAGTTATGTACCTTCTTTTTACTTTGACCAACAATAGTAATAATAAAACATTGTAAAATTAAGTCAAAGAAAGAATTTTTTGTATCCTTTAGATGCCAATAATAACATACTAATAAACCAAAACCATTGAATTTCATTTTCCCATAGAAAAAAAATTGCCAATAAAGACGTAGAAAAACATGCAAGTCACAAGTCTAAACCTTAATACTTCCAAAACTAGACAAGATATCAAAAAAGTTGACTGAATAAAACTTGTAGCTAATTTAATCAGATTTCATTTTGTATAGAATGGTCATATCGCTAAGACGTACAGTTTCTGAGATATCAGCAAAAATCCGAAAAATGGGACATTCAAACCCCCCCTTCTCCCCCGGCTCAAGGGCTAAGAGCGGGGACTTTTGATATGTTCATCTTCTAACTAGTCCAAACAAAGTTACGAAGTCAAAAATTGTGTTCCCAACATTTCCCTCTATACCTTTTCCTGTGCATTCGTTGCCTGGACTAATCGTTTGATACACTTTTTAATAAACATTTTTTAATCCTCGTTTCCTGTCACCATCCATTTATTAATATTTTTTTTTGTAATGTGTACTTAAATATATATGTACTTTATCATTTCCTACTAAAAATTTCTCGATTTTATTACGAAAATAATTAATGATAGAGAAACTACCTGGGCAATAACAATTCTCAACTAACATTTGCGCATGGCTATTCGTGTTACGAACTATTGATACTTGCTCCTTAGCAAGTATCGTTTGAATCGCAAATGAACCAAGTTGAACCGTTCAACATTTTTGTTGGAACGGCGGTTTGTTAGTAATCCAGGATTGCGAACTGGTAACTTGTGTCTGTTGGAACGACATTTCATTAATGCGCTTGCGTTGTAGTAATATTACTGAAGATCTCGTTGTTGGAACAAACCTTATGTGTTTTATGTTTGTGATACTTTGTAGTGTTTTTACCGCACTTTTTGTCAATAGGTTTTAAAATACTCTTCAGTGTCTAGATAAGTAACAAAGGGCACTTTATCTCGGTTTTTAAAATTTTTAAATTTAACAACTTCACCGCGTTGAGGCATGTTAACCTTGCATGTATTAATTTTACCACAATCACTTACATGTTTACGTAACTTTTCTTCGGAGTAAAAATAATGTAAGCACTGATCGCAAACGTAAATTTTTCCTTTATGAACTGAAGTTTGCTTTGCTATCAATTTGCTTAGATCCTTTATCCAACAATAATGATAAATTATGGGGATGTCGTCTTCTTCCTTATACATGGACTGGATAAGCAACAAATTCACGTGACGCGGTTGTTTGCTTTTAGTAATTTTGAGAGGAAGTATCCGATGTTTCTTCTCATTGGATGTCGGCTATATATAAACGTTTATAGAAATGTTATTAAGTTTTTCAAATTTTTTAACTTGATCCACTGTTATTATTGGAAACTTTACTTCGTTTAAATTTAGCACTTTCGAGAAATGGGGGTAGGATGAAGTCCTTTGGGGGTGATCATTGGATCCTACTGGATATAAGGCCGACACCACCGCCCAAGCAAAACATGCGTCATTAGTATTTTTTATATTGATACAGGACTTCTTCTTTTCAATAACATCTGGTAACGCGACATAAGTGGAGCCCCGCAAAGGTTCATATTTATTAATATTTACAGCCAAATTTACCACAGTTTCCAAACTCCACCCTGAGTCCCTGTCACTGAACTCGTCCATTTGTACCAGAATCTTGGTCTCCCTACTCTCATCTCACCATTTTTTTCACTTGGTATCCATACCAATTACAGAATTTGGTTTATTAAAATACATAAATTCCACGTCACCGCAAGCCATTTTTCTATACTCGCAACCAAATGTCACATTCAGTTTACCACAAATTGCGCATCTTTTAGAAAATCTCGCGGGTCGGTATGCGTCAAATTTACTACGACCCCCGTACGAATACGACTTTTAAAACTCGAAGCGACTTCTTCCTATTTAACTCTGCTACTCCTTTGATTACTTTTTGAAGCACCACCGCGCCTTGATGATTTAAAGTTTTCATGGCCACCCGGTAACCTAAAAGTATTTTTTATAAAGAAATGCACATTCCAAAACAAAAATAAAGAAACTTACCTTTAATCTTACCGCTGCAAGAATCCACATGGCTCTTTTCACCCACAAAGCTTTATTAAGCATTTGAGTATTTTTTGAACTGTTATTAATCCATTTTTTAATATTTTTTGAACTACTAGTTAATTGAATTACAGCTTCCCTTATTATTTCTTCCGTTCTTGAAGCGGTTTGCCCTAGTATCGAAGAAATCTTTTATACAACTTAAACTTCACTATGTGTTCACCAAATCGCAGTCACCACTTAATTAAATATTTTAATACAAGTATGATTTTTATATTAACATAAATATTTGTTTGTTTAATGAGGTAATTAATTTACTCATCCATAATTAAATCGAACTAAATAAAATATTTTTAAAAATTATGAAATTTATCTTTGAGGCCCCTAAAAATTTGATCTTACTACGTAATGGTTTGTTTATTTAATGAGGTAATCAACTTACTCATCAATATTAAATCGAACAAAATAAAATTTTTTTTCAAAAATTATAATATTTGCCTTGCAGGTCTCTACAATAATTGTGAGACTTACTACGTAATTCTTTGTTTTTTTAATGAGGTAACTGCTTGTTTGTTTGTTTAATGAGGTAATTAAGTTACTCATTCATATTAAATCTAACCAAATAAAATTTTTTTTTAAAATTATCTGGCTTTCGGAGGAACACGCGCATGCATGACTTATTTGTCATATAAGATACATTCCCGTGGTCAAATGGGCCGTAAGCGTCATCTGCTGGCCAATAGGGTCTAAATCACACCGCATTGCCAAAAGGGCCTAAACCAAACCCTATTTCCAAAAGGGCCTAAGTCACACCCCTTGCCAAATGGGCTTAATCCACACTCTGTTGCCAAAAGGGCCTAAATCACAACCTGTTGCCGAAAGGACCTAAACCACCTCCGTTCCCAAAAGGGCCTAAGTCACACCCCGTTGCAAAAGGACTTAAACTATCCCCGCTGCCAAAAGGGCCTAAGCGTTTCTCTGTGAACAATGGTGTCTAAGCTCCACCCCGTGGTCAATAGGTCCTAAGCCCCACCCCGTAGCCAATAGGGCTTAACGTCCTGTTATACGTATGTGGTCAATGATATGCCGCACTTCGTGGGCAATAAGGCCTAGCCACACCCCCTGACCAATAGGGCTCAAGCCACACCTCGTGGCCAATAGGGCCTAACGTACTTTACTTGCTAAACCACATCCCCTGACCAATAGGGTCATATCTTCAGCAAACCGGAAGTAATTGTCTTCGAAATACTTAAATAATTGATTGGAAACAATGCCTATTGTTATAGGATAAGATGTCAAACCACACTCCCATTGTTCTATACGCTGTGACGTCATCAAAACCAACACTAAATGTTGGCTAAATATTTAAACAATGCTACGTCAGCAGACCGGAAGTAAATGCAGTTGAAATCTTCCCATGTTAATTTCCATAAGAAATTGGCGTAGTACCCGCATAGTTAGTCTACTATCAATATTTAGGTATCTTAAGTAACTATATGTAAATAACTAATTTTTGCGTTTTTTTGTAGATACGGCGTTTTCAGTTATGAGGGCAGTATTAAGGTCAGATGTTTTTGGCTATCTTATTTTTATTTATCTTTGCGGATTCAATTTTATGTCAAGCTTCCGAGTCCAAACTTTTCATGTGTTTACGTTGTCGGTCCTATAAATTTCAATTTCTTAGTTTCTTTAGATGTGGAAATTTGGATTACATGATTTACCAAAAGTTTGGGATTTGTTTTATACTGTAGGTAACGTTTTATTCTGATGTACATACGTAATTAATTTTTCGAGAAATTTTGAAGAATAATAATCTACGTAATTTATTTTATCTGTTTTATTATTTATTTAAATTAATTTTTTTTTCCAAATCCGGTTTTTTATTTAAATTTTATCTGTACGAACGTGGTTTGATTGTGTTAATTATCTACTTTAATTTTAACTTGAAATACTGATGTTCATATAGCAGCTCAAAATTTTTATGAAACAAATACACCTAAAGTTCTAAAAAAGATGCGGAAACGTCAATAGAGAATAAAAATTCGTGCAGCAATGAAGTATAAAGTAGAAATCAATTTGTTATGAAAAGGTATAATGAATTCTGGGTGTCGATACTGTGCAGGGAGCTCTTATATGAAAGAACGAAACACCTCCCAAGTAACATTTTGAAGAGTTAACACCGTGTTAACACCGGGCTAACACTGCGGTGTTAATTGCATAAAAGTGTAAATTCCGTGTTAAACACCTAGTTATCTAGGTGTTATACACGTGTCTAAGTATAGTTTGCCGAGTGTTGAAACACCATAGAAACACCAGAGGAAACACGGTGGTAACACCGAGCTGACACTGGTGTTTTGTAGAGTTAACACCGTGTTAACACCGGGCTAACACTACGGTGTTAATTGCATAAAAGTGTAAATTCCGTGTTGAACACCTAGTTATCTAGGTGTTATACACGTGTCTAAGTATAGTTTGCCGAGTGTTGAAACACCATAGAAACACCAGAGGAAACACGGTGGTAACACCGAGCTGACACTGGTGTTTTGAAGAGTTAACACCGGGCTAACACTACGGTGTTAATTGCATAAAAGTGTAAATTCCATGTTAAACACCTAGTATGTTACTGTGGTGTTAAAACACTCGGCAAACTATATTGAGCCCCGTGTTAAACACCAAACTGGCACATGTTATACACCAAAAAACACCAGAGAGACATCATGGTAACACTGAACAGGCACTGGTGTATTACTGGTGTTATTGTGGTGTTTTAGCACTCGGCAAACACCATAGAGCTACGTGTTTAACACCAAAAAAACACCAGAGAGACACCATGGTAACACTGAACAGGCACTGGTGTATTACTGGTGTAATTGTGGTGTTTTAGCACTCGGCAAACACCATAGAGCTACGTGTTTAACACCAAAAAAACACCAGAGAGACACGATGGTAACACTGAACAGGCACTGGTGTATTACTGGTGTTATTGTGGTGTTTTAGCACTCGGCAAACACCATAGAGCTACGTGTTTAACACGTGAAAAAAAGGTGCTAAACCCTGGATTTACACCTCGCTAACACTAGAGTGTTTAATTTTATGAAGTGTAAATCCGGTATTAAGCACCTAGTTGACACGTGTTAAAACACCAAAGCAACACCAAAGAGACCCTTAGTAGATACTGGTGTATTACTAGTGTTACTGTGGTGTTTAAATACTCATATTTAATCACACATTTAATCTTTCACTTTATCATTATATTTATACATTATACACTGATTATAATTTATATGATTTATTTATTAAAATAAATATTTATTAAAAAAAAAAAAAATAAGTTAAGCTTTTAATTTTTCGTGGTCATTATCTTCATCGTCCTCTGGATTCCTGCAAAAACATATTCTATATTATTTTATATTGATGTTTATATTTGGTACACGAAGTACCAAACGATAATAAACTTACCTTGATTTATTTAGTCTTTTTTTGGTTTGCTTTAAAAATTCTTTGAAGAATTTTTTCAATTCATCCAAAGTATAATTTGGATGAATTTTTAATACTGTAGAAAACACTGTTTTTATTACATCAGGAAATTCTACTTCAAAACTTTGTTTTGCCGAAGTACCTTTCCAAGTATACATTTGATAAATTTTATCATTTGCCAAGTATACGGAAATTGTCCGGGCAGCGGCTTGTCCATTTTTTTCACCCAATTTGGACAACATGGTAATCTGAATATTAACGATTATTATTATTAACTATGTTCGGCTAACTCATTCAGCACCCGGTATATAAATGTGAAATGTATTTTTTTTTGTCGCGGGTTATCTTCGACAGTACTGAATTGACTTGATTTTTTTTTAAATGATAGAGTCAGGGTGACTCAATTTCGATCCCTCTTAATACGCAATTTGAATGCACCAAAATTGTGTAACGGCACAAAATTGCGGGTAAGGTGTTTAAAAAGGCTGAAATTTTAACTAGCTGTGAGAAAGGTGATATTGTTTGCATTCCGAGGATTCTAATGATAACAACGGACTATCCTTTTGAATTCAAACGTCTTCAATTTTCCGTGAAAATTTGCTATGCGATGACTATCAATAAAGTACAAGGTCAAACATTGAAACTAGTAGGCATTGACAATTCAGATCCCTGCTGCACTCATGGGCAATTTTTATCTCGCATGTTCTCGAGTTAGTTCGGAAAATAATTTGTTTAGTTATGCACCCAACCAGAAAACGCGTAATATAAATATGTAAAGTTTACGAATTTTATACCTGTCCAGGTGGTCGAAGTACATCTACTCAAGCCCGTGTGCAGGATTTCTTCATGGGGGGAGCTTACAAAGAAATTTCTAAATTAAATACATAATATTAAATTATTATATCAATTTTTCAAATATTAAAAAAATTAAAAATTTAAATATTAACTCAAAATAGTTTGTACTATTGTACTTTTGATGAGAAAGTATATCAATTTCTAGACTCACACTTCAGTTTTTTGATACTACAAAACTTGCAATTAGTATATAGTAATAAAAAATATGATATATAATGCAATACAGTAAAAGCTCTCATATCCGAATCCCTCGTATCCGAAAATTCTTAGAATTTATTGCGTCAACCGAAAGAAGCTTACGAGGTCAACGCGTAGGCAGACTTTGGTTTCATGTTGTGGTATTCTATCATCTATCCGAAACATTCGCTATCCGAACGGAAATGAGTTCCGTTCATTTCGGATACGAGAACTTCTACTGTAATAACATCCACGGCAATGCAGCCATTAAAGCTTGAGACGCGATACCGTTGATCACCTTTCTGCTTAGCGTTAATGCATTCTTACCGTGTCGTTTCTAGTTAATATTGGGAAAACTTAAAAGACGAAAATTAATTACCACATGAAATTCGTCTTTGACAAAAAATATTATTCCAACTAAATATAAACGTAAGCCAAAATTTTGTGGGTTACTTCATTTTTATACGTAGCAATTTCTTCTATCCATTTCGGCCCAAGCCAAAATATATTAAATTAAAATATTAAATATTTAGTTTTTTTTTCAAGTTGATACTTTTAATGAACGGTCAAAGTTGATTGCGGCGGCAATGCAACACTGGACCGAAATGGGTTAACAATTGGCTGATATCAAGTATGGTGTAATAAAAAACGAAAAAGTAAGAGGAAAAATAAATTTAAAAAAATTATCTATTATGTGGAGGTAAATTTACAAGTTAGTTGTATTCGATAAGTTATTTGCTTAAACAAATTAATGCACTTCTTGTATTTTCTATGATTTATTTTTGGCGACGCGTTTCGACCTTTTAACGGGCCTTAATCATGCCAAACTACTTAGGAGAAAACACAGAATTAGCAACAATCATAGTGAAATATAAAATAAAACATCTTACTTGTCAAGTTTTAGGCTTCTATACAACGTATAGGAAGAAGCCTTATGATCTGGCTCCGTGTCTGTCGGTCCGCATGATTAAAAAAAAAATTTCCGTTGGTATCTACCTATTTAAAAGATTAACGCATTAAAAATTCTAATAGAATAAAGCCCAAATAATTTAATCTTTGAAAAAAGTAGATGTATAGAAGCCTAAGAATTGTCGCAAAAGCGAGTTCTCTCTTGGTTTCAAAAGCTACACTGATAAAATGTAACTATTTAAAAATAGGTTGCAAACTCAAATGTCGCTCATTAGACTAAAAAATTACAAATTAAAATTAATATTAAAATCAAAAAAAAAAAAACAAATTATAACGGACTTCAAAAATTAATGTAAATTTGTTATCATCATATGATAAGACCCGCGAGTTGGTACAGTGGCGTACTCATACTTTCGAGTTGTTCGTTTAGAGGGTTGTTATGGGTATTTTCCTTTTGTGATTTGTTGTGGTACTTCTGCATCTCGATAGCTTCCAGCAGTTTGCGCTTTTGCATGTTGTCTTCCGCATGTAAAACTTTTGTAGCATCTATGTTGAGCTGGTGTTTATTATAGGCCAGATGTTTTCTGACTTTAGAGTTCTGGTCAGTTTTTTGGTGTTCTTTTTCCCTTTTCTAGGGCACGGCCTGTCTCTCCTATATATGTTGCCCCGCAATCCTTGCAGTGTAGCTGATATACCCCGTTTTTTTCCCTGATCTACCTTTGGTTGTGTGTTTGTAATGATGTTGAACAAGTGAACAGTGAACGTGTTTGAGGTTATGTAACGAGTGTCTACATATTTTTTGTATTTTGGTCTATTGTGAAGTTTAACGATGACTAATATTAACGAAAAAAATGACGACGAAATTGTCTACGACGGCCAGAAGAAATTATTAGTCGAGTTGAAGAAACTAACGGTCAAATCTTTTTTGACTTCTGATTCTACAAGAAAACATAAACGGTTGGAGCATTTGCTTCAATTATATGTAGTATTTTCCTTTTATTTATAAAAATTAATGAAGAAATCAGAGTTTAAAGTGAAAAAAAGTATGCTTTTTAAGTTTTTCAAAAAATCATTTTTGCAGTTTGAATTATCGTTGCAGTATTATGATAAGTATTATAAGAGGCTTACGGGTCTTAATCCAGTAATACTTTAAGTTGCCATCGGTGGACCTTACATGTTTTGCTCTGGTACCTTTTTGGCCATCGGTGGAACTTACATATTTACCTTCGGCAGATTAGCAAAAAAAGGCTTAAAACCTGACCATCGCATCGGTGGAAGTTACCACTGTCCTGTTTGATATGTTGTAGTTTGGTAGTTTAGGTGGTGTCCGTTTGTTGAGTCGAGTTATTTGTATGAGTATGAGATCGGGTTGTATTTTGTCGGTCAGTAATATTGTAGTTTGTTTTGTTTCATCATGAGTCCGTTTGCATTCCAGGAAATGATTATTAGGTTTGTTTTGGTTTGTCTAGTCATCGCATTTGGTAGCTATTACTGCAAGTATGTGAATTTTTTGTAGGGAGTTGGTAACCCCGGTGAGTATTGTTTTTATTTATTTATTTATTTTCTATTATTATTTTTTAATTTTTTATTATTTCCCTAACCATGTTGATCATTTGGGGAATGTTTATAGTGTTCTGAAGGTCTTTTAGTTCAGCACTTGGGCGCCCGAAGGAATAAATCTCAGAGGGGGGGCAACTAAATATATTTACAGTTTCCAAATTTCATTATGTTGTTTCTTTGTCTGTAAAAATTGTTATTTAATCTTTCATTCAATTTCCCAGGGGGGGGGGGCAAAGGACCCTACTGGTTCCCCCTTCGTGCTCCCATGGTTCAGCAAAGAGTGTTTTTAGATCACCGGGGTTACCTTGTGGTTCTGTAAGTAGGTTTGTTGTTGTAGTTGGTGCGGGTTGGTTTGCGCAAAGAGTTGAAGTGGTTGTGTCGGTTGCGGTATGGTGGAGTAATTTTGTTGTAAGTTGTAGGTTGGTTGTACAAATTGTTGAATAGGTGCAGGTCCATAGTTAGCTCGCTAAGTGTTTTTACTCACCCTTTCCGCATAAGAGAGATATATTTGACCTCTGTGGATTTTCTGGTGGATTTTTGAAGGCAGTCCTTCGATAGGTGGGATTCCGTACATTTGATGCACCTGGGTAACATGTGGCAATTACTGCTTCCGTGACCAAAATTCTGGCACCTATAACACTGGGTGCGAGTATTTCTTCGAAAGTATTCTTCAAAACGTATTATAACATGGCCAATTGATTTAATATTTTTTAGCTGGACTTGTGTGGTAGCAGGCGGAAAGGCCAGGAGGGCACCGGTGATGTCCCCATATTTATTTTTCAGTTGGTTGAATTTTTTGGGTGGTGATTTTGTGCTCCGCGGTGAATTGTTCTTTTATATAATTTTCATCGAGGTACGGCCAGCCCTTCATAACTACCTTAACCCTTTACCCCTTGCGGTAGCCATATTTTTGTGTGATATAAATTTTATTTTATTAAACCAACTTCTAATCATAATTTTGGTGTATAAAGGACATATTATTTAAATTCATGCAATAAGGGGTTAACTGTTTTTCTTCCTTAAGCTGGTATGTATAACCTTCGAGTTTGGTGTCGGAAAATATAGCTTCTCTGACAGCTTTTTCTGACAGCACTGTTTTCTGTGTAGACCCATGTTTGTCAACAGACGTGTTTGAGTTGGATAGGGCTTTTTGCTGCTGGTGTGATGGAATCAACGAACACTTGAATCTGTCCGATGGGCTTTGTGAGCATTATTGGCGGGGGTTTTAATAGCCTGGGTTGTAGCGGAGTTCTTGGGACATTGGACCGTCCAAAACAGTGGTCCAGCCAGGTGTTTGAGTTGGGGTAGGCGGTTGCATATTTCTGGGTACAGTTCTTGGTGCGATTTCGGGGGGCATTCATCAATACTCCGAAAGAATTATGTATTGGGAGGTCTAGCTGCATAGCATCAATCTCTACTAACCGTGGAGGGGACCATGGTGATGTTGTTAATATTGGCTACTTGACTAGTGGAAGCTGGAATGGACAGGATATTTTCAGTCATGAGAGGTTCTAGTGGGGTTGAATTTTTTCGCTTTTTCGTGTTTCGAAAATTTACTTCTTGTTGCGAGATTTTTGCTAGTCTGGCACAAAAAGTGGGCTCAACTTCGTAAAATGCATTATTTTCTTCAATAATACCAATGTTTGTTGTAGTTGGGAATGTTGCGCTTATAGAATCAAAATCTTGATTACTTGCAAAATCTAATTCTCGATGCTTCAAAAGAATTTAGGGACTAATTTCGATATTTACTCGTCGAAATCTGGAACGTGACTCACAATAAACGGGAGCAGGAACAGAAACGATTTAACTAACTGTCAAATTTGACGTGCAATTTTTGCAAGCCGCTAGGTAAAGGTAGCCACTCACGTTCCTGCGCCGCAATACGATTCTGCAGGATGCGACGAAATTGAACTGAATTTTATCGTGTATATTGCAGTGCTCCGACCAACTTGGCAGGATAGGATCGCAGATAAGCCGGTCAGTCAGTTCAATTTTCGTACTAGAAAAGTTAATAATTTACGAAATAATTATTAACTAATTAATAATTATAATTATTAAATAATTAACGTAATAGCTAATAATTTTATTTAAATTTTTTTTAAATTACTGCAGAATTGTATGTGTTCGCATCCGATTTCCAACAGAATTGTCTTGCAATTACATTAGACAAAATCGTACTGCGGCGCAGGAACGTGAGTGGCTTCCTTAACAATTTAATGCAAGGTCGAATCAAGTTAGGGATTTCGGCAATAAATCAAACTGCCAACGGTCTAAATAATCTTACCTTAAAACAAAGGGGGGGACTTGTAATTTTTGCAAAACGCTAGCTAGTCAGTACCAGTGACGGCATCAGGGGTGGGCCGTGGTGGACACTTGCCGACCCTGTTGATTCGAATGCCCACCCAACTTTTTTAGGTGCTTATTTCAATAATGTATTTTTTGAATTTATTTATAAATTTTGTGTACTTCTGCCCACCCCAAATATATTGGTCCCAATTTATGCCCACCCATTTCAAAATTGCTGGCGCCGTCGCTGTAGCTAGCACTTTAATTCAAGGTCAAATCGAGTTCAGGTTTTCGGCAATAAATCAAACTATCGAAAGTCTAAATAATCAAAATATAAAGTAAGGAGAGAGGGGTATTGTAATTTTGCAGGAAGATATTACTATTTAATTGAACCCAAAATTAAAATTTTAAGTAAAGTTGTGGTATGTAGTATGTAGGATGTATGGCAGTGGCCAGTTATAAGTATTTCTTAGTTCAAATTATTTTAAATTGTTCATTCCTACATGTGACAACGTTCAGATTTGATAATTTTTGTGAGGTTATGGTAAGTCAATTTTGAGCATTTTAGTCAATATTTTTGAATTCCATTTTGTTTAGCTCGAATATGTTTCTTATTTTTCAATTTTATTCATTAAATGTGACTGATGATTGGTCATAACCATGAAATAACGTTATATTATCACATTATGAATTTTTCATAATTTTAAATATTCTATGTGATAATTATGTCTTTTTTTAATTTTTGGAATTATTGATTTTCTACGTATTGTATTATTCTTATACTTTTTTTTAATTAAACAACTATTTAATTCAGGGCCGCATTGAGTTCGGATTTTTGGAAAAACATCAAATTACCGACGAACTCCCAGGGTTCTTAATGAACTTATTGATCCAATATATTTTCCTTAGAAACTATAAAACTGATATGTATGGACTATACGATCATGCTGATACACGTGGTTACAATACTTTATTTATAAATAACTGGAACTTTGTTGCCGATTATACAACTACAATTTACTTATATATTAAATATAGTATTCTTCATGAGTTGGTACTTAATCTATTTAATCTTTAATCCATGATTACATTACATTTCTCCCCTTTAAATGTTGTACCGTACCGTTCGGGAGGACGCGATATTCGATTTGACCTTCTTACATTGACTACTGTTGGACTTCTTTGACTTTTCTGATGTTCTTCTTCTTGTCGTGCATTTCTGGTGCATTCTATATTGGTGGTTTCCTGACCTGTGTTGTCATCAATTGTTGGTATTATCCTTTCTGTTGGTATTCTTTCCAAACTAGGTTGAATCTCTAATTTTTCTTGAACTCGTGGTGTCTCGACAGTTGGTGGTCTATTTTCTTCTTTATTAATTATCTCCGTACTTTTTGTAGGTGCACTTCTTAACATGTCCTTATGCACATGTGTTATTGTACCATTCCTTAACACCAGATAAGTATTGAAACTTATCACTCTGACAATCTTTCCTTTCTCCCATTTCACGCTATTATGATCATTCTTGATTTTAACAAATACCATTTCTCCATTACTATACAGTTTTGTCTTTTTGACTGTTTCTATCTTATCCTTTCTGGTCAGGCTACTATTGCTTTGTCCATTAAACGGCGGTTTGATCAAATCAAACTTAACTCTGGGTTTCATTCTTAAAACACTCTCGGATGGGCAGATTCCAGTTACTGTGTTTGGTGTGTTTCGATATGCGAACAAGAAGTGTGCCAGTTTTTCTTTTATCTCGCTTTCTGATAATCGCTGCATGGACCTTGGAATTGTTTTTTCTAAACCATTCTTAACTGTTTGTACCCCTCGCTCTGCTAACCCATTTGATTGTGGGTGATATGGTGGTGTTTTAACTGGATTTATTCCATTTGCTTGACAAAATTTAACCAATTCTTGTGAACCGAATGGCGGCCCATTGTCTGAAACTAGTTCCATTGGTAAACCTACGACCGATATAATTTCTTTTAGTGCAATTATTACTTCTTTTGCTGTTGTTCCCTTATTCAAAAATTTTACATCGATCCATTTTGACTTGCTATCTACCCATATTAGGAAGTTGTAGTTGAACTTATGAAAGAGGTCTATGTGAACTCTTTGGAAATTATTATTTGCGTTTGGCCATGGTCGTAACGGTGCCTCTGTTCTATTATTTCTTTCTTCCTGACAATTACTACATTGTGCTATGAACGTCTCTATATCTTCATTCATTCCTGGCCACCAACAATAGGAACGCATCAGCATTTTTGTCCTTACTACTCCACTGTGTTGTTCATGGAATATATCTAGTACTGACCGACGGATTTCTTTCGGTATAACAACCTTATTGCACCAAATTAAGCAATGTGATTCTACTGATAATTCTTGTCTTTTTGCAAAATATGGTTTAAATCTTTCATCCTTAACTGATTCTGGCCAACCCTTCCATGTTAGTTCCATTACTTTTGATAATACTTCGTCTCTTTTGGTTGCTGCTGCTACATCGAAATGGCTGAGTGGTGCGCTTTCGCTTACGCTGAACGAATATAATGTTTCTGGAATATTAGTGGTTTCTTGTGTTGGTAACCTTGACAACGCATCAGCATTGCCAATACTTTTTCCTTTTCTGTATTCTATCGTATACATGTATCCTGATAATATAATTGCCCACCTTTGGAGACGATTTGCTGATGTTATTGGTATTCTTGACTTGCTACCGAATATATATTGTAATGGTTGGTGGTCGGTTATTAAAGTAAATTGTCGACCAAACACGAACTTATGAAACTTCTCCTTGACAACGAAATATATTAAGTATGCTATAATAACCTAGGGCGTATAAATCATAATGCCCGCTTATTATGCCCTCTCAATCGCAATTCCACCGCAAACTAGAAAATTTAGCAAAATCAAATTCAAAATTTATAAAAATTTTTAAATTTTCTCAAATTCAAATGCAGTGTAATATAAAACGTTGTATGCACCACGGGCATTACTCGATGTTTATGCTCTCGAGCAACTTAAAAACTCTCGGGCCTAGCGGCCCTCGACTTTTTAAATTGGTTGCCCTCGACATAAACATCGTCATAATGCCTTTGATACATAAATAACTATATCGGTAAAGGCTTAATTAAAGATATTAAAGATTAAAGATATTAAAGATCAATAGAATACGTTTACTGGAATTCTTTTGGGGAACTGATTAATCGTTTATCGCTCCTTCATGCATCTAAAAATTCCGGGAATACGAGTCATAACAACGAAATTTTAGCTATCGAGGAAGAACTTAGAGAAGCCAATATCATGGAATAAAATATTGTGTGTAGGATTTAAATAAAAAATTTTTATTCAAAATATTACATTTTATTTGTTATTTTCTTAATAATATGGGTGTTATAATAGGTTTTTAATTTTTTATTTTATTTTGAAAGCGCCATCTGTCGAGAGCTAACTGCATCCACGGCCCTTTTCGTGCTTGACGTTGTGCAAATTTCCAATGATGGATATATTTAATTTCAACGTGCTCATTAAATTTTACTCTATTGCCGTTTTTGAGATCCATGAAGGCTTTGCAAATCCCAACCACTTGACGAATAACTTGTCACCGCTCTTACGCAACACTTTTTCAACCTGATATGTATCGGGATAAGATGTTTTTAAAAGTTCCTCTTTATAAAACTGCCCCTTTATAGGGGCATGACCCCAGGCCATTGTATCATACGAATATGCAAGTAATCGTCTCTTATCATCATTAGCACTTAATGCAATTTTTGTTTGTTTTATAGTATATACATTATGATTATATGATTTAATACGATTTTTTACTACATAACCTTTTATACCATTTGCCTTTTTAATGCAATCCTTTCCGTTTACACGTAAACTGTACATTTTAGATCTTAATCCTACAAAGTCACTTATCACTTTACCGTTTAATGCGTCCTACATCAGTCCGGAACTTTTTTATTAGCAAGGGGAATTCCATACGAATTATTAGGGGGTAATCACTGGTATCGAATAAATTAATGTTATCCTTCATTACGCTATAAAAGTCCGGACATTTCACGTGATAAATTAACGAGTCAGTATCACAGTACATAATTTTAGATTCATATCCGGTATTTGCCATGAAATCATAATGAAACGGAAACGAATATAATGACGTTTTAGATATGTCTAACACGGACATGCCTACATATATGGGTTTATTCATTGTCATTTCTAAAGCGTTCATTTCAATAATTACTAAATTCTCATCGAGAATCATGCAACTATGAAAATTGGGTATAGCAATTAACACCTTCGCTGAATACCGGCCTTCCCATTTCGAAACCAACTTTACTACTTTACGCTTGCGCACATCTTCCATTGTCTTACCAAAAGTGGCGTTATTCGTCAACTTGTAAAAATTTTTTTCAAAATTATTACAAGCTTTTGTTCTCATCGATGTATTTAAATCAATGTATGGTTTTAACCATGCGGATTGTTTGAACTGTAAAATTCTATGAATTGTTTTAACTTTTAGACCATGTTTTAAAGCCTGCTTTAGGGCACGGTAATGGATAACGTAGAGCTCTTTATCGTAAAGTGTCGTAAGTAGTTTAGTTTGCTTCGATCCGGGAGGTTGAAGCTTCCAAATCAACTTCCAAAATATATTCGATTTTACTATCATCTACGATGTTATTAACATTTATATCTAAATTCGGATACCATTTAAAGCCGCCCGAAGGGAGTGTCTGCGACATTGCATAACCATATAAATTATTAACGTCGAGATATTGAAGATACGATGTTTCCTTCTGAGGATCGTAATCGGTCATGTACTTGTTGTTAGCCTGGGCAAATCGGTTCGAGCATTGCGAAATTCTGCCACGAATACCGCGCTCGATGAACATTAGCATATCAATATCACTAATTAAATCAAGTTGTATTCCCGTGTAGTTGAGCATTGCATCCCAAGTGAGGCCCGGAGCACTTACGTAATGGGCTGCATCTAGTCCGTACACCTTATAACAGGTATCGCGGAAATTTTCAAATACGTCAGCTAGCAACAAAACGTCGGTTTTCAAGTACAAGTCCGAGTACTCACCCAAAGTTTTAATTGTAAACACATTCCAAACATTTTTCGCATGCTCATAATCTTCGTCGGAAATAAACTCTTCTTTTAAGGTATTGTAGAATTTGGCTTTTGCGGGTAATTTCGTTTCGTCAAGGATGTTTAGCGATTTCACATAATCGTATGGGAATACCCCTTTACGTTTCAATAACTTAAATTTGTTCTTATCTGGATATTCGGTTTTGGTAATTTTAAAGTCCTCTAAATTGGAAACTAACCCTTCCAACCCCTGAGACATAAATCTAAAGGAGTCTAAAAATTTAAATTGAATGTCTGAATCTTTAATATATTTAGTGAAGGAAATGTATTTTTCCTTGTTTACGGGAAGGAGAAATACACTACCTTCAATTTCTTGTGCGATATCCTTAATTAAGAAATGCGCGTCATAGCAGCTAAGGTTATGACAAATTATTGGAATTGTTTTACAATCTTTATAATTTAAATTACAGCTGTTATGCGCAGTTCCTCTGAACAATCCCTTTATGTGACTGTGGTCTCTTACCTTTCCATCTTTTTCGATAAATTGTTTACCGCAAATGTGACAGTTAATTGCAGATTGAAATTCCCATTCTTCTCGCGCCGATAATTGCATCGGTTGCATTGCCCAGTAAACCGGTTCAGTATCTTTCACAATTTGTCTTAGCTCTTTGGCAAACCATTTGGCGCACTCTTTACCGCGATAACTTCTATAGTAAGACAGTTCTTGATCGTAGTCGCACTTAAAATAATATCCTATACTATGTGTTTTATGTTCTTGATACTTTGTAGTGTTTTTACCGCACTTTTTGTCAATAGGTTTTAAAATACTTTCAGTGTCTAGATAAATTACAAAGGGCACTTTTTCTTGGTTTTTAAAATTTTTAAATTTAACAACTTCACCTCGTTGAGGCATGTTAACCCTGCATGTATTAATTTCCCCACAATCACTTGCATGTCTACGTAACTTTTCTTCGGAGTAAAAATAATGTAAGCACCGATCACAAATGTACATTTTAACTTTATACCCTGAAGTTTGCCTTGCTATCAATCTGCTTAGATCCTTTATCCAACAGTAATGGTAAAATATGGGGGTGTCGTCTTCTTCCTTATATGTGGACTGGATAAATAACAAATTCACGTGATGCGCTTGTTTGTTTTTAGTAATTTTGAAAGGAAGTACCCGATGTTTCTTCTCATTGGATGTCGGCTCCAATATATACACGTTTATAGAAATATTATTAAGTTTTTCAAATTTTTTAACTTGATCCACTGTTATTGGAAACTTTACACCGTTCAAATTTAACACTTCCGAGAAATGGGGGTAGGATGAAGTTCTTTGGGGGCGATCATTGGATCCTACTGGATATAACGCCGACACCACAGCCCAGGCAAAACATGCGTCATCAGTATTTTCCACATTGATACAGGCCTTCTTCTTTTTAATATTATCTGGTAACGCGACATAGGTGGAGCCTCGCAAAGGTTCATATTTATTAATATTTACAGCCAAATTTACCACAGCTTCCAAACTCCACCCTGAATCCCTGTCACTAAACTCGTCCATTTGTACCAGAGTCTTGGTCTCTATACTCTCATCCCACCATTCTTTTAATTTGGTATCCATATCAATTACGGAATTTGGTGTATTAAAATACATAAATTCCACGTCACCGCAAGCCACTTTTCTATACTCGCAACCAAATGTTACATTCACCTTGAGATTGGGATTTGTTTTCAAAGCATTCTTAAGTCGAGATGTTACCACAAATTGCGCATCTTTTAGAAAATCTCGCGGGTCGGTATGCTTCAAATTTACTACGACCCCTGTACGAATACGGCTTTTAAAACTCGACGCGACTTCTTCCCATTTTACTCTGCCACTCCTTCGATTACTTTTTGTAGCACCACCGCCTTGATGATTTAAAGCTTTCATGGCCACCCGGTAACCTAACAATATTTTTTATAATGAAACGCATATTTCAAAACAAAAATAAAGAAACTTACCTTTAATCTTACCGCAGCAAGATTCCACATGTCTTTTTTCACCCACATTAAGTTCACCTTGCTTCAAAGCTTTATTAAGCATTTGAATATTTTTTGAACTCTAATTAATCCATTTTTGAATATCTTTTGAACTACTAGTTAATTGAATTACAGCTTCCCTTATTATTTCTTCCGTTCTTGAGACGGTTTGCCCAAATGTCGAAGACATTTTTTATACAACTTAAACTTCACTATGTGTTCACTAAATCACAGTCACCACTGAATTAAATATTTTAAAACAAGTATGATCTTTATATTAACATAACTGTTTGTTTGTTTAATGAGATAATCAAATTACTCTCTTCAATATAAATTAATTTAATATTGTTACAGAGAATATTTATAGCTATATTATCATTAGATCAAACCTATTAATTTACGTAATAACTAATAAGTTCAAACCTACAAAACTATAAATAAAAAATTTCATTTAACTCGGCTGGATTACCAAAAGTTCCTAATATGCTGGCCGCATTACCCCTTTGAATTTCAAGGCTAATGCGTTGATCAAAGAAAGACTTAGCACGAGGGTCACCGGATTTCTCAATTAAAATTTTGCCAATCTCATTAGCAAAATCCTTTGAGTCCGATGACCATGCACCAAGAGTCTCCACCGCAAAGCCTAAAAATTCATAGTGGTCACGCAGACCAGCATACTTTTTAATCTTTAAATTTTGAGCAGTTAATGCTGCTGCTCCTGCCGACCTAGAAGAAGCTTTTATGTGACGTGCAGCTAACGTGTCCACGCATGTGGCATCCCAAACTAAAGCTTTCCCACGGCACCACGGAACTAAAGATATCCCGTCCGGACGCTTCCCGTCGTCGCGTGACAAACCCGGTGGCTCCAACAGAGCTAGAATGTTGCAAGACGTAAGAGACCTCTTTAAAATGTTATTGAGGCCGTTATGTCTCGAGAATCGACCGGCACTTTTCTGACACGACAGACCGTGAATTCCCAGCGCACTCACAATTTGACCACAAATACACAAATGTGGTTGACAAATCTTGGCACCTATTCGTAAAGCAAGACAGATGCGAAGTGCGTTCTTGTCCATAAGAGTACCTAGATTTGGAGAAGGAAACGCCTGAAGCCATGCACCAGCTTCTAATTGCGATGACGCCAAAATCCTGGCACGACCAATTTCGGAGCTCTTCTCTAAAATATTTTCAAAGATGTTTTTCATATTTGGGTTATCCCAACTACTCTGAAAATTCCGGGAAGTAGGTAAGTCCAAATCAGTACATAATGTTCGCCAAGTCTTCACAGCTTCATCCAAATAGCTGATCTCAAAGACATTGTGAAGTGTCGGAGAAAGAATTTTACCGATGAGATCAAAGCTACTATGAGACGAAGACGGGAAGGCGGGTAGAGCTATGTCAGAAACACGACGAATACCTATTCCGCCATACTTAATTGGAAGGCTAGCCAGTTGCCGCAAATCAACATCCTCCAATTGAACATTTATAATTTTTTCGATTCCATTCCTAATGTGATTGTCCATTTCGAATAGTAATAATTTGTTTTTCCAAATAGGACTACATCTTAAAAAATATGTAAGACGAGGAATCAAGAAGCAGTGACGTAAAAAATAAAATGCTGCGTGTGGTTGAATATTTTGCAGACTTTCAATGAAAAATTTTAATTTATTAACTTTTTTTTCAAATAGAGATTTCATTGATTGCTCAAATACAGGAGCACCCAAAAGAAAAAGATTATCATTGGAAACAACACGAAATCCTGGAATGAGATTGTTGAGTTGTCCAATGATGTCGTTTAGTTTTTCTACTGACAGTGACGAAAAGAAGAAAACCTCACATTTGGATGGATTGATCTTTAAACCGATTTCACCAAATTTATGTATTAATAGATTCAAATCTCTTAAAACTTCATCAGATTTTCTTCCAATCGTTCCATCGTCGAGGTACCAAATATTAAGGCTTGATTTTAGTAACTTAACGATCGGATTAATAGCAAGACTGAACAAAGCAGGACCCATAGGGTCACCTTGCTGACAACCTACTGCCGATGAAATAACACGATTCCCTTTTAAAAGTATCGACGGGCTTGAATAATTTTGAAAAATATAAGGAAATGCAATAGGAATTTCGGTTTTAACTGAGTTTAAAATTGAGTCACGATCTAAAGAGTTAAAAGCATTACTAACATCCACTTTTAAAATAATTTCAGCTTCACTGTCATTTTGAATATATGTCCTGACTGAATGAACCGCAGCTTCACAACCACATTTTATTCCAAATCCCAATTGCATTGGACAAAGTTTATTTACAAGAGAATCTTTTAGAGTTTTGCATAAAATTTTTGAAGTTAACCGACGAAATGTGCATCCAATGGCAATAGGTCTAATACCACCTTCTTTTTTCTTAAGAGCGAGTAAATTTGCTCCGTATAAATATGGAATGAATTCTTTATTTATTTTTCCATCCAGCATTAAGTTTGATAGTTTCAGAAGAGCTTGAAGTAATTTCGTAGCAGATTCACCGTTTGATGTTGCAAGCAAATCTTTTAGGTGCTGTGGTGAAATACCATCCATACCTCCAGCGGACCCATTAGATAATAGGCGTACGGCCCCTCGAACATCTCCTTTGAATAATTTCAACTCAGCTTTTCTATAAATTGACGTATTATGATTTTGAAAAATATTTGTATCTAAAGAACTTGGCATATTATAATGAGTTAAATTTTGCTTTATTTTAGTTGTCAGGGATATCTTTTTACCTCTATTTTTCTCGTTACACACATGTAGTACAGAATAAGAAAAATAAAATAATTCCTGCCAGTCGGTAAAGTTGTTAGTCGAAACACAATTCTCAATAATCTTGGTTAATTTTCGGGAAACTGATTCACGAGCTCCACGAGGAATTCTCCTAATTATTGCTTTTGAATATTTGTATTTTTTTAATCTCTCTAAGAAAGAAAACTCCTCTTCATTATTTGTAGTATTATTGATTGAAATCGAATCATTTAATATATTTGAGTTTCTTAGAAATTCACTATGTGCACGGGTAGTATGTGTTTTCAAACGTTTGAAACCTGTTTTACCACAGTGTGGGCAAGTCGACAAAGTAGAGTCCGCTGCAACAGAGGATGGTCCAGAGTCTTGTGAATATGAAAATTGACCTGGGTTCAGTTGTATATCTCCAGATAAAATAATCAACCAAAAGAAAAATTTTGAGTAATTGATTATTATAATTTGTACAAAACGGTATCCATGTTGAAATCGAGCATTGAAAATTGAATTAGCCATATAGTAACGAAAAGAGGATAGTCGAGAACTGAGCTTCAAATTAAATTGAATTCTTCTAGAAAACTTCATCATAACAATATCGCGGCACAAACGAATGACAATAAATAATAAAACCAATAATTTATAAACTTAAAACGCAAAATAGAGCAAAAATTAAAACTAGAAGTAATTTTTGACGTGACATAATCAAATATTAAACTAAATAAAATATTTTTCTAAATTATGGTATTTACCTTGGAGGCCCCTAAAATTTTAGTACTTTCTACGTAATTGTTTGTTTATTTAATGAGGTAATCAAATTACTCATCAATATTAAATCGAACTAAATAAAATATTTTTATTTTTATGATATTTACCTTGGAGGCCGCTAAAATTTGATCTTACTACGTAATTGTTTGTTTATTTAATGAGGTAACTGCTTGTTTGTTTGTTTAATGAGGTAATCAAATTACTCATCCATATTAAATCTAACTAAATAAAATTATTTTCAAAAATTATCTGGGTTTCGGAGGAACACGCTCATGCATGACTTATTTGTCATATAAGATACACCCCCGTCGTCAAAAGGGCCTTAAGCGTCATCTGGTCGCCGATGGGGTCTAAATCACACCGCATTGCCAAAAGGGCCTAAACCAAACCCCCATTGCCAAAAGGGCCTAAACCAAACCACTTTGTCAAAAGGGCCTAAGCGTCTCCCGGTGCCAAAAAGGCCTAAACCACCCCCGCTGCCAAAAGAGCCTAAGCGTCTCCCGGTAAACAATAGGGTCTAAGCCCCACCCCGCTGCCAAAAGGGCTTAAGCCAACCCCGCTGCCAAAAAGGCCTACGCCCCTCCCTGTGAACAATAGGAACCCTCCTTAAGCAAACCGGAAGTAATTGTCTTCGAAATACTTAAACAATGGATTGGAAACAATGCCTATTGTTATACAATAGGATACCAAAACCACTCCCCCATTGTTCTATCCGCTGTGACGTCATTAAAACCACCACTAAATGTTGGCTAAATACTAAAACAATGCTGTGACGTCAGAGACCGGAAGTATGTGCAGTTGAAATCTTCCCATGTTAATTCCCATAAGAAATTGGCGTAGAAGCCCTGTAGTTAATCTACTATTGGGCTACCCATGGCCGTTCCGAATCTTTGCTGATATAGCTGTCCGTTGTATTTGAAATATGTTGTGTCTAGGCAGAATCTAAGGGCATTAAGAAATTCGTGTTTGGGAATGTCAGTGTGAATCTGTATTTGGTCCCATTTATCTTCCACGGCTTTCATGGCCAGTTCTATGGGGATGTTAGTGAATAAAGATTTAACGGCAAGGGAAACAAGTATGTAATTGTCAGGAATTGTGAAGGTTTTGACTTCATTAGCAAAGGTTCATGAATCCTTTGTGTGGTGTTTGCTTTTGCCTAAAATGTTAGTAATAATGTGTGAAAGGAATTTTGAAAGTTTGTAAGTAGGAGAATTGATACTAGCAACTATAGGTCTTAAAGGTGTTTCCGGTTTATGTATTTTAGGAATACCGTATATTCTAGGAGGAACTGCGTTACTTATTTTTAAGGAACTAGGAAATGTGTCCTCTATATAACTATGTTTTATCCAGTTTGTGATTATTTGGTTATTTTTAATTTGAAGATATTAGTTGGATTTTTAGTAATGGTTTTGTAAGTTGTAGTGTCACTCACCAAAGCATCCATTTTATCTCTGTATTCCTCTTTGTACATTAAGGCGGTGTTCTAGTCTAGAACCATGAATTTTACGCGTTTTGTCAAACTCGATAGAATTGAAACAAACAAAATTTTAGCATTGATTTTTTACAACATATT
The DNA here is from genome assembly GCA_958510845.1 of Cantharis nigra. NCBI lineage: Eukaryota > Metazoa > Arthropoda > Insecta > Coleoptera > Cantharidae > Cantharis > Cantharis nigra. Next base: position 48,697,506 of record OY294028.1, read on the forward strand.
TATTGATATTTTGACAAACTACAAAATAAATTTTCACCAAAAAAGATTAAAATTGAGCGACTTATCGGCTAGTAAAGTTGAGCATAAAATAAAATGGGATGTGGTGGTTGACACGATTGCAGCCCTTCTGGTCATCTGAAACAAAATTATAAAATAGATTCTTTATTAGTAAAGGTGTCGTTATAGCCCCTATCAAAAAGAAGACGGAAAATAATATTTTGGCAAAATGGCAGCTGTTTGAAAAAAAAATCAGTTTTTTACTTTTTTTTCCAATCGGTTAAGCAGAACTTGATATATCATGTCAACCAGGTCGAAATATGTAGTTTTGAAATAAATGCGTTTAAAGTTTTAAGTAAAAATTTCAAATAGTTAAAAGAAATATTTTGCTATAAAAGTGGTAGGGGCGGTAGACAGATGCAAACTAAAGGTCGACACCAAATTTGATGTAAATCGGGTAAATAAAACTTAAGATATCAACCATGTTGAAAAATGTAGTTTTGTAAAAAACGCGTTTTAAGATAATATGAGTTAAATAGCCGTTTAAAACCGTCAGTTTCAAACAGCCGCCTCATTTTAAGTCATAGAATGGTACACAATACTTACATTTTGTTTTTAATGGTCAGAACTAAAAAATTAAAAAAAACACTTCAGCGTAACAACTTATATCAAATCGTAGACTTTTATATGCAAAACTGAGCTGAAATAAACAATAAACACGAAAATATTTACGATTTTTAAGTGTTTTGGGTTGACCTACAATTGTTACATTTATATAATCTATTTACAGTTGAAATGGTCATGGTCAAGCCCAATCAGGCACTGAGAAAAATAATTTGTATTCAATAACAGAAAAAGTGTATAAATTAAAATATGTAGTTGTAAAATAGGCGCCAGTAGCTCCAGTTTTTATAAGATACAACTACCAAGCTGTAATTTCATTTACTATAAGATAAAGCTACATAGGTATACATAATACAACTACAAGGTGTTATATTAAATATGACGTAAATAAGGTAAATAATACAACTACATAGGAGTAAATTATACATCATCCAATATTTTTTTAAATACAATTGTAGTTGTATATTTTGTAACCGTTCTGCAGTATTTAATAGAGTAAACTTATAAGTAATATTATCTTCGGTATAGTATTAGCAATAACTGCTATGTTTATAGTTAAATCTTCTAGGTTTATACAATAACCAACGTATTTGTAAGTTTTGATGAGGTAAATCAATATAAACAATATTAGTTTGTTATTATAAGTATTTATTAAATACAATAATAGCAGAATAATTAAAGTGTATTACATACAGATATAAGAACACCTTACCACCGACCGCTGAATTCATTTTCTACGGAAATCAAGTTTAGGTACTACTATATTTGTACGAAATCGCATTCCTGCGGTAAATGCTTCAAAATCAATTTCATTTTCTGAAAAAGAATAAATATGAATTACCGACAAAAAATAAGTTCAACTATGTACCTCATGTAAATTCCATTTATTTAATAATGGATTCATCAGATGAAAATATTTTCACTTGCACTAACAACTTATCACGTACATAAAAATAGAACGCCATCCGCCAACAGGTGAAAATCGGGAGTCAGCATAATATTATCACAAGGTTACAATTATAAGCAATTATAACTAGAAGCCTTGTTAGATATTTACTACTGTAGTTGTAAATGATAATACATCTGTAATTATTGCAAGTAGTTCTAAACGATTACAACTACGCTTATTTTAAACAATATCGCTTCTTTTGTATATATGATAAATATTTTAAAAAAATATATAGTAGTAATATTTAATAAAAATAGAGGTACAGAAAATAAAGTTACAGCTATTAAAACTTATAATTACTAATGTTAAGTAATAATAAATTGAAATAACAACTACACATTAGTAAAAAATTTTACTTTACTTTTCTCAGTGGGCATTGCCCCCATATGTAGTGCGTCACTAAAATAGCTTTAACTGCATAAATAACTTGGATTTTAAAATTTTCTCTTGAGGATATATTCTTCAAGGTCTAAACTTTAAGGATATGCCAAAAACAAAAAATCAATTTTTCTAAAATTCTAGACTAAAACACCGCCTTAAAGGTATGGTTTGCTAAAAGCAGTCGCTGCAGAACAGTTACTGCCGGCGTTGGCGACAACTGCTATACCTGGTTTGCTAGACGCGTTTTCAGTGTAACTGCAATAGATTATTTATAAACATAACACCTTATCAGCCGTGTGGGTTTTAAGTTTCAATGAGTTTATCAGTTTGTTTATTTAAGAATGTTATTTATCTCGAGGCTTTGATTACTACTATGCTCTTGGCATAAACAAAAAATGATTATCTAAAAGCATAGGAGTTCCATAGTCATTACAAACACAGGGTGCACTTTCCGAAGAGGTCGAAATGTTGATTTACCTTTGAATAATCACAATCAATGAATAAATGAATAATCATTTGAGTTCTTGAAAGTTAACAAAATTTTTATGTTTTTTTTTAATATTGATATGGTTAATTTAATTTTTCTATTTTTGCAATAGAAATAAGTAATTGTTTTTTTTTCCTACGAAGATTGTTTTTAATAATAAATTATAGTATAGGTAAACTCAGTAAACTAATAAAAAAAATAGGTTGATCTAGATGAACCATTATAATATTCAGAAGTATTTGAATTGCAATTCGTAAAAAATACTGTTTTAAAATAATAAACAAATATAGTTATTTTTACATTATATATTTATTAGAAAATATAGAAAAATATAATAAATATTTATTAGAAATATTATTTTAAATATACATCGCATCGGTAGCGTTGCAGTCCTACCTACTGCACTCATCGCAGTATGAAGTTGACCGTCATGTATGATTCATAGTTAAATATGAGAAGGACTTGAACGCCTGCAGTCGCTGTTCCTTGCAAACCACTATGCAGAAATTGCAAATAAGCAGTGGACGAATGCAACTGCACAATGACGATGTGTAGCGACGTCGTACTGCTTCGGCACGCTGTGCTGCGCTTCAATTGCATCGTCTAGCAAACCACATAACAGATATTGCATAAGAGCAGTTAACCAAGGTTATGCGGTGCTGCTAATGCAGTTGCTTGCAAAACGTACCTTAAGACTGTAGAGTTGCCTTTATCCGCTCGGACTACTAAGATGTTATCGTTCTCTTTCATGAATTTACTAATCTTGTGTGAGTCTTTTTGGTTTGTAGAAAACTTGTTAACCTGTTGGTTCTTAAAAGATTTGATAGTGTTTGTTATAGTCATCCTTAATAAATTTTTACTATCCGGAGCTATGTGTTAAATCGCATTTTCACATTCTAGTATAATGTTATCCGTAGGGAAGTTTACGTTTGTATATGTTAATGTGAATTTTTGGTCAAGTTGTAACGTTCGTTGTACTTCATATGGAATGGTCACATTTGTAAGATTTTTTATCCATTTGTTATCAACAACGTCAGTTCCCTGTACCGGTTTGCTTTTAATTATGAGTCTATTAAATTTATTAGTTAAGATGTTCTTCTTTTTCTTAAATAGGGTGTTATAACCACTCTCTTGATTGGCTAAAAAGGTATCTAGGATTAGTTTCGGTAGCCAATAGGTTAGTTTTTGTTTAGTATTCGCTGTGTGCATGGGTTAAGAGGGGATACGCAAACCTATCGAAGCGCTCGGAGTGGCCGGTAATAGAACTTAATGTGGACTTTTTCAGACTTGCCTTACGTGATTTAAGACATACGTATGATTAAAATGGGTTGTCACTCAACGTGCTGTGTTGTTAATTGCCATAATAGAGGTAAAAATAGTGATTGCAAGTTTTATATATTCCCAAGAGCAAGTCACAAACAGCAACAAAGAAATAAATGGATTGCTGCAGTCAGGGCCGTCGAGTGCCACGTCGATCCCCGTGGCAAGACTTTTCGCGGACCTTCTGCTCTTAAAAATTTTATAAATAAAAAAGAAAATCATAAAACTTTGTATTTTTATTAAGAAAAACTACGCACAAAACAACTAAAATGGGTAAAATTAATTAAAAAATAAAAAATACAGTAGTTGTCAACTAATTTTCAGAAGTACATTACATCACAATATTATTATCTAATTTTTTATTCATTCAAATTTTTTATTTATTTCCTTTTTATTTCTTCTTCTTTTTCTACTTTTATTATAGGCATCTGCCTGTTTTTCTTCACGCTTTACCTTTGTTCACATTACCTCTGATGTGGAAACCCAGCTCTCCATCCATCTCTTGGGTGGTCTTCCAGGGTTTCGTTTTGCCAATGGTTTCAAGTCTTTTGCAATCTTGATCAGTCGATCGTCCTTTTTATTTATGGAATTTATTTAGTAATTCGTCCGGGCCCTTGAGGGATCCCGGGCGTCGGGGACAAATCCCCAAGCGTCCCCCCCTGGTTGGGCCTGCAGTTCAGTTTTAATAAACTGAATAATAAAAATAAATAATATAGTAATTATATAAATAATAATAATTTTTAAAAACCCCTACCTGTAAAAAAACTCTAAAAATAAAAATTGATAATAAAAGCACCTTACTTCAAAAACTAATGTTCCCTTTAAAAAGAAAAAAATAATAGTTTCTTCTTGACTCAACAACATAAACTCTTGGACACTTAACTCGAAAAATTAACTTATCATCCTTTTTATCACCATTATCACCCGCCCCCACTAAAACCCCTGACTGTAAAAAAAATACTAAAAATAGGAATTGATACGTAATAAAAGCACCTTACTTTAAAAACTATTGTTCCCTTTAAAAAGAAAAACATAATTTTTTTTGCACTCAGCAATATAAACTCTCGGACACTTAACTCGAAAAATTAACTTATTATTCTTCCCCCCCCCCTACCTACAAAATTTAAACATTAATTTTGAAGTCAGGGGAAACGGATATTTGTTCCCCTTACGAAACCTGTTTATACATCCGTATTAAAAGTTCTCCGTTTCCCCTGACTTTAAAATTAGTATTTAAATTTTGTAGAGGAGGGGGGGGGGGGGAACGATAAGTTGATTTTTCGAGTTAAGTGTCCGAGAGTTTATGTTGTTGAGTAAAGAAGAAAAAATTGTTTTTTCCTTTTTAGCCCTAGATTACTAGACAGTCGTAAATTTAATTTTAACAAAAATTTTAATTTTAACTGACATTTCAGTATCGTAATACCAAACAATGGTAATAGTACAGCAATCGGAAAACAATTTGCACTGAAAAAAATTCAAAATAATAAAAATCCATATTATTATAACATTTATTTCATACAGTAATATATTGTCGTATTACCAAATCATTTTTTGAAAAATGTTTGAAAGTTTAAATTTTTGATTTGTGAAAAATAATTTTTTCAGTTTATAAATTGACCTAATTTTGTAAATTTTGAATTTGTTGTAAATAAGAGATTTTATTTATAATCCTTGTAAATAATTGAAAATTTGCTTGTGAAAAAAAATTTAAAAATGAAAAAATATTATATAAAATTTAAAAATATTTCTTTGGCAAAATTTGTTTTCCCTGACATTGGCCATAAAAATTTTAAATTCCCTGACTTTCCCTGATAAGTTTTAAATTTCCTGACATTTCCAGGTTTTCCATACAAGAACCCTGAATTATATTCGGCAAAATAAATCTAGTAATCTAGGGTTAAAGGGATACTTTTTAAAGTAAGGCGGTAAGGCGCTTTTATTATTAATTTTAATTTTTGGAATTTTTTTTTGTCTGAGGTTTTTAAAATTTTTAATATTTATTTTATTTCACTCTTTTTTGAGTATATTTATTTTATTCGTGAATTTCTTTCAAAAAAAGGAAGAGAAGTGTCACAACAAAAGTCATACAAAACCAAAATATTCAAATTTCCCATAGCGTACTCACCCATTTTTCGCACAATATGTTGCCTCAGTTATTACAGATGTACATTACATCAGCGCTTGTACTAAACGAACATCAAAAATATATTAAAAATAAAAAATTGTGCGCTATTAGTGTATTTTTATATGTCAACAGTCCTAATTTATTTGCTCTATTGAGCCACCAGAGGGCAGCTGGAGCAATGCACATAGCGATTTCGATTGACATAGGAGATGTTCCTTAAGTGCAGTTTACGTTATGCGATTTTGCTTACGATTTTGTTTACGATTTTGCTTCCAAATTGCCATAAGCAAATTTTTCGAAGTTCACGTTATACAATTCGACCTGAAGATGAACTCGCAAACGAAATCGTGAATAGAAAACCTCCAAAACCAGTCATACAAAAGAAATCGTATGGAAAATCGTAATAGTCCGGGAGTCAGCGTGCATGCAAACTAAACGATAAGGTACAAAATTTTTGACCATTCTGGGTGAAAGAGCATAAAAAATGAATAATAAAACCGCCCGTCTGGCAATCCTAAGTGGCAGCGTTAATTTGGGGGTGGCACGAGAAAAGAGGGATTTTTGGGGTTCAACTAAACCATAAAGTACATGGAAAAATTATATACGAAAAATTTCATTTTCTTATGTGTTTTTCGAATATCCCAAGACATACGGTTTTATGTGCAGCCTAAATGGCAGCAGACGCGTTTGAAAATAGGTAAAATCACCCTTCAACTAAACCATAAGGTACATACAAAAACTATACATCAAAAAATTCTTCTTATTACCAAGATTTCAAAAAAAATATCACAGACGATTTTAAGTGCAGCGGTCATAGCAGCAGACGGCTTTAATGTTAAAGAAAATTTGCACCGGGCTAATGCTTATAAGAGCGAACGAGTGACGTTAATACGTGGTAGAGCGTAATAAACAAAGACAGGCATGCATATCGCTTCCAATAGAGATTCGGTTTAAATAAAGCAATAACTCACTGTGTGTTTATGTTTTTATTAACGTACGTTAAAATAATGCACACAAATAATAACTAAAATTTATTGAATGCATTATTAACAAACAATAATTATTTTAAAACTAACAGTACCTAATAATAATAATTTTTTAACAAACATATAAGTTTCGTAAAATACATAAATGACAAGTAAACAGTAAACAATGACTATAACTAATATAAAAAATTTTACCAAAGTTCGTTTTCGGAACATTCATCATCGGAGGATAAATTACAATTATTGTCCTCATTAGATTCTGTTTCAGAATCTTCAGGTAGAGACAATATGCCCTCGAGATATTGCGGTAATTGAAGACCTTCAAATCACTTTATTTTGAATTTTTCGTTATTAACAAATTCCCACCCATTTTCAGGTGGATTATAAAAAGTAGGACTATTTTCGGTAGCATTTGCCCAAATTGCGCTAATTTGGTTTGTTCGTTTAATTTTTTCTATTAAACCGATTTAAACCGAAAAATTTGAGTATTTCTTGAAAAAAATGTTGCATATTTCTGAATAAAATAATGCAAGTTTCAAGAATATTGTATATAAAAAATTATTATGTAATTCTGCAGATTTCCACAAAAAATTTGTGTGACTTGTAGGCTTATTTTATATTTAAATAAAAATTCAGTAATGTTTAAAATGCATATTATTTATTAAGATTTTAAATAAAATTAATTATACAAAATTCACAAAACATATAAAAACTATATAAATTCATAATATACATTACAAATTATAATATAAACATTAAACACTTTTGAACAATTATCAATCATAAATAATATCTTAAACAAGTATACAATACATTATTAACAGTCGTTACAAGACAAGGGGCGTATATTAATAAATCAGGTGCATTAATTGTAAAAATGTTGGATGTTTGCTGAATTTCATTCGATTGAAAATGTGGTTCAAAACCAATTTATTGCTTTAAATATTTCATATTCAAAAAAAATTGATAAAAAAAAATGATGATGAATAACAATTTATTGTTAAAATTTTTCCTTATTCAGTAAACAGTAGTTCATCTTCCGTATGACTTAAAACAAGGAAACAGTCATTTTCGATTGACGGTGCTTTGCCTCCGATCTCATGGTCCAGATATAAACTTAGTAGCCCAGACATCTTCATTACATTCTGGAAAATATTTTCTTCAATTTAATTTTCTAAAAAAAAAATATTATAAAGAAATTTTAAAGTTAAAATTTACTACAAAATAAATATTTTAAAATAAAAATTAGAATTAGAAAAGTAACTTTCCTGTTCGTTTTCTTAAAAATTATAACGGATTTTGATTTTGCACACCAGATAAAATTATTATAAAATTACTTGATAAATTAAAGAATATTATCTATATTATAATTTATGACCGTTACCAGTTTGTTCTTAAGAAAACAAATTTGGAAGTTGTACTTTTTCACCACTCCGTAGTTACCAAATTATAAACAAATGCAACGGATAAAAATGATAAAAATTAAATTAAAATAAATAAATAAATTAAATTAAATTAAATTAAAAATAAAACTACATGATATTAAAAAAAATTCTCCTTACCTTTTGAAATACTTCGATTTTCTATTACAAAACTATCAATCTCGAAACGATGTAGATAAAATAACAAATCTATGGTGGGCGATAGAAACAGTACAAGTCAAAAACGGCAACTTTGCTTTTAGATAATATCTAAAATTAATATTTTGAAAATTTTATAATTTTAATGTCAAAAGTTATGCAGTTTTTTCGCTCTTATGTAAAGTTGCCGTTTTTGACTTGTATTGTTTCTATCGCCCCCACCTTAGAAATATTCTCGTGCTCAGTGTAGTTTGAATAATTTTTTCGTCCAACGAAAACTAAAAATGTAAAAATTCCCACTTCTTTTGTTGGATTTTAGTGCCATTAGGTAAGATTTTGTAAAGAATATTCAGGTTATTTAATTTTTTCTAGGTAGGTCCTTTGGGCTTACGGTAAATTTAAGCCGATTTATTTCTTTCATTTAAAATGCACATGGTTTTTAGCAACCCTAAAATTATTGTGAACATCTTTTATAATTTGTCTTTACTTAATTTTACTGATAGAATGGATAGGACAAAAAAATAAGCATTAATAATTACTTCAAGTAATTTATGAAAGTCTTTACATTCAGTTTCAAAAGTTGTGAACGAATTATAGAAAAAATATTCCATTTCAAAAATTGAACATATTAATTTATTTAAAATAAAAATATATACTAATCCTCGTATTCACAAACGTTCTTAAAAATTTTGATGAACCGTTTATTTAAACAAACCAATGAAATTTATTTTCTTGTACTACGAGATCATTTTCATTGGTTTGCAAAATTAAACGGCTCGTTAAATGTTTTAGGAACGTTTGTGAATACGGGAGATATTGGTCATAGACTCATAGAAATCTACAAAGTAGATGAAGAAATTCTAAATAAACAAAAGAAAAACGAATGAAATAATAGCATGAAAAAATTTTATTAAATTTAAAAAAAACCTTACCGAATTACATGTTTCGATCTTATTCACGGTGTTAGCCGCTACACTGATCTCATCAGATTTGTGCTGGAAAGGGGGCGTCCATTAACTACGTGATGCGTTTAGGGGGGGGGGTCGAGCCGAATCTCACCCAATCTCACGTGGGGGAGATGGGAGGTCTCGGCAAATATCACGTAATTATTTCGTGTTAACTATTCTTAAATAAAAAATAATTAAGCAAATTATGTTTTTTTAATAAATTCAACGCAATCAAGCACAGATATTTACATTTAAAATACGCATTTAAAAAAATCTCACGTGATTAGAAAAGGGGAAGGGGTCCAGCCAAATCTCACGACATCTCACCTAGGGGGGCGGGGGAGTCTAAAAATCTCCAAAATCACCTCACACCTCCAAATTGATTATTATTTTGGTAAAATGATAATATTATTATCATTATTTCAAACGATCATGAAACCGTCCACGTGCGCTGAACTTGTCAAAGCTATACTACGATAATGTATTGTTGTTACTAAAGCCGGCCCTGACTGCCGTTTGTTTATTTGTGAATTTTTTGATCTACGTTGTAGATTTTTATGACCAATATCTCAACTATAATATTTTTATTCTAGTTTCTAATGGTCTATTATATAATATAGGCTTTTAAAAATTTTTGAATTTCTTGAAATTTTTAATATTTATTTAAATCCCTATTTATTTTTAAACCGGTCCTGTTGATGGAAAATAAACAATTTTTACTAATTTCTTTCGTTATGTTTGACTAAAGAAGTCTAGAATTCCGTTAATTAATCAATTACAAATAAACTATAAACTACCAAATTTCTAACAAAAAGTAAATATTAGAAAAAAGACCGAAAGTAAAGTATTTTATTTTATGATATTTTCATTTTATTTATGATAAAAAAATTTTTTTTACAAAATATTGTAGAATTTTAAATAAAGATAAAAAATTTTTAATGTATTCCAAAAAAAGAATACACAACTAGTCGAGAACAAAAATTTTTCTTTTTGTAACATACTCGTGGTTAAAAATAAGCACAAATTGGGATTGAAACCGTAAAATTTAAAATGCACAATATTAGGTAGAATTAGTGTAAACAGTTTTGAAGATTTCAATCGATATCTTCAGGTACAAATGTTTACTTTTTTCTAACAAACAGTAGATTTAAAAACTGCACAATTTGAGTTTACAGTTGGTACAATTTGACATGCACAGCGCTATGTAGATTTATCGCAAACGATTTTTTTGAGTGTAGGAGCGTTTGTAGTGAAAGCTTTGTATGATTTTGATTAGATGGAGGGGAAGTTTCTGCACAATGAGTTTATGGATTAAACCGTCGGGCCAAATAGTATCTAACGCTTTTTCGATGTCTAGTGTTGTGACTGCCGTTGTTCTTTTGAGGTTAAAATTGACCGTGATGATATTGACAAGCCGCGCGAGTTGGAGTGTTGTACTGTGGTTTGACCGGAATCCAAATTGTTCGGGAAGGATGATGTTATGTTCAGTTTCGTGCTGTTTAAGCGGTGCAAGTATAATTTTTTCTAAAACCTAGAGAGGGTTGGCACGAGACTGATTGGACGGTAACTGGGTTTTATTGGCTTGAGGATTGGGATGACAATAGCTTGTTTCCAAGCAGACGGAAAGTATTGGTTTTTGAGGCACTGATTCATGATATAATAGATTTGGAGGATCGATTTCTTGGGTAGCCGTTTGAGAATTTGTGATGTAATTTTGTCGTTGCCAGGAGCTTTGTTTTTCTATGAATTGATGAATTTTTTTATTTCTTTAGGATTAGTCAAGTCGTTGGGAGGTGTTGAGATGGATGTCTGTTGAAAGACGAGTAGGGATTGTTGGACCATAATTTTAGTTTGGGGGTTTGAGAAGTTTTCGGTGAGCCTGTGGTTTTCTAAGTAAATGTTGGCAATGGCGTTTGATTTGTCCATATTAGTACTTTTGAGACCTGAAGAAGTTTGTAGAGGTGGCATTGGGGTACGAGAATTTTTTCCTTTGAGAGCTTTAAGGATAGCCCAAAGTTTTTTGGAATTTTGGGGAGTGATGTCGGAAAGCGCTTTCACCCATTTTAGGATTTTGATTTTTGAAATGGAAATATTGATATCGTTAGTGAGTTTATTAATTTGTATTTTGATGGCCGGAAAGCGATAGCGTTAATAGATTTTCCGAAGTTTATTTTTATTTTTAATTTTTTGTATTAGGTCAGGATGAAGGGTGAGTTCGAGTGATAGAGGGGTTTCTTTAGTATTATTAATATAAATTTCTATAAATTTTTCGTGTAGGTACTGACGGGTTTGTCGATTTCGGCGTTTATTTGGATTTTTGAGTTAAGTGTAAATTGAAACAGTTGCACCTAACATAATGGGTGACATATTTAAGTGCCTGCCCTCTACTCAACACAATATTTAAAATTAATTATTCATCACTCCAGATGGCTCATAAAAGGCACATAAAAATTTTTGTTAAATTTGATTCACTAGTTCAAGAGTTTGTAATATTTACAACAATATTACAAAATATTACAAGTAATATTTACGAGTAGTTAATTTATTAACTAAAAAAATATTAACAAACTACAATTTTCCGATTTTACGAAAAATTAGTAGTAATAGTAACGAAATTTTCCTCAAATTTGTGTAGTAATATTTACGAATAAATAATAAAATATTAACGAACTACAATTTTACGATTTTACGAAAAATTAGTACTAATAGTTACGAAATTTTCGTTAATATAACGAATTTGCGTTTAACAACTGCATTTCGTAAATATAGCGACGTACTTTTTTTTCTGTGTGGTTTAGTAAATTTTTATATAAGAGCAGTTGCGGGGTAAAGTAAACTGCACTCCAAATCTACCTGGTAATGGTAAACTGCACCCCAAGTAAACTGCACAAAATTTTGCAAAGTAGTAAACTGCACCTCGAACATTTTTCAGGTATAAGCTGCACCCCAAAAATACGGGGTTATACAGAGTATAACAAAAATTATTTGTTATACGATTAAATTTATTAATCCCATGATCGTTATATAAAATTAACTCGAGTTTTGTTTATTTTGTTAAGTTATTTTTGTAAAATAAGCATTTAGTTACTGGATTAAAATTCTTTTTCGCTATTGCTTGGTTGCGCTATTGCTTCGGATTGAAGTTTTTGAAAGCGGACGACGTTTTGGAAGCTTACTATGATTTATTAAAAATCAAACCCATTAACCCGTTCGCGCACGCATTTTCAATTTTGACCACAAAAATTTTTTCATGACATATTCTTTTAAAGCTAATTTTTCTAAACATTAAAAAAAAAAAGTTGCGATCCGACTTATACCATAGGAGATATAGCACGTCCATAATTATGGACATCGTGCGTCAACGCTACAAAATGAGACAAATTTAAATTTAAAAATTTAATTTTTATCGTTTTATCTGAGCGGAAAAAGTAATAATTACGACAAAAAATGTTGTGATCTAGTTGGTATATTTAAATTTTTCGAAAATAGTGGCAATCTATTCACATTTTTACAACAATTGCCGGAGTTCAGCGTTTATATTCTCAAGATGCCTTTTTGATAAAGCTCAATAACCAACTGACTTAAAATTATTACAAAAACTTTAAACTTAAACCTGCAAAAATCATCCCTAACCGGAAGCGGGAGCTTATAAACAAAATGCAAAAATATTAATTCATTTAAATGAATCCTAAAAGCGGTGACTTCCAAGTAAGTAATTTAAATACCGTCGCCAGACATAATCCAACAAAAGACAATATAGGTACCGACAAATAGCTGACAAATATAGGTACAATAACAAAAATAATTCACAAAAAAATTTTTAACACAATGTATATACTTATAACATCGACGCACGGTGTCCATAATAATGGACATCGATTTTAAAAAAATTCTGTTGATCAAGTAACCTGAAAAATTAATGTCCATATTCACAAACGTTCGTAAAATATTTAACGAGCCGTTTAATTTTGTCATCCAATGAAAATGATTTCGTAGAACAAGCAAATAAATTCCATTGGTTTGTTTAAATAAACGGTTCGTTAAAATTTTTACGAACGTTTGTGAATATGGACATAAGAGTTTTATTACATAAAAATGGAGTTCATAGTCTATTCTTTCAGAAAAATCGACCCCCATACTTACTAATATGTTCACAGAGTCAAAAAAATAAAGTTGAAATGAACAGATTTGAATTTTAAATAAGTGTTGACGATTGACATATTTCGACGTTTCCTAAACTCTTCTCAAATTGATCGCAACATGCCAGCACCTGTCAGATACATTTATAGTATGTCCATATTTGTGGAAATTGGGTATTCAAGGTCATCCGTTCAAGTAACGCCGAATTACACGCATTAAAAATCAATGTCCATAATTATGGATGCGGTGCGCGAACGAGTAATGCCAATCTCGAAAAATTTTGTGAATATTTATTCACTACATATGTGGATGAAAAGCCATGTTTCTTCCAATGGTTTGGGCCAAGGCGTCTGCGGATTTGATTTCAACAACTAATGGTTATGAATCGTTCCATGCAGCATTTAAACAGAACTTTAATTCTATTCGCCCCAATATACCGGGTGCTGAATGAATTAGCCGAACATAGGAAATTAACATGTAAAAACTTATTTATGCAAATTCCTGCTTCCCTAATTATTTTAAAGATGAAAGACACAAAAATTATGCAGAAATATAAACTATGAATGATAACACCATTAGATGTCATCTAGCTTTTATTTAAAAGGTCAAAGATGCTTTCGAAATTGTTAAAATTTTCATTTATCGCACTGGCAATGTAATGAATTCAATTTAATTTCTATTTTCAAATATAATTACCATGGAAACTTATACCATGGCCAGTGCGATAAATGAAAATTTTAACAATTTTGAAAGCATTCTTTGACCGTTTAAGTTGTACCCCGATAATTCCTACCTATTAAAAAAAATAAAATGATCTAAAACGTACCTTGGATCTCAGGGCTCATGGGATTTTTGTAGCTATAAGAAAAGGGTACAAAAATATTCCCTAGTCTAGCTCAGTGGCTCACCTGTCGAAAAAGTTGATAATGAGGGCGCCAAGTAATTATAGAATAAGTCACCAGGTGAGATTAGGAAATTACTAACCTTGGTACTTCAAAAAAATAAAAAAAGTAGGGAAATTAAAGTCAATATACAGGAGCGAGAACAGAGTTTAATGTAAATAATGTAAAACAAATTTACAAACAAAGAGATTAAATCGAAGTTAATCAAAAATAGATAAAGAAAAATTATAGTAACCGAAAGTAAACTGAATGGAGATAAAAATTCAGTCGGTACGCAAAATGTTAATAACTAATGAATTGTAAATAATAACAATTTTCTACGGTAGTTGTATTAAACTGAAAAATAATTGTCGCACCTACCACGAAGAATTGCAATTCCTTTATGATAAGATCACCACACCTCGACAGGATGTGCACGGGTAACTTTAAATTTTAATAACATCCGAAATTTTGCGTAACGCTTCACAACAAAGATTTAAACTACTTATCGGATTACTTCCTAAATTAAATTAATTAAAAAAAAATTATTCACTCCTGAATCAGCAATTTCAAATTTACAATAATTACTACCACTAACTCGGTAATATCAATGACAATGAAAATTTACAAAATTATCAAACAAACACACGAACATAAATTGATAACATAATAGATTATTCTTCCTTCTTGATTTCAAAATTAATCTTCCCGTCTTAATAGAAATTAACGGATGACCAACGATAAAACGGTTCGACAAATAAAATCTCTTGGAAATTCGAAAACGTTTTCAAGTAATTTCAAAATTTCAGGTAGATGTATATCCACATGGGTTTATAAAGATAACCAGAATAAAGTAAAACTAAAACGTCTGACCTTTGGATGAGATGTTGGGGTCCTATGGTCGTTTGATTTTGATTCCAAATATTCCCCTTTGAATCCCTTCTGGTAACAATATTTACAAGAGGATGAACCAATCTTTCCGGAAAAACTTCAGCAAACGGTATTTCTTCCAGGAAAGTTGCCAGGTGTGCTCGTATAGGTGCAAGGAAAGATAACAACCCAAAATTTGCAGTCTTCCAGAATGGAAGCAAAACAAGCCACACAGAGGCTATTGATGACCAAAAAAAATCTTCGTAGGAACAACAGGTAATCTAATTAGACCAACTCACTAGGTTTTCGACGTTACTTTCTAAAAATTTTTCAAAAATCTCCCTCTTTTTTCCTTTTCCTATCAATCCACATTTTTCGTTAGATAAAACTTTAAAACAAAATAGTAATAAGATATAACCATCGCCATCTATATTAATCAAATTAAAATTTATAGAAAAATTTCTTCCAACGAAAATTAAATTGGTTCCAATCCCAAATAGTTAACGACGTATAAACAATTTTACTTAAAGAAAATCAAATAGCACGAAATTCTTGTAACAAAGTAAAAGTTAGATGAAATTTAATGCTTATTATCATTCGTAGTTTTTATTTCTGCATTATTTTTGTGTCTTTCATTTTTTCTCTAAAATTATTAGGGAAGCAGAAATTTGCATAAATACGTTTTTACATGTTAATTTCCAATGTTCGGCTAACTCATTCAGCACCCGGTATACATATTTGTTAAGCTCTTAAACATGAGAAACATAAAGTTTACATAGCAGTGAACAGTGTTGGAAAACCACCTACGCAAAACAAAACTTCTAAACAAAAGCAAACAATTGTTACTGATTTTATTACGAAAATACGAAGCAGATGAAATATCGCGGTTGCAATTTGTAAAAGCTGTCTCATTTTACAGTTGCCCCCACGTTAATTAAATGCCATTCCTTATTATTAGGTTACTAATTTTATATTTTATTTTTTAATTTCTTATGAAATTTTAATAGAATAAAATTTTATTTTTTGATTTAATTTGATATTTTTACTTTTATTTTCAAATAAACAATATATTTAGGTTAATTTTTGGGATAACAATTTATTAAAAATAATAAGGATTAAACTACCTGCTAGAAAACCGAAAATAATCCTTATGGTAAACTGCACGAACTTCGAGTGCCAAACCTAATCCCAATGTGGGATCCGTCAAATGAGCATATGACATCTGGTGGTTAAAGATGTTACTAGGTTGAGGGAAAATAAACACATACTCCTATGTTAACAATGTAAATTCAAGCTTTTGAAGACCTTTTTTGACACATTAATATTACTTTTACAGCAAAACTTATTAAAAACTTTTTATTGCAAATTTTATCCTCTTAATTTATGTTTATATTCATTTTTTCGATTTGTTGCACTGTTTCCGTTTTGCAGTGACTTAAAAAGGACTCTGAAAAATTCAAAAAATATTTTCATCTGTATTTCAAATTTGGTTCAATGAAATAAAAAAAATGATTAAAAATTTATTATTGTAAATTTCATTTCCTATAATTTTGTAGCAGCGTTTCTAAGATTCAGATGAAAATATTTTTTGTATTTTACACAGTCTTTTTTAAGTCACTACAAAACGGAAACGTTGCGACAAATCGGAAAAATGTATATAAACAAAAATTAAGGGATTGAAATTTCCAACAAAAAGTGTCTGATAAGGTTTGCTGTAAAAGTAATTTTTATGTGTCAAGAAAGGTTGTTAAATTTGAGGTTGGTATTGCGTAGACGTGTAAAAGCAAATTGGTGATTTTAAATTTTGAATATTATCGAAAAATAATTTACAGAGCACTGAAGTTGATGTACAAGATTTATGTACAAGATACAAAGATTTCAAAACAAAGTTCTGCGAATGATTGTCAATGCTCCATGGTACGTGCCAAATTATATTATCCAACAAGATTTACAGATTTTATCAGTTCAAGAGTAATAGTGTCCACTGAATCTGTAGGATATATATAAATAAAGCAACTCATAGTATCTAATGCAGCATCTTATACAAGAGGTGTTAACATAACCTCAAAATGCGGCGATGGCAGCAGCGCAGGACTTTATACCGGCGCCAAGTACGCAAACAGGCGATCCAACAATGAATAACCAGCAACCGACAAATGTTATGCAATCGATACAACAGACACAGACGATGATGCAATACCCACCACAAATGCAAACTATGTTTCCTTATAATACAGTACCTTACCACGGCCAACAAAACGCGGGAAATCCACAAGTAAGTGCACCACAGATTATTACACCTTACCAATATGTACCCGTAGGAAACGTTGAATACCTACCATTACCTAATACTAATGAATGGAAAGTGGTAAAAAACTAAAACTAAAAAACGTGTAAGAAGCCCTGAACAAAATATCAGGAGTTATAAACAAAAAAAGATGAGCGATTATTGGTTAAGTAATCCCATTCAAACAACTAACAGTTTTTCTTCGCTAGCAGATGGAAATGAAGAACAGAATGAACAACAAATTGCAACCGAACCTAAACCACCACCAATTTTTGTGGAAGGTGTAGAAAATATAAAACCACTGCTTGAAGTACTGGAAGAAGTAGCAAAAGACGGTTATACTATCAAAACTTTATATGCAGATCAAGTCAAAATACAACCGGTAACTGGAGAAAACTATACAAATATTATTCAAGGATTAAAAGCTAAAAAAACTAACTTTCATACTTATAAACCTAAACAAGAGAGAAGTTTTCGAACAGTATTACAAGATTTACATTCATCTTCAGATATCAATCAAGTCAAATCCGAGCTGGAAAAATTGGGGCATACGGTACTTAATGTTAGTAACATAAAGCATCGAATTACTAAAACCGCATTACCTATGTTTTATGTTGACTTCAAACAAAAAGAGAACAATAAGGAAGTTTATAAAGTTACTCGTCTTTTAAATACCATTGTAAAATTTGAAGCACCACATATTAAGAGAGAAATTCCGCAATGTGCAAGATGCCAAAGGTATGGTCACACCAAAAACTTCTGTTACAAACCATCAAGATGTGTCAAATGCACAGGTGATCACTCAACAAAAGAATGTACACGAAAAGAAAAAGATAACGGTGTCAAATGTGTTAACTGTGGTGGTGCACATCCTGCAAATTACACAAACAGTTGCAGCAGCGATTATATCCAGCATTGAGGGAAAGAAATCTGAATAATTTGAAAACAAACCAAAATAACTTTCTAAACAATAATAATAATAATACACAACACACGATAATCTCTCCACAAATGATACAACCAGGACCATCATACGCCCAACAAGCAAGTCAACCTGCACCCAATCAAGTTCCTAATTACCAAAGTCAAGTCAACCCAGCCATTCCGGAACAGGTACAGCAATCAAGCGATATCGAAGAGCTTAAAGTTATGATGAAAAAACTGACCGAGCAAATGGGAACCATGTTAAACTTGCTGACCACAGTAGTCAGTAAAATGGCTTAATGGCTGAAACACTCAAACTAGCTGTATGGAATGCCAACGGCTTGTGCCAAAGAGCACAAGAACTTATTTTATTCCTGGATATGCATAAAATAGATGTAATGTTAATTTCAGAAACTCACTTTACGCTTAAAAGTTACTTAAAGATTCCCAATTTTGATATTTATAACACTTATCATCCTGATGGAGCTGCCCATGGTGGAACAGCAATAATTATTAAAAAGTCTATCAAACACTACGAAATTGAGAAATATCAACATGACTACTTGCAAGCAACTAACAAAATTGTTGAAGATCAACTAGGTAAATTAGTAATTTCTGCAATATACTGTCCACCTAAACATAATAACAAGCTAGAACACTATCAACAATTCTTTAAAACACTGGGAAACAAGTTTATCGCGGGGGGTGACTTTAATGCGAAGCACCATCAGTGGGGCTCAAGGCTAACTACCACAAAAGGAAAAGAACTTTTTGCAACATTAAAAAATAACAACATGATAAGCTTATCAACAGGGCAACCAACTTACTGGCCCAGCGACTCATCAAAACTTCTAGATGTGATTGATTTTTGGGTCACAAAAGGCATAGATACTAAAAAAATTAGAATTGAGTCATCACTAGACTTATCATCGGACCATACACCCATTTTATTGACATTGCATTCTCAAATCGTTTATAAAATGAAACAACCTGCATTGTTTAGTAAGAATACCAATTGGGAAATTTTCAAAACAACACTGGACGATAAAATACATTTAGATGTGGCTTTAAAATCGGAAGAAGACTTGGAGAATGCAGTTGAACACCTAACAAAATCTATTCAGAATGCGGCGTGGCTAGCAACTCCTGATTCAAATGTAACTTTTATCAAGAAGCCATCTCCAATAATAATTAAGCAAAAAATTGCAGAAAAGCGGAAAGCTCGTAAACAGTGGCAAATTACAAAAACACCAAATGATAAGAATAAATTCAATAGAAAAACTTCAGAACTTAAGGCATTACTTCTTAGTCTCAAAAATCAATCTTTTAATAAATATGTCATTAATTTATCACCTACAGAGGCAAGTAACTACTCGCTCTGGAAAGCTACGAAAAACATTAAGCGTCCTCAACAACATGTACCACCAATTAAAGATGATAATGGAAAATGGGCAAAAAGCGACAAAGAAAAAGCTGATCTCTTTAAGAAACATTTTTCAAATGTATTCAAGCCATACCCTTCTACTCTTACAGCAGAAGAAACTTCTGAAATTCATCATTATTTGGAAGCACCATTTCAGATGGATCTCCCTATCAAGAATTTTAAAGTAAATGAAGTTCAACGTGTCATCTTCAACGAAATCAATCCAAAAAAAGCACCTGGGTTTGATCTAATTACTGGCAAAGTGCTACAACAACTCACACCTAAATGCATTAAATTCTTAACGTTTATCTACAATGCAGTCGTACGATTAAACCATTTCCCTATCCAATGGAAAGTAGCTCAAATTATCGTCATCCCAAAACCAGGAAAAAAGATGGAAGTAGTAACATCATACCGACCTATTAGTCTCTTACCAATACTTTCAAAAGTGTTTAAAAAGCTTTTACTTAAACGACTTAAGCCTGTACTAGAGGAAAGAAAGCTGATACCAAATCATCAGTTTGGTTTTAGAGGACAACATGGTACGATTGAGCAGGTGCATAGAATTACCAAAACAATCAGCAATGATCTGGAAAACAAAAGATACTGCTCTGCTGCTTTCCTTGATATCAGTCAAGCTTTTGATAAAGTGTGGCATGAAGGGTTATATTACAAACTTAAGAAAAGTCTTCCGTATCAATTCTATCAAATATTAAAATCCTATTTAAGTGATAGACATTTTTTAATAAAATATCAGGAAGAATATACTGATCTTCAACAAATAAGCTCAGGAGTACCCCAGGGCAGTGTCTTAGGGCCATTGCTATATTTGTTGTACACAGCGGATCTACCAACCACGAGACTGGCAACAACAGCAACGTTTGCTGACGATACAGCTGTACTGGCATCACATGTCGATCCTATTCTTGCTTCCAAAAATCTTCAGGATAATTTAAATAAAATCCAAAATTGGCTTCGCAAATGGAGAATCAGAGCCAACGAAACAAAATCTCTTCATGTTACGTTCACAATGCGTAGAGAGACTTGTCCACCGGTGAAACTAAATAACTGTACATTACCTCAGGTTGATGATGCAAAATATCTTGGTATCCATATGGACAGAAGATTAACATGGAGAAAACACATTTTTACTAAACGTAAACAACTTGGAATAACGCTAAGACAAATGAATTGGTTGCTCGGCAAAAAATCTCAATTATCACTTGAGAACAAAATATTGTTATACAAATCCATAATAACGCCAATATGGACCTATGGTATTCAACTATGGGGAACTGCAAGCACTTCCAATATTGAAATAATACAAAGATTTCAAAACAAAGTTCTGCGAATGATTGTCAATGCTCCATGGTACGTGCCAAATTATGTTATCCAACAAGATTTACAGATTTTATCAGTTCAAGAGCAAATCCAAAAACTTTACAAAAGGTACAAACATAGATTAGAAGTACACCCCAACAAACTAGCTAATAAACTAATGGATACTACCAACGAAGTACGAAGATTGAAGAGATTGAAACCTACTGATCTACCAATTCGATTCAACTAGTAAGACCAATTCGATTCAACTAGTAAGTACAACTCACAATATTGATTAAATTGTATATTTTGGGAAAACATTTCTTGAAATTAATTAAAATTAATTAATTAATTGAATTAAAAAAAAAAAAAAAAGGTCTTCAAAAGCTTGAATTTACATAGGAGTACATTAACATAGGAGTGTACAAATACGACCGTGAGTGACAGTACGTTTCCACTACTTTCAGATAAAAACGAATCGTTTTGTGCGCTCAAAAAATTTATTTGGACAATTTGGATAATTTCGTAGGGATTTTCTTTTAATTTTGATGTTTTTAGGCAATACGCCGTCTACCAAGTCTTGCCGCTCATTTTTATGTCTAGTTTTACCACATTTTATGATATCATCGGCTTGCAGAATCCGTTCTACTTCAAGAAAATTCCTTTGTTTAGGATTCGTACCAGCCCAATCACATATTTCACTTATATTTATCATTATTGATCACTTTGAAAATCACACGATTACACGTAAAACTCTATCTCGTATTTGAAACTGTCCCTTAAGTCTACCATATTTTTAGGCTCCTCCCATTTGACGGATCCCAATAGGGATTACTTTTGTTTTTTTTGCTCGGAGTGCAGTTTACCACTTTTTTTTCAGCTACCTGCGGTCATTCGTGCAATTTACCATCACCCGCAGTTGCTACCATCAGTGCACCTTTACATATATAAAAGCGGGGACCGTAAATTGCGCCAGTGGTCAAAGGTTTTTCCAATCCTACCCGTAAATTGCGCCAAAATTTTTTAGGGTTGACCTTAAAATTTAAGTCGAAAAAAGGTTGTTATATTTTAATCCTTTGCTTGTTTGTCAATAGGATTAGTATAGTTCTAAAATCTTGTATTTTTAAATTAACAGAGGTGCATTTAGCCCGTATTTTCACACTTCAGAAGTTTCACTGATTATTAAGTTAATTCACATCTTTTATTCCTGAATTTGTTACGTGACAAAAATGCGGTTCAACACGGTCCCTTCCCCCCAGAATATTTGGGTGCTCGGCCAACTAGCGGGAGGTCGTGAGTACATACATAAGGGTGGGACGTTGTTAGTCCAAACCGCGCGATAGGTTGATGGTTCAGTGTTTGAGTTGAGTGAATCCCCAAAATAACAAAAATCAGTCAATAAAACTGGGTCCTCGTGGGAACCACAGTGCACGTACGATTTAGTATTTGAAAGCTGAATCCCCCCCCCCCCCCCACTGCGCTGGCAGTACCGTGGTGGTTGATTGCGCTAACAGTATAATGTACACACTGAAACAAAAATGGTTAACCAAGACAAAACACATAAAAATTTACAAAAATATAATAAAAAAATATAATATGAAAGGGTGGTACATGACGCAAATAAACGATTTAAATTGCAATTCACTGTTATCGAATCGATTTTGTTAGTAAGTGTGCACACTCCTATTTTCTTAAAACTAATTAATTCTAAACAAATTGATGTTGACAAAATTTTTGAATAATTTAATTTAGGAAATTTTGATAATCACCAGAGTTCCAATAAAAAGAACGCGAGTTCACACAAAAATTTCACAGGAGGTCGGAGATGACAGTGCATAGTAATTTTGAGCAAGTTCTAGGTGGAATTGAAACAAGTTCACGAACATTAAACAAGTAATGAGTGGCACTTTGAAAGTTGGTTTTAAAGATGGCACATTTTGGTCATCAAGTCAATAATTAAAATTTTAAATTGTAACCTTACTATATTACAACGATGAAATGTCGCAATCAACAACGATCCCAGTACTGCAAGCGGGTGGTGGTTTATGAATGTCCAGTTTACAATTCCATTTCCATGAATTCCCGATCCGTTACGGGTTGACGCTTTGTCTTATCGGCTTTTGAAAATAAATCCCTCATTGAAGTGGTTGAATCAATTTTCCAAATTCCCAAAATTTCTACCAAAAACCTGCGATAGCGCTATTGGGCTTAATAAACGTAACTATCACTATTGAAACTTCACTGGGTCGTAACAATCAACTTAATTTTTGTAATAAACCAAAACTATTGGGGCCAAAATTTCATTTTCCAAAGATAATTAAACCAAAATTTAATTAAATCACAAATAAATTTCCGCCATTAAGGGCGTGGTGAGATCAAATCTGACCAGCAGTTATGATGGTTGGAACGAATCTGCCATGCGAGGGGAACATGACGAATGCATATGGACTTTGGGTGGAAATAAGGATAGAGTCGGGTGTCTATCAGTGGCGGCTTGTCAGGGTAGGCAGGGGAGGCAGTGCCTCACCAAACCGACAAGCCAAGTTTTTTCAAAAACTAATTTATATTTTTTGTATAATACATAGATTATAAACTTATATATGAATGATTATGATAGTCCATAACCACCATGTCAACAAAATTAAAGTTTCAAAAACAGTAATTTATAAAGTTTGTTTGATGTTTAAAATATTAACTTGAATATAAAATATTTCGATAGTATTACGTAAAAAGTACATCTTTATTTTAAAATATAATGTAAGTTACAGCATACTTATAACTATAATTTTTACTAATATTATTTTTTGATCAATTTTTTATTTGTTTTTATATTTTTGTATGTTTTTAGTTAATATTACATATTTTTATTACAATAATATATTACAATATTATTAAATGACATTAAAAACCTATATACGTTTTAAAAATAATGAAAATTTTAGTAAATTTAAATATACCGAGTTTAGCTTTGTGATTTCACGGTCCTTTCGTAAATATGCGCACTGGCATTTTTAAATATTTGAAGTCGTTCGTGAATAAGCGCACCTGGTTGATAGGCACTCGTATGAGGCTGCCGCAATCGCGTCATTTCTAGAAAATTAACTAAATGTTCAAGTGCGGCTGCGCTAATACTCAACAAGTTTAGTTTTGTGATTTCACGGTCCGTTCGTAAATATGCGCACTGGCATTGTTAAATATTTGAAGTCGTTCGTGAATAAGCGCACCTGATTGATAGGCACTCGTATGAGGCTGCGCGTCATTTCTAGAAAATTATCTAAATATTCAAGTGCGGCTGCGCTAATAATCAACAAGACGATGATGGTTACGTTCATAGTTACGTTGGTCAGTTACTTTTGCGCATGCTTTTGCGTTTGTGTATTGCTTCGTTAGGTGTAATAGGTAAATAAAATCCAAATTATTATTTATTATTCTAAAAATTGCTAATATGGCTGCTAGTGCAAATGTAGAAACGATCACAGTTCAAAATTGTGGGGATATTGTAAATTATTTAGTAAATAATGTATATTTTGATCGTCTTTCATACACCGATAAACTATATGAAAGAGAAATGCCAAGGCCGTGTCTTGATCTTAGCAAGACACTAGTAAACATCGGGAAACCAAATACGGCATTTAATAATAATTGGTATGAGAAACATAAATAGATGGTAGGGAGTACATCCCTTAATAAAATATAGAATTATAATAATATAATTTATAATTTTTTATAATAATATAAGAATTTATAATAATATAAATAATAGAATTATAAAAAATGACAAATAAAAATAAAAAAATTAACAATGAAAATTACACGTATGAAAACTGACATGTAAATTGTTTCGGAAAACAAAAATTCCCAAACTGACCGAAAAACTAAAATATAAAAACCGCAACCATAGAAATGTTTATTAATTCAATGAAATTTCAATTATTTATATAGTTATAGTCGAGTTTGAAGAATTAAAGATACGAAATATTTGGGATAAATAAGCAAAGTATATGATAAATTTGTATAAAACGGAGTTGAATGTACGTATGTGATAAAAATAGAGTTTTAAAATTAATTTCTCAAAAAAAAAACCCGGTTTTGCAAACGTGCCTCACCAAGTGCATTCCTCACGAGCCGCCACTGGTGTCTATAGTATTAGGAGGACGACAAAGACAGGTGGTTGCTACTACATATACCGCGGGTGCTGAATGAGTTAGCCGAACATGTAAAAACTTACTTCTATGACTTTCAAGTGACATGGAAAATTCCAAAAGCAATGTAATAGGCCCCAACGTGCCTGAAGTTATACACGAACTCATAATCATAATCGCAAATATTACAGTCGACCAGTTGAATAGTGGTCACAATTTTAAAAAATTATTTTTTTTTGTTTTTCCTTTAAATTATGCAATTAAACTTACTAAACATGTACACCTATAAATTTATTATAAACAAATAAAATAAAAATGTTGCATTTATTACTGTAAAGACTGCTCTTAACTTTACCTACACCGACCACCTAATGTAACATTTTAGTAACATTATTGAAAATGATACTTTAAAAATAATTTTTCTTAATAATTTTAATAACCATATCAACAACCTCTCCAAATATTATTATTACATTCAGAGTGTAAAAGCCATAACCGGCCAATCCTATGGGGAGAAACTAGATCAAAAATTCGTAGAGGGCGCAGATGACGATGTCCCATCCTAAATTTTTGTCAGAATAATGCTAATGACTGTACCAATAAGTGTTCCAAATTTCATTATAAAATTCAGAGTAGAAGGGCCATAATCGCCTAATCTTATCTGGAAAAACTAGATCAAAAATTCGTAGAGGGCGCAGCTGACGATGTCCCATCCTAAATTTTTGTCAGAATAATGCTAATGACGGTACCAATAAGTGTTCCAAATTTAATTATAAAATTCAGAGTAGAAGGGCCATAACCGCCCAAATCTATCTGGAAAAACTAGATCAAAAATTCGTAGAGGGCGCAGCTGACGATGTCCCATCCTAAATTTTTGTCAGAATAATGCTAATGACGGTACCAATAAGTGTTCCAAATTTCATTATAAAATTCAGAGTAGAAGAGCCATAACCGCCCAAATCTATCTGGAAAAACTAGATCAAAAATTCGTAGAGGGCGCAGCTGACGATGTCCCATCCTAAATTTTTGTCAGAATAATGCTATTGACGGTACCAATAAGTGTTCCAAATTTCATTATAAAATTCAGAGTAGAAGGGCCATAATCGCCTAATCTTATCTGGAAAAACTAGATCAAAAATTCGTAGAGGGCGCAGCTGACGATGTCCCATCCTAAATTTTTGTCAGAATAATGCAAATGACGGTACCAATAAGTGCTCCAAATTTCATTATAAAATTCAGAGTAGAAGGGCCATAATCGCCTAATCTTATCTGGAAAAACTAGATCAAAAATTCGTAGAGGGCGCAGATGACGATGTCCCATCCTAAATTTTTGTCAGAATAATGCTAATGACGGTACCAATAAGTGTTCCAAATTTAATTATAAAATTCAGAGTACAAGGGCCATAATCGCCTAATCTTATCTGGAAAAACTAGATTAAAAATTTGTAGAGGGCGCAGCTGACGATGTCCCATCCTAAATTTTTGTCAGAATAATGCTAATGACGGTACCAATAAGTGTTCCAAATTTCATTATAAAATTCAGAGTAGAAGGGCCATAATCGCCTAATCTTATCTGGAAAAACTAGATCAAAAATTCGTAGAGGGCGCAGCTAACGATGTCCCATCCTAAATTTTTGTCAGAATAATGCTAATGACGGTACCAATAAGTGTTCCAAATTTCATTATAAAATTCAGACTAGAAGGGCCATAACCGCCCAAATCTATCTGGAGAAACTAGATCAAAAATTCGTAGAGGGCGCAACTGACGATGTCCCATCCTAAATTTTTGTCAGAATAATGCTAATGACGGTACCAATAAGTGTTCCAAATTTCATTATAAACTTCAGAGTAGAAGGGCCATAACCGCCCAAATCTATCTGGAAAAACTAGATCAAAAATTCGTAGAGGGCGCAGCTGACGATGTCCCATCCTAAATTTTTGTCAGAATAATGCTAATGACGGTACCAATAAGTGTTCCAAATTTCATTATAAAATTCAGAGTAGAAGGGCCATAATCGCCTAATCTTATCTGGAAAAACTAGATCAAAAATTCGTAGAGGGCGCAGCTGACGATGTCCCATCCTAAATTTTTGTCAGAATAATGCTAATGACGGTACCAATAAGTGCTCCAAATTTCATTATAAAATTCAGAGTAGAAGGGCCATAATCGCCTAATCTTATCTGGAAAAACTAGATCAAAAATTCGTAGAGGGCGCAGATGACGATGTCCCATCCTAAATTTTTGTCAGAATAATGCTAATGACGGTACCAATAAGTGTTCCAAATTTAATTATAAAATTCAGAGTAGAAGGGCCATAATCGCCTAATCTTATCTGGAAAAACTAGATTAAAAATTTGTAGAGGGCGCAGCTGACGATGTCCCATCCTAAATTTTTGTCAGAATAATGCTAATAACGGTACCAATAAGTGTTCCAAATTTCATTATAAAATTCAGAGTAGAAGGGCCATAATCGCCTAATCTTATCTGGAAAAATTAGATCAAAAATTCGTAGAGGGCGCAGCTAACGATGTCCCATCCTAAATTTTTGTCAGAATAATGCTAATGACGGTACCAATAAGTGTTCCAAATTTCATTATAAAATTCAGAGTAGAAGGGCCATAACCGCCCAAATCTATCTGGAGAAACTAGATCAAATATTCGTAGAGGGAGCAGCTGACGATGTCCCATCATAAATTTCTGTCAGAATAATGCTAATGACGGTACCAATAAGTGTTCCAAATTTCATTATAAAATTCAGAGTAGAAGGGCCATAACCGCCCAAATCTATCTGGAGAAACTAGATCAAAAATTCGTAGAGGGCGCAGCTGACGATGTCCCATCCTAAATTTTTGTCAGAATAATGCTAATGACGGTACCAATAAGTGTTCCAAATTTCGTTATAAAATTCAGAGTAGAAGGGCCATAATCGCCTAATCTTATCTGGAAAAACTAGATCAAATATTCGTAGAGGGAGCAGCTGTCGATGTCCCATCCTAAATTTTTGTCAGAATAATGCTAATGACGGTACCAATAAGTGCTCCAAATTTCATTATAAAATTCAGAGTAGAAGGGCCATAACCGCCCAAATCTATCTGGAAAAACTAGATCAAAAATTCGTAGAGGGCGCAGCTGACGATGTCGCATCCTAAATTTTTGTCAGAATAATGCTAATGACGGTACCAATAAGTGTTCCAAATTTCATTATAAAATTCAAAGTAGAAGGGCCATAATCGCCTAATCTTATCTGGAAAAACTAGATCAAAAATTCGTAGAGGGCGCAGCTGACGATGTCCCATCCTAAATTTTTGTCAGAATAATGCTAATGACGGTACCAATAAGTGTTCCAAATTTCATTATAAAATTCAGAGTAGAAGGGCCATAACCGCCCAAATCTATCTGGAGAAACTAGATCAAATATTCGTAGAGGGAGCAGCTGACGATGTCCCATCATAAATTTTTGTCAGAATAATGCTAATGACGGTACCAATAAGTGTTCCAAATTTCATTATAAAATTTAGAGTAGAAGGGCCATAACCGCCCAAATCTATCTGGAAAAACTAGATCAAATATTCGTAGAGGGAGCAGCTGACGATGTCCCATCCTAAATTTTTGTCAGAATAATGCTAATGACGGTACCAATAAGTGTTCCAAATTTCATTATAAAATTCAGAGTAGAAGGGCCATAACCGCCCAAATCTATCTGGAAAAACTAGATCAAAAATTCGTAGAGGGCGCAGCTAACGATGTCCCATCCTAAATTTTTGTCAGAATAATGCTAATGACGGTACCAATAAGTGTTCCAAATTTCATTATAAAATTCAGAGTAGAAGGGCCATAACCGCCCAAATCTATCTGGAGAAACTAGATCAAATATTCGTAGAGGGAGCAGCTGACGATGTCCCATCATAAATTTTTGTCAGAATAATGCTAATGACGGTACCAATAAGTGTTCCAAATTTCAGTATAAAATTCAGAGTAGAAGGGCCATAACCGCCCAAATCTATCTGGAGAAACTAGATCAAAAATTCGTAGAGGGCGCAGCTGACGATGTCCCATCATAAATTTTTGTCAGAATAATGCTAATGACGGTACCAATAAGTGTTCCAAATTTCATTATAAAATTCAGAGTAGAAGGGCCATAATCGCCTAATCTTATCTGGAAAAACTAGATCAAATATTCGTAGAGGGAGCAGCTGACGATGTCCCATCCTAAATTTTTGTCAGAATAATGCTAATGACGGTACCAATAAGTGCTCCAAATTTCATTATAAAATTCAGAGTAGAAGGGCCATAACCGCCCAAATCTATCTGGAAAAACTAGATCAAAAATTCGTAGAGGGCGCAGCTGACGATGTCGTATCCTAAATTTTTGTCAGAATAATGCTAATGACGGTACCAATAAGTGCTCCAAATTTCATTATAAAATTCACAGTAGAAGGGCCATAATCGCCTAATCTTATCTGGAAAAACTAGATCAAAAATTCGTAGAGGGCGCAGCTGACGATGTCCCATCCTAAATTTTTGTCAGAATAATGCTAATGACGGTACCAATAAGTGTTCAAAATTTCATTATAAAATTTAGAGTAGAAGGGCCATAACCGCCCAAATCTATTGGAAAAACTAGATCAAATATTCGTAGAGGGAGCAGCTGACGATGTCCCATCCTAAATTTTTGTCAGAATAATGCTAATGACGGTACCAATAAGTGTTCCAAATTTCATTATAAAATTCAGAGTAGAAGGGCCATAATCGCCTAATCTTATCTGGAAAAACTAGATCAAAAATTCGTAGAGGGAGCAGCTGACGATGTCCTATCCTAAATTTTTGTCAGAATAATGCTAATGACGGTACCAATAAGTGTTCCAAATTTCATTATAAAATTCAGAGTAGAAGGGCCATAATCGCCTAATCTTATCTGGAAAAACTAGATCAAAAATTCGTAGAGGGAGCAGCTGACGATGTCCTATCCTAAATTTTTGTCAGAATAATGCTAATGACGGTACCAATAAGTGTTCCAAATTTCATTATAAAATTCAGAGTAGAAGGGCCATAATCGCCTAATCTTATCTGGAAAAACTAGATCAAAAATTCGTAGAGGGCGCAGCTGACGATGTCCCATCCTAAATTTTTGTCAGAATAATGCTAATGACGGTACCAATAAGTGTTCCAAATTTCATTATAAAATTCAGAGTAGAAGGGCCATAATCGCCTAATCTTATCTGGAAAAACTAGATCAAAAATTCGTAGAGGGAGCAGCTGACGATGTCCTATCCTAAATTTTTGTCAGAATAATGCTAATGACGGTACCAATAAGTGTTCCAAATTTCATTATAAAATTCAGAGTAGAAGGGCCATAATCGCCTAATCTTATCTGGAAAAACTAGATCAAAAATTCGTAGAGGGCGCAGCTGACGATGTCCCATCCTAAATTTTTGTCAGAATAATGCTAATGACGGTACCAATGACGGGACATCGTCAGCTGCGCCCTGTATGAATTTTTGATCTAGTTTTTCCAGATAGATTTGGGCGGTTATGGCCCTTCTACTCTGAATTTTATAATGAAATTTGGAACACTTATTGGTACCGTCACTAGCATTATTCTGACGAAAATTTAGGATGGGACATCGTCAGCTGCGCCCTCTACGAATTTTTGATCTAGTTTCTCCAGATAGATTTGGGCGGTTATGGCCCTTCTACTCTGAATTTTATAATGAAATTTGGAACACTTATTGGTACCGTCACTAGCAACATTCAGAAAAAAATTTAAGATGGGACATCGTCAGCTACGCCCTGTATGAATTTTTGATCTAGTTTTTCCAGATAAGATTGGGCGATTATGGCCCTTCTACTCTGAATTTTATATTGAAATTTGGAACACTTATTGGTACCGTCACTAGCATTATTCTGACGAAAATTTAGGATGGGACATCGTCAACTGCGCCCTCTACGAATTTTTGATCTAGTTTCTCCAGATAAATTTGGGCGGTTATGGCCCTTCTACTCTGAATTTTATAATAAAATTTGGAGCACTTATTGGTACCGTCATTAGCATTATTCTGACAAAAATTTAGGATGGGACATCGTCAGCTGCGCGCACTACGAATTTTTGATCTAGTTTTACAGATAATATTGGGCAATTATGGCATTTATACTCTGAATTTAATAATAAAATTTGGAACACTAGTTGGTACCATCACTAACATTATTGAGACAAAAGTTTGGGAGGGGACATCGTTAGTTGTGCTCTCTACGAAT
Source organism: Cantharis nigra (assembly GCA_958510845.1). NCBI lineage: Eukaryota > Metazoa > Arthropoda > Insecta > Coleoptera > Cantharidae > Cantharis > Cantharis nigra. Next base: position 48,729,145 of record OY294028.1, read on the forward strand.
TTTTGATTTAGTTTCTCCACATAGGATTGGCCGGTTATGGCTTTTACACCTTGAATGTAATAATGAAATTTGGAGAGGTTGTTGATATGGTTATTAAAATTATTAAGAAAAATTATTTTTAAAGTATCATTTTCAATAATGTTACTAAAATGTTACATTAGGTGGTCGGTGTAGGTAAAGTTAAGATCAGTCTTTACAGTAATAAATGCAACATTTTTATTTTATTTGTTTATAATAAATTTATAGGTGTACATGTTTAGTAAGTTTAATTGCATAATTTAAAGTAAAAACAAAAAAAATAATTTTTTTAAAATTGTGACCACTATTCATCTGGTCGACTGTAATATTTGCGATTATGATTATGAGTTCGTGTATAACTTCAGCCACGTTGCCCATAGTTGCACAGTACGTCAAACAACACTATACACTATACAACTGTTTGCACAACAGCCTCCGTTGCGCAATTTGTTGGCAGGTTTATGGGGCCTATAAGATATTTTATGCAATTTATGTAATAATTAATTTAAATCAGAATTCCCATAATATCATATTATTCAGATTGGTAAAATTACAATATGAATTTAGAAAATAAATTTCGATTTAAAAATTGGTGAAAAACGGAAAAGATTGGGATGGTTCAGGTTTCAAGTTTTACATTAACGGATGGTGCAAATAATGAGGTTTTACGGTAAATTTCCAACGAACGTTACAAATTTTAGCGGATAAGTCACCCTTACCTTAGCTCTGTTTAATATTCAATCTTAACTTAATGTTAGTACAGTAGAACCCCTCTATAACGTGACGGCGAGACAGAATGCCTCGGGCAGCAAGGCAACGAGTGGCGTTATAAGGTCCAGTGCCAGAAGCCAGCTGAGAGCTAAATATTGTTGTTATGTTGCTTTTTAGACATAAATTTGTTCGCTCCGGATTTCACATGATCGCAAGTAAATATACACGTGATTGACACAACACTCCCCCCCCCCAATCGTGATCAATCGTGATGTTATTCTAATCCCCTCCCTCCTCTGTTAGAACCTCTCGAGATTAAAGGACAACCCCATTACCCCATACCAAGTAGACATTATGCTACATTACCCCATACCAAGTAGCATTGCTATTATGACTTTCAAGAGGTTAGGTTTAGTTACATTTTTACATGGTTTTTGAAATGATGCCAAAAAGTATGTATGTAGATTCGTATAGGTTATAGTAACTTTTTTTTATATTTTTTTAGAAATTATACCAAAAACAATTTCATTCTGATTTATGACTATAGTGATCCTCCCCCCACACACCATAAGTTCTATAGGGTAAACTTATTTTGATATCTTCATAAAACTGCGCAACTGGCACTGTGGCGATTACATAATATTATAATTACTAGTAAATATACCACTCTTTGGGTATTAAAACTTAAGTTACTCTCACCAACCGCTGCACAGTCAGTGGGACGAAAACACGAAAAAGTGGCCAAAAATAAAATTTTGACTTTAATGACTTAAAATTAACATAAATAACACTGGTAAATTAATGAAAAAATTTAAAATTTACAGGGGTGGCTTAGAGAGGTGTTTTTTTATACGAGGGGTTATTAAAATATGATTTTACTTTTAATGACTTAAAATTGGCCTACATAATACAAGAAACTTTATAAATAAAATAAAAAATAGACAGGGGTGATTTTAGAGGATGTGTTTTTATACCGGGTGCTGAATGAGTTAGCCGAACATAGGAAATTAACATGTAAAAACATATTTATGCAAATTCCTGCTTCCCTAATTATTTTAGAGAAAAAATGAAAGATACAAAAATAATGCAGAAATAAAAGCTACGAATGATAATAGCATTAAATTTCATCTAACTTTTACTTAAAAGGTCAAAAAATGCTTTCACAATTGATAAAATTTTCATTTATATAATATACCAGAATTTCGGTGTATAAATTGGTGGTGAACCTGTTTAATTTTTGAACTTTGAAATTTCATCTTCGGACTTCATCTTCCGGTTTAAACTTTCTTCTTGAATTCTGGCAGTCAGAATTCAAAATGTTTCTAAATTTGGAACACTTGTTTTCCTACTTCCTTCTAGAACTTTTGGATTGGTTTGGTATCCATCCTTGATGTTTTACTTTGATGTTTTGGTGTAGATTTTATTCTCGTTTGTTTCTGAATTTTGTAAAATTTTATACCGCACTTTATTAAAATTATTAAAAAAGAAACAGAAAATTTATGTCATAGTTAAAACTTAAAATTAGGAACAGGATAACTTAATCTTGTTTACAAAGATTAGAACTAGGTTAACGTCGGTAATTTGTTGCTCGATTTCCAGTAGGTATCCTATGAACAAATTTTTAGAATCATGGAAATCCCTCTCTCCAAGGGGAGAGTTTTTTCCTTGACCGCGGTGGTCATCGTAATATAGATGACAACGGTTATGTCATGTTGTCATAGTTGAATTAGGCAAAAAGCTATATTTGCTGAACAAAATAACGTAATATGCCAATTTAAATTAATCCCGCATGATGTGTATTTAAACAGTAATTAAATTATAATAATAGTAATAATTATTCAGTGAAATATAAAATAAAGTTTGATACCAAGTGCAGATCGGAAGTTTTTGTATTGGTGTCATTTATTTAAAATTAAAATTTTAAAATAGTTACGAGGATTATACGATGAAAGTTGTTTTGATTAGTAAAAATAAAGTAAAAAGAAATTTTAAAAAAATATTTTTATAGAATTTTAGAAAAATGAAAATAATTTTTTCTATGTGTGCTCTAGCTTGAAATGGATCGAGTTTTTTGTAACATCATTTGCTTTTCAAGCTTGAAAGTTTTGGTGGTGTTTTCCATATTCTTGTCTATAAGTAAGAAAAATGCATAGTAGATATCGACCTCTGCGAAAGTAATCATAGGTTAGAGTCGACGATCACCACATCAAGAGCTGCCATGGAAGATATCATTTCAATTTCATCAGAGGTAATATCTAAAGCACCACTAAAGCTTTAAAATTTGAAAAGCAGATTTTTTTACAAGAAACTTCTACTGAATCCATTTCCAAGCTAGAGCACACATAAAAGAAATTATTTTCCCTTTTCTTGATGTTTATCGAGTTTATTTTATAAAATATGTTTTTACTTTATTTTAATTTTGTAGTTTTTAAGTTTTATGACATTAATAGTTTCAAGCATTTTGCTAAACCCATTAAAGGTGTCGATAATCATTAAAAGATTAAAACTAAATAAATAATATGGTATATCTAAACGGCACAGTGGATGATTCCCAAAGTGATGTAGTTAGTCACTTATTTGTTCAAGTGGTATTCTATCTCTTGTACATAATTATATTTTTCCTGGGACTCTTTGGAAATGTACTAGTTTGTTATATTGTTTATGCAAATAAATTAATGCAAACTGTTACCAACGTATTCATTACTAATTTGGCTCTATCGGATATTTTATTATGTATATTGGCCGTACCTTTCACGCCACTGTACACATTCATTGGAAAATGGATATTTGGAAAGGTGATTTGCCATTTGGTACCATACGCTCAAGCAACGAGTGTTTATGTTTCTACCTTAACACTTACGGCAATTGCAATAGACAGATATTTTGTTATATTATATCCTCTACGACAGCGCATGAAATTATGTGTGTGCTTTATAATATTATTTGGAATATGGATTTTTTCTCTTGTAATAACTTTACCATATGGTTTTTACATGGAAATGACTCTTCATAAAGGTAGAGAAGTATGCGAAGAAACTTGGCCTGTTGATAATTTAGCACGAGCGTTTGGATCATTTACATTAATAATGCAGTTTGTAATGCCGTTTTTTATTGTTGCATATTGCTATCTAAAAATTTCCCAACGGCTCAACAAACGAGCTAAGTGCAAGCCTGGAAGTAAAAATGCTAGACGAGAAGAAGCTGACAGAGAAAAGAAGCGTCGAACTAATCGAATGTTAATTGCCATGGTGACCATATTTGGTATTTGTTGGTTTCCACTTAATCTTATTAATGTAATTAACGATTTTTACGACTTTGGAACATATTTCCACTTATTCTTCTTTTTGGCACATTCGACCGCGGTTTCTTCCACCTGTTATAATCCTTTTTTATATGCCTGGCTTAACGAAAATTTTAGAAAAGAATTTAAACATATATTGCCTTGTTTAATACGAACTTCAGTTGATAGATACTGCAACAAGGATGAATATACTTTGGATACATTGTTACACTCTACTGTTTTAACTTCTTCTGGTAAATATTTGGAACCTCGCGAACCAATTGCTGAACGAGTTTCTCGAATACAAGATTGTAAATTATGAAAGCACAGAATATGTTCGAGGATCACAGTTCTAAGGCGAATGCGGTAAGACTTACAATAATTGAAAATAAATATTTTTTTCAGATTTTTACCTTACTTATTCGGATTTTACCATAAAAATTACCATAATTTTCGTAATATTTTATGTTACAAATTAAAATAGAAATATAGCTTTCCTTTCAGAGAAAGGATATCGCTTTCGTGGGATATAATATATTGTTATATTATTTTAGTAATTCTATAATTTTTCAAAATCCAAATTTCAAATTAAAATAAACTTTCAATACTTATGAAGAAAATTGCATGTAATTGATAAGCAGACCCAGGTGCACCACTATCAACTTGATGTTCCGTTGCCTTCAAAATTAATTCCAATTTTATAAAATTTTATCAAAATTAATTTGATTTAACTTCCATATCCAAAATTATTAAAATAACTCACTTAAACTTCATTACCAACTCACTTTATTTTAAAACCATAATAACTTTAAACAAATCGTAATTAAGTAAATGCAAGAGACAAAACTTCTTCTTAACAGCTCATGGCGGCCATTATTGGCAAAAAGCCTGATTTTCAACGAGAGGCTAAATCACCCACGATTCCAGACAAACTACGCATGCGCCTGTAGTATGAAAATTAATGGAAGAAATGTGAACTTGTGCGAATTTCGTAATTAAACCTATTTTTGTTGTTTCGAATTAATTTTCTATTTTTATTAATCAATTTATTATTAACCGAAAATTACAAATTATTTGGTTATTTTGAGTATGTAGGTACTATATCTTCTGTATTAGTATAAAATTAGTAGTATAAATTAGTATGAGCTTAACTACAAACAAAATACAAATTTTTATATTAAATGGTTTTTCACCAGCACACATTCTTATAATATAAATGGTTCAGTTCCAGAACAGAGATGTAAAACTAAATTTACTTATATTTTGTCATTTTGGAGATGAATGGTGGTAACTCACAGTGAGATTTTAAATAAACTCGAGTTCAAGATTTCTTGTCGCACAGAATGTTGCTAGAATTGTTCAGGAACTTTAGGGAATACGGGTTCTGGATTCTGGATTTTAGGTAGGAGGGTAGGGAGGTATCCCCACACGCACTTAGGCCACTAAAAACGGGAATACGGGTTGTTATCCTACTTGTTAGAGCTCTGAACAAATGGAAAATATACTGTTTGGAATACTTGTAAAAGAAATTGAACAAAAATTAGCGCATGCGCAGTTGATATGGAATCGTGGGTGATTTAGCTTCTCGTGGTTTTCACCACCCATTGCTGCCACTATAATTCTTTGGCGGGAAAACCAGCAAATACAAAAATTACAAACAAAATTTATAATGGTGGATTTTGGAACATGACAATATATTAATAAATATCTATATTATAATATAATATCGAAAGCTATATCCTTTGCTTTAAGTAACTTGTTCAATTAATAGTAGATTACTGGCTGAGCCTTGAAAACGATCCGTTACTGGGCGCGCAGCTACTACATATACCGCGGGTGCTGAATGAGTTAGCCGAACATGTAAAAAAAACATGTAAAAACTTATTTATGCAAATTCCTGCTTTCCTAATTTTAGAGAGAAAAATGAAGACACAAAAGTTATGCAGAAATATAAACTACGAATGATAACACCATTAGATTTCATCTAGCTTTTACCTAAAAGGTCAAAAAATGCTTTCAAAATGGTTCAAATTTTCATTTATCGCACTGGCCATGTAATAAATTCAATTTAATTTCTATTTTCATAAATAATTACAATGGTAACTTGCATGGCCAGTCTGATAAATGAAACTTTTAACAATTTCAAAAGCATTTTTTGACTTTTTAAGTAAAACTTAAATTAAATCGAATGCTGTTATCATTCGTAGTTTATACTTCTGTATTATTTTTGTGTCTTTCATTTTTTCTCTAAAATAATTAGGGAAGCAGGAATTTGCATAAATAAGTTTTTACATGTTAATTTCTTATGTTCGGCTAACTCATTCAGCACCCGGTATATTGAAAAACGAGCGATAGCGAGCTTTTTAAAGCTGCAAGCCCAGTAACGAATCATTTTTCGAGTAGAGGTGAGTATACTTTTATATCGGAAAACAAAAATATTAGCAATTATACCAAAACTAAAAAATATTGTTTAAAGTAACATTAAATTTCGTATAAGAGAATTAATATTAAAACAACGCATTCGATTGGCCACGCATTTAAAACAATGTAATTAGGTCAACCCAGTATGGCGAAATGGGTTATGTGCTTGATACATAATTATATATCACTTGGAAACACGGTACATAATATAGAGCAGGGAGCAGGGAGGTGAAGTCAAGAAAAATAATACTACTAGCGCCCCTAGTGGTCAAATCGTAAATAAAGTGTGGAACACATTTACATGTAATCATATGCAATAATAATAATAATAAACAGTGTTTAAAAATTTTCCCAACAGCAAAACACTTGTGAAAAATTTTCTATATAATTATCTCTCTATTTAAAATACTCGATTTATTCTTATATTAAATATAAAGATTTAATTTATTGATGCAAAAACTACAAAAAACATTGAAAACATAACCTCAAACTGTGAATTCAATTGCTTGGTTACGGTCAAGAGTTTAATTTATTTATTTAACATTGAATGAAATGATAAAATACATATTTAATATAATAGAATAAAAGTAAATAAAATATTAAAATAAAATAGAATCGTGAATGTTTTCTCAAATAACTTTTTTGAATACATTTATAACGCAAGCAGAACATTTGAACGACTTTTCGCCGGTGTGAGTTAGTAAATGTTTACTCAAACTAGCTTTTCGAGCAAATTTATAACCGCCAAAAGAACATTCCAACGGCTGTTCTCCGGTATGGTTCGTAAATGGAGATTTAAATTGCTCTTTTGAGAAAATTTAATATCGCAAACAGCACATTGGAACGGTTTCTCGCCAGTATGAGTCCTTAAATGACATCCATAAATTACACCATAAATGGAACAACAGCGCCGAGGTGTCGAAAAGTAAAATAAACTGTGGAACAGTTTAATTTATTTTTCGACACCGTGGCGCTACATGTTACGCTGCTCCAAGTCTATAGTAAGGTAATCCGACGGTCACCGTTTACGCAGAGCCGGATTACGTCTATTTGGCGCCTATTTAATTTACCTATTAATAATTTAAAACATAAAATACGTGCTTACAAATTTTTTTTATTAAAAACCAAGATACATATAGGTAAGAAAAATTACAAAGATACAAAGCTTTTAGTAGTGGCGCCTGAAAATTTAGCAGCTGCTGCATTTCTTTCATCGACAGCAGAAGTATCAAGTTTGAAATTAATTTTCGAGTTAGTGGTTTTCACTTGACTTTCTAAAATATACGAAAAAAGAGTATAAGAATTTAGAAGCGATATTTCAATTATCATTGTGGAAATATAGAAATTTTACTACTCTACACTCTACCTACTTGTGTTAGCTACATCAAATAGTATTCGTTTTGCGCTTGTCGATGGTTGCTCGAATTTCTGTATTCCATAGTCGGGGACGTTAATTTGATTTTGTTGCATGCAAAATGAGTCTAATTTTGGTACTTTCTCTAGTAAAACTTGAACTTTTTCTTTCCTAGTTTTCGAAACTTTTTTCCTATCCCACCCACTGAGATTTTGTGCGACTATGCTTCAAAATTTCCAAAATTGTTATGCCAACTGCATTACATATATCTATTAAAAACATGTATTTCGACTCATGTGTAAGTAATGTAATATTTCTTTGCATAATTTTATAAATGTATTAATAAAAATAAAAATTTTACCCTTGAATTTAATAATAGTTTTGCCACTTGTAATTTTAGAGGCTGGCTCCTTTTCTGAAAAAGGCGCTTTAGGCTTTAGCCTAGTCAGCCTAGTGCATAATATGGCCCTGCGTTTACGTGAAACAATTTCGTCCACAAGGATAGAGCACAAGGTACCAATTATAAGCAAGCGTTGTATAGACAGAGAGCTGACTAATTGCGATGTTTGTCGTAGTAAAATCTTGTTATGCATCTGTCTCGTTGTACATTATGATTTCATTTGTAAGGGTACGTTTATGTTTGAGCTGTAACCCACTAAACACAAACCCAGTGGCGGATGGTGACTTTTTGGGGCCCGATGCTAATTATATTTTAGAGACCCCTGATAGGATATTATAGGGGGAGGGGGGTGACCTTTGTCTATTAGTATAAAAATAATGGTATAATATGTAACAGGTAAGAAAAAAATTTATTCTTACTATCAAACATAAATATCAGAAAAAGAAATAGTATAATTTTAAATTTAATCGGGAGTAAGCTCACTTACAAATGGTTTCAGAAATATATCGGTAATTCAGGTAGATCTTTCCAAGCACGTCCGACTTGGAGATAGAAAATCAATTAGACACCAGTTAGACATTAATCACAAATAGGGGGGATACGAAATTTTACCTATGCATGTACCTATAGCCAAAAAGTAAAAAACTGGAATTTTTAAAAGCGATGGAAATCAATATATTGAAGCAATCGTTCTTGATTTTAAACAGTCAATCTGATGTAAAAAACGTATCTCTATTAAACATCTTCAAAAAAGAATTAACTCCCCCCCTTAAGTTCGACCTTTAGGAATGCTTATTCTTTATACCCCTACTCTTATTAAATCACTTTCCAAATAACTCCCTTATTTTTTCAAAAATACTTTTTTTTACCCCACCCCAAACAACAATTAAACGGATTCTTATTAATTTTCTTTCTAGTTTATCGCCTGATTATACCATAGTATAATGAAAACGTTTGCAATATTTTATACTTACAGTGTATTTTATTTCTAAAACGTGTGTGTGGACACGTGCCTAAACCACGTATCAATCAATTAATATTTTATAGATAATTTAAAAAATAATAATTAGTAATAATTTATTATCGTTGACCTTTTTTTTTAATATTTAAATAATAAAAATTGTTGAGATTTAGGTCTTTTTTATCAATTTAATTGACCGACGTTTCGAGTCTTTTATTAATGACCCATTTTCAAGGCTACAAATAATACAATGAAATCAATTGATTAAAAAATCTTGAAAAAATTTTTACATGTAAATGACAAATTACTTGACAAAATAATGTCATAATAATGAAGTTGTACTAATAAACAAATGCATTATAGTTAGCAAGAATTAGCAATAATTGACGTCGGTCAATTAAATTGATAAAAAATACCTAAATTTCAACAATTTTTATTATTTAAATATTAAAAAATAATGCAAAAGCAACAGATTCTCATAAAAAGAGAAAACAAATTCAATTCTATAAAATAACGAGAAAGGTTTGGGGGCCTCTATGGAGCTCTCAATGATCGGGGGTCTAATATTTAATGTTCCAGTATCTTAAGCTTCTCTATAAAAATTTAATTAAATTAAACAAAATTTTCTAATTTTCGTTTGCTTTTATGTTCTTTGAAAAAGATAGATAATAAACAAAACCGAACTCTATAAAATAATAAGTATAAGGTCTTGGCTTTTGGGGGCCCCTCAATGTTCGGGGGCCCGATGCTCCAGTATCGTAAGCATCCATATAAATCCGCCACTGCACAAACCCGTTATAGAGATGTAACATAGTTTACCCGTCGGGAAGTGTGATGTTCTGTTCTAGTGCCTATTAATAACCTCTCTCAGACGTTCCTGTCCACTCTTATGTCCGACTTTGAAGGAGCAGTATATAAGATGTCGCATATAACTCTCACCAATAACGGCAATTAGAGCTCTTGCCACAACCTCTCATGGAAGTTACAAAAAACAGCTTTAAGAGGTTCAAAATGTGCTATCCTATACGCTAGTTGCGTATTCCAAAATGGCGTACTTCTGGTCAATTATGACAAAAGTTAGGTGAGAAATCGTGAATGCTTATATGCATTCTATGTAAGAAATGTTAGAATACTAATTTAATTTCTCGATTTTTTGTTATCATCTAATTTTAAGCTGAAGATTATTGAGTTTTAATATTTTAAATTGGTAATCCGATAATCAAAAGCAAATCTATATCAGAAAAAATGCATTGTAATTTGTAAAGATTGCATGAAATATGAAAACAAAGTTAAAATTATTAGCCTTTTTACAATTATGAGTTCAGTTATTATCCAGTATGGTTACCAAAATATTAATCTTGACATTTTTCGTGGTAAATCTTTATCAAGTGGAGGAAAACTTTTTTTCTAGTATTTTGGTTCGGTTCTCATGGCTTTTTGTCGCTGTGAAAATTACAAAAACGAAAATTAATGTTTAAATTTACACTACTTTCTCATATTACATTATATTAACACTATACATAATATAGTAACATAAATCACAGATGCATTTAACTTACATTAGACAAAAAATGCAAACAAATTTTTTTTTAAATGACTTTTCACCACTAAAAGCAGTAAAACATAAATTTAACATTTTTTTAACAATTCTGTATAGACAATATTTTAAAAAATGAGGTAATTTTCAATGTATAAAAACATTGTAACCGAGAAAACACAAAACCTCGTTTGGTGTACACTGGGGTGTGAGCGAACTCCAGAATACTTTAAGTTCATCCTGCTGAAGACTTAAGCGACAACAGACCGCGGTACTACTCTAGACTTACAGTTAACATCCCAACTTACAATACCCTTACCTTCAAACCCCCGAAATTCTATCTGCTTTTTCGGTACATCAATTTTCCCGGCGCCTGGGGTGTTCACACACCCCATGTACATCTCTAGGGTTAATGGCTGTCACCACGCGAACATACGACGTCACACAGAGACAAAGCACAAAGAACTTGTTGTAAATATGCGGATATCTCATTGATGTTAACACCAAACATCTTATATAAGTTTTATAGCGACGTTCCAAACAGAACTTCTTCAGAATGTTTTGTAGATGTTATAAAAATCTATCTACTTATGTATCCTTAAAACAACACCTCATAGAAGTTCTAGGTATGACGTTAACGGAACATCCCTAGAGTAACATACAATAAATGTTGTATTATGTAATGTTTCAAGCAGAACTTTCTTGAGATTTCCTATAGATGATATTAAAAATATGCTATTTTATGTAACCTAATACAACATCTGATAAATGCAACAACTAATAGATGGCACAGAAAGAAGTTATACGTGGGATCGTGGGATCAAAATAGGAAATCGCATAACATCCCAAGGAGTTTTGTGTTTACTAGGAAGCAGTGATGGTTGCAGTGATTCTTGCGAAGAATCATCGCTGTTCTATGAATTAACATTGACTTTCGCGCTTCTTCAACATAAACGGTCCTATAAGAATCAATGCATTACAAATCACTGCTTACAGCTCCAACATAAACGTACCCTAATGCACGTAAAGGTACGTTTTGCTAGAAACAGTAGCAGCAGAGCAGTTACGGCCGCGTCAACTGCGATTGTAATACCTAATAGGAAGTACTGCGCTGCAATTGTATCCCGGTCTTGCTAGAAACTGCAGCAGCAGAGCAGTTACGGCCGGCGTCAACTGCAAGTGCAATACCTATTGGGAGGTGCAGCGCTTCAATTGTATCTTGTATCGTCTAGCACAAGGTGGTAATCACTTAGAATTTTGCGTTCCACAGACTTCATGAAGGGTAAATACTTCACAAGACTTCATGAAGATTTCATAAGGCTTCATGAGATTTTATAGACTTAATGAAATTTTAAAGACTTCATAAAATTTTATAGACTTCATGAGATTTCATAAGGATTGCACAAGACTTCAGAGACTTCATAAGGATTTCGCGAAATTTCACAAAGATTGCATGAGTTTTCACGAGCCTTTATGGATACTTGGCGGGACTTTACAAGATTTCATAGACTTCATAAAATTTTATAGACTTCATAAGATTACATAAAGATTGCACAAACTTCAGAGACTTCGTAAAGATTTCGTGAGACTTCACAAAGATTGCATGACTTTTCACGAGACTTCATGGATACTTGGCGGGACTTTACAAGATTTCATAGACTTCATAAGATTTCATAAATATTGCACAAGATTGCAGACTTCATAAAATTTGCAAAAGATTTCATGGGATTTCGCAAGACTTAATTAGATTTCATAAGGTTTCATGAAATTTAGTAAAAATTCCATAATACTGTAGACTTCATAAAAATAGCAAACGAAGCAAAAAGACATGAAATTTCACGAGATGCCTTACTGAAGTTACAATAATAATTATTATTATTTATTTTGGTATAAATAAGTTATAGTTGATAAAATACAATTTCCAATACACGTCATGAGCATTGACGACGTTACATTAGACCAGCGTTGTCAAAATTTTAAACATCATACGATTATAAAGTGAGACACATACTACTCAAGACACACCGGACGTGAAACGACAAACGTTAGAAAGAAAAATTATGTTAAATTGACACTATTACTAGATATTATTTATGATACGATATTATTAACCTTTAATTAGGTAGGTCGAACTTTGTAACGTTAAGGGGACCAAACTCCCTTTTCAATATACCTTTTCAATATATAATAATGTACCAATCACAATTGTTGGTGTTTTAAAAAAGATTTTATTTTGAGTTTACACTTACAAGTTAATTACAACATAAAGAAATCTAAACTGACGATTGCTTCTGTTGTACCCCTATTAATAATTTTACAATAATTGGTTTATGAGATTACAATAAGTCTAATGTTTAACATAATAAGATAAATTAACGTTATCGTCTGATAACGTTACTAACAAAGTTTAAAGTCATTTCACTATCACTTATATAACTCCTCCATCCTTAAGAATTTGGAACGTCCTCGTTCACTTTAGGTACCAAGTTCAACTCCATGGCATTTTCTTTTGATATTTTTATTATCGTTTTCTTTTTGAATATCCTATCATAAAGTCTTTTCCTGAAATTTATTAAAATACACAAACAGGTAACAATAATAATAGTTATAACACAGGTAATTGAATAATGCACATAATTAACAATCAGTGGTGTCACGATGGGTTTTTCTTTGATTCTTCTGAGGTCTTGTTTAAGATCTTCCAGGCCATCCATGTGTTCCATCTTGAGGGTAATTTCGTACATACTATCTTGATTTTCTTGATAAATGGTTGGTGGTGGAACCGTAAAGTTGAAATATTCCATGCTAATCATTTGTTCGTGAATTATGACTTCGCATTCGGATTGTAAAAAGTTAGTTCCACGGAGATTATATTTGTTGATATTGTGATTGCAATTTTCGACGACTTCTTCTGGTGGTTCAAAGGTTGTGATTAAACCTGTATTTAGCACGGCATAAACGTTGATTTTTCCACTTGTTTGAGCCATCGAACAATTTTGTAAGTTATCCAATTTGCATGTTGAAAGAATTTCCTTGTAGCAAATGGTTTGATTTATTCCTTGTGAGCACTGTTTTAGCCATTTCTCATCTTCATCTTTTTGTAAGTGATAAGATGTTGGTGGAATAAGAATTTGGGATTTCGGATTTGGTATCGGATAAATTTTCTTGAGAGTGAATGGAATTGGGTTCAATATGGGAATTTTTAATATCATTATTATTGCATTATCGGTAATCATTAAAGTGAATTTTGACATATTTAAAATTTCAAAAAGGTGTGCATCTTCAAAAAATAAGAGTCGATCATTTGAATAAGTTCTTATTAAAAGTTGGTAGATTTGCTGTAATTCTGCAAGAGTTATGAGTCAATTATCGTTAAGAATTTACAGTTTTGAAATGAAAATGTGTCGATAAAAAGGGTGTCGAACGGTTTACGTGCTAATAAAGGTCCTTGAAATTTTATATTATACGGATGTCTCTCGTATTTTGATTGTAGACACAACTCGCATTTATTTATTTCATTAGTTATCATTGGTCTCATGTTTGGCCAAAAGTATTTGAGTCTTAATTGGTTGTACGTTTCCACGATACCGGTATGAGTTTCGTCGTGGTATTTCGCTATTATGTCTTTTTGTTCTTCGTCCTTTAAAACGTCAATATGGTATGAGTTTGAAAAAACGAATTTTACAGAATTGTTGAAATACGTTTTACATAGTTTAATTAGATTATCTCGCAAGTCTGGATCTTTGCAGTAGATTCCGTAGGTTAGGTGTGGTCTAATAACTTCTTTAATCATCTTCGGTAATTCTTCTTGTTTATTTTCCTTTTTTATGACAATAGTGTAGTGGTTTTTCTTAAACGGTTTTTTCAGACGAACTTCATAATTGTCTCCAGCGATTATAATTAATCGGTTGTTGAAGTTGTTCACGGGTTGTTCAGATATTGGAATTACTTTTCCATCATCTTCATTACTTACTGAGTGTACCGTGTTTTCTAGGTTTTGACAAATTTCTTCTAATTCTTGCGCGTTTTCTTGCGACGGATTATTTATTATTCGATCTAATTCTTCAATATCTGGTAATTCTTGTATTTGTGGTACCATCGATATTTCATCAAGTTCTTTGTTATTTATTTCGATTCGTGATAGGGCGTCTGCTACTGCATTCTCCTTCCCCTTTCGGTAAACAACGTCAAAATCGAATTCTCCTAGCTTTAATTTCCAACGTATTAATCGCGAATTTGGTTCGCGGATTTTGTGCAGCCACACTAATGGATTGTGATCAGTTTCGACAGTAAATTTTCTTCCATATAGGTATGGTCTGAAATGCTTTGTACCGTCTATGATTGCTAAAAGTTCTTTTTCAATAGTGCTGTAATTTTTTTCGGCTGAATTAAGTGTTCGAGAATAATACGCGGTGGGTTTATTGTTTTGACTAAGAACCGAGCCTATGGCAACGTTCGACGCATCTGTGGTTAAAATGAAGGGTTTATCAAAGTCAGGGTAGGCTAAAATTGGTGCGTTCGTTAACAATTCTTTGCACAAATTGAAGCTTTCTATGTAATCTTCATTTTTAACATCTATTTTAGAATCCTTTTTGAGGCGTTTTGTTATTGGTGACACTACTTTCGCAAAGTTAGAAATGAAACGTCTGTAGTATCCTACTAAACCTAAAAAGGATCGAACTTCCTTGATTGTTTTTGGTATCGGGTATTCCTGTATTGCTTTAATCTTCATTGGATTAGGTTTTATTCCGTCAGGTGTGATGACATGTCCAAGGAATGCTACTTCTTTGGACAAGAATTCGGACTTATCTAGTTGAATTTTTAAATTCACCTCTTTAAAAAGTTGGAATATTTTCCTAATGTGGATTAAGTGTTCGTGTAAAGATTTCGAGAAGATGATCACGTCATCCATGTAAACAAGGCAGAACTTGTACAAGTATTCTTTGAGGATGTCTTCCATTAATCTTTGGAAACTTGCAGGTGCGTTTTTTAAACCGAATGGCATTCGTAGGTATTCATAGTGTCCATTATTAACAGTGAAAGCTGTTTTTTCGATTGATTCGGGATCCATCTCAATTTGATGAAATCCCTGAGCTAGATCTAATGTTGTAAAGTAAACGCATTTGCCGAGATTATCCAGCGTTTCCTCGATTCGCGGAATGGGATATTTATCTTCGATTGTCTTCTCGTTAATTTTTCTATAGTCAATCACCATTCTGTATTTTCTTCTACCGCTTGCGTCCATTTTCTTTGGCACGATCCATACAGGTGCGCTGTAGGGGGATATTGACGGTCGTATAATTTTATTGTCCAAAAGTTTTTGTATTTGTTTTTGGATTTCGGATTGCATCGATTGTGGGTGTCTGAAGGACTTGACGTAGATCGGGTCTTCTTCGGTGCTTCTTATTTTATGTTTTACATGGCTAGTAAAGGTGAGGTCGGTATCTTCGTGATAAAATACTTCGCGAAATTTTGAACATAAATTTGAGATTTCTCGTTTTTCTTCTTCGTTCAAATGTGTCGTTCGAATTAATTTATGAATATTTTTGTTAGATGAAGGGGTGTTGTTTTTTTGATCTATGTCTAAGTACTCCGTGGGTAATACGTTAATCCGTTCTTTAAAATTGATTTCGATCCCTTCGATCGGGTTTGGGATTTTACATATACCTTTAGTCGCTATTGCAAGACATTCCGGAATTTCGAGATTATTTTCTAAATTTAGTCGCGGTATAAAAACTTCACCTTCGTCAACCGAGACGGGAATATTCAAATATTTTTTATTAATATGTTTTTCATTGACTTGATTATTGTTGAATTCGAGAAAAAAGGATATTTGAATATTTCGTAATGTAAGGGTTTTATTTTTGTAATCTAACTTTGCTTCGAATTTTTCCAAATCTTTGGTTCCGATAAGAACGTCAAATCTTTTATGCCAATTAACAATTCTAATTTTCATAGGGTCATTGATACCTAATTCTGATAAAAGCGGATATTTTAAATTTTGGTTTGATCTAATTACGTTATTTAAACTTGAAACGGTAAAAGGTTCTGAATAGAAATAATTTTTAAAATTTTGAGCAACATCAAAGTTAATGATAGAATCGGTAGCGCCGGAGTCGATTAAAACTTTTAAATTTAAATTTGGTAAATAGAAAAATGGTAATTTAGCTTGAGAACAGATTGAATTTAAATCTACGGTGATGGAGTTTCTGAGGCTGGTACGCGAAAATTTTCTTCTTGTGGATTTTCGTACATCCAGTCCGGTGATTGAAAATTTTCTACTTCTTGAGGACATTCTTCGTAGTAATTTTCACAATTATTGTCATTTAAATTTTCTTCGAAAGCTATTTCGTTATTAAACAGTTCTTCAGAAATAAATGTGGGTCGATTCGTTGTTTGATGTTGATTTGGTTTTCTCGAGTATGCAGTAGTTTGTACTGACATTGGTGTCGGTTTGTAATAAGTTTTCTGCAAGGGTGGTCCAGGTTTTGTTCCAAAAACTTGTTTATTTGTGGGAAACCTAGATTGTTGTTGGAAAGGTTTGTTGATGGGTCCAGTAAACGGTTTGGGTTGAAATTGAGGTAACTGTGTTCGTTGTTGATAATTATTTGTCCATGGAACATTTTGGTTTGGATGTGCAGGTTTTATTGTTGTTTGTGGAAATTTTGTCGGTTGTACAGTAGGTTTGAATTGCCGGTCGTTTTGCATTCTTCGTACGTAGTCGGTGTAATTATTTTCTTGAATTTTATTATCATACATTCGACATTTGTTTAAGGCTTCTTCGAGAGTATTAAACTCAAAATTCATTAAATATGAACGGTAAGGTTCTAATAAACCCGAACAAAATATTTGTAAAGTTTGTTTTTGATATAATGATTTTTTAAATGCAAAAATATTTTGATCGTTTTCATGTAATTGAATGTATTGCAACAAGTCATTTTGAGCTAATAAAATTTTATCGTAATATTCGTTAAAGTTTTCATTTCTAATTTGAATGGTATTTCGTAAAGCAGAAATTAAAAGTTCCTCGTTACGTTGATCGCCATATTTTCTTAAAAGTGCCGCGCGAATACCGGTCCATTCAGTTAAGTTATGAAAATTGAGATAGTCTCTTGCTTCGTTTTTAATTTTCGCTAATACCGATACATTAAATAGATAAAATTGTGTTTCCGTTAATTTATGATTTACAAATTTAACTAAATTATCAACGCTCGTTATGAACGTAGATAGATTATTACCTGGATAAAATTCAGGTAGTGAATTTGTTAAAGCGGTCAATTCTTTGACTTCAAACGTAATTGACGATTGACCTAATGTACCCGTTGTATTAGACAAAGGCATTGTATCGTTGTTAATATTATAAGGTTTAAAACGATTATTTTGAGAAGATGTATACACTTTATCTTTTAGTAAGGATTTTTTTTGTATCCTCGTATTCAAATTCGATGTCACTATCGGACATTAGTAGCAATAATAAAAATAATAAAACAAAGTAAAATGAGAAGGATTCAAAGACTTACAGTGATAGTAGAAGGATCGTTGTCATTCTTAGTTCACTTTTTCGTTCCAGGCGACTCCTTGCTCGGTGTGGAATAAATTTTCTTTTCTCTCAGGTTCGTGGATAATTTCCAAGGTGTTGAGACACTCCGAATTCTGATTCACTCTTGGTCGTTACAAGTAGGTGATGTAGAAGTCGTATTTTCTTGATCGTCTTGAAATTGCCAAATAAGTAATGCCAGAATGCGTGAAACTATCCTGTTCGCAGCGCCAATAATGTACCAATCACAATTGTTGGTGTTTTAAAAAAGATTTTATTTTGAGTTTACACTTACAAGTTAATTACAACATAAAGAAATCTAAACTGACGATTGCTTCTGTTGTACCCCTATTAATAATTTTACAATAATTGGTTTATGAGATTACAATAAGTCTAATGTTTAACATAATAAGATAAATTAACGTTATCGTCTGATAACGTTACTAACAAAGTTTAAAGTCATTTCACTATCACTTATATAACTATATATATATATAATATATATTCAAAATACCGATTTTTCTTTCTCTCATATTCCAAAATATTGAAAGCCATATTAGACGGGGCGATATTTTCATGCGATCGATCGCTGCGATAAGTTGCTTTGTTGCGATAAGCAAATACGTCATGAATTTATTTTCTATTTGTCAAAAATAAAAATCGCACATGCGATTTTGCGCTACAATTTTGCGCACTGCAAAATATCGCTGCAACTTACGCAATGATCGATCGCATGAAAAAATCGCCCCGTCTAATACGGCCTTAAGAATATACTGGTGAAAGGAAATATTAAATACAAATTTACGTAGTTATCGTAAATAGTCGAGAACGGTCTGCAACTATAAACTTTACATATGTATGTATAAACCTATAAGATGATTTAATTTGAATACCGTGACGAAAATGAAAATCACATTTAATCGTCAGCGAAATATGTTTTACTGTTTGTAGTTACAAAAGTATCACATTCAATACGATTTATCATATTGAAAATAATACTTCGAAATTGATTGAATATACCGCACTATCGCATTTCATTCTCGTAATATCTAATTTTGTCGTAGTAAACAATGTATAAAGAAAAACAAAATTTCGCATACTTGACCCTTTTTAATGGCACGGTGTTTGCGGTTTAAAACCCGTTAACAATCGTTTGATATTACAATAAATTAGTCAAGATTATATAGATATAAAAAATTTTGATTTTACTGCAAGATTTCATCAAGACTGCAAAGATTGCATAAGATTTCAAGAGACTTCATGAAACTTCATGAGACTTCATTACGACTTATTGTCCCCCGTTCCACAGACTTCATTTAGTGATTACCCCCTTGGTCTAGCAACACACGTAACAGATATTGCATACGAGCAGTTAGCCAAGGTTATACGGTGCTACTTGTGCAGTTGTTAGCAAACCGTACGTTAACGAGTGCAGCGCTGGATTACCTTAATTATGTACCGTGCTTGGAAATTGTGTGACTTTGAATATATGGCAACCCAAAAGTTGCGTTTCAGGGGATGAAAGTTACACCAATCGATAGGTAAAGGTTCCCTTATGAACATATTAAAATGTATCAGTTCAATTTTTAGGGCGCGATTCATAATTAATAAAAAACAATCCAAGATTTACGACTAATGGACTTTTACCCTTCATTTCTTCAAAGTTACTCACTCAATCCAAAAAATAAAATTGCTAATATTTATAGAACGGAAAATTTACTATCAAATTCAATCGGAAAACTTTGTGAGAATGCACCATTAATTTATTATAATGATATAATAGTATATTACGTACCGAGGTGGATTGCTTCATTACAGCCGAGCGCTAAGTTAGTTGACTAACTATAAGCGCGACGATGGAATGAAGCTTGACACCGAGGTATGTATACTATTTTATTCACAATCAGTTTGTAAACAACAAACAATTAAAAATTGTATTTAATTATACATACATTGTTTTTCATTTGATTTCACTTGTGTGGATTGTATATCCGATCCACCTCGCGTTTAATAAGCAGTTTAAACTTGAGTTTTAATATACTATTTTATTCGCACCTGTAGACGTAATAAGCAAATTAACAAATTAATGGGCAATAACAAAAAAATTCGTGGAATAAAATAACAGTTGAAATATAATTTATTGCTCGTAGGTATGCTTTGCGAATAACTAAGTAATTCGATATACTGATATACACTTATGCTTACTTTGCAGTATAAGCAAAAAGACTGACCTGAGAATAATATAGACGACGCACAGTGGGCTCGATCTGAAAAAAAGTGGCCAAAAATAAAAAAAATAAATGTCACCGAATGAGTTTACTACCATAGAATCTTGTAGAGGGGGCTTTGGTGCATGTTATTCCAAAAGGAAAATAAAATATTTTTTATACCTGAGGCGCTACGTCACTTTAAAGTTACTGTTTTCGGTACACCGCGAATCACGAGTAGCGGCTTCAAATTATAAACTTTACTTAAAGTGCGTGTAACTTTTTACTCGAGTGTTTTTTTTCAATTCTGTTTGATGGAGGGTGTTAAGAAAGGTATGTAGAATATTTACGTTATATAACATTTTCATTTATTTTTATTCGCGTGTATTAGAAATCATGTCAAAGATGTGTCTACATAATAGTTTTTCTTGTAAAAAATTTTATCTTAAATTAGCAAAAAGTTATCTATTCAGCGGAGCTCAAGAATTTGAAATATGGAACATATAGTCAAAGATGTTTTATAATAGAATCTGAAAGAAAATTCTGCCCCCCTCTGCAGCCGTACATGTGCGGTGAGAAATACGCGACGCCGGGCAACCTACTTTGTTAGTTTAGGGTCGACGCAGAGGCACACAATAGGGGTCCGGGACTATCCTGCTATCAGAAGATGTAGAATAGTATACCGTTGCTTTTTTTCATAATTTTTCATAGATATACCGAGTGCCTTATTTTAATGTATCTATTATTTTTGCAATTTTTTAAATAAAAATTAATAAAACACATAAACTGTTCTTTATTTCACAATTGTAATATTATAATCATTATATTGTTATAATTGGTTTACTTCAAACCACTAATATTTTCAATTAGTGTCTAGTTTTTATTTTATTCATAAAGTTTTCTGTATTACGTAGGCCAATATTAAGTCATTAAAAGTAAAGTAAAAATTTAGAAAAACTTTTAAACACCCCTCTAAACCACCCTTGTAAATTTTGAATTTTTTGATTAATTTTCTCGTGTTATTTATGTCAATTTTAAGTCATTAAATTCAAAATTTGATTTTTGGCCACCTTTTTTCAGATCGACCCCACTGTGCGACGCCGACGACGTGAAGGGGTGACGTAATATTATGTTGCTATAATAGAGATAACGTTTAATGTAGTTGAAATGCGTGGGCATATTATATCTTAAAGTAGGTAACTTTACATTTTATCAGGGTCGTGTTTAATTGTCAACTTATAGAGTATGGTTATATCGTGTTAATTTGCTTATTACGTATGCAGGTACGAATAAAATATTAAAAACAAATTGCTGTTGATGTCAAACAAAAAATTTGTGTTGGCAACTGGCAAATATTATATTAGTAACAAATTTATAGATTTGTTTCGTGTTTTTTATATTAGTGCTTAAATAAATTTCAATTATTCTGGCTAAACTTAAACTTATAAATTAACTAAAATAAAATTAGATTAAAATTAGATTAGCTTGTACTAAACCTTTACATAACTTTATTGTACTTGACACTTGACATAACTTTAACTAATTTGACGCATATTTTTTTTTAGTGTCTTTTCTAGCCACAATGCGACATTACAGGTCGGGAAGTGATCTACCTCCCGACCTGAGGTAGATTGGAAAGTAAAACAAAATAGCTTTCTGATTGGTTGGCAAGTGAAAGTAAATAATAAACTGCTTCCCAACTTATTAAAAATCAGGAATGTATCGATTACTAACCGATTGTGAATAAAGTAGTTACAAATTACTTTAAATCATTATAATAAATTAATAGTGCATTTCTTAAGCTTGAGTGACACTATCAAACTTTGGTTAAATTTTCGTTAAACTTTCTTGTCAAACATTTTGCTTCAAAGTTTGATGAACATTTTTGGGTGGGGTAGTTTGTAGTAAGGATATGCGAAAACCAACCTTACTGCATAGTTTTGCAGCAATGCGCATGCTTGCGGATGCTTACGCATGCTTATTCAAAAGTTGAACGGAAAAGTTGAACGAAAGTATGACACGCGCTACTTTTTCGTCAAACATTTGACAAGAAAGTTGAACGAAAATTTAACCAAAGTTTGATAGTCACTCAAGCCGATAAAATTTTTTGTTTTATTATATTTCATAAGTTTTTACCCCCATTCAAAAAAAAATTCTTTGAGGGTAAGGTAATCGAAAAAAAAATTTCAATTTTTTTTACATTTTAGAGATCACTGTGTTCAGAAACGTAAAGTTTTGCAAAAAATAAAAATAAAATATTTGTCTCGCTCTGTCTAGATTTTGTCTCGCTTAATTCCTGAACCGTCCAACCAATCACGACCAAATTTGGTAAGGTAGTAGGGTTTACGGTAGAAAATTAAAAATAAGGTTTTCGTCGCGATCTGTCAATCAGGAGCGCTATTATAAGAAAATAACTCAAGGTTTTCAAAAACGATTTTGTCTTATAATGTGAAAAAATATCGTCACTTCTGCCGCAATACATCCAATCATCAGTACATTAAATTTTATCCAGAGATACGATGACATATTCATTTATAAGAATATTTAACCCCTTACGCCACCTTGAAATTTTGAAATCATTGATTCTGTTTTTTTTTTTCTAATTGAATCGTTTGTACTTTTTACGGGAATTGCAGATTAAAGGTATTTAAAAGTAATTGATAGGTTTTCGTAGGATATTGGACAACTACAGGTTAAAAAAAACTACTGTGTGTATGCCGACGTTTCGCTCAACATTATTGTGAGCTTCTTCAGGGCTACAAAGTTCTTTATTAAAATCTATTGTGAATTCATTAAAAAATTACAAACTCACCTAATACACTGTAAAATGTGTGATGTTAAAATATAAAGAGCTTTCGGTAGTACATGTACGACATAACAAGTATAGCAAATAATACATAAAAAAATACAGTAATAATCCGTTGTCAGTAAACGGATTTTACATACAGATACAAACATTAGCCACCATTCTTTAAAAGTCTTTAAATTAAATAACTATTTATGGTACAAGTGTGTTATATGACAAATAAGTCACGCGAGAAAGTTTAGCCCGCGAGGCCGTTAGGCCGAGAGGGCTATTTTCTTAGTGACTTATTTGTTATTAATACACGCGTGGCATACAAGATTTTATCCAATTTATCGTAATAATAGTTTAAAATGTAATTATAATTGTTTTGACATTTGACGTATTAAAATATCAGATTTAAATTATGAAAACTAGTATAAAGTAGGTGTATTATAGTTATTTATGTATCAAGGGCATTATGACGATGTTTATGTCGAGGGCAACCAATTTAAAAGGTCGAGGGCCGCCAGGCCCGAGAGTTTTTAAGTTGCTCGAGAGCATAAACATCGAGTAATGCCAGTGGTGCATACAACGTTTTATATTACACTGCATTTAAATTTGAGAAAATTTAAAAATTTTTATAAATTTTGAATTAGATTTTGCTAAATTTTCTAGTTTGCGGTGGAATTGCTATTGAGAGGGCATAATAAGCGGGCATTATGATTTATACGCCCTAGGTTATTATAGCATACTTAATATATTTCGTTGTCAAGGTATAAATAACAAATAATGATTCAGTGTAATATAAAATAATTAGGCATAATTATTGAAAATGTGAGTGAGTTATAATATTAACCCCACCCATAAGTTACATAAGTCACTAGTGAGTTATATGCTATTTTACTTATTTAAAAAACCATAGTTATACCTCTATTATTGCGAGATATTGGATAAAAATATAAATATAATTTTCTAGATAATTTTATTAACCTGAAAAAATTCAAAAAAAGAAAATTTCAAAATATTTCTATTTAGCAAGCTATGACAAAAAGCTCTTAAAACAGAAAAATATAGAAATATATATAAAAAATATAGGTTAAAAACATTTAGTACTTCGTTGCAAACCCCTTTACAGCGATAACAGCTTTACATCCTGTCAACTAGCTTCTCTAAACATTCTAATGGTATTTTTGACCATTCTCTCGGTAATGCTTCCCATAATTTAGCGGTATTACTATAAGCTTCACTTTTTATTCGACGTTCGAGCTCTTCCCACAAATGCTCTATGGGATTCAAATCTGGAGATTGACTAGGCCAGCGGCTCTCAACCTTTTTACGACGCGACCCCCAAATTTTCTTGCTTATTTTCTGCGACCCCAATCCCCAACAATGTCCGTAATAAAAAATAGTCATCAATTACTTCAAAAAGCACAAACACTCAACTTATTATGCTTTTACTTTTACTTTCTTTTTTTTTTCAAAATTTCGTTTTTTCTTTTTTACATTTTCAAGATCACCTTGTTCAGATTTGCAAGAAATAAAAAAAATTTAGGTGTAGGCAGTGATTTTCTATAGTATAGATACCAAGACATACGTCAATTGCGTTCTTTACATATCAACGACAAATTATTTTCGGACATCTCTTTCTACTCTGTTTAGATTTTTAACATTTCCAGTTGTCTCTTTCTACGAACCTTCACCAATACCAGACGGCCATATTAGGTGGCAATATTTTAAATTTTGACAGCTATTTGTTAAAATATGGAAATATTTTTATTATATTATTAAAATAAATTTTTTACAATTATTAAAATTGCTTTTATACAGTTTTTAGATAGAATATAAAGTGGTAAATAAATCAACGCATTATTTAACCTCGAAATTTTTTAAATTTCAAATTCTAATTAAATGAATTTTAAATTTCTAATATAAATTTAGTACATAGTAGACAAAAAAATAGATATCAAGATTTATATTTGTACAAATGCTTTTATTTCTGTGCAATTAGTGGATTTTTGATGAGTGGACCTTGCCGACTCCGTTGATTAATAATGTGAAATGAAACTTATTATTATTTTTATAACAAATTATATTAATAATAAATTTATTTTAACTACATCAAAGATTATAAATATAAATAAATTACAATTTACCTTATAATATATAGATATCGGTGCATATATCGGAAAGAAATTGGTATTTCTTTGCGATTTTAAATTCAAAAATGTATAAAATATGTACATAACCTTCAAAAACTTATAATGACAGCTAACAAAAACGTAATTCCACAGTTGTTGCATACTAATACGAGCAAATCGAGGCTGCAAAAGGGATAACTGCTATCTAACTAAAGTAGTAGAAAGAGATAGGTAGATAAACATATGGCGCGTAGTCCTAAGAACACTGCTCTTTAAGGCAGGTATACGGCTTTTGGTATCTATAATATAGAAAATCACTGGGTGTAGGTCTGTCTGTCTGTCTGTAGAAAGGTGAAAATAAGGTTTTCGTCACGATCATCTGTCAATCAGACAATCAGGAGTGTCACTACAAGAAAATAATACAATATTTCTAAAAACGATTTTGTCTTGTAATAGGTTATTTTAAAGACCTTATAAAGCTTTATCCAGAATAAGTGAAATTAATTTTCTATCTGTCATCTGTCAAAAATTAATAAAAAAATTGTCAAATTTGAAACTTCAAGGGTGAAGTATTTGTGCTCATGAAGTACTGAAGGGATCTTAACCTAACTTGGTATATAGCAACATTGCCCCTACAGGTCTTGTCAGTGTATGGAACCATACAGTGCATCACATAATTATAACCGCACCCCATATTTTTAGGATTTCAAAATAAATGCAAATGTTATTTGCAATGTTGAATTGTATTTTTAGTTGTTGTAACGAACAAGATTCATGTGCACAAAATTAACTTGCAGTCTTATCTTACATCGAGCTCAGCACGAAAAATAAAATTTTGCTTGTCTCAGAATTATAACCGCACTTAAAGAATAGTTATGTTTTTCAAAATTTTTTAAAAGTAAAAACCTAAAAACCATGTTCAATATCGAATTTTATTGCTACTTTTTTGAATTACAGAAAAAATTCGATTTTTCATACTTCCAACCAAATAATAATAATAATATTTTGCTCTAACTTGTCCCAACAATTTAAAATTGCTCTACGAAGTCCTTTACCTCTGATAACTGTCTATTAATTGCATATACACGGCGAACAAGTATGCCCCAAATGTTTTCAATTGGGTTACAATCTGGATATCTCGATGGCCAGTCTAAAACACAAATTTTCTTTAGACATAACCAGTTGTTTGTTTGGCGACTTGCATGTATGGTTGCATTGTGGTGCTGAAAAATAAATTTTGATTGACTCATGATACTATAACTTTAAAGATATGCTCACTTGGTGAACGCATTTTAGACCCTGCCGCGCATGACGTCACCCAGTGACCCACACGAATGTGTTGCCTATACTCTAAGTGTGTTGCAAATTTATCGTAAAAATGTAATGATTAGATATTTATAATTCAGAAAATAGAAATTAATTTAGATATTTTGCAAATGGAATATATTATTTTGGAATTAAAATTAAAAAAATATAATAAATTAATTTGTTCTAATATAAATGACATAATACAGAACAGAAAATATTCAATTTAAACAATTTTAAAAATTAATAAAACTATAATATGTTAGATATTTTATTATTATTTAAAAAAATTAGGATATGTAAGTACATAATTTATTATTAATTACAGAGTATAAATCAAAAAAATTATAAAATGCGGAAATAATACAAAATAGAAAATTATAAAAAAATTTAAGCTGTTATTTTTAACATGATTTGATAACAAATATATATTTTTTATTGCATTAATAAGCTTTTACATCAAAACCATACAATTAATAAGAATTTCGAATATGAATTTGAATAATTAATATTAAATTCAAAATAAAATAGTTACGCCATCTACTCAGATAATTCATCGTCCAAATGATAAACCAAAACTTAAAATAAAATTCACAAACACGCATGTGCAACAAGCAAATAATTTCAAATTTAAAGTTTGGGTCATGGACTGACGTCATCAACATGGCGTCAATGTGCGCGTGAGCATATCTTTAAAGTTATAGTATCATGTGATTGACTATTCCGATGGATAAATGGAAGAAAATTATTGTCCATCAGTGTGATGTACAATTCGCTATTCATTTTCGTCGATGTACGGGCAAAATCCAGTTTTCCCTTGGCACAAAACGCTCCCTAACCATGCAACTACCATCACCAAAATTTTTTCTGGAAAAATGCCTTGGTTCTTTTCGTAGATCATGCCAATACGAATTATAGCCACCTGGACCATCTAGATTGAATTTTTTCTCATCGCTAAATATGAACTAAGTCTCAAGTTAAAATACTATTAACAGAATTAAATGGTGTACTGACTTTTGCCCAATCTCAGGACATGTTTGCGCTTGTAAATTTTATTCGTCTCGCTTCGAGCTGCTGACAGAGCTGAAGCCAAAATCATTTCAGCTCGAACTATGTTAAAACTTCGATGTATAGTTCTTCTTACCGTTTCCCGTGATACATTTAGTTGAAGCTCACTTTGAATTTGACCCAACGAACATGTTGAGTTTGACGCAGCTTTTTGTATTTTTCCTTAATCATGACTCTACAATATTTTTGGCCGTCCTGAACGTTTTTTCGTTCCATTATTTTCTTTATTTGTAATAAAATTTCGGACAATACGGTCAGATCTCTAAACTCGTTTTGCGATTGTTCTGAAATTATCTTCGGAATCATAATATGCTTGAATCTGTCCTTTATCACTTTCACTCAACTTCTTTCCACGTAGCATTGCTCAACATTCATCAATTTGTAGCAACTGAGCCAAGAATTCACCGTGCGGTTATAATTTTGAGACAAGCAAAATTTTATTTATGGTGCTGAGCTCGACATAAGAAAATACTGCAAGTTAATTTTATGAACGGGAGTCCAGCCTGTTACAATAATTAAAAATAAAATGCAATATTGCAAATAACTTTTATATTTATATTGAAAACCTAAAAATATGGGGTGCGGTTATAATTATGTGACGCACTGTATACTGATTTATTGCTAATTGATTTAATACTAAAAGATTACGGTTTTTTGCGAAATTTTC
Organism: Cantharis nigra; assembly: GCA_958510845.1. Lineage (NCBI taxonomy): Eukaryota > Metazoa > Arthropoda > Insecta > Coleoptera > Cantharidae > Cantharis > Cantharis nigra. Next base: position 48,757,534 of record OY294028.1, read on the forward strand.
AAAAAAAAATCCTGGTCCCTCGATTTTCTTTGTCATTTCTGCGTTGTTGGCAGTCAAATGTTTCGGACGAATGTCTAATGGGTTCTAATGGGGAAAATAAGGTTTTGGCAGAGAAATAATTGCAAGAGCTACCATAATAAAAAAATACAAATGTCATCGTATCTCCGGAAATGTTTAACAGGTTGAGATAAAATTTTGTGTGCTGATAGAGCTTTTAAAATACAAGTATTGGTGAGAAAAAATAAAGAATAATTTACTTTTATCGGGCGGTACTTTGAACCTTTTTTGTGAAGACAAGAACAAAATATCTAGGGCCTACGGTTTTTTTCAAAGAGATTTGTTTTATTTACATGTAAAGTGGTCAAATCTGACAGTTATCAGTAATTTAATTAATCATTTAGAACGATCGAAAATTTGTGTGCTGTATTGAAAATGGTAATACTACGTATTACTTACATAGTATTTCTTGTCAATTTATTCTTTGTTCATAAATAACTCTTCTATAAAACAAAAAATTGTGTGGTATAGGTGAAAAATCGTAAGTACGGTAATATTGGGAATTGTTTGGAAAAGCCTTCGGCCACATGGCCACTTCTTGAGTGACCACTAATATGGAACACACCAAACAAATCTCTGGAAATGTATAACAGATTCTGTTAAAATTTGGTGTACTGATGTTTGGAGGTATTGCGACAGAAGTGACGATATTGTTTTACTAACTTATTAATTACTTCCTTAATTTTGATGTTTTGATACGAGTTTATCAATCCTATATTCAACCACTTGAGCAAGGGAAACCTTAAAATTCAGGTTACTAATTTCTAGTTCAAATTCAATTCTAAGTAATTTTGAAAAAAAATCGCTAAGTTTTCTGCTGCCCCCCAGGTTGAGAATTGCTGGACTAGGCCACTCTAAAAAGTGAATTTTAGCTTTGTTTATGTACTCCCTAACATGTACCTCTTGCCATGTTGTAGCATATAATCCGTCAGTATGTCGGCATACATAAACCGATCCATAATACCTTAATACCATCAATTCTGTGTCGAGATCCAACGCCATCACGAGAAAAACAACCCTACACCATGACGTTCTTTCCACCATGTTTTATAGTAGGAACTTGATATTTAATATCATGTCTTTTACGTTTTAGATGTCTTTCTTTCTTTCTTTTCTTAGTGTAAGTGATTTTTAGCAATAATTTTAGTTATTTTTCGTGTTCGCCCTGTTCTTGGTCGTATCTCTGTTGATCCATACTTATTATTTTTACGACACCAGAGACTTATTGTTTGCTTTGGAATGTTAAATTGATGTTCTGCCGCTCTTAATGATTTTCCACCTTGTAACCATACCAAACCGTGTTTTTTTAAATCTTTGGAATACTCCTTGCTTCTGAGCATGTCGATTAATTATCAAGAAAGATATATTTCAATCAAATTAAGTTTAGTTTCACTTCTATGTATGATTATTATTAATGTCTTAATCCTTAAGGCGACTTATGCCAATTTATTTTTGAACCTTAAATTAAACGTCAAAATCATATACCGGTTTGTAACAGCAATCTCGAGAGCTGATTAGATTTTGGTTGAAATCCATACGTTATTTTTTTTATTTATTATTAAATTTTAATTATTTTTTTATTATTTTTTTTTAAATTTTAATTTTAATTATTATTATTATTAATTTAGTAATAAATGGGAAATTTATGTATTTTCACATCAGATTTTTTTTTGATAAATCCTGTTCTGTATGGAGAAAAAAAATAATATATAATTTCACTATTTGAAATATTTTCAAGAAAATATTTATTTTACGTAAGCAATTATCAACAAAAATGCTTATGAACAAACAAACATATTAAAGCAAAAGAACTTGACAAAGATTCGAGGCCAGATAACTTTGTTTTGGTATGTAATTCAAAGCAAAGAATGATGTGCTATTTTTTATATTAGAAAAGTAGTGGAACTAAATAAAAAAACATCAAATATCATTGAAGTCAAGATTTGCAAAAAATAAAAAAAGAATTTCTGTGTCGGTCTGTCTGTCTGTCGTCATATTTTGTCTCTCGCTTTATTCCTGAAATTTGATATGGTAGTAGGGTTCACGGTAGAAAGGTGAAAATAAGGTTTTCGTAGCGATCTGTCAATCAGGAGTGCCACTATAAGAAAATGACACAAGATTTTTAAAAACGATTTTTTATTTTATTTTATTTATTTATTTCATCAAACGACATTGTCACTTACATGATGAATACAAAGACAAGTGCTAGCTAAATGAATTGACAAGCTGAAAAAACTCACAATCTGAGAAAAAAGCTCACTCAATTCAGTCCTCAAAGACAAAAAATTTAAGGCAAACCTAACTCAAAGAACTCAAAAAACAAAGAACTAAATTCGTTTGCATTACGAGCCATTCTATTAACCGCCGCAAACATCAAGTATAGCCTAGAAGATGGCCCAATATAAAAAATTGGCAAATTTCTTAATATCCTTGGAGGGACATAAAAATTTATTTTGGACAGCAACTCGGAGCAGTCTACCGAACCGCCAACCAGTCCAGACATAAACCTGGCGTCGATGACTTTTCTTCTGTCAGTCAATGTGGAGAGGCCAAGCCTCTGCAACAGGTTTTCGTACCCAATATCGCGATGTGAGACTCCCAATTTAAAGGCAACGTAACGAAGAAATCTTCTCTGCACCCTCTCCAATCTATCAATCTCAGATTGGTAGTAAGGCGACCAAATACAAGAGCCGTATTCCAATCGGGATCTAACATGAGAGACGTACAAGCTCTTTAAAGCAAAAGGATCGTAAAAATCGCCAGTATTTCTTTTAATGAAACCAAGGGCTTTTAAAGCCGCACTACAGGAAGCTGCAATATGCTCACTAAAAGTTAGCTTTGCATCGAAGATGACGCCCAGATCTTTTATGCTAGAAACAGACTCCAGCAGAGTATCTCCAATCATATAGCTACCGGGAAAGTCACAATGGTGGCGAGAGAAACGAATGTGTTTGCATTTCCTTATGTTGAGATTTAGTTTGTTGGTATCACACCATATAACCATTCGATCTAGATCCGACTGCAATCTGGATATCGATTCGTTGTTAAAAATCTTAATAAAGATCTTCATGTCGTCAGCATAGAGTAAGACCTGAGCGTATAAAAAGCACAAAACGATGTCATCTATAAAAATATTAAACAACAAGGGACCGATGTGGGAACCCTGAGGAACTCCGGAGGTGTTCTTTTTAATTTTAACAATTAAGAATCGCTCCTTCAGGTATGATTGAAACCAGAGCCACAAAGTCTCGCACAATCCAATACTAAACAATTTCTTCAGCAAAATGTTATGGTCAACGCGGTCAAAGGCCTTTGAAAAATCAGTATATATCGCATCCGTTGATAAGCCAGAGTGAAACGAACGTCTTATGCTATCTTCAAATACCAGCAAATTAGTGGTGGTAGAGCGCTTGTTGGTAAAGCCGTGTTGTCTGTCGCTCAAAGTGCACAAAAATGCCGACGAGAGATAGTCATTAACCATACTTTCGAGAATCTTAGGAATATGCGACAGGATAGCAATCGGGCGGTAATTCTCAATGGAATCTCTTGCGCCTGATTTAAATATTGGCACGATATAGGATTTCTTCCACTTGGCGGGAAATATTCCCGAAGCTAGGGATTCATTAAAGAGTAGCCAGAGAGGAAACGCCAGAGTCACAGCACAACTCCTCAAAAATATGGAAGGTAGGCCATCCGGACCGGGTCCCTTGCCGGGATCTAAATGTCTCAACTTATCGAAGACCTGAAGCTCATCCATACGATACGTGTGCAGATGTAAATTGGTATCACCCCGCACCACATCACAAGGGCTACCATCGGAAGAAGAAAAGGCAGAAGAAAAGTGTCCAGCAAACATATTTGCAATACCGATACTGTCTTGAGCAGTCTCATCGCCCAACCGCATGAAGTCGGGAACACCGCAGGCACCACCCTTTCTGCTATTCACGTAGTTCCAGAAGCCTTTGCTATTATGTTTAACATTAGACTCTACCTCCAAGATATAATTCTTGTAGCAAATGGAAGCCTGTGCTCTGCAAGTCGATCTTAGTTCAGTAAACTCGTTATACGCTGATGAGTTTAGTGTGTGCTTGAATGCACTATGAGTCCTACGCTTGCGTGCAATATTTTGTATCAACTCACGACTAAACCACTTAGGAAACTTGGATTTGTTGCCAATTGCGATTTTCGGGATACGACTGTCTATTTTATTGTATAATACGTTCACTCTATCAAGTGAATCAGATAATTCATGTGAATTATCGAACAAAGCTTTGTCTTGCGATAGGTTATTTTAAAGTCCTTAAAAAGCTTTATCCAGAATAGGTAAAATTAACTTTCTATCTGTCATCTGACAAAATTTACAAGCTGTCAAAGTTGAAACTTCAAGAGTGAATAACTCATCAAGTACTGAAGGGATCTCAACCAAATTTTGAATGTAGGAACAATGACCCCCTAGGACTTGACAGCATATAAAACTATTTGATAAAAATCAGTAATTCAACATGAAAAAAAAAGATAACTTTTTGTTTCAAAATTTTGCAAAAAGTCCTTGTCCCTCGATTTTCTTCGGCATTTCTGCGTCGATAGCAATAAAACTTTTTGTGTGTCTGGTGGGCGCTAGTGGTGAAAATAAGGTTTTGCCAGAGAAATCTTTGCCAGGGCTACCGCAATAAAATAAACTTAAAAAATGAAAATGTCATCACATCTCCGGAAATGTACATCCGATTTTCTTCAAATTTTGTGTGCTAATAAAGCTTTTAAAGTACAAGTATTGGTGAGAAGATAATTGAGCTAAATGTAAAAGTAAGAAAATTACATAAAATATTAACTGAAATCTTAATTTATCTATTTTTTGTGAAAATTTGTTAGATGGCTTGTAGAAAATTATGACATACGTTCGAAAATTTAATAATTAATCTGACAGTTATCAGTATTTAAATAATTTAATAACGATTGAAAATTTGTGTGCTGTATGTAATGCCATGTGTAATGGTGATCAAATTTTGTAGTAATTGGCATGTGCATCTTAATTTTGACCATTACAATGGGAATTCCACCATCATAATGTAATTCTGTTAGGTTTGTCCAATTGAATTGAACCGCAAATTCAGCATTTCTTTAAAGAATAATATTTTTGCATTGAACGGTCAATAATACAATAGAAAACAAACACATCCACTCCATGTTCCAGAAAGGATGGATTAAGTAAAGTAAAATATGAAAATTATAAATTATACCACTGATAAACAAATAATTTTTATTGCATTTCAGAATCAGTTTATTTATGTTGTTCAATTAATAATTAGAAATCTATCTTGATTACAAGAAAAGATCAATTATAGACGTCGTGATTCAAGTCTGCTCCACTACTGTGAGTTACAATAGTTAGACATTTTTTTGCAACAGAATAAACAGATAATATTGCGGTGTCTTTAAATTTTTAAATAATTTTAAACAAAATGGCGGCAATAGTATGGGGGGGGACAAACCAGATTCTTGTTAATGCATTCATGCGCGTCAGTGATAAATATATAACTGAAAGTTCTAAAAATTACAAAAAATTCATAACAATACAAGCTATAGGTATATACAAATAAAATAGTGCTAAAAGTATTAATTTAATTATAATTTTCCATTTACTAAACAATCTCCGAATTTCTTTTTGTAATTTTTAGCTAGCACTTTCTCGGGAGAACTTCGATTCCAGGGTTGAAATAAAATATCATTTTCGATCATCTCTCCGAAAATAGAATTATGATGAGACTTAAAGTTACTTGACGACTAATTACTATATACACCAAACAAATCTCCTAAAATCTTTAACAGATTTCGTTAAAATTTGGTGTAGGTATACTTTTGATTGGAGGTATAGCGGCAGAAGTGTCGACATTTTTTATATAATATTTATTGATAAAGCAAAATGTAACGCAAAATTTCCTTAGAAACCGTGTAACAAGGATTTGACAAGGATAATCTGATAGAAATAGAAATAATTTACTACAGAGATTGAATGCAAATCTTTACTTAGTTTTTGAACATTTTTGAAGCGGGCGGAGGAAAAATAGTATGCATGCTTCAAGCGTAAAGTGCCTTTTGTGCTCGGAGTCGATTGCAGCGCTCGCCTTCGGCTCTCGCTTCAAATTACGCCTCCGAGCACAAAAGGGTCCCTTTTCGCTTTAAATATGCAATATACTATTTCTTCTATAATTACTACATAATAAAGTGACATTTGAAGAATATACTGTGAAATTTTTATTAATTTTTATGAAGAAATCAGCCATTCACAGCGAATCTCCGCGGACATCTCAAAAAGAAATTTTTATTTTATTTTCAATATATAAAGGCTATCTTTATCTCTAAAACTGGAATCAATTCGACAAATCTGAAATTTTCTTCACATTCAAGACTCATAAACCTCACACCACAGAATCACTGTTCCCTATATATTATGTAGTCTTTGAATATATTGAATAGTTTTGTTTCATTTTATTTTCTATACAAAAGGGTTGTCTTTATCTCAAACACTGTAGTCAATTCGACAAATCTGAAATTTTTTTCGTATTCAAGTGACCATAATTACCCAAAATCGACTCATATAAACTCGAGACCGCAGAATCACTGTTGCCCTGTGTTATTTATGATTTCTCCGTTAACTATATTCCTTCATTCATCTCATCTAATGCTTCGCGAAAGATAAAAGACGGAGTAAATTTTAAAGAGCAAAGGTGAAAAAGCACTCACCCCTGCTTTACTCCACGCCTGATCTGCACACCCTCAGACTCCTCTCCATTAACATGTATCGACGATGTTTGATACCATACCAGTACAAGTTGCCAATTATTCTTATGTCTTGCTTGCTAAGGTCAATTTTTTCCAAGATTTCTACCATTTTCGGGTGTTGTACATTGTCGAATGCCTTTTGATAATCTATAAGACTCACAAAGATGTTGTTGTTCACATCCCGAGCTCTTTGAAAGAGGATCTGAACACTAAATAGGACCTCTCTAAATAAATTTGGTGGTCATTATACAACCAACAACCACATTAAAGAATGACTTCAGATAAATATAGATTGAATCGCGTAATGCCAGCCTTTGTGGTTCGTGCAATTCCGTCACCAGCAGACTCGTACTGATTCCACATTTGGATTGGAAACGTCGCTGGACCATAAGTTTCACCTCTACCTCATAATCGCCGAATCGTCCGGGGATCAATCGTTCGGAGATCAAACGTTCGAGGACCAAACGTCCTAGAATCTTTTTAATACACTGTCGTGATCGTCTTAAAAGATGTTGTATAGTATTACTTATAACATTTCCTCTTTCGTTAAGAGCTACTATAGCATTCGTTACTCTGTCCATGTGAAGGTGGAAATTAAAAAAATGCTTTAAGGAGGCCTAACTCTCGAAGGTTTGAATTTAGAAAAAAAATTTTGTTTAAATATTTTTCTTAGAATATAGTGTCCTCTATCACCACTGAAATTATGTCAAGTCTATCCGGGGACATCCTGTATAGTAGAATGGCAGTAGTTAAATTGGGGTTCTATTTTTTTAGTTAAATCACATTATATTAGTTAGAAATAAAAAGAATGTTACAAAATTAATTTATAATTCTCTGAATGGTGGTGAAACTATTTAAAATTAATATTAATAATTTTTAGGTCTAACTTACGAAGAATTAATAGTTATCTACTTTTTTTTTAATAAAAATATACAGTTGTTGTGTGCAACTATTTAAAATAAAATGGAAGTTTCTAAATACTTTAATAATAGTACTGGTGTACTGGACGAGTGGAACCAAGTTAGTGATCGGAATAGTACCGGAGACGATATAATCGATAACGCGGTAGTTCAAGCACTATTTTTAATTTTATACACTTCAATATTTGTACTCGGGATATTTGGAAACGTTCTTGTTTGTTATGTGGTATTTAGAAACAAGGCTATGCAAACTGTTACTAATTTATTTATCACTAATTTAGCCTTATCCGACATTTTACTTTGTGTGTTGGCGGTACCATTTACACCATTATATACTTTTATGGGAAAATGGGTGTTTGGAAAAATTATTTGCCATCTTGTGTCATACGCCCAAGGAGCAAGTGTTTACATTTCGACTTTGACTCTTACATCTATAGCTATCGACCGGTTTTTTGTAATAATTTATCCTTTTCATCCTCGAATGAAGTTATCAACTTGCATTATGATCATACTATGTATTTGGTTATTTTCTATTTTAGTTACTTTGCCATATGGAATATATATGAGACATAAAAGTAGCGATAATAATACTTTACAAAAGTACTTTTGTGAAGAAGATTGGCCTAAAGAAGGGTATCGTAAAATCTTTGGAGGTTTAACTGCAATGATGCAATTTGTTATACCTTTCTGTATGATGGCATTTTGTTATGTATGTGTATCATTACGATTAAATGATAGAGCTAAAAGCAAACCGGGAACTAAAACTTCAAGGAAAGAAGAATCTGATCGCGAAAGGAAACGAAGAACAAACAGAATGCTTATTGCCATGGTAGTAATATTTCTTCTTTCTTGGTTGCCATTAAATGTAATAAACATAATAAATGATTTTTATGTTCAAACTGGAAATTGGCAGTATTACTTCTTAAGTTTTTTTATGGTTCATTCGATGGCAATGTCTTCAACCTGTTATAATCCATTTTTATATGCTTGGTTAAATGAAAATTTTCGTAAAGAGTTTAAACTGGTTCTACCATGTTTTGATGGGTCATCAAAAAAAACGTTATCTGGAAATAGGTTGGGCAATTGGAGGTCGGAACGTACATGTAATGGAAACAACGAAACCCAACAAGATTCTTTGCTAAATTCTGGAATATATCGAGCTGCATCTGTTAGAAGTCAAAAATCATTTTCAGTACCCCCAACTTTGAAAGCCGACAGTGTTGAAGTAGAAAATGTTTTGGTACCTACATCTTCTTGTGCTGTGTATGAATCTATAACTGAAAGCATTCGTTTAAATTATATTAATGAAGAAAAGATTCCATCATTTGCAGATGTACTTACGAAACAAAAGTGATTGGTGAGTTACATGTTAAACGTTTAAGTTTTTAACTTAATACCTTAATATACCGTCGTATTTAACAGCAGAGACATTTCGTACAAGGGGTGCAGCACTGCTGAAATAGTTAAAATAGGTACTGAATTTATAAAATATTGTCGTATTATTTTTCAATAATATCCAATAGCTCTCCAAATAAAATAATTTTCAATTATTTAAACTATTCAATTTTACTTTAAAATTATTTTTTGCTTTCAATTGGGAACGGTGATTATAAATGCCGCTTATCGATACATAATCTACGTACATAAAAATTTCGTTTTGCCTTCAAGTTTTACAAATTTTCAAATATTCAAATGCCAATTCCACCACTTTCTCAACATCCAAATTATTATCAAATTTCCTCACCAACGATTAACGGATCCAATCTCAAAATCAAACACTCAAATCGAAAAAATAAATTCTCTTACCATAAATATTCATAATTTATTTACTTAAATAAATCAATTCACACAATTTCAAATTAATTTAGCAAAAAATGCCAAAAACTGGCCAAAACGCTCAAAAATTACGAGAGCGCGGCAGAACACGTACGCTCTCGATTTAACCTCGGCCAGAAGCCCCTTCTCCCACAAAAATTGTCGCCAACTTAAAATTCTTTCGCGGGCGATTACAAAATTAAAAATTATTTACAAAATTTAATACGTCAATAAAATAAACAGAATCTTCATAATTATTTAATAAAAATAATTAAAATTTTATGTTTGAAACACGACAATATATTGCGATGATATCCCGGTAACTTAATTTATCTTAGGAAACCTTGGAATAAATGCTTATTTCGGGATTTGTCTTTAAACAAATAGTTGGCTGCCAAATCCATGATTGTTGAAAAAAAAACTAAAAATTAAATTCGAAAATTTAACAATACATTAAATTTTCGAATGCCCTGTTGCACCACCCAAAAAATAGTCCGTTAAATTGACCGTAAATCAAAGCTTTCGTGTTGCACCACCCAAAGACACACACAGGGACAAATGAGCAAATTACGGCGACAAAAATAGATTTAAGTATTTCTTTAAAACTAATTTCAAATACCGTCAAAACGTTGTCCATAAGTCAGTCCATAATCGGGTATAAAAATTTTTTTAATTATCGAATCCAAACAGTTTGAGCGAGCGTGTAAAGTTGAGTTTCTCTCGCACGCCCGTTATTGTTATTTGCTATTGAATTGTTGCTCTACGAACATTACGATCGTTTTTTTTGTGAATTTAAAAATATAAGTTTTACAATATGGATTTTGAAGCATCACGTATGTACTACACTATACATTATTATGGTATAATGTATTATATAGCAAGTTGTATGAAGCAGCATATATGGCTTTAAAAAATATTGAAATGCTATCTTTAACTTGAGTTACACAAAAAGTTCCAAAAAGTACACCAATTTTTTTTGTATGTTTGAAAATTTATCTTTAAAATAATGTAAACACGCAAAGCAGAAGTCCCCTTGTTTCCCCCTTTGTTAATGAGAGCATTTTCTTTTTAGGTAGTCGCAGTGGTAGAATCCCTTTATAACGGATTCTTATATACTTCAATTTCATTTTTAACAACCTTAAATCAAAATTGTAGATGTTTTATGTACTCACTGATTTAAATTAAGTAAAATATTTAATAAAAAAATTAGTTTTTGTTTTTATTATTTCAATACTAGACCATCTTAACCCAACTTACCCTTTTTAGGCATTTTTGTGAAAAACAATTTAGTAGTCCCCATTTCTGATCAGAAAATCAACCAAAATTATATTTTATATTTTTGTCGTCGTAATTTAATTATTGGTCCCTGTGTGAAACGGTCCGTAAATTGATTGATTTTACCGACAGAATTAATCGACCGTTTTCGGGCGATATTTGCAAATACGGACGGTTTTTGGCAATAACCTCAATATTTTGCTAGTTACTATTTGTTTGTTATTGTGAAGTTTCAAGTAATTTGGCAATCTTTTTAATATTATTTATAAGTGGTATTGTATTAATTTATAAAAATATATAATCTACACATTTGTTTATAAGTTGATTTATATTAATCTGTTACGATTTCATTGTATTTTAATGTGAATTTTAACAATAGATCATTTGTTATGAATACGTCTTCATCTTCTTTATCTGATAAAGAGCTCGACCGCATACAGAAACTTTTTCCAGAAATAAGACAAATGAGACCAAGACGTGATCCATTATTTAATTTATTTAACAACCGTGAACCTTGAATACATGCATTGTTTTTGGAATCCGAAATTCCTCCAAATGGCCAATGTTGCCTTGCTTTTTCCCTTCTTATCCCTCTGTACTTAAACCTTTTTAGATAAAACTTGCATCATCATGTAGTACAAGAAAACATTTTTGCATTATTTTTGCACATCTCAAACATTTTGAATTGGACCCCAGTTTTGTTCTCCAAGTACAGGTGGTCTAAAATCCTTAAAATTTTCAGATGCTTTCAGCTTTCACTTTTCCAAGAATTTCTTGATTTTCTCAATATTCTAATATCCTATGGAGAATTTTCTCCTCTTTCTTCCCATGTAAAAATATTTTCATTTGTAATAATGTAAATGTAATAATAATTGTGTAAGTTCATTTTGCAAGCGTTTTTAATATATTTATTAATTTAAAATGAAATAAATTAATGTATTTGCTTGTATAGTTATATTATTTTTATAACCACATTATTCTATTGTCGTCGGGATCGCTTCGGATGTGTTCGATCTTGAACGCAAATTAAAATATTCCTATCTTTTAAATGTTTCTGACTTTAAAAGTACTCAAAACTTACTATCATTTTAAAGTTTCAAATAAATAGTCGATTCAAAAATCAACTGATATTTTTTCTGGTGCAACTGGTTTTTGAAAAATCGGAGAATCATGGATGTATAGGAGACAAAAAATAAAACTCAAAAATATAAGATATCGATGAAAATTGGTACACAAGTCATCATTGACTTTGCGATGTAATAAAAAAAATTTCAAATCGATTAACTACACCGTTCAATAGTTCTTGCAGTTTTAATTTGATGTTGAAATTTTTGTCAAAATTTAAGAAAATCACATCTATGGTTTTGCTTAAAAGTCTGCTTTTAGGGAAAACCACAAGGTGTTAAACAGTAAAATACTTTTGTAAATAAAAATCTAAAGCTAAATCTTAAGAAATCCTAAAAAAATTATATAATGTAAAAATGATTTTATAAAAAACATTTTATTGAATAATATATTAGCTTAAAATATATGATCAAAAAATAAAAAATTTTCAAATTTTTTGTAGTTATAGCTTGTAAATAGAAGAAGGTTTTAGCAAAATTTCATCACGGTTTACTACCCCGTTCTCGAGAAATTAATAAGTAATTGAACAACCGATATAGAGTTGTCACGTTCAATTCGCTAAAAATAAAATAGATTTCGACGTTAAAGGAACCCTAAACATATTTAAAACTTGTTGGTAATAAAAATATTAAGTATTATCTCGGTTTTTATTAGTTTTAACAACAAATATCAATTTTTATTCATAAAAATTATTACAGTTTTTATTTAGATAATAGGTTGGATTGCAGGGATGGTCACTAATAAAAATTTTCAATAATAATAAATAATAAATAATAATAAAGGTCAATAATAAAGGACTCGAAACGTCGGTCAATTAAATTGATATAATAAAGACCTAAATCTCAACAATTTTTATTATTTAAATAATAAAAATTTTGTTATGTCAAATTTAATATTTGTAATTTCAGAAAATGAACCGATTTAAACGAAAAAACCTTTCTTCATGCATTTTTATGTCTTTGTTTATCGTTTATGATATTTAAAAAGTATTTTACTACACACATAAGGCCAATATTCGTGACATTAATCCTACTTTTGTCTCCGATTGTATCTCCTATACATCCTTATCGTCGATATTTGTATAGACTGTTGGTAGTCGGTTGGTGCAACCGGACATAAGTCTTTAGGTTGCACAACCTGAGCAATATAGTAATTTATAAATTACAACTAAAATAAATTTAAAATTAAAATAAAAAAATCTTATATTTAAAATTAAAAATAGATCCACTAAAAAGTTAAAAATAATTTTTTAAATAAGAACAAACAAAGCTCCTTGAAAACATCTACAATAAAAATGTGGGACTGTGAATTTCATACACAAACAGAATTTATTATAGAAAAGCAAAACTCAAACTACAAGTAGTGACAGAAGTGGATAAACTAGGATCAAATATCTGTGCCGCTACGTCACAAAATTCTGATTAAGAAATGACATACTGAATATTATTTTGGACATCGTTCATTTTCATTTAAATGAGTGCAAAAATATTTGTATGTCTAGTTAACCGAAACCAATAAAAGACGTACGTTACTAATATTGTACATTATAAAAACATAACAATGAAAAATTAGTATGTCTGAACTTAACATATTGTCGTGTTCCAAAATCAATTTTTTTAAATTTTGAAGTTCTAATTTTTATTTTTATTATATGAACTATTATTTAATAATTTGCATTTATTATTTTGAGATTGAATTTTATTTGTGTTTTAAATTTGTTTTATGGATCTGAATTTTAATTTTGTTTGTGTAATTTAAATTTGAATTTTGTAAATAGTTTTGTGTAAATGTTGTAAATATTTGAAATTGTGTGTTTTGGCGCGAAAATGTTGAGTTGGTGGGAGATTGTAAATAATTTTTGCTTTTTGCCGGGTGACCGCTCAACAACGCGGACGTTAAGCCATTAGTCTCCGATAATTATAATAAATTTGTGTTAAAAGTTCGAAAATTTTGAAAGTTTTTGTAATAAAAATATTAATTTGACGTAAGTGAAAAGTTGTTTGATTGTTTGGATGAATTTGTTTGAAAAATGTAGGATTTTATGGATTTTTGAAGATTTGAATATTTATGAAGTATTTTGAATATGGTTTAATAGTTGATGATAATTTGGACAAAGATAAATTCAAAAATTGAAAAATAAAACTACGTTGAAGAAAATAAATAAAAAGCAACAAAACTAAAGAAAAATTCGTGCGTAACTATAGCAAGGTATCTGGCGTTATCGGGCAGATGGTAATGCACATTTGGATAAAAAAAATTAAAAGTGGACGAAGTGGTACAACATTCGATTTAAGAATAAAAATCGACGAGTCTCGTGCTTGGTAAGATGTGTGCGCTCCAGCGAGTTGTTTTTTCAAGTGGGTAGGAGGTTTTTAAAAATTTATACCGCTGGGGGCATGACAATATATTTTTGAATCACGTAGTGCTATATTTTATGCAGTTAGGTTAGGTTTTCATTGTTGTTTATAACCTGCAACACTTTGACAGTGCCATTTACATTATTTCAAATTGTGGCGAAAAGAGAAATTACTATATATTAAAATAAAAATGCACTTTAAAAAGCACTTATTTGACTAGTGATTTCCAGCTTGATTCTTACCATTTTAAACAATGACGCACCGGCAAATTTATTTGGGTTGTACTTTACAACACAATTTAATATCGACACTTTATAGGTCAATGGACAATTTGCATAAAATTCAAATTCACCTCAAAATGGCATTTATTGATAGTTGAATATACCTATAATCAGAATATTTGAGTGATTATTCAAAATTCTGTATTATCAGCCCACAAAAAATTAATGAATTGTTATAATTTATTTGAAAAATTAACTTGATTGAAATCAGGACATGACGACACGAGCCTCAAAAATGATACACATGTGTGCCAATACACCAGTACAATTTCCACTAAAGTATCTAATGTTTGTAAAATAACCTTAGATCATATATATTTATGATCTAAGAAAATAACGAAGAGTTGCCTATGAAGTAACCAAATTTTAGTTACTAATCGCCATTTTAGTGACGTCAAAATCCTGAAAAGTTACATTAGGCCCGGGCTACCCGCATCAAGCTAGCGCCGCCACTTTTGCAAAACCAAAAAAAACTATATGCAAAATTTGTGGCTAATTTGTGGCTAATTAGTAGCCGCAATCGCGAATTTGTTGCTCTCACCGTTAACGAATTACAGCGATTGCAGAGGTGGCGGCGCTAGCTTGACATCAAGCCAGCGCCGCCACCACTAAAAACTTATTAAAAACAAAAAATATACATATAGGAATTTGTGGCTAATTAGTTGCCGCAATCGCGAATTTGTAGATTTCACCGTTCGCGAATTACAGCGATTCCAGAGGTGGCGGAGCTAGCTTGACATCAAGCCAGCGTCACATAATAAGCCATGAACTGAATCCCCTCTACCCAGGTGACCTTGAAAAACATCTGGCTATTCTATTATGCCGCAGTCACGACGACTTCAAAACTTTTTAGAAAATTAAAATCCGACTCCAAATAACTGCGATGCAACCGCATTTAGCAAAAACTTTTCAACCCTCGCAGAAGGGTTCGGGGGTAACTTTTTCAATTTTTTAGATTTTTCTGGGTGGTTGTACCAGTAACCCAACAGGTTTGCAAAATTTTAGCTTTCCACGACATCTAGAAGTGGTGAAACATTTTCACTAAGCTGCTTTAAAGCAGAATAAAGCAGCTTTATATAATGTGCATATCATGTATAATGTGACTCCTAGAATCGCGATATCTCAGGAATGGCAACTCTTAGGAAAAAAATCATAAAGACCATTTTGGTAGAAAATTTCAAGATCTACAACTTTGGTTTGAGTTTTTTTTTGATAAAACTTACAGTTTTCGATGAGAAACCAAAAAACCTCAAATTTTGACCTTTGACCCCGAATAACTTTTGTAGCACACATAGGATCGATGGAAATTTTAAAACTTTATTTTCAATGGTAAACCCCAGCTCTCCACTGAAATTTGGCTCTCCGGCAATTTTTGATATTTGACCACTATTTTTATGTCTAAATTGATTGGACTATTAAATATTACTACTTTTTACTAATTTACTTCAAATATTATAATATTCAATTTATTTTAATTTTTTTAATTAATTTCAATTTTTAAATTAAATTTAAAATTTTAGATTAAATTTATTAAATTTAAAAGATAAAATTAAATTAAGTTGCAAAGATATAGTAGTATTATTGGAGAATCTATCGTGATAATGCGATAGTATAACTTTATTTCAATCTTCATGAGTCATGACAGATTCTCTAATAACTACTAATTACTATGTATATCTTTCCTTCGTCCCCCCCCCCGTTTTCTATCATTTCTAATATGTTTTTCAAATATTTTTGGTTCACTTAAATTTACAACTTTGCAATGTATAATGCTGCCTACTAATTAATATTATTATTCAGGGCCGCATATAAGAGAATGGTTTTGAGGGTTCAAATACCCCCCCCCTTAACTAATTATTATAATTAGGTTTTTGGCTCATAAATTTGGAAACGAATTAGCCACAAATTCCCATGTACTTTTCTTTTCTTTTTAATAAGCTTTTTAGTGGTTGCGACGTTGGTTTGATGTAAAGCTAGCGCCGCCACCTCTCAAATGGCTGTAATTCGCTAACGGTGAGAGCAACAAATTCGCGATTGCGGCAACTAATTAGCCACAAATTCCTATATGCATATTTTTTTTTTTAATAAGTTTTTAGTGGTGGCGACGCTGGCTTGATGTCAAGCTAGCGCCGCCACCTCTGCAATCGCTGTAATTCGCGAACGGTGAGAGCAACAAATTCGCGATTGCGGCAACTAATTAGCCACAAATTAGCCACAAATTCTCCATATATTTTTTTTTTGGTTTTGTAAAGGTGGCGGCGCTAGCTTGATGCGGGTCCCAGCGCTGGGCAAAATACATTTTTTTTGTATTTGAAATACAAATACAAAATACTCGAAAGTCAAGTATTTGAAATACAAATACAAAATACATTTGTATTTGAAATACATTTGTATTTGAAATACATTTGTATTTGAAATACATTTGTACTTAAAATACATTTTTTGTGTTTGAAATACATTATTTAACATAATTGTTGTTCCCGTTTAAAAAAACCAATCTCTCGAATTGTAAATCGGAAAGCGAACCTTTTGTTGGAACTTGGAAACCAAAAACGTGCAGATTCGGCGGTAAATTTAAAAAAAATTTATTTTATAATTTAAAAAAATTGATTAAATTAATGGCGACAAAATGTAATTGAGTAAAGTATTTCAAAAATACAAAATACATTTTTATTGTATTTCAAATACAATTACATTACAAACTCGAAAACGGCGCTAGATTTCGAAAAACTAAGCAAAAAATTTACCTCGTTAAACAATTTGTCGTTTGATGTCTCCTTAGATGTTGTCAGGGTTTTACAATATCACAATATCATTTTTTGACATAAATTTACCCGCTGAATATTTTTCATAGCAACGTAAATATTAATATAATGAAATAACTTAATTTGAGATATTGAAATTGCAATAACTCGAAAACGGCGCTAGATATCGAAAAACTGAGCAAAAAATATACCCCTGTTACAGTAAACCCCAAGCGATTTGTCGTAAGAAGCCATATGCAAAATTTCAGATCAATAGCGCGCAGTAATCGCGCAAAAAATAGTACTATTACTTTATAAGTATTTTTTTAAAGGATATTTAAAAGCATTACTTTACTCTTGGAATTGTGAAAACAAGTTTTTAAGATCATAATCTCACCTTTTTTGCCATCCCTGAGCCTTTTTGTGCCATACTCGTGGCAACAGTCCCGGGCTGTAGTCGGGAATATACCCGGGCAAGCCCGGGTATTTTTCCTCCCTAAAATCGGTGCACGGAAACACAAAAAAAAATATTTTGTAAACAAAAAAAATAATTTTTTTCTTTTTTTTCAAATTTATTTTTTTATTAAATTCTTCTGTATAATGATATTAAAATAATCTTAATTAATAATCGTGCAAATATCTTATTTTAGTAAATATTCATTTTTGAAATTAAAAAAAAAATTTTTTTCTTATTTTTTAAATTTTAATTTTTTATTATGTTCTGCTCTATAATAATAATAAAAAAATTTTAATCAATAATCGTGTAAATATCCTGTTTCTTCATATTTTTGATATTTAAAAGTATGATAAAGTTATGGGCATGGCCACATCCGATTTTTTCAGTTTATAAATTGACCTAATTTTGTAAATTTTGAATTTGTTGTAAATAAGAGATTTTATTTATAATATATTTTTATTTTATTTCACTCTTTTTTGAGAATATTTTTTTTTATTCGTGAATTTCTTTCAAAAAAGGGAAGAGAAGTGTCACAACAAAAGTCATACAAAACCAAAATATTCAAATTTCCCATAGCGTACTCACCCATTTTTCGCACAATATGTTGCCTCAGTTATTACAGATGTACTTCATCAGCACTTATACTAAACGAACATCAAAAATATATTAAAAATAAAAAATTGTGCGCTATTAGTGTATTACTTTCCCATTTACATAGTAAAGGAAAGTATTGTAATCGAGTAAAAAAAAATGTTTGTCTATAAGTCCATACAAATCGTTTGAGACTAATTTTGCAATGATGTCCGGATGTGTGTGCGTATGTGCGTGTGTGTGTGTGCGATTTTTTCGTCCACGATTTTTTCAAAACGCGTGAACCGATTTTATTCAAATTTCATATACTGGTTTGTAAGAGCAATCTAGAGAGCTGATTAGATTTTGGTTGAAATCCATACGTTATTTTTTTATTTATTAAATTTTAATTATTTTTTTATTACTATGATTATTATTATTATTTACTTTTTTTTAAATTTTAATTATTTTATTTTAGTAATGAATGGGAAAGTTATGTGTTGTCACATCAGATTTTTTTTGTATGTCAACAGTTCGAATTTATTTGCTCTATTGAGCCACCAGAGGGCAGCTCATGGGCGCCTGGAGCAGGGTGCAAGGAGGTCCACTTGCACCCCCCTGCCGTGAAAGAAAACACACGGAAAAAGATTAAGAAATAAATTTCTAGATGTGTAGATGCAAATGCACCTCCCTGAAAATAATCCTGCCGGCGCCGGCGCACAGTGGTCTGAAATCCTAAATTGTTGGACAAAATTACAATTATTACTGTAAATTCATGAAAATTTGTATATAGGGTTTTTTTTAAATGAAATTTAAAAATGTTATATTAGATTCCTCTCTCCGCTCATTCAGTTTAGATTAAAATACTTTGTACAAATTGTAATCTGCAAATCTGTTTGGTAGAATATATGGGGCATTCCACGTCAAATCGGACAACGTTTAACTTTTGCATCTCGGATTTTTTTGAAAATTTTTTTTCTTTTAGTTCCAGTTGAGACTAGCTTTCATGACCATTTTCAATTTTTTTTTATCAAGCCATTCAAGAGATATAAATTTTTTGAAAATTACGTTACTTTTTTTTAAATGCTCATAACTTCGCGAATAATTTACCAACTGCCAAGTTTTATTTTTTAAATGTTTTTTTTAAAACGTATTTTCTATAAAAAATATCGAAAAATATTTTAAAACGACATTACTATTAGATTTTCAAGTTTTAAAAATAAATCGCCGTTTTTAAGAATGTTTGTACTGATCGATTTATTTTAAAAATTTTTGTAAAAAACTGTTATCCATTTAACACATTTTAAGCCTAGTCTCATCATGGGCAAACGATGGGTTCTATTGTTTTTTTGAATTTTAAATTATTAAGATTATATAAATTTTTAGAAAATTACGTTATTTTTTTTTTAAATGCTCATAACTTCGCGAATAATTTACCAAATGACACGTTTTTTTTCTTCAATGTTTCTTTTAAAACGTACTTTCTATAGAAAATATAGAAAAATATTTTAAAACCACATTACTATTTGATTTTCAAGTTTTAAAAATAAATCGCCATTTTGTTTGTACAATGTTTGTACTGATGAATTTATAGAAAGTACGTTTTAAAAGAAACATTTAGAAAAAAAAACGTGGCATTTGGTAAATTATTCGCGGAGTTATGAGCATTTCAAAAAAATGTAACGTAATTTTCTAAAAATTTATATAATCTTATTAATTTAAAATTAAAAAAAAAATAGAACCCATCGTTTGCCCATGATTAAACTAGGCTTAAAATTTGTTAAATGGATAATAGTTTTATACAAGATTTTTTTTAAAAAATCGATCAGTACAAACATTCTTAAAAATAGCGATTTATTTTTAAAACTTGAAAATCAAATAGTAAAGTCGTTTTAACATATTTTTCTATATTTTCTATAGAAAGTAAGTTTTAAAAAAACATTTAAAAAAAAACGTGGCATTTGGTAAATTATTCACTGAGTTATGAGCATTTCAAAAAAAAGTAACGTGATTTTTTAAATTTTTATGTAATCTTAAAATCTAGGCTTAAAATTTGTTAAATGGATAACAGTTTTTTATAAAAAATTTTTAAAAAAATCGATCAGTACAAACATTCTTAAAAATGGCGATTTATTTTTAAAACTTAAAAATTTAATAGTAATGTCGTTTTAAAATATTTTTCTATATTTTCTATAGAAAGTAAGTTTTAAAAGAAACATTTAAAAAAAAAACTTAGCAGTTGGTAAATTATTCGCGAAGTTATGAGCATTTAAAAAAAAGTAACGTAATTTTCAATAAATTTATATCTATTGAATGGCTTCATAAAAAAAATTGAAAAAGGTCATGAAGGCTAGTCTCAACTAGATCTAAAAGAAAAAAAATTTTCAAAAAAATCCGAGATGCAAAAGTAAAACGTTGTCCGATTTGGCGTGGAATGCCCCATATATTAAACATATTAAATGTTCCAACCGTTTATGTTTTCTTATTTTAGTATAAGAATTACTCTGTTTTCTTATGTTTTCAATTTCTCCAAAAACGTATATAATGGTGGGTGGGTAGTAGGGTGGTCTTTATAAGGACCAACTTTTGTGTTTTAATGTTATCTGTTTTAACTTCTTAAAAGTTTTAATGTCTGGGCGACCATGAAACATTACTCGATTGCTTCTATTTTTTTCTGATATTGATTTAAGGAATAATTTTCGTAGGTGGGAGCATCGAATTTAAAAAAAAAATGTATTCTTAAGAATAAAGACCACCCTAATGTCCTAGTTAATTTACTCCCTCAAGATTTATATGCTCCGATCCCAATTTAAACTCACTTCCTCAGAGGAAAATGGACTTCAGGAAATGTGAAAATTTACAGTGATTTTATACCTTAAAGCCTGGGTTTACTTGAGTTTGTGCGCAACTTGGAACAAGTGCGCACATATTATGATTTATGGGCAAAAATGCTTGGGCGACCCCTAAATATTATTTAATTGTGCTCAAATTTTAGGATAAGTCAAATATGCTATAAAGAAACATTTTTATAGGATGGGAGCAAATAATGTTTTACAACTTTTGAAAATAAGGACCACCCTAGTGGGTAGTATTAAAACTGCGAATTAAGCATATTGCGAAACGACTCACACGCATTAGGAGTCGTTCATTAATTACGTGAAGCGATTTTGGCAATTTTTCTACCCCCCTCTACTCTTGGTGAGATTTGGCTCGATCCCTCCCCTGTAATCTCACGTGAAATTGTTTGTTTTACTTAATTTTACCCAGTTCTCTTGCAATTTTACAGTTTCTTGCGGAAAAAAATTACGTGATATTTGCCGAGATCCCCCTCTCTCTCCCGTGAGATTGGGTGAAATTCTGCATGACTCCCCCCTAAACGCCTTACGTACTTAATGGACGTCTCATTAGTGGTTTGACACATACATATACTAGCTGAATTTGCAGTCCAAAGCTCAGAAGGATATGCAAAATTTTGCATCTCTATACGTCCGATGAATAATTGATTCTTCGCAGTAGACTGCATAGACTTCATTTGGACTTAAATATTGTAAACCAAAACTGTACCGCAGCCAATTACCAATTTGTGAAGAAGAATATTTATATTCCCAGATAACCCAAATTTCTTAATATTCCTATACCAAACACTGGCCTAAATGGCATCTACAGCTAATAAGTGTAATATTTTCCCAAACGTATTTCAAGCTAGTGTATTATTGCAAGTTTAAAATCTACAGTGACAAATTTTGGCTGGAACTGTAAATCGTGTTTATTACAAATTTCTACTAAACCTTGTGTCTTATTTTTCAAAAGACGAAATACCAAAGGTATATAATAAGTAATAACCGTTACTGTACCCATGTAGGGTAAATAACTGAGTAAAAAGTTTTGTACAGTAATTAAAAGTGCCATCCATAAAGACATTTTCAATCGAACCCCTTCCCCCAACTACTAAAAATATTATAAATAAGAAAATGTAGAGCTCTATTGATTTTCTTTCTGCGATTGTCAAGTATCAACTGATAGAATGGTGTCAATACAAAATTACAAACCCACCTTTAAGACGCCCCCCCTGTACCTAAATCATAAAATTAAATAAAAATGTGGTTTATTTGTTAGATGTGCTTGTGCTGCGTTTGATTTTGTAAAATCAGAATATTGTCACGTGTATTTTATGCTCAGGGGTATAGAGCTAAATTTGATTATATTTAATGATTTGATGATAAGGGTTTATTTGTAATAAATCAATGATGAGCACAAGTGTATCAAAATAAACTATGTATTAAATAAGATAATTAACTAATACATTCTTGTTTACATTCTTATAACCAGTGGCGTATTTAGAAAATGCTTTTGGGGGGAGGGGCAGATAAAAAATATTGTTTAGAATCTCGTTAAAATCCCAGCACGCTGCTGCTGCTCCTGTACAACGTGTCATTTTTTGGTGAAAAAAAAAACTCTGATTTCCCTCACTTTTACTTGAAAATTCAAATTTCCCGATTTTTCCTGGCGAATTTGAAAAATTATAAATTCCTTATCTTCTCCAAGTTTTCTAAAAGAGTGTAAATCCTGCAATATGTACTGGAGGGTGTTACACACCCCCCCAGACCCCCCGGTTTATAATTTTACCAACCGAAAAATTGATTAAACTAACTACGATTAGGACTAACGGGAAATTTAAATTTTTAAGTAAAAATGAGAATAGAAAAAATTAAAACTTGAAAGGCTATTTATTTAATTACTTTAGTGCTTATGGAGTTTAGCAGCAACTTTCTGTGATACTTGGAAAAGTTAATTATACAAATATAAAGTCGAAATTGTAAACCGGGTGGTCTGGGGGGGTGTGGAACACCCTCCAGTACATATTGAAGAATACTTGGAGAAGATAGGGAATTTATAATTTTTCAAACTTTGCCAGAAAAAAAAACGAGAAATTAACAAATAATGTAATTTAAATTAATTATAAACCTAAAAGTAAAGAAAATTGAAATTGGATTTTAATCCACTTTAATCTACTTTTGTTTATCTACTTTTACTGTATGAATCTTCTCAGAATTGGTAATAATTTCAACAACAGTAAAAAAAACTTTTATACTTATTGACTAGCGAGAGACAAAAGTACTTCATGTTAAAAATTCCGATAAAAAATATTTATATTTTAATTTATTGTTAAATTAGTAGATAAACTAAAAAGGTTTGATCTCACTTTATTCTAAGTTTACTTCGAGGTTTTATCTAACCCAGTTTGTTTGTCTGAAACAATATCCTGATATATAAAATCACAGAACGCTGCTGCTGCTACAGCGCGTCATTTTTTTGGGTGAAAAAAAAAACACTCTCATTTCCCTCACTTTTGCTTAAAAATTCAAATTTCCCGATTTTTCCTGTCGAAATTTGTAGCGGGAAACGAAATTAACTGCTTAAATATTATATCGCTTAAAAGAGATCCACCGTCTAACTGCCCGTCCACGGACGGGCTTTTAAGCTAGTAAATAAATAAAAATAATTTAAAGTTATTTCAATTTTAAAACTTCGTAGTAAACATTATTTTTATCAGGGAGGGTTTCAGGGATACAACCCAAGTCATCCTTGGGGGGGGGGGGGGGATTGCCCCTTTGCCCCCTCTAAATTCGCCACTGCTTATAACTAGATCTTACCCTAGTACATTTACACTCTTGGAGAGGGTGGAACCATCAAGCGGCCAGGTCACATCATGACCTCTTAAGATGCACTTAACCTGTTCGCGCACCTTGTCCATAACCATGGACATTGCTTTTAAATGCGTGTAATTCGGTGTTACTTGAGCGGATGACCTTGGGTGCTCAATGTCCACAAATATGGACATACTATAAATGTACCCGAAAGGTGCTGGCGTGTTTCGAAATATGTCAGTCGTTAAAACGTAGCTAACTTTCAAATCTGCTCATTTCAGCTTTGTTTTATTTACTCTGTGAATACTTTAATAATAAAATATGGTATCGGTTTTTCTAAAAGAATTCTGAAAGTTCTAAAGTATGAACTCACTTTTTACGTAATAAAACTCTAATTTTTCGGGTTAGCATAGGAGATATGGATATTGCCACCTGGCAATTATTTTGGAAGTGCTATATTTCCTATGCTATAGGTCGGATCACAACTTTTTTTTTAAGTGTTCAGAAAAATTAGCTTTACAAGAAAACATCATGAAAGAATTTTTCTGGTCAAAATTTAAAATGCGTGTGTGAACGGGTTAATGACTGATTTTACGACCGACTTAACTCATTCATTAATAATTACTTATTATGTTGCACCGCTTGATGCTTCTCCTTCCAGAGGGCCTATTCTTGAGCTCATACGACTTGATTCGTATACGCAAATACGAAATTTTCGTACACAAATGAAGTATTCACACTCCTTGATTGGACGAAACATAATGGTTCGTATGCGAATCAAATCGAGTAAGCTCGAGAATATGGCTTTAAGTGGAAATCTATTTAATTACATTAATTTATAGATTTTACATTTCCACTTGTGACAATACTTTTTGTCTCTATATATAGTTTTTCAAATCAAGTCAAATTACGACATAAAGATTTTTGTATAACTTGAATGAAACTCAACTCCTCTCAACTCAACTCCAAAATTATTTCTCCTGTGGGAGTTGACACAACGAAACCTTAAAAAGGCTTAAAAGATTAACATTAACTTTGACCACCTCGACTTAATTGACCGATCGGTGGAACTTACATGTAAGAAAATAGTGATCCAAAAGGGACCGGTTGAACTTACATGTCGGATTAAAAAAGATTTGACCGATCAGTGGAACTTACAATCGCCCGGTCGATCTCATCTGATATTAATGGTCGGTCTAACCCGAACACATGGGTGAGTCTGGCCAATAGCATTGTTTATTTCTTTATTTAATATAATAATAAATGTTTTACGTTTGCTGCATTTCAATATTTATTTACAATCCAGACTTATTGGCGAGTAGATGAAAAATATTTGGGGTCAAAATGTTTATAAATGGATCATTTTCCAGGTTTTTTTAAAAAAAGTGGTCGAACTCTCCCGGACTTAGCTTATTGTTAACTGTAATTTTTTTAAAAATTTAAAAAAAATTTTAAAAAGAAATTTTTATACTTACTATTTCTTTTTTTACATAAAATAACAAAAATTTGTCAATAACATGTAAAAAAAATTTTTAAATATTTTAATAATTATTTAATTGTATTGTATAATTTTTAGCCTTAAAAATGGGTCAAATTTAAAAAGATTCAAAACGTCCGACATTTAATTGCTTAACCCTTTCAGACACGAATTATGAAGGGGTTATAGGAAAATTTTCAAACTCAGCATGTGAACTTTAATTTTTAGAAGATTTTTCATGTTTGTTAGATTACCCTAAGATTCCCGAGTACTCAGATATTAACTGTCCTCTGTGTGTAGTGGACAAGGTGATTTTCTGATCACGATTTATCGAAAATTTGGAGATTTCATGAAAAAAAATTTATTTTATTAAATGCAAACAACATTATACAAAGTAGAAAAAATATTACGTACTGAAATAGTATTAAATTCCAAAAGAAAAATAAACACAAAAAACTCAAACACAACCATGTGCTTTCAGTTTCAAAATATAAGACAAAATAAATTTATTAAAGGATAGTAATAAGTCCTAAAAGTAATGCAATCTTTCAGGAGTCAAGCTGACTAGCCCTCGGAACAGATCAACTTGATTGGCACTTTCCATACAGCTACTACTAGCCGTAATTTTGCCTTAAGCTTATGTCCTCTCTACAGGACACTGTGTCTGAAAGGGTTAATAGACCTGTAACTTAACAATTTTGTATTTTATTAATAGGTAGGTATCTTATATTTTTTAGTATTTTTGTCTCCTATACATCCTTAATCATTTTTCACATTTTGTTTAAGTCAAACCCAAATGAGTATTTCGTAACTGTTAGATGTATCAATCGTTATATCTTTTTGTTGCATACCATAAAGGGACGTCCATGATTTTTCGACCCCCCTCCCTACCTGCTGAGATGTCATGAAATTTGGCTCGATCCCCGCTCCCCTAATCTCACGTGAGATTGTTTGTTTTACCTTCTTAATTTAACGCAAATCTCTCGCAATTTTAAAGTTTCTTGCGGAAAAAAAATTACGTGATATTTGTTGAAACCCCTCCTTCCCCCACGTGAGATTTGGTGAGATTCTTCTCGACCCCATCAACCCTCTAAACGTCTCACGTAATTAATGAACGTCCCCCTACCAAATGTTGAACATGCCCAACTTCACCAGCGCTGACAAATACTAGCCGGCTGGCAACGCCTGCTGCGAATTATGTGGTCACATTGAGCTGATCGACGCCACAGTGGTCTGAAATCAGAAATTCGTGGACAAAACCCCGAAAGTGAATTTTACAATTTCAGGTATGTTTTGATAGCTCTTCATAGAAAAGACATTAATCCAAATAATTTCAAAAATTCAAGTTAACCTTGTGCTTTGTAGAGGGACTCCAACTTACCCATTTTAATAACCGCGATTTTACTTACTGCTTCGTTTATTTCGAGCGCTCTGTTAGAAATATTGTATTGTAGTTATTATTTGTTTAAAGTGAACCCAATAAAATTGAAAATGGTCAACATGGTATGTACAACATTTCTATATACAGGGTGACCCAGACCACCCGTATCAGTACTTTTTTTCAAAAACGGCAAGTCATAGAGAGTTGGGCTAAAAAAATTTATTACAAAGGCCCTACTGACGAATCTAATGGTGATATTATTATTTCTGGGAAAAGTCGGCATCCAGAGTAGTTTGCTCCAGAAAGTCCAGAAATCCAGAATTTTAAATAGCACCATATGTCGAAAGTGGTATCGTTGGAAAGGTCTTTAAAAAATAAGCAAGTTTTGTAGGAAAAATTTTTTTATTACTCCCACCCCTTTTAAGTTATATTCACTTGAAATTATTAAATTTCAATTTCTTATAACGAACTTAACTTTAAAAGTCAGCACTTGAAATCCAGCTACCGCGTTAGAGCAAAGTCACAAGTGTTCAAAATGTTTTTCATTTACTTCTAAACACTGTTTAGCTCTTCTGGTTATACTATCAGTGACTCTAAGTACTTCTTCAGTGTTTAATGATCGACAGGCATTGCAAATTCTGAGCTTCATATCATCTCTCGTTGTCGGTTTTTCTGTATAAACAATATCTTTGATCCGATTCCAAAAAAAAAAAATCCAGAGGAGTACAATCTGGCGACCTTGGAGGCCACGCCACTGTGCTTCCCCTGCCAATCCATCTATTGGGAAATAGTTGGTTTATTGCATTCCTAGCAACCAATGAAAAATGAGCTGGGCAGCAGTCTTGCTGAAACCACACTATTGCTCGCATTTCCAGAGAAACATTTTCCAATAAATCGATCAAATCATTATTTAAAAACTCGGCATATCGTATCCCATTAAGATTTTCTTCAAAAAAGTAAGGACTTATAATTTTTCAGTCAAATACGTATTTGAAATACAAATGTATTTCGTTACATGTATTTTCAATGCTTTTCTAAATGTATTTTTGTAATTGTATTTGAAATACAATAAAAATGTATTTTGTATTTTTGAAATACTTTACTCAATTACATTTTGTCGCCATTAATTTAATCAATTTTTTTAAATTATAAAATAAAATTTTTTAAATTTACCGCCGAATCTGCACGTTTTTGGTTTCCAAGTTCCAACAAAAGGTTCGCTTTCCGATTTACAATTCGAGAGATTGGTTTTTTTAAACGGGAACAACAATTATGTTAAATAATGTATTTCAAACACAAAAAATGTATTTCAAACACAAAAAATGTATTTCAAACACAAAAAATGTATTTCAAATACAAATGTATTTTAATACATTTTTGCAAATGTATTTTATATTTGTATTTCAAATACTTGACTTTCGAGTATTTTGTATTTGTATTTCAAATACAAAAAAAATGTATTTTGCCCAGCCCTGGTTATATTATCCGTAAAAATGAGATATCTCCGCGAAGATATGCATCTGTTATGTAGGTTAGTGTTAGCTGTTGATTTTTTTTAGCAAAATTACTCATAAAAAAGAGATATCCACACAAAGATATATAACGGTTGTGGGTCATTCCATATCAAGTGGTCCAACCCTATGGTGTGACCATTCTAAAAAAAATTGATTTTTTTGTGTAAACGTCCTAACATATTAGTAGTACTAAATGACCATTATTTCAATTTTATTGTCTTTTGTTTTCGTGTGAGAGCCATATTTGCTTTGCAATATGCCTGTATATTACGTATTATATAATATGTATATAGACCTGGTAAGTGTGACGTCAAAATATGACCGACCGAACAGCTGATGGATACAAACATTGCCAGGTGCATACTTTATTTTAAATTTTTTCGTGATTTTACAATGTTTTTATTCAAAATTATGCCTTATTGTATTTGTCCAGGTCGCCCACATAATTCTAGACGTGAATAGTGCAGTTTTTCCTGAAATGACGCAAACAAAGTGAGGTTATAACCATGTTTGTATCCATCAGCTGATTGATCGTGACGACACGACTTGCCCGATCTATTATGAAACTGGTAACCTCAAGATTCTATGTAATGATAAATAAGTTTATAAATAAGTTAATAAGTTATAAGTAATATGTTAAGTAATAAATAAGAGCACTAGGTGATTTGGTCCCAGGAAATTTGGTCCCCGGTTATTTGACCCCGGTAATTTGATCCCCGAGGTAAATTGATCTCCGGTAATTTGACCCCAGGTAATTTTCCCTTAGGTAATTAGATCCCCTGGTAAATTGGTTCCCGGTAATTTCAACCCCGGTACGGCAATGTTTCTTTTAGGAGCAATTTCGCTAAAAAAAATCATAAACTAACACTAACCTACATAACTGTTGCATCATATCATCGCGCGGGTATCTCCATTTTACGGGCGATTTTGCTAAAAACATCATAAACTAACACTAATCTAGTACATAACCGATGCATATTTATATCTTTTACGGTCATTTTCGCTGTAGAAAAATCATAAACTATCACTAACCTACATTCAACAACAACAACATGGAAGGGTCATTCCATATCAAGTGGTCCAACCCTATGGTTTGACCATTCTAAAAAAAATTGATTTTTTTGTGTAAACGTCCTAACATATTAGTAGTACTAAATGACCATTATTTCAATTTTATTGTCTTTTGTTTTCGTGTGAGAGCCATATTTGCTTTGCAATATGCGGCATATTTTGCAATTTTAAGGGTTTACGGCAACCGAAATATTTCAGCTCTTATTTGTCCTATCAAGATGAAAAAAAAGAAATTGTTTGAAAAGAAACAGACTACAATATTCCTTATTACATATTTTTACCTAAAAGCAATCCTAAAGGGTAAAATTGCAGCCTTAATTCTTATCTAGTTTTATAAAAAAATGACATTTTTAAAGAGAAGTTTATGCATGAAGGGAGAATATCTCAAAGTTAAATTTTTTTTTACAAATAGATGATAAGTAGTTGAAATCACACACCAAATATTAACCCTAAGATTTACTCGCTTTTTCTTCTAAAAATATTCATAGTTTGAAAATTTTAATCAAACGGCGAATTTTGGCACTAAATATCGCTGGTGGGGGACTAGATAAAAATCTGAAATTTATTGTCATAACAGTACTACCTAATGGCATTACGCTAAAAAATTTTTGAGTTTTAGATTTGACTACAAGCCGATGACAAGAAATTTTAGATTTTTATCTGGTCCCCCACCAGCGATATTTAATGCCAAAATTCGCGGTTTGGTTAAAATTTTCAAACTTTGAAAATTTTTAGAAGAAAAAGGGAGTAAATCTTAGGATTAATATTTGGTGTGTGCTTTGAACTACTTATCATCTTGTAAAAAAAAATTTAACTTTGAAATATTCTTCCTTCATGCATGAACTTCTGGTTAAAAATGTTATTTTTTTATAAAACTATAGATAAGAATTGAGGCTGCAATTTTACTCTTTAGGATTGCTTTTAGGTAAAAATATGTAATAAGGAATATTGTAGTCTGTTTCTTTTTAAACAATTTCTTTTTTTTTTCATCTTGATAAGACAAATAAGAGCTGAAATATTTCGGTTGCCGTAAACCCTTAAAATTGCAAAATATGCCGCATATTGCAAAGCAAATATGGCTCTCACACGAAAACAAAAGACAATAAAATTGAAATAATGGTCATTTAGTACTACTAATATGTTAGGACGTTTACACAAAAAAATCAATTTTTTTTAGAATGGTCAAACCATAGGGTTGGACCACTTGATATGGAATGACCCTTATGTAGGTTAGTGATAGTTTATGATTTTTCTACAGCGAAAATGACCGTAAAAGATATAAATATGCATCGGTTATGTACTAGATTAGTGTTAGTTTATGATGTTTTTAGCAAAATCGCCCGTAAAATGGAGATACCCGCGCGATGATATGATGCAACAGTTATGTAGGTTAGTGTTAGTTTATGATTTTTTTTAGCGAAATTGCTCCTAAAAGAAACATTGCCGTACCGGGGTTGAAATTACCGGGAACCAATTTACCAGGGGATCTAATTACCTAAGGGAAAATTACCTGGGGTCAAATTACCGGAGATCAATTTACCTCGGGGATCAAATTACCGGGGTCAAATAACCGGGGACCAAATTTCCTGGGACCAAATCACCTAGTGCTCTTATTTATTACTTAACATATTACTTATAACTTATTAACTTATTTATAAACTTATTTATCATTACATAGAATCTTGAGGTTACCAGTTTCATAATAGATCGGGCAAGTCGTGTCGTCACGATCAATCAGCTGATGGATACAAACATGGTTATAACCTCACTTTGTTTGCGTCATTTCAGGAAAAACTGCACTATTCACGTCTAGAATTATGTGGGCGACCTGGACAAATACAATAAGGCATAATTTTGAATAAAAACATTGTAAAATCACGAAAAAATTTAAAATAAAGTATGCACCTGGCAATGTTTGTATCCATCAGCTGTTCGGTCGGTCATATTTTGACGTCACACTTACCAGGTCTATATACATATTATATAATACGTAATATACAGGGTGCCCCAGAACTCAACGTTATCCCTTGAATGGCATACAGGATGGCTCATGGCTGACCAGATGTCAATAATGGATTTTGTATAGTGTTTTGTTTTGAAAAAGTCAACATTTAATTTTTCGATTTTCTTTTGTTTTTATTTAACATTTTGTATTATAACGGGATGAAAGTGAAATAATAGACCCCACATGTTATACATAATTGAAAAGAGGATTAAAAACTCTATTTAAATATTTTATAGCCAACTATGGTTTCCATTTAAAAAAACACAACTTTATATTATAACTTGGAAACTAAGTTAGATATTTAAAATATCTTTAGCCCATTTTATTGCCTTTAAAAAAGTGTCTGAAGAAAGTATAAATATTTTTTCTATAACTTTACAAACAACAGATATATCGTCATTTAACGAAAAGTTGAAAAAGTGAACTTTTGGCTATAACTCGAAAACGAAAAAAGATATCGAATTCGGGTTTTCACCATTGAACTTTTCTCAAAAAAAGAGATCGAGGATGCGCCATCCATTTTTCGATATCTCCTATAGTTACCGATTTCCCCATAAGAGGTTTTGTTTATTTTGTGATTATTTTGTTTACGCAATTAGAAAATAAAAATAAAACAAATAATATTAGGTGAATGTCATTATGACACATTTATTTTAATAATTTTTTCGATAGCCGTGAGTATTTTTGTAGCCTCGAATGTTTAGAAAATCTCAGGTGCGCCTCAATTTTCCAAACTGCATACTCATCCATTCATCTACAAAATTACACTTGCGATTATCGGCATGTAATATACTATTATAAATGTTTTGTTTTTATAAATAATCTAAATGTTTAGAATTCCCAATTATTATCTAATCCTTATTAACGCATTATTTCTTTCATAATCATTTTAAATAAAAAATAACCAATAAAACATTACCTGGCACTAATCAAATATTGAACTTGTGAAATATAGCAAGAATAATTCGTTATTATAACAAATAAATTTTCTGTCGAAAGCAATATCCTTGGCTGAAAGCTTAATAATATTGGTGATTTTTGTCTATTTGATATGTCTTAATTTAATCAAATTTTAGCTACTTACGTATTTATTTTAAAAATAATACATAATTTTACTTTTTCAGATTACTACTATATCTCAAGTAGTTGGAACCGTTGCATCGTAATCAAAATACAACTGCTGTTTATAATAATGTCAATGTTATTATGTCGTCTAGTCATCAGTGGTTGATTTCGGCTATATTGTTAGCATAGCGGATGCTGCTCCAGCTGATCCTGCTCCTGTTACACTCTGAATGTTACCTTCTATGAAAATTTCCAACGATTTTAAATTAGTGTGAAGTTCTTTACTTATGGACAAAAATATCAATGTGTTGCATATATTTTGTTTACAATAATATAATGCCTAATAAATAAGTGACTGTACTATAATCTCATTGAGCAGATTACCTTGCAATAGTTTTACTGTGTTATGTGATAACATAATAATAAAAATTTATTTACAGAATACTTCTTATCTTAATATATAAATCATCTATATTATATAAATTAAAAAATTGAAAATCTATATAATAAATTATAAATAATATATAAATTAGTCTAAAATTGACTAAATTTCAACAATTTTAGCCATAATACAACAATTAATATAGTTTATTATATTAAACTTTAATTATTCTTTTATTATTATATCGTTAATCAACCCAATTAATCAAGCATCTTAAGCCGCGTTGACATGGGTAGTGAATCACGACAGTGAGTCACACTTTTGCAGAATACGCGCCGTGTAAACTACTGATTCGTAAAGTATAAATCGTGATTTTTCGCCGAGTTAATGTTCGCAACAGCAATATAAACATTCGTGTAATCTTCACCACGAATATAAAAATTATCATATCGTGAAAATTAAAATTTGTAAATTCACAAATGTGGAACACGATCGTTATCACTACCCATGTCAACGGAGCTTTATTTTCGCCATTAATGCAGTTGGTCACTTTTACGCAGTTGGTCACTTTTACTTGTATGCCGACGAAATACGTTGGTACAAAATCGTATTATGAAGAACTAACGTACTCATTTACTTTGTTAACAGACTTTTTACTTCATTGGGTATTTTCACTTTTTTAAAAAGTATGCAAGGAGACACTTTGTTACGTAAAAGGGGCTTAAACGTCGCAAAAAAAGAAAAAAACCCTGAAAGATAAAAAAACTTAAAAATTGACATTAAACTCAAATAAAAAAAGTAAAAGTATTGCCGGCTGTTCAGTCTGCTCAAGAACTCGCTCAGGGTCGTGAGGCGGGAAAACAAAACCGTAATTACATTAATGGCTAAGGGTACGGTTATATTGGAGCTGTGATAACTGATAAAGCGAAGAAATTGTTTAGCTCTAATCGCTGTTTCACGAATTAACATTGACTTTCGCGCTGCTTCAACATTCCGTTCCGTTACTGTTGTTTCTTCTTTCTGTTCTTCCTTTTCTACCTCAGCGTTTTTGTCATCTACTTGGTTTAGCAGTTTCTGGAAGTGTCTTTTCCATATGCCTTTTGTTTCTTTTTCATTGTCACTTCTTCTTCCATTCTCATCTTTCATTGTTCTTCTGTTTACTTTTCGTTTCTTTGTTTGTTGTTTAATTCCAAGATAGAACTTCTTAGCGTTATTATTTTTACAGTTATCATCCATTTCGTTCATGATGTCGTTTAGCCATTTTTCTTTCTTCCTTTTGTATATCTTGTTCGCCTCCTTCATTCTTTCATTATATGTAATTCTGTCTATTTCTCTTTTTGTTTTCATCCATCTCAATCTTGCTGTTCTTTTGATGCCTGCCATTTCTTCACATTCCTTATCGAACCATCTCTTGTGTACGACTTGCATCTTAAATCCCACCGTTCTCTCTGCTCCAGTTCGCAATGCCATCTTGATATTTTTCCATTCTCTATTTACATCTTGTTCTCTCTCCATGCTCTCTATTATTCTATTTGTCCCCTCTTCATATTTCTCCTTGATCTTTGTGTCTGTCAATTTTTCTATTGTTAATCTTTTCATGTGCTCTCTTCTTATCTTGTGTATGTATATGTGTGCCAGTTTTGCGATTACTAGGTAATGGTCAGAATCTACATTCGCTCCGCGGTATGTTCTCACGTCTTTGATACAATTTGTTCCTTTTCTCGATATGCAGATATGGTCTATTTGATTTCCTTTTTTCTCGTCATTTGCTCCGGGTCTCTTCCATGTTACTTTGTGTATTGTTTTGTGTTTGAATCCCGTGCTACTTATATACATATTCAGTGCTGCTGCCATATTACACAGTCTTTGTCCGTTATCATTGGTGTCCTCATGTATCGTAAATTTTTCTGCCACTCCGCTAATGTAATCTTCCTTCCCAATCTGGACATTAAAATCGCCCAACATTATCAATATATCACCCCTAGGTACTGTTTCAGCCACCCTCTCCAATTCACAATAAAATTGTCCTCTTTCATCATTACTCTTGTCTTCAGTTGGCGCATATGTAACTATTAAACTTATATTTATCGGTTTTGCTTTTAGTCTCAGATATGCTGTTCTGCCGCTAATTGGTTTAAATTGCATTATGTTTCTCTTCATATCGTTTCTTACAAAGTAACTCTTGTTTCTTTTCTCCTGAGTACAATAATACGTATTCACCGGCGTTTACCTTACCATCACCGCCCCCCCCCCATCTTATCTCCTGTACCGCTGCTATGTTGACTCCGTACCTCTTTAGTTCTCTTGTTGTCTCTTGCATCTTGCCCTTCTTTAGCATTGATCTGACGTTCCACGTACCAATCTTCCACATCTTAGATTCTTTTCTTTTCCTTTGATTTACTTTCCTATGTTTTCGTTCTCGTTATTCCGTTTCCTCGCCGGTTTGTGCCATGTATTATCCTTCCTGTGTGTTTTGTCAGTTTTTGGGTGTCCGTTTCCACTGACTCAATTCGCTCTTCTACCAATCTTTGTTTCTGCTGATCCCAGGTTACAACAACTCCAGGCATAGTGAGTCTTAGGTGTTCTATTTTACGTTTATTCCTTTTTCCCGTTCGACTTTTGCCCTTGCTCTGATTTCTTTTATTATGCTTTTTTCCATTTTCGTGAGATCACTATCGATGTAGATGTCGGTTCGGGCCAGCTTGGCTTTATTCTTTAATATCCCCATCTTATCTTTCCATTTGTTTACTCCAATCACGTATCGTTGGTAGCCTATCTTATACGTATTCTTAATTTCGGTCGTGACCCCTAACTTTTCTTTGATAAACCCATTCATTGCCATTCTCATTTTGTCCGGTTCCTTTTCATCCACAGTAATTCCTGTGATGATCAAGTTGTTTCTTATTCTTTCTCTTTCGATCCTTTCTATTTGACACTTCAACTCCATGTTTCTCGATTCGAGTCTTTCCATTTTTTCTCCAACGGCTCCTATATTCTGTTCGCTTTCCACTTTTACATCTTGCAAGTCCTCCTTTGTCTTCTTCGATTCGATTTTGGCATCAGCAATTTCTTTTCTCAACTCGCCTACCTATTGTTTGATCATTCCAATGCTTTCCTGCATATCTGACATGAATTTTGCAACCATGTTTGTAAGTCGGTCTAATTTTTCTTCGATTCTTGAATTTCCTTCTTGCGGGTTACTTCCTCTTTCATCTCCATCGCTTAGTATGCTTCGCTTCTTTACTGGTGATCTTTATACTTTCTTACTCATTTTAAAAATATCGTAATCGATCCTTCTCTTCTTGCTATTTTCGTCAGTTGTCGACCCTTCACTCTCATAGTTGTCGGTTATGGTTTCCTTCTTTTTATCACTCATTGTATAAACTTCCTCTTTTATCCACTGCAAATGGTTTCTCACTCTTATGTTGTCTTGAATGGTTTTTCACTCTTATGTTGTTTTGAATGGTTTCTCGCTTTTATGCTGTCTTGAATGGTTTCTCCCTTCTTTAATGTGCTTGTTGTGTTGCCTATACAACAGTGCAGTTTACACTCTCCGCGTTCAGGACTGTTCAGGACTCGGTTCGGTTCAACACCTCGGAAACCTTCGTCTTGTATAACCTAACTTTCCTATCTTTACAAATTCGATCAATTTACTCACTTGATTGGGTTTTCACCTCTGATTCAACACCCTGTGCTTTTGAATCACTCTCACTCTACTTCTGCTGAATTTATTCTATACTATTAATCCACTATTCACTATTTTCAGTAAGACAAGCTTATCTACGTTTTCACCATAAAGGATCGCACACACGCTCCGTAAAGTATTAGTATAAAATATTCATATATATAAGATTTATAAAATAATTTATTTAAGTTAATTATAAAGGTAACTTGAAAATTTTACACTTGAATTTCAAACTTATGTGCTAGTCCACGCAAATAATCAATAAGATTTCTGTTTTGAAAATTTCTAACTATTGTGAGAATTTGTTGCTAAGCGTTTTCGATCCGAACACCTCTCCCTGAATTTGTTGCTACATGATTTTGACATTAACAATCCTCCATGAATTTGTTGCTAAGCGATTTCGATCGGAACACCCCTCCCTGAATTTGTTGCTACGTGATTTCGACATTGACAACCCTCCATGAATTTGTTTGTTTAAATTTGTGTTAATGTCGAAATCACATAGCAACTCATTCGAGGAGGGTTGTTAATGTCAAAATCACGAAGCAGCAAAATCAGGGAGGGGTGTCAATGTCGAAATCACGTAGCAACAAATTCCGACTAATGAAGTCGGTTAAAAATTAACCAGTTTCTTGCTGTATCTTCAAAGTTCAAGGTCAAATACTAACAAAATTAAAATGGGACCACTTTGGAACTATGCTGAATCCAACGCAATAAAAATCATTAAAATTGGTGCATAAACAAAAAAGTTATGCGTGAACATACATCAAAAAAAATATATACAGACGA
The DNA here is from genome assembly GCA_958510845.1 of Cantharis nigra. Classification (NCBI taxonomy): domain Eukaryota; kingdom Metazoa; phylum Arthropoda; class Insecta; order Coleoptera; family Cantharidae; genus Cantharis; species Cantharis nigra. Next base: position 48,794,932 of record OY294028.1, read on the forward strand.
ACACAGAACCTCCTCATTTTTTGAAGTCGGTTAAAAATGGTACGTTTCTGAAAAATCTTGTTTGAGACTTTGTTGTTTGTAATGATTAGTACTACTTAATCTTAGGTAAAATTTACTATTTATTTTAGCTCATAAAGTTTGCCGAAAATATCGAAGATTTAATCAAGGCCGTAATACTTTTTGTATATTTCGTATTTTTGATTTAATTAAAACAAAACAGCTTTTTAGTGCTCCATTGCTCCACTCCAAAACAGTGCTTCATAGTTTTGGCCAATGCTGTAATATGCAAGATTGGTCCAAGTCTTTAAACTTGCTAGTGTGGTTAGCAGACTTTAAAGAATAAAATTTCAAATAAATATCTCAATATGTATGAAGTTCTAAAATTACTATTAAAATTGGTTTTCTTCAAGCCACTATTTATGATAGAATCAAAGTATATCTACAAAAATGCAATTTATGAAATAATAAATAGACACTATAATGCACCAACTCAATTGGTACTTTATAAAGCTTTAATTACCATGAGATGTTTCGTAAGCCATGCTTAATACTATCAAACTTCTCATAATAATAATATTTTTTTTTTTTATTGCACTTTAACAATTTACAAAAAAATTAAGTTTAATATGTACAATACGTGGAGATCAGCTAGTGCTGATTTTCATCTCTACGTTGAAAAGTTTTGCCGATCGGTGCAATGTATTGAAGTCAATCGCAAAGTATTCATCCATGCTATACAGCGGGTTGTTAATTAGTGTTTCTTTCAGCTTTTTTTTTCAGTAATTGTGCCGGAAGTTTTCGTAACAACACAGGCAGGCCGTTGAAGATTTTGATTATTCTCACTTCTGCATTTCTTTGTATTCGGCTTGAATAGGTGTTGGGTGGAACAAGGTCTAAGCAATTCCTTGTGTTATGTGTATGGCTTCGATGGGCATCCTTAAAAAGATCTGGGTTGTTTTTGTAAAACAGTACGCTTTCGATTACATAAATCGCAAACACTGTAAGAATTTGTTTTTCTTTAAATACTGGTTTACATGTCTCCGTTGATGTCATGTTAAACATATTTCGAATGATCCTCTTTTGTACTTTAAAAATTCTTTGCACTTCAACCGAGTCACCCCAAAAGATGATTCCATACTTTAGGATAGACTCGACATAACCATAGTATCCTGCAAGTGCTGATCTTGTGGATACCAGATAGGCAATGGTTTTTAGCGCAAAAGCCATTCTGTTTAGTTTGTTTGTTAGAGTTTCGATATGTGCTTTCCAATCCAAACGAGCATCGAATCTCACTCCGAGGAAGTTTGTGGAGTAGCTGCAGGTTACTTCTTGTGTATCTGTGAGTTTGACGCGTAATTCGTCGTCTTTCCTTGCAGTAAGGGAGAATTGGACAATTTCAGTTTTGTCCATGTTTAGTTTAAGGTCATTTGAAGTGTACCATTGGATTAGTTGAGTAAACATTTTTAGGATGTTTTGTTCGAGTTTGAGTTTGTCGCTGTCGTGTAGGATGACTGAGGTGTCGTCTGCATAAAGAACGGAGGAGTAGTCGATGCATTTAGGCATATCGTTTATATACAGCAGAAAGAGTAGCGGTCCCAGGATTGAACCTTGCGGCACTCCTTTCTTCACTTCCGATAAAAGCGATTTAATGGTGGTTTGACTTGCTTTGTCATAATAGGTAGTGGATTGCATTCTTCTGTGCATATAAGAACGAATCAAGTCCAAAGCCCTTCCCCTTATTCCATATCGATATAATTTGTTGATTAATGTTTCGTGACTTATTGCATCAAATGCTTTACTTAAGTCTAGAAACACTCCTGTTGTGTGCAGTTTCTGGTTTAAGCCGTTCGTTATTTTTTGTAGACCCTGAAATATAGCTCTCGAGGTTGATTTTTTTGTTCTGAAACCATTTTGAACGTTGGATAGTACTTCGTGTTTTTCTATGAAATTTATCAGCCGTTCATAAAGAATTCGCTCAAACACTTTGGATATATTAGGTAAGATGGAAATTGGCCTGTAATTTACAGAATTCATTTCATCTCCTTTCTTATATACTGGTTTCACTTCGGATATTTTTAATTTTGTTGGAAATGTGCCTGATCTTATGCTACTGTTTATTAAGTATGCCAGAGGTTCGCTTATTAGATCTCCTACTTCTTTTAGAATTGAAACTGGAATTTCATCTGCCCCTGTTGATTTAGTGTTTTTTAGATCCATTATAGTATTGTACACTTCGGTGGGATTTGTGTCGTTAAGGTATATTGAGTTAATTTGTGTACGAATTTTGCAATAATCTGGGGTTCCTCCCTTCATATCTGGGCAGCAGTTTATAAAGACGTTGTTGATTTCATTAAGTGTTGCCATTTTATCTGCTGAGTCATCTAATATTTTAGGAGAATATTTACTTTTGCTGTCTTTATTTGATTTAGAGTAGGTTTTTATTATATCCCACATTTTCTTTGGTTTGTTGTTTGCTGTTTGTATATCTTCTTCATATGATGCTTTTTTTGCAGCAGCAATGACTTTTCTTAAAACATTTTTGTATTTGTTATATGATTCAATGGTGATTTCTTCCGATTTTACTTGTTGGTATAATTTTCTTTTATTCTTACATGATATTTTAATTCCTCGGGTTATCCAGTTTGTTGTATATTTTGAATGTATTTTATAGCTCTTATATGGGAAGACGCTTTTTAGATTTGTGGTAAGTATCTCTTCAAAATTATCATATGCTTGATTTGTATCCAACTCATTATATACTGTAAGCCAATTTTGTTCTGATATCAATTTCCTATATGCTGAAAGCTTCTTTTTGGTAAATGTCCTTTTTTTAATTACATCGTTACATCTGGATTCCTTTACTGCAGGTATGGTGGCTATTAATCCATAATGATCAGAAAGTGCAGTCAACTTTACTTTGGTTGTCAGTTTCTGTTGGTTTGTAAATATGTTGTCAATAAGAGTTTGGGTTTGGCTTTGTGTTCTTGTTGCCTCGTAGACCGTTTGTTTTAGGTTGTATGATTTCATTATATCAAGAAAGTACGTTGAGTTATTATTGATTATGTTTAGGTTTATGTTAAAATCTCCGGCAATGATAATATCGTGAGTTAACATTTTTGGATAGATAATGTCCAGAATATCTGTTAAGATGTTGAAAAAATTTTGCATATTTCCTAGTGGCGATCTGTAAATTGAGATAATTATTATGTTCAAGCCAGGCATGTTGATTGCACTGCATTCAAGATCTTGTTCTATGCTTTTCAATTTTATATCAGTTATTTCATTAAAACTTACATCTTGTCTCACGTAAATACATGATCCACCGTGTTGCAGTTTTGTTCTCCTGAAGACTGATGCCATTGTATAAGTAGAAATGTTTGCTACTTCGTTTGTTTGTAACCAGTGTTCGTTAATGCATAACGCAATTGGTGTTTTATTTAGCGTTTGTATGTATTCTTCCAGCAATAATGTTTTGCTTCTTAGACTTTGTATATTCTGAAACAAGATACAGTTTGTGGCAGTTGTATTTGAGCTTATTTGGGCATTATTGTGATTGAGGTTCACCTTTGTATAAGTTGTATGCAAGTTTTTGGTTTGTCCGAGGGTCCGGTTTGTTGTGCTTTCGTGTCGATTTGCATTTGTTTCGATCTTACTTATATTGTGATGTTTTCCTGACGGGTCTTTCTTAAAAAATGCCCACCTTTTTGGAAGTTAAAGCGAGAGTAACATATACCTGGTGGCCAGAAGCTATTGTTGTATATTTTTTCTTTGTTTTCTATGTCAACTCCTACAATGAAACATTTCCGGTTACCTGCATTTGCTGTTTCGAGTTGGTCCACTTTTACTTCAGCCCCGTTCAGATTGTCGGTGATGTATTTTTTTAGTTGTTCGGTCGTTACGTGTTCTCTCACCTTTGAAACGAAAAGCCACAATTTTGGTTTTTCTTTACCTACAAATTCGAGAGCACGTGAATTGGTATTATTACCTACTGCTATTGGTTTTTGTTTCCTATTTTTCCTTTTAGTCACAGTCTTGAAGCCATCGTTTTCACTATTCAAGTTGTTTATTCGAATTTGATTGATACATGCTTCTACCTGTTCTTTGGTTATAATTTCTTTCTTGTTCCCACGTGTGACGGTGGTAGTTTTATCTTTCACATCGAAGGTTTCATTTTTCGTTAAATCATTACGATCACAAAAATTATGATCGTTTTCTGTATTATTTGTCTTCTCAGTATTTCCATTATTGAGGTTAGATTTTATCGTGTTGTTATTTGCATTTAAGGCATGACCTCGAAGTCCTAGATTTAAGGTTTGCGTTACACCATTGTTTTGCTTCATATTACCTTGTGCACTTGGTTGCTTGCGTTTTTCCTTCAATAGATCAATTATCACGTTTTTATCATTTACCGATTCCTGTAAGATGCGAATTTGGCTCTTCAGTGAAGCAATAAGTTCGTTGTGAATATTGTGGTCGCATTGAATTTCGTTGGTTGCCATAAAATCGATTAATATTTAATCACTTTCACGATCGACAGGCAGTTTTTTTGTTATTAATAAATCAATAAGTTCGTCTTTTTTTAGTTTTCCTAACGCACGCTCAATTTGATTTGGTTGTATATAACCTCACTTTTTGTGGTTGATGTTACCATGTTGACGGTAAGTTATAATAAAACACTACGAAAAGAAAAAAATTCAAACAACACACTAGTTACAGCATACACATGTACACCATGCCCTTGTTAGAAAGTAGGAACTAATCTGTGTGTTCATCTATGTACCTTTGCTGCTAGCGTCCCATCTAGATTGCCAAGTTATGAGTGAGTTATTCCTTATATCGGATTTATCCAAATATGGGTTGAGAAATTTTGTTTTTAGTTTAGTAGTAGTAGTTGCTGTTGCTATACATTCAAAATTTTAATTTCGCGTAACATAATATACTGCACTGTTAACAGTGGAAGACTGTTAAGAGTCCATACTTACTTTCTTATCATGCAATGAATGCACAACTTAAGGAAACTCTGGATCTCAGTGTTGAACGAAATAAATAATGATCAATTTTTTAGAATAATAATTTTCAAAGAAACTTAAATTTGAAATGAATTTTAAATTTATTTTTAGTTAAATAAACAAAAGAATTACAAAGATTATGTTTTGATATTTCCGCCTAGCAATGCGCTCGTCCCGTATCTAAACTTTCCGCAAAATTCGCAATGTTCCGCAACTGCACTTTAAAAATTCAGTTTATGCAAACCTAACAGCAGCAATTCTTCCTTCCGTTCCTTCTAAATGGTTTGTGGTTATCTTCTCACTCGCCACCACGTGAAATGGAGGTACGTCCAAAGTATTTCCAAAAATTTCTATGCCACGTTCCAAATTGTTCTTCTAAATTATTATAGCACCTTGTCTTCTTAAATGAAATTTGTTCTTGATTTGCCGAAATGAAATTTATGCACTTAGTGAATGATTCCGGATTCTTGGAACCACCACTTAACAACTTGATTGGACTCAAGTCCGTGTTCCAATATGTTGGACCTTTGTCCAAAATTGAACTACATCGGAACGTGTTCAGAAATCCACCTTCTCGGACCTCGTTCAAGGATTAACTAAATATTTTCGAATTGTTTTCTCAGCCGTTTCCAGGCAATTCAAATGTTTTTTTCAGATTCACATATTTTTATTTACGACGCGTTACTCTTGCTAAGATTCTTTTTTTCTTGTTTGAATACCAGGGCGCATCGTAAATGTACCTCACTACATCATTTCTTGCCACATGGCTTATCCTAACATTTCAATTGTTCTATTTAACCTCAAAACTGTACATCGTTAAATTTGACGTTGTCATAATTTATTAAATAATTTCTTTGACATTTAAATGACGACATAATTATTTGACTTGACAGCTAATGACATCTGCATTTGATTTGGTTATTATTATTATTTACAGCGATACATTCTACAATAGAACAGAGCTGTCCTTACGGACTTACAAAATCCATTTGTTGAGGTGGATTAATCCTCATAAATACATCTCATTACAGGTCCCGATGCGTTTTAGCTGTTCGCACAATTTCCCTCCACGCCTCGCGGTTCTTCACCCTTTGTGCTCAGTCCCTCACACCCAACTTTTCAAGGTCTCCTTCCACTCCGTCACTCCATCTCAATCTTGGCCTTCCTCTCACTCTCCCATGCTCTGGCTTCCATGCCATTAATGATCTTCCAATTTCCTCATTGTTTTCTCTCATTACATGGCCCCACCATCTTATTCTTTGAGCCTTTATGAATTTCACTATGTCTTCACCGGCCATTTCTTCAAGTAACTCTGAGTTACTTCTACTTCGGTATTGTCCATTTATTCGTTTGTGTCCAATTATCGTTCTCAATATTTTCCTTTCTAACACTCTCAAATATTCCTCTTCTCTTTTTGTTAGGCAGATAACTTCAGCTGCATATGTGAGGACCGGTCTTATTAATGTCTTGTATATCCTAATTTTAGTTCTTTCAGATATTTGCCTATCTTTTAATAGCTGCTTGTTTGCATGATACGCCCTGTTTCCTGCTTGTATTTTTGCTGTGACTTCCATAGCTCTATTGTTTCTGTTATTAATTTGCACCCGCAGATAGTTGAAGTCTTTTACCTGCTGAAATACGGCACCGTCTATATTTAATTCATTCACTGTGTCATTATTTTCTCTCGTGCACTTCATATATTTTGTCTTGATTAATATACAATCCCATTCTAATTGCTTCATGTTTTATTAGCTTTAGTATCTCTATTAACCCTTTTTTCGTTCTTGATATAATGACTACATCGTCTGCATATGCTATTATTTGGTTTTCTTTATTCATTATGGATCCTGTGCAGCCCGTAGTTCGAATTATCTTCTCAAGGACAATGTTGAATAGGGTCGCCGACAATGCATCACCCTGTCTCACACTGCTATTCACTTCAAAGCTGTCTGTATCACCTTCGGTCGTTCTAACTGTTGCTCTTGCTTCTGCTAGTGTTACCAAGTCATTCTTATCAATTTATCTGGAATCTTGAATTCCTTCATAATATTTATCAATTGGGATCTCTTGACTCTGTCAAACGCTTGCTTAAAATCCACAAACAGCATATGCATATCCACATCATGTTCATAACTTTTTTCTTGAATCTGTTTAATTATGTGTAAAGCATTTACTGTCGATTTTCCTCTCCTGAAGCCGAACTGATAATTTCCTACTATTTCATCAGTGTATCTATTAAGACGGTTGTGAATGACTGTTGATAGTATTTTGTACGCGGTGTTTAAGAGCGTGATTCCTCTATAATTGCTACACTCTTCGGCGCTACCTTTCTTTTTTATCACAATTATTACCCCTTCCTTCCACCTTTGTGGCATCTTCTCTTGCGTCCATATCTGTTTTACGGTTTTTTTTGGTTAAGTTGCATTAAAGTTGTATTAAAGAACACCGCAATACATATAAATAAATTAGAAACAAAAATAGAGACAAATTAAAGACAAAAATATTACAAATAAAGTTTTTATTGGAATAGGTTTTTTCAAGTCTCTTTTCATGGTTGCTATTTCTATATGTTTTATTCTATACCTATTTCGTAAAAATATGTTTAAAAAGTAGGTAATTTTCGTTTCTCATACAAGCTATTTCAAAAACCAAAATTTTATAGTTCATGACTTATGTTATAATAATAAATTAATGATTTATTGCATGTATTAAATTGAATTATATCCAATTATATCTATCAAATATCGTTTGAACGCAAGACGAACGTCTATCTCTGTTTGTTATACTATTCCGCCCAATACATACTATCGCTCGCTCGGTATTTTCAAACGCGTCTGCTGCTATGTGCGCTGCACTTAAAACCGTCTGTCATACTATATTCGAAATCTACATAAAAAAAGGAATCTTTTCATATAAAGTTTTTCCATGTACCTTATGGTTTCAACATGAAAAACAAGATTACTTTTTTTTGCAAAAACAGACAGAGAAATGTTTGCCAGGACTACCACAATAAAAAAAATTTAAATGTCATTGTATCTCCGGAAATGTTTAACCGATGGATATAAAATTTTGTGTGCTGATGGAGCTTTTAAAATACAAGTATTGGTGAGGAAACAATTGAGCCAAATGTAAAAGCAAGAAAATTACAGAAAATATTAACTGAAATCTTAATTTATCTATTTTGTGAAAATTTCTTAGGTGTCTTGTAAAACTATAATAATACAAATAATAATTATCACAATGACGTGACATTCATTTCGCAAGTTTGACAGTACCTTTTTTCAATATCTAAAAAGTATTTAATTTTATCGGTCGGTATATTGTACCTTTCTTGTAAGCATAAGAAATTGCTACACTAACAACCTCAGCACCGTGTTTAACAACAAATCAAAAAACTTAACTCAATATCCTAATTGCCCGCCACAACAATATTTTCAGCGAAACTGCCGGTAAACTAACCGGACTACCGGCTGAAGTATTCGCCCGTGCCCATGAGGTACCTTTAGCATTACGCGAGACATACTCAAAGGAAATTGATGCTAAAATACAGTCTGGATTCTATGAAAGAGTCGAACACTCCGAATGGGCGTCAACAACCCATATTGTAGCAAAAAAATGGAAAGCCTCGAATCACAGGAAACTACAAATCCACATTGAATCCCCGGATGGTTATAGAAGAAAAACCCATCCCAAAAGCTGAGCACCTGTTTAATCAAATGAAAGGTGCAAAATTTTTTTGTCACTTAGACATCACTGACGCGTATACACACCTACCTGTTAACGAAGAATTTCGCCACGCATTAACTCTTAATACACCAACCCACGGACTAGTTCGACCAACACGTGCAGTTTATGGAGCTGCAAACATTCCCGCAATCTGGCAACGACGTATGGAAACCGTTCTTCGAGGACTCCCAAATGTTAAAAGCTTTTTCGACGATGTACTGATTTTTGCAAACAATTTTGATGACCTCATGGTCGCTTTGGAAGCCACCCTAAATCGCATGAAAATGCATGGTCTTAAACTAAATCGCTCAAAATGTGTTTTTGGTACCTCATCCGTTGTATTTTTAGGTCACAAAATTGATAATATCAAGGCATTCACAAATCTGACAAGCATATTGAAGCAATCCGTGATGCACCCAAACCCTCTACACCAGAAGAACTACAGCTATTTTTGAGAAAAGCCACTCACTATAACTTGTTTATCCCAGATCTTGCGACAAGAAACCGCCCACTTCGCGAGGTATTGAATATCAAACCATTTGAATGGACACTAGAAGCTGAAAGTGCTTATGAAAACATTAAAGAAATTCTGATTTCGCCTCAAGTTTTAATGCCATACGATCCAACAATACCACTTTTATTAGCCACCGATGCCAGTAAAACAAGATTAGGTGCCGTTTTATCCCATTGATTAAAAGGGGGACAAGAACGACCAATTGCATTCGCCATTCGAACAATGACCACTACTGAACAACGTTATCCACAAATTGATAAAGAAGAACTTGCCATTGTTTGGGCAACACAAAAATTCTTTCATTACGTATATGCTCGTCACTTCACGCTCATCACAGATAATAAACCACTGGCGCAAATCTTACACCCACAGAAATCACTACCTGTACTATGTATAAGTCGTATGGCAAATTTTGCCGACTACATGGCACATTTCAACTACGATGTTATATTCAAACCCACCAAGGATAACGCAAATGCTGATTATTGTTCCCGCGCACCGTTAGCAAATTGCATCAATGAAATCAACAACCTTGTTGTAAGGGGAGAAGAATTAGATGAATTTGCATTTCATGTTACATCAAGTAAACCAATTGCCTGTACGTTCCGAAAATATAGCCAAAGAAACACGAAAGGATCCCCTCTTAGGTAAAATTATCCACTTACTAGAATCAGGTCAGAATCTATCTCGCTTTAATTATAAATCTCCGGAATCTAACTACATGCTTGCTGCAAACTGTTTACTGTTTGAACACCGAGTTGTAATACCACCATCTCTAAGACAAGCAATCTTGAAGGATTTACAAACAGCTCATGTGGGTATTATGAAAATGAAAGGTATAGCACTATCATTTGTATTTTGGCCAGGCATTGATACCGACATCGAAAATGTAGCAAAGTCATGTTCCGAATGTGCAAAACACGTACACGCTTCTCCTAAATATCAAGATCATCATTGGGAATATCCGAAAGAACCCTGGCAACGAGTACATATCGACTATGCGAGCCCGATCGCAGGTACAATGTTACTCATAGAAGTCGATGCATACAGTAAATGGCTTGAAGTTAAAACCACCCTGTCAACCGCATCAACAACTGCAATTCTTGATCAACTCTTTGCAACGTATGGCACTCCAATAACAGTTGTTTCCGACAATGGTCCTCAGTTTACGTCGTCCGAATTCAAGGCATTTTTACAATCAAGTGGGGTAAAACATCACAAAACTATTACACCATATCACCCAGCAACCAATGGTCAATCAGAACGTTACGTCCAGTCGGTGAAGAACTCCCTAAAAGCGATGGCAACGACGCGAGGTACATTTCAGCAAAATTTAAATGAATTCCTCAGACAATACAGGAAAGCCCCACATGCCACAACTGGACAACCACCAGCAATGTTGTTTCTCGGAAGTAACCTACGGACACGCCTGGATCTGGTCAGGCCAGAAGATATCCACACACGTATAACTGAAAAACAACAAGCTGAACATGACACATCTTTCCGTACGCTTCAACCAACCCAATTAATCTACTTCATGTCAGGCAACCCAAACATGGACAAATGAGTCCCAGGTATAATCAAGACAAGGCTGGGAGACTTACATTACGAAATTGACTACAATGGGAAAAGCTATAAACGACATATAGTTCAAATACGACAACGACAGGAAAACACAGCCCTAAATGAAGACATTATCGAACCATATCGACGAACCCATGTATTTGGAAGCAACATCACACAGCCTACAGTTGAACAGCAACAGATGCAAACACCAGAGCAGCCTCCAGTTGAACATCAACAGATGCGAACATCGGAGCATCCACCTCAACAACAACGGATAGAGACAACACAAGAAGGAGCCCCGCCACCAATCAATGGCCCACAAATACTCCGCCGCTCAGAGCGACGACGACAACCACCACAACGTTTCTGTCCAAGTTAAAGTACACAGTCATCAATACCCCCAAGGAGAGAAGAAATGTTATGTTTGAATAATGCGTTTATTATCAAGTACACTTATATGTCATATAATTAATTGAGTTTTGTTTTATGTTATCAACATTTAAAATTTTATTTCCTTTTCTAAATAAAAAGCAATTTAAAAGAAATCAAAGACATAATAGAAATATTTATCAAAGCTGATAGAAAATCTTCCGGAGGACACGACCGAGTTTACAACACGCCAATAGCTACTGAAGTCGCTATCATAATTACCGGAAATGATTTCGAAAGACGAGATATTGTTCTACAATTGCGAAACAACCAATTGAAGAATATCTTCGATACTCACATATCATATGATGTACTTCAATACCCACTAATTTTTCCGCGAGGAGACAATGGATATGCCATAAACATTAATCAAGTGACTCCCGAAACAGCCAATCCTGTCAACAAAATGGTATCAGCAAGATCGTATTATGCATACCGTTTGATGGTTAGGCAAAATCAGAGCAATCACTGGTGGATATGTATGCAAAAATGGAAACGGAGCGGCTACTATACCGTAACGATTTGGTATCGAGAATTTTCAGGCAAAAGATTATAAAATTCATAAATGTACTCACCAAGGGCGAAGTTTTTGGATCTGTCAAGTACTGGCTATATTCCATAGAATGGCAAAAAAGAGGACTTTCACATGCGAATATTTTGATTTGGCTTTCAGAAGAACTAAACCCTAATCAGATTGATAATATCATCTCGGCTGAAATTCCAAACGAGCAAACTGATCAAAAATTGCATAGTATCGTTATGCGAAACATGGTCCATGGACCGTGTGGTGTGTTAAACACAACATCACCATGTATGAAAGACGGAAAGTGCACAAAAATGTATCCAAGGCCACTTATAAGTGAAACTCAAACAGCAACTGGCGGTTACCCATTGTACCGTCGACGCCGACGTAAGCCTCTGGAAGGGGGTTATATTGCGTTGATTATATTGAAGTCGAGACGTGCAAGTCAAGATGTTGAAATAGACAATAGGTGGATTGTTCCGTACTCTCCGTTGCTATTGAAAATGTTCGATTCACACATTAATGTTGAATGTTGCAATTCAATCAAAGCGATCAAGTACATTCTCAAATATGTTCACAAAGGTTCCGATCGAGGTGTATTTGCTGCTCTATCATTAGGCAATATATACAAAATTGCCGAATATCAAATAGGCCAATACATAAGCAAGAGTGAAGCCGCTTGGCGAATTTTTGCATTTCCTATTCACGAACGCTATCCAACTGTTATGTCACTTGATGTGCATTTGGAGAATGGCCAAAGAGTTTTTTTCAATGAGCATAATTTACAAGATCGCATTGCCAATCCACCGAAAACTACTTTGACAGAATTTTTTGAACTGTGCAAATCAGACAGCTTTGCAAAAACGCTGTTTTATTTCCAAGTGCCGCAATAATTTACGTGGGATAAATCTAAGAAAGTTTTCAAACGTCGCAAACAAAGTTCCATTGCAGAAGGACTTAATGACCTAAGATGCTCTTGGCCGCGTTTACACTGTTCATATAAGACATTTGAATGTTTCTACTTGCGTATGCTTCTACATAGGGTCAAGGGTCTTACCTGCTTTGCTGATTTAGGAACCTTCGATAGAAAACTGTATGAGATGTATCAGGGAGCATGTCTGGCTATGGGACTGTTAGACAACGATAACCAGTGGTGTATAACACTCAGCCAAAGTAAAGAGTCCAACACGCCATCCAAAATTAGAATGCTTTTCGCTATTATTTTGTCGTTTTGCGAGGTATCTAACCCGAAAAGTCTATGGGAAGAATGTAATGATTGTATGACTGAAGACGTTCTACTTCAACAACAACGATTAAATCCTGACTTGAATTTCACAGATGACATGTACAATCAAGGATTGATTATATAATCGAAGACAAAATTTTCGATACAACAGGGAAGCTTTTGTTGGAATTAAAGTACAACCCAAATAAATTTGCCGGTGCGTCATTGTTTGAAATGGTATGAATGTGGTATGAATCAAGCTGGAAATCACTAGTCAAATAAGTGCTTTTTAAAGTGCATTTTTATTTTAATATATCGTAGTTTCTCTTTTCGCCTCAATTTGAAACAATGTAAATGGCACTGTCAAAGTGTTGCATGTTATAAACAACAATGAAAACCTAACCTAACTGCATAAAATATATGTAGAACTACGTGATTCAAAAATATATATTAAAAAATTTATAAGTTCAGACATACTAATTTTTCAATGTGATGTTTTTATAATGTACAATATTAGTAACGTACGTCTTTTATTGCTTTCGGTTAGCTAGACATACAAATATTTTTGCACTCATTTAAATGAAGATGAACGACGTCCAAAATTATATTCAGTATGTCATTTCTTAATCAGAATTTCGTGACGTAGCAGCACAGATATCTGAATCGTAGTTTACCAGTCCCTCGCATCAAACTAAAATACACTTGAGTAGGGAAATCCTACGTGAACTTTCTTATGAAGATGAATGAATGTGTTGAAATCAATGAACCGCTTCTAAATAGAGATCAAAAATCAGTTTATAACGAAGTCGTGGAACGACTGAATAGAAATGAAGGTGGCATCATTTTTATCGACGCACCTGCCGGAACCGGCAAGACATTTTTAATAAATTTGCTGCTTGCAAAAATTCGAGGAGGAAAAGGAATCGCACTTGCAATGGCGTCTTCGGGCATCGCCGCTACATTGATGGCTGGTGGTCGAACTGTTCACGCTACACTTGCATTGCCAATCCACCTCATAAACAATGAGACTCCTGTAAAGAAACAGGGAAAGCAAATCTTTGAAAGAATGCAAGGCGATTTTCTGGGATGAGGTGCCAATGATGCACAAGCATGGGTTAGAGGCTTTAAATAGAACACTGCAAGACATTCGGGAAAATAATTGTATTATGGGCGGCTTGATTGTTTTTCTTGCTGGTGATTTTCGCCAAACATTGCCGGTTATTCTCAGAGGTACGATGTTTGACGAAATTAAATACTGCATCAAATCTTCTCAATTGTAGAAATCTGTAAACATGTATGAAGCTTCAAACTAACATGGGAGTACAGCGATCAAATGAATTTGACTCACAAAAATTTTCAGATTACTTATTTACTAAGTATTGGTAATGGAAAAGAAATATTGAATATTGAAACCAGTAAAATCAAATTACGTGAAGATTTTTGCAAGCCGTGTTCAAGCGTGGGAAGCCTCATTGGTTATGTATATATCCGAATATTAATGAAAACATTGCGAATCATGAATAGCTTCAAGAACGAGCAATACTTGCGCCAATCAATTTGAAAGTCAATGAAATTAACTTTACAATTCAAGAAATGATGCCGGCTGCATCGCGTTCGTTTGTTTCTATTGACAAAGTTATAGACGATAAAGAAGCTACCAACTATCCAGTGGAGTTCTTAAATTCGCTTAATCCAAGTGGATTACCACAGCATAAGATTACTCTAAAGGTTGGTAGTCCAATTATGATATTCAGAAACTTAAATCCGTCAAAACTATGCAACGGAACACATTCGGTTGTAAAGGCGTTGCATACACATGTTATTGAGGCCGTAACCCGGCGCCTCCACGATTATGTCACAAATATTTTGGGTTTGTAATTTGGGGTGGTGTAGTCAGATGGTGAGAGAGTTAAATTGACTAGGGTTAATTTGGAATTGAATTAATTGTGAAGCACAGGTGTATCAAAATAAACTACAGTTATGGCTTCCACATAATATAGTTTTATCTTATTACTCTCTAAATATAAAATTATTCTCGAACATTGATGCCAAGTGATTTAGTTACGTCACTGTTAACATTGTTATGTTAACATAACATTATAAGAACTTTGAAATAGTTTCCAAAAAAATGTATGTAAGATCTCAAATTACGAATCCTTAAGACAATTTGCAATGTTTTTTTCTTTTGCGCTGCAAATGAATATAGTATCTTTAATAAGAAGAAATTCCCATTAAACAGACTAGGGTGATAAAAATCAACATTAATTTTTGGTAAATTAATCATAATTAGCAAAATTACAAAGAGATATGACTAATTTTGTGATTGTATAGTAATAAAACAAGAAATTAATTATAATAAATGATCCTGTGCAAAAAGGAATTTCCAGGTCATTCAAATATTAGTTTATTTATAATTATAAAAATATAAAGTCAAAATTGTAAACCGGGGGGTCTGGGGGAACACCCTCTAGAACATATCGCAGGATTTTCACTTTTTTAGAATACTTGGAGAAGGTAAGGAATTTATAATTTTTCAAATTTTGCTAGGAAAAACCGGGAAATTTGAATTTTTAAGAAAAAGTGAGGGAAATTATACCTTTGGCTAGAGAATATTAAAGTTTGGAAAAACATTTATTTAAGTGCTTTACTGCTCAGAGTTTAGCAGCAACTTTTTGCGTTACTTTAAAAATATAGAAAACGAAATTAAATGTTCATAACTGAATCGTCGACCCGCAATTATACTGTCGTACATCACAAAAGCAAAAAAAAATTGGTTAAGATAGCCATTTTGTATAATTTTTTTTCTCTATCGATCTGTGTTATCAGAATATTTCAATTTTGTATAGTTTGCGAGATATTGGGTATGAATTTTGCCTTATACGCAACAAAATACCGTAGCTTTAGTATTATATTACCGCAAACGCCAAATTTTTGGATATACGACAAACATCACTGTAAAATTGTATAAGAAAATTATCCTCAATGGACAATTTGCATGATTTTAAATTTTAGCATATTAATATTCTATATAACAACATATGTAATGTGCCTTAATTCTTTTAAATTTGGTTCACAACTAAAGCCAGAAAAAAATATTGAAATTTAAATGTATATTTGTGGCGCGAAATCGTATTAATAAATATGGCTGACTTAATTTGAAATTTGAGGATTTTGACGTCATCAAAATGGCGATTAGTAACTAAAATTTGGTTACTTCATAACTTCATTAGGGAGACGTCAAATTGCGTTCCACGGTCAAGGGTACGGGTAAATTGCGTCCCATCGGCCCTCATAGTCAGAATGGTTAAGTAAAATCCTCTTATTCCTTAAGCTGCATAAAGGTTCACAATGTTTTGGGTATTTTATAGTACAGGGTGTTACAACTATTATTACTAAATTGTGTTTCTATAAATATTTTTCTCTTATTTTTTTTGTATAGTTATTGCCTTGGTAAAAATTTAATTTATTCACTCAGGAAAAAACAATCTGAAGCAAATAAAAACTTTGTTGTAGCATCAAAAAAAACTTAATTTTTTGAACCCCCCTTAACATATTATATAAGATATAATTATCCAGGGTGTCCGCGCAGGAACCCGACAGAAAAAAGTATTTTAATTAATTCATATAATATATTATTATGATATATTTTTACATTTATTGCGCGAAATCTAAGAACTTCGTTAACACAAATCCCAAGGTTTGCTAATCATGGGCGCCCAAAGGGGGACAGTAGGGTTCTTTGACCCCCCTGGGAAATTGAATGGAAGAATAAAAAACAATTTTTACAGACGAAGAAACAACATAATGAAATTTGGAAACTGTAAATATAATGTAGTTGCCCCCCTGAAATTTATTCCTTCGGGCGCTCATGTTGCTAATCGCACCTTTTCGACGTTTTCCCACCCGGGGATGTTTTTATTTATTTGCAGCCACCTCCCATCAATAAATTAATAAAATAAATTCATAAAATACCTACTTAATTCTGAATTCTGAAAAAGAGTTATGTATTAAGTTAGTGATAATTTAAGATATATCTTTAGCAAAATTGTCCGAAGATATGCATCGGTTATGTAGGTTAGTGTTAGTTTGTGATTTTTCTTTAACGTAATCGCTCGTGAAAAAGATATCCGGCGAAGATATGCATCGGTTATGTAGGTTAGTGTTGGTTTATGATGTTTCTTTAGTAAAATTGACCGTAAAAAGAGAGAAAAGTGTTTCATTTTGAATTTCAAGACGCATTACCCCACCCCGGTCTCCACGTAAGGACGCCCATGTGTTAAGTTTTGTTTTTGCGTCCTATGATTTCTTGATACCCACAGGTAAATTATTGTTGAGATTTATATTAGAGATTACCGCTGATCCGATTAGGGTCGGGACGCAATTTACCCGTACCTTTTTTTGACCACTTCAAAAACCTTCAAAAATAGTGACCACGGGATGCAATTTACATACGCCCATCTCCATCCATCTGGTGTATCGGTCGATACAGGTAAGTGCGTAATTATAACCTTGGCAAGACGGAAGTGGACCTACGAGATCAAGATGGACGTGTTCGAAACGTTCGGAAGGAAGCAAAAAGTTTTGCAGATGTGTGAAAACATGTTTAGTAATTTTGGCTTTCTGGCAGTGTAAGCAAGTTTTTGCCCATAGTGAAATATCTTTATTCATCGATGGCCAATTGTAACGGCTGCTTACCATTTTAAAGGTAAGGTCAGACACAGCTACTTTTGCTTCGCAGTTTTTTTACAGCGGCGGCATAAGCTGCAGCTCAGGTTCACACACAGACCGAAAGTAGCCTGAAACACGCAGTTTTTTGTACTGCGGCTGCTTAAAAAAGCTGCAAGCTTTGCAAAAGTAGCGAAGCTATTCACACTTGCTGCTGTCACTTCAGCTTGCAATGAATGCTTTTGCTGCATCTTGGTACCCAGCGGTCAAACAAAGGGGCGTAACGAATACGTTTAGGACCTAAACCCGCTAGTCATATCGGTCAAGAACTAAAATTTCGACCCATTTGAATATTTACAACTATTAAAATTATTGAAATTACTAAATATAAGTTTGTGAAACCAAACAATAGTGTGGTATTTGATTATATAATATAATTGTTATAGATTATATATTTAATTATAAAAAAATATAGTGTATTTGTAGTAATTTTAAATGCCGTTTTCTCGAAAACTAATGGATAATTCAAAAATTCGTATTCTTTATAAAATGCTTCAAAAATTGTCCTTTTTCCAATGGTATATAGGAAAAAGTTAAATTCGTAGTACAAATTCCCAGTTTTATATAAACTGCACCTGCAGCCGCAGCAAAAGTTTCACCCAAATTGATATTTTTTACTGCGCTCGCAACTCACAAATGTGTCGATTCACATTAAGCTACTTTGAAACTGCGTGCGCGTTAACGATGTTGCAGGTAGCGCTACTGCACGCGCTGTTTTTTAAGTTGCAGCTGGGTTCACACGCCAAGCAGCTTAAGTTGCGCAGTTTTTAAATTGGCAGCGCAGCAAAAGCAGCTGTGTCAGACCTTAGCTTAACGGTTGTTCTTATCCCGGGGTGTGATAGATTATGCAAAGTATTGAAAATTTGTTTTCTCCAAGAGAGTGGACCGAAAGGTCTCGAAATATTTGTGGATGTGTCACAGTATAATAATTTATTCGAAACCAATTATCGGCAATTGTTCTAATTTGATAGTATTTGAGTGTGAATTGAGAATCTTCAGGTCCGGATCTTCTAGTTGGTCCTGAGCTAAAGATTCGAAATCTATTGCAGTCGGAAAATTTATTGTATTAATACGCGATAGGGTATCGGCAACAATGCTTTCTTTTCCTGGAATAAATTTTATGTCAGTTGAGAATTGACTGATAAAATCAAAATATCTTGTTTGACGAGGTGTCAAATTGTTTAAATTTTTTGTAAAGGCGAAAGATAATGGCTTGTGGTTTGAAAAAATTGTAAATAATTGTACTTCCAGCATGTGACGATGATGTTGCACGGATAGGTAAATGGCAAGAAGTTCCCTATCATAGGTACTGTATTTCATTTGTGCTGGAGAGAGTTTTTTAGAAAAGAAATGAAGAGGTTCCCAATTTTTGCCATTGTATTGTTGTAACACAGATCCATCCGCGGTGGAGAATGCGTCTACCAATAGCGAAAGTGGAAAATCACTTGATGGATGTGCAAGTGTTACTTGCTGAGCAAGTACTTCTTTGCAGGTTTCGAAAGCTTTAATTGAATTTTCGTCCCACAGCAGAGTGGATTTGTTATTTTTCTTATTACCATGATGCATCGCATGTAATGTTGCTTGAATGGAAGCAATGTGGAGTAAAAACCGGTGATAATAATTGAGTACGCCTAAAAAACGTCGTAATTCCACTACTGTGGTGGGTTGAAGAAAATCTAAAATTTGTTGTGTTTTTGATGGTAAAGCTTGAATACCTTTTTCAGAAATCAAATGACCTAAAAATTCTACCGAAGATTGTGCGAAAACTAATTTATCAACGTTGATGACGATGCCAAATTCATGTAAGCGAGCAAAAATTTGTTCCGGATGACTTAAATGCTCTTCTAAGCTTGCAGAAGCGATTAACATGTCATCTATGTAAACAGAACAAAAATCTAAATTAGCTAAAATTGAATGCATGAATCGCTGGAATGACTGTGACGCATTGCGAAGGCCAAAAGTCATTGAAAAAAATTCAAATAATCCAAAAGGAGTTGTTATTGCTGTTTTTATGTCATCTTCGTTTATGGGAATTTGATGGTAGGCTCTTACTAGATCCAAAGTGGTAAAAAACTTTTTACCATAGATGTTATTAGTATAATGTCTTGGATATTAAGAATTGGGTAACGATCTGGGACGACGATAATCCCCGCAAGGACGCCAATCACCGTTCTTCTTTTGAACCATATGTAGTGGTGAACTGAATTCTGAAGACGATGGTCTACAAATACCGTTAGCTAACATATATTCAAATTCTTTCTTTGTGCACTTTAATTTTTTAGGGTCTAAACGGCTTGGCTTTGAGAATACAGGTGGTCCAGTAACATGTATTGAATGTCTAACGTTGTGTTTGGGAGTTGTTTTGAATTTTGAAGGTTTAGTTATGTCTGAATATTTTTGGAATAGTTTAAAAATTGGTTCCGGGATGTGACCGGGGAAGATCGTTTTCAAAGTAAGAAATGAATCTTCCGCTTTGTTGATTTTGCCTGGAATAGATAATTTAGTGACATTATCTATCAAACGTTTATTTTGAAGGTCCACCATTAAGCCAAATTTGGCTAGAAAATTTGCACCAATTATTGGTTTGCAAACATCTGAAATAATGAAAATCCATGGCAATGAACGTCATAGGCCGAAAGATAAAATGTAACAACTGAGTGCCAAAAGTTTCTATCTTGGTACCGTTTGCTGAAAATAATTTAATGGTAGAAGAAACTGGTTTGGAGATAAAATGCTTAGGTAATACTGAAATTTCAGCTCCTGTATCAATAAGATATACATGTTTAGAAATAG
The DNA here is from genome assembly GCA_958510845.1 of Cantharis nigra. Taxonomy (NCBI): domain Eukaryota; kingdom Metazoa; phylum Arthropoda; class Insecta; order Coleoptera; family Cantharidae; genus Cantharis; species Cantharis nigra. The sequence continues at coordinate 48,815,442 of OY294028.1, forward strand.
GATCGTAAACGTGTAAACGACTGTTTATATGATCAACAATATCAGTCGTTAGAATATTGTGATCTTCTAGTTTTCCGTTTTTTTTTAAATTACATGGTGTTTTACATTTTTTTGCATTTTCTTTGAATTTTCTGTGATACCAGCATAAACCTGAAGGGGTTTGTGATCTAGGTCGTTTTTTATTATGATATCTAGAAGATGAAAGTGAACGATAAGGTGATCTAGCGCGATTTGTGCTTGGATTATTGTAGTTAGCCTTTAACGGGGCTATTTCTAATGTCAACATCTCTATTTGTGAAGTCAATGAGTGTGTTGTATCAGTGAACTGCTGCGACACTACACGAGGTAACTTCAATAAACCTGTCTGCTAAAATCGCTATTTGATCAAGCGATTGATCACTTATTGAAAACATTGCTTGAGCTTGACTCGGTAAACGTTGCAAGAATAAGGATTTGAGTGCATTGTCAGCGATATTTCCTCCGGCTAATTCACGCATTTGTCGTAATAGATGAGTGGGTTTCTTGTCTCCTAATGTTAATGATGTTAACAGAGTGTTTAATCGTGATTGTTAAGATTCTTCAAAACGTTCTAGTAACTTTAACTTTAAAGTGTCGTATAAGTTGACATTAGGTGGATTTAATATGACATCTGAAACTTGCGATAAAATTGCACCATCCAAAGAGGATACCACAGTGTTGTATTTAGTAAAATCGTTGGTAATTCTCGAGTTTGCAAACTGTGCTTTGATTTGGCAAAACCAAATACGTGGATTAGCCTTCCAAAATGTCGGAGGTCTGACACTTACCGGTGCGATATTATTAAAAATAGGTTCAGGAATGTTAGGGTTTACCAGAGGAGGTATATTAATGCCTGGCGCGTCAACCATGTTTGGAAACAATATCAAAAATACGATAAAAATAAGGTACTTACGTAATAAAGTTTATATTTGATTGTTATTAATTTCAATGTATGTTTCCAAGAAAAGTTTTTTCTAATCCAAATTCCAATTCCAATTTCCAAAATTATTCAAAATTCTTCTCCAAAAAATATTATCCAATTCACGTTGAAAGTTACCAATGAAATATTTCAAATCAGGTATAATAATAAAATATAATTCACGTCGAAAACTATCAGTGTTCTGTGATTATCAGTGTTAAGACTCACGTCGGAGGTCACCAATGTTAGAGACGTTGTAGTTGTCGCTCTAATCTTCCATATATCTTGTTGTATATTTAAAGATTATGATTTTTTTGATAATTATTTATAAATATAGTATTTTGCAATGTTTTAATATTTAATACAAGTTATATTTTAAATTGATATAAATTTGAAATATTTGAAATAACTGGTTGTCTGGTTGTGATTGGTATATTGATATCGTCTCTCTTATCAATAAGCTTCGTAGTAACGGATGGTTTTTTGTTTTATCAAAACAATGGTGTGGCGTGCCGCCACAATTATTAATGAAAATTATTAGCTCCACTATTATTACACCTTCAATACAACTGGTTTTAATTTAATTCTAATCAATATAGAGAACGGGGGGAAGGTAGAGATGGTTTTCTGCGATAGAATTCCTTCTCGCCGGCGAAATTTGTTTTTGACCAGCCAGGAACACTCTCCTGATCTTTACAAACATGCTGTCAAAAAAGTACGTCTCTACCTGTAGCCGTTCGGAAGATATGGGACATAAACCATGGTGACATATGTTAGAATAAGTAAGACATAGAGGTTGTTAATACGATAACATAATAATAAGTTAGTAATGCGAAAGGAAATATAAAGAAGAAAATATAAGAATAACATTAACAACAATAATTAAAATTAGATTGCCGACAATAAATAGAATAAGGTTGAGAACAAATCGTAAAACACAGGAATAATTGAAAAGATACTATCATTTGAAACGAAACATTTTTGAATATATACTTTTTGAAATAAAATAATAACGATTTAACATAATATATAATATTTAAGAGCTTGTTTGGATATTTATTCGTTATACACTCCTAAACCCTTCGGCCGATTTCAACCAAACTTGCACACCTAGTGGGATTTTGATTTGGTTTGTGTCCAAAAAAATCGAGAAAAATTGAGAGGAGCGAAATCTCACGAATGACTAGTAATCGTCAACAGCTGGCGCGACGATAGAAAAATTACTCAAAGTCATTTTTTCGAAGTGGGGGTGCTAGCTTGACGTCAAATCAGCACCGCACACAAAAGATTTATGTTTTATCGCGAAACCGTTGGAGTCCAAAATTCGCGATTACTGTCTGAAATTAGCGCATAATTATAGTATAAATATTTTTGTATTTTGAAGAGGTGGGGGTGCTAGCTAGACGTGGGTGTCGCACTCGTGTGGGAACTGAAAAAGGAAAAACAAAAAGTTCAAATCCGGGTTGCACGTGCAAAGAATTTTCCTTCTCTCATAAATATAATTTCCTTGTCTAAATTTGGTCACGCATCTTTCCGCGTCCCGTAAACTTAAGTAGGGGGATGAATCACATAAAAGGGAAAACTGAATTTTGAAAAGGTAATTGCCAATTCGCGATTCAAAGGGGTACCTATGCCCGGCGTGTCACAAGAAGTGATAATTTTTGTTATACATAAGTTTGTAAGAAAATCTGAAGATTTTCTGTGCAGACTTCGGTTAGTGCGTTAAATAATTTAATATTGATTTAATATTGCAATTAAACAACAAATAGAATTGTTGGCAATTAAATCAAGTTAAATTTTGTTGTGCGATTTTAAATAATTCATTTAAAAATCGGAATCGAGTTCGTTTATTTTACTATAAAATTTAAAACAAAAATTTGAAAAGTCAAGTGATTTTCTTGTGGAAATTTCAATTATTTGCAATAAATAAAATTTCGGTGTTATTAATTAAAGCGTTGAATAAACAATTTATTTGGTTACCAAGGGGAAACAGAAAAGCGAAATTTGTTCATTATTGCTAAATTGGATTTTTGAACAGTCAAAGTAATACGAGGGTTGCCTTTTAAGTGTTGGGAATGAGCAATACTAGTGCTGCCATCTGGCAACTGACGTCTCTATAAGTTGGACATTTTTAACGGTATTCTTATTCAGAACTTTTTGACGTACGAGCGCTGTTTGTGCTGTTTATAGTAACTTGAAGATATCATCTCGACAAAAAAATGGAATTTATTCGTGAAAATTTTTTTGCGATTATTTTTTACAACTTTCGAGAAGGATTGTCTCAAAAGCAGAGCATCGATAACACAGGGCAACCAAACAAAAACTTTTTTCTGCGGTCTTGGGTTTTGCAGTGAATTTGGATACACTAATGTAATAATGTACTCGGCACATAGTTATTTTGTTCAAATTGACTCTAGTTCTCATGTTAAGGGGGGGGGGGGGGTAAAGTTAATTTTAAGCAAAATCAGCATTTTCGATAATTTTTTTGACGAAACTATTAATATATATTGTCATGTTGTTATGCTAGGGTACAAGTTAGGATTAAGACGAGGGACACAAGTATCAAAATACTAACATAAATATATGCGCATGAGGCTACGTTTAACTAAAATCATTGATTTGCTGGTTTAAATTTTACCATATAAATTAAATGCAACACACGATCTTGCAAAATGGTTGTTAGCCAGAGATGGGGTGTTGCTCAGGGCTACTAGCTCGAAAAATGAAATATTGCCCTTGTGACTAGCTCTGGGAGCAAGAGATTCCTAATAATAGTATCTAAACCTAACCTTATAAAATGAACGGAGTATGCCGCTAATGTGACCGCTCCGGAGAGCAAGCAATAGATGGTGAGTTGAGCGCCACGCAGTTTGTAACACTCCGTAAAATAACCGCAACAGTACCACCTGAACTGCGAAGAGATGGTAGGAAACAAGGAATAGGGTACTACTCTAATTAAATAGGAATAAATAATTGACAGTCGCAGATTTATTGTTTAAAAAAAAAAACCCAAGGGTTAAGAACAAGTAATAGGAAATATATTGGGCTACCCTCTAATCTATAGATAAAATCAGACGAAATAATGACAATAAAATTAACAGGTTATGAGATAACCTGTGCAAATAACCCTGGTATACGTATACTAGGTGTACAAAGTATACACGCCTCTGGAATATTCCCCAGGTTACGACAATAATTATCTGAAATGACGTAATAACTAAATGGTACAGATAGTAGCACGGCCCAATAAATATAGAATAATAAGATAAAAATTATATACAAAGCAATAAATCGTACGGCACAACAGATCTTATCTTTAGTAGTTGCTGTTCTGGAGGGTTGATTCTGGAGCTGGAGTGGACGGTCGTTGGTGGTGGAACCAACCAAGATGATACGGGTTGATGCAGTAGGCGATGTTGCGATAACAATCCAACGATAAGATTATCTACGGAACCGGAACTGAATCGTGATGATAAAATTCCAATATAAGAACTCAATCGAGCGAACGATAAGATACCAACAAGGACGATAACGAAAACCCTAAAAATATGATTATAAGGATAGATTTACAAATTAATAAAACAATACCTCTGATGTTCGAGGGTCCAGATAAGGTTTAACAATTGTGGTGCGAATCTTCGAGATGATAAGTTGGAGCAAAAAAAATCCTTCAATAAGAAGATACGAATTCGAGCGAAAATGCTTAAAAAGCCGGTAATTCGAATTCAAAAGAACGGTGACAATCCAAATCCCACTAAGGCACGGAAACTTCCGAAATACGATATGTCAGCCGATAAGCTCTCAAAAAAACGACTAAAAATTACTAATGTAATTCAATATTCGAATTCACTACCAAAACGAAAAATTGTCTCCCAATTATCTTTTCGCAGATAACCAGGAAATGTGTTTACGAATAAATAAATCAAATATTATAGTAACGCCATCCACAGAAATTTGAAAGCAACTCATACAGAAATCTAATTCTAATAAATTCATAAAGGGAATTCCAGGACCGTAACATGGTGATGTACTATGGATAGTTCAATTTTCTTTTGGTTTTGTATTGTTCACAATGTCCTGCGTGGCATAATTATGACGATTTGAGGTATCATACGATTTGAGATCTAAAATAAATAATTTGTTGTTATAAATGTTTAATTTAAGAAATGTGTGAAGACATTATGTTATACTTACGTTAGGTGAACTTAGTGTGTAGAGAATTCTTGTTTTCGGGACGATTTAGTGCTTCGACGATGCAAAATTTGACATGGAGGCAGATAAACGCCATGATAGTTTATATGACGAATTGACTTTGGAAATTTCATAAAATGGATGAGGAATAAGTCCTAGAGAGAGATTGAGGCAAGATGGCCATACCAAAAGCAAATTTAAATAGAATATTTCAAATTATGGTGAATGACAGGCAGCTGTCAGATTGAAAATTTGGAAAAATCAAGATTATTCTGCAAATATTTATGATACAGAAGCATACTATACGGCAAAAGGAAGAGAATAAAGAGCTCGAATTTTCGAGATCAAAAAGTATTTGAAAATTCAAAAATTTAAGAAAAATTTTCAAAAATATCAAAGATATAAAATTTCGGCTTAGATTTTTATTAATTGTGGGCAGACGGAACAAGCTAGAGGATTCAAAATTTTTCCACATATATTTGGGATAGAGATGGACAAGATTGCCGAATTTCGTCAAGATCGGTGCAGTTTTTGAGATTGGAGATTTCATGGATAAGTTGATTATTTAAAAAAATTGAAAAAAGTATAAAAGGAGGTGCCAATTTCAATGATAGTCAGTATTGTTTTAGTGGTTGACCAGGAAGGACGTGTCAGTCGTAACCTAACTTTTGTTTTTAACCTAAACCGGACCTGGAAGTGTTTCCGAAACAATTTATAAGTCTGCCTCGGAATGTTTGATAACCTAAAAATTAAAATATTAAAAATTTTTAACAAATTTAAATCAAAGTGACTCGTATAAGAAATAAATAGTGAAGGCAAAATTAAACGTGCGGTTAACCAAAATAAATTATTTCTAAATTATAAGAAGATTAATGAACTGTTACTTACAACGATCGAAGAATAGTTATTGGATAAATTTGTGCGGTGTACCTTCGAAATTTATGTCGCTGATTTGTATCAAACCCTTGCAAGGTAAAATTTTATATTTATTTGGCCAAATAATTTCAATTCTGTTTCAAATAATTAACAACTCTGTTAAATCACACAAATATCATTGTTTAACCTACAAAAATTACACACGTTAACTAATGAAACACACTTTCTTGTTATGTACTAAATTATATTATAAATTTGTATATTTACCTGTTTGTCTTTTTGATCACAAATATATTTTGATTAAATACAAATCGTCAACACTTTCATTAAAAAATCATATCTTTGCAAGCTTCCTATTCAGTGCACCATCTTACTTTGCTAGGTGTATTTGTTGATGTGTCATGCGCATATAGCCACGTTCACGTTTGACACGTTACAATATTTATTGCTATAATTACTACATTATGATCTTCAATCGTGTCCATTATATAACTTCTATCTGTTAAATTCGTGGGGATAGTGGACATTAGGTGATAATAAAACAATTCTTATTGATCGACGTTTCGAAGATATAATTTCTTCTTCTTCAGGATCTACAAATACAATCATCAACAACAATGTCAAAACAATAATACTACACCATTTACCAATAAGGTAGTCTTACAAATATAAAAACAGCAATCCTGAGAAAATACATTAGAAACTTCAGATCATCAACTTATCGTTTAATTAATTAACAATTTTAAAAAACAATACCACAAAAGTACGTCAAACATTGAAATATAAATCAATCTGCAACACACATCAAACTAATAAATTGATATTAATAGCCCATCTGATGATTATAACTAAACGGTCAAAACAGCAACAACATTTTCGCTCCCAATTATCTAAACATTATCTAAACAAAATGAAATCAACTCAACTAAAAGAAACACAACTACAGAATACAACTGTAAATCTTGCTAAGCTTCATCGCGTCCTCTCTGTAATTAACACAGTCATTCATTTTTATAAAGTACATTTCACTAATGTTTCTCTTTAATGTAGAAGCTTCAAAATCTAATGTTTTCACATTCTGAAAATCAAATTGGGGATTCATCTCCATATGGTGTGCTACTAATGCCGTGGTATTCTCTTCATCCTCATTACCCACTCTTTGTCGTCCACTATCCTTTTTCTTTTTGTCAGCTAAATCACAATCTCTTCTGTGCTGGTATATTCTTTGTTTTAAATATTGCTTCGTCTGACCTATATATATCTTATTACAATCTAGACAAGGTATCTTATTTTCATTTTGTTTAGATAATTTTTAGATACTTGGGAGCGAAAATGTTGTTGCTGTTTTGACCGTTTAGTTATAATCATCAGGCTATTAATATCAATTTATTAGTTTGATGTGTTGCAGATTGATTTATATTTTAATGTTTGACGTACTTTTGTGGTATTGCTTTTTAAAATTGTTAATTAATTAAGCGATAAGTTGATGATCTGAAGTTTCTAATGTATTTTCTCAAGATTGCTGTTTTTATATTTGTAAGACTACCTTGTTGGTAAATGGTGTAGTATTATTGTTTTGACATTGTTGTTGATGATTGAATTTGTAGATCCTGAAGAAGAAATTATATCTTCGAAACGTCGATCAAAAAGAATTGCTTTATTATCACCTAATGTCCACTATCCCCACGAATTCAACAGATATAGATATAATTACTACATAATAAAGTGACATTTGAAAAATATACCCACTGGTGAAATTAATTTGTATTAATTTTTATGAAGAAATGAGCCATTAACAGCGAATCTCAGCGGACATTTCAAAAAGAAATTTTCATTTTATTTTTAATATAAAAAGGTTGTCTTTATCTCAAAAACTGGAGTCAATTCGACAAATCTAAAACTTTTTTTGAATTCAGGTGACCATAATTACCCAAAATTGACACAAATAACCACACACCTCAAAATCATTGTTTCTACTACGTAGTCTTTGAATATTTTAGTTACAATATATAAATCTTAACTTGTGAGAAATTAAGCAATAAAACTTTAAATAACAAGTTAAATTCAAGTATACGCTGTAATAAGACCGAATCTACAGCCATTGCCAAACACGTTCTAGTTGATGGGCATGATGCAGATTTTAAAAACGCCAAAATAATAAAATCCGTTACTAACTACAAAGATCGACTGCTTTATGAAATGATATGCATTACAAGAGAGAAGAACGCAATGAATAGGAAGACAGATATAGACGGCTTAAGCAACATCTACAGCCATTTACTAGTCTAGTTCCCACTGCACACATTGGAGTTAAGTTTTTCCTATTTGACGGAAACTCAGTATAGGTTGTTCCTTAACTCACGATCTTTTGGATCTTAGGTCGTATCAAATGACGATGTGTTTGTTCCCTGTTTCCATGTAATTTATTTTGTTTATATTAAATAAATTTCTGAAGAAGACGATAAAAGTCGTCGAAAGCTTAAAAATATAATTTGATTATATTATTGAATTTAACTTGTTATTTAAAGTTTTATTGTTTATTTTAGTTTCATTTTATTTTCAGTATAAAAGGGTTGTCTTTATCTCAAAAACTGGAGTCAATTCGAGAAATCTGAATTTTTTTTTAATTCAGGTGACCATAATTACCTAAAATTGACTCATGAACCCCACACCTCAATATCACTGTTCCCACTATGTAGTCTGAATATATTGAATATTTTTGATTCATTTTACTTTCAATATAAAGGGGTTGTCTTTATCTCAAAAACTGGAATCAATTCGACAAATCTGAAATTTTTTTTGAATTCAGGGTCGGTGCATCACTCTTAATGATGCGCTGCACCTTCACTTTGAGGCTGGAGAACCTGTAGCTCAGCTTCTCCTTCTCTTTGAGTGCTTCAGCATCCTTCTCATTGACACCAAAGACAATGAGTTTCCCAGAGGGTCACTCCTGTCAGCGTCATAGAAGACACACCACTCATTTACCTTTACCCATGGGTTCTGGGCCCCAATCCGTCTAGTCACCTCTCCAGTTGATTCAGGTTTCCCCGGAATCCAAACGGTGGCTTTAGACAGCCTAGGTAACTCATCCACCTGGGTTACGTCCAGCTTAGCTCCCTCCCACAGTTGCGGGAGGTCTGCTACCGTAGTTTGTAACCACTTCAGGGAGCCGTCGTCATCGCAGGTGATCCGAAGGATCTCCCCAGAATAACGGAACCCCCCAAAAGTGGGTACTATTACTCCCCTTTCCTGAGCCACCTGGATGGTCCTATCAAGGGCTAAGTTGAGATGTGTTTCCACAATCTCTTTCTGGGCTTCGGTAAGTTAGCCCAGAGGGTTGGAGCGGTCAATCACTGCTACTCGGAGGTGCTTAGTAGCTGCCTCCTTGTAGGTGATCGTACCCACTTCAGTACCTGGCTTGCGTCCAGACACCCTAGCCTCCTTCCTCTGATCGCTCAGAGGCGATGGCTGGGAGTCCTCAGACCTCACCCTTTTCTTTGCATCACCTTTTTGAGGGAAACTGGTTTCACCTCTTTTTGGTGGTGCTGGTCTTTTTTTTATTATTTTTATCGACCGTGAGCTGGATGGTGTGCTATCCTTACCCTGAGGTTTGGACAGCCCAGCCCGTTCGTGCTCGGTCGTTGCCTCTTGCAGACCGGCTTCCTCAGCCGCCTTCTGCATATTTGCTTTCTTGCGGCGTTTTCTCTCAGCACCGCAGAGCCTTTGCTTTTTAGGGCGAGACTCCGTAGTGTTGCCATCCTGCGGGGCATCTCCTTGAGACGTCCCTACCTTGGTTCCGAGAGGCACGACCGCATTAGCATCATGAGATGGCTTGTCTTGTAAGGACGGTACCATACCTTTGACACTGGTGGGTGGGACATCAGGGTCTGACATACCCACCGCAGCGTTTGTATTCGACAGTGCACCCCGGGGGAGTGCAGCTGTCTGGTTTTTTGTGTTATTTTTTTTGTTTTTGTTATCCATGTAAGAAAACTATTTATTTCGTCCACCGAAGCTCCCCACCCGCTACGGAGCTCCACAGGGGACGTCACCAAAGACGCCAGGGCTACTCAGAGGATATAGCTCCCGGAAAGGCAGAGTGTTTGCACACCCCGTCCTTACCCAAGAACTCGTCCTGCCAATCCTCTGATAGAAGATGGCGCAGCCGATTGATCTGGGTGGACTAGTCCAGACCGCCCGTTTAAGTAGAAATCGAGGCCAAAGAGGAGTGTTGCCGAACTCAGAGGAACTACAACCGCCTCCGAGCCAGCTCAGCCACCAGGATCCTTTCATCCCAACTTACGGGTTTCCACGCACGGCAAAAACACGCGGGTACCTGTAATTAGTCTGGTTTCTCCACGACATCCGTCATCCCGATTTATTGGTCCATGAAAGCCCGAACACAGAGGGTTTTAAACCTCGGCCCGGACCCACAGAGCCAAAGCAGACCGAGCGCAAGAGAGTTTTACGTCCCATACTCGCTTTATAAGCGCGTTAACTAATCTCACAATAAGAAGCGAATGAAGTGATAATTACTTTTGCTGGCTCCTTAGTCTTGCAGTCTCGTTAAGTACGTAAATGCACGAAAGCATTTTCGCTATCTAAGTAACTAAATTTTAAATTAATTTTGTCTTTTCCAGTAGATGAAATATAAGTATCTAAAAATTTTGATAAATTTGAGGAAGTTATCATAGGATAATCATAGGAATACCTATCATAGGAAGATACTCAAAATCATCTAACCAATAAAGAGCTAAATCTTCTATGTCATTTAGGTAAATTTATCTAAAAATGCTCTATCTAACTTCAATTAGATGATATGCACTACTCGATTTTACACAGTGTACTTACTACCTATGTAATAACGAAAATAAAAACTAAAAGAAGTAACTTTGCAAAAACACAGCTAAAAGCTAACCTATTTCTTTGAATTTTTAGATTGCAATTCTGAAATATATTTTTTGACAAAATCCAGGGGATTCGCCCCCCTTCACGACGCCCATGAATAGCACCAATACTTTTACGCTTTTCGCTGTAAGCATTTCGTTTGGCATATTTTACATCGTCCTTTTGTAAAAATAGGGTTGAAGAAGGTTGTTCGTCCAAACATATTCTTACCATTTTGTCATGTTTCTCTGATAGTCGTTCCACAACTTTGTTTTTCATTTCTATTGTTAAGTGCTGTCTTTATAAAACCCGCTGTTGGCATGAAACATGCGTGTGTTCTTCACAAATGGGAGTAATCTGCAAATCAGGACGTGTTTCCAAAGCTTTTATAACGCGTTACAATTCTTATTACAACACCTCCATTTTTGTTTGCCTGTTTTCAGCAAACGCTCCAAACAAAATTTATTCTGCTTATAAATTAGAATCGGTTTCCCTCGTTCACTGCTTGAAAATGTAATTTCAGACATTTTTAAGGATTTCGCTATAACTTTAATCAATATTTACCTACGTGGTTTTATTGCAACGATGTTTGTTTTTCTCTGTAATAATATAGTGTTGTTAATAATCCTTTTATAATTTAAAGATTACCCGATTATAAACAGGGCTTTAAAATTAATGAATTATATTTAAAAAATTAAATTGATGTCAATTTAAGAGAAAAAGTTTAAGGGAATGGCAAAATAATTGTTAAACCGTGCGCCAAAAAGGCTGGCGCCGGTGTAACCGGGAATATTTACCCCAGTGAAATTTTGGACGTATGTCAATTGCGCCAGCGGTTGGTGAGAGCAGCTTAAGTTTTAATACCCAAAGAGTGGTATAATTACTAGTAATTATAATATTATGTAATCGCCACAGTGGCGCAGTTTTATGAAGGTATCAAAATAAGTTTACCTTATAGAACTTATGGTGTGTAGGCGGAGGATCACTATAGTCATAAATCACGATTAAAAAGTGTTTTTGGTATAATTTCTAAAAAAATATATAAAAAAGTTACTATAGGTAACCTACGAACCTACATACGTACAGTTCTACCTTTTCGCGCAGATCCCATATTTTTGGTATCATTTCAAAAACCATTAAAAGAGTAACTAAACCTAACCTTTTGAAAGTCATAATAGCAATGCTTAATATGTCTACTTGGTATGGGGTAATGGGATTGTCCTTTACTCACGAGAGGTTCTAACAGAGGGGGGAAGGGATTAGAATAACATCACAATTGATCACGATGGGGGGGGGCGTGTGACAATCACGTGTATAAAAGCAAATAACAGCGCAAATAATCTGCGCGAAGATATGCATCGGTTGTGTAGGTAGTGTTAGTTCATGATTTTCCTTTAGCGAAATAATTTCAATAATTATTGTCCGTAAAAAAGAGATATCTACGCAATGATATGCATCAGTTATGTAGGTTTTAGTGTTAGTTTACGATTTTTCTTGAGCAACATTGACCGTAAAAAGAGAGAAAAGTTTGATTTTACATTTCAAAACGCATTACCCCACCTCGATCACCACGTAAGGACGCCCTTGTGTTATGTTTTGTTTTTGCGTCCTATGTTTTCCTGATACCCCAGGTAAATTGTTGGGATTTGTGTTAGAGATTACCACCAATCTGATTAGGGTTCGGGACGCAATTTACCCGTACCTTTTTTTGACCACTTCAGAAACCTTCAAAAATAGTGACCGCGGGACGCAATTTACATGCGCCCAAATGTACCTCTGTTAAATTAGAAATAAAAGTTTTTAGAGCCATACTAATCCTATTGACAAACAATCAAAGGATTAAAATATAAGAACCTTTTTTCGATTTAAATTTTAAGGTCAACCCTAAAAATTTTTGGCGCAATTTACGGGTAGGATTAGAAAAACCGAGGGGCCGCCAGCTTTGGAATTAGTTGTACAAATAAGTGGAATTTAATCGGAATTATTGGAATTAAAATGGAATTACTGGAATTATTGGAATTTAATGGGAATTACTGGAATTATTGGAATTTATTGGGAATTACTGGAATTAAAATTGGAATTTAAATGGAATTATTGGAATTGATTGGGAATTACTGTGATTATTGGAATTAATGGAATTGACACGGAATTTTTGGAATTAAAATGGAATTACGTTTGAAATTTATTTCAAAATTTTGTGTCAGCAACAGTCAGCATTACCAATATTAAATCGACTTACACCTTTGATAAGCATAATTTGTTCTGCACTGCACTTTTATATTATGTATCAAGCGTCTGGGTCTATCCACGCAATTTTCCGTAACACAACTGAACAACGTTTGTTACTTTCCCCATACATATACGTATGTATAAGGGAAAGTATTGTGATCCACTCAAAAATCGAAATTTTGGTATTAAAATATTTCTTATCATGCCCTGATAAGTTTTTGATGAATTTTAGTTAGATGTTTGTCTGTATGTATGTATTTGTTGATAATTTGTTGAAAATTGCAGAAATGATAAAGAAAATAAAAAAAGTTCAAGTGTCAATTACTTTTAGACCACCATTTATTGTTATACCCAAATTATTTTTTAATCGTACCGTGTCGCATCTCTTTCTAAAGCACGTAAATCGAGTTAGACGAAATGCGAGTCGCGTCGCAACTCGATTCTAAAAATTTTCGGAAATTAATTAAAGTTTGACGTTTATGAAATTTAGACATGATTTCGGGTTTTACGCCCCGTGTCCTACGTATCGCGATTTTTGAGTGCCGCACATACGATTTGTCGCTTCCTTGAGGTCTTCCGCGTCGAACGGTACACGGCAAGAGGGTGAAGGACGTAAATGTACCCTCTAATTATGTGTGCAAAGAAGTAAATCTGCACCGTTAATTCAACGGGTTTTCAAATTTTTCAACTTTTTGATGCGAACTGTAGCTTCCTCGCGGTCTTTTTCGTCGAATGGTACCCGGGAAGAGGAGGTTGAACCAAAATGTTTATATAGCTAATTTTTTAATTTTGGATTAGAGCGTTTGACCTTGAAAATTTCAAAAAAATTTGCCTGAGGCGCTAAATCCGAGGGTAAATACATTAGTTATTTATCGTTCAACCCCCCCTCCCCCGAACAAAAGTCCAAAATACGGCCCTGGGGAGGGGGGCGCAACCTTATTGATTTGCCAAGGACTTACCTAGTTACGGCTCTGACCAAGTGTTACAATCACTTCATGGCCCTTTGAATCTAATACACTTTGGAAGGGTGAACTCGAATGAAAAGTTGGATTTTTTTAATTAATTATTTTTCTATTAATATTATTAATTATTATAATTATTTAATAAAACGCATGTTTTATAATAAATAGTCAGAAATAAGAAATGCGCCTTGGAATGTGCTTTGTAGCGACAATGATCTGTTGATTGATATGCTACATTTGATTATTCAGCCATCGGAATTACCGGAATCAGTTTGGAATTATTGGAATTATCGGAATTACCGGAATTAATGTGGAATTATCGAAATTACTGAAATGAATGTGAAATTATCGGAATTACTGGAATTAATGTGGATTTATCGGAATTACCGGAATTAGTATGGAATTATTGGAATTACTTGAATTAATTTGGAATTACTGAGGAATTATCGGAATTACTTTGGAATTATTGGAATTATCGGAATTACCGGAATTATATTGGATTACTGGAATTTTTGGAATTAATTGTACAAGTTTTTTCTCAGCTGGCGGCCCTTGAGAAAAACCCTTGACCGCTGGCGCAATTTACGGTCCCCGGAAATTTTACGCTACTGTAAAAATTCCCTAATGAAATTTTACCCCCTAATCATTTTTTACTCGAGGTAAAATTTCCCTAGAGAATTTTTACCGGGGGGTAAAAAAGTTCAAAATAACCTCAGTAAATTTTTACCCCCTTAAGAAATTTTATAGGTAAATCAGAATTTTTATTACTGTTCATATATCAAATTCGATTATATTTTATTCTGAGATGCTAAAATATCTTCTCCAGATTTTAGACAAATAAAAATAAATAAAATTTGATCATTTATTATAGTTAAATAGTAAAAGTAATAGTAATACAGGGTGAGCAAATTTTTGAAAAAAGGATATCTTATCAGTGATTTAAAACATTACCGCGACAACGGATCTTAAAAAAAAATGGCGAAAACGAAGAACATGAATCATCTGTAGAAGAAATTAATTACATTACAAATGAAATGTAATTTCATGAAATAAATGAAAATTTCGTTTCTGTACCATAAATAATATTTGGCAAAAACGACTTTGTGAGAAGCTTGGACTTTCATTTGACAAGAATTCCTACTTCGCAAAAACAAAAAATTCATTGCTCCATTCGCCTCACACTGTTATAGACATCAAGGCAGACGGTAATTGTTTTTTAGATGCATATTTTTATGCATTTACCGGAAGTGAAGATCAGCACATCGGAAGTACGAAAGCTAATTACTGAATTTATGAAAACTCAAAAACAAGAAGTTGATCTGTTTTCTGGTGTTGAGAATTGCACAAATATCACGAAAATGGACAAAAATGCAATGTGGGCAACAGATGTTGAGATGCTTTTCACTGCGGCACTCATATTAGGAGCCGATATATATTCGTTTACTCAAATTTCAAAAAATTCTACATGGCTCAGATTTCCAAGTTCAATGCACCTTTCCGATGAACCTAATTACAAAAATCTGGCAATATATTTGAACCATAAAAATTCAAATCATTTTGAAGTAGCAGTTTCGGTAAAACGAAGTGTATAAGAAAATGTAATTTTTAAATAAATGTGTTCAACTTTTAAATTACCGTCAAACGGGGTGAGTCCGGACAGGTTTTGGTATATTTTGAATGACTGCATCTTTTTTGTTACATTTGTAGGTCCAAGTATTTAACCATGTTGCAATCGAAGCCTAAGCTAGAACTTGAACTAAATACTTTGGCAAAAAATTATCAAAATTAGGAGAAAACAATTTTTGTTTGCTGTCCGGACTCACCCCAGTGTTTGGGGTGAGTCGGGACAACGCTTTAAAATGCCCAGTTTAGCCCGTTTTTCCCGTGTTTGGAGAGAGTAGATATATTTTATGACTTAAAAAAAACATACACATCACCTTTACAAAAATGTGCTCTTTTTGGTTCAACAGACTCTATCTATAATAAAAAACAGGCAATTGTTTAAAAACTTTGAAAAACTCTTGTTATTATATATAAATGTAGATAATCCTCATCCAATGTTAATAAAATTTTAATAAATAATATCAGTTTGTTTGGAAATTAAATTCCTGTTAAGAGTTACTAAAAAAAAACTATTTATGATCATCACGAATTTGTTTGGTGAGCAAAATAGAATTTTGTCAACACTTAGTTTTAGGACTCATTTGTGTATATTTTTAGTCTTGAAAGTTGAGGAATAAGTTCTCTGAAACGTCAACATAAGAAGTCTTAACAAGAATTTAATTTCCAAACAAACTGATATTATTTATAAAAAAAAATTGTTTTTTTTTAATAATCAAATTTTAATGGACAATTTGCATGATTTTTAATTTTAGCATATTAATATTCTACATAACAACATATGTAATGTGTCTTAATTTTTTAAAATTTGGTTCACAAATAAAGCCAGAAAAAAATATTGAAATTTAAATGTATATTTGTCGCGCGAAATCGTATTAATAAATATGGCTGACTTAATTTGAAATTTGAGGATTTTGACGTCATCAAAATGGCGATCAGTAACTAAAATTTGGTTACTTCATAACTTCATTTCCAGTTGGTACTTACTTGGTAGATACTTTAGTGGAAATTCTACTGGTGTATTGGCACCAATTGTTGAGGCTCATGTCGTCACATCGTGATTTAAATCACGTGATTTTTTCAAATAAATTATAACATTTCATTAATTTTTTGCGGGCTGACAATAGAGAATTTTGATAAATCACTCAAATATTCTGATTATAGGTATATTGAACTATCAATAAATGCCATTTTGAGGTGAATTTGAATTTTATGCAAATTGTCCATTATTGACGAACACGTACGTGATAAGCACGGATAGAATACAAACATTCACTATAGAGGACATCGGTGAGTAGGTTTTGACACTTGAAATTAAAATCTACCGCTATTTATCAGCAAAACATGTTTGTCCCGACTGACCCCCTATGTCCTGACTCACCCCGTTTGACGGTATCCTATTTTATTCTTCAAATATCTGAGGAAGATATTTTAGCATTTCGTAGTAAAATATTATGGAATTTGATACATAAACAGATATAAAAATTCTTATTTACCTATAAAATTTCTTGAGGGGGTAAAAATTCTCTAGTGAAATTTTACTCTCTAGAGTGCGTGCCAAATAGAAATAGAACCGTCAATCAGAACGGTACGTGACATTTGGGCGTCACCGTTTGGGCTGATTGGGTTCTCTAATTGGTTGGAGATATTTTAGAGGTGTGGCCTATGATGATTGACGGTTCTATTTCTATTTGGCACGCACTCTAATAATTTTTTACTGGGGGTAAAATTTCACTAGGAAACTTTTACCGGGGTTAAAATTCCCGGCTACACCGGCCCTGCATTATCACCAATTAAAAACATACTTTGGTAATATTTAAGTCGTTTTTAAATTTCAATAACCTTAATCTCCTGTTAATAACATAAGTAGCTGTAAGTAGGTAACCCATTGTTAAATAGGTGCGAGCGCAGTTTACATTTTGGATTACAAAATAAAATTGGAGAAAATAAAATGCAGGTATTTTGGAGCGCAATTAACATTACCCCACTAGAAAGGTTCGTTTAAAGGCCCAAACAGAATGAACGCGAAACCAACGCGACGTAACGTCCGTCAAACGCTGACGTTACGCTTTCGAAACGATACTACACAGAATAGCGCGAAACCGCGCTTATATTATTTATATTATTATATTACTTATATTATTAAAAATTAAATCACCAAATTGTAATTGGTAGTGGTCGTTTCGCGTTAAGTTTGCCAACGTTCGACGTTGGGGTCGCGTTGCGAGCGTTCATTCTGTTCGAACGTATTCCAACTACATACATTTAACTTTTGACGGACGTTACGTCGCGTTCAGGTCGCGTTGGTTTAGCGTTCATTCTGTTTGGCCCTAAACTTTTTTCCGAAATTAATATTTTGACGTCATCTTGTTTAAACTTATGTGAGGTTTGCATATGCTGGTGAATCCGGGCTGAAAGTCTTTGTTTGGTTTGTCCGATGTAACATAGCTTACACTCGCATTCGATTTTATAAACGACATTTGCTCGGTCTAAAGCTGATACCTTATCTTTTAACTTTGAGTACAGTAGTCTGTTCAAATTGCTATTGTTATGAAATGCTAATCTTACCTCACCTCCTTCTACAGCCTCTTTAAATGCATGCTTGATCCGGTGTTCCAACCATGGATGGTATGTGATCTTGCTGTATTTATGTGTATTTTCTAGATCATCCGGGTCTTGTGGTGGTCCTCGAGTGGTAGCCGGCTTTTTCCTGATAAGAATCAAGTCAACCAGTCGAGCAGGGTAACCGTTTTTTCTGAGTTGCAAATTGAGGTCATGTAGTTTGATACCCACTGATTGTTGGGGTACACAGGTTGCTAAATAGTTCAGAGAACCACTGTTCGAGTCGCATGTGTTGCTGTTAAAGAGTTTGCCTATGTATTTAAAGGCTGAGCTAAGAAATTCTGTCGAGTCCGAGATTTGAACCCAGAATTTCCGGTCACAACTCAACTAGCGATCACACCAAGCCACCAATGTGATCAAATATAGTAATAGGATATGCTGTATATAGGATAAAAACTCGTTTCATAAAGACGTTTTATCACACTTATCTTTTAGAAAACTCCCCGCTACGCGGGTCGTTATTCCAGATCTAAAATCTAGTATAAGTCGAGGTGATCTATTACGTCACGGTAGTAGATAAATTTGTTTGTGAACCCCATATGTAATTTATATCTAGGATTAATTATATTATTTAGATTATTTTTTTATTTTTATTTAGATTATATAGACGGTCATTAGCCTATAGCTCGTGCCAAGTAGAAATGAACTCGACAATCATCGTATTTCAGCAATAACTTTCTGAATTTTTGAGATACGGCAAAACTTGTAATATACGAACTTAAAGAATTTTATTAGTTCTTTAAATTGTATATTACAATTTTTGGTGTATCTTTAAAATCAAGAAAGTTATTGCTAAAAAACGATGATTTTCGGTTCTATTTCTATTTGGCACGAGCTCTGAAACCAACACTGGAATTTAGTACTGGAATATGTGTTTACACGAAGATAGTACTAAAATCCAGTACTGAGTCTTAGTAACTTGTATAAGTCACTATCGTCGTGTAATTGGCGCTTAAACAAGGCAAGACAAGAATCTATCCCAGGTTTGATAGCGAGTTGTCTTCTTTCTCAGAGGGGCAATTGGCATTAGAAGTTAAACAACGTTGAAATCCTGAAGACTATCTGGCATCTAACTCTCTTTATCAATATGTTTAATACTGTAACAGTTAATAAAAAGATGTAGATAGGAAAATTTATTATATTTTACAGAAAATGTATACTTTACTGATAATTACAATATCAAAAGTTTCAAAAATTGCCTTCGAGGTCGGGTCTTACGTCTATAAAACTTGCTTCTTGTTGTGCAATTTTATTACAAGTGGAATGTTTCGTTTGAATTATTACATTGGTTGCCGATATTTTACACTCCGGACAATTTGTTATACTAGTCAAATTAATTTTACATTTTGAATGAAAGCAATGTCCACAACACCACACAATAATTTTTTCTTGTTCAATTTCTCGCACAGATTTTATTAAAAAGTTTTGACATATACTGCATTTATTTTGCTGCACCAACAATCCCTTTCTGTGAGAAAATAAAGTATTTGTTAGGCCTGCAATAATAAATATATTATAACAAAGACGTAAAAATTGCAGTTTTTATTATTTTACTTACCGTGATGCAAATCATAACTTAAAAGATTTAAATTAGTTAGCAACATTTGCATATCGTATTGACAATCGGACAGCATTCCATTTATTAAAATTTTTATATCTCCCAAATTGGCGTCTGTGACTAATTCCAAAAGGTGTGCTGCTGAAATATGTGGCGCTGCCGAATGCAATAATTCCCTAATCGATATAACTTCACCACTTGTAGGATGTTTTAAAAGCTGCAGCCATATTTTTCGTGCTCCTATTGAATCTAAATGTTCGCTTCCTCTAATACAAACGGCTACTGCAGCGTCAGCCATATTACTTTGGAGAAAAAGGTTTAATGCACCTTCAAAGTCGCCGTTTTGCTCCATCAGATATGCAGTAGCGACATGTATTTGATTCTGCCGTGTAATTGTTAAAGCTTCATTTACTCGGCATAAATTTAATTTAACATAAGGAAGCACCATAGCCATATTTTGAACACACAATAACCTTAAATATTGTTCAGCTACATGCGGAGACACTTTTATTTCGCTATAAACTATGTCGCTCAAAAACATAAAAAGAAGTTGCGAATCATTTTCTAGTAGTTTACAAAAGTGCTCTATTAAATGAAAAAAATACATTAATGAAATTTTTGCCGTTTGTTCAATGTCAATATGTGCAAGAATTTCAAAATTTGTAACAAATTGTTGACGAATATTGCGTTCCGCATCATCAATATAACGCAAGATGTAATCAAAAATTTCCAAATGACGTGAATTATCTTTTAAATAGCAATCTAAAATGCTAGATAATTTCTTCTGCTTCTCATATATATTTTCAACTACTTTATAGCATTTTGATTCTAATGCAATTTTTAATAAGTCCTCAAGATTTAAATGTTGTAATTTATTTGAATCTAGAAGATCAATCCAAGCTTGTTCGCGATCCATATGGTCACGTAAACTTAATGACTTTTGTTCTATATTTGTTAAAGGCGTAATCACGGACTTGAATATACTTTCTTCTAAAATTAAATTGTTTGACGAAATCAATCGGGAAATGAAGCAGGCTAATACAATTATTTGGCTGTACTGAAATATAAAATACAGATTATAAATAAATTATTATAAAATAGGATCAAAAATTATTATATTAACTTAGTACTACTATATTATTATTTTTTTAAATTAAACTTCCATCAGAACGAACAGAAAATTTCCAGGTAATATAGGGTGAAGACCGCAGATTTTCTTTTATAAATAAAACCCACAAAAATTTGTCAAAATGATTTTTCTTTATTTCAACGTTTTTTTCAGTCTATGGCATTTACAGTGGCTCACATAATTATTCATACACCCCTATGCTAGCCATGTAAATTATGCGTTTTGAAGGCGTGATTTGTCATATAAAAATTATTTTTACAGCAATACTTATTGGAAATTTTTTGTTGAAAATTTCATTTCCTTCCTTTTTGGTTATATAAATTTTTCTATTTTGTCGCACCATTTCCGACTTTTTTTTTCTCTAACGGAGGTGCCAGAAAACCGCTTACGGCAATGGCAACGTGTTAAGGCCATGGCGCAACAGTATTGGATAAGGTGGAATAAAGAATATTTGGCGGAATTGCAGACTCGGGTAAAGTGGAAATCCAAGGCGTGCGACTTAATCAAGCTTGGCGCACTGGTACTAATAAAAAACGAACATGTCTCAAGTATGCAGTGGCAGTTGGGAAGAATCATTCGCGTGCATCCTGGAAAGGATAATATTATTATTCGCGTAGGTATTGGATATCAAAGTGCACCAAGGTGAATTGACGCGGGCAGTTAGTCAAATATGTGTTTTACCAGTCGAATAATAATTGACAATTTAGAATTTAGTTTAGTAGGTAATCATAATAATGTTGTTTAATCTTAATTTAGTTTTTGAAAAACTGGGTGTTTTCAAGGCGCCCGGCATGTTTAGTTGACTGATGTTATATCATTTTGTTAATCAAGTTACATTTATTATAAAATAGAAAAAATCGAGTTGTATTAAAAAAAACAATAAATTGAATTAATTAAATTGTTGAAATTACAACGTTTATTTTTCGTATTGAATTTAATACTATGATATAATTTTGAGAGGTTTTTGTAAAACGAAAGATACAGTCCACTAACATAAGCAGAAAGGTACCAAGTACTTCAAACAAGATGAGTTGGTTTCGGTATTGGCCCAAGAAAATAATATTTCTGATAGTAACATTGGCAGAATAAAAAATGACATAGTCAATTCAGTGTTTTGCAAATTGACAAGTTTAAATTTCAGCGAAATTGATGATTCAGTTATTGAACAAATAAATTATCACTTAACTGTTGTAAATAATTAACAGCATTGCCCAGTTTTACTGTCGATGACACCCCCCACATACCATTAGTTGTAAATAAACAAAAACATATAGAAACCCAGATGCGATTTTCATCAACAAAAAAGAAACGAAAGGACACAAAAACTGTGTTTGAGCAACCAACACAGGAAGAAGCAAAAACCATTCAGAATGTTTTGATAGATGAACCGCAATTATTTATTTCTACCTCATCTCTAAATGATCACCAATATTAATAATTTTCTTTAATGTAAATTAACTATTTTGGTTTAATTTTATTGTAACTGATTGCTAGTCCAGTCATTACGTCGGAAAAAACGGGGTAGAAAAGCATGTGAACACAACAAGCTAAATTTTTGATATTACGTTGGGGGGTGGGCTAGAAAAGCTTAACTTCGAATTGTCGACCAAAAGTTCCTTGTGGATTTTCCGCCATCTTGAAAAAAGGGTTAAATTCAGTTTTTTCATTATAACTGGGTTCTCCGTTGAGATACGAAAATTTTTATGCAATACTTTTTTGTTGCCTTTTTCACGATCTATAATTAAGGTCCTTTACATTTTTTACCTATCGTCCATCGTTATTGAGATATCGATCGAAAAAACCATAAATTTGGGGAGTAATATTGGTTTTTTGTTATTTTCTTCTTTCTCGTAAAATATATCGAAAAAATGTCTAGCATCAAACTTGTAGAGCGTGTTCAGACCTACAAATTCTTTTTTTTATTTTTTATATTCGACAAAAATTACGACGGCTAGCGCGTCACAATGTTCGTGCCGCCATAGAACGCGCCTATACGGCGACCGTTGGAGTTTGGATTTAGCCCAGTTATAAAAACCCTTTTTCGTGTCCGTGCCGGAATATCTGCTCCTTTTTGTAGCATTCCAGTCAGTTGTCTCGAGCAGGGTTGCCAACTTAGAGGGTTTCCCCCCTAAATTTAGGGGGGGAAAGTACGATAGTTTTATTTTAGGGGGACTAAATTTTTAGGGGTATTTTTAGAGGTTTTCTGATTACGAATATTTATTTATTTTTGTTTATTAAAATAAAATAAATGTATAAAAATATTAATATATTATATAAAATAGTACGACTTCGCAAAAATAATATTTTTTAATTATCACAACATGTTTCGTATGAAGAATCATACATCTTCAGGTGTCTACAGAAGAAAACATGAACGACTAAATGCAATTTCCCAAGTCTCGAAACACATTAAACTTAAAAAACATCAAATCAATCATAACAAATCTATCATCCTACATAATGAAGACAAATACTTGAAAAGAATATTATGGGAATCATACGAAATTCAAAAAGCTACTAAAATGAACCAACCCTTACTTAATAAACACGAACTTTTAAACTTTCTTCCTCTTTACAACATCTTTCTCTAACCATCCTATTTCCAAAAAATTTTTTTAAAAATCTTCACACCCCTTCATCTTATTTTTCAAAAAATCATTACACCTATATTTTGACTCCTATTTTTAAATACTTCAACTTTAAAAACAAAACATAATTTTTCATAATTTCATTTTAAATTTAATTAGGTACGTAATTGTATTATTTAAAAAAAATTGTATTTTACTTTAATTTTCTTCTGTAGACACCTGAAGATGTATGATTCTTCATACGAAACATGTTGTGATAATTAAAAAATATTATAACAAAATTCTCGCATATTGTGCATAAGTTTTACAACTAAAAATTAATTAACACAATTAAGGTAAAGAGCGATAGACACATGTACACATGTACATGTGTCTATCGCTCTTTACCTTAATTGTGTTAATTAATTTTTAGTTGTAAAACTTATGCACAATATGCGAGAATTTTGTTATCATATTTAGTTTATGAGCGCTGATATAGCTCGAGAACGCACGTTGGCGTCGGTCTTTGTTCTTGTGTAGTGACGTGAATACTTCGTCCACATGGAATGTTTAGACCAGTAGCCGTAAAGTGCACACAATTAAGTGATTACAACAAGTATGCGATACTGATGAAGACTAACGAGTCAGAAACACATGTCATGGTGTGATGGCTTGGAAGTCGAAAAAGCAGTACATGTGTCTATCGCTCTTTACCTTAATTGTGTTAATTAATTAAAAAATATTATTTTTGCGAACTCGTATCGAAAAATATTCTATTATAAAAATATTGGTTCTGGGATAACCCTGGGATAAAAGAAGTCGAGTATTGAGTTTATTTAATGTTAACATGTATGATTTCAAAAATTCTTCTGAACCAGAAGACAACGACATTATATTAGAAGTATTAAATAATTTCTAAATAAAAAAAATATTAAAAAGTATTACAGAGTTATTTATTATTTATTTAATCGTGCAAAAAAAATTGATGTTTTGACGAATTTAGTCATATTGGGGTCCCAGAAGCGGAAAATCATCGTTTCCAAAAAATGTCTGTAAGGGTGTGTGTGGTAAAATTTTGTGTGCGCTCTACCTCAAAAAGTAATAGGAATTTTTTGACAAAATTTAGTACATATATATTGAGACTTAGAACTGATTATAGATTTTGGTTAAAATCGGTACACGGAAACACAAAAAAAATAATATTTTGTAAATTTAAAAAATTCTACATTCTACTCAACGACGACCACGATGATGATGATGATGATATCTCAACTGTCACAGCATTATTTCCTTTAGTTCAAGATTCTTCACCACTCGAAGAGTCTACCGTGGAGGAACTTCTCCAGCCAGGACCGTCAAAACGACGAAAAATATAAAAAATTACCTTTGATTTTTTATTATTTTTTACTGCTTAAAAATTATTTGTTCAATAAATCTTATGTGTTTGATTCATAATTTGGTTGGTTTATTAATTTATTTCGTATTGCAATAATTCCCTAAACAACCGTTTCATCTGTTTTAACGTGTAGATACAACCGTGCGAGCGGCTAAATCGAAACTGGGCACAGACTTACCGACTTTGCTGTGCGCTAGCCGTCGTAATTTTTGTTGAATATAAAAAATACAAAAAGAATTTGTAGGTCTGAACACACTCTACAAGTTTAATGCTTGACATTTTTTCGATATCTTTCACGAGAAAAAAGAAAATAACAAAAAACAAATTTTACTCCCCAAATTTATGGTTTTTTCGATCGATATCTCAATAACGATGGATGATAGGTGAAAAATTTAAAGGACCTTAATTATAGATTGTGAAAAAAGAAACAAAAAAGTATTACATAAAAATTTTCGTATCTCAACGGAGAACCCGGTTATAATGAAAAAACTGAATTTAACCCTTTTTTCAAGATGGCGGAAAATCCACAAGGAACTTTCGGTCGACAATTCGAAGTTAAGCTTTTCTAGGGCCTCCCCAAGTAATATCAAAAATTTAGCTCGTTAAGTTCACATGCTTATCCAAATGTATATAATGACTGGACTATGCCTGTTTATTATGAATAAATATTTAAATAAACAATCATTTTTATGTATTTTTAATTTAATGTGATGTTTCAATTTTCAAACATGTCGATGTCTTATTTCCTATTTTCATACGGACATGACTCAAAAATTGACAATGTTATATTCAGGCCTGGTTATATTGCAGACTATCGCACTCACATATCATGTGACGAACATCAACCAATTGACAAATTGTATTGACACAATGTCGACCAATGAGTAGCTAATTTAGCGAAAATTTGAAAAACGGAAATCGCCTTAGGGAGACTATCGCGAAGTCTCCCGCGAAACAAGTGCAGGTGAACTTCTTTCACCACAAAATTTTTGAAATTGTGCCCAAACCGAGTTTTTAGATCGCACAGTATTAATCGGAATGCTATTACTAATTTTCTCACTTATATTTTTTAGCGATTCGATATCAAAATGTAAATTCGTTTTAAAACGCACGATGTGTAAAATATGGCAACAAAAAATTAATGAATGACATTTGTATTAATCCATTTGTTTTATTATAGCAACCTAACAATTTTATAAAATAAATTTTTAAATACTCGTTCTAGCGATAGTCTATCCTAATATACCTCGAGCAGAGCATATTTCTGAGACAATTTGTTCGCACTGTCTACACGCGTGTTTGTTGCCCTTAGAAAACTGCCCGCGCGCAAGCGCTTGGGCAGTTTTCGTGCAACAAACACTTGTTTGACGGCTTGAACAAATTATCGGAAATATGCCCAGCTCTTGGTATATTATATACGAAAATCTGATAGTTAAGAGCCGTCACAGACTTTCTATCGGCCGATAATTTAGTCGGTTTCTTAATTTTCTTAATCTTAATTGAAGATGTATGCAAGTGCGCAAATGATAACGATTCGGTATCGGCTGATAAAAAAGATTGAAGCGCTATATGATTGCCTTAAAACTGAACTGTCGGCAAACTATATCGGCCGATAGAAAGTCTGCGAGGGCTCTAAATATTCAATTTCTTTAACAAATATTCCAAACAGTATATTTTCAATTTGTTCGTAGCTCTAACAATACGTAATCTCTAGAATTCCCGAACCGAATTCTTGAACTCGAGTTCACTTAAAATCTTACTGTAAGGTTACCTTCACCTCCAAAATGACAAAATGTAAGTAAATTTAGTTTTACATTTCTGTTCTATGAACTATGATGGTGAAAAACCATTTAATATATAAAAATTTGTATCGTACCTATAATCACGCTACATTTTTATACCAACATACTTATAAATAAAATAATGGTTAAATTCTCGGTTAATAATAAATTGATAACCAAAATTTTAAAAATAATTTAAAACAACGAAAACAGTTTTCTTCAAGTTCACGTCTGTTTCCATTTTGATTTTCAAACCTATTGGCGCATGCGCAGTTTTATTTTGTTTTCGTGTTTTTACGTAAATATAAATAATTTGGCGCATGCGCAGTTCGGATAGAATCGTGGGTGATTTAGCTTCTCGTCTAAAATTCACGCTTGTAAACTAAGCGCATAAACCCTCCTACAGAAATTCAATCCGTCAACTTTATTTGGACGCGTGCGGTGCGTGCGTCGACGTTTTGCATAAACCAACCTTAACCTTTTCGCTCCGGGAGTGGTCCATATATGGACCAGCACTCCGAGTGGCGATTTGTCATAAGAAGTTCATTCATTTAAGTCATGAAATTCAGCTAAAATGTGAGGTCAATTTTAAAGGAAAAATCCCGGAGCGAAAAGGTTAATGATAGCCTATAAAAATATGACTAGTGATGAAATAGTATATTATCATATTGTAATATTATAAAAAAAAAATTTTTTTAACTCTTCCAAAATCGTCTAATGCTGTATTTTCAAAAGTAGATGCTCTACGATAAGTTTTAGTAGACAAAAACATTGAAAATAATTAAAATCGTCGTCTATTCCATGATAATAAGTTCTTATAATTAGTACTATAATTTATATCCATATCTTCATCATCTGCTGAAGATAGATTATCTTTTTTCGTTTTTAAAACCACTTTTTCAAATACATAAAATGTTTTTTACTTTTGCGCATGCCCACGCCGCATGCATTGGACATTAACAGTGATTAAACTCTTCAAACCAGCCAAAATTGGTCGATAACCATAGTTAAGTTGCTTTAACCATGATTAAACATTTGGTGGAACACTTCATTTTATTTAACCGTGATTAACTGCAACTATAACCAACTTTAAAGTATTTAATCAGAGCTGGTGGAACCACCGACCGGCCCTTAGTGTTACTTGCCTCTCCCCTCCCCAAATCTCTCTATATTTAATTTATTTTAATTGTTACTTACATTAAACTCGGGAGGCATCACAATTTGTAATAAAATTTGTATAAGCCTTTGTCTTTGAAGTAGGCCCATTTCTCCACAAAATTCGGCTTCTTTAAATGCTAATGCAACAACATTGAGGCATTCGCGGATATTATATTTTAACAAAGCTCTTAAATATGGGTACCTTTGTTCATTTTCAACAGAATTGATAGAATGAACTGTTTCCAAACATCGTAAAATATCGTGCTTAATTCTTAACACATCTTGATTTGGTATTTGGCCATGTGGGTAACCCAATCCAGATAAGCATGCAGACACGTAGACCAACAAAGTATTTCCTAATCTATTGTTGTCAGGTGTTAGGTCCATTATAAATTCTGTAATTGGGCTAACGTAATCCCCCATCGTTTTAGTTGTAATGTGTATCCATGAATCATATAAATTAAGATTTTTACATATTTTTAGGACTTGGTGTAAATCAAGACAACTTAAATCAACTGATAAAAGTACATTTTCTAATAAATGTAAATTTTTAGTTTTTAGATGTTGAACTAAAGCCTGAGCAACGCTTGGATTTAAAAAATATAAAGATCCGTTGGAAATATTTTCAGCAAGTAATGTATAAAACCAATCGAGCATGATTTGATCGGACGATATGGTATCCCATAAATTACTACATAAAATATCTCTAAAAAATAAATTTTACATTTATAAACTAACTAAAACTTTTTTATAATACACTTACATTTTCTTTAATTTAACACAACAAGTTACTGCTGCTGTAAGACTATCTCGATCAACGCCAATCTGATTGATATTCAATAAAAACTTTTCCAATAACAAGTTTGTGGCTTTTTCTTTATTACTACCTTCATCGGCTGCTAGATTAAATGCTTCTGTCCATCTATCTTGCTCACTTAAGTAAATTAAACGTTCGGTCCAAGATCTTACTTTTATTATATGAACTGATTTCGTTCCTAATAACAGTAACTGATCACCGCGAGCTGATATGCTGTTATAACATGCACGCTCTCCAGCTAAAGCAAACGCTTCACTTACACTACCACCCAAAGCCAGGGCTTTAAAATGAGCAGAACTGTATACCAAACCTACATTTGTAAGTTCTATAACTTCTAGTTCATGTTGCGTCCGTACTTCAATTAATCGTAAATTTTCACTCGTATCAATAACTGCTAAATATCGCGAACCTAGCCAATGAATTGCACTAAGTGTATAAGGTAACTGAATTGAACGCAATGAAGATATTCGTAACTTATTATTATTTAATCCTGTAACAACACGAGCATAGTTTAATTCATTGCTTCTTCCCCATGCCAGCACGGGCTGTAATATTTTTCCGACTGATACAATTTGCCAACTTAAAACTGGTAAAGTAGTAGATAATTTTGGCAATTGATGAGTGAACAAAATTTTTAAATGTGGTTTGATTGATATTATTATAACCTACAAAATTAATAAAATACATTACTTTTATTAAGAATATTAAAAAATTATAATTTTAAATATACCTTTGATAATGTGGCCATAGCAATTAAAACATTTTGACCCAATAATTGAATTTCATGATTGTCTATTAAAGGTTCGAATACGCAAACTTCACCTCTTGCACCCGAAAAAAGACATTTAGAATCCCACGTTCGTACTCCTAGTCGCTTGTTAAATGTTAATAAAAATACACATCCTGCCGAATCACCACTTAATGCAAAATTATTTAGAGATGTAAAGCGTAAATGTAATACAGCCGTTTGAGGTGCATGAGCATCGGGCATTCTTCGAATCACATCACCATTTAAAGCATTTATCATGGAAATATATCCACGTTCATATCTAAAAAAACAAAAATCGGATAAGTAAACATCGCATAACTTGCCCCATTTAATTTGGGTTCACAATAGGGTTGGGACATGATGTGGAAAATCAGTGTAAAACCACTTTTATTACAGAGATTATTCACTAAAAACATAGGTACCGTTTAAAATAACGATTTTCGCCATCAATTTTTCGTTAAAAATGAATTTGAAAATCGATCAATTCTCGGGCCGCTCGAAATGGCTATAGCATCCTGACGTCACGATAATAGTGGGACCCCGTTTATTGTAGTGCAGCGGAGGTTTTCCGACCCCTAAATAGTTAGGTCCACCGATGGTCAGGTTTTAAGCCTTTTTTTTGCTAATCTGCCGAAGGTAGACATGCAAGTTCCACCGATGGCCAAAAAGGTACCCGGGCAAAACATCTAAGTTCCACCGGTGGTAACTTAATGGAAAGGGAACAAAACAGGGAGATACCCTTTCTAGACATAAAGGTAATTAGAGATGACAAAAATGGTATTATAACGAATTGGTATATAAAACCATATGCCTCCAAGAATTTAGTTGGGTACCATTCCTACCACCACAATAAAATTAAGAGGGCGTTGATAGTTGGACTAATTAAAAGAGTGACAGACATCATTCACCATTCCTTTAAAAAGGAAAATAGAAAAAAGATAGATGCTCTCCTTAAAGAAAATTCATACCCAAACAGGTTTGACAGAAAGACTAACAAAAATGTTGAAGCCTTACTGCACACTCGCCCCTTACAACATCAAAGACCACAGGAGTCTATTAACGCGTTTGTTTAAAGACAAAAATGGATAAGGGAAACAAATCAGAATTGGTATATGTGATTCCATGCAGAGATTGTGACGGGAAATACGTTGGTCAGACCAAACAGTGGTTGAAAGATAGATTATACCAACACAAAAACGACTGCAAAAAATCGGATAAAGAGATGCCAAAAAATCAAAAAGCAACCCCAGGAAAACTTGCTAGAAATGACCCAACCAGCATATCAGCACTGGTTCAACATCACATTGAACATAAACACTCGTTCGATTTTGAACGAGTGGAAGTGCTGGACCTAGAGGAAAATTATATAAAAAGGTCAATTAGTGAGATGTTCCATATAAAGACCACTAAAAATAGCATCAACTTTAGAGAAGATACGCAGAAGCTTAGTGTAATATATGGAGATCTACTAATTTGAAAAGATAATATGCGTCCTTGCGATGCACAGTTATCATCAAACAAATTTGTTGAAAGTTTATCAATTGTTGGTTTTACTTGCGTGTTATTAGTTTGTAATTTACATTTAGATATTTTAATTTGATTGACTACATTTTATTCATGTTTTTATGTTGTACGTATATTTTTTGCTTGAGCCAATGTTATGCCGCTGAGAACCTGAGAAGTTCTTAGAAATTGTAACAACACACGGTTTACGGTGTAATTAGGTGAGTTGTATTTTTAAAGAGAGAAATCCTTTTCTAATAAAGCACTTCTAGCCCTGAAGAGGCTCACAATAAGGTTGAGCGAAACGTCGGCAATTATACAGTAGTTTTTTTCTACCTAAAGTGTCCAATATTCCCGAAAACCTGTTTATATATTAAATTGAGATGGACGAAAACGCATATGTATCATTTCTGAAAGTGTTTGATAATTTATCGTTCTCTTTTTGTATTTATATATTATTATCCATTATTTTTTTCCTTATATAATAATTAAATGTTGCAATTGTCAATTTCAAAAAATAAGAGGAATAATAAAGCTTGTGCTGCACCTATTGCATAACGAGTTGGTTATATCCGTCCAAGCACTTATTCTACATTTGTTCGTGTACTTATCAGTTTTGCTACTTAGCAAGACCTCATTTTTTCTTACGCACGATATAAGTCTAGATTTTCCTTCTAGAGTAAAATTTGGGCATCTTTTACGATTTTCTGCCGTTTTATGTTTATTGATTAATGTAAAAAGTGTGTTTAACTCGTTGACAATTTTCTTTTATATACTACAAAGATACTACTAAAGAAAATTATTTTATCGGATAGATTAAACGCTTATCAGATTATTCTAAGATCAAGATATTTAAACACAATTAAACATAACCGCTAGCGGAGCCGAGCGATACAATAATTGCACGTCAAACAAAGACACTTTTACTCCAAATGAGACATACTATTTTTTCTCCAACCAGAAATTAAAAAATACGTACATCAAAATTAATGCGAAATTTAAATTACTTCAAACATTTTGTTTGAATATTCGTGTAGTGAAAATTGAATTTTTGTTTTTTTATATTAAGTTGCCATAGTTTTGTTTACAAAATAACATAATTTATTATCAAGAAAGTAAAATTTAATTAATTTCTAATAATGTTTGAAGACGATTCATGTAATACACCTCCAGATGTGATTGAAACTGCAAAAGAAGTGATTTCAGATTTATTGCCATCCAAGTCACGAGAGATTTATGAATTTGCATACAACCGTTTTTGCGATGGTGTAACGAAAAAAATATAGAATCCTATTCGGAGAACGTTTTATTGGTATATTTTTCGAATTTATCTAGTACAATGAAATGTTCAACACTTTGGTCACAATATTCCATGGTTAAAGCAACATTAAACCTAAAAAATAACGTGGATATTGGAAAATTTTCAAAATTACGTGCATTTTTAAAAAAGCAAAATAACGGTTACACACCTAAAAAATCTCGAGTTCTAACAAAAGAACAAGTGGACGAATTTCTAATCAAAAGGCAAATGAGATCAATATTAATTTAATGATTAAGGTAAACTTAAAATATTAAAAACTGAATTAGCATCTAAATTTTATATATTTTTTTAGGTCGTTTTAATATTTGAAATTGCCGGCGCATGTCGTTGCGACGAATTAGTTCACTTAACTACTAATGACGTCGAAGATGTTAAATCTGCTCTCATCGTCAAAATTT
Organism: Cantharis nigra; assembly: GCA_958510845.1. Taxonomy (NCBI): domain Eukaryota; kingdom Metazoa; phylum Arthropoda; class Insecta; order Coleoptera; family Cantharidae; genus Cantharis; species Cantharis nigra. The sequence goes on from OY294028.1 coordinate 48,848,163, forward strand.
TAAAAAGTAAAACCAACAAATTTCGGTCTTTCACGGTAATGGGTGAAAATTATATAAATTTTTATAGAAGATATATTGCTCTTCGTCCTAAAAATTATGAAGCAAGACGATTATTTATAAGATACCAAGGTGGAAAATGTTTTCGTGCAGTAGTAGGGATACATAAAATTAGTAGTGTTCCACAAGAAGTGGCAAAATATTTACATTTACGTAATATAAGTGAATATACTGGGCACAGTTTACGCCGAACTTCGGCTACACTACTTGTCGATTCTGGTGGTGACATTACCTGCCTTAAACGCCATGGAGGTTGGAAATCGAATACTGTAGCCGAAGGCTATATAGAAGTTTCGTTAGAAAATAAGAAAGACATAGCCAAAAAACTATTTCAAGTTGAACCTATTGATGAACTTATTGCTCATCAGGAACACTCTGAGGATCCGAGTACCAGTAGCGCAACATTCACCGATATAGTTAATAATTCCAATACTGGTAACAAAACGGGTTTGATTACTTTTTATAAATCTTGTGTAAATTGTACTTTTAATATTAACTTGAATAAGGATTAAGTATTAAGGTATTTGTGTAAAATATGTTAAATTTTGTGCTTATAGCCAATAAATTATTGGCATTAAAAAGGATATTTAATTTACTTTTAGGTCTAGCACAAAAAAGTTCTTTTAATGCACGTAAAAAAAAGTGTTGCTTAGCAATGTACGCATTTTTATATTATGTAGTAACAAAACCGTCAACTTTCATTTGAGGTAATGCTATTAAAAATGTACTGCTTTTAATATGGTTGGAGAAAAAAATATTTATTTGGAGGTAAGGTAATCGAAAAAAAATTTCAAATTTTTTTTTAAACATTTTCGAGATCACCGTGTTCAGAAACGTAAAGATTTGCAAAAAAAAATTTAAAAAAAATTTTTGTGTCGGTCTGTCTGTCGGTCGTCATATTTTATCTCTCGATTTATTCCTGAACCGTTCAACCAATCACGACCAAATTTGGTATGGTAGTAGGGTTCACGGTAGAAAGGTGAAAATAAGGTTTTCGTCGCGTTTTGTCAATCAGGAGTGCCACTACAAGAAAATAACACAAGATTTTTAAAAACAATTTTGACTTATGATAGGTTATTTTAAAGATCTTGAAAAGCTTTATCCAAAATAGATAAAATTCATTTTTTATCTGTCATCTGTCAAAAATTATAAGCTGTCAAAGTTGAAACTTCAAGAGTGAATAACTCATCAAGTACTAAAGGGATCTCAATCAAATTTTGTATGTAGGATCATTGCTTCCACAGAACTTGGCAGCATATGGAATCATTTGATAAAAATCAGGAATTCAACATGAAAAAAAATGATTACTTTTTTTTGCGAAATCTTGAAAAAAGTCCTTGTCTCTCGATTTTCTTCGGCATTTCTGCGTCGATTGCAATAAAACTTTTTGGACGTATGTCTGGTGGGCTCTAGTGGTGAAAATAAGGTTTTGGCAGAGAAATCTTTGCCAGGGTTACCACAAAAAAAATAAAAAAAATGAAAATGTCATCGCATCTCCGGAAATGTGCAACCGAATTTCTTCAAATTTTGTGTTCTAATAAAGCTTTTAAAATACAAGTATTGGTGAGAAGATAAATGAGCTAAATGTAAAAGTAAGAAAATTACATAAAATATTAGCGGAAATCTTAATTTATCTATTTTTTGTGAAAATTTGTTAGATAATTCAAAACATAACAATTATCTGACACTAACTTATCGGCAATTTAAATAAGCAGTAAACAAACGTCAAAACCGAATATTGAATGTGATAAATTACGTATTTTCGATCAATAACAATATTTTAATACAATAATTTTGTTATTTCGTTTGATTCAGTTCATTGTAATTATTTTTAATTGTGGTTTTCCTTTGTTTTGCGTTAAATTTTTGTTTTGTATTAATAAATTGTGCGTTTGAAACGGATCAACTTCCACTTGCATTGAAAAGGCACTTACATTCTCCAGTCAACTGAGGTCTCATCAACCGCTGATCATCATAGCTACCAGCAGTGGATAAAACTACCACTGCTGAATAACAAGTTTGTGCCAATTTTAAATTTATTAATAGTGTTATATTTTTTATGTATTTTTTATATAGCGCTTTCAGTTAATTTAATTTTTATTAAGCAACATTTATACTATAATAAACTGAAAATGGCAATCAATAAAAGAAAAACTAAGAAATCTTTAGATAAGAAGAAAAAAGCTGATAAAATTAAAAAAAGGTTGATTCGAGTTAAAGAAAACAATGATGAAAAAAGAGCAGAACAGAAAAGGCAATGTGATAGATTATCAAAATCTCTGAAACGTCAAGACGACAAAGTTAGAGAAAAAGAAAGAGAATCTAACAAGTTAACCAAGTCTGTTAAACGTCAAGACGAAGAATTTAGACAAAAAGAAAGAGAATCTGACAAGTTGACCAAGTCTGTTAAACGTCAAGACGACGAAGTTAGGCAAAAGAAACAGCAATCTGATAAAGTAACGAAAGCTGCGAAAAGAAAATGTGAAGACGTGAGATTACTCGAACGAGAAACAGATAAAGAATCTAAACGTCAAAAACGCATGGACAAAGAAGTACGTAAGCAAAAACGGTTAAATGATAAAGAGCGTAATCGAATACTGAGAAATGACGAAATATATCAGTATAGAGAAAAATTGAAACGTATTTTGCAAACTAGCAAGCACAATGATAAATCTGTGGTGGCAAAACTGAAATTGTACTCTTCAAAAACCGATCTACCCACTTATGTATGCACATGTTGCGAGGGTTTGTTTTTCAAACATTCGGTGAAAGTTTTTAATTTAGAAAAGTTGCTCCAGAAAAACGATGAGAACGTAATTGAAGAATTTCTAAACAAAGTGCAAAACATAGTTTCGAATTATATATGCAATACGTGCAATAAGTATGTTAATAAGTTGGTAGTTCCAAAACTGGCAACAAGTAATGGGTTGCAGTTTCCAGATTTGCCGGAATGCATCACAGCATTATCTGCTCTCGAAGAAAGAATGGTAGCCCCATACATCAATTTCATGCAGATCAAGTCATTGAAACCGTACGCATTAAATCCGCAGTTATCGATGATTGAAAGTGTTGTGAATATTTCTGTGGAAATTGATGACATGATTAAAGTATTGCCGAGAAGTTTTGATCAAATGGCTACAGTACAAATAAAATTGAAACGTCACGTTGATCACAGTTCAAACGACTTGTTTGAAGTTATAAAGCCAGCAAATGTTTGCAATGCTTTGAAATATTTGAAGGATACTCCTCTGTATACAAAGCACGGAATTACAATAGACGAAGATTTCTTTCGACAATTTGAAACATGTACGAACAAAACGAAAGATTTTATTATTGATCCGGTGGATCGTGATGATGTGATCGAGGAAACCAACGTAAGTGCAAATTCGTCTTGTCTACAGGTATTTGATATTGAATCGCAATCGCGGCCAATAATGAATGCAACGCAAGTGTCAAAATTAACCAAAAACTCAGAAAATGGCACAGATTCAGTGATTCAAAATGAAGAGCCCACTGATGAGCATGAACAGGAATTTGACAATGATAATGTTTCTGATGATGAAGTATTGATCATTGATAGAAATGCACAAGTGGCACAATTAAATAAAATAGAAGTGATCGCACCAGGCCAAGGAATAGCCCCAGTACCTTGGCATTAAGTAGAAGATATCGACGAACTGTGTTATCCTAAAATCTTTGCTGGATACGCATTTGACATCAAAGGGAAACACATCAGTTATGCTCAACGTGCCAAGTCAGAAATCAGACGGAAAGACAGAAGGTCTTGCGTGGCAAGAGGGCTTTTGTATATGGCAAAACAAAAACTGGAAAAAGCAGTTAGTTCCAACATAAATATTTGCTTGCGAAAAGTGAACAACACGAAAAATTTAACGGCCGGCCAACTTTTGAACAAAGAATTTGTCAATGATCTAGTCAAGTTTGACGCCGGTTTCAAGGTTTTGAAACAGATACGATCTTCGCCAGCATATTGGGAAGCGAAGAAGAAAAACTTGATGGCCATGATAAGACATACGCCAACTTTGTTTCTGACACTGTCAGCGGCTGAAAAAAGATGGCCAGAATTAATGCAATGGTTGTCAGAAGTGTTGGAAAACAAAAAGTTGACGATTGAAGAATTGCTCAATTTAAGCGATAACAAGAAAACGTGGCTGGTCAAGCAAGATCCAGTAACTTGTGCAAGATATTTTGATTACAAAATCAAGAAATTGATGCAATATCTGAAGAGCTCTGATGGACCGTTTGCTGAATATCAACTGATCGACAGTTACCAAAGGGTCGAATTCCAAGTTCGAGGATCACCTCACGAACATATATTTTTGTGGCTAGAGCATGCCCCCAAATTTGATTCGGAACTAGAGAGCACTTGGAAGGAATGCACCACATTTATAGACAGGTTTGTGTCCTGCGAATTGGATGAATCTAATCCAAATGTTCAATTGCAAAAACACAAACACACCGATACGTGTTACAAAGGAAAGAAAGATAAGAGTTTGCAGATTTCACTTTCCAAAGCCCGTTATGCCTCGAACTGTAATTTTACAACCATTGCGAAAGGAAGAGGTGACGGATGATGTTAAAGAGGATTGGAAGAAAATCAAAGATTTAACAAAGTCCTTGTCCGTAAACCCATTTCCGTATAGTTTTGAAGACATATTAAATCAATTAAACATTTCCCAAGAACGGTACTTTACGGCAATCAAGAGTAGCCTGGCACTGCCGACAATGTTTTTGAAAAGAAACAGTTTGGAAGTTAGCCTTAACGGTTATAACAAAGATATATTGGATTTGCACGAAGCAAATATGGATATACAATTTGTGTTTGATGCCTATGGCTGTGCTTCTTACATAATTAATTACATAAGCAAAATTGATGCTGGCTTGACAAAACTGCTCAAAGAAGCTGCAACAGATGTTGGAAATGGTAACATAGGGATAAAGGACAGATTACGTAAAGTTGCGAACGTGTTTCTAAACAGCAACGTTATGTCCGCTCAAGAAGCCGCTTACCATATTGTGAGCATGCCGCTGTCTAAAAGTAGCAGACAAACTGTTTATGTAGACACATCCAATGAAGATGACGAAGAAGAAACTGAAGCAATTAATGCAAAAATATTGCGAAAGAGGTCGATGATATTGCGTTTTAGAAGATTCAAATTGAACCAAGATCCGGCCAATCACTACAGAGAAAAATTGTTGCTGTTCCTCCCTTGGCGCGATGAATCGGTTGAAATAGAGAATGTCGATCATCAAACGACATTCAATCAAAACCGAGACATTATTGACGCAAATGCAGAAAAATATTGCATCATGCATGACGATGTGTTGGAAGATGCTCTGCGAGAAGTGCAGGCACAAAGGCAACAAATCGATAATGAAGAAATCGATGAATTTGAGAGAGATAGGGTGGATAAAGATCAAGAAATCGACATATTCGAACAAGGTCGAGCAGGTGTCGATATGAAAAGTAAATCTGAAATCGTGTCAAATCGTTTCGTCACACCTAGAAAGGTATCTCACGAAGATGTTTGCAAAAAGATGCAAATGTTGAACGATAGACAGCGACAAATTGTGATGCACGTCTTGAATTGTTTCAAAACTGGCAAAACTCCTTTCAAAATTTTTTTAAGCGGAAGTGTAGGAGTCGGAAAGAGTGATAGATGCAATATATCAAACTGTAAACCAGTACTTTAATTCGATGCCGGGCGATTTAATTGATGTGATACACGTCTTGCTATCAGCTTATACCGGGAAAGCAGCATTCCTGATTGGCGGAGTGACGTTGCACACGGCATTTGCTTTGCCCGTTTCACAATATGGTGGACAAATGCCAGATTTATCATGTGGCGTTGCCAAGAACATCAGAGAAAAACTAATCAATGTCAAACTGTTAATCATAGACGAAGTTTCATTGTTGGGTGCGAGAACATTTTACCAAATTGACACGAGATTGAAACAAATAATGGGAGTCGACCAAGATTTCGGTGGAATTTCCGTATTGGTGGTTGGAGACTTGCTACAATTACCACCTGTAATGGACAGATTGGTATTTCAGATGCCGTGAATCACTCCATTGAATAACCTGGTTAATTCACCTTTGTGGGAAAATTTTCACTACTTTGAATTGACTCAAATCATGAGACAAAAAGATGAAAAGCAGTTCATTCAAGCTCTAAATAATTTGGCAATCGGGCAGATGTCGCAGCAAGACATTGCCTTGATCAACGGTAGAAAAGTGTCGAAAGAATCAGCCGTTCCCGATTCGGTCATTAGATTATATGCAACAAACGTTTTGATAACTAATTACAACAGAAAGAAAATAGATGATTTTCCCGGTGATAAAATCATTTCGGTTGCCGAAGATAAAGTGTTGGGCAAGATGAATGACGCCAAGAAAAATAAACTTTTATTATTGATGATGAATAAAAAGTTGATTGAAACGGGCGACTTGTCGTACGAAACGCATCTACAAATAGGAATTAAATATATGCTGACTGTTAACTTGGATATTGAAGATGGCCTTGTTAACGGTGTTACGGGAATTTTAAGACACATTGTGTTTTCCGAAAAGAAAGATGTTCAAATTCTTTGGTTGGAATTTTTCGAAGAAAGAGTAGGAAAACTCAAAAGATCCAAATGTCAGTCGTACATAACCGCTAACAACATAGCGGCAAATTTGGTACCGATCGAAAAACATTCAAATCGCATCAATGTCGGCAAACAGGTCGATTGCGAAGTAGTCAGAAAACAGTTTCCTCTGGTCGCAGCAGAAGCCTTGACTATTCATAAAAGTCAGGGTCAGACGTATAATCAAATCTGTTTAGACTTCAACAAAATGCAATACATGACAAGGTGTCTGCTATACGTGGCTCTGAGTCGAGTGTCAACATTGAGTGGATTATTCATACTTGGAAATTTCAAGCCACCAAAATCCCCAAAAGCAAATGATCCATTGATGATGGAGATACAAAATTTGAAAACCAACAAACAACTTGAAGTTTTTTCGAATAACGAATTTAAACCGCAAATAACAATCATATATCAAAATGTTAGATCGTTGTTGAAATACATGAAAGATATCACTTGTGATAGTTGGTACAGTCGAGGAAATATCTTGATATTTTCTGAAACAAACACGATTGCAAAGCAACATGTTCATATTGACGAATACAAATTGATTTTCCGAAGTGATGGTGATTCGATCAACAATCGTCACAGGGGAATAATGTGTTTCTCAAAGGCGAACGATATTAGTAATATTGAAATTTTACACAGCACGCAACAGTTCCACGTAAACGAAATAACCGATGCTTACATCGGACATGTCGATTTGGTTTGTTTGAAATACAATGATTTGTACGTATTGACCGGTTATAACTCTCCAGGTGCCACCGTTCAAATTGTTTCAAAACGCTTTTGATAATTTGATTGAATTTTGTAACGGTAAAACAGTCGTTATTGGTGATTTCAATTTCGACCTAAGAAATGATAATTCTGAACGCTTCAAAAAGTTCATGGAAAAACAACATTTGCATTCTTTGTTGGCAAAAAATGAGGTAACGACAAATTTAAATTCACAAATTGATGTGATCTTTTCAAATATGAATGACTATTACACGACGAATGTCTACGAAACATATTTTTCTTATCACAAAGCTATTTCTTTTTCATTGATCAACAATGACGACTTTGTGATCAACAATGAAATAAATAATATAAACATTCCTTCGAGATCAAATAAAACCAGATGGAATTCAATTCCATTTAACAATGTCTGCGCCCAAGGTGCCCTTATTACATCGCAATCGTCTCGAGTATCTTGTGATAGTTATGAGCTATGTGATATTATTGAATCGGACATTGATGAAATTATCTGTCATGAAAACGACAGTCGACAAAATGACAAAACTTTGTCTACAATACTGATTGATTTGGATGAGAGAGTGTCTCTGATTGAAATATGTAATAATGATCAACGTGAATTGGAAACGTTGCATAAATTGAACAAAGTAGAATCATGTCATAAACTTGTTAAAAGTGATATTACACCTTTTTTCGTCAAAAACGAGGTATTGACTGATAACATAATCAATAGATTTAGAGAAATATTCAACAGACAATCTATGCTAGATGAAAAATCTTTCAATATGCAAGATGTCGTTTTATCCAGACTCCAGCAATATTTTTTAGCACACACAAATGTAAATGCCTCTAATATACAATAGTATATTACATGACTAGTGGAGAAACCGAAAGATTCGCTCACGCATTTGCCAGTTTTGCACGCGAGCCGACAGGCGAGTGTGCAGAAGCAAATAAGTGAGCGAATCTTTCGGTTTCTCCACTAGTCATGTAATATACTATTGTATATTAGAGGCATTTACATTTGTGTGTGCTAAAAAATATTGCTGGAGTCTGGATAAAACGACATCTTGCATATTGAAAGATTTTTCATCTAGCATAGATTGTCTGTTGAATATTTCTCTAAATCTATTGATTATGTCTATACTTATTTGCTTCTGCACACTCGCCTGTCGGCTCGCGTGCAAAACTGGCAAATGCGTGAGCGAATCTTTCGGTTTCTCCACTAGTCATGTAATATACTAATGATCACAGGGATGAAAGTGACATAGGACATTGGCTTTGCTCATATTACGATGGCGAAAAGATTATTATCTACGACAGTCTCAATCCTAATTCAATTGCTGGTTGTATTCAATCTTGTCTCGATAATATTTATCCGCACAAACCAGAAATTGAAATCAGTCGAGTGCAACGTCAACCAGACGGAATACTTTGTGGCTGGTTTGCAATTGCATTCGCAATAACTTTATATCAAGATGAAAATCCTTCAACCAAACGATATAATGTCGGATTGATGAGAAAACATTTGTTGAAAATGTTGGAAAAGAATGTTTTTGAATCATTTCCGTAAAAAAAACATTTCACTTCAAGAAGGTCGCAATCTTTCTAAAATATGAATAAAGTGCAGTTTACGTTATGCGATTTTGCTTACGATTTTACATACGATTTCTCTTGTGTGACTGGTTTTGGTGGTTTTCTATTCACGATTTCGTTTGTCAGTTCATCTTCAAGTCGAACTGTATAACGTGAACTTCGAAATATTTGCTTACGGCAACTTGGAAGCAAAATCGTAAACAAAATCGTAAGCAAAATCGCAAAACGTAAACTGCACTTAATATACACATCACAATAACTTTTGTTAAGTATGTGTACTGCTATTTTCGATAAAGAATAGCTATGATACATTAATAATAAAATGTATATTAATTCAATAACAGCCTAGCGTTTGTCCAAAGTATTATTAAATATTTATATATATTTAATATCAAGCTAGCACCATCAGAATGAAAACTATTCTGAAAGAGTGCAACAGCCATTATGTCCAGTATATTCAAAACTTATAGCCATCCAAAAGGAATAACAGACCAAATGTAAAAAAATCACTCAAAAAAATATTGACACATAATTCCTTTAGGTGGCTATACGTTTGGAATATACTATATCAAGCTAGCACCACCAAAAAAATACTTTGCGAGAGTGCAGCAATCATGATACAGTTTCTAGCACCATCAGAATGAAAATGATTCTGAAAGAGTGCAGCAACCATTATAATGCAGTATATTCAAAACTTATAACCACCCAAAGGAATAACAGTTCAAGTGTTAAAGTATAGAGTAACGTCCGTTTGTAATCCATATTATGGTGACTTTCTCTGGTCTGTTAGTCCTTTAGGTGGCTATAGGGTCTAGGACTTTTCGTCGCGAGCGTTTCGTCGCGGCCGTTTCGCCGCAGCCGTTTCGACGCGCACCCATTTTAACGCAAGCGTTTCGACGCAAGGATTATTAGACGCAAGACCCATTAACCGCGATCACTTTCGACGCAAGACCAATTAGCCGCGGCTCTTATCGTCGCAGAACCTATTAGCCGCGAAAACTAATCTTAATTTAGATAGGTGAATTGAATAATCCGATAAGTTGGTATAATATTGATATAATATTTTTCTAGATACTTGTAAGTAGACCAATTTCATAATAACTCAGGAGATGGACTGTTTTTTGGGTATTTTGTGTCCTTAAATTAAACAAATGCTACTTTATGCTTATTAACCGGTTTCAACCTTATATGTATATTGGCCTTCACCAGAATCTAAAAATTGATAATCATAAGAAAAAATACATCAAGACATCAACAACTCACCTACCAACAAGCTACTATTATTGTAACATCTAACATCTAACCATAATTTATAATGAAACACATTGGCGGAAGTAAAACAATATAAGAACAATAAAAAACTTCAGCAAACTGCAGTCAAAATGTCACAATAAAATCGGACAATATGAATTCACCCTTAAAAATCATAAACAATACACAATATAATTTAGGTATAATCTCTTTCAACAGTTCTAATCTATAAATAAATAAGTACAACATCACACATTCACTCAAGCACAGATCTGTCTTAAAACAATAAAATATATAAGGTTGAAAGACTAATTTCACTTTAAAAAAGAAATTAAAATAAATTAAAAACTAACCTAATATTAATTAAGTAATTTGTTTTAATAAAATAATAAATAGTTTTTTTTGCTTTTAAAATTATAAATAATTAATTTTGCGGCTAACAGATCTGCGGCGAATTGATTTTGCGGCCAACAGTCCTGCGGCGAATTGATTTTGTGGCCAACATTCCTGCGGCAAATTGTCCATGCGACCAAATACATTAAACTACTAATACGTACAACTTCGCCAAATTGAGGGAATATTCATAAGTGGCGCCACCTACCAGCCGAGTTGGTACTGATATTACTTAAATGCGTGCTCTTGACGTAATAATATGTCACTGTCACTGTTTACAACTAAAGTGAATTTGACTGAAAGCACTAAACAAATAATTTTATGCGAATTAAATTTTATGAAATGTCAAATAAAGTTGGTGCAATGTCCAATGTGCTGTATCCAGCTGTAATCATTACAAACAACAAAGTGGATGAAGCAAGTCATTTTTAGAAAGAAGTTTTTTAAATTTGTTCTAAAAACTGAAAACATTAAATTACAAAAACTTTCCCACAGTAATTACAACTGCACTTTTAATTTTTCTTAGCATTCTTTTTCTAAAGTTGCGATTTTAAAGCTCATTTCAAAATGTCATTTACAACGAAAAATTGGAATTTTAATGAAAACAAATTGTACCTTACCGAGAAATTCCGCGCCGATTGCAATTAAATTCATAATATAGATAGCTACTCTGTCTACTCGGATAATTCCTCATCAAAATCAATCAAAATGATACATGATGGCCTTAAGTTTTCTCATTTGAAAGCCCAAGTTCCAACTCGTATGGTAGATGGCGCGAAAGAGCCTGATACCCAAAAAATGCTTGAAAACCCGCGAAGTTGTACGTATTAATAGTTTAATGTATTTGATGCGACCAATAAATTTTGCGTCAAAATGGTTATGCGACGAACCGGCTGCGGCGAAACGGCCGCGACGAAACGCTAGCGACGAACTATCTCATTCCCGGTGGCTATACGTTTGGAATACTCTATATCAAGCTATTAGCACCACCAAAAAATACTTTGCGAGAGTGCAGCTATCATGATATAATCGATTTCGCTCGATTAAATTTTATCTACTAAAACTATTTTATTTGTTTAAGCATTTTAGCAAGGATCATAGACAATTTTGCAAATACAACGTTACATGCACGGAAAGTGGTGTAAAAGAAACTGAACGAGGGTCAATGGTAGCGAGGGGCTGCATGGCGTCACATCTCCCAAAAGTAACCATTTTGGGATGTAGAAAAAAATCATATTTAATTGTTTGTACAAATTTTTGCTTACCAAGTTTTTGAATACTTTAGACAAACTGCAGAACCAGTAAGTAATTTTATATTTATAAAGCAAAATAATTTTTAAATACATTTCCAACAATTTTTTACAGATAAACTTGACGGATATAATATCGCTTGCTTTTAAATACCAATAATCCTTTTCAAATTCATAATTTTAGTTTTGTGAAGCTTGATTCTGAAAGTGACAAGATTAGCTAACTGTCGAGACAAACAAAATATCGTTGCATATACAGGTGAAAAATTAAAATTTTCATATTCATACACGGAAAAAACTAAATGTTATTATTTAGTAAGATTTCTACTAATTTTTAATGTTTTAAATAATAACCGGGAACCAGCCTCGGAATATGTTACTTATTATTACTAATTCAATAAAATATTTTATATTAAAAGAGAAAAAATACAGAGTCACGCTACAAATTTTAAAGTTTCAAATAATAAAATTATCCATTTTCACGAGTAAAATTTAATACAAAATAAGTATATTTCCATACGTACATAAGAATATGTGACAGGGACCAGAGTAAATAATAACTCTCAACCTTTAAATTTTAATGTTTCAAACACTAAAAATCTTCAGGTTCGATATAATATAATTTCACTTGTAAAAATAATTTTTTAAAGAATATAATTATAGTAAATATTCTAATCTACATTTAAAATTTCGTAGTTTCAAACAATAAAAATTAACAATTCTATCGGTAAAATATTTACTTATAAAAATATAGTAATTACCGTTTACTATTGCACTTTTTAAATATTAATAAATTATTTTTTTATTATGTATATCTGTGAACATGATAAAAAGTAACTTGTCAAATAAAATAAATAAATAATACATAAGAATATTTTTTAATAATTTTTATTTAAGAAAATAATATCTATTCTATACCTACCTAATAATACATTTTCCATAAAATAAAAAAAATTATAATAAACAAACATTAATGATGATAAAATAACTTATAGTAAGTAATTAATAATAAACATTAGTTTTAATGCTAAATACTTTGGAACAATTACATACAAATGACATTTTAAAAAATACTCAAAATAATTTTACAATATGAATGTTAAAAAATACTGATAATATAATACGGAATAAATATATAATAAAAATTGAAGTAAAAAATTAAAACTAAGAAAAAAATAGAATATATAAAAATAATATTAAAAGCGGAGTTAGTTTTTGAGATAAAAATCAATACTGAGCTCACCGATTAAAGATTTTACCAAAGTCGGAATCAGTTGGCTAGGTTGAATTCCTAATTTGAAAACAGCCTGTTCAATGAAGATCCAGGCTGATTTTGCTTCCGGAGGGTACTGTGCGTTTAAAGCCTAGTAAGTTTTAAATGCAGCTTCTACGGCTCGGGCACTGGATCCAAAATCGTATTGTACTTCATTAATAATAACATGAGACGAAATTATATTATTGACACATCCAACGATTACTGGCCGTGGTTGGAGTGGTAGGTTGTAGTTGGCCAAAGTGTTTTGCAATCGATTTAAAATTACTAAAACATCATTAGCTGTCTGTGGAGTTAAAAATTATGAATTAATTGATTGTAAAATACAAAATCGATTTAACAGCAACATTGCCTATAATTTTAGTTTATATGAATTTTTTTAATTTGTCACGCTGTTTTTGACTGAGCAACTTAAACAAGACTCTGTAAAATGCAAAAAATATTGTCATCCATATCTCGGACACGGTGAAAATAATTAAAATAATAATAAACATTTTTTCTTGTAAGTTTTATTCTCTACATTTTTGTTCCTATGCATTTTTCTATTTTATCGCATCATTTCCGAGATATAGATGACAACATTTATTGTCTTCTGCAGAGTCTTTTTTAAGTCGCTGACAGTCAAAAACGGCGGGACAAAATAAAAAATTCATATGAACAAAGTTGAAGGCAATAAAATTTGTAATAAAAATTGTCATAAAAGTTTTGCTGTAAAATCGATTTTTATATGAAAAAAAGCGGCTTCAAAATGTCCAATTTACATTGTTAACATAGGAGTGTCCGGATATTTTCGTTACTCACTGTATGTAATTCGTTAAATAAAGTATCTCGGTTATCCGTGGTTTTCATTTATCCGTGCAATCCCTCCCCACCATTACTCCGGATAAACAAGATTCTCCTATAAAAATAAATATCTATAAAATTAAATATTAAAATATATTTTTATACAAAAATAAATGGAAAAAGAATAAATAAGTGATACCTACATCACTATCTCTGGCGGGATTTCTGCCGTGCAAAGGCAAAACAATCTAATCCCAAAAATTGCGATTTTGAGGTTTTAATACCGTTGGATTGTTGGATAGCAACTTTTTGGTGTGTATCTGTACACTATTTTTCGTGGATGTAGATGTGAATAGTTGTAATACACTAACATAATATTATCGGCTTACAGGTAAAACAAGTATGATTTGCGGCATAATGAAAAACTTAAAACTGTAATTTTAGTTTAACATGAAATTTCATGACTTAAAAGATTTTACCAATCAATAGAATGGAAGAAAATATATAGGATAGTGTCAATAAGTCAAAAATGAAAAAAAATGACTTAGTCTGTTTTGCTTGTAAGCCGATGTATTATAGTTTCGAGCGTGGTTTCGAGAAAAACGCTTTTCTAACTTACAATTCTAGCAGAATTATTATCTTGATCCATTAACAATTTTTCTATACAGTTACTATATTTTATAGTACTTACTATCCCAAATTTCTTCACCATCATATAATTTGACCTTTTCTTAATACGTGTACAGCTCTAACTCAAAAGCAGACAAATATGTGATTTACAACAACTATTCACATATTCTCAAATTAAAAAATTAATAACAATTTTTTCTTGTAAATTTTATTCCCTACATTTTTGTTCCTATATGCATTTTTCTATTTTGTCGTATCATTTTGGAAATAATATATACTAGATGACAATAGTTTTTAAATTTTACAGAGCCTTGTTTAAGTCGCTGTAAGTCAAAAACGGTGCGACAAAATAAAAGATGTATAGAAACAAAATTAAAGCTCATGAAATTTGCAACAAAAAATCTTTAAAAAGTTTTGCTGTAAAATTGTTTTTTATATGAAAAATGTTCAATTTACATTGGTAGGTAACAAAGGAGTGTCCGTATTATTTCGAGTCACTGTAACTTTTTGAGATTACGCTGTTTTGCTTTGGCACGGCAGATTTGCAAGTCGTCGTTTTTAATTATTTCTGAAATTTTTAATATAGAAAGTAAAAATCTGATTATATTATGTTGTTGTTTCAACACTGCTTCGAGAAAACCAATTTCTTTTACGTTTTCTTAGATTGAATAAAGTTCCGGGAAGTACAAAAGAATATAATTTGTTTTAGTATATTATAAATAATTAATATTTTGATTACTTACCTATTAATTCTTCGATAACCTTTTTTCACTAAACTGGTGACACTTTATGGCGCAATGTTCTTGCAAAACGCGTACTATTAAACCGTTATTAAAATTAAACTATGTGTCTAAGCTCATTATTTGCGGAGGAAGGGACAGAAAATCACGTTTCAAACATGAAAAATTATAATGTAAATAATAAAATTGATGAGTTCGAAATATACTTTTTACAGTTTGAAGATAATAATAAGTAGAAAGAGAATTTAGTTTTGTATATAAAACTTACTATTTCATTTAATAAATTTTTATGGAGCTCATTAGTAATATTTAATAATTTTTTAAATATTAATTATACTTTAGAATTCATTATTTAACATTGAAAAAGTTTTATTTAATATTGCTTTTATATAAAATATAAGATCTGCAGATGTAAATTTTTTTTATATGTAATATATTACAAAATTTAGTTTGACTTATAATTTTATGTTTTGCTAATTAGATTTTTTACCTTTCAGACCACAAATTTTTACTTTGTAAACGATAAATATTGGAATTTTTACTTATTAATTATTACAATTTCACTTTTTTAATAAGCACATTGTAATTTTTCAATTTTATAATACTACTTCTTTGCATATAAACTCAAAATTCCAGCGTTCAAATAATGATTATTGTGAATTAATTGCCAAAACAACAATATTATTGTTCGAAATAGTAATAGTTAGTGTCATTCCTACTATTTATTAAACATTAATCTTTACTTAGTATAATTCAGTTTTTTCCGTGTACATACAATTATTATACAATAATTATTTCAGATATTTATGTAGATATTGGTGAACATTTTTTGTAATATCAACCTCAAGTTGGAAATGATCTCAACTTGACTTTAAGCAAGTAGTGTGAAAAAGGTTTTCATCAATTTAACACAAAAAAAATGTGTCAAATTTTCTAAGATAATTTTTCGTTTTTGTTTTTTTTTAAATTTTTATGTTAGTTGTTTATTTATGTTTGTCTTTTGTGCTTATTTATTCATATTAAAAGTTTTCATTCATATTATTCTTATTCATATTCATATTAAAAGTCCTTTTTATCTTTACATGTTCGTGTGTTTGATGATAACAAACATGTGTTTGATGATATTATTAACCAATAGTATTGCGCGCGGTCGTAAGCTAATGATAGAATGCTAGACATCTTGTCCAACTTCCTCAGTTTCAAGTGCGAAAGAAATTTACTTAAAATTGCTAAACCCCAATCAGTAACCGCGAAAATCCCAAAACTCATTAACTTCCTCACAACCAGCTTTCAAACTCCTGGCGTCGTGTTACAACAACAAAAATTGTGCTTTTTTTTATTTGTGTGTATATCCTGGAGGAGCTTCCAAAAAAAGGATGCAAGTTTTATTTACTAAATGAAATAAATTCACCAGCACGTCTGACAGCCGCAAGAATGATTAAAACAATAACCCTATTATTTTGTTTTAAGATTTTCAATGGATTATTAAGTTACTGATAATTGACATAGATTTGATCACTTTTACACGTAATTAATATAAATGAATAAAAAATATTGTACATTCTATATAATAAAAAATGTCGTCACTTCTGCTGCTATACCTCCAATCAAAAGTACCTACACCAGATTAACGAAATCTGTTAAAGATTTTAGGAGATTTGTTTGGTGTATATAGTAGTCGTCAAGTAACTTTAAGTCTCAACATAATTCTAATTTCGGAGAGATGATCGAAAATGATATTTTATTTCGACCCTGGTATCAAAGTTCTCCCGAGAAAGTGCTAGTTAAAAATTACAAAAAAAAATTCGGAGATTGTTTAGTAAATGGAAAATTATAATTAAATTAATACTTTTAGCACTACCTATAGCTTGTATTGTTTTGAATTTTTTGAACTTTCAGTTATATCTTTATCACTGACGCGCATGAATGCATTAACGAGAATCTGGTTTGTCCCCCCCCCCCCATACTATTGCCGCCATTTTGTTTAAAATTATATAAAAATATAAAGACACCGCAATATTATCTATTTATTCTGTTGCAAAAAGATGTCTAACTATTGTATCTCACAGTAGTGGAGCAGACTTGAATCACGACGTCTATAATTGATCTTTTCTTGTGATCAAGATAGATTTCTAATTCTTAATTGAACAACATAAATAAACTGATTCTGAATGCAATAAAAATTATTTGTTTATCAGTGGTATTTATAATTTTCATATTTTACTTTACTTAATCCATCCTTTCTGGAACATGGAGTCGATGTGCTTGTTTTCTATTGTATTATTGACCGTTCAATGCAAAAATATTATTCTTTAAAGAAATGCTGAATTTGCGGTTGAATTCAATTGGACAAACCTTACAGAATTATATTATGATGGTGAAATTCCCATTGTAATGGTCAAAATTAAGATGCACATGCCAATTACTACAAAATTTGATCACCATTACACATGGCATTACATACAGCACACAAATTTTCAATCGTTATTAAATTATTTAAATACTGATAACTGTCAGATTAATTATTAAATTTTCGAACGTATGTCATAATTTTCTACAAGCCATCTAACAAATTTTCACAAAAAATAGATAAATTAAGATTTCAGTTAATATTTTATGTAATTTTCTTACTTTTACATTTAGCTCAATTATCTTCTCACCAATACTTGTACTTTAAAAGCTTTATTAGCACACAAAATTTGAAGAAAATCGGATGTACATTTCCGGAGATGTGATGACATTTTCATTTTTTAAGTTTATTTGATTGTGGTAGCCCTAGCAAAGATTTCTCTGCCAAAACCTTATTTTCACCACTAGAGCCCACCAGACACACGTCCAAAAGGTTTTATTGCTATCGACGCAGAAATGCCGAAGAAAATCGAGGGACAAAGACTTCTTGCAAGATTTTGAAAAAAAAGTAATCTTTTTTTTTCAGGTTGAATTACTGATTTTTATCAAATAGTTTTATATGCTGCCAAGTCCTAGGGGGTCATTCTTCCTACATTCAAAATTTGTTTGAGATCCCTTCAGTACTTGATGAGTTATTGACTCTTGAAGTTTCAACTTTGACAGCTTGTAATTTTTGACAGATGACAGATAAAAAGTTAATTTTACCTATTCTGGATAAAGCTTTTTAAGGGCTTTAAAATAACCTATCGCAAGGCAAAATCGTTTTTAAAAATCTTGTGTCATTTTCTTGTAGTGGCACTCCTGATTGACAGATCGTGACGAAAACCTTATTTTCACCTTTCTACCGTGAACCCTACTACCATACCAAATTTGGTCGTTATTGGTTGAACGGTTCAGGAATAAAGCGAGAGACAAAATATGACGACAGACAGACAGACTGACCGACCGACACAGAAATTTTTTTTTAATTCTTTGCAAATCTTGACGTTTCTAAACACGGTGATCTCGAAAATGTTTAAAAAAAAATTTGAAATTTTTTTTCGATTACCTTACCTCCAAAAAAAATATTTTTTTTTATTGGAGGTAAAAAATGGTTCTTATATTCAGATTTGAACCTATAATAGTTTTAATTACTTTGCTTGTAATCTGATCCTATATAATTGCGCCACGAACCTCACGTTGTTAAATTTGACTCAGACTGTAAGTTAAAGAAGATAAACAAGATAAACATTCACAAATTTAATTTTTTCAAAATTGGCCAAAAATTGCGTAATATAGTACATACCAAACAAATCTCTCGAAATGTTTAACAGATTCCGTTAAAATTTGGTGTACTTTTGATTGAAGGTATAGCGGCAGAAGTGACGACATTTTTTCATGTTGAATTCCTGATTTTTATCAAATGATTCCATATGCTGCCAAGTTCTGTGGAAGCAATGTTCCTACATACAAAATTTGATTGAGATCCCTTTAGTACATGATGAGTTATTCACTCTTGAAGTTTCAACTTTGACAGCTTATAATTTTTGACAGATGACAGATAAAAAATTAATTTTACCTATTTTGGATAAAGCTTTGCAAGGTCTTTAAAATAACCTATCACAAGTCAAAATTGTTTTTAAAAATCTTGTGTTATTTTCTTGTAGTGGCACTCCTGATTGACAGATTGCGACGAAAACCTTATTTTCACCTTTCTACCGTGAACCCTACTACCATACCAAATTTGGTCGTGATTGGTTGAACGGTTTAGGAATAAATCGAGAGACAAAATATGACGACCGACAGACAGACAGACCGACAGACTGACACAGAAACTTTTTTTTATTTTTTGCAAATCTTTACGTTTCTGAACACGGTGATCTCGAAAATGTTTAAAAAAAATTTGAAATTTTTTCTCGATTACCTTACCTCCAAAAAAATATTTTTTTTTTGATTGGAGGTAATGAAACACTTTTACTGTGTAAACGGATGCCGCGTTTACAACGTATCGGCTATGGAGTGTCTCCATTGTGTACAGTGTAGCGTCCTTAATTGTGGTCTGAAACAAAAAAATCAAAATTTTTTTAACTTTATGATAGTAGCTTCTATGTGACAATGATATTTATCGAAGAAAAGGTCGGAATGACATTTTTTTTCATATGTAGTGATCCATAATTAATTAATCCTTTAATAATAATTAATCCTTTAATCCGATTAATTACCAACTGACAAAGTTTATTATGCAAGTAAAATTATACATTAAATAAAAGGATCCTTTCAAAAGGAAATGTAGTAACAATTAATAATAGGGATAACTATCCCTAAACATAGTTTGAAATTAAAATGGTTTTTTTTTCGTTAAAACATCGACTTTAAAATATGAAAACAAATATTAAAAAATTTTTTTTTCAAAAATCAATTGTCAAATAGAAGAGAATTTAAAAATGAGTCGTCACAAAGCCCGATTGGTTCAGTACAGCTTTCTCAATCGTGTACACAAAGTCGAAAAAAAGTGTTTCGAGTAAAACGCGTTTAAAGTTTTTAGCACCTAATCTTAATTAATTAAAATAAAAAAACCTAATTAAAATCACATACATTCGTAAATATGGCAGCTATCAGCATAAAATACGGTTGCTGTTTAACTGGTTTCTTGCTCTCGGAAGCAAGGATTATTTGTCCTGTCCGAAAGCATTTTACTAAGAAATCAGTGTGCAATGTTCGTCTGGATAGAGCAATACGTACTCAAACGTTTTCCAGTTTTGCTTCCCGTTGCTCGTTTGTTTAAATATCTACTTATATAGTAAGCGACTCAAGTTCAAGTAACTTGATATATTTTTCGAAATCCCTCAAGGGCAATATAAATATTGGGTATTTTTTGAGTTCGTCACATTTCGAAAATCCGAATTTATATAGTAAAAATGTATTACCAACTTACAATTTAATCCATACATAATTTTTCTATTTCATTTTTAAAGATAATCCTACACAAAAACCTTCCCCAAGTCCTACTGAGTAAGTGTGCCAAGTTTGGTTGAAATCAGTCAGAGTCCATGAGTTATTAAAAGACGAACAAACAAACTTTCATTTTTATATAATAGATTTGTAAAAACTTCGGTTCTTCCTGCTTTGTTGGAAATAGGGAACCCACTGCATGGTACACCTGGCCTTGAATTTTAAACGTAGGCATAAAATTCCCATGCCGTATCTCGGTAGCAACGAACGATGTCATTTGAAAAGCCGAGTTGTACTTTCGCATATTTTTAAGAAAATCATGCTAATTATAGTGAGTGCCAAGTAATAAACTCTTTAACGGTTCTGGTGGTTCAAGAACATCTAGTAAAATTTTTCTACTACAACAACATAGGCCAGTGCTTCTTTTTTCCATTTCAATGCATGACGGTAGTTGCAGCTGAAAGTCATGGTTCCAATAGAAACGTGAGAATCAGCTGAATAATGGTGACATCATAATTTAAATCCAGACATTTCCCTGCTTGCCCATGGAACCAAAAGAAAGATTTCATTTTCGACTTCTATACCACGCAAATGATCATCACCATTAACTCTTATTGGTACTTGGATTTGCTGTGAAATGGGATACTGTGCTCGCTCAGAAGTATTAAGAACATTTCTGTTATCGGTACTTGCGTTTACTCTATTAAGACGCTGTCTTTTAGCAACCGTAGTATAACGACCAAGATTTGATTTTCTACAAATAAATATTAAAATTTTGAATAAATTCAAATTTTAATATATCAAAATCGACCGTGTTTGATAAAACATAAAAACCAAAAGGTAAAGTGGCTTCAGTCGAATGATTCATCTTTTTAAGATGAATACTTTCTCCTTCATGCAATATCCTTCATACTCTCTCCATTGCAGGGCGCCCGACGTGGTATGCGCTTCTTCAAGTTATGAGCAATGCTATTGTAGGTTGGTGTCTTGACAATGTTCGGTATCGTTGTTGGCACTGTGCAACCGATAAGACAAATCCCGTAATGGGTAATGTCAAAGCTCGAGTGTTGCTCTAAGTTAACACGATCCTTGTTTTTGTCAAACCATCTGCATTTTGCATCTCATGGAAGGTGGCAATTACTGCAGTTTGGTGCCCAAAAATCCTTTGGCTGGGTATACGAAGAAGAAAGTATTCATCTTAAAAAGATGAATCATTCGACTGAAGCCACTTCACCTTTTGGTTTTTATATTTGATTTTCTCTTCACCATTTTAAATTTTTGATTATGTATAAAAGATAATTTATC
The DNA here is from genome assembly GCA_958510845.1 of Cantharis nigra. Lineage (NCBI taxonomy): Eukaryota > Metazoa > Arthropoda > Insecta > Coleoptera > Cantharidae > Cantharis > Cantharis nigra. Next base: position 48,870,161 of record OY294028.1, read on the forward strand.
TTATATAATAAATTTTGTAAGTTGGTATTATAGGATTAATGGATTAATCTAGGATTAAAATCCAGTTTAGAAAAAATGTGAGAACTTGATTTTTTATTAACTTACAAACGCGGAATTAGGTTTAAAACTTGCTCTGCGATGTACTCTATCATTTAAAAAAACAATCAAGTCAATCCGTTCAGTACTTTCGAAGATAACCCGTGACAAAAATATACATTTCACATTTATATATATAGATTATATTATATAGATATAGATTAATATTATTTTCTTATATTATATATAATATTGACTACTTTGCAAGGTGTGGTAACTAAAATTGACAAAGGAAGAGCTCTTTAATCAATAGCAAGAGTGAATGTAACTTCCTCTCTGTTCAGTGTTCTTGTTCGCTAATGTTAATGAGGCATAAAAGTTGAAAACTTTTCAACCCCATTTTATCAGAAGTTAGTGTTTGTTTGCGATGATAAAACGCAACTTTTGCATATTCGTCTTATACAAAAATGTCTTACCCCACTAATAATCTGGTCGAATTTGAATTAAATGTTAATGCTGACACAGCCCCTTGATCCCTTATATTTAAATCGTGACAACACCAAGATAATCTTTGTTCCGAATCAAAAGTTAAAGTAAACCCATGAGATGTTCCTACGGCCACTAATTTAGCACTATTAGCAATAACAGTTGGCAATCCAGCATCAACACGATCCTAAAAATTATTTTGTTCTTATGAAATAATTACAAATTAAATTTTATTATTACTAACCCCAGCTGAAGAAACTTGTGACGAAATTCCTTGTAAAATTCCATGGTACAACATTGAACGACATTTCTGATTTAAACTTTGTAAGGAATGAAGCGATGCATTATCACTACTTTCTTCTGATTCTAGTTCCCACAGAACACTTTCCAATGTAGGTGGTATAACAGTTGGAATGTCATATTCAACATCATTCAACTAAAAGAACTTCTCCATTAAAATTTACATAAAATACTAGATAAAATACAAATGTAAGGTTACCTCTTTAAAATCCAATAATAAATCAACAGAATCTCCAATTGTTACAGAATTAGTTTCAGAGTCCATTCTAATGCAATGCAATTATGGGCATGATAATTTCTTTATAATACGAAAGGGGAGGTTATTTTTGTTTACCTTTTTATATGAAACAGTAGAAAAAATAATGTCTCCAGTAACGCCTGCCGGTAGAATTGGGTGACCGAGGGCAAGAAACATACAGTGGCGTACTCACTGCAGATAATATAAAATTAATTAATAATATAAAATAACTGCAGATGATCAGAAAATTTCACAAGGTGTTACATAGGAAAACACTTACTTCAAATTTTTTTCAATTACAAATTGTCGTTTATTATTTCTTGACGTTAAACGTCAAAAATTTTATAGGTTATTTTTGAAATCAACCAATGAGAACACGTTACGTGCGTGAACTTGGCTCTCCTTTTTTCGAAATTTTAGTTTTAACTTGTTGTTTTGGATTGTTTTTCGTTGGTCAGAAATTAATCCTTTATTTTTAGGTTTTGACCGAGGCACAGTGGTCTACCGTTCACTTTTACGGGGACATTTAACCCAAAATTTAATTGTTCAAATTTTGGAAATTTTTGTAGAAAATTTAAGTTAGATAGTCACCCTATTCTAGTCCATAAAAACAAGCACAATTTTTAGTAGCAGTCTGGTGGTAATGCTAAACAAATATGAGTGATAATTCTACTCATGTATAAAACAATGCATAAGAAACGTCAAACGTCAAAGTTTACTAATGGATAAAAATTGTATTAAGGAAGTAACAGAAATGCAAGTGGATAAATTTAGCGGATATTGTTTTGTTTACCTTTTTTGAAAGACAGCCAAAGTGAAGTTTTAAGTTTAAATAATTTTATGCGTATTTATGCACCATTCGCGGAATTATCTTATCAAATACAACTCTAGCTTTGATTTATATCCTGATAATTTTTAATTTCTGAACACTCATACGTGCTTTTAAAATTTGGCTCGAGAAAACTGTTGGTTAGACAAAATCACTCGAGCAATCTCGCTGACGCTCGATCGCGCTCGTGATTTTGTCAACCAAGTTTTCTCTCGTTAAATTGATAATCACGTATTCGTTGAAATTAAAAATTATCCGGATAAATCAAAGCTCTTGTGGTATTGCTTCCGACTATTTTACTCAGCTGTCATTAGACCAATGGAATGAAAAAACAACGAAACATTCAACCAATAGCAATCGAATTGCAGCGACAATTTTTTCAAGTTTATTTTAAAGCAAATATAAGCGACAATTTTTTTTTAACTTCAATATTTAAATAATAAATATTATTTACTTAATAAACTTGAAAAAAATTGCGCTTTTAGCAGTAATTCAAATTAGAATTTTGTAAATCTACAAATTAACCTCCTATTTTATTCGTGAAATAGTCTAAATAAATATCCCCTCGTGCATTTCAAATTAGTAGACAATTTGAATGCACTTGGGATATTGTATATGAAAATAAAATATTCATTCAGTCACATTTTGTTGTTGCTATTAATTGAATTTGTTCTCATTGTTTTAAGACGTTTTTACTAGATTTTTCTGTTTATTTATGTTTAACAATGGTTGATGATCCAATAGCTATATAATTAAGATATTTTTATATGTAGTTAAAATATATTTTTTCGGAATTAAATAAAAAATTACATTTTTGATTCTATGATTCAAATTTCAATAGAATATATAAAAAAAAGTCCACTTTCTTCCAAACTGAAAATTATTTTATAATAATACTTACTCACTTACCTATCCAGAAATAATATTCCAAATGTGCGGAGAGGTGCGACATTTATCGAATACAGCAAAAATATGTTAATTTTTAGTCCAGTCATTTTAGATTAATTTTCAGCAAATAAAAGCATTAATCGGTAAAGATCTGAATTTTGGTATACATATTTATTGCGGGTTCCTGTTAAACATACTAAAAGTCCCCGTCGAAATCTGTTGCGCTTGAGCCGTCATCTTGGAAAAAAGGTACACTTCTTCAGTTTTTGGTCTGTATCTCGGCAAATTGTGCTGATACAAAAAAAAAGTTTAAGTAAAAATTGTAGTTTATTATATATCCTTTAAAAAAGTCGCTATACATTTTTTTGTATCTCTAATACTTTAGCTGTAATTCGACGTTGCATACAGATGGTCTTTTTGCAGTTTTGTCGTTTCAATGCAGTTAATTTATTTTTTCATGGTGGTAAATCCTTTACATTTAACACTAACCATTTCTCCAGTATAAAGAGGTGTAAGAAAGATATGCGTCGCTTAAAGTTTCGTCACTAGTAAGCATGAACATCGTGCAAAATGCATCTCCCTTCTAAAGTAAAGTAAAGCTAAAGTATTGGAGATACGAAAAATGAATATTAACTTTTTTTTTTTAAATTTAATAAACTACAATTTTTACCTGAACTTTTTTTTTGTATCAATCCAAGTTGCCGAGATATAGACAAAAAACTAAAATAGTGTACCTTTTTTCCAAGATGGCGGCTCGAGCGCAACAGATTTCGATGGGGACTTTTAGTATGTTTAACAGGAAGCCGTAATAAACATGTGTACCAAAATTCAGATCTTTACCGATTAATGTTTCGTTTTTATCTAATTTTACTGGACTATTTAAAAATAGTAGATTGTCTTATTCGGATTAAAAGTGAAACTTTGTTTGACAAGCAATATTTGTATTTGCAAGGCGGAGCGCTAACAAAGATACTTTTAATCCAAATGAGATATACTATTTTTTATCCAACCCCAAATTAAAAACTACGTACATCATTAATAATGCGAAATTTAAATTACTTCACACATTTTGTTTGAATATTCGTGTAGTGAAAATCCAGTAACTTGAATTTTTGTTTTTTTATATTAAGTTGCCATAGTTTTGTTTACAAAATAACATAATTTATTATCAAGAAAGTAAAATTTAAATAATTTCTAATAATGTTTGAAGACGATTCATGTAATACACCTCCAGATGTGAATGAAACTGCAAAAGAAGTGATTTCAGATTTATTGCCATCCAAGTCACGAGAGATTTATGAATTTGCATACAACCGTTTTGTGCGATGGTGTAACGAAAAAAATATAGAATCCTATTCGGAGAACGTTTTATTGGTATATTTTTCGAATTTATCTAGTACAATGAAATGTTCAACACTTTGGTCACAATATTCCATAGTTAAAGCAACATTAAACCTAAAAAATAACGTGGATATTAGAAAATTTTCAAAATTACGTGCATTTTTAAAAAAGCAAAATAACGGTTACACACCTAAAAAATCTCGAGTTCTAACAAAAGAACAAGTGGACGAATTTCTAATCAAAAGGCAAATGAAGATCAATATTAATTTAATGATTAAGGTAAACTTAAAATATTAAAAACTGAATTAGCATCTAAATTTTATATATTTTTTTAGGTCGTTTTAATATTTGGAATTGCCGGCGCATGTCGTTGCGACGAATTAGTTCACTTAACTACTAATGACGTCGAAGATGTTAAATCTGCTCTCATCGTCAAAATTTTGAAAAGTAAAACCAACAAATTTCGGTCTTTCACGGTAATGGGTGAAAATTATATAAATTTTTATAGAAGATATATTGTTCTTCGTCCTAAAAATTATGAAGCAAGACGATTATTTATAAGATACCAAGGTGGAAAATGTTTTCGTGCAGTAGAAGGGATACATAAAATTAGTAGTGTTCCACAAGAAGTGCCAAATATTTAAATTTACGTAATATAAGTGAATATACTGGGTACAGTTCATGTACAGTTTAAGCCGAACTTCGGAGCAAACGCTAGTTATTAGAACGAACTCTGATTAATGCGCATGCTCGCGTGAGTCTCGTACTGCTCTCATAGCTACTAGTTTGAAATTACTTAGCAAGTGCATTTTACCGCTCTTTTCTGGTTTTGCTTTTATTTGTATTTTCGTTTTATATAATAATTATAACAACCAACAGCTATTACTTGCTAACTGATCACTTTATTTCTTGTATTTATCATTTTCTGCGTTGTAGGTTTATTAATATATGATATTAAAAATATTGCTAAATTATCTAAGGTTTAATGTACTTTTTATGAGTGTTTTAGGTTATATCTTATTTCTTATGTTCATTCTTCAAATGACAAAAATTAACTTTGTATCGCACTTGTTCATGCTTTTCAAGGAATTTATTTATGTCATTCACTTAATATTGTAATATTCACTTTAGACATTTGAATTTACCGGGTTATTAGATATTCATAGTACGACACTATATTTGAAAGCACCATCTGTGGGAGGGTAACAGAAGAATATTTAAGAAAAGAGGGGGTTGTTAACTATTACGGGAGTTGAAAACGGCCCTTAGCTTGTGAACTTTCGAAGTGTGTTGACGTGCGTACAAAATTTAAACAAATATATATAAGATTTCATATTTAAATTAATATAGGGACCGAGCGTATTTGCAACTAGCGCCAGTAGTGGTGATAATTTGCATAATTGGCGTGATCATTTCAAATAGTGATATTGCATATTAGATTTTGTTTATTAGTATCACGTGTTTTTAACAATGAAAATCGGTACTCGTGTGAATTGCTGTGTTGTTGGGTGTACAAAGGAGCTGTAAATTTTATAGATTTCCCGCAAAACCACACGAAAAAAAGCGACGTGATCAATGGATAAAAAGTGTTTGCAGGAAAAACAAGTAAGTATATTCCATATTTTCCTCATTTACTGGTACAATTAAAGACATCCTAATTGTTTATTTTAGTGATAGAAAGTTTATGGCAACCAACAAAATGGACTCGAAAGCCTAAGGCGCCAGAAATTTAAAGTATTCTAGGAAGGAAAAACCCTTGAAAAATCCATCGAAAAAAAGGGTGAATAATTGTACTTTTATTTTCTAAGGCGAGCCAATTTATGATTTTTTGACTTTGTTGCTTTTTTATTGGTTCAACTAGAAGAAAGGTACATGTTTTATGAACACGCTCAAACCAAAATTTTTGATCTCAGATCGCTGTAACAGAAGCTAAAAATCCTGCCAATTGATGCCTTTTGCCGCGAGGGCCTAATCGGCCAAGATTAGTTACTCTATCCCCCCCCCCCCGGTTCTCTATGTTTGTTAAATTATGTAGGGTCAAATTCATATCATTGGCTAACAATTCGCGCTACCACATCGTCTGATTGGATCACGAAGCGGTTTAAAACATATATTCGGTTTTTCGATACACTTTGACAAAATGTACTCCAAAAAGAGTGAAATAAAATAAAAATCAAAAATTTTAAAAATCCCTGACTGTAAAATCACTTTACTTTAAAAACTACTGTTCCCTTTAAAAAGGAAGAAATAATTTTTTCTTCTTCACTCAACAACATAAACTCTCCGACACTTAACTCTAAAAATTAACTTATCATCCTCCGCCCCCCCCCCCTACAAAATATAAACATTAATTTTGAAGTCAGGGGAAACAGAGATTTGTTCCACTTACGAAACCTGTTTATAAATTCCGTATTAAAAATTCTCCGTTTCTCCTGACTTCAAAATTAATAATGAAATTTTGTAGCGGCGGGGGAGGGGGGCGGAAGATGATAAGTTAATTTTTCGAGTTAAGTGTCCGAGAGTTTATGTTGTTGAGTGAAGAAGAAATATAACATTAATTTTTGATTCAAGTATAATAAAAGTAATAGTAAAACTTTATATTAGGTACATAAAAAACGCCAAAACACCAATTTCTAGAAAAAGTAGAAATGTGCCAGGTTTGAACGAGCTATCAAGCGAAAAGAAAATAAATTAGAATTAGTAGGACCTTGTGGATCTAAAGAACAAGTGAACATTAATTGTGCAGAAGAAGCTTAAAGAGATTTTTGTAGTCAAGTGAGTTGTCGAATTCATGTCGAAAGAAGCTTACAGCGAATCAAAACCTATCATATTTTGCACAATATAAGCCACGATTTAATGCCTTACCTTGATGACATAGTCCGTATGTGTTGTGCATTAGCTAACTTGCAACCACCAATTTATTGGACAACCTCCCTAAAATCTATAAACATTTCCAAGAGAGCTAAATTTGGTTTATATTTTTTTAAATTTTAATTTGTCATGTAATTATGTTATATTTTTTTACAAATAAAATGTAGCATGTTTTGAAAATAATTGCGTTTTAGTGTTAATACTAGATTCACAGCAAAATCATAATTAAATTGAACATTAACGATCGTTAACAATAATAATATATGTTTTGTAGCTATGACCTTCACGCCAAAAATGTTCAAAGTGTCCGCCTTAGGCGCCACTTTACGGTATTCGCTCGGTCCCTATAAGTTTATTTCGAATTTAAAACTACAAATCAGGTATTTCTATTAAATTGAAATTCTCAAGTAAGTGTATTTATTATTATGATTTCAAACCAAAGTTGATTTAACCACGAGGTACATGGTAAGGCTCACATAAAAAAAATGGTAGCTTGGTTTAATGCATTTGAATTCTCATTTATTTAAGTAATCAGGGACAAAAGGTTTTGCTTATTGGTAATTCTAAATTGGTTTTGCTTTTTAATATTTCGTGGATGTTATATTTTTGGTGGTTGGTTTTCTGTATTTATTTAAAGGTGTGATAATGTGTGGTATTATTATTATTGTGTGGTAATTAATGTGTTCAAGTAATTAATATTGGTAAACGTCAATTTTGTGGGTGATGTTGATTATATTTTGATTTGGTTAGGGTTGGAAATTGTTTGGTAAAATGGCGGGTGGTTTAGTTTCCAAAATGGCGTAGGTGGCGCTTGCATACAATGATGTGACTTATTTGATAATGCAGCTATTTCGAACCAGTAGTTTGTATGTGATTTAGAATTAACAATAATATGAGGTTTTTACTGACTCGTAGATGTAATCGAATCCGAGTTTTACCGTATAGCCGAGCATCATTAGGAAATGATGCAATCATATTAGTTAGGGCATTGTGTGCTTGAATCGATGATTTTTACCCCCCCCCCCCCATTTGACCTATATTAATCTTGGTATGTGGTTTCTCAAATTGTTGCATTATTTGAATGAGTTCGTTTCTTTGTTTGACAAGTAACAGTTGGTTTCAATTTATCATTATTTATATTATGTATTATCTTTGTATTTTAGATTCAGATACAAAACATCGCTGACTAAAAGAGTCAAAACAAAATGATATCAAATTCTCAAAGAGAACCAGAATCTCATACAAATATAATCAATTATCATAAATGTAAAATTAATTATGATTACAAAGTCAGGCTAGGAAGTAATGTTGTTAATGATAAATGAAGAGTTTGAAGTTAAAGATTAGAAAGCAAATAACAAGTACTTTAATTTAGGGACAAGAAAGTGGAGTCAAGAAAGTTAATCTATGATATCAATGAAATAATACAGAAAAACTACCAATATGTAATATAAATAAATATTATTGTATTTAAGTGTTAAAGATATTAATGAATAATGACTAGAGTTGCCGGTTTGGCTGTTGTTCGAATTTTCCGTGCAAGTTTTTTTTCTTTTTTTTTTATTACTAATAAATACCAAAATATACCTCAGTCTGTGTTATATTATGTCTATTGGGTTAAAGGGGATTTAATTTATTCACATATATTAAGATGGGAAGTTTTGCTCTTGATTGAATCAACTTTTAAAAATTAAGTGTTACTACTTTTACATCAGATAGCTTTGAGTACGTCACTGGTTCAAACAAACAAGGAAACTGTAAGTTGTGTTTGCGTCTTGGTTATGTCAACAACTAAATATTTAGCAAAGGTTATGTTGATCTCACAAACCACGGTACGCTAAGTTATATGGGGCTTCGTGATACATCGGAAAAACGGGCACTGTAAGCGGTAGATGGCGTTCTTACCCGTTTTTGTCCTTTTTTTTTAGTTTTTGTCTCTTTCTTTGTTCATGATTGCATGATGATTGCCTAACCAGTAACTACTTTATAAGCAACCGTCCATTTTGTTTCATGTTTTTGCAAATTTAGAATTTACCACGTTTGTTTTCCAAAGCAATAAGCTATAAATTGCAGTTATTATTGCAAGATTATGTATTTTGTTATATTTTATATTGATATTGTGTGATATATTACATTGGTATATTCGTATTAGTTTTATAACACGAGTGTAATGGTGAAATGTTAAAGTTGAAACCAAGAGCAAAACAAACTGCAAAAGTGATCGACTTCTTCAACAAATTGTTCGTCAGAAATATTGGTCATGTCGAAGTTGAAGTTCCAGACAAGAAGTTAAGAACCTGCGTCACCGACAAATCTGATCATATTGAATTTGGAAGAGAGCTATTAGAATTTTTAAGACGATGGTATTATTTATTGATAAAGATGACAATGGCAGTACTAAGCAATACAGATGATACAAACAAGAATGAGGGGCTCATAAGGAAGCACACGCCACCATCCATAAAAACTTGGATTACTACGCTAGAAGTAATTTATAAATAATTCTAATATAAATAATTAATGTATATATCTTGCAATTTTCAGGGCTTTATTGACATTACTCAAACACGAAAGTTTTTGGTTTTAAGAGCATGTGTCCTAGGACGTTCAACCAGGATGTTTTGGAAAATTTTTCTGGAGAAGTAAGACAGAGGGAAGTAAGATTTACAAATCCAACAGTAGCTGCATTTACTCCATTTTACAAGAGTTTGTTGGTAAATAACTAAAGCAAGGGTCGTTCAGAAGGCAGTAATTGTTGAAACGATGAAGGAGATATTTTAGTTTCATTGAAGAAATTTGTACAGCAGGTAATTACTTATATGTATTATATAAATGCCCTACATATATTAATTTACTAATTATTATTTTAGCATCTAGTTGAAGTTCAGCCAGTACTCCACAGTAATGAAGACAAAGATTACTGAAAATTTAGAAAATCTAAAAGATTTTGAAGCAACTATATATTACCGGACATTAGAGCATTTGTTTCAAAAACTGTTTTACCAAAAGTAAGAAAATGTCAATGTTTTCTTTTCTTTCTTTTTCTTTATCGAGAACTATTATGTTAATAAATGTGTATGCGGTACTTGAGAAGGCTAATAAGCCAGAAACACGGTGTTTATCACTCATTCCTTATTTAAATATATTATAAATTGTTAACTTGTGAAAAATAATATTAAAAACTTCAATAAAGCAAGTTAATTAAACTAATAGAAATGAAATGATATTTTTAAGCCTTCAGCGACGTTTAATTAACTTGCTTCATTGAAGTTTTTAACATTATGGTTCTTTATTTATGCCAAGTTATTAATATTGACTTAGAGATTATTTAAATATAAATATTATTATTAACTTGTGAAAATGGTATGAAGAATAAACTTAAAAAGCTAAAATCAGGATAAATAAACTCTGTTTTGTAATAAACACTTTGTAAAAGGACGATCACTTATCTGAAAGCTCAGTATTTAAAACTATTTTTAATGATTTATTTAACTTGATTTTAGATTTTTAAATTTATTCTTCATATAGGTTATTTAAGCTATAATTTGTAATTTATGATTTAATTATTTATTATGTAATTTTCATATTTCAACTATTTGCAAAGTTTTATCTAAATTTTTAAAAACAATAAGTTTTTAATGTAATTTTCTAACATGTAAGTAATAATTTTACTTTTACTATAATATTTCACATGTTAAATAACTATACTATATCTTATTTATTGTTATATTAGGTTTATTTAGGTAGTAATAAAATCAATTTAATAATAAATCGGAATGTCTTATTTTAAAATTACATCATAATTACAATGTAACTTTATAATCATAAAATTTCATCAATTCTTATAGTAATGTATATGTATACACTTTATTAGTGCTATTTAATATATTACTTTAAGATTTAATGAAATTTTATGATTATAAAGTTAGAAATTATAAATTCTAAATGAAATAATAAATATTTTAAAATTGCCGCTGTCTCCCCCACCTCTAAAAAACGGGCGCTGTGGCGGATAGATGGCGCTGAAATACGATACTAAAGTTTGTATTGAAGTTAGCATACCGTGTCACAAACTGCTTGTCCGTTCTTTAAAAGAATCTGAAGATTGGGTCACTACAAACGGGAGGTTATTGACGACGTATGGGTGTTGGATTTGACGATCACGAGCGTACGGCTAGGTATTTGGTGCTGATGATTTGAGATTTGAAAACATGGGGGCGCGAGATTCAAATTCAAGACCAGTCACTACAATATAAATGTTTATTTATTTGAATTCATTAAAAACAGTTTGGTTTTGTTTAAAATTAAAAATTACCGTAAAAAAGGTTAATAAAATGTTTTATTAATAAAATAATTATTATATTTTATTTAAGAGAATACCGCTTCTATTAGCTACATATTTTTATGCATTTCCAAAGCTTGCCATGAGGAGGCTAGAAGTCAGAATTTAAGCTTCGTCCCCTGTAAATGACATTAAATAATGTCCAAAAAATTGTTTGTAGTGACTGGTCTTGAATTTGAATCTCGCGCCCCCATGTTTTCAAATCTCAAATCATCAGCACCAAATACCTAGCCGTACGCTCGTGATCGTCAAATCCAACACCCATACGTCGTTAATAACCTCCCATTTGTAGTGACCCAATCTTCAGATTCTTTTAAAGAACGGACAAGCAGTTTGTGAGATCAACATAACCTTTGCTAAATATTTAGTTGTTGACATAACCAAGACGCAAACACAACTTACAGTTTCCTTGTTTGTTTGAACCAGTGACGTACTCAAAGCTATCTGATGTAAAAGTAGTAACACTTAATTTTTAAAAGTTGATTCAATCAAGAGCAAAACTTCCCATCTTAATATATGTGAATAAATTAAATCCCCTTTAACCCAATAGACATAATATAACACAGACTGAGGTATATTTTGGTATTTATTAGTAATAAAAAAAAAGAAAAAAAACTTGCACGGAAAATTCGAACAACAGCCAAACCGGCAACTGTAGTCATTATTCATTAATATCATTAACACTTAAATACAATAATATTTATTTATATTACATATTGGTAGTTTTTCTGTATTATTTCATTGATATCATAGATTAACTTTCTTGACTCCACTTTCTTGTCCCTAAATTAAAGTACTTGTTATTTGCTTTCTAATCTTTAACTTCAAACTCTTCATTTATCATTAACAACATTACTTCCTAGCCTAACTTTGTAATCATAATTAATTTTACATTTATGATAATTGATTATATTTGTATGAGATTCTGGTTCTCTTTGAGAATTTGATATCATTTTGTTTTGACTCTTTTAGTCAGCGATGTTTTGTATCGGAATCTAAAATACAAAGATAATACATAATATAAATAATGATAAATTGAAACCGACTGTTACTTGTCAAACAAAGAAACGAACTCATTCAAATAATGCAACAATTTGAGAAACCACATACCAAGATTAATATAGGTCAAATGGGGGGGGGGGGTAAAATCATCGATTCAAGCACACAATGCCCTAACTAATATGATTGCATCATTTCCTAATGATGCTTGGCTATACGGTAAAACTCGGATTCGATTACATCTACGAGTCAGTAAAAACCTCATATTATTGTTAATTCTAAATCACATACAAACTACTGGTTCGAAATAGCTGCATTATCAAATAAATCACATCATTGTATGCAAGCTCCACCTACGCCATTTTGGAAACTAAACCACCCGCCATTTTACCAAACAATTTCCATCCCTAACCAAATCAAAATATATAATCAACCTCACCCACAAAAATCGACGTTTAATTAAATAGACTACTAATATTAATTACTTGAACACATTAATTACCACACAATAATAATAATACCACACATTATCACACCTTTAAATAAATACAGAAAACCAACCACCAAAAATATAACATCCACGAAATATTAAAAAGCAAAACCAATTTAGAATTACCAATAAGCAAAACCTTTTGTCCCTGATTACTTAAATAAATGAGAATTCAAATGCATTAAACCAAGCTACCATTTTTTATGTGAGCGTTACCATGTACCTCGTGGTTAAATCAACTTTGGTTAATAATCATAATAATAAATACACTTACTTGAGAATTTCAATTTAATAGAAATACCTGATTTGTCGTTTTAAATTCGAAATAAACTTATATTAATTTAAATATGAAATCTTAGATATATTTGTTTAAATTTTGTACGCACATCAACACACTTCGAAAGTTCACAAGCTAAGGACCGTTTTCAACTCCCGTAATAGTTAACAACCCCCTCTTTTCTTAAATATCCTTCTGTTACCCTCCCACAGATGGTGCTTTCAAATATACAGTGTCGTACTATGAATAACTAATAACCCGGTCAATTCAAATGTCTAAAGTGAATATTACATGTTAAATCCTAAAACACTACTTAAATAAATAATCAAAATGAATGAGCTAAATTACAACTTATTTTTAAAATATTGATTGCGTTAAATAAATTGTAAAACAGGATACCTATTGTTGTCTTCTCTTCTTTTGCTGATTAGGAAAATAAGTTTGTTTGTCCATCTTTCTTTTTTTACTGCAATTACCTTCAATATATCTCTTTAATGTTGGAATTACTTTGCTCGCAGCCTCTTTTAAAGTTTCCAAATTATTTGGCATCTCATCTAATATAGGTTTGAAATTCTTTGTCGCATTATTTCTTTATACATAACAGCGTCCACATTTTCTGTATGATGTTCATCGTTATTTAAATTTTCAACTTTCTCTGAAATAAAATCCATAGTGGCATCATTTAATTTTAATTTTTCTTGTGATACTTCACCGATACATATATTTTGTTGATCGATTTCTTGACCTGCAATAGATTTCACAAGCATTCTCCTTTCATACAAAGAAACCATATGAACATGTTTATAAATTATATTCTTCACAGTATACTCGATACATTCACAGATATATTATGCATGCAAATCGAACACACACTGCATAACTTACTCTCACAGTTGCATACATCACCATACAAAACAAAATAATACTTATCACCTTTATTGGAAGATTTGACTTTAAATTTTCCAAATTCCATTTCTTCTGTCTTCATTTAAGTTGCGTGCTTCTGCTTTCTTATGTGCTTTTGAAATCCCTCGGTCTTTATAATTATTAGAAGAAGGGCGTTCCACATTACTAATTGTTGTCCACATTTTATTTTCTACAGCCTCGTCGATCTTATCCAAAAGTTTTTCCAGAGTCGATTGTGTGTTTCTATCAAGTGAATCCTATGAAAAATTATTAAATCAATTTAATTTATTGAATTGCTTCAACTTAGTAATATTATCAAAATTTATTAATTAAGCTATTAATTAACCTTTAAAAATTTATTAAAACTTTCGAGAGCCATATTTGTATTAATTCCTGCATTCAAGCGATGACAATATGCCCACATTTTTATCCTCGCTTCATTGGAAAAGTATTGTCTGAAAATATTAAAACGTTAAATAAATAATCAAACACCATTGTGCCATTCAAATTAAACTGTTACCTCTGTAAATAAGTGCTAAAAACTATTTCATTTTGATCTGCAAGATTTTTAAAATATTCATTTTTTAATTTCCAAAAAGTTTCTTCATTGGTTGCAGTCATTATCTTCCCTAAATCTGTATTCATTCGTCGTCTTATTTCTTCATCTCTAATTTTTCGTTTCCCTTGAATTGTCCAATTTTTTCTGACGTGCCAAGCACATAAAAGTCTTCTTGGAGTGTTACCCATAACCGTTGTAGTTATTTAATAAGTAGTTATTTAAAAAAATACAAATTTAAAAAGATTCAAGTTTTACCATTATTTTTAAAATGAGCTATAATTCTAGATGGACAAACGCCATTGATCTTAATACTACCACCTTTCTTCATCATTCTCTTCGTTGCAATACTCTGATACCCTTAAATGAAACAATATTTAATTAATCAAACCATTTTCTATGAGAAAACCTACCACATGAATTACTTCGATTACAATTGTAGTAAATGATCTTTTTATCGGTACGGCTTACTGATTTCTGATTAGCATAATTAACATTTCGTTCTTCTAGTGCCATCCAACTTTCAAATGCTTCGTGATTTGGAAAACTTAAATTTTCTTGTTGTATAATAATATTATGGACATCTGAAATGCGCTGCGCATTAGTAAAATATATGTTGCAAAACTATGTTTAGAATCATCCAAACAAAGTGGACAAAATATATGATATGTCTTTTGGTTCTCGACTTCAAGTAAATGCACTTTCCGTATGTGTCGATTTCTTGTAGAACCATTACAAAATGTTTTCGTGCAAAGTGGGCACGTAACACTAAAATAATAATTATCTTTACAATTATTTGCTACATAATAATTAAATCTATTAATAATTACCTCTCCATAACTATATTTATATTATCAGGTAAATAAAGTAAAACTTTCTATAAAACTGAATCACACAAAACCTAGAATTTAAATATATAACCTACAAACACAGAAAATGATAAATCGACTGATACGACAAATAACAGTTAGCAATTAAAATAGCTATTGGTTGTTATAATTATTATATAAAATGAAATAATTTCACACAAATAAGACAGTAAAACTTTTCGATTCAAAGCAAAACCAGAAAAGAGCGGTAAAATGCACTTGCAAAGTAGTTTCAAAGTAGTAGTTCGAGAGAGATCACACCACGGGGAGGCATCTCCTGTATAAAATATGTGGCGACACGCCACCTAGTTATTGCACGCATAAGTATAAGTTTGAAGTTAAAGATTAGAAAGCAAATAACAAAACGGTCCGATAGATAACAGTGAACACGATTATTGGCGGGTATTTTAAAAATAATATTGGGAAAGGGAAATAATTTTATAATTTATTATTATTTGCTTTGAAAAGAAATATAATTTAAATAAACAGAATCGTTTATTTAAATTACTGCTTCTATTCAATGCAAATAATAATAAATTATAAAATTAATAAATACAGATTTCAAAATAAAAATAGTTACATTTTTTATATTAATTTGTAAGAATTTATTAATGACAAAAAATACATAAAAACCACAAAATTTATAATAACAGTCTTTGTTTTTTTTTTAATACTTAACATTTCTCTTGCTAGAATCGTTTAGCGTGGTTTATAATTGTTCGAACAGTGGTTCGAGTACTTGATCAGCAGTTAGCTGCTTTATAATTCGTTCGACCAAAGAATGCTTGCGTTTTAAAATTCACCACCTTTGCTCGAACAGCCGTTCGAATAACGACTTCATGCACTAGCTTTCGAGGAGATGCACCAAAGTTGAACGACAAACATAACCTAAAAAGATGGCTGTTTACAGCACTAACTTATATTTTGAAGTTATTAATGAGATCGGTTTGTACACACACGCACAGATCGTTTCTTATTTCACTTTGTTCGAGCAGATTCAGACTGCCCCTGAGTTTGTTCGAGTAGGTACTGCTCGAATAACTTGTGCAATTATAAAACACGTTAATTGTCTTCTCAATTTTCGTTCTAATTCACTAACTCGGTGCATAATACGTTCCTTTCTTGTGAACAGTTGTACCATGTTACTGAAAAAATACAAAGCATCCGATTAGATAAAAACAATCGTTTTGTTCAAATATTTAGTTTCCAAGTTTTTCAAAATTAAATTTTAAGGTATATTCTTACAAGTTGTATAAATTTGTAATTAAAATTGAAAAACTTAAAAAACAAATAAACGAAAGCAATAATAGTAATTATCGATGATTACATTTTAATTTTATGTACCTATTTATCAACTTTTTTACAATCATGTTGATTTGATGACGATATCAGTTTAATGACGGATAATTTACACCATAAATTCTCTTATTAAATTAATAATAGGGATAAGAAAATACACAAAATTATAAAAAAACATTACATTTCTCCATTTTTTGTTGCAAACCTGTTGCAAACATTAGTCGCCATTTTTAACACACACGTTCGACTTGTTCAACAGATGATGATCTCTCTTATCCACGGTACGTAATCTTAAATGGAGTTTCCTGAATCATCTCGTATGGCCTTGAAAAATGGGCACCCTGACGGATAGATGGCGATCTTACCAGTTTTTGTCCTTTTTTTTTAGCTTTTGTCTCTTTCTTTGTTCATGATTGCATGATGATTGCCTAACCATTAACCACTTAATAAGCAACCGTCCATTTTGTTTCATGTTTTTGCGAACTTACCACGTGTATTTAAAACGATTCAAAATTTGTTTTCCAAAGCATTAAGCTATAAATTGCAGTTATTATTGTAAGATTGTGTAATTTGTGATATTTTATATTGGTATTGTGTGATATATTACATTGGTATATTCGTATTGGTAAACACAAGTTTAATGGTGAAATGTTAAAGTTGAAACCAAGAGCAAAACAAACTGCAAAAGTGATCGACTTATTGGTCATGTCGAAGTTCCAGGAAGAAGTTACGAACCTGCGTCACCTACAAATCTGATCATATTTAGATTTTTAAGACGATAGTATTATTTATCGATAAAGATTACAATGGCAGTACTAAAGCGATACAGATGATACAAACAAAAATGAGGGGCTCATAAGGAAGCACACGCCACCATCCATAAAAAATTGGATTACTACGCTAGAAGTAATTTATAAATAATTCTAATATAAATAATTAATGTTTATATCTTGCAATTTTCAGGGCTTTATTGACATTACTCAAACATGAAAGTTTTTGGTTTTAAGAGCATGTTTCCTAGGACGTTCAACCAGGATGTTTTGGAAAATTTTTCTGGAGAAGTAAGACAGAGGGAAGTAAGATTTACAAATCCAACAGTAGCTGCATTTACTCCATTTTACAAGAGTTTGTTGGTAAATAACTAAAGCAAGGGTCGTTTAGAAGGCAGTAATTGTTGAAACGATGAAGGAGATATTTTGGTTTCATTGAAGAAATTTGTGCAGCAGGTAATTACTTACATGTATTATATAAATGTCTTACATATATTAATTTACTAATTATTATTTTAGCATCTAGTTGAAGTTCAGCCAGTACTCCACAGTAATAAAGACATCAAAATTACTGAAAATTTAGAAAATCTAAAAGATTTTGAAGCAACTATATATTACCGGACATTAGAGCATTTGTTTCAAAAACAGTTTTACCAAAAGTAAGAAAATGTGAATGTTTTCTTTTCTTTCTTTTTCTTTATCGAGAACTATTATGTTAATAAATGTGTATGCGGTACTTGAGAAGGCTAATAAGCCAGAAACACGGTGTTTATCACTCATTCCTTATTTAAATATATTATAAATTGTTAACTTGTGAAAAATAATATTAAAAACTTCAATAAAGCAAGTTAATTAAACTAATATAAATGAAATTATATTTTTAAGATTTCAGCGATGTTTAATTAACTTGCTTTATTGAAGTTTTTAACATTATGGTTCTTTATTTATGCTAAGTTATTAATATTGACTTATAGATTATTTAAATATAAATATTATTATTAACTTGTGAAAATTGTATGAAGAATAAACTTAAAAAGCTAAAATCAGGTTAAATAAACTCTGTTTTGTAATAAACACTTTGTAAAAGGACGATCACTTATCTGAAAGCTCTGTATTTAAAACTATTTTTAATGATTTATTTAACTTAATTTTAGATTTTTAAGTTTATTCCTCATATAGGTTATTTAAGCTATAATTTGTAATTTATGATTTAATTATTTATTATGTAATTTGTATATTTCAACTATTTGCAAAGTTTTATCTAAATTTTTAAAAACAAGTTTTTAATTTAATTTTCTAACCTGTAAGTAATAATTTTACTTTTACTATAATATTTCACATGTTAAATAACTATACTATATCTTATTTATTGTTATATTAGGTTTATTTAGGTAGTAATAAAATCAATTTAATAATAAATCGAAATGTCTTATTTTAAAATTTCATCAAAATTACAATGTAACTTTATAATCATAAAATTTCATTAATTCTTATAGTAATGTATATGTATACACTTTATTAGTGCTATTTAATACATTACTTTCAGATTTAATGAAATTTTTTGATTATAAAGTTAGAAATTATAAATTCTAAATGAAATAATAAATATTTTAAAATTGCCGCTGTCTCCCCCACCTCTAAAAAACGGGCACCCTGACGGATAGATGGCGCTAAAATACGATACTAAAGTTTGTTAGGCAGATAGCATACCGTGCTCTTATCTATGGATTCTTGCTGTCCCCTTCCACAATTTTAATTGGTTAATTTGAATTAATACATGCAGTGCCACCTACATATTGCACGCACAAGTTTTCGACTTGAGTTCATTGTTTTTCCATAAGAGCTGCCTCCCCGTGGATCACACATGAGGTTTGTTCGTGCTAGCTACACTTTATACACTTTGGTGTAAAGTGTACACTTTTCTGTTCGTGCTAGCAGAGCGCTCTGTTCGTGCTAGAAAGTGTAACTACACTTTCTTACACTTTTTACACTTTTCTACACCTGCTCAGGAGTAGGTGTAAAAGTTGACACTTTTTACACTTAATTTTGATTGGCTGTTAGATTTTTAAAATGAAATTTAAAAATACTAACCTAAGAAATAAAAATAAGAGTTACCAAAAATAAAATGTTAAAAATGTCTTATGTCAAGTACTTTGCTTTTAATATTTTATTTACTATTCATTATTAACAATTTACGATTTTTTTAAATTAAAATTAAAATTTTTTTATTTTTTATATAAATTTTGAATTTTTTTAAATTTAAATTATGTAAAAGTTAATGAAAATGATTGCAAATCGTAAAAATTATAATTATTTTATTGCTCATCAACATCCAAATTTTGATTTACATAACCTACGAACGCAAATTTGAATTCAAGGGGAGGAGTTACACTCAAGTTACACTTTTTGCGTTCGCGTTAAACCTACACTTTTGGGAAAAAGTTCAAGTGTAAATTACACTATTTACACTTTAAGTGTAAAAAGTGTAACTAGCACGAACAAACCTATGGATCACATAAGGTGTATTTTCGCGAGGTACCAAAAGTAACCGGTTGCAACCGCTGCTATTTTGGCGACAAAACGGTTGTAGGGGAGGTAGTTTACGTTCAAATATTTACCTAACCGAAGCAACTGCTGTCAGGCAGTGGTTACATATAGCGGTTGTAGTGTAGTGCCCGCCACATTTAAAATTTGAATATTTCTTGAGTACTTTAACTACGATAAAAACATTATTGAGCACATTTCTTTGTATTTATGTTATACTTATTACACTTATCTAGATTGTGAATTCAAAAATTGTAGGTACAATAATAGCTTTTCAAATAAATTATCTAACTCTTCAAAAATATATTAAATTCCTAAAGATAATCACGTGGTAGTAATCACAAATAGCATAAAAGGTTGCACATTGCCATCCGACAAGGAACTGTAAAATTATTTATTAATAATTACCACTATTTTTTTCAAATTAAAAATTCTAAAGTAAAGGTAAAATGCAAAATTAATAATTAAATATCGGCAAAGATAAAAATAAAATTAAACAAATCCAGGAAAGCTACTGCTTCGGTTAAATTGTTTTAAAACATTTTTTAATTTAGGTAGGTACACATCGTATTAAAATCCAATTCTCTTTAAAATCTTAATTAGAATGAAGTTTTTGTGAATTCTGATACATAATTTACATTTCATACTCACAAAAAAGTAAATTATTTTACTTGTTTCATTTTTAAAAAAGTATGGTTAGTTTCCAATTTTCGCGGTCATTTAAAATTAGTAGTGGGAGAAGTACCAGTCATAACCGCAAACAACCAACCGGTCCCTCGCGAAAATACACCTATAGTGTACAAAAACCTAGTACGCGGTATCATGGTACGCGGCAATCAAGAGTGCAGTACTGAAAAGCGCGGAGCATGCGCATTAATCAGAGTTCGTTCTAACAATTAGCGTTTGCTGAACTTCGGCTACACCATAGTCTTCTGGTGGTGACATTACCTGCCTTAAACGCCATGGAGGTTGGAAATCCAATACTGTAGCCGAAGGCTATATAGAAGATTCGTTAGAAAATAAGAAAGACATAGCCACAAAACTATTTCAAGTTGAACCTATTGATGAACCTATTGCTCATCAGGAACACTCTGAGGATCCGAGTACCAGTAGCGCAACATTCACCGATATACAGGTCTATTATGTATCCCAAAAGTTATTATAAAGGTGACAGTTATGAAATAAAATAAAGGTTTTAACAAATTGGTATGCACTATAAATGGTAAGAAAATCTTTATTATCTAAATCTTGTTAAAATAACGCTTTGTGAAATTCAATATTATGTCATAACTGTCACCTTTATAATAACGTTTGGGATACATAATAGACCTGATTGTTAATAATTCCAATACTGGTAACAAAACCGGTTTGATTACTTTTTATAAATCTTTGTGTAAATTGTACTTTTAATTATTTGTGTAAAATATGTAAAATTTTGTGCTTATAGCCAATAAATTATTGACATTAAAAAGGATATTTAATTTACTTTTAGTTCTAGCACAAAAAAGTTTTTTTAACGCGCGTAAAAAAAAGTGTTGCTTAGCAATGTACGCATTTTTATATTATGTAGTAACAAAAACGTCAACTTTCATTTGAGGTAATGCTATTAAAAATGTACTACTTTTTTTCCCGCGCCATTATTGCGCGCTATTGATCTGAAATTTTGCATATGGCTTCTTACGACAAATCGCTGGGGACTACTGTAACGGGGGTAAATTTTTTCCTCGGTTTTTCGATATTTAGCGCCGTTTTCCAGCAATTTCAAAATCGCAAATTTAGTTATTAACCAATGTAATTCAGCATTTTCAGCGAAATTGTGAAAAATAGTATATACACCTTAGGACTGAGGTTCTTTTCATCCCGTGTGCAATTTTTGCACTCGGCTAACACCTCGTGTAAAAACCTTTGCACGCGGGATGAAAAGCAGCACCTTAGTCCCATGATGTATAATATACTATTATGATTTTGCTATACTAGTTGATTTGTTAATTTATCATAATCTTTTTTTTAAATAATAGTAACGGAATTTACTTGTAATTATAAATAAAATTTATTTCATATTTTCTCAACAATCATCCTCTTATGATTTTATTTTTGATGTATTAATAAAGTGTAATTTTTGCATTATGTCCAAATTTAAGAACAATTTTAATTTTTAACTTCTTCAAAAATCATCCTTCTAGCGATAAAATTTTTTTTTCAAATTTTTTCAAATTCGCAAATTTTATATATGTACATTCAAAACATTGTAAAATTTTTAATAAAATAAAGAACTTTTTTCGACCCTGTAGTTTAATTAAACTGGCTGTTGGAAATAGTGGTACAAAAAAGAAATCTCATCGTCGGATAGGCTCTTAAACTTCAACTCGGCACACCATATAAATCAAAAGACGGCTATCGTTAAAATGATGAAACACAAAATCGACAAAATATGTGGTCCAGAACTACTTGAAAAGAACTATAAATTGATCACAACAATATTGAATAAAAACGGATATCCAAACGGGTTCATCAACAACATCCTGTATGGATACAAAAATGAAGAAAAGTTGAAATTTATATTGAATGAACGTAAGGATGATCAAGTAAAGAACTACGTTAAGATCCCATATAGACCCCATAGACCTGCCAACAAATTGCGCAAACTGGCGTTGCACAACAGGTTGTTTGCACAAACATGTTGTAATAAGGTTACCCATGTGTGCCCCATACACCTGCAAACAAATTGCGCAACGGAGGCGGTTGTGCAAACAATTGTATAGTGTATAGTGTTGTTTGACGTGCTGTGCAACCCGTTGTAGAAATTCAAAATTGTTTGAAATTATTTGTACAACGAGTGCGTTGCGCAACTCATTGCATGGTATATGGGCGTTGTGCGACACGTTGTGCAATAATTGCAGTTTATTTTCAGACGTGTAAGTAGAAGCTATAGTGTTTTTAAATGGCTAATTATGCAAGTAACAGAGAATTTTTTAGTGAATTTATAGCTTTATACAGTCAATTGCCGGCAGTGTTGAATGCAAGGGAGCCCGGGGAGCTATTCCTTCCCGGAGACTACAAAATGCTCCCCCCCCCCCTCCGGGGGAATTTATAGAAGCACATAAAAATTTAAAATAATAATTTCTTTAATAGTTTCTGCAGTGATGTAGTGGTATTTCATTATTAATTAATTATTAACAATAAAAATAATTAAAATAATTTTAAATATAAAACGCAACACTTTTGCCCAGTGCCTATCGGAAAGGAACTAAATTTTGCAAGGGAACTGAAAGTGTTTACGAACCAAGCTTATGGTATTTCCAGGAACTAGACTTCCTGAACAATCAATAAAGTCAAGTACCAGGAACCAAAAAATTCCCAAAAATAAAAAAAAAACAAAAAGAGATCTTTTCTTTAAACACCCTTTCATCCAGACTTTTTCTGCGTCATTTTCCTTTTTTTAACACCAACATCCGACGCAACAGTAATATTATCTTAGCTAAACAAGCTGCGTCGCGTCGTCAGACGCCATATTTCCTAGTATAAGTACACAAAAACAACTGGAGTTTGCACAAAATTAGATATACTATACACCAGGCGTCGGCAACCTATGGCACGCGTGCCAAGCTTGGCACGCGATGGGGTTTTGAATGGCACTAAAATTCTTCTCCTCTAGAACCCCATTATATAATTTAGAATTAAGGCGGCACCCTGAATCATATTGGTAGAGTGGCTTGGCACACCACAGCTAAAAGGTTGCCGACCCCTGCTATACACGATGCACGTGTGGTATATATGAGTGGCGTTGCGCAACTCGTTGTGCAAACAATTTTGAATTTATACAACTAGTTGCACAGCACGTCCAACAACACTATACACTATACAAATGTTTGCACAACGCCTCTGTTGCGCAATTTGTTGGCAGGTCTATGGGGCCTAATATGTGCCGGGATTATCGACCAAGCTGAGGAGTCTGTTTGACACAGAGGAAACTAAGACCATAATATATACTATAGCGAGAAGAGCACTTCCTCGTTATATAACTACGGAAGGGATAAAATTGAAAAGGAAAATGAAAATGGTGTAGTCTACAGGGTACAATGCGAATGCGGCCTCAGTTATGTTGGACAAACCAAGCAATACCTGAAGAAGCGCATCTAACTGTTGTAATAACATAATGTATGGTGGGGAGTCGAAGGAGTTCGTTAATAAAGTTAGTCTCAATCAAGCTCTTGTTTATATAACATGGTGTCAGGTTAGCGGTCAGACGCGGGAGAACAGATAATAAAATTTTACTAAGTGTTTATTTTATTCAAAGAGAAGAAATTATAATTTTACTGAGTGTTAATTATAATCAAAGACAAGAAATTTTAATTTTACTAAGTGTTTAATTATAATAAAAGTCAAGATGGAAGCATCCATGAAGCCGCCAAAAGGACTCACAACAGGAGAAACAACGAACTGGACCAAATTTATTCAACAGTTTCAGTTGTACCTGAAAGCGATAGAAATGGAAAGCAAACCGGATGCAAGAAAAATTGCCATATTTCTAAATGTCGCGGGAGAAGAAGCAATACACGGAGAGAAATGTTTTCAGATATAATTCGTAAGACGTATAACTTATGCGCAATTTAAGCATAAAAAACAACTACTACTAACTATTCATAAATTTATAAACCATCGGTATAATTTATGAATAGGCATGATCGCATCTACCATGATTATAATTCATAATTTATGAATGAAACAGTTTCATTATATATGCCTAATACTCATACTTTTATGAATAATACTCATGAACACTGATTATATTAAGCATAAAATTTTAAGGAGGTAATCATAATATGTGAAAATAAAGTATAGTTTATTAAGTATTATTCAGAATATTGGATTATATTGGATTAATAATTATGAATAATAATCATAATTTCGGAATTAATTTTTCTTTTCTTATACGGATTAATCACAAGGTATTTCCACTATATATTTTAAATTAATAAGAGGTATATTTCAAATTTAAAAAAATGTTTATTTTTTTTAAGTACTAATACATAACTTACTAATAATACTAATAACTTATAAACTACTACCTAATAACTAATAATATAATAATGGTAGGTATAATAATATTATTATAAAATATAAAATATAAAACATATTACATATAAACGAAAACAAAACTTAAACAGAAACATATGGGTCTTAAACAGCAACAATGTAAAAAATATAATAATGTTACATGTTGTTTTACATATACTTACAGCCCCTGGCCATCGAATTAGGACCACTGAAAAATTTCTAGTTTATGTATGTTATTTCGATACATAACAAACTAGAACACCAACTTTTACTACTTTTACACATTGTCATTAATATTTTGTGTTTCCACCCTTTGCTTTAATCACAGCGCGTACCCTTGCTGACATACTCCGTATACACTGTGATTTCATTTGGTTTATCTCTTCATGATTTTCGCAAATATCTTTTTTATTCTTCAAATCAAATCAAATTTAGCGTTGGTTTACTTGAAAATTTACAGCAAGTCTAATTAAACACAAATAAATAGTTACTTTGTTCGATTTAGGCAATGTTTTTTCTTTGTCTTTAAGGGTTGATGGTTGGGTGCAATACTCTGGGATTCAAGTCTGCAGGTACTTTACTATGCATTCCTGATCTACTGTAGTAAAAATTTGGATAGTCAGGTAAAATTTGTAATTTAAAACTTAGAAAAATGAAATATTTTTACACATGGTCCTAATTCAATGGCCAGGGACTGTATAGTTAGTTCTCTAAAAAGTTAATAAAAGCATTCAAATCGGGAAATACAACTTTATCAGAGGCTATATTATATATTATAAAAATAAGACTGTACAAACTGCTAGAATTCTTAGTTTTCAAATGAATATCGGAGATTTAATACGAAGAACATTTTAAAATAGGCATCAAAAGCTTGTAGAAAATTATTGTACAAAAAATACGTAATACTATCAGTTACCAAAGCAAACTGTAGATTATCTTCTTCTTCACGATCTCCTACTACTATCTGAAATGGTTGTAAGATAATTTTCTTTTCGATGCAAAATTGTTTTCGTTTATTTATAACAGTACGTATTACATATCTGCTACTGTTCTCACTTCAGAACTAAAAGACTTCCAAGCGTCTCCAATTCTAACTTTCCATATTTTATTGTCTATTTTCTTACTGCCCGGCCTTTAGGTTTTACTACTCCTTGCAATACTCCAGTTAAACTATAGCGACGCAAATCTAGAAATAAGAAGTATATGTAATAGAAAATATAATATTTTTACTTGCAGAAAATAACTAACATACAAAAATTAAAACTCCAAAAACAGAAGTATATGATAATATTATAATTTTCTTATCTTTTTACCAGTTGATCACGGCTGGTGATACAAGTTGAATGCACATGTACATAGGTACTAACCGTTTGTGGAACGTTTAGCAATTTATTTTATATTATATTATATTTATTTTAGTATAAATTTTATGAATATTAACCATAACCAATGATTTTAGTTATAAATTTTATGAATATTAATTATAACCAGTGATAACCAATTCACAGGAATAATACGAAAAGTAATTCCCCACCCATATTTGTAAATCAAATTTCCTCTTTTGCGTTGATTTTTATATTATTACTTCTTTAATGATTCTCTTGATTTCCCCTATTTTCCTCATTGTGTTCTCAACTTTCCTCATTCGTTTTGTATATCAGATTTTTTCCGCGAATCATCCCTCGGCATATTAATATTAGTTCCATTTTTTGTTCTACCTAGTACATACTATTAGGTATCTGAATCGGATTCAGATTTCGTAAGCTAAGGAAAGGCTGAACATAGGTTTTACCACGTGCTTTCGTTATTTCATGAGTAATAATTATAATTTTATAACTAAGGGCCAATCCCATACCAGACAACAAAAATCGAGTTTTAGACAAAACTTAGATTAAAATAACAAATTTATAATGTGTTACCAAGGTAATTTAAGAAGCTTTGTCTAAAATTCGATTTTTTTGACTGGTGTGATTGTCCCAAATGATAACTTGTAAAATATGAAAACAATATTCATAACTTTATTACATTTATAAATCGTATTCATAACCCATGAATATAACTAAAGCATACAAACTACACTCTTAAGAATATTGTATGAGTATTACGCATAACATCAGAATATAATTCATATTTTATGAATTTTATTAAATGTATAATTTATTAACACACATACATATCTATAGATATGTATTTAATACGCTTAAATTTACAGAAGAACAAAAAGGGAAATACGATGAAGTCGTAAAAGCTTTTGAAGCCTACTGCAAACCAAGAAAAAATGTAATAACGGAAAGTTTCAAGTTCTACTCCTGGTCGCAAATGCCAGATGAAAGATTCGATCATTTTCTTGCCGAAATTACAATTCAAGAAAGGCTATGTGAGTTCGGGGACCAAGAAGAAAGAATGATAAGAGATCGGATAGTAATGGGGACAAACGACCCTCAACTAAAAGAAAGGATGTTGAGAGCACCAGACTTGAATCTGAACAAAGCCGTAGACTTCTGTAGGGCAACAGAAATTGGTAAAGACCAAATAAAAACTCTGCAGCAAGAAAAACCAATGGTATCAGTGGTGAGGAAAAAGGAAAAAGGAAAGGCAATGCCAATATCAAGTTGGTTGTGAAAAGTGCGGGAAAGTGCATAGCGGAAAATGGTGTCCGGCTTCGGGAAAGTTGTGTATGATCTGTAAAAGAAAGGGTCATTATGCAGTGATGTGCGGCAACAAAGACAAAACAAGTGTCAAGAAGCCAACGTATAAGAAGAAACTACACACCGTAGCACAAGAATCATCTGAAGACGAAGAATCATCTGAAGACGAAGAATCATCCGAAGACCAAAATAGCGATGAACGTTTTGAACTAAGCGAACTTAAACAAGAATCCAACAAAATGGAGCAATGGCTACAAAATGTATACGTAAGTGGTACTAAACTAAAATGCAAAATCGATACAGGGGCAGATTGTAATGTTTTACCCTTAAAATATTTTAAAATGTTAAATCAGGAATCTCAAGATAAAATAATAGATAGTACATCAAAATTAATTGTGTATAATGGGGGTAGTATTACTCCATTAGGATCGGTAGTTTTAGATTGTATTGTCAAGGGAGAAAATTATCAGTTAAAATTTCAAGTAATTGAGCAAGACAGTAGCCCATTGTTAGGTTTAAGTAGCTGTATAGAATGTAATTTAATATCTAGATTAAGGGAGACTTTGTCCTTGAAATTTTCAAAAAATCAATTTTTTTTTTATTACGGATTTTTAATCTACATGTAAGTAAAAATAAATCTGTCGAAGCGTTTCCCGGATTTCGAACGTTTACGATATTTTAAACGCGTTTGTCCGAAGTGGAGATTGCCGTCTTTGGCAATAACAAATATAACAAATAACGAATAACAAAACTTTAAACGCGTTTTTCTCGAAAACACGTTTTTAACAATGGCTGACATTCTCCTGACCGCTGTAATTAATATATCGACCTGAAATTTGGAGAGCATACTCAGAAAATATGTCTTCACGGAATGACGGATCGTTTTTTCGATAGATACATCTTTGCATTTTTGCATTTATTATTTATCTTTTTATGCGAAAAAAAAACGCGAAAATTCGATTTTTTTTTAAATTGCTGCCATTTTTCGAAATTTGTACTAAAAGAAAAACCCATCCGTCATTCCATGGCCAAAGGGTCACGGAATGTCAGCCGTTTACTTCCCGCGATTTGAGGACTTGTTTTCGCGGAGCTGCAACAGCCACCATTTTGGTTTTTTTTTCAAAAAAATTTTTTTTAAGGTTGTGTATATCATGAATAAAAGCAAGAAAAAAACCGCACCAAAAAAGCTTTACTCGTTTCCTTTAAAAAAAATAAAACGTAAACACCTGAAATATGGCACTCCAAGGACAAAGTCTCCCTTAAGGGGGGCGATACATGTAACCGCCTGAATTTTGACTGTTTTTTAGAGGCTTATTTAAATTGGATAGAATGAATGAATCGTTTTTAAATTCCGTTGGTTTATTCATTATATATTAAAATACAAGTTCCAAATTTTTTTATTTTTTTTTTTCAAAATGGCCACCGTAGTAACTAATCTCCTAAGACCCCAGCGGCAAATGGAATCAATCGGCGGGATTTTTAGCGTCTGTTACAGCGATCTGAGATCAAAAATTTTGGTTTGAGCGTGTTCATAAAACATGTATCTTCTAGTTGAACCAATAAAAAAACAAAAACGTCAAAAAATCGTAAATTGGCACGCTTTAGAAAAAAAAGTCCGATTTTTACCCCTTTTTTCGATGGTTTTTGGGTCAAAAATGGTATTTTTGAAATTTTTTTTGGCATTTTTGAGGTTCAACTAGAAACTAATACTATAGAGAAGACGTGTGCCAAATTTCATAACAATCGGTTGAGAATTTTTTGAGTTATCTTGCCCGCCAATTTAAAAACTGTAGTTGCGAGAAAAACGTGTTTAAAGTTTTGACACACAGAAACTCTATGATTACAGCGACATACAGTGAGTCGAATAATAACTCGGACAAGCAAACATATTGCATTAATTTCCTTGTAATTCGATTATTTAAACTGAAAACAGCGGTGTCAAATTACCATTTTATAAAGTCATCCTTCAGGTCATCAAAAATACAAAAAAAGTTTTAAAAAAATTAACAATACCAAAAATTTTAGTGTTTAATCAATTTAATGCTAAGAAGTTATGTCGAAAAAGAACTCGGACAAGATACACTTGTAACTTAAGTTTTGTCAATTTCACGAAAAATTATGTTTTTTAAATATTTTTTGGGGTACCTACCCTTTACGACTGAGAACCCCACCCTAACGCTTGGACATGTTATTAATAAATTTTTTCAAAAAGGCTTTATCAATAAGGGCTCATTCTTCTTGCAAGCAAATAATTAATTCTTTCTTACTGATCAGGGGTTGTTTTATTATTGTGGAGCACAATTTATCCCATAGATTTTTTTGTGTTCAATGTACGAGGACTAAAGAGGCGGAAATAGTACTTTAGGGCATTTACAAAGAGCACGTACGTTGTTATATTGGTATGGAATGACAACAGAAATTATAAAGTTAATTAATTCTTGCACAGCTTGTGAAAAATATCGCGTTACAAATAAAAAAGAACCTATATAATATCGCATAAAATTCCAACCATACCGTTTTTAAAAGTAGGAATTGACATTTTATATTACAATGGACATGATTATTTAGTTTTGATAGATTATATGTCAAAATGGATCGAGGTCAAATCACTAAAATATAAAGCAGCGGAAGAGGTAATTACAAAATTAAAAAATATTTTTGCAATTCATGGAATACCAAAAATAATAATAAGTGATAATATGCCTTTTGGAAGTTCAAAATTCAAAAATTTTGCCAATGAATGGGACATGGAAATAATAACATCCAGCCCTAGATACTCAAAATCAAACGGGTTAGCGGAAAAGGCAGTAGGGATAGTAAAAAATATCATGAAAAAGTGTAAAACCGGTAATTCAAACATACATTTAGGCCTACTTAATTATAGGAATTCAGTAGTAGCAGGGTTAAACAAAACGCCTAGCGAAATGCTAATGGCTCGCGTGTTAAAGAACAAAAATTCCATGTACGGCGAATATTTTAAAACCAACATTTTTTAGCAGTAAAGAATTAGAATTAAAAAGAGCAGAAGTTCAAGTAAAAACACAGGATTATTATAATAGAAATTCAAAAAAGAGAGAAGGTTTTGAAAAAGGAGAAAATGTAACAATTCAGAATCTTCCTGATAAAACGTGGTCCCAAGGAAAAATCATAGAAGTGAGTAACACTCCAAGGTCCTATAGAGTTAAAAATAGTTCGGGCAATATACTTAGACGAAATAGCCATCATTTAAGAAAATCAAATAATGAGTTTACCGAGGAATTACCGGAACTAGATTTAAATTTAGATTCAGAAAACAATGACCAAATAGCGGGCCCTTCTATGATTGATCCAAGCTCGCAAATAGATCCTAGCAAAGAGGGACAACCTCAAAAACAACCTGAAATAATAAAAACCAGGTTGGGTAGGACTATTAAAAGACCAGAGTATTTGAAAGATTATGTTAAATAAAAAATCTTTAGAATTACTTTGTTTAATAATTATTGTTCATTTAGAATTAGAATTTTTAATATTAGTTAATTAGATTTAAGATTTGTGAAATTTAATTGTGTTTTTGAAATTTGTAAACCCTAATGTAACAAAAAGGGGAGATGTTGTAATAACATAATGTATGGTGGGGAGTCAAAGGAGTTTGTTAATAAAGTGTAGTAAATATTTTAAAATCTCAATTTATAATTTTTAGATATTTAATCAAACACAAGTAAATAATTTATAATATAATAATGCAACTAAATATGTATATATGACTACTCCCAACAACGCCTAAATCGATTCTGTATCGATAATGAAACCATAGTATAATACTATATATAATAGAATAAGTAGTTTCACTCCCGTGATTTTTTGTCCCAAGTTGGAACTCACGCAGGCACCTACCCGCAGGCCAAGGGCCAATAGCAGCTCACGGTTATTCAGTATCCTTGTCAGCTGTTGCTTGTAAAGTTCACTTTAATTTTTTTCTTATTTCTAATACTAGTGCGCGTAGGGGCCTGCGCGAGTTCACACTTTGGACACCAACTTCAAACGTGCCGACAGGGAGTGAAACTACTTATTCTATTATATTGTAATGTTTTTTATATTGTTTCTCAAAATTTTAGATAAATTTTAATTAAATTTAATTGAAAATCATTCAACCACTCCCAACACAAAATTAAACAAACTTTTGTTTTCAATTTCTGTTTATTTTTCCTCAATATCCACTAATTTCCATTAATGTTTACAAAACCCACATAAAACTTCCGCCATTTTCAACCTTCACCAAAAGCAATCCTTCCTCCCCCTGCTCGTTTCTAAATCGACCAGTCCCAATATAAATTTTGCGGCAAAATTCAATTCAAAAAAATAAAATATGCAATAACATCTAATTTAAATTTAAAATTTTTAAAATAATTTCACCTTAATTAAACTATTTACCTCAACCAATTTATAACATGACATTTGCCCCTTGTTTTGAATATTACAAATGATAATTTTAATATTCAAAACAACAAAATAATGTTGATTTTCATTTCAATAAAATAAATTAATTCTATGTTCTACAATAAATTAAATAAAGGTATCTCTTTATGCCCCTACATTCTATAAATATTTAAAAACAACCAAATTCTTTAATTTTACCGCAATTTAAATTATAACTAATCTTCCCTAACATTTGAATTTTTAACATTACTAAAGATTCTCAACACTTTTAATATTTACAATATCAAACAAAATAACTCTGTAAATCCAAATTCTAATAATTTTACAATTCAAAACAATAATTTCACAATTCAAAACAAAAGTTCCTCTTTCATAATAATCAAAGTTACATAATTTTATAAATAAAAAAATGTTCCTTAAAATCATCAAATTTATAAATTAAACTTAAATTAAACAATCTTAAAACAAATTCAAAATATGACCCAATGAATCAAAACGATGTACACTTTGGATCTCATCTTCACTAATATAATCAATAGCCATTTTTCTAAATTTCATCTTGATGTAAATGTTTTTTTTTTTTTTGATGCAATCAATTAAATTCTCTTCAATAATAATAAGTAATTCGAAATTTCCTTTTTTCCTTTTTCTAATAAATTATGTGTTGTTTTAAATAATTTCCAATATACCCTCAATTTTTTACATATTTTTGTTTCAATGCAATCCAATGCAAAACCATTAACTTTTAAATTATATCTCCACAACAATACCATTTTACAAATTATCATCAAAATCATCTTCAAAATACTAAATTTATTTTACCATTTATCAGCAGCTATTAATCTCTTAGAAAACCTCAATCTAAAATTTTTATACAAAATTACCATAACATTTCGTGTTACTTATTTATTATGTCCTTATCAATTTATTAATTATAGAAATCCATTATGTTACACAGAATTTCATCAGATACACCTTGTAAAACTTTATTTTCAAAAATCAGTCATGGTAATTAAATTATTTAGTTAATGTAGTCAATCTCTGCATTTGTAATTTTTTTTTTGTATAACTTTGTTCATTACTTCCACGTTAAAATTCTGTTATTTAATCATATTTTAAATTTGTATTTATTTGTTTGCTGATGTCTTATTTATTCGACTTGCTTTTACGTAAATATTTTTTCATTTTACACTTGATATTTTTTTTTTGGATTCCTTCTTTTTGTATTTTGGTCTTAGTTATGGACCGTAGTGTATACCCTTTTTTTATTGTTTTATTTTTCACTTTCATTTTACTTCTTTTCAAGTTTAAAATTTTTTTATCTAGAAATTTTTTGAATCTCCATTTCAGTTTTCTGAATCTTGAGTCTTTTTTGTAATTAATAATTTTATTCCATTCTTCATGTTCAAGCTTTCCATTTCTTCTCCCTAGGTTCAGTACTAATGTTTTATAATTTTCATTTTCTGAAATATTCCTTCTCCTTTTGTATTGTTTTTTTATTGCAGCATAATTATGAGTTTTAAGTGTCGTTATCAATTTTCGTTTCTTTAAACCCGAATTTTTTTTATAATGGAATTTCTGATACCTCCATTTTAACTTCTTAATATTTGAATATTTGTTAACCAAATTTTCCGTCTTTTTGAAATTTTTTTTGTTAATTTTATTAGCAAAATACACGAATTCTTTTAGTTTTATGAAATTTTTCAGTATTATTTTCTCGTTTTGGTATTGGAATTTTTCTATTTTGTTCTTATCAATTGCATTTTGATTTGCAGTGATTAGGGTTTTTGTTTCTTCTTCAACTAATTTTTTACTTTCTTCCGACTTTTCTTCGTCTAATTTTGTATTTTCTTCTGAGTTATTTGTTAAACTTGTTTGGAGTTCTTGTATTTTTTTACTTATGCATTTGTTTTGTTCTTTGATTGTTTCTGTAAGTTCCTTCTGAAATTTTTCCAATTTTTCTTCGTTTTTCTCTATTGATTTCCTGTTTGTAATAATTATTAAATTTTTTATTTCTTCTTTGTCTGCTATTCTATTTTTTTCTGACTTCTCTTCGGCTAATCTTCTATTTTCTTCTGACTTCTCTTCGGCTAATCTTCTATTTTCTTCTGACTTCTCTTCGGCTAATCTTCTATTTTCTTCTATCTTTGTCATCATCTCAAAAAGTAATCCGAATTTATCTTTGTGTTCATCTTTGAACTTCTTTTTCTGTTGGTCCTCAAATTTAACTTGTGGTGATTCACTCATTTCCGTGGTGCCCCTTCTAATACTTTCATACTTCGGATCGAATGATTGGTCTTCCATTAGTCCCGAATCTAGTTCTTGTTTTTCTTTTTCTTCCATAACTATTTCATTTATGTCGCTCATCATTATTTAAACATAAAACATCTTAATCACAGGGTCAAATAGCGAGTTCAAATTAAATTCCGTATCGTCCAAATGTTTATCGAGAGCCCCACGTTATTTGCGCCAAATGTAATGTTTTTTATATTGTTTCTCAAAATTTTAGATAAATTTTAATTAAATTTAATTGAAAATCATTCAACCACTCCCAACACAAAATTAAACAAACTTTTGTTTTCAATTTCTGTTTATTTTTCCTCAATATCCACTAATTTCCATTAATGTTTACAAAACCCACATAAAACTTCCGCCATTTTCAACCTTCACCAAAAGCAATCCTTCCTCCCCCTGCTCGTTTCTAAATCGACCAGTCCCAATATAAATTTTGCGGCAAAATTCAATTCAAAAAAATAAAATATGCAATAACATCTAATTTAAATTTAAAATTTTTAAAATAATTTCACCTTAATTAAACTATTTACCTCAACCAATTTATAACATGACAATATATAGTATTATACTATGATGAAACCTTCGGCAATCGTTCCCTTCAAAAGGGGGTGACTTAACGTCTTGGATGACCTGACTCGAGGAATGCTCCCTTTAAAACACATGTGGTTCGTTTCCTCGAAAAGACATTAAATATTCTTGAAGAATATTGACTTCAAAAGTCAGTCTCAATCAAGCTCTTGTTTATATAAATAACACTGACAACATAAATATGATGTCAAGAATAATAAAAGCAATACAGGTTTGTCCACGCACGTGATTGAATCTGGTTATGAGATGCTGTATGATGATGTTAACATCGTGGCTCGGGAAAAAAACTACAGCAAAAGATTAGTGCTGGAAATGCTGCATATTACGGACAATAAAAATAATAATAAATCATTAAACTTTCAAAGCGATACAATAAGCTTAAGGCGAGATTTTATTCGACCACGTTTTAAAATTGAAAGCATGTTAGGGGTACATGTGCAAGGTTCTCCCTCCACTCCACCGTAGGCAAGCTATGCGCGAGTCTAATGCACTGCGCTTATCTCTTATAACGCGAGATAAAAATAAAAATAAGTTGCATGATAATTATGTAGGTATATTAATTTCTTATCACTACGAGTATAATTAACGTACAATAATAATTACAGTGGAGTCCGCTTATTGGAATCACGGTTAATGTTATCATTCGGGTATTGTTATCACTTTTGCGAGGAACGGGCCGGACGTATATGATTACACACAAAAAACATCGCTTATAGTAATCAAAATTCGGTTTATACTATTATCAAATTTATTATTCTTAAGATTATTTTCTCCCACGACCAAAGGAATTAGTTTTCAGTTGCAAGCATTTTTTTATATTGTGCATGAGCCACCCACATACTCGTATAAATATGTACCACATATTCATTACGCGATTTTTAAATCAGGTGTTAGCAAGAAGATTTGTCTAGTTTGCTGTTAATATGTATACGATGTAATTTAGTCCTATCTGAAAACTTCGCAATGAGTGACTTAAAAAAGAGACGTGATTTGAGCTTAATTGAAAAAATAAAAATTTTAGAACAATATAATAAGTTACCAAAAATAAGCCAGCGGAATGCAGCATTGCAATTAAACATTTCACAACCACTTTTGTGTAAAATTTAAAAAAAATATGTTGAAATAGAAAACGCTGCAAGATGCAGATGAGATCGTCAGATTTCCAAACGAACTTTTTATAAACAATTTACTCCTCGCACAGCAGAGACAAACAACTTAAGATGAGTTTTTTTAATTTGTTATTTTTCTTATTAATTACTAATAAATAACCAATAAAATTTTTTTTCTCTTTTTGTTATCAATCGGTTATTGTTATCAAAAACCCCAAGTCCCGAAGTGATCACATTAAGCGGACTCCACTGTATTATTATTGTTAGGTACTTATTATTTCAATGGTATAGTTTGTAAAAGAATTTTGTTTTACTAATTATTATAAGGCTGAAATAGTTATTTACATAAAAGTCAAGAAAATGACAAATTATTAATGAGGTGCAATGTTGAAATACGAGGCACTTTGTACCGAGTACTTTAGAGTTTTGAGTCAAGTGGGAGATTTTCCTGACATGTTTTGTAGGTATTAAATTTTTCCGAAAATCATAAAAAATCAACATTTTATAACACTAATCGAACAACATTTTTAAAATAAGCAAAAATCAAGTTTGTTAATTTGTTGAATTCATAGTTACAAGCAATACAATAATTATTTCAAGTATAATAATTATTACCCGACTAGTCAAGGAAATTTAATTTCCTTGCGCGTACGGAAGCAGGGAAATCTTGTTTCGATGGCAATTTCCGGAAAATAATGTTTATAAATAAAAATTTGCCTACATGAAAATATCTACTCTTTTAGACATACAGTTAGAACGTCGATAATCCGAACGTCAAAAATCCGGACCGTCGATAATCCGGATTCAATTCCGGTGAAAAAAAAGTTGAAATTAAATTAAATTCAATTAAAAAATTAAAATAAATCAAACAAAAGCGTTTCGGCGGGGTCGTCTTTTCATATTCTTTCGTTAAAATACTTTATAGATTCATATTAATTAATGGTTTTATTTATCTACTCAAATTATTTATCCACTAAAGTGAATTATTCACGGTTTTAGCAAGTTTTCTTTTTGTTCTGAACTCAAATGATCCTTTTTGGGTTCATTTCGATAATCCGGACATTTTGATAATTCGGATAGGGTCCGGTCGCAATTAATTCGGATTATCAACGCTCTAATGTAGTACTATTATAGGTACGTGCTATAAGGTATTACATAATTATTATAATATACAGACAGATTTATTATTATATGTCTACATAATATTTCAAAATGATTATAATAAATAGTGCACTGGCAATCATCGTAGTTCTTGATTTCTATTATGCCTACTATCAATAATTTCTGGAAGCAAATGATCAAAATAGAATTTTTTAAATTTTGGTTTCATTTGATTGTTCCAGAAGTCTTGATCTCTTTCAATTTTTAATATCACGAAATCACTTGGAATCCAAACGACAAATAAACAATATTTTCTATCAGTAACTTCCAATTGTCCCTGTACTTGAAAATAGTAATTAGAAGTTTCTTTTAATTTAACAGTATTGTCATTAATAATTGCACATCTTTCTTCCATTTGCGAAAAACTCTGGCCATTACATATATTTCCAAATATCTGTTGAGAAAATACATATTATACTAGGTTCCGAAATTCCGAAAAAGTACAACTCAATTTGAAAGACACAGGATGCGTTAGGAAAAGTAAAAAGGGGAAACAGTAATGGTAGTTAATTAATCTTTGCTGCCTAGCATGAAAAAAATTAAAAAAAATTTTTTAATTACCACAGCGTCATTTATTGGCATCATTGCTTGAGACTCGCTTCTTTCAGATTTAATGTTTTCAACAATGTTGCACATAGAATACTTGAAAACCAAAGTTGAATCGAATCCTTTTCGAATTTCGTGTTCAAAAATCATATTGTTTGCCGTACACCCAAAAGTTTCATGATTACCAAAGTTTCTTAGTTGTTCTATAAGAAATTTGACATCAAATATACGTCTGCCTTTCGGAAGATTTTCTTGTAATATTTGCTCTTCTTCTTTTACAAATTCATAACAATCGCTTTCGTAATCATCTATAGTATCACTGAAATATTGTTAGGTAAGAAAGCCGTTGCAATATATTTTATTATTACATATTTACCTCTGATTTGAATCATAATTCTTATTATTACTTAATGAATTTGTAGAATGATCTCCATCAGACTTTTCAATATTGTCGCTAGAAATAAAATGCTACTTATAAGTTTTGATTTTTTTTTAAATTAATGAAAATTACACACCAATATGTACCGGACGACATGCTTGATCCCGGTTTTTCTATAGATTTCTGGTCAAGATTGTTGATTTTGGTACTGAAATATAGGTTCGCATACTCAGTACAGTAGAACTTCAATTATGCGAATCAATTGGGACGGGAATGGGAAATCATTCGGATAATTAGATGTTTTCCGAAAAAAGGGTCTAATTCATTTACTAATTACCTAATTACTGTACCCGGAATTTCTCAATTAAACGAACCGCTCTTGAGATATTGGCAAAATAATTTTTTTTCTAGGTTAATACATCTGTCAGTTGTTTACATGTCAATTTTGAGAGCAATCTGTCTGATAATTTATGCGTAATAGTTTTGTAAACCAGTCATTATTTTGTGTATTCTACGAATCTGCCTGAAATTTTTACGCGATTATTTGACCAAAAGCAATGTTAATACAGTTCCGCAAGCTCCGTATTCACCTGACATGGCTCCGTGTGACTTTTTCTTGTTCTCACGACTCAAGTTATCACTTCGTAGAAAGTGTTTTGAGACGATTGAGTCAATAAAGGAGAATTCGCAGAAGGAGCTATAAGCGATTCCAAAATTGGCATATGAAAAGTGTTTCAAAGATGGGAAAAAACGTTGGCGTATGTGTATTGCCTGCGATGGAGATTACTGTGAAGGGGATAAAATAAATATCGATGAATAACGGAGGGCAACAAAACAAAAACTTTTTCCTGCGGTCTTAGGTTTTGGAGTGAATTTAGATACACTAATGTAATAAAGTACTCGGCACGTATAGTTATTTTGTTCGAATTGACTCTAGTTCTCGTGTTAAGGGGGGGGGGGCTAAAGTTAATTTATAGCAAAAACAGTATATTTCGATAATTTTTTTAAATTACACAGTTAATATATAATATTTATTTCTATAATCACTACATAATAAAGTGACATTTGATGATTATAGTGTGAAATTTTTATTAATTTTTATGAAGAAATGAGCCATTGACAGCGAATCTCTTCGGACATCTCCAAAAGAAATTTTCATTTTATTTTCAATATAAAAAGGTTGTCTCTATCTCAAAAACTGGAGTCAATTCGACAAATTTGAAAATTTTTTCGCATTGAGGAGACCCTAATAACCCAAAATCGACTCATAAACCCCAGACCACAGAATCACTGTTGCCCTGTGTAATTGAACCGTTTTCATTTTATTGAGAAATTCCGGGTACTTTTAGATCATAGTAGTATGTTGAAAATGAGAGAAATAAACTATTTTTAAAGAAAAATAGCTTTTCATGAATGGAATTAATTAAAAATAAAAAAAAATTAAAAAACCATGGAACCGCATAAAAAGAACATTATCCCAATAATATTTTGCGAATCGCAGTACGTTTCTGTCTTAATTTTTTAATTTTGTAAGCGATTCGGATAATCAGCGATTCGGATAGTAGGAGTTCGGATAATTGGAGTTCTACTGTATAACAAATTTGAAATATAATTAGTGAAGATTTTTTAGAAATGATTCGAAAAATAATATTATAAGACTATAATATTTGCTATAACTTACTTACAAAGGAAAGAAAAATAAGTTTTCTGTTTTTTTAGTTCCTTTTTGTAAATTTATGTATGTTTCTTACCTGTCTTTTTAACTTTTTTCATACGTTGCTTCATACTTGAATGTCTGGAAGATAACCGCTGATTACCCATTTTTCGGTAATAACTAAGTATTATTATTATTATAAAGAACTTTTTTCGACCCTGTAGTTTAATTATTATTATTAATAATGTAATAACTACAGATATAATAATAATAGTTTACAATCACAGAAGCTCAGATTAGGTAATTATCTAATAAGTAAAACATAGTACCCACGGTATGCTAACTTCAATACAAACTTTAGTATCGTATTTCAGCGCCATCTATCCGCCACAGCGCCCGTTTTTTAGAGGTGGGGGAGACAGCGGCAATTTTAAAATATTTATTATTTCATTTAGAATTTATAATTTCTAACTTTATAATCATAAAATTTCATTAAATCTTCAAGTAATGTATTAAATACCACTAATAAAGTGTATACATATACATTACTATAAGAATTAATGAAATTTTATGATTATAAAGTTACATTGTAATTTTGATGTAATTTTAAAATAAGACATTCTGATTTATTATTAAATTGATTTTATTACTACCTAAATAAACCTAATATAACAATAAATAAGATATAGTATAGTTATTTAACATGTGAAATATTATAGTAAAAGTAAAATTATTACTTACATGTTAGAAAATTAAATTAAAAACTTATTGTTTTTAAAAATTTAGATAAAACTTTGCAAATAGTTGAAATATGAAAATTACATAATAAATAATTAAATCATAAATTACAAATTATAGCTTAAATAACCTATATAAAGAATAAATAAAATCAAGTTAAATAAATCATTAAAAATAGTTTTAAATACTGAGCTTTCAGATAAGTGATCGTCCTTTTACAAAGTGTTTATTACAAAACAGAGTTTATTTAACCTGATTTTAGCTTTTTAAGTTTATTCTACATACAATTTTCACAAGTTAATAATAATATTTTTATTTAAATAATCTATAAGTCAATATTAATAACTTGGCATAAATAAATAATCATAATGTTAAAAACTTCAATAAAGCAAGTTAATTAAACGTCGCTAAAAGCTTAAAAATATAATTTCATTTTTATTAGTTTAATTAACTTGCTTTATTGAAGTTTTCAATATTATTTTTCACAAGTTAACAATTTATAATATATTTAAATAAGGAATGAGTGATAAACACCGTGTTTCTGGCTTATAAGCCTTATTCTCAAGTACCGCATACACATTTATTAACATAATAGTTCTCGATAAAGAAAAAGAAAGA
Organism: Cantharis nigra; assembly: GCA_958510845.1. Taxonomy (NCBI): domain Eukaryota; kingdom Metazoa; phylum Arthropoda; class Insecta; order Coleoptera; family Cantharidae; genus Cantharis; species Cantharis nigra. Next base: position 48,911,412 of record OY294028.1, read on the forward strand.
AAAGAAAACATTCACATTTTCTTACTTTTGGTAAAACAGTTTTTGAAACAAATGCTCTATTGTCCGGTAATATACAGTTGCTTCAAAATCTTTTAGATTTTCTAAATTTTCAGTAATCTTGATGTCTTCATTACTGTGGAGTACTGGCTGAACTTCAACTAGATGCTAAAATAATAATTAGTAAATTAATATATGTAGGACATTTATATAATACATGTAAGTAATTACCTGCTGCACAAATTTCTTCAATGAAACTTAAATATCTCCTTCATCGTTTCAACAATTACTGCCTTCTGAACGACCCTTGCTTTAGTTATTTACCAACAAACTCTTGTAAAATGGAGTAAATGCAGCTACTGTTGGATTTGTAAATCTTACTTCCCTCTGTCTTACTTCTCCAGAAAAATTTTCCAAAACATCCTGGTTGAACGTCCTAGGAAACATGCTCTTAAAACCAAAAACTTTCGTGTTTGAGTAATGTCAATAAAGCCCTGAAAATTGCAAGATATATACATTAATTATTTATATTAGAATTATTTATAAATTACTTCTAGCGTAGTAATCCAAGTTTTTATGGATGGTGGCGTGTGCTTTCTTATGAGCCCCTCATTCTTGTTTGTATCATCTGTATCGCTTAGTACTGCCATTTTCATCTTTATCAATAAATAATATCATCGTCTTAAAAATTCTAATAGCTCTCTTCCAAATTCAATATGATCAGATTTGTCGGTGACGCAGGTTCGTAACTTCTTGTCTGGAACTTCAACTTCGACATGACCAATAACGCTGACGAACAATTTGTCGAAAAAGTCGATCACTTTTGCAGTTTGTTTTGCTCTTGGTTTCAACTTTAACATTTCACCATTACACTCGTGTTACAAAACTAATACGAATATACCAATGTAATATATCACACAATACACAATACCAATATAAAATATCACAAAATACACAATCTTGCAATAATTGCAATTTATAGCTTATTGCTTCGTTCGTTTTAAATACACGTGGTAAATTCTAAATTTGCAAAAACATGAAACAAAATGGACGGTTGCTTATGAAGTGGTTAATGGGTTAGGCAATCATCAAGCACTCATGAACAAAGAAAGAGACAAAAACTAAAAAAAAAGGACAAAAACTGGTAAGAACGCCATCTATCGCTTACAGTGCCCGTTTTTCCGATGTATCACGAAGCCTCATATGAGATCGCGTACCGTGATAGTACCTACTAGTATTCGCTATTCCGCAAAGATAGCACCCCTTCCACAACCTGACCATTCCAAGCTGTAAAAGTGGTGGACTGTTCCCCTCAATTGTCTAATTAGAATAATGAGAATAATGCAAGTAATTTTTAAAACAAGATATATTCTAACATAAAATACGCAATTATTAAGTCATGGATAACAATGAAAATTTTTTTCCGGGCAGTTAAAGGTTGCCTTTAGAGCACTACGAAGTATGATTTTTCAATTTTTTACTTATGCTTGCGCAGTAGCATTTTAAACATTGCTTATTTTCATAAACTTTGTGAATTTTTTTAACTGCTTTCTAATCACGATACACTTATTACCGGTATGCTCACTAGCAGGATAGCTCTATCCTTCTCGCACTATTTGACGTCAGCTTGGAGCCAGAAATGTGAAATTTGCAATATTTCTTACGTTTTTCAACCACTTCTAGAATTATTATGTTAACGAGGTATAATATAATTGAAAATGATATTGTTTGACCTTTTATTTTTATAAAATAATCTTAAAATTTATAATTAAAATTTAAGTGTATTATAATAAATATCTCCAACGTGACGTCAATGCGCAGAACAAACGAGTTTTAATTTCTTACTGAGCATACCGGTATAAGTGTATCGTGCTTTCTAACAAAAAAAATGCAAATATCTCTTCGTAGTACTTTACAATAACATCTTTTCAATGTCTAGTAAAAAAATAAAACTGATACTTTCAGCAATAACTTTAAAATTTGGTTTAATAATAACATCGATTTCAACATATTTTCTGCTGCTAAAATCTCGCCTTAAGTAGTTTTTACGCCGGTCTCATTAAACCAATAAGATAGTAGTGACAGTTTTGTGTGTTGTTCAAAATTTGGTAATACGGATCTGTGCTGTGTCGAGGCTTGATGTCCTTGCTCGCTGATATGAACCGCTTGAGATTGCACTTGTGTTGTATGCAGTGATTTTCTATATTGCCATCGATAGAAAATCACTGGTTGTATGTCATTTTTGATTTTATATTTTTACTATTTGACATATGATAGTAATTTATGGGACTAGTGAGTAAAGATACATTTGTTCAATCCTGTTATTGAAACATGTCGTTTCTTACTTGGATACGCAACTAGAAACCGTTTGTTTTACTCACTCAAATTATATCTATGGTAACGAGTGGGCGAAAGACTTTTCACCCACTAGTGAGTGAAAAATGCAGTCATTCATTAACCTGCCTACGTTCTTTATAATAATATTAAAATGTTTTAAAACCAAAGCTAACTTTTTTTTAAATTATTTTGCGCGCAAAATGCGCGCTATCGATCTAAAATTTTGCATAAAGCTTCCTACGACAAATTGCTACGGGGGGTTGAGTACGAGCAAAGGGGGGTAAATTTTTAGCTCCGTTTTTCGATATCTAACGCCGTTTTCGAGTTATTGCAAATTCAAAATCTCAAATTTAATTATTGATGACACGAATTATAATAAATTGTATTTTCATAAATTTTTTAGATTTATAAGTGCAGGATTGAACAAAACGCTATACATAACTCGTGGATAAACCCTTTCGCTCACTTATTTGCCTCTGCACACTCGCCTGTCGGCTCGCGTGCAAAACTGGCAAATGCGTGAGCGAATCTTTCGGTTTCTCAACTAGTCATGTAATATACTATTTTTCCACGAACGGAAAGTTTAGCACAAGAGGCAACGCCGAGTTTGCTATCTTCCGTAAGTGGATACAAATATCTTTACTCAAGAGTCGCATATAACATTTTATCCAAAACCTGCAAGTAAAATTAAAATATCAAAATCAAAAAAAATTTTAAATTATATTATATAATTTTACATTGACATTTTCAAACGTCAAAGTGGACTTTTATCCACTAAGTGAGCGAAAAATCACTTTTATCCACTTTGACGTTTGAAAATGTCAATGTAAAAGTTATTTTACTTGTAGGTATTGGATAAATGTTTTTATATGTTTTACATGCACATTTGTGTTATGTTAATGGTTGCAATGCTCTATGTTTTATATTTGGTGAGTGTTCGTGCGAAATATATCAGTTGTTGTATTATGATTGTCTGTAATTTTCTTTTAGACTCTGATGGGGACCAATATAAAGGTTGAAACCGGTCAGCAAATATATAAATAGAGTAGTTTTATTTGAGTAGGACCCAAAAAACCCACTATTTCCAACAGCCATTACATATTGTAATGTATTTTTCCAATCCCTGGTTTCGGATACCAATTAAATGTAATGTAATTTCAGGTTCCTTGGTTTCGGGATAATTTTTCTGTAATGTAATCGTGGAATCCCTGATTTTGGGATAATTTTAAAATACCATTTTAATAAAAAAAATAAACACGTTTTAAAATTTAAAAATCAAAAACTTTATTTAATTAAATATGAGCGGACAAACTCACGTCCGCTGTCTTGGCCATCGGCCATCAAAAAGCATATCTACATATTTTTAATTTACAAACTTCAACAATACTACCAACTTAACATTCTCAATAATTTTAAATATACAGGAGGATTAATATTTTTTTTACAATACAAAATTTTTATACAAAAATTAAACAATCATCACAACCCCTATAAACTACTTTTGAACATGACATTTAACCCCCTAAACTTTAGGATAGAAAAATATAATTTTTCTGACGAAAGTTTACAGTCTTGTTCAAAATTACACAAGATTAAAATTTTCAAAATTTTCAACACTCACTACAATATTTATACAAATTTACAAAATAACTAATTCTTCAATTATATTACAAAACGAAATTTTAATTTAATAATTAAAACAATTAATTTTTATCTGATAATAATCCCTTAATAAAACAAAATATGCCAATAGTTTTATTTTTGAAACCAACAATTTCAAACCAATCTGAATTATAATTTACATTAAAGTTTTAAATTTTCTTCCAAAATATTGAACTGTTTTAAATAAATGATTAGCAATAAAATTCATCAAAATATAACTTAATTGTTACATGTTACTTGTTTCACGTCGGCAATACGATTTATTTTTATAACTTTTTCATCAAAATTTACTTTTCCTTTAACAAATCGCTACTGTTTTCTTCAAAATAACTACTTCCTTTTCAAAATCTCCAATACTCTCAAAATACATCATTAATACTTTATCAATCATCAAATTACTTATAAATCATCAACTATTAAATCTACTAATACATTTCAAATTCCAAACAGTAATAATTAATTATCAAAATTATCAACCTTAATTAAAAATCTTTATTATAATAATCCTTGCCTAAATTTTAACTTGTTCCATGTTTTTTTTCAAATCACAATCTTGAATTTTGTTTATTTGCTACTGTTTTTTAATCATCTTAATTTTATTTATTTTGGAAATCTAATTTATTTCTTAAACATCATTGTTAATAATCAATTTTATTTAGTTTCAAATTTGTTTTTCACCTATATCAATTTTTATCAAAATTTTATCTTAAAAGAATATAAAATTATTTTAAATTTTACAATTGAAAAATAATAACGTTGAACTTTCAAAATTTTATACAATAAATTACTATCTAATCAACCATACCTTTAAATAAATTTTAACGTACAAAATTAAATTTTACATTTCTCCCAGAAATATTTATCAAAATCCATTTTCACGCAATTTATCATAAATAATTTAATTTAATGTTTATTAAATCATTAATACAAAACAAATCACCTCACCACTCTTATACTTCCAGAGGCCCAATCTTCCTATCGCTTTAAGATGCGACCATTTTTCTCGCTCAACTGCTACCAAAAATTGATCATCCCTGTCCATCCTGGATTCAAACTTCTTTCTTGCACGTCCGTAGGTACGTGGTCCAATTAGCTTCCTCTTCCAAGAATTCGGTTTTCTTTTATATCCAATTTTTATTTTCTTTGTCACTTGCATATGTCCATTTATCCCATCTTTGACCAATTTTTTTAATTGCAACTGTTTATTTTTTTCATCTACCGGTTTTTTTTTCAGTTCACCTTTACCATAATTTTTCATTATTGTAACATCATTTTCTGAATTTTCAACCTTTGCCTTTTCGGTTTTATTTTCATCAAAATATTCCCTATTTTCATTTTGTTGATCGTTTTCCACTTTTTTGTTCAGGTTATCAAATTTTTTTATTAATTCTCTCATCATCTCCTTCAATTCATTTATTTCTTCTCTTTTAAGTGACATTGTGAAGTTTGTTCTTGTATAGCATTAGAGTGAATTACTAAAAGTGGATATTACCTGGCTGCAAACTCGAATTCCTGGTTTCGGATACCATTTAAATGTGATGTAAATATCTAAAGGTCCCTGGTTTCGGGATAATTTTAAAATACCATTTTAATTAAAAAAATAAAACACTTTTTAAAATTTAAAAATCAAAAACTTTATTTAATTAAATATGAGCGGACAAACTCACGTCCGTTGTCTTGGCCATCGGCCATCAAAAAGCATATCTACATTTTATATTTTACAAAACTTTAACTCAAACACTACCAACTTAACATTCTCAATAATTTTAAATATACAGGAGGATTAATATTTTTTTTACAATACAAAATTTTTATACAAAAATTAAACAATCATCACAACCCCTATAAACTACTTTTGAACATGACAATATATTACTCTTATGGGTATTTTATTAAAAATTTTACAGAGGTTTTTTTAAGGTACTATATCTCGGAAACAGTGCGACAAAATAGAAAAATTTATATAAACAAAAATGAAGAGAATAAAGTTTTCAACAAAAAATGTTTAATAAGTTTTACTGTAGAAGTGATTTTTATATGAGAAAACATGTCTTCAAAAGTCACAATTTACATTGCTAATATAGGGCTGTTAACTTATTTTTGTGAGCCACTGTATATAAGCAATTATGTTAAATAAACGATTCTCATTCAAATTAGTTTTGATTGACGACGTCCGTGGAAGTATCCGAAAGGTTTGCTTCATTTTCAACTTACAACAGTTTATCTCTTTTGCTTCAGTCTGCAGAGTTCATCTCTTTGTGATTTGGTACAGAAGATTCATTCTCTTTTAAATACAGTAGAACCCTTCTATAACGAAAACTCAAGGGACCATCCTACTTATTCGTTATAACAGATTTTTGCTATAATGCTATAAACAGTCCCCGGCAATAAAAGTTTGTATAGATAGATAAATTTATTAAAAAAGAAAGTTGAATGCATACTAACATAATGTTTAACAAGTTATTGAAAAATGTCTGTAATTTTGATTTGTTTGCGGTAATACCGAATTTTAATTTTATCAATTGCAATTTCTAATGATACTAAGTTATTAAATACATGCTGTAATCCATTCTTTAATTGTTGTCTAAGTTCTTCGACATCATTTCTGTCAGATTTGGCGATTTCATATGCTACATCTTGCTCTTCTTGTAAGCAAATCAATTGTTTTCCCGGCTAATAACTTTCAACCTCGAAGATCAATGTGAGTATCTGCTTTCAATTTTCTTAAATTTTTCCGTAATTTTTCAACGCGTGGTTTGTACATTCATACTTACGTACTTCTTGTCCATATGATACTTCTGCTATAACTTTTGAATATATACTTGCATCAGCGCCAATTATAGCTACCATTCCAGAATTTGAATTAAAATTAGTGCCATAAGAACGCTTTGCCCAAGATCCATCAACATAAACCCGTATCCATGGCGTATCGTCCGGACATACCTGTCCCATCTCAATAGCATAGTTCCGTTCTTTAATTCATCCAGCAGCTTTTATCGATCTCCACAATGATAACCTCCACTCCTATAAACATAATAATTAATATAATATAAAATGCTTATAAGTGTGTAATGAAATAATTAAATTTACCTCTCCAACTTTATTTTTAATGTCGTAAAACATATTGTCTGGAATAACAGGGATATCCATACAACTTAATAGTTCTTCCAAATGACCATGTGTACTTCCTGTCGCCAATGTTCCCCAAACTGCACCATAATTTATTTTAGCAATTGGCTCACATGGATTTTCAGTGCAATATTCATAAACTGCATAACACATTGTGCAATTGAATGTGATAGTGCTAGCTAAACCTTGATTCGCTCTACTCTCACTTTTGACAAATAGTTTACCGCCAGTACAAATTTTTGAGTGCTTATACTGTAATGGCACTGACCATTCTAATATGTAATTTAGGTCAACAATTCTGTTGCCCATAATGGGAGAGGGTTTTTTACGTTCAGATTCAAAACATAACTGACTGTTCGCAATGCTAAAATCCAACAAAACTCTTGATTAAATGAACAATAAATTAAACGCTACCAATCTTACCTGTCGTACTCATCCAATTTCATAATTCCTGTTGTTCCAAAAGAATTGTTAACAGTTTTCCTTTTCTTGGCAGCTGAATAAGTTACAGAACACCACTTCGGATTCCTTTTTAACTGTGATATTTCAAGTAAACTATCCGTTGTGCTACACCAAAGTAATAACTTGAAATTTCTTTTAATTGTAATCATATAAACTCACCTTTCTTCATCAGAACTACATATTATGGCTTCGACATCTGTCGCCAATGTTCTAGAATTATAAATACACATAAATATATAATAAAAATTATCGAGATTTTTTTATGAAACTCTGTAGACAACTCAATTACTTCAGTGATTTTTAAAATATTTTTAATAAAAAAAATTGAGAACATTCTTGAAAGTGTATATTTTTACCTAGAAACAACCCTAATCCGATAATTCCAATAGTTTCCCTGAAGAAATTTAAAGAAATTTCCCTTTTTTTTGCTTTTCCAGGTGTATAATCTTCCTTAAGCTGGTTTTGAGATGAATCTAACGGATGCTAAAGGGAAAATAAAAACTTTAAAGCGCTCTAGCGAAAAATATGCATTTTACAGATATGTCGGTTTTACATTCTCAGGACTGCAACTGGATATCCAGTTGAGTGTTGACTAATTACAGGTACCCGCGTGTTTTTGCCGTACGTGGAAACCCGTAAGGTAGGATGAAAGGATCCTGGTGGCTGAGCTGGCTCGGAGGCGGTTGTAGTTTGTCTGAGTTCGGCAACACTCCTCTTTGGCCTCGATTTCTACTTAAACGGGCGGTCTGGACTAGTCCACTCAGATCAATCGGCTGCGCCATCCTCTATCAGAGGATTGGCAGGACGAGTTCTTGGGTAAGGACGGGGTGTGCAAACACTCTGCCTTTCCGGGAGCTATATCCTCTGAGTAGCCCTGGCGTCCTTGGTGACGTCCCCTGTGGGGCTCCGTGGCGGGTGGGGAGCTTCGGAGGACGAAATAAATCGTTTTCTCATATGGATAAACAACAAAAAACAAACACAAAAAACCAGACAGCTGCACTCCCCCCGGGATGCACTGTCGAATGCAAACGCTGCGGTGGGTATGTCAGACCCTGATGTCCCACCCACCAGTGCCAAAGGGATGGTACCGTTCTTACAAGACAAGCCATCTCAAGATACTAATGCGGTCGTACCTCTCGGAGCCAAGGTGGGGACGTCTCTAGGAGATGCCCCGCTGGATGGCAACACTAAGGAGTCTCGCCCTAAAAAGCAAAGGCTCTGCGGTGCTGAGAGGAAACGCCGCAAGAAAGCAAACATGCAGAAGGCGGCTGAGGAAGCCGGTCTGCAAAAGGCAACAACCGAGCACGAACGGGCTGGGCTGTCCAAACCTCAGGGTAAGGATAGCACACCATCCGGCTCACGGTCGATAAAAATAATAAAAAAAAGACCAGCACCACCAAAAAGAGGTGAAACCAGTTTCCCTCAAAAAGGTGATGCGAAGAAAAGGGTGAGGTCTGAGGACTCCCAGCCATCGCCTCTGAGCGATCAGAGGAAGAAGGCTAGGGTGTCTGGACGCAAGCCAGGCACTGAAGTGGGTACGATCACCTACAAGGAGGCAGCTACTAAGCACCTCCGAGTAGCAGTGATTGACCGATCCAACCCTCTGGGCAAACTTACCGAAGCCCAGAAAGAGATTGTGGAAACACATCTCAACTTAGCCATTGATAGGACCATCCAGGTGGCCCAGGTAAGAGGAGTAATAGTACCCACTTTTGGGGGGTTCCGTTATTCTGGGGAGATCCTTCGGATCACCTGCGATGACGACGGCTCCCTAAAGTGGCTACAAACCACGGTAGCAGACCTCCCGCAACTGTGGGAGGGAGCTAAGCTGGACGTAACCCTGGTGGATGAGTTGCCAAGGCTGTCTAAAGCCACCGTTTGGATTCCGGGGAAACCTGAACCAACTGGAGAGGTGACTATACGGCTTGGGGCCCAAAACCCATGGGTAAAGGTAAATGAGTGGTGTGTCTTCTTTGACGCTGACAGGAGTGACCCTTTGGGGAAACTCATTGTCTTTGGTGTCAATGAGAAGGATGCTGAAGCACTCAAAGAAAAGAAGGAGAAGCTGAGCTACAGGTTCTCCAGCCTTAAAGTGAAGGTGCAGCGCATCGTTAAGAGTGATGCACCGACACAAACAGTGGAGCAGGTAGCTGCAGAGCTTGAACTCTTGGGCATCCAAGAGGGATCTCAGGCGGCAGCTTTGACTGCTCCAATAGTAGGAGGTCTCCCCACCAAGGAAGTCTAATGGCTGCCTTGGGGGAATGGACTTTCCTACAATCAAACCTACAACACAGCAAAACGGCGACGGCTACTCTGTGCCGTCGCCTGGCTGGTTGTAGGGAAACAATAGCTCTTGTAGCCACATTTAGCAAAAGGCAGAGTCACAGGCCTTTCAGCGCTGAAGGGCAATGTCTTCACGGGCAACCCTTCAAACAAACCCAGGACATGTATTTTCATACCTGATAATATTCGGGCAGACCCCTTACCACAGTTCGGTGACCGTGACTTTACAGCTGTCCGGCTGAGCTGTGATTATGGGGAAGGCCCGAAAGATGTCGTTCTGGCATCTATATATCTCCCGATTGACTCCCAGGATCTGCCACCTTCACAAAGGATGGTGGACTTGGTGAGTTATTGCGAGCAACATAAGAGACACCTCATTATAGGTTGCGACTCCAATTCCCATCATAGCTCGAGGGGGAGTGGAGATTGCAACAATAGAGGGAAGTCTTTATTTGAATACCTTATTGGTACAAACTTAGAAATTCTTAATCGAGGGGATACACCAACGTTTTATGTGTCGCCCCAACGCCATTCAGTGATTGACATCACTCTGGCGACGTTAGAAATTTCAACACGAATAACTGACTGGCATGTGTCTAAACAGCTGACCATGGCAGATCACAGATGGATATGCTTTAAAATTAAAGCAACCAAAATGGAGCCTAGGCAGTTTAGGAATCCTAGGAAGCTTGACAGGGAAGTATTTTTGGACGTCCTGTCAAGCACCTTGGAGACCGATATGCCAAGGCCAATTACCACGAAGGTCAATTTAGACAGTACTGAGGAGATTGAAATATGCAGTAATGTACTGCAGAAATCTCTCATTAAAGCTTTCGAAGCGTCGTGCCCGCTGACTGGAAATTGATTCGGGGAGACGTGCAACACCTTGGTGGTGCAACGAGCTGGATCGGCTGCGGAAAGTGGTAACGAAACTTTGCAATAAGGCCAAAAAATCGAAGAATGGGTCTGACTGGGAGGAATTTAAAGCCCTTCAGTTGGAGTACAAGAAGATGATTCGCCAAAAACAACGCAAGTCTTGGAGAGACTTCTGCAGCGGTATCGCGTCCACTACAGATGCTGCCAGACTGAAGAAGATCATATCCAAAGACCCAAACCAGCAGCGTGGAGCGATTCTCCGGGACAACGGCTCCTATACAGAGAGCCTCGAGGAGACAGCCAAAGTACTGCTACAAACACACTTTCCTGATAGCAAAACCGTCTCGGACTACGAGTGGACCGAGCGTACAGCCCAGACACCGACCGAGATAGATTGAGAAATTGCAAACCAGATCGTAACTCCGATCAAAGTGGCATGGGCCATCAAAACCTTCAGCCCTTACAAATCGCCGGGGCTGGATGGAGTGTATCCGGCTCTACTTCAGTGGGGTCTGGATTGCTTACTCTGTCCCCTAGTGAGGGTGTTCAAAGCATGTGTTGCGCATGGCTACACACCCAAAGAGTGGCGGAAGGTCAAAGTTATTTTCATACCCAAGCCAGGCCGAGCTGATTACTCACTGGCTAAATCCTTCAGGCCAATAAGTATTAACTCGTTCTTTTAAAAGACACTGGAAAGACTGTGCGACAGAGAAATTCGTGATAGTGTTTTGGTGCAGAACCCACTCCATCCGAATCAGCATGCATATACTCCAGGGCGATCTGCTGAGTCCGCACTTCATAAAGTGGTGGAATGTATCGAGAAATCGTTACAGTCTCAGGAATGCACTCTAGGAGTATTTATAGATATCGAAGGGGCTTTTGATAAAGCCACCTTTGAAAGCATTACCACGTCCCTACGGCGTCATGGCCTTCCTGGTACCATCGTAAGATGGATCAGCTCCATGCTGAGCACCAGGGCTGTTATGATCGGGGTGGGAGATGTGAGCATAAAAGGTGTTGTTACAAGGGGCTGCCCGCAGGGAGGTGTACTCTCCCCACTTTTGTGGGACTTTGTGGTAGACAGCCTTCTGCGACTCCTTAATGAAAGCGGTTATTATACCATTGGGTACGCTGATGATATAAACATACTGCTTAAAGGAAAATTCGAGAATGTCCTGTGCGAGTTGATGCAGGATGCTCTACGAATCCTAGAGCAATGGTGCACGGAGCAGTCTCTCTCGGTCAACCCGACCAAGACGGAGCTTGTTCTGTTCACTAGAAAAAGAAAGCTAAGAGACATGAAAATGCCTAGCTTAAAAAGAACCCCTCTTAAATTAGCATCCGAAGTCAAGTATCTGGGAATTATACTGGATAGGAAGCTAAATTGGGGCAAACATATCACTTCAATAATAACCAAGGCTGGCATGGCTTTCTGGCAGTGTCGAAGGGCAATGGGAAGATCGTGGGGGTTTTCCCCGAAGATTGCCCTCTGGCTCTACACGGCCATAATAAGACCAATGCTATGCTATGGTGCACTAGTCTGGTGGCCCAGGACCAGACTGGTAACAACAGCGTCCTCTCTATATCGGCTGCAGAGATCAGTCTGCCTGGCTGTAACGGGAGTGATGCGAACGACACCGACTGTAGCCTTGGAGACTCTTCTCTGTCTCCCTCCGCTAGATTTCTATGTGGAGGAGCAGGCGGTGAGAGCTGCTCTTAGGATGCGGGCATGGGGTCTTTGGACTCACAGACAGGGAGCCAGTGGGCACGCACGGATCCTTGAGGAATGCTCAAGAAGAGTGCCTCTTTTGGGTCTAATGCCGACAGAATTTCTCCCAAATATGTGTTTGACAAGAAATTCAACATCTTGCCAGATGCAACAGAAGCCGACGGATCGGACATTTGTCTTTACACGGATGGCTCCAAAAGTAATACTGGCTCAGGGGCGGGGATTTTCTCCCCTGAACTTCGGCTGGATATAAGTTTAACGCTAGGTAAATATGCCTCCGTCTTCCAAACGGAGCTTATGGGCATACTACACTGTGCGGAAATAGTCCAGGAAAGAAATATCCAGGGCAAAACAATTCAAATATTCACAGACAGTAGAGCTGCTCTTGTGGCACTTGGTCGTCATAAGATCATCTCGGGCCTGGTGCTGCAATGTATCCGGGCACTGAATGTAATATCAACACACAATGCTCTAACCCTTAGCTGGGTAAAAGGGCACAAAGGTAATGAGGGCAACGAGAGGGCTGACGAGTTGGCGAGGCTGGGCTCGGGTAATCCACCTTGTGGTCCCGAGCCTTTCATAACGCCGGCCATTAGAACATTAGATGCCATCATAAAGAAAGAAACACATAAACGGCATGCGGAAAGATGGACGAATGTGATTGGATGTCGGCAGGCGCGGGCAACAATGCGTTCTCCCTCTGAGAAACATGCAAAATACTACCTACAGCTGTCCCGGGACAGCCTGCGTACCATTGCTGGCTTTCTTACGGGACACTGTAAGCTAAATAAACACCTGTACACAATGGGGCTAGTTGATAGCCCAACCTGTCGAGGATGTAATGAAGCAGACGAAACAATGGAGCATGTGCTCTGTAACTGCCCAGCGTTGGCGTCAAAAAGAGGATCCATGTTGGGGGACTTCTGGCCTAGCATGGCCAGTATTGGCGGAACGCCGCCCTCCAAAATACTCGAGTTTATCGTAAGTGTGGGATGGCTCGAGGAATAGAGGGGTAGGTGGGCTGCTACAAAACTCGGAGGTAGCATAATAGGCCCGCTTTGTGGCCTGAGTGCATGCGAGCTTCGGATTGCCCTCCACATCCTATCCAGAATCCAGAGTGTTGTCTGAGAATTATCAAGACATGTTACAAGCACATGAAGAGGCTAAAGGTGTGGCATTAACCGGCGCCACCGCTCTTAATACTGTAACATCTACCTATCTTTAAATGGATATGTGAGCAGTAGAGCAGTGATAAGATAAATAGTGTGGATATGGATTTTAAAAAACAGTCTACGTAAAAGATATTTTCTCTTTTTCTAAGAACTTTAATAATTTTTATATAACAGATAAGTAGTAAGTAGTAGGTACAGTACATATTTTCATTATATTTCATAGTAAAATGAATACATAAATCCAAACAATATTCGTAGGTACTTATATTTTGTGAGTTGAGTGTTATATACAGGAATATTTGGTTTACAAAGAGCTGAACTACTACATGAGGAATTAATTATTAAATTAAATATATAGGTATTGTGCTACTCATACTCGTTGATTTTTGCAAAAGTAATTATATATATTTTTATTAAATAGTTACATACAACATTAAATACTTTAATATCATCAGTTTCTTGATCAATTTAAGCAATTTGTTAATAAATGCGGTTTTCTTAAAAAAAATAACTACTCCACTAATACCTGTACTTATAGTCAATATTTGTTGGCCATATAGGATATACTTGAGTAGTATAATAGTACTCAAGTATCACCGTGCCAAGTATTGACTATAAGTACAAGCATTATTTACAAAATGAGAACAATTGTATGCAAAAAATCAATTATTAATGATTTGTATCGTATGTAATTGATCACAACGGTCACTTTTTAAATTAAAGGCCTGATAATTTTTATCAAAAACCTGATAATATTAATTACATATCACTGTGTTTACATGAACACCAACACATCATAACGAGTGGTAATTGCACATTAAATGAACATTCAATTTTAGTAAATTGTTATAACAAAATTAAAAGGAAAATAATATTACAATAATAATTAGCTTGAAAACATATTTTCAAATTTAATCTTTTACAGCTCCGAGGATAGTTAGGATATAAAGGAATATATTAATAATGTCTACATATAAATTCAAAGCTGCAAAAATATACTCCTCAGGCGATACAGAATACTTGTGCTTACCTCCCATCATTAACTGAGTATCATAAATAAGATAAACAGAAAATAGTAAAGCACCCAATGATGCATATACCAAATATACAGTTTGATTTTTTTCGCCATATTTAGATAATATAGCAGCCACAATTCCAAAAACCATCAATAAAAGAACGGCAATAAATAAGAAACCTCCACATAATGTGAAGTCAATTTTTGTTTGAAATGCAAACAAAGTTAAACCAAGACATAATACTGCAGTAATTCCTACCGCCATTAAAACTGTATCACCTCTGTATGTTGATGAAACTAAACCAAGCATAAATGATTCTGCTACAGTAAACAAACCTAATAAAATAAAATTCATTGGCGCCTTTCTTCTAACTTCGCCACAACAAGCTAATGCTATCATTGTGGCAATTAAAACGATTAAGGCAACAATAAAAAGCCAAAAGTGGCTTCTTGCATATGCAGCAGCTGGTTTATGAAAAACAAAAAATGAAATAAAACCTGCAGTGATAAGTAATTGCACAGTTAAAATTGAATAAACTTTCCGAATAAAGCCTCGTCGAATGCTTTGATCAGAAAATCCAAATCCCTTTACTTCGGGGTCTTCAGGATAACTTGTTCCATACATATCTAAAAATAATAATAACATTTTAAAAAATAGTTACTTAAAATTTTACCTGGTCACTAAAAGCTATTAACGTTAGTTTTTGGGTTCAATTTCCTAAAAAGGTTTTCCTATAGACACCAACCTTAAAACAGTGTAAACTTTCAGAATTAATTTTAGAAAAACTTTTCATGTGATTTTATTTATTTTTGTTAATTTCTTAACAAGAAATATAAAATATTAATAAAAAAACATTTTAAATAAAATGTTATTAAACGCAACAAGTAAATCAGTTGATGTAAAAAATGCTTTGTTATATCAATAAAAAAGCTTTGTTGAGCCTCAACAATAACTAGTACAGTAGAAGCCCTATTATAAGACGCTATCATATCTGACTATTCTGAGAATTTATCGTACTACCCGACTGATGCTAGTGAGCCATATTTCACCTCAACTCGGAACTCAACGTGTAAGCAGAAATACATGTAAGAAGCCACTTTTGGCTTTTTATAATGTTAGCATTACATTTCTACATGTTGACCTCCGAGTCGCGGTGAGATAAGGCTCACAAGCACATTGGCACAACTAGGTATGTATAATATTTTAGAGGGGCTAAAACGAGGACTTTCTTCTTTGCTTAACAAAATCAAAAATCGACGATAGATAGTACTTAAATTAATTTTTTAATATTTTATTGACACATAAAATAAAAAAACTAAAAACGTAACGGAATTCTCCTTTCCTTTTTCGCAAATTTGTCGATAACGCTTTCTATATCAATAGAAATATCCATTTTTGTTTTACCGTAGTCAATTTATTTTTAATTTTAATTTTGAGGGTCTTATAATAGGGCTTACTATTATTATAGTCTAAGATCCGGTATAAGAAACATCTACCCTCATCTGATATTTTTTAGTGATAAGAAATACATGATAGATAATATACAGATTGACACATTAAACATAGGTTGCCTAGTTAAATTGCGTACGGACCACAGTGAGACGAATCAAACTTTTAGCTGGCCAAAAATAGAAAATGTTACTATCATAATTATTAATTATAACCATTATTATTTGTTACCACATACCTGACGATGAAAAATATATCAAAATATATAACAATTATTAACTACTGAGTAGATAAAAACAAGTAAGGCTCATGCAGTTCGCTAAATGTAATGCAAATACGTGTATGTGCACTTATGTTATACATTTTAGTTATTCAGCCATTTAAGGCTAGGATATTGCGATGCGCTCTTGTATAACCAGCTTGCATTCAAAAACGGCTGAATAGATTTTCTTCAAATTTTGAAATTATATTAACGATAAATTAAGGACTGTTGTAAAATAATTTTTTTTTGCAAATTGTCTAATTTAGAATTAATTGTGTTTAAATACCCCATTTGTAATTTTTTTAACAAAAATTAAAATATATGAAATAATTACTAACAAAGAATTATCAATTAAAAAAAAAAAATTGGCCAGGTGCAAAAAAAAAATAGTAAAGCACCTTGCATTAAAAAACGGCTGAATGGATTTTCTTCAAATTTTGAAATTATATTAACAATAAATTAAGGACTGTTGTAAAATAATTTTTTTTGCAATTTGTCTAATTTAGAATTAATTGTGTTTAAATACCATATTTGTAATTATCAATTAATAACATTCTACTTATATAAATAATGTACACGTCTAAAAGAATTCATAAAGATATTTTTAGAAAATTTATTTTATCTATAACACATTATAAATGAAATTGGAAATAATTGTTCAATTAAAATCGGGCGGGAATAATTTGAGATGAAATGAATCATTATAGTTCAGTCATTATCACAAAGATGGGTAAGTGTTGTGTACAGTTTAAAGCAAATTTACAGTTGCCTGTTTTATACAGTCGCCCAAATAAATCGAAATGATAATTTGTAACTCATATATATTTTGAGTTACAATGCTAGAAATATTTTAAATTATCTCCCGTCTTATCTTATCTTATCAACACAATAATATTTTGTGGTGGGGATTTGCGTTTCGTTTCAAATCTACCACCAATGTTTTAATACCTATATTTACTTTTTAGATGAATACAAAAATATTTTATTAAATAATATAAATTCGCATAATTTTAATTCGATTAAAATAGCATACAATATAAGTGTAGGTAATAAATGAATGTAATTTTCTATAATCAAAATAAATAATATAATATTATTATAAAAATATTCAAATTTTTATTTTCTTCAGTATTGAATTATTGTACTAACAAAGGAGTAAAACCCTTCAATACACTTCTGAACAATCAGCTTCTTTCTCTTTCGAAAATGGTTACACATGGTTACACGTACATCATTAGACATGATTAGACCCAGTGCCGGATTACACTATTACAGATATTAAGGCAGAAAAGGCGGCTGCCTAGGGGCCTCGTTAATTTTAGAAGCCTCGGGAAAACGGAAAATATATTTATTTTAATTATAAATTTTCTTCTTAAAGTTTATCAAGAATCTGTGTTTTAAAGTAGTAGTAAATATAAAAATATTAGGGGGGGGGGGTCAAGCCGAATCTCACCCACTCTCACATGGGGGTGAAGGGGGTCTAGGCAAATATCATGTAATTTTTTTTATCTTACTAGTCCTAAATAAAAATAATTAAGGAGTAATGTCCACCAAATTTTTATTTTTTTTTCCAATTTTTTTCTATTGGCTTAAATCATGCTAAAACTATTCTAGAATCAAAATCTACAACGCCCAAGTACTGATCTAAACTCAAAATTCGTTTAAATCAATTTTTACCGAACAACTTTTATTTAAATCAATCGGTGAGCAATAGAACTGAAAAAGTTTACATCCGATTAACTTGAAATTTTAACTGTAGCTTCTTCATTAGATTATCTAGTGAAGTACATACGATTTTAGCGATTGATTAACAACAAAAAAAGTTATAAACAATTAAAGTCGATTTTATTTTTATTGTTTATTTTAATTATTGAGTAGTAAAATTAAAGACTAATTACGCAAGTAATAATTTTCTAGAGGACCCCGAAAATTTAACTACCTTATTATTAAATAGCGCTACATTCGTAAGAATACGGCTGTCCGTAGACTTTCAAAATCCTTTTGTTGAGGTGGATTAATCCTCTTAGTTCACATATTTATTTACATTTCATTACAGGTCCTTGTGCGTTCTTGCGTTGTTAACCACTGTTCTCCATGCTGTACGGTCCATCACTAATTGTTTCCATCCTCTCACTCCCATCTTCTCCAAATCGCCCGTCACTCCGTCCCACCATCTTGCTCTCGGTCTGCCCCTAGTACGATCTTCATTTGGTTTCCACATCACTATCGCGTTTATCATTTCCTCGCTGTCCGCTCTCATGACATGTCCCAGCCATCTCAGTCTCTGGGCTTTAATGAACTTTACTATGTCTTCTCCGTCCATCATTTCTAATAGTTCTGCGTTTGTTTTTGATCTGTATTCTCCATTGTCGAGTCGTGTAGGGCCTGCTATCATTCTAAGCACTCTTCTTTCAAAAACTTTCAATTCCTCTTCCTCTCTTTTAGTGATGCAGATCACCTCAGCAGCATATGTTAGCACTGGTCTAATCAGCGATTTGTACAGTTTTATTTTAGTTTTCTTCTTTATTTCCTTATCTCTCAGTATATCTCTATTTGCGTAGTATGCTCTGTTGCCTGCCTGAATCTTTTGTCTTATTTCTGATCGTCTCTCGTTCCTTTTATTCATCATGACTCCTAGGTAGTTGAAGTTTTCTACTTGTTCAAATATGCAGTTATCGATGGTTATTTCGCTATTATTATCGTCTCTTCTCGAGCATCTCGTATATTTCGTTTTGTTCTCATTAATATTAAGTCCCATCTTGTTTGCTTCTTCTTTTATGGCTTTCAATGTTCCTGTCATACCTCTTTTTGTTCTTGAAATTATGACAACATCATCCGCGTACGCCAGTATCTGGTTCTCTCTGGTCACTATTGTTCCTATACAGTTGGTAGCCCGAATGATCTTTTCTAAGACAAGGTTGAACAATGTCGCTGATAAGGCATCGCCCTGCCTCACTCCATTGTTAATCTCGAAGCAATTGGTCTCTCCTTGGGTAGTCTTTATCGTAGTTGTCGTATCCTTTAAGGTCATCTTGATCAATCTTCTTAGCTTCGCTGGTATTGCAAATTCTTTCAATGTTGTTATCAGCTGATGTCTAATTACTTGGTCGAATGCTTGCTTGAAATCTACGAATAGCATATGCATTTCTATATCATGTTCATAGCTCTTCTCCATAATTTGTTTTAATACATGTAATGCATCTACCGTCGACCTGCCTCGTCTAAAGCCGAACTGATATTTTCCGATTATTTCTTCTGTGTAAATCCTAAGGCGGTTGTGTATAACTGTGGACAGTATTTTATATGACGTATTCAGAAGAGTTATTCCTCGGTAGTTGTGGCATTCTTCAGCGTTTCCTTTCTTTTTAATTGTTACGATTACGCCTTCTTTCCATCCTTGTGGCATGTCTTCTCGTTGCCAGATCTCCTTTATCAATTCACGGATTTCCTTATGTATTTTTTCTCCTCCATTCTTTATCATTTCAGCCATTATCTCATCGTTACCTGGGGCTTTTCCATTTTTCAGGTGGTGTATTGCTTGCATGATTTCTTCTTCTGTCGGCTCCGTCAATTCTTCTTCATTGAGTATGTCTGTTTCTTGTTCTATTTCCTCCTCTTGGTTTGTGTACAACAGTTTGCGGAAGTATCTCTCCCAAATCATTTTTATTTCTTCTGAGCTATCTACCATCTTTCCTTCTTCATTTCTCATTCCTCTATTTGTTATCTCGTGTTTTCTCTTACTATCTTTGATTAGTTTATAAAATTTGCTTGTATTGTTGTTGCTGCTGTTCATTTCTATTTCCCTCATTCTTGCTTCCATCCACTCGTTCTTCTTTTGTCTGCACAGTTGATTCATTTCTCTACGTTTCTTCCTATATTGCTCTAAGTCGTGCAGTTCATTTGTTGCTAGCCATGCAATTCTTGTTTCTCTTTTTTCTTCGTTTGCCTGTTCACATTCCTTGTCAAACCATGTTTTCGATCTTCTTTTTTTCTTATATCCTATTGTTTGGGTTGCACCCGTCTTTAGACTCTGTGCTATATTGTTCCATGTGATGTTTATATCGTTGCTTTTCTCTTTAGTTTCAATTTCCGCTTCCACCCTTTCCTCATACTGCTTTTTGTGTTCTTCGTTTTTAAATTTTTCCGTTGCTAACCATTTCCTTGCTTCATGCTTTGTATTTTCAATCATTGTCTTCATTTTAACCTTTGTGACCACCAGTAAGTGGTCAGAGTCCGCATTGGCTCCTCTATATGACCTCACGTCTCTTATGGAAGTGGCTCTTCTCTTTGTTACCAGGACATGATCGATTTGGTTCCCTTCGGTATTGTTACATCCTGGCCACATCCATGTTACCTTATGTAATCTTGTGTGTTGGAATTTTGTACTACTAATAATCATTCCGAGTGATGCAGCTAGGCTACATAATCTGTTTCCGTTATCGTTTGTGTTTTCATGAATTGTGTGCTTTCCCGCTACATCTTCTACGTATCTTTCTTTGCCTATTTGGGCGTTAAAGTCACCCATTATAATTATTGTATCATGTTTCTGTATGCCATCATACAACATTTCCAAATCATTATAGAATTGTTCCTTCTCCTCATCTGTGCTATATTCAGTCGGTGCGTAGGCATTTATTACTGATAGGTTGTTCGGTTTCATTTTGAGTCTCACATACGATAGCCTTCCCCCCATCGGTTTAAAGTGTAGTATTTCCTTCATATATCTCTTCGTTACAATGAAACCTGTGCCATTACTTCCCTGCTTTTTCTCTCCAGAATATAAAAACACGAAGTCATCTCCTCTTATTTCGCCTTCGCCCATCCATCTTGTTTCCTGTATTGCAGCCAACCCAATCTTATACCTCAACAATTCATTTTTAACTTCTCTTATTTTTCCTGGTTTCAGCAATGTCCTCACATTCCAGGTTGCCACTCTAATTGTATTGTTTCCTCCATCCTGCCTTTTCTTTTTCGGTCTGTGTTTTTGTTTATCCGCTTGCTCCATCTCTATAATTTATGTTCTGCGCATTGTCCATGTATCTTCCTCAGTCATCCCTTCTGGAGCATCCGTCTGAGGAGGTCCGGATACTCCACCCTCCTCTCTCTTCAGTTTTTTGGCGCTCGGTTTTGATCGTTATGCGGTTTCAACGTATTATCCTTCTTATCCCATGTATACACTATATTATTTTTAATCATCTTCTGGTAGCCAACTCTAACTCTCTCTCCGTTACTCATTTCACTCTTTGCCAGGGACCATATCTTGTTTTGTATCTCTTTTTCATTACTGGTCAAGTCGCTTTCAATAAATGTGCTCGTACCCCTCAGTTTATTCTTGTTTTCCATTACTATTTTCTTTTGTGCCCGGGACCTTAGTTTTGCCACGATTACTTGTTTTTCTACCTTCCTTCCCACCTTGAAGGCATCCACCACCTCGACATTTATTTGCATTTTTCTGTTCAGGAATTCCTCTATTTCTCCCGGTGTTAATTCTCCTTCTGTTGTTAAGTTTTTTATGATGATGTTTTCTTTTCTTTTTTCTTTTTCGAGTCTTTCCAGTTGTTCTTCCAAGCGCGCTATTTTTTCCTCTTGTACATCCGCCTTATCTGTGAAATTTTCCATCTTCTGCTCCATTTCCTGTATCTTTGCATTCCAATTTGCTTCCATGTCATTCAATTTATTCTTTACCTCCATATTCACCTTGTTACCATCCACCACCATTCTTGTTAAACCCTCCATCATCTCTTTTAGCTGATCCATGTTTTCAATCTCTTTTTTTTCTTTCGCTACTTTATTTGGAGATTTCTGTGTTTTTTTGCTTCTTCTGAAAGCTTCTTCTTCTTCCTCGTTTGTGTTAATGTCTTCTCTACCTCTTTTGAGGAATGTCTTCACAGATGGTGTGCTGTTTGATCTTTCTCTATTAAATTTGATGTTATTCATTCGTACGTTAAACTTGCACGTATGCAACCCAAATTGCTTGGATCAAACTATTAATTATTTTCACAACTCCTGCAATTATTTTCACAACTTCTGTAATTATTTTATAGTGTTAATCTGCAGCGTCAGTACGAGAACCCGGTTCAACCCCTCAGAGGTACTCGCACTACCAATCAGCTCTCCGTGCACCTTCGCAGGTGTTCTAACCTCAATTATTCGCTGTTTTGTCTTCAACTATTTCCTCTCGCCTACGCCCGCAGTCACCACAAACTTTTTCCGGTTGTTTTTGCCCCTCACTAGGCTCTCTTCACTTTGCCTTTAAATTCAACCAACCAATCTCTCCAATTCAACACACAAATCAACAGCTCCGAAAACATATACACCGTGCAGGACCGTCTCTGAAACCAAAACGCCTACCTAGGGGGCCACAAATGTTTAATCCGACATAGATTAGACCCCACGGCTGCTTAAAGGGGTAGGTATTCTAGTTTAGAGGCATGAATTTCGGGCGGTTTTTGAAGCTCTGTACAAACGAAACAAAAAATATTTTTACTATCAATTTTGTTATCATTTATTTATTGATATTTTAAGATTGCATAAAAATTAACCGAAAAAACCCTCAAAATTCACAAAGTAATGAGCTGGCAAAGTGGGAGGTCCAAAAAAAAGGGTGTTCTAATGTTCGAATGTACCGATTTATTTGAAATGAATGTTCTTTATCGATGCCGTTATAGCATGAACCGTGGAAAAGTAAAACAATTTTTTTTTCACGAAATGGCGGCCGTTAAAATATTTTTTTTTACTTTATCATACAAAATATAAAAAAGTATTGTTATCGTGCTGAAAAAGAAATTTGAGATTGATTTTGATGAATTTAGGCATATTGGGGTTCCAGAAGCGGAAAATCATCATTTCCAAAAAATGTCTGTAATCTGTATGTGTGTGTGTGTATGTGGTCAAATTTACCTCAACCTCTACTTCAAAACGTAATAGGAATTTTTTAACAAAATTTCGTATTTAGTATTACTGATATATTGGGACTTAGAACTGATTAGATTTTGGTTAAAATCGGTACACGGAAACGCAAAAAATAATATTTGGCAAATTAAAAAAATTATATTTTTCTTTTTCTCAAATTTTAGTTTTTTATTAAATTCTTCTCTATAATAATAATAATATTACAAAAGTATTAATCAATAATCGTGTAAATATCCTATTTTTGTAATTATTCTTTTTTCAAATGTAAAAAAAAACTTTTTTCTTAATTTTCAAATTTTATTTTTTTATTATATAGTAATACTTTTCTATAACAAGATTTTTGCTATAAACAGTCAGTTTAACATGTAAACAAAAGTCAAAGGACTAAATTTTTACTAGTTATAGCCGATTCTTCGTTATAACCGGACTCGTTATAGGGGGGTTCTACTGTATTTTCCTCCATAATAATAAGTATGATAAAGTTATGGGCATGGCCCCATCCGATTTTTTTTACATGTTAAAACATGTAAAAATTTGTTTAATTAACAATTCCGAATTTTTTCAAAATAGTAAAATTAAAAATTTTGATCTGAGCGTGGTTGAGGCGATAGAAGAATATATAAAAAACATTCACACCAAATTTCAAATAAATCGCTTCATTAGAACTTGAGATATCATGCACACCAGGTTTTTTTGGACCTCCCACTTTTCCTGCTGATAACTTTCTGAATTTTGAGTTTTTTTGTCGGTTTAGTTGTTATGTAATCTAAATTATATAAATAAACAAATGATAAAAAAATGTATAGTAAAACAATTTTTTTCGTTTGTACAGAGCTTCAAAAACCGCCCGAAATTTATGCTTCTAGACAGAATACCCCCTTAAACCAGATAGGACATTGTGTGCGGTTAGTTACAGCAAACACTACTCTGGATAACATCTTAACTGTGAGACATTTTCCCGACATGTTTTGTATTAAATTTTTCCGAAAATTGTAAAACATCGAAATTTTAAAACACTAATGCCCGTATTCACCAACTACAAATAGCACTATTTGTCGAATAAAATGACACTCCAGTCAATAGGGACTGGACATTTGTCCACCCTGTTCCCCCCTCTGGCGCCGTCACTGTGTAATGTATAATTATTTTAATTACTATTATGGTATGGTCGTACGGTCTTCCTAAACCAAAAACAATACACGTCAACACTGTATATCTTGATTATGTATACATTGTACAGTGTTGCGTATATTGCTTAATTCTAATCGCATTTTTTACAACGCTGGTCTAATGTGACCTCGTCAATGCTATCGTATTGTTTTTGGTTTTAAACAGACCATAGCTTAAAATTTAAATTTTTACTTTTTCAAATACTATGTGTTATAAGATTATTATAACATAAATTATAATAATAGTGTTGTAAATCAAATACAGTGGCCGTAAAAAGTATTCGTACACCCCCATCTTAACCATGTAAATTGTACATTTTGAAGCCATTCTTTGACACATAAAAGTCGCTTTTACAACAAAACTTTTTAGACATTTTTTGTTAAGAATTTCATTGTCTTCAATTTTGTATCTATACATTTTTCTATTTTGTCGCCCCGTTTCCGACTGACAACAGCTTAAACAAGACTCCGTAAAATACAAAAAATATTATCATCTGTATCTCGGAAACGGTGTGACAAAATAGAAAAATGTATATAAACAAAAATGTAGGGAATAAAATTTGCAACAAAAATTACTTATACATTTTTCTATTTCGTTGCACCGTTTTTGAGATACAGGTGACAATATTTTTTGTATTTTACAGAGTCTTGTTTGAGCTGTTGTCAGTCGGAAACGGGGCGACAAAATAGAAAAATGTATAGATACAAAATTGAAGACAATGAAATTCTTAACAAAAAATGTCTAAAAAGTTTTATTGTAAAAGCGATTTTTATATGTCAAAGAAAGGCTTCAAAATGTACTATTTACATGGTTAAGATAGGGGTGTACGAATACTTTTTACGGCCACTGTATATGTGTATTCATCATTTTGAACATAGTAATATAGTAATCTTCAATACAACATAATATTATAATAAATTATCGTTGGATAACTGCAAAAGCAAATTGGAATACTTCAGTTTTCTGCAGTCGTTATCTTGGCAAGGTTAAATCGCAGATATGCACTGTGCATGGTTTTATACGATTGCAAAATTTTTTACAACAGATGCGAAATTATAATATTATACCGAATTTATATTATGCATTTATACATATTTTAAATTAAAAATAATCAGTACGTAAATCCAATTCCTGATTATTATAACTTGTTGTAATGTTTGAATTTGAATTCAACATTAGTTCCAACAGTGGGCACTCACAAGTACCAACAGAAAATTGGCATACCTCAAAGAAAGGAACGAAACCATTTTAGATTAGTTCTGGGCATTTAGTATGCAAGTTTTAAATTGTAAATATTGTTTGAGTTTGTATTACATTTGTTAAAATAAATAATTTATAAACGTTTTATCGATACATATCAATTGGCGACGAGGATAATTGGAAGAAGTGACTGTAAGTACATTTGAAAATTGTAACACGTGGTTGTTGTTTGTTTGCGATGGCAGAATCGGTGGTGCAGTATACATCTTTACTGGGTAAATTGCCGGAATTTAAGCAAGAAGAAAATTTGGCAATATTCAAGGCGAAGCTATCACAATATTTTATTGCAAACGATGTGGCAGAAGGGAAGAAAATTGCAATTTTGTTAACAGCACTTGATTCGGATGTTTACGAAACGTTAAGCAATTTATGTAGCCCGGAGGCACCCGAAACACAAACGTTGGTAGAATTATGGGAAAAGCTCGAGTCACATTATTGTATAAAGGAGTCGGTTTTTAATGAACGATCAAAGTTCCACAAAGCAAAACAAGAAGTAGAAGAAAACGTGGTGGAATGGTATGCTCGGGTAAAGAAACTATCGGTAAATTGCAAATTCGGTAGCTATTTGAGTGATTTCGTGAAAGATAAGTTTGTTATGGGTTTGAAAGACAGTTCGGTGTACGATCGAGTAAGTGAAGTGGACCCAACAGTAACGAAATTGGAGGACATATTCAATATAGCTATTAAAAGGGAACAGGCATTAAAAAATTCACGAGAAGCGAAGCAAACAAACTTACAAATTAAAGAAGAGGCATGCTACAAGTTGAATAACGGATGGAGGCAAAACCAACCGAGTGGTACAAGAAGAGAAGAACACACCCTTTCGAGGTGTTCCTGTTGTGGAGAAATGAATCACAAGTGGGATTCGTGTAGGTGGAAGCAAGCAAAATGTTATATTTGTGGAAGGAAAGGACATATATCAAAGGCGTGTAGACAAAGACGAACAAATTATTTGGAAGTTTCAAGAAAGGAGGAAGATGCGAGAAGCAATCTTTGTATAAATAAGGTTAATGAAATTATAAAAATAAATAATGAATTCTATGCAGACGTTTTTATAGATAACATACCCATCAAAATGGAGATTGATTCTGGGGCGGCAATTTCAGCAATGTGTTGGCCAACCTACATTAAATACTTTAAGCACATACCGCTGGAAAAAAGTTTTACGACTTTAAAATATTATAACGGTACTTCATTTGCAACTGCGGGACAGATATGGGTCAAGTTAAGATTAGGAAAAGTCCAAAAAGAAGTAAAATTATTAATTATCAGAGGGAATGACGCCGCTCCGCTATTAGGGAGAGACATTATGGAAATGTTTGGCATAACGGTAACAATAAACAAAATCTTAGAGGATGCCAAATCAAAAACGCTTAGTGAACTTTTAGAAAAATATAAACAACTTTTTGAAAATAGGTTAGGACGCTATAAGTATGAAAAGATTAGGTTGACGATTGTAAATGAGGCATTACCGAGATATT
Source organism: Cantharis nigra (assembly GCA_958510845.1). Lineage (NCBI taxonomy): Eukaryota > Metazoa > Arthropoda > Insecta > Coleoptera > Cantharidae > Cantharis > Cantharis nigra. Next base: position 48,938,609 of record OY294028.1, read on the forward strand.
TAAAACCAAGGCCATTACCATTTACGTACAAAACCGGGGTCAGTGAAGAGTTAGAGCGTTTAGAGAGAGAAGGGGTAATTACACCGATAAACAGTTCTGAATGGGGTACCCCGTTGGTCCCAGTTTTGAAAGCAGACGGTTCGATTCGATTATGTGCCGATTATAAAGCTACAGTAAACCCGGTAATAGCAGACGATAAATTTCCATTGCCAAATATCCAAGAATTGTTCGCAGCACTGGAAGGAGGAAAAAGTTTTTCGAAGCTGGATTTGAGCCATGCTTACAACCAATTGGAGTTAGAGGAAGAGTCTAAACTTCTGTTAGCATGGAGCACGCACAAAGGTTTGTACAAAATGGAAAGAGTACCTTATGGAACCAAACCGGCTTGCTCTATTTTCCAACGTATTATGGAAAAGACATTAAGGGGATGTGAAGGAACTGGAGTGTTTATAGACGATATCGTGGTGACCGGAAGAAATCAGGAAGAACATGTCAAGAATTTAGAGAAGGTTTTTCAAAGATTATCAGATGCAGGTTATAAGTTAAAAAAAGAAAAGTGTGTTTTCTTTCAAGAAGAAATCACATATCTGGGTCACAAAATAAGTAGCGAAGGTTTACGGAAAGATCCTTCAAAAATAAGTGCAATTATAAACTGTGAGATACCAAGAACATTGACTCAATTAAAATCGTTTTTAGGTATGATAAACTACTACTCTCGATTTATCGAGAGCATAACACAAATGTTACAACCCCTCTACGAACTATTAAAAAATAGCAACGAAAAACAACAACTTGTTTGGAATGGAAGATGCCAGACAGCATTCGACAAGGCAAAAGAAGCGATGATTTCAGATAATGTACTGGTTCATTACAATCCAAAATTGCCCCTTAAAGTTAGTTGCGACGCAAGTGCATATGGAGTAGCAGGAGTTCTGTCACATGTTTATGAAGATGGTACCGATCGACCAATCTGTTATGTCTCGCGCACGCTAAACAGCAGTGAGAAGAATTATTCAATGTTAGATAAAGAAGCCCTAGCAATATTTTTTGCGGTCAAAAAATTTTTCCAGTACTTGGTAGGCAAAAGGTTCATTTTGACAACGGATCACAAACCGTTAATTTACCTGTTTGGAAGTAAAAAGGGTTTGCCGACAATGGCGGCGGGAAGATTACATAGGTGGGCAATTTTTTTAAATAATTTTGATTTTGAGATCAAATATGTCCAAGGAAAGGATAATTCAAACGCAGACTGCTTGTCAAGATTGCCACTAAACGAGCTTTCTAAAATAAGCGCAGAATTTAACCACATTAATTTTATACAAAGCGATTTCGAGGCACCAATTTCGGCAAAGAATATAAAAGAAGCTTTAAAAGAAGATGCAGTACTGGCAAAGGTATACATGGAAATACAGAACGGTTGGAAAGATTACACGATCGAACAAGATCCAAGGTTTAGCCCATACGTAAATCGACAAAAAGAGTTGACACTGGAAGATGAAATAATTATGTGGGGACATAAAGTAGTTATACCATTACAGTTTCGAAAAAAACTATTAGACGAATTGCACTTGGCACATACTGGGGTAGTTAAAATGAAAAGTAGAGCACGATCGTATTTCTGGTGGCCAAAAATGGACACAGAAATAGAACAGATAGCAAAAACATGCGAAATATGCAACCGATTTAGGCCGAATCCTCCAAAGTCAGAAGTTCTACGATTTCAAGAAGCAAAAGCAGTTTTTGAAAGGGTGCACATCGATTTTTTTGGTCCTATGCAAGGAAAGATGTACTTGGTACTGGTGGATGCGTATAGTAAGTGGCCAGAAGTTGTGCAGATGGGTCCTACTACAGCAGACGCCACGATAGAGGCGTTGCGACAAATCTTCGCAAAATTTGGAATACCAAAACAAATAGTGTCGGATAATGGCCCACAATTTGCATCAGGCGAATTCAAAAGTTTTTGTAAAACAAATGGAATCATCCATAGTTTGAGCCCTCCATACCACCCAGCTTCAAATGGCGCAGCGGAAAACACAGTCAAATCAATAAAATCGGCTTTGCAAAAAGCGTTAGAGGACCCTAAGAATTTGAATATATCAGCAAGCCGGATTTTAGCCCGATACCTATTAATATATCGTTCAACGGAACACTGTACAACAAAAGCAACACCGGCTTATCGAATGTTCAATAGAGAGATAAGAACAAGATTTGATGCGCTTAGACCACAAAAGGAAAAAAAGGTTCAAGACCAAGAAGTTATGAGAGGGGGAAGAAAGCAGTTATTCAAGGAAGGAGACGAAGTTTACGTTAAGGATTATAGAAACAAGAACAAGGAATTTTGGATCAGAGCAAGAATCACAAAAGTATGCGGTGTAAGAACATATTTATGCAAAGTACCAGGCTATAGTATCTGGTGGAAAAGGCATTTAGATCAAATAATTAAGGCAGGGTCAAATCGGGAAGACGAGACATCACAAACGGAAGAAATAGGGGAAGCAATAACGGTTCCAGAAACAACAGCGGTCCCAGAAATAATAACAGTTCCAGAAACAGAAGCAGGCACGGAAGCGAGTGAAAGAAGAAACGAACAAGAACGAAACGAAGGAAGCCCACAAACAAGCGAGGGGGATAAACAAGAGGAAAAAATCGTTAGAACAAATAACGAAGCGGAAGAAGTAGTCACAAGACCACAGGAAGAAACGGCGCAAGCGAGCACGGTAAACCGCCCTCGGAGAAACATAACCAAACCGGTACGATATCGAGATGCGACGTATTAGAAGACTAAGAGGTGAAGAGTGTAATGTTTGAATTTGAATTCAACATTAGTTCCAACAGTGGGCACTCACAAGTACCAACAGAAAATTGGCATACCTCAAAGAAAGGAACGAAACCATTTTAGATTAGTTCTGGGCATTTAGTATGCAAGTTTTAAATTGTAAATATTGTTTGAGTTTGTATTACATTTGTTAAAATAAATAATTTATAAACGTTTTATCGATACATATCACTTGTAAATTAATCTTTGAAGTTTATTCGAATTTCCTATGCTTATAGTTATAGTTTATAGTTCGAATAAGGTTTCTTCCATTTTATTATAAAACAATTTAAACGATCTTATAATATATTTAATGAAAACAATAAGAATTAGATATTAAAGTAAAGTGCAAAATTCCCACCCTTACGATTGATATAATTTTTAAAAGGCGGAGCTTATATTTCAGCTTAAACGTAGGTTTTAAAAGTAGATTCCTGTAAGTTTGCTATTGAACTACCCATTAACGCAACCAGACTATTTGTGAAGCTTGTTGCCTACCAACGAATTAATTAATTAATTTATACACCATAGCTTGTAAGCCCCCTCGCGTTCGTGAATTAAAGCTAGATCTACGTAACCACACCTTAAGTATTATATATAATTTTTTAGGTTTTTTAGCAAATATGAATCAATATGTAGTATCGAGTAAGCGTTTTAATTTGTATTAATTTTATTTATTAAGATATAAAAATTGGCATATAAAATCATATAATTACGGAAATTCTACTTTATTTAAGAGTAGGAAAACTTCTGGGGGGCTCTGGGGAGTTACCATTATTTTTTTTGTTTTAGATAATTATGTGTACTTGATAACACTGTATCAAAAAGTTGCCCGAATTTGCCCTTTTTTTAATTATGATTTATAGTCTTATTTTATTAATTCTTATGGATAAAACTCACACTGGAAGAAACATTAAAAAATTGTTATTTATTTGAAATTCTTGAAAATGTCGAATGTGGTATTCATACAAGTTTATACATGCCTAGAATATGTATTTACGCAATACAATTATTTATCAACATTTTTAACTCTCTAACATCTAACATTAACAGGTCTCTAACATCAAATTTCGAAAATTGATAGCCTTATCAAGTCCTAGTAAAGTATCGCTATTCTGTCAAGGTTGATAACGGTTGATACCTTATCAAGCTTGACTAAACTTGATAATTTTGTCAAGTAACCTTGAAAATTTTCAAGTTTGGCAGAAGTCCTTATTTAGGACAACATTTTTTAAGCAAAACTTGATAGTTATTAATTGACAGCAAGCAAGTGCTTGCTGAAGATTGATAGCACTTGACAGCAGAAATAAATTTAGGTTAAGCTTTGAGAAATTTGTGTTAGGTAGTAATATAAAGTATAAGAATACCTACTTTAAGTATTTGGTTTATTTTGTAATAATTTTTCAATACAAAAATTATTATTACAAAATTTTTAAGCATTGATTTTTTAATTATACTTAAATTACTTGAATAATAACTACATAATCTAATAAATTATTCGATCTACTCAAATAACTATCTCACTCCCACCTACTCGTATGTATATTGTTTCGCGCACGCACCTACAGCGAGTCTATTATGTTTGTCTGGCTAGGGGTAGCAGTATCAAAACTGTCTGGCTACTGAGGAAACATCTTCTAATAGTTATCCAATTAACATGTAAAAATTCAGTTTTATACTCTAACGAAAGTATAGTTACAACTTATTAAAGTTTAAGGGTGTCTGGCAAGGGGTTGCCACGATGGTAAGTGTCCGGCAATGGACGACGTAGTTTCTAATATTATCCCGAAAAAAATATAAAAAAATTACGTTTTATTATTTGACGAAATTAAGTTGGTATTTTTTACACCTTTGCTACCTATTACCTGCCAAAGGCACGATGACCCAAACTTCATAGTTGCCCATCGTTCTTACCTGTGTTGGGAGCATGCGCTGAGAAACTTTCAGCTTTTATAAAATAACGAAGGTCTGGCGTTCATGGGATCTTGGACTATAATACAATAGATAGGTAGGTATTTTGTTTCTTGATATTACGATAAAACTGATAATATTCAATAAATAATACTTTTTATTTTTTCTTGTTAATCCAGTTAAGGCTATAGACCAGTTAGTTTGAATTATTTGTGTATTTGTAACCGTAAATGAAAAAGTTTTATTTATTATTTTAAAGTTTTAAAAGAAAAAAGTTTATGTTCTTACATACATTTGTGATTTTACTGTGATTATAAGCTGGATTTTTAAGGTAAATATACACTGATCTCAGTCATCCCCTTAGTTAAAAATAAATATAATTTGTAGCAAATTCAAAATGGGTAAATGCCTGATCTGCGACAATTTAGTTAACCCCGATCAAGACAAATTTGGGTCATTTGTAAAAAAACCAACTTTTGCCGGCATGAAAACTCTTTTAGAATATAGTAAATTGCATCATGACAATGTATTCCAACGATTAAATTCAATTCAAGATGACTTACTTATGAATCCTCAAAATTACACGTTTGTCAACCGTTGTTTGCAATGGAAGATGGAACTAATTCTTGTATTATTGATGCCACGAGTATATTCTAAGAAATTCCAAAAAAATCCATAAAAACCTATTCCGATATAGGCAATGTAATATTCAAGAAACTTTTAAGTTTGTTCAGTGAAGGATGTGATACTATTGTTCTTGTTTTCGATCGTTACAACATTCCAGACTCAATAAAAAATTATGAAAGACAAAGAAGAGGTGAAAGTGCAGTACAAACTTATAATATAGTGGGTTCCAGAAATATCACGGATTATAAAATGTTTTTGCAGTCTTTTGGTAACAAAATGGCTTTGATTGCATTTGTATCTAGTTATATTGAAGAACAAGCTAGTACCAAATTACCTCGGAATAAAGAAATTATTATCGCTGGTGGGTACGACAATAACGAAAATTGTTACTCAGTTACATCCGAAAGTGTAAAAGAACTCATGCATTTAAAGTTAAATCACGAAGAAGCCGATACCAGATTAATATTGCATCTAATTGATAGAGCAGAAAAGAAAGATACAAGAATACTCATCAAAGCTGATGATACTGACGTTCTAATACTGCTTCTATATTATTTTTGGGAAAAGGAAGTAATTCGTAAATGTGATGTATTCTTACAGTCCGGACACTCTACAGCACACTCTAATAAAAAACATTTCATTCCCATTAATGTTATTGCTAATGTACTAGGAGAATCCAGTTGTAAATGTTTACCTGCAATGCACAGTATTACAGGATGTGACACAACTGCATTTTTCAAAATTGGCAAAGCAACGCCTTTTAATATGCTGATATAAGAACCCAGAAAAATTTAATCTACAATCTTTCGGAAAGTGTTCTATTGAAGGTTCTCTAGAAATTGCTAGAAAGTTCATAAATAACTTGTACGACTGTGAAAAAGAAGATTAACTTGATAAAAGCAGATTAAAATTAACTATGAACACTAAAAAGACATCCAATGAACTACCTCCAACAGAAAATGCATTTTATCAGCATAATTTAAGGTATTATTTTAAATTCTGAACCATATTCTTACACACTAATATTTATTTCTTTCTCTATAGATGTTATTACCAATGTTATTTGTGGATTAACAGCCATATTGGCATTGTGAATAAATTAAATGTGATCGATTATGGATGGAACAACAGTAATGGGGTACTATCACCTATTCCTGCATGTATACATTGCACTGAAAGAAAATGTGATAGTACAAAATGTTTGTGCTTGAAAGAAGGAATTTTCTGTTCTTCGGCATGTAAATGTTCCCAATTATGCCGGAATATTTGCAATCAAAAAGTGCTTGATGGAAGCAGTGACGAAGAAGATGCCAATTTTTAATTTTTATTTGGTATTCCTTATGTTGTTATTTATTTTTTATGTATATTATTTATTTATAATTAACTACTTAACATATTCTTTGTAAATTCGTACGTAATTAATTTAAAAAATAGAAACCACGCTGTAGAACTGTACAACTTGGATTGATTGCGGGTAGAGCGGAAGGGGGTACTAATACGGATTACGCTATCAGTCTTTATGTTTTATCGCTCTCCTGTGTTTATTTATAAAAATAGGTGTATAGTGTTAGCGAACGAAATATTCTCCATAAAATTCCGCTTTTTGTCACGTGTACGAAATTTTTAATTTCAATCTGAAAAGAATGTTATTAAAGATATACTTTCCAATTTGAATGAAAAAATTTTACACAAATTTCTCACTGTTCATATAATATTAAATTAAAGGCAATTTAAATTGAATTAATACATATTTTTATATATCATTGGAAAGTAGACATTTCAAGCTAAATAATAGTGTTAAAATCATCTCAGTAACTATAACAATTTCCAAGCACGGGCGTTATTAAACGTTCTTTTAATCGATTTAAAAAAAATCATTTTTTTCAGTTTTTAGGTTATAACTTTTGTCCCTCACAATTGCCAATGTCGGATTTAGGTCCAATAGGTCAATACGAACATTTTGATATATAATTCGTTTGGTTCTACGTCATGATTGGGTTAGTAAACGCTTTTGACGATCATCCTCTCCACTATAAATTATAAGCAGAAGATATTCCTTTTGGATCTTGACGTTTCTTAAAAATTTCAGTGCTTTGACCTAATGTTGATAGAGCTTTTTTGCGTTTTTCTCAAAATTTTGCTTAAAACGCACGTTAGTGCTTATTTGCGCTTTTTTTAATTTTTTATAAATTAAATTTTAAATTTTAAAATTTTAGAAATTTAGAAATTAAAAAATTTCAGAAAACTTTTAAAGAAAAATTTCCAAATACACCTATTCCTTCCGAACCAGTGTGAGGAACATTATAGCAAAATGTTTCAGACATTTTTTATTGAAAATTTCATTCCCTTGATTTTCGTTTCTATACCATATTTCTATTTTGTCGCACCGTTTCTGAGTAACAGTCATTTTAAAAACACCGAAAAAAATTTAATAAAACTTACATAAGAGCAATGTTAATTTTATTAAATTTTTTACAGTGTTTTGAAAGTAGCCGTTACTCAGAAAACGTTCAACAAAATTGAAATATGTATAGAAACAAAAATAAAGGGAGTGAAATTTGCAACAAAAAATGTCAGAAACATTTAGCTATAAAATTGATTTTTATATGAGAAAAAAGTTTTGAAAAGGTATGATTTACATTGTTAACAAAGGAGTGTATTAATAATAATTTCTGTAGCCACTGTATATTTTGCGACAAATTTTGAAAATTTTCAAAGGTTTGTTTCGGAATTGTCAGAATCGTCTTCGGCAGTAATAAAAAAATGTCAAAATATTTTTAAGAATACATTAATTCTATCATCCATCGAAAATTTGAAGAAAAAAAAATTTTCCTTTAGTGGAATCGATAAAAATTATTTATAAAAATTTTTTTTTTTTTGATTTATAAGCAGGCATTAACGACAGACAACAATTTTTCAAATTGAAAAATTATATGAAAATTAATTTTTGTCTAATTATGAAGCGAATGTTTAATTAATATGTAATAAAAATTATATTTTGATGTTTGATTTTTAATGCTTTTTTTCAATTTTATATGACTTTTTTTTCTGTTTTTTGAAACTTTTTAAAACGCTTATTTTGAAATTATAAGTGCTTATAAATCCGAGCTTTAGTAATTATAATATTATGTAATCGCCACAGTGGCGCAGTTTTATGAAGGTATCAAAATAAGTTTACCCCCGTGTGGGGGGAAGATCACTATAGTCATAAATCACAATGAAAGTGTTTTTGGTATTATTTCTAAAAAAATATATATATAAAAAAGTTATTATAGGTAACCAACGAACTTACATACGTACAGTTCTACCTTGTCGCGCAGATTCCATATTTTTGGTATCATTTCAAAAACCATGTAAAAAAGTAACTAAACCTAACCTCTTGAAAGTCATAATAGCAATGCTTAATATGTCTACTTGGTATGGGGTAATGGGGTTGTCCTTTAATCACGAGAGGTTCTAACAGAGGGGGGAGGGGATTAGAATAACATCACGATTGATCACAATGGTTAATCTTCTAAATAGGTAGATACCAACGGCAAATTTTTTTTATATAAGGAAAACGCTAACAAGTGTCTTTTTTAAATCATGCAGACAGACAGACACGGAGCCAGATCATAAGGCTTCTTCCTGTACGTTGTATAGAAGCCTAAAAAACAATGATAATAATATATAAATACAAAAAGAGAACGATAAATTATCAAACGCAAACAATAAAAAACTACAATAAATCTCACACTATAGTTATCGATACTATCGAAACACTTTCAGAAATATTTGGCGTTCGTGGTAATATATTGTTAGTGCACAAAGGATTCAAATTCTTTAACAATCTGTTTTATTAATTAATAACAATTAAGTGGCCAATAAAAACTGTTCAGCAAATCTATACACCAGTGGATCCAGAATTGTTTTCTGGAGGGGGGGACACAAGGGTCGAGACGGACTAAAAGTGTTCTCATATTTGGGATTACTTGTTTTCTTGTTATTTTTAAACGTCAAGAAAATCATTTCTAGCAGTTTAAATTATCATAATTCAAAGTAAAATCAATATAATCAAGAACACAACAATGATAGACATGTTTCGACCTTATTAGGTCTCATCAGTATCATATAGTTGCATTCTTGAAAATATTGATTTGATTTTTTACCTTATATAGCATTTTTCGCGCAATGCTATATGTTGGTATCGACCCCCGATTATAAAATCAAAATATAAACACAGGGTGTTCTACAGGGTGTTCTAAAGTGCTCGATACCAACATATAGCATTGCGCGAAAAATGCTATATAAGGTAAAAAATCAAATCAATATTTTCAAGAATGCAACTATATGATACTGATGAGACCTAATAAGGTCGAAACATGTCTATCATTGTTGTGTTCTTGATTATATTGATTTTACTTTGAATTATTACTATTCTCAATAGCTAGAATAAGCTACGGCCATAATAACCTTAAGGTTATGAGCGAGGTTCAATCCTCAACACCCCCCTGTACTGTCCTTATGACATGTCAGTTTGACCCCTTCGGAAAGTGCTCCGTAGAACACCCTGTGTTTATATTTTGAGTTTAAATTATCGTTGCAGCATTGCGATAAGTATTATAAGAGGCTTACAGGCACGGATTTATGAGTATAAACTGGATAGCCAGTTACTGTATATTCCCACCACAATTTATATGCAACCCTCCTTGGCCGCCATACTGTGGTAATTTTTAGTAACTTTCAGTAACTTTAATGCCTTACAGTTGTCGGAGCTACGAAAAATTGTCACCCTGCGTCTCCAGTCTGTCATTTGGTCGTCAATTTCAAAGTATAGTGAGGTTGTAAGTTAAAACATAACCATAGATAAACCTTTTTGGGGTAGGTAGGTAGCATTTTAGCACAGTATTGCGGCCATCGGTATCGAGACAATAGTGGGGATCAGCATTAGCTATCCAGTTTATATTCATAAATCCGTGCTTACGGGTTTTATACCAGTAATACTTTAAGTTACTATCGGTGGAACTTACATGTTTTGCCCGGGTACCTTTTTGGCCATCGGTGGAACTTACATGTTTACCTTAGGCAGATTAGCAAAAAAAAGGCTTAAAACCTGACCATCAGAGGAGGTTACTACTGTCCATTTACGGGCAGCATTAGAAAAACCTTTGACCGCTGGCGCAATTTATGGTCCCCGAGTAAATGTTATTAATATACTCTCATCAATTATTTAATCATATTATGTTATAATATATCAAATGAAAGCTTATTTTATGCTTAAAACTGTAATAGGTTGCCTTATAAAAAAGTTGATCCAGTCCATGGTTGCCTAGATTTTAGATGTATTTTAAACGCGAACGGTGAGAGTAACAGAGATGCGTTGTGCGCGCATCACCATGCGACAGACAATAATGAAGCGGGTTCCCATTGTTCGTACGCAATTTAACTAGGCAACCTATGTGCAATGTGTCAATCTGTATATTAGCTATCATTTATTTCTTATCACAAATAAATAACAGATGAGGGTAGATGTTTCTTATACCGGATCTCGTACTATTATATATTATGGGAAAATAACAGCATTCCTCATGCTAAAATAAATAATTTAAATTTTAAAGAGATTATTTTGAGATTACAAAAATATGTACTTATAAAAATAAAATATTTACTGTTACTCGCAAAAGAACTCAGACACTCCATGTTAGCAATGTAAATTGTAGATTTTGAAGGCATTTTTTGTCTATCAATTGAAATGGATACACCGAGTTCTGATTTTGACATAGAATTTGTGGAAGAAATTTTATGAGCAATGCCACGTGAGCGAATTATTATATTCTTTGTTAACAACATCTCTCATGACTTCAAGAGAACGATTGCTTTATATGTGATTGTGTGTTTTTTCAGTCGTTTTAATACAGAGAAATACCCAAATTATCATTCAAAAATCAAACTAAATGTTGGCATCATGAACATGGAAGATTTAAAAATAAAAAAAGATTAAAAAATTCAACATGCATTGTCGGTTGGAACCACGGTACATAATATAGTAAAGTAATCCAGCGCTGCACTCTTTACGTGCATTAGAAATGGAACCATAATGTACAACAAGAGAGATGCAAAAGACGGTATCTAAATGTAATAATACGTGCACATTTTAGATCATCTTACTACAAGCATCGCTCTCTGTCTATACAACGCTTGCTTATAGGTATCTAATTCTCTATCCTTGGGGACGAAATTGTTTCACGTAAACATTGCTCGTCGGATTACCTTACTATATTATGTACCGTGGTTGGAAGGCTTTTTATGTATTGTACATAAGCGTGTTCCACTTACAACGATTTATCGGCTTGTTGGAACAAACCTACTATTATCCTATTAATCCAGTTTTACATGCCAAAGTACTAATAATTATAATTAGTAATTTATATTCATTAAGTATACCCAAGCTTCTAATTATAAAATCAGAAAATAAACCAAACAAACCGGCTCTATTAGATAGAGGTGTTGCTTCACCTGGTTGGTTATAGGTTCCACTTCCTGCCTCGCCATAATGAACACCTGGTTGTCCATATGGAGCTCCTGCTGGCGGTATATATCCTTGTCCATACGACGATCCCATTCCTGGTGGTAATGGCGGATTACCACCGGCATAAGCTGGTGGTGGAGCATTAGGGTATCCTGTACCAGGATATGGTTGTTGTTGAGGATATCCACCTGGTTGAGCACCGTAATATCCTTGGTTGGGTTCTACTAATATTAAAAAATCATTTAAACATCTTAATTTCAATTACACCGTTCAACAAAACAATAAAAATTTCTTGCGCATGGATTTTACTTAACCCATTAACGCCCAAAACTCTACTGCTGAACAGAATTTGTTGAAATTTTAAAAATTGGTTAAAGCAATAAAAATAAGGTATATAATATTTCCCGTGCGCAAAAATTCTGTAGACCTGTTATATAAACGGAAGGATATCGGCTTGATGGGATTAATAAATCAAACAAATATAACTTGTTATGCCGACGTTTTGGAGAATTTATTTATTTATTTAGAACTAAAGAAAGAACCTAGTAAATCATCGTTGGGAATGTTTAATTAAAAGCATCATGAGCTCTATCGCAATTTATGTTCAATTCTTTAGCAATATTTTCTAACTTGTACAACTTTTGTGTTACTTCTACCTATGTAACGAAATATCTTTTTATTGTGATTGAATGGTTTTGACTGTGACATTGGTTGCGTTTTAGAGAAATTGCTCTGGGCGATTCCTTGACATAGAAGGGGCACTCAATAGAGAACGCACTTCGAGTGATCCCCAGAGAGGGCCATCGGCCATCATACCATGGTCTTCAATTCCATCAAGAGTAACAAGTATGCATGCAATCGGACAGAACCAGCACTGTAAGGAACTTCCAAAAACCTTTCAAGGTTCTCATACGTGATAAGGAAATGGATGGCACCAAGCAGGAGCTGGAAGCTCAAATGATAGCATCTGGTACCCAGATGCAAATCAGTGCTGGAGCAGGGATCAGTGGACGTAGAACAGGAGATGTGTTCGGCATAGATCTGGGCCTCCACGCTACTGTACTCCAGGCAAAAATAACTGCGGTACCAGCTAGTAGCACTAGCACAACAGAACAGCTTAACGCTGTGGTGGGTGCCTGGGCATCCTTGCTAATGCTGCTGCAGAACGATACCTAGTAGGACCAGAACCAACTTGTGGGATAGCATATCGGATCGCAAAAGGGGTTATTAAGGAACTACTAAGTAAACAACATTTTTCGTACTGAAGAGACTTTCCGGGACTGAGGCAATTGCGGATGTTCATTGGTGGGCCCTCCAATAAAAAAAGAAAACTAGAAATCCTCAAGGTGAGTAGACCACAGCGGAGGAAGACAGTAGGACCTGTGGTTGAACTTACAGGACATTGCTGCCTGAATAGGTACTTCAATGTAATTGGGGTTGTAGAGTATACCTCATGCCGAAAGTGCGGTGTGGAGGAAGAGACTCCACACCACTTATTATGTGGGTGTGCAACCCTAGCTCTGTTGGGGCTACAACACCTCGGCTGGGCATATCCGACAACTGAGAAAGTAATTCATTCACCCATCAGCTATGTAGTACTTAATTTTTTTGAGGAAAGAAAGCTGATGGAGGAAAACTTTGAACGCGGGGTACAATAAGCTTCGAGCTTCAGTGCAAGTGGGCAAGGAACCATAACCTTTTTAGCAATAATAATAATAGTTGCGTTCTATTTTCTATTTACTGAAGATCTAACATAAATCAAAGTGCACAACTGCGTTCTGTTTACAACTTAGCATCTAAGAGGAAATTAGAATCGTATGCTTATTGTGTGCGTTATCTATAAGGTAATTCGATATCGCCCTTATTTCCTAACTTTCATTGCTAAATTTACATGTCATATTTCTGTCAAACTTTATAAAATTAGAGAATTGTATTTCAAATCTGTCAAACTGAAGTTAAATTCTATGGCGACGTTGCCTAATCTAAATACTGCGTAAATCAAATGAGGCAGTGTATATTTTTGACTCTTGCAGTACCGACAGTACTACCTTAAAACATAACCATAGATAAACCTTTTTGGGGTAGGTAGGTAACATTTTAGCACAGCATGGCGGCCATCGGTATCGAGACAATAGTGGGGATCAGCATTAGCTATCCAGTTTATATTCATAAATCCGTGCTTTTTACCTGACTGCCGAAGTATGGTTAATATATTATTATAATAATGGTTTAATTGTTTTTGTTCAATCCTGCTATTGAAACATGTCGTTTCTTACTTGGATACGCAACTAGAAACCGTTTGTTTTACTCACTCAAATTATATCTACGGTAACGAGTGGGCGAAAGACTTTTCACCCACTAGTGAGTGAAAAATGCAGTCATTCATTAACCTGCCTACGTTCTTTATAATAATATTGAAATGTTTTAAAACCAAAGCTAACTTTTTTTAAATTATTTTGCGCTCAAAATGCGCGCTATCGATCTAAAATTTTGCATAAAGCTTCCTACGACAAATTGCTACGGGGGGTTGAGTACGAGCAAAGGGGGGTAAATTTTTAGCTCAGTTTTTTGATATCTAGCGCCGTTTTCGAGTTATTGCAAATTCAAAATCTCAAATTTAATTATTGATGACACGAATTATAATAAATTGTACTTTCATAAATTTTTTAGATTTATAAGTGCAGGATTGAACAAAACGCTATACATAACTCGTGGAGAAACCCTTTCGCTCACTTATTTGCCTCTGCACACTCGCCTGTCGGCTCGCGTGCAAAACTGGCAAATGCGTGAGCGAATCTTTTGGTTTCGCCACTAGTCATGTAATATACTATTATTATAACGTAATTATTCATTATTTTCTTTTTCAAATATTTTTAGTCCCAACTTTACGTTAATATATTTTTCGGTTGGTAATAAAATCGATCAATCAGAGTGTTTCTTTTTTCACCCAAAAATGACACGCTTGAGCAGAAGCTGGAGCAGCGTGTTGGAATTTTATGTATTAGGATGTTCAGTTAACTCATTCAGTTTTGATTAGTATGATTACTAAATTTTAATTGTTTCCTCTATACCGGAATTATTCATTATTTTCTTTTTCAAATATTTTTAGTCTTAATCTTAGTTTAATATATTTCTCGGATGGTAAAAAAAATCGACCAATCAGAGTGTTCCTTTTTTCACCAAAAAATGACAAGCTGGAGCAGCAGCAGGAACAGCGTGCTGGGATTTCATATATTAGGATAGGATGGCCTGTTCTACCATTTAAATTGTGTAATTAAACAATTAAAAAATATCTTTAACCAATGTCTGATACATAGTAATAATGTTCCACAAGAAAGGAGATAGAAAAAAATGTCAAAATTATAGAGGCATAAGTGTATTATCATCTTTTGGAAGATTGTATGGACGCATACTTCAAAATATAATAGAAAAATAAATTCTTATAGAGGAAGAGCAATGCGGTTTCACCATTGGATGATCATGTACTGATAAGTGATAACATATTCACTCTACGACAACTTACTCAGAAGAGAGCAGCAAGAAATAGAGAAACACATCTGGTATGTGTAGATCTGGAAAAGGTGTATGACACCGTGCTTAGGCAAAACTTATTTGAAGTTTTAAATGAATCCGATATACACCAGAAATATATTAACCATTAAACATTTATATACGGGACAGAAGAACGATATCAAAATTGGCAATAAAATCTCAGATGTTTTTTTAACAACAAAAGGTTTGCGCCAGGGATGTACTTTATCGCCATTATTATTCAAAATATATATCAACAACGTTCTTAAAGAATGGCACGCAAAATGCAAACCAATGAGTGTATGCATAAATGATGACTGTCTACATACTCTCCTTTTTGCTGACGATCAAGTGGTTATTGCAAAAGATGAGCAAGATATCTCTTACACGATGAGAAAATTGTCAGATACCTATAAAAACTGGGGTCTTAAAATTAATATTGATAAAACTAAATACTTAGTTGTAGGAGGCAAACGATCGAAAACTGCAAGGAATATAAATATCTGGAATCTATAATATCAGAAGAAGCTAACAGTAAAAAAGATATTGAAAATAAAATGGTAAAAGGTTGGCAAGCTGTGAGACAGCTAAACACAATTTGGTGGTCAGAACAAATCCACAAACATACAAAAAGAAGAATATACAAGTCAATAATAAAAACCATATTGACTTATGGGTTAGAAACGTGGGAAATCACAAAGAAATACAAAGAAAAACTAAAAGTAATTGAAATGGATGCATTACAAAGAAGCTGTTGAGTATCAAAATTAGAGCATATAAGAAATGAGGAGATTAAGGACGTGTTTCACTATTTTTTTATAATATAAAAGCTCGTTTCTTTGGCACTGCGAATGCTCATTTCGAATGCTTGGCTCAACTTGTACTCCAGTTTATGAACACGTCGCGGTGGGTACTGACATGTAATGTAAAGGCGGAGATTCACTTGTAACTCAACATTGTAATGTAGTGTAACACGAGCATTCAATAGTCAGTACCACGGTAGTTTAACTGTTATGGAGCTTCCTGATACATCATCGATGTCCTTGAAAAATGGGCACCCTGACGGATAGATGGCGTTCTTACCAGTTTTTGTCCTTTTTTTTAGCTTTTGTCTCTTTCTTTGTTCATGATTGCATGATGGTTGCCTAACCATTAACCACTTAATAAGCAACCGTCCATTTTGTTTCATGTTTTTGCGAACTTACCACGTGTATTTAAAACGATTCAAAATTTGTTTTCCAAAGCATTAAGCTATAAATTGCAGTTATTATTGTAAGATTGTGTATTTTGTGATATTTTATATTGGTATTGTGTGATATATTACATTGGTATATTCGTATTGGTAACCACAAGTTTAATGGTGAAATGTTAAAGTTGAAACCAAGAGCAAAACAAACTGCAAACGTGATAGACTTCTTCGACAAATTGTTGGACAGCATTATTGGTTATGTCGAAGTCGAAGTTCCAGGCAAGAAGTTACGAACCTGCGTCACCTACAAATCTGATCATATTTAGATTTTTAAGACGATAGTATTATTTATCGATAAAGATTACAATGGCAGTACTAAAGCGATACAGATGATACAAACAAGAATGAGGGGCTCATAAGGAAGCACACGCCACCATCTATAAAAAATTGGATTACTACGCTAGAAGTAATTTATAAATAATTCTAATATAAATAATTAATGTTTATATCTTGCAATTTTCAGGGCTTTATTGACATTACTCAAACATGAAAGTTTTTGGTTTTAAGAGCATGTTTCCTAGGACGTTCAACCAGGATGTTTTGGAAAATTTTTCTGGAGAAGTAAGACAGAGGGAAGTAAGATTTACAAATCCAACAGTAGCTGCATTTACTCCATTTTACAAGAGTTTGTTGGTAAATAACTAAAGCAAGGGTCGTTTAGAAGGCAGTAATTGTTGAAACGATGAAGGAGATATTTTGGTTTCATTGAAGAAATTTGTGCAGCAGGTAATTACTTACATGTATTATATAAATGTCTTACATATATTAATTTACTAATTATTATTTTAGCATCTAGTTGAAGTTCAGCCAGTACTCCACAGTAATGAAGACATCAAAATTACTGAAAATTTAGAAAATCTAAAAGATTTTGAAGCAACTATATATTACCGGACATTAGAGCATTTGTTTCAAAAACAGTTTTACCAAAAGTAAGAAAATGTGAATGTTTTCTTTTCTTTCTTTTTCTTTATCGAGAACTATTATGTTAATAAATGTGTATGCGGTACTTGAGAAGGCTAATAAGCCAGAAACACGGTGTTTATCACTCATTCCTTATTTAAATATATTATAAATTGTTAACTTGTGAAAAATAATATTAAGAACTTCAATAAAGCAAGTTAATTAAACTAATAAAAATGAAATTATATTTTTAAGCTTTCAGCGACGTTTAATTAACTTGCTTTATTGAAGTTTTTAACATTATGGTTCTTTATTTATGCCAAGTTATTAATATTGACTTATAGATTATTTAAATATAAATATTATTATTAACTTGTGAAAATTGTATGAAGAATAAACTTAAAAAGCTAAAATCAGGTTAAATAAATTCTGTTTTGTAATAAACACTTTGTAAAAGGACGATCACTTATCTGAAAGCTCAGTATTTAAAACTATTTTTAATGATTTATTTAACTTGATTTTAGATTTTTAAATTTATTCTTCATATAGGTTATTTAAGCTATAATTTGTAATTTAGGATTTAATTATTTATTATGTAATTTGTATATTTCAACTATTTGCAAAGTTTTATCTAAATTTTTAAAAACAAGTTTTTAATTTAATTTTCTAACATGTAAGTAATAATTTTACTTTTACTATAATATTTCACATGTTAAATAACTATACTATATCTTATTTATTGTTATATTAGGTTTATTTAGGTAGTAATAAAATCAATTTAATAATAAATCGGAATGTCTTATTTTAAAATTACATCAAAATTACAATGTAACTTTATAATCATAAAATTTCATTAATTCTTATAGTAATGTATATGTATAACCTTTATTAGTGCTATTTAATACATTACTTTAAGATTTAATGAAATTTTATTATTATAAAGTTAGAAATTATAAATTCTAAATGAAATAATAAATATTTTAAAATTGCCGCTGTCTCCCCCACCTCTAAAAAACGGGCACCCTGACGGATAGATGGCGCTAAAATACGATACTAAAGTTTGTTAGGCAGATAGCATACCGTGGTCAGTACCGTGGTGTTAGGATTATATGGTGTGCCTATGCGCAGATATTTTCTGTCCTTGTCGCATTTTGTTCCGAACTGACGTCATCAGTACGGAACAAATTTAAAAAGTTGGCGCGGTTTTATTCTACACTAACTATTATTTAACTATTATTAACCTATTATTTCGTATTTAATTGCAACTAAGAATGTCTTTTCTATTGAAATACACCCTCCGTAACCTATTTTTATATAATAGAACAAAATTACATAAAAAATAAAATAACCAAAAATCTATCTATTTAAATTAATTAATATTTAATAAAACAAAATTTGAGTTCATTAAAATTTATTCTTTTACATTAGTAAATTTACTTCGTTTTTTTTTTGGATCGACGTTTAGAATTCTTTAAACTAAGTTTGGTATTCATATGTCTTAACTTTATGTACGTTCTAGTTCGCACAATACTCAGAATAACATCCAACGGAATAGCAACGTTTAATTCTAAATAACTTTTATCGGTAAGCACAGCATTAGCCAATCTTTAGAATATTAATGGTTTTTTAGAAAAATTGATGCCGTGCAAAATATTTTTTTTGCATTTTTTGATTTTTTAAGTAAAAGCTAAATGAAATTTAATTCTCGTATCATTTGTAGTTTATATTTCTGCATTATTTTTGTGTCTTGCATTTTTTCTCTAAAATAATTCGGAAAGCAGGAATTAGCATATAATAAGTTTTTACATGTTAATTTCCTACTATGTTCAGCCAACTCATTTAGCACCCTGTATATAGATTATTGTATTTAATGATTTATACATTTTTGAAGTAATGTAAAATCTTAAAAAAATGACTTATAGAGTGGTGAGATAATGCTATTACAGCGATTTTTCCGTGACAGTGTTCCGTGACTGACGTCATGCGCAGAAAGTGTGAAAACTCGTCGCAGTTTCGAGCACACCATACAATCCTAACACCACGGTCAGTACCGATAAACGAGCGCGAAGCGAACACGAACAGCGAGCGGCGAGCGAAGCATCCGTGCTCCACTCGACTGTCGGTTTTTTAGCGAATCCCTTTGATTGTTACATTACATGTCAGTACTCATCGCGACGTGTTCACAGGTTGAGAGCCAAGCATTCGAAATAAGCATTTGCAGTGCCAAAGAAACGAGCTTTGTAATGTAATGCTCGCCTCGAGCGTTACATTACATTACAACGTTCAAGTGTAATCTCCGCCTTAACAATCAAAGGGATTCGCTAAAAAACTGACAGTTGAGTGGAGCACGGATGCTTCGCTCGCCGCCCGCTGTTCGTATTCACTTCGCGCTCATTTATCGGTACTGACTATCGAATGCTCGTGTTACATTACATTACGACGTTCAGTTATAAGTGAAAATCCGCCTTTACGTTTCTGAACAAGGTGATCTCGAAAATATAAAAAAAAACAAGAAAATTTTGAAAAAAAAGAAAAAAAGGTAAAAGTAAAAGTTGAGTATTTGTGCTTTTTTTAGATATGTGTCTTTTTTTAATATAAATATTAAAGAAAGTAATTGATGACTATTTTTTATTACTGACATTGTTGGGGTCGCAGAAAATAACCAAGAAAAAGGTTGAGAACCGCTGCATTAGACCACCGTTGTCAAAAATGCGATCATAAAGTGAAACATATACTATACCGAACTATCATCGCAACAAACACACTGTATAGCACTTTATAATCGCATGATGATTAAAATTTTGACAATGCTGGTGTAATGTGACGTCGTCAATGCTCATGGCGTCTATTTGTTTTGATTTTAAATAGACCATACATAAGATATAGGGTAGATAATACATAAGATATAGGGTAGATAATACAGTAGAAGCTCGATAACGTGAACATTCGAATTTAAGAACATCGCGGTCCTGTAAACATCAAATTTTTCAATCGCTACTCGGTAACGTGAACATTATTAGTTATTACACTCGGTAACATGAACAGTAAAAATTAAAAAACAAAATAAGATAACTACGTATTTTTGTGAACTTTAATGTTCTTAATTACCAACATTATGCATTATACGTTTTCTAAGGAATAAATATATGATAACACTAGTTTTTCTACTCCCCCGTTAGTGTGAACACTTGCGTTTGTTTGAACATACCTTTGGATTTTTGTGTTCACAGAATCGAGCTTCTACTGTATATTGAAAAAAAGTGTTGTTACTCACCAGGTGGAGGATAAGGGCCGTTATTCCATGTCGTCATTTTTGTTTGCTGTAATAATATATTAAATTTAAAACAAGTTTTAATTATTTTTATATAAGAGGTCGTTCATAAATTATTATATCACGCAATTTTAAGCATTTTTTATCCCCTCCCCTCCTGGACCGTAGGGGTGAATATAACTTAAAAGGGGTGGGAGTATTAAAAGAAATTTTCCTACAAAACTTGCTTATTTTTTAAGGAGCTTTCCAACGATATCACTTTCGACATATGGTGCCATTTAAAATTCTGGATTTCTGGACTTTCTGGAGCAAACAACTCTGGATGCCGACTTTTTCCGGAAATAATAATATCACCATTAGATTCGTCATTAGGGCTTTTGTAATAAATTTTTTTAGCCCAACTCTCTACGACTTACCGTTTTTAAAAAAAAGTACTGATACGGGTGGTCTGGGTCACCCTGTATACATAATATTTATAATACCAACAAGTTTGAAATATGTTTAGGGTTCTTTTAACATCGAAATCTATATTATTTTTAGAGAATTATTGAATATGACAACGCTAAATCGGTTGTTTAATTACTAATTAATTTCTCCAGAACGGGGTACTAAACAGTGATGAAATTTTGCTAAAACCTTCTATTTACAAGCTATAATTACAGAAAATTTGAAAAAATTCATAAGTATATTTTGTTCATATATATTAAGCTAATATATTCGATAAAATGTTGTTTTTCTTAAAATGATTTTTACATTATAAATTTTTTTAAAGGTTTCTTAAGATTTTCCTTTAGATTTTTATTTAGACAAGTATTTTAGTGTTTAACACCTTGTGATTTTCCCTAACGGCAGACTCTTAAGCAAAACCATAGATGTGATTTTCAGTAATTTTAACAAAAAGTAAACATCAAATTAAAACTGCAAGAACTATTGAACGGTGTAGTGAATCGATTTGAAATCGATTACATCGATACATCACAAAATCAATGATGACGTGTGTACCAATTTTCATCGATTACTTATATTTTTTAGTTTTATTTTTTGTCTCCAATACATCCTTAAACTATTTGAGCATGGAAAAGTTGCACAAAGCATAGTTCTATGTTCTATACATCCTGAATAATTTTAAGAATAGTTCCATATAAAACAACTATACAAGTGCAGTTGCATAAAGCATAGTTCTATACATCCTGAATAATTTTAAGAATAGTTCCATGTAGAATCAAAGGTATGCCCTATGTCAGCTGTAGGACGGACGGTGAGATTAGGAAAGAGACGAGAGAACTCAGGACCGGGTTCTGAGTGATTTCGATGAAGCAATCCACAGCTCTCGTTTTCCTGCATACTTTAGGAAAGAGTTTCAGCCTCTAGTTTCTACCTCTCTAGTGTAAAACTCTACTGGAATAGTACTTCAAGTTGAAACATGCGGACAGACAGACACGGAGCCAGATCATAAGGCTTCTTCCTATACGTTGTATAGAAGCCTAAAAACATATTTTGAAACAAATTTTGAAAAAAATATCATTTTTTGTTATCCAAAAATAGTATAATTCTAAAAAAGTTTTTACTTTGTTTTACTCAAATTACTCAAATTTTTACAATACGGCGTAATCTCTTCACTTTTTATTTGTTTCCTTCTATATTCGTGTTTCCAATATGCGATCTAAATGCCTTAACTGAACATAAGTTAGCATTCAACTAATTTTCTCGGTGTTATGGTAAATACAAACTCTTTTTTGTAGATACTTTACCACCTTTGTCTTTCTTTGGATAGTTTGTTCTTTTTCTAACCATTTTGTATGTTGTACTTATGTTCACATTTAAAGCTTTTGCTATATCTCTCTAATCTTTGCCTACCTAATATGTTTTGAAAATCCTCGATCTATCATTTTGTTATATTTATCGCAAGTTTTGTAAGATTATTAATTAGGCAAATTGCTTTTAATTGATACAAATCTGTTTTTGTTTGCTCCAGATGTGTTTTCGTTTCATCCAAATCTGTTTTCAATTGTTCCAAATAATATTTGGAAATTTTTCCATCTTTATTTTCCATTCCAATACTTTTTTACATGAGAGCATTGGTTCATGAGATAGTACAATGATCAACATTTACCTATACTTACAAACACGATTCCTTGGAAATGGTAAATTGTATCACAAAAGTTTGAACTTTTTTGTTCAAAACTAAATTGCTTATCCATTTCTACTAATATATTCTCTCCGACAAAACATTCGTGAGATACATAAAAAAAATTAATGAAGTAGAAGTGGTTTGTAATGATGGGATTAGTTGAATTCATTTAGTTTTAATTTGTAGAACATCAAATAAAAAGATGTTTTTGAGACTATCAGTTTAATTTTAATTAGTTATTCAGTCTTAAAAACAACTATAATACTACCCGTAGGCCAAGAAATTCCACCAGTACTCCCTTCGTACTCGGAGGTGTTCAATGATATTCCCTCTATTATTCCAATTCTTCTATTATATTCTCACTAAAGTGTACACCAATCCCAGCAAGTGAAGAACCCTGTTATATCTACTCTAATTTTTTCAGATCGCTTTAAAACACCTAAATTGTTCATTTTCGTTGCTCTATTTTTGACAGATGATGATTGAATTCAATAATCAAACTTATCCTAACCAGGTAGTTGCCTAGCATATCAAAATCAAATTGAAAATGAGTATTAGAACAAGTTGCTACTTTCGATAGTCAATTTAGAAATTAATTTTGGTTTTTAATTTATGCAAGAATACAGTGGAATTTACATAAGAAAATTTTTTACGATAATTATAATTAAGTCAACATTTGATGATTTCGCTTATTTAAACACGTTACACCCTTACTAAAAAAGATAAAAAGTATGTGAAAATCTAATGAGTCATTCCGATAAATTAATGAAATTAAAATCATATAATTTAAACTACTATTTATAAGAAGTTTAAAACGTTACTTACCAAAATTAGAAAGACAAGCAATAATATTATTTCTTAAATGCTTACGTTGCTATGGTGCTATTCAAATTTTTTAACAATCTTAATCAAATAGGTTAGACGGAAAATCTTGATAAGTATTATTTTAGTTTATCATCAGAAACTACATTGATGTTTTTCAATACAAATTGATACAAACCAAACTAATACCAACAATGTTTAAGAAGTTCCCTAAATATTGTACAGTGGCGTAACTAGAAAATATTTCTCGAGCTAAACAGAGCTCTTTGAGATATTAAATTTTTAAGGAATAATGAATTTATTAAATAAAAGATATTGAAATTTGCTGCAGTAATTTATGATTATTTAAAATCAGCTGAATCGAGTTACTAATTATTTAATTCAAATGGCCCTTGTGACATAAATAAAAAACACGGTCATAAGCCCAGAATGTTATCTTGTTATCTGAATAACTGCTGACATGTGAGTCACTAGATATATACAGTAGGGGAGACAAGGGAGGCTTGATACATCGTATTTTATGTTAAATTATTGGTAAGCGATTCTGTACCTATAGGTGAATCATGGATTGCAGTTGATCCACTAGTTACTAGTCACTAGGGAATTAATTGCAATCCAGTTGATCCACTAGTCACTAGTCACTAGGGAATCAATTGCAATCCATGTTTCACCTATACCAAAGAGTATGTATATATAGAGGACCAGTCATGCATTAAAAATTGAAACGTAGAGATCCCACCGTCCACCAGAGGGCGTAGCAAAGCCATCTATCGCCCGGGAACAATAGCTGCTAAATAAAAAAGTTAGTAAAGCCATCTATCGTCCGAAAACATTATTATATTGAAACATTAGTAAAGCCATCTATCGTCTTTGGTTTTAGTGAAAAATTATAAATTAGTTGATATTATAGAAAATTAAATAGAAATTTCGAACAAAAGGTTGTTTAATTTTGTGTTGGGAGTAGTTGGATTATTCGATCGGCAAAGTAAAAATTTAACAAGTTAGGACTTTAAAATTATCGAAGTGTTAATGGTGGACGATAAGATATATGCGTACGCGTATTTATCTAATTGCAGAAAAGAAATTACCTGTGACAAGTATACCCATAAGAGCTGTCCCTCTATATATACATACTCTTTGCCTATACAGAATCTCTTACCAATAATATAACGTAAAATACGAATGTGTCTCAAGCCTCCCGATGTATCAAGCCTCCCTTGTCTCCCCTATCCTATTGGGGACCTTATTTATCCGGGAAATTAAAAAAAAATTGCAAAAGTGTAACTGGGGTTATAGTCCAGTCAATTTAGATCAATTTTCGGCAAATAAAAACATTAATCGGTAAAGATCTGAATATTGGTATACATATTATTGAATAGTTTTAAAAAGGGTGTAGCTACATTGCCTATCAACGGATTTTGTACATCAAGGAGTCCTAAAAAATACCATTTTTTATTGCCTAACCAGAAATGCAATTTTTAAGAGAAAGTTCGAACTTCAAGCGGTCAGTATAAGAAAAATAAATAAAAGATACGTTTTAGTGAATAATATTTTACTGTGTAATCGTTGTTTGTCTTATTGTAGCTGTAATTAAGGTAATTTTGAACTAAAATTAATTTTCTATTTGGCATTTTAAAGCTTATAGTTTATAGTTTGTAATATGTTCTGTGGTTTGTAGTATAATTTAGGTATTTTGAAAATTTTTCTGGAATTTTGAGTGCATTATGGAATTCTTAGATAAAGTAGCATAATTCTTAGCTTTAATCTAATTTATTACACCTGAATAATTAATTAATACAAAAATAATTTTTATTACCTTAAATTTGTTAGATGCATACAATTTAATGTTATATTAAGCTACTTTGAACTTTGAAAAATCATATTCGTTAAATTTCGGTGCTTAAATTATTGTTTATTTTTATCACGACATTACCTATCCATTTTTAAATGAAGGTGATAGCACGCAGTAAACAATGCTAACTTGCTGAGTTTTACTTCTTGTTAGTGATATAACTTTGAAAAAATATGGGTCCTAAGAATAGGGTAGTCCAAAATGGTAAAAAACGACAATACCATCATGCCAGTCATTTTTTTAATATTTTTATATAATTTTAGTTTATATCGGGCAGCTAAAGAAACTGGGGTTCCTCTGAATCTTCAAAATTTACATGTGTAATATTTGTGAAGCCGTAGAACAAAATATTCTTTAGCGATAATTTATTTTTAGTTTTTATTTTTTATTTAGTTGTTATTTAAAATTTCATATTAATTTAATGCATAAAAGTAGTGTATGGTAAATAAATTTTCAGTTTTACAAATGGTTTTAATCGTTTAAAATTTATTAGTTATGGTTTTCACCACATTTATTGCTATCACGACATTACCTTACCCATATCACGACATTAAATGTCCTAGCACGACACTAACTTAAATTTCTGCTTAAACAAAAATAACAATAACAAAGTTGTGTTTCGTTCAATATATTTAATTTTTTACAACAACGTAGATTAATTGTAGTACAGGGTGGTCAACTAAGGAATTCCGATTTAAAAGAGAAATAAAACAAAAACTATCAAGTCAATTTTAATTTTTTTTTTACAAATAATGTTCAGCTCTTTGGAAATTCATTTCTTAAAAATTACGCTGTCCAAATGTCCACCGTTTTTCTGCTGGCACTCTTCGAGTCGAACCCCGAAATTTAGAAAAACACGTCGCAAAGTTTCTGCACCGATGGCTTGAATTTCCTGGCGGATATTTTCCTTCAACGCAATTAGAGTGCGGGGATTGTTGCGGTAGACTACACTTTTGAGGTATCCCCATAAGTAAAAGTCGCAAGGTGTCAAGTCCGGGCTTCTGTGGGGCCATGGAAGGTCTCCACGCCGAGAAATCAATTTTTCAGGAAAAAGCGCCTGAATAACAGGTAAAGACCGATTTGAAGTGTGACAAGTGGCCCCGTCTTGCTGAAACTAAGTGTCCCGATTGTATCCATCAAAGTCTTGAAGGGCTGGTTCAAAAAAATTGTTCAACATGTCCACATAACGTGCAGAATCCACTGTTACTGCTCGGCCGCGTCCGTCTTCGAAAAAGTACGGGCCAATAATGCCTTGTGCGTGTATTGCACACCAAACTGTGACCTTCAGACTATGCAATTGAGTTTCATGTTTCTGTTGGGGGTTTTCTGAAGACCAATACCGGCAATTCTGTTTGTTTACATAGCCGTTCAGATGAAAATGGGCTTCATCAAAGAAAAAAATGTTGTCGTACGCTTGAAATCGGTTCACCATTTCATTGGCGTAATCAAGGCGTTGTTGATGGTCCCCTGGCTTTAATTCCTGCACTAATTGGATCTTGTAGGGGTGCATGTGTAAATCTTTATGAAGAATGTTTATCAATGACGATCTCTTCACATTTAGAGCGGTCGCGCGCCGGCGTGTCGAGAGGCCCGGTTGGTTGCGAACAGATGCTCTCACTCGCTCTACGTTTGCATCGTTTCTCACAGACCGTCGACGGTTTATCACTCGCTGGGGCAATGTCGAACCAGTTTCTTCGAATGTTCTGACCCATTTCCGAATGAGTTGAGCACTCGGACATTGGTTAAGATTGTGCAAAGCATAATGTGCACGAAAACGACGACGCACAATAATGCAAGAATTTTGATTTTGGTAATAAGCGCGCACACAGAACGAACGCTCCTCACCCGTCCAGCGAACCATGGCGACTGAATTTCCATGAGCCCCTCCTTCGTTTAAGACCAACTCCACTTCTCTATTCCTATTCAAAACAATTTTAGAGCGCTTGTAAATCGAAATTCCTTAGTTGACCACCCTGTATTACTGCCTCCAGATATCAAGAATAGAAAAATTTATCATTCAAGCCCATTAGCAACAGTTTTTCTAAAATATCACGACATTACCTTACCTTACCCTATATATTTTTTTGTATCTCTAATACTTTAGCTGTAATCCGACGTTGCTACAGAAGGTGTTTTTGCAGCTTTGTAGTTTCAATGCCGTCAATTTATTTTTTCAAGGTGGTAAATTCTTTACCTTTAACACTGACTATTTCTTCAGTACAAGGAGGTATAAGAAAGATATGCGTCGCATAAAGTTTCGTCACTAAATTAAGCATGAACATCGTGCATAATACATATCCCCTCTGAAGTGTCTAAAGATAAAGTATTGAAGATACAAAAAAATGTATATTAACTTTTTTGAAGAAAATTTAATAAACTATAATTTTTGTCTGAACTTTTTTTTTCTATCAGCACAAATTGCCGAGATATAGACAAAAAACTGAAAAAGTGTACTGTTTTTTCCAGATGGCTGCTTGAGCGCAACACATTTCGACGGGGACTTTTAGTATGTTTAACAGGAAGCCGTAATAAACATGTGTACTAAAATTCAGATCTTTACCGATTAATGTTTTATTTTTATCTAATTTTACTGGACTATTATAATTTTTCAATAATGTCAAGTTAAAACAATACATTTCGTCTTATGTACATATGTGTTTTCCTGCATATTTTTGTTTATTGTTATTTTAAATTTTAATAATTTTAGAAAATTCTGGCGAGCCGCCACTGATTTAACCCTAAAAATTACAACAAATGTCGTTTGACATTTCCGAATGACGCCATTTTGGAGCCCTAATTAACGTTTTCTCTCTAACTCATTGACCCATAGGTTTGCGGTATTGTATCTATCTAGTGACTGTAGTGTGAAACAGAATGCAGCGCCGTCGTACGGCGCTGAACGCAACGGTACGCAGTGCAAAAAATGTTTGAACCTTTTAGTTCAACTTTAATTCGCATGATTTTCTTAAAAATATACAATTATACGAAGTACATTTGGCTTTTCAAATGACATCGTTCGGTGCTACCGAGATACGATATGGGAATCGCCTCACATAATGAATGGACGTCCCCTTACCTGATCAGCAAAGTCAAAACTGCAGGTAAAAAAGCACCCTATACTTTAGACAAAGGCAAAGTATTTTATTTTTAGTGAGACCCCGTGCGAAGCCGGGTATCCAGCTAGTTGACGTATAAATTTGAAATTTTGACACGATATTTGTGATATTATAGGAAATTCTCACACCTATTTTTAAACACCTAATTTTTTTATAACCTTATTATTAAATTTAAAATTGTTGATAATTATTAATTACACAGTGTTACAAAATTGAACTTTTGCCAGCTTCTAGAATGGGTGAGGGTGATTCTAATAGATTTTTTTGCGCAGAAAACGAATTTGACTTTGAAATTGCTCCATCACGTCAGGTCCTTGTTGCAAATGTGTGTTTTTGTCACGGGAATTCTCAGCATAACCCAACATAAACAATGTTGACAATGTATTGGGAAACACCAGCAAATCCCAACATAATTCCCAACAGAACCCAACAAAAACAATAGTACTACATGTTGGGAAAACCTAGTAAATTCCAACATAAATATTCCCTTCAACATAACAAGTTAATTCAAATAATAAAATAGTTATTTTATTTGAGCTTTCAGTGATGGTTATTGCTTTCGATATTATTTCTAACCAAAGCGGTAACCATCACTGAAAGCTGAAATAGAATAACCATTTTATTATTTGAATTTACTTTTTATGTTGAAGTTTTAATATTGTTGTTGTCACAAATTAAGATTAGTTAGTTCGATAATAGACCCTCTGATGGGGCTTACACAATCTTGAAAGTTGGCGGAAGAAACCGTCTTGCTTACGAAGTTGATGCCGCGTGAAAACGTGCGTCTGAACGTTTTCTTTGAACAACACTTTTAGTAGTGCGGAATGTAAACGTTGAATAAATAAACACTTTTAGTTGCACTTGATTTATTCATAAAACTGTTATTGCGTTACAATTCATAAAAGGTTTGACCTTTGTATAAAAGGGAGTACGCTTCGCAGAACCTTCAGGAGTAAGGCTTTCGATATACTCAAGTTTCGGCAGCACAAAGATTGACATATGTACGACAAATATACAGGGGGATGCAAAAATAACACGAATGAAGTTAGTGGCAATTTCAAATAATACAAAACAGATTGCAATTCTAAACACAAGATAATTCTTTGTTTTATTTTTTAAATATATGTATTTACTGTTTACCACGGCTAAAAACTCGAATAAAATACACAGGCAGTGGTTTGATTAATTTAAACAAAGATTAAAACATGGATTACCTACAATAAATTTATTAAACAAATGATTATGAAAACAATAATACAAAAAAACTATAATACCTATAATTTAAAAAAATACAATTATAATTTGGAAAACAATAAAACTTAAATTACCCCAAATAACAAATTAGTGGTTTATTCCCGGTCCGGTAGTTTTCCGACTGTCAGCACTTTATACACTTTTAAATTAACAATATTTTAGCTTTCTTTAATAACTTAAATATGTGACACTTTTGCAGCCGATGTGATGATGCTGAAGAGATGTGTTTTGGTGTTCCTCTCGTAGTTCGCAAAATGGTAACAAAAAACAAACTTTCTTCTCGAGTTCTCGACGAGGTTCTCGACATATTTTTGTTATTCCGGTTATTCCGTCTTGGTGGAACCTGACATACAGTGGCTCTCATAATTATTCATACACCCCTATGCTAACACGTGATTTGTCATAAGTATAAAAATTATTTTTACAGCAATACTTATTGGAAATTTTTTGTTGAAAATTTTTCTATTTTGTCGCACCATTTCCGAGTTACAGTGATTTAAACAAAACTCGATAAAATGCAAAATAAATTTTCGTCTGTATTTCAAAAACGATGTATAATGCGCATGCGGAGCAAAACGGCCGTTTCTGTGTAGACTTTAGTCACAGAGCATAACCAAATTGAACAATTTCTGCGCACGATTTCACGCGGATGAAAATTTTCAAATGGTTACACAGTTAACCACAGCTAATTTTTGTTTTCTGTGTTTATTTTAAAAAGTTTTGAACTTCTAGTATTGTTCTTCGTCATGGTATAAAGATTACAAGGTATGATCTATCCGTGAACGAAAACTCGTTGAGTACTGTGCATTCAAAAATGGCGGATCGAGGAGACGTCTTTTGACGTTTCCTATTGTTTATTTTAGAATTCTTATTATTTCAAATAATTTAAAATGTATTTTAAACTAAAACGTTTCTGATTTTAAAGTTGGTCATGCCTATTTTTTATTGCAGTTGGTAAACAATGTAATTACTAGAATAATAGTGAAATCAAAGTGAATTGTTTGTGTTAAAATAAAAGCAAGTAGGTAAGTGTGAAGTGCAATAAACAGGTGTGAATATTATATTACAAGAATGAGGTGTTCTGTTTTCGGTTGTAATAATAGCAATCAAGGTGGAAATGCTACCACGTCGATATATTACCATACATTTCCTCAAGATGCAACAGTAATGAAACGGTGGCTGCATTTATGTGGACGCAGTGATAAAATTAATCCAAACACTGCTCGAATATGTTCTGTTCATTTTGTTGAAGAGGATTACCAAGTAGATACTCTTTTTGCATCTTATGGTATCAATAGAAGGTTTAAAAAGTTAAACAATGGTGCGGTACCAACACAATATTTGCCTCGACAGCAACCGAAAGATGGAAGTTCAGTGCGATTTGATCGTCTTACAAGGAGGAATGAAAACAAAACCACAGCAGAGTAAGTTTTAGATAATTATTATTTTTTTACATTAAATATTATAAATTTATTACAGAATTCAGTCGCCGCCCGAGCTCTCTTTAATGAACATTTTTGAAACTAATGACATCGAAATACATCAACCATCATCTTCTACCTCTTCAATTGAAAATCAGAGGTAAATAATTTAAATTAAATAATTTAATTATAGATTAATGCATTTCTTACAGAATTGAGCCATCGCTAATCCATAATGATGGTATTTTGGAAAAAAATAATGAAACTGAAATAATACATCGACCAGAAAATGAAAGGTAAATAATTTATATTGTATATTATGTTTATATTATTGCTTTATTTACATTTATTTTTACAGTGAATTAAGGCAAGAAATTTGCATTTTAAAAAATTATATTGAAGAGCTTGAAACTAAAATCAAGTTACTCGAAGCAGAGAGCCATGAAAAAACAGCAGTTCTGGAATCTGTTGCTGCTATTTTCACATTTGATTTAAGTAATACCAGAAAACGAAAAGCAATAAAGATTACTTCTTAAAATGTTTATTTTATTTTTATGTTCAAATAAATATAAATGCACTCTTATCACCTTGTTTTTATATCAAAAACCTATATAAATAATTAAATTCCTACTTAGAAAAGTTTACACAAACTAAATGTTTAAAATAATTATTCAAATATGAAGTGTGAATAAGTCTAATTTTTAAATTAAAATCGAAAAAATATTTAAATTTCATAATATTATTTGAACTCGTAATTTAAACCTCCATTGAATATCTCTGGGAGTCCGCCATATTGAATTATTAAACGTCACTAGATGCGTCAGATCATACCTTGTAATCTTTATACCATGGTTCTTCGTACTGTTCTTTGTCGATGATAAGATAAACATAAAAAATTGTAAATTTAAATATTAAAAATATAACGGTAAAAAGAATATTTAAATTTCAAGAAATTAAAAATTTTTTAAATAGTACCTTTTTAGTTTTTATAGTTGACATTTAGAAACTAGAATTAAATTAATTGAAATTATTAATTATTAATTATTAACAATGTTTGTACTGATCAATTTATAGAAAGTACGTTTAAAAAGAAACATTTAAAAAAAACGTGGCATTTGGTAAATTATTCGCGGAGTTATGAGCATTTCAAAAAAAAGTAACGTAATTTTCAAAAAATTTATATCTTTTGAATGGCTTGATAAAAAAAATTGAAAAAGGTCATGAAGGCTAGTCTCAACTAGAACTAAAAGAAAAAAATTTTTCAAAAAAATCCGAGATGCAAAAGTGAAACGTTGTCCGATTTGGCGTGGAATGCCCCATATGGGTCATTTCATATCAAGTGGTCCAACCCTATGGTTTGACCATTCTAAAAAAATTGATTTTTTTTGTGTAAACATCCTAACATATTAGTAGTACTAAATGACCATTATTTCAAATTTATTGTCTTTTGTATTCGTGTGAGAGCCATATTTGCTTTGCAATATGCGGCATATTTTGCAATTTTAAGGGTTTACGGCAAACGAAATATTTCTGCTCTTATTTGTCCTATCAAGATGAAAAAAAAAGAAATTATTTAAAAAAAAACAGACTACAATATTCCTTATTACATATTTTTACCTAAAAGCAATCCTAAATGGTAAAATTGCAGCCTCAATTCTTATCTAGTTTTATAAATAGATGACATTTTGAAAGAGAAGTTTATGCATGAAGGGAGAATATCTCAAAGTTAAATTTTTTTTTACAAAGAGATTATAAGTAGTTAAAATCACACACCAAATATTAACCCTAAGGTTTACTCCCTTTTTATTCTAAAAATTATCAAAGTTTGAAAATTTTAATCAAACGGCGAATTTTGGCACTAAATATCGCTGGTGGGGGACCAGATAAAAATCTGAAATTTCTTGTCAGAACAGTACTACATAATGGCATTACGCAAAAAAATTTGTCATTTTTTCGAGGTGGGGGTGCTAGCTTGACGTAACTCAGCACCCCCACCAAAGATTTTTGTTTTATCGCGAAACCGTCAGAGTCCAAAATTCGCGATTACTGTCTGAAATTAGCGCATAATTATAGTATAAATATTTTTGTATTTTGAAGAGGTAGGGGTGCTTAAGCAGCACCTTAGTCCCATGATGTATAATATACTATTATTGCATTCCATACATTTTATATTTGTTGAATGTTCATCACAAAACGGTGTTTTGAATTTCATTCTTGTTTGTTGTTTGTATACCTCAAAACATACCACAAAGTAACATTTTTATGTTTGAACATGTTTATTAAATGGAACAATTAAATTATTTGCAAAATAATAATTTGTATACATTTTTGTGCAGGATACTATTTTTAGTAAAAGAAAAATTGTTTTGAATAAGTAAAACTGCTAAGAAACATAAGATAATTTCAAAATATTTATTTACATTATTATAATTAAATTGTAATAGTAAATTACACTACTAAGTGAATTTGTTTGTTATCGAACAAAGACCATCTTAAACATAATATTCATTCGAAGAATAAAACACAAAACAATCTCGACCATAATGTATAATGCGCATGCGGAAGCAAAACGGCCGTTTCTGTGTAGACTTAAGTGCTCTACGGCATACCGGTATAAGCATAGGTATAAGTGTATCGTGCATCGAATATAATACCCAGATCCTATGTGGCTGAAGTTAGATTCAGATTTGAATTCAAATCCAGATTTACTTTTTTACAGTTGACCAACTAAATAATCAATACGAAAATTAATTTAATAAAATGTGTGTTTAAATTTAATTAATCCAATTTCAAATGTATCACGTTCGAATAATGAATAATAAGTACATCTGAATACTTAAAAGAACCTATAAAAACAATTATTAATTTAATATTTTATATCAAGTTCTGCGACTCCAACAGCAATATTAAAAAGACAGTCAGTGAGTTAGTATTCTAACCCAGATTATTAAATCAGAAAAATTCTGCCTGTCTTAAAAAAAATATTTTCAATTTCTCCCTTGCCGTCCTTGGGGGTAGATTTGCGACTCTAACAATAATATTTAAAAAAAATGGTAGTGTGTTAAATTCTAATTCGGATCATTAAATCGCAAAAATTCTGCCCGTCTTAAAAAAAATATTTTCAATTTCCCCCTTGCCGTCCTTGGGGGTAGATTTGCGACTCCAACAATAATATTTAAAAAAAATGGTAGTGTGTTACATTCTAATTCGGATCATTAAATCGCAAAAATTCAGTCCGTATTAAAAAAAATATTTTCAATTTCCCCCTTGCCGTCCTTGGGGGTAGATTTGCGACTCTAACAATAATATTTAAAAAAAATGGTAGTGTGTTAAATTCTAATTCGGATCATTAAATCGCAAAAATTCTGCCCGTCTTAAAAAAAATATTTTCAATTTCCCCCTTGCCGTCCTTGGGGGTAGATTTGCGACTCCAACAATAATATTTAAAAAAAATGGTAGTGTGTTACATTCTAATTCGGATCATTAAATCGCAAAAATTCTGCCCGTCTTAAAAAAAATATTTTCAATTTCCCCCTTGCCGTCCTTGGGGGTAGATTTGCGACTCCAACAATAATATTTTAAAAAAATGGTAGTGTGTTAAATTCTAATTCAGATCATTAAATCGCAAAAATTTTGCCCGTCTTAAAAAAATATTTTCAATATCCCCCGTGCCGTCCTTGGGGGTGGATTTGCGACTCCAACAATAATATTTATAAAAAATGGTAGTGTAGCACAGGGGAAATTGAAAATATTTTTTTCAAGATGGGCAGAATATTTCCGATTTAATGATCTGGGTTAGAATTTAACACACTACCATTTTTTTTAAATATTAGTTTTGGAGTCGCAAATCCACCCCCAAGAACGGCACGGGGGAAATTTAAAATATTTTTTTCAAGACGGGCAGAATTTTTGCGATTTAATGATCCGAGTTAGAATTTAACACACTACCATTTTTTTTAAATAGTATTGTTGGAGTCGTAAATCTACCCTCAAGGACGGCACGCTGGAACTTGAAAATATTGTTTTCAAGGCGGGCAAAATATTTCCAATTTAATGATCTGGGTGAGAATTTAACACACTACCATTTTTTTTAAATATTATTGTTGGAGTCGCAAATGCACCCCGAAGGACGGCAAGGGAGAAATTGAAAATATTGTTTTCAAGACAAGCAGAATTTTTCCGATTTAATGATCTGGGTTAGAATACTAACTCACTGACTGTCATTTTAATATTGCTGTTGGAGTCGCAGAACTTGATATAAAATATTAATTTTATAATTCATTTTATAGGTTCTTTTAAGTATACAGATGTACTTATTATTCATTATTCGAACGTGATACATTTGAAATTGGATTAATTAAATTTAAACACACATTTAATTAAATTAATTTTCGTATTGATTATTTGGTTGGTCAACTGTAAAAAAGTAAATCTGGATTTGAATTCAAATCTGAATCTGAATCTAACTTCAGTGAGGTCAGATCCTTACACACAGTGCAACGATTCACAACTTCGCCATTAAAGCCTGTATGACACGACGTTAAATTTGACGTCAAATTTACATGAAAATTTTTATGTAAATTTGCTCATATTTTTGCCAGGTAAAATTTTAATTTTATGCAGGTAAAAATAATTTTTTGTTTGAACAATGTTAATTTTAAAAACTGGGCGGACTCTAGACGGGAAAATGTCTACTACGCACATTTACACGCACTTTTACCGACAAATTTAGAACTTGTTCTAAATTTTTTACATGAAAATTTAACATAAAATTTGACGATAAATTTTCTGTATGCAACGGTGTTAAATATTTTCTTAAAAATTTACATGTAAATTTGACGTTAAATTTAACGTCGTGTCATACAGGCTTTATTTACTAGTACAGTAGAAACTCGATTCTGGGAACACAAAAATCCAAAAATATGTTCAAATATTCTTTCCAAGCAAAGGAAAGAACCTTCCTGTTTCAATGCAGTTACGAAAACTTGTGGACACTAGAAATTATCGTCTAGTTGCGGCAGTTAAAAAAGCTATAGAACATATGCGTCAAGAAAATATCCCTTTCGAACAACAAGTTTTGTTGTTAATTGACGATATGAAAAATGCTCCTTCTCATGTGTTTGGGGAGCATAAAAACTGTGCCGATATCAATTACTTCAATTGCGAGAGAACAAATGATGAAAAAAATTATGTCACAGCTATGTCTGAATGTGGCCTTTATGAAGATGCGCAGGCTTGCTTTAAACGACTGATTGATAATGCGTATAGTTTAATACTAAATATGACCAATAATGCAGCAGAACAATATAATTCCATTGTATGCAAATTTGTATCTGGAAAAAGGATTAATTATTCTATGAGGAGATCGTATGAAACTAGATGTGAAGCTGCAGCTATTTCATATAATAGTGGTGAAGAATTTCACAAAATACTTCATAAAAAATTGATGAACGAAAGTCCACGTGGGCCGACTAAAAATTATGTTACCAAAATTAAATTGAGGAAGGCTCGTTACAAAAAAATGAAATTGGTTAGAAAACGGATTTTTAAAGTTAAGACTGCGGCAACACCTGACGAACATTACGGAACGGAAGAAACCCAATATGTACCTGATATAACAGATACAGAGTATCAAGTAAAATCTGATGAATTTCTAAATAGTTTAAAAAAGACTCGAGAGGAAATTTTAAAAATTGGAGAATTAACGAGGGGACAAGCTGGAAATCCATTGTGGTTCAAAGAAAGGACCTACAGAATTACTGCGTCCAATTTTAAAAGCATTTGTAGCATACGAAAAAATACTTCGTGTGTAAATAAAGTTAACAATTTATTTTACAAAGCTTTTTTGGGGAACGCCAACACGCAATACGGAAAGCAAAACAAATTAGTTGCTATAAGAAAATTCGAAGAAGAATATAAACTGGCCGTTGAACCTTGCGGTTTTTTTTATCGATGAGGAGTATTTTATGCTTGGTGCTTCTCCGGATGGATTGATAGGTTTAGATGCTATCATTGAAATCAAATGTCCTGCAAATGCCGTCAAATTACACCCAATAGATGCAATAAAGCAAGAACATATCAAATATGTTACATTAGACGAGAACAACATGGTACATTTACGTAGAAATCACCAATACTATTTCCAAATCCAGGGTCAGTTGCGTATAACACAACGAAGCATTTGCTACTTTGTTATATGGACACAGGCAGGGATTTTGGTTGAGAAGGTAAGATTCAAATAACGATGTGAGGTAAATAGTGGATTTATTTTGTTTATAAATGTTTCTTTTTCAGATTGAAAAGGACGATTTATTTTGGACCGAAAAGATGGAAAAGCAGCTTGTCAATTTTTACCATAAATGTCTTCTTCCCAAAAACATTGATCCCAGGAAAACAAGAGGAATGTGTTATATACTCCACAAGAAATTAAACTACACTAATTTTACTAAACTACTTACGATAGGAAGGCCACGACCACCAGGACTACTTCATCAAGACTATGACATGACTGCCCCCCTAACATCTGAGCTCCTGGCATATGCCCCTTCGTGCAGCCATACCAACCCTCAGATATTAACTGTGTCCAATCCTGGTCCGCCCTTCCTAATCCGTACTTTATTTAAATTCAAATATACAATCTACATAAATATACTTTGTACAGAGCCGTACTCACATACACTACATTTTCTCTCCTTCTTTTAAAATGTTAATCGTGTGGGTGGCTTTGAAATCCGTTCACTTCTTCTTAATGGTACTGGTGGAGCTTCTAAGACCTTTTGTTGGTCAGCGGTTGCGCCTGGGGTTGGCTGTTGAACTATTTCGTCTTCGTTCTTTGCATTGGTTCCTTCTCTGACAAGATTATCGTACGTTAATTCTTCCTGGGATCCAAGGCTTCGTGGTTGCATCGTTTCCATAGGTGCTGCTTGGTGTTGTACTTCAAGGTGATCTTCCAATAGCGATTTTCTTAAATTGTTTGCGTGTTTATACTGAACTTTGTCTCTTATTCTAACCAAATACGTTACTCCACTCACCACTTTAATTATCACCCCTTCTTCCCACTTTACTGTTTTATCACGACCCAAAGCGCTTACTAGCACTTTTTCTCCTACCCCGAACGATTTTGGGGGTACATACTTTTCTGGCTTTTGAATTACGATTTTGCCTCCGGATGGTTTTAACATATCTAATCTGGTTCTTGGCTTATACTTAAATATCGCATCGTTCGGTGTCATCCCTGTAGATGCGTTCGGAATATTTCTGTACGAAAACAAAAAGTTCACTATCTGTTGTTCTATTGGAAGGTTTGACTTATCTACTACGTACTTTGTTAATGCCGTTTTTGCGTTCTGAACATGTCGCTCCGCCAAGCCGTTTGACTGCGGATGATAGGGTGGTGATTTCAGCGGCTGAATGCCATTGGTTTGACAAAATTTGTCATACTCTGTCGAGTTAAATGGTGGTCCATTGTCACTTACTAATACCTGTGGAATTCCCATAATTTCAAATGTTATTTTTAACTTTTCCACCGTTCTTATTATAT
The DNA here is from genome assembly GCA_958510845.1 of Cantharis nigra. NCBI lineage: Eukaryota > Metazoa > Arthropoda > Insecta > Coleoptera > Cantharidae > Cantharis > Cantharis nigra. The sequence continues at coordinate 48,977,557 of OY294028.1, forward strand.
CCGTTCCTTTGTTCATGTGATGGATATCGACCCACTTGGATTTACTATCTACTATTATCAAAAATGTCTTCCCACCACTATGAAAGAAATCGATATGGACCCTTTGCCACACATTCTCCGTTTTTGGCCACGACATTAAATGGGTTTCTTGAGCGTTGTTTTGTGTAACTTGACATGTTCTACATTTATTCACCATTTCTTCGACATCTTCGTTTAGATTCGGCCACCACACGATCGACCTCGCTAACAGTTTGCATTTCACCATTCCCGCATGATCGCTGTGTATTAATTCTAACACCTTTTTCCTTAAAGCTTCTGGAATCACTACTCGACACCCTCTTAGTACACAATTCCCATCGATTGACAACTCGTTCCGTTTCAGAAAATATGGTCTGAGTAATACGTCCCCTACCTTCTCGGGCCATCCCCTGTAACAATAGTCTTTTACCTTGAGTAATAATGCGTCCTTTGCTGTCCATTCTGCTACTTCATTATTGGACAACGGTACTTCATTTGTTAAATTAAACGAATTAATTGACGTATCCACCTCCGTTGTATCTTTAAGTGGCAACCTGGATAAGGCATCTGCTTCCACTAGTTCTACTCCCTTCTTATATTCAATATTGTAGTCGTATGTTGATAATATTAAATTCCACCGGACCAATCTTGATGCTGTCATCACTGATATTGCTTTCTCCGGATTGAACAAAACTTGCAATGGCTTATGATCGGACACCAATGTAAATTTTCGACCATAAATAAATTTATGGAATCTTTTTACCCCAAACACTATTGCTAACGCTTCCCGTTCGATTTGCGCATAATTCCTCTCGGCTTTTGACAACGTCGCCGAAGCAAAACATATTGGTCGGTCTATTCCATTAATCCGATGACTTAAGACGCTTCCTACTCCATACGAACTTGCATCACACGATACTACCAGGGGTTGTTTTGGATCGAAATGAACCAACACTTGATTTTCAACAATATGTCGTTTGCTGTCTTGGAAACATTGCTTACATTCGTTCGACCAATCAAAGTCCGCATCTTTCTCTAATAACTTATGCAGTGGTTTTAAACGCGCAGACAGCATGGGTATAAATTTCCCGTAATAATTTAACAATCCAAGGTATGCTCTTAATTGCGTTACATTTTGTGGGTCTGGAGCATCTGTTATAGCTCTAATTTTTTCTTGCGTCGGATGTATTCCTTCCTTATCGATCTTATGACCTAGATATTCGATTTCGTTTTCAAAGAACTTGCATTTTGCTAGATTTGCTTTTACACCATATTGCTGCAATCTAGATAAGACTTCCTGAACAGCTATCCTACATGCTTCCATATCTTCTCCCTTTACTATTATATCGTCCATGTAACATCGGACTCCTCGTAATCCCATTAATATGCGGTCCATTACTGATTGAAAAATGGACGGTGCATCTGATATCCCAAACGTCATTCTCGTATATTGAAATAAACCCAGATGCGTATTGATTGTCAATAACTTTTGGGATTCTTAGGCCACTTTTAGTTGTGTATACGCCCCTGTAAGATCGATTACTGCGAACACCTTTCCTCCTGCTAAAGTTGCAAAGATATCCTCAGACGTAGGTAATGGATACTCGGTCGGGATTAGTACTTTATTTACCGTGGTTCTAAAATCGACACAAATGCGGATGTCTCCATCTTTCTTCGGAACCACTACGATGGGTGACGCCCACTCACTATTACTTACTCCTTTTATAATTCCGGCTTGCAATAGTACCTTCAACTGTTTCTCCACTTTGTCTCGGAGCGCGTACGGCAAATTGTAAGCCTTTCTAAATATCGGATTGCTTCCTGGTTTTATTTCAAAACTAATTTCAAAATTCTTTATTGGCCTTGATAAGTTCCCATTAAACACTTCGTTAAACTTTTCTTTTACCTCTTCCACGTACGTCCTGGTTATTACCGAAATTTTAAATCGATTCCTCCATTCTGGGAACATGACGTCTAACCAATTTCTTCCCAACAATGGTACAAAATTTTGTCTCGTTTCTACAACGGTTAGCGGTAATTTGAATCTTTGATTTTCTTTCACGACATCTACCACTGCTTCTCCTAATGTTTTTATTTCTTGACCAGTTACTGATGCCAACCCATATACTACTGGCTGTACTTCCAAATTTTTCCACTTCTCCTTCATTAACCTTGAAGGTACAATAGTTTTGCATGCTCCCGTGTCGACTTCAAAACCTATCGTTACCCCGGCTACGGTTAAATTTATTCGATGTGCCACGCTATACGTCGGTAAGGTCTTGACCACGTTCAACGGATAAATCGCTCGTACTACCTCTTGAGAATCATCGTAATCCGTTTCATCTATCATTCCAACTGTTTTATTGTTTCTGCACATTTTTGACGTATGCCCTTTTCTTTTGCATTTAAAACATTGCCACGTGCTAGCCGGGCACGACATCGGGTTATGCTGTCTTCCGCAACGAAAACATTTCCTTCCGAACTGTGTACGTTCTTGACTATCTTCTGTTGACTGTGCACTTTTGCTTTCCGTACTCAGTTGCTGTTTGACGTTCTTCCTGACCCAGTACACCTCTTTGGCCCCCGCTATAACTTGTACTTGATTGTCTGCTAATTCATGCGCACGTGCTATTGCGCACGCACTTTCAAACGTTAATTGCGTCGTTGCTAACAATTTTTTTTGAAGACTTTCCGAACTGACCCCGCAAACCAACCGATCTCTTAACGCATCTTCTAGAAATGTCTTAAAATTACACGTGCTAGCTAAACGACGTAGATCCACAATGTAACTTGCAACTGTCTGATTTTCTTTTTGCTTACAATTGTTAAAGGTAAACCGTTCGCTTATTTCCGACTTTGCTGGTGCGTAATGTTCCCGTAACAATTCGATTAGTTCCTCATATGACTTTGCACCAGGCTTCTCTGGTGCGATTAGACTTTTAGCCGTTTCATATACTGCCGACCCTGCTAATGTTATAAATAACGACACTTTTAGCTCTTCTTTGACAGCATTTACGGTAAAAAAATGTTCCAACCGTTCGACGTAGTTTTCAAATTCTTCTGTGGTTTCTTTGAACGGTTCGATTGTTCCAATTAATCCCATCCTCGTCGCCAAAATGTTATATACTCCACAAGAAATTAAACTACACTAATTTTACTAAACTACTTACGATAGGAAGGCCACGACCACCAGGACTACTTCATCAAGACTATGACATGACTGCCCCCCTAACATCTGAGCTCCTGGCATATGCCACTTCGTGCAGCCATACCAACCCTCAGATATTAACTGTGTCCAATCCTGGTCCGCCCTTCCTAATCCGTACTTTATTTAAATTCAAATATACAATCTACATAAATATACTTTGTACAGAGCCGTACTCACATACACTACAGAATGGAAATAAGAAATCCACCTCGAGAATAAATAAATTATGTAATTATGTAACGGAGGTTGAAATAAAGAAACTTTTCTAATAAATTTTTGAAGTGTACACTTCTTCTTTCATTTTCATATTTCATAAATATACAAGAAACAAGAGTTCTGAAAAGGATAAATTCCTTTTGTCATAAAACTAAAATTTATACCTGCTTTGTAGGTAGAAGTGGCCCTAAGTTATAGTTATATATGGTTATCCTTTTTACCTAACTAAATATTTTTAAAACTAAAATTTTAGTTACTAAAGTTTTAGTTATATTTATATATGTTTATCCTTTTCTGAACTTTCGTTTCTTTGTCGCTTATAAGCTACCTGATTTTGAAAGAGGGCTCTTAAGAACATAATCGTAAAAAAGGGGTTGCTTGGATCTGGAGAACAGTGCCGTAACTAGGGTATGGCAAATGTGGCCCCGGCCATAGCCGCCGTTTGAAAGAAGGCGCCAAAATTAAAAAATTCAAATTAAAAATATTGTATTTAATACTTATAGTCGCCATTTGAATAAAGGCGCCGTTTAAATAAAGGCGCCGAAATTCAAAAATTTAAATTATAAATATTTATAATGGCGCCAGTGGTGCCATTTGAATAAAGGTGCTATTTGAATAAAAGTGCCGTTTAAATAAAGGCTCCTAATTTATATTTTCTTGTTGGTAAAACTATATAATCAATTTTTTTAAATTTAATAAATTTTAACTGAGAGTACGTCTCAAAATTCGCCATTTTGCACCAAATTCAAAAAAAAATTCCGGGGAAACCCCGGACCCCTCTCTGGGGAGAGAGAATAAATCCCGCCCCCACCCTTTCCGTTAAGGCGCATTTTTCGTAGTTGGCCATAGGCGCCAAAAGTTCTAGTTACGGCACTGCTGGAGAAACTCAAAACTTGGCATTTACTAATATTTAAATTTAAGTTGTTGTCATTACACCATTTTGAAACCAAATTTAGAGCTTTTTGTAGCAACCTACAGTCCTGTACCGACGATATAGACTTGTATAGCTTAGTCAGTGCCGGATTTACATATTTGGGGGCCCTAGGGCTTCAAAGAATCGTGGCCCTTATACCATATGCAACTTTCTTTTCCTCTTTGTATTAGTAAAAAACAAAAACATTAATTATTGCAAATTTGCTAAATAATTTATTTTTACAGAAGAGGTACGTATACATATAAATAATAATTGTTGTTTCATCAAAAACGCCATTTTCGTGTTTTTGAATTTAAAAACTCGTTTATAACAGAATTACTATTCATTTTCTTTAACAATCTGGGATTGTTAGAAATATGTGAATAATCACATACAGGGGCAGATCCAGAATCTGTTTTCGGGGGGGGGGCACAAAGGGCCGAGACGGGCAAAATGGGTTCTCAGATTTGGGATTGTCTTCTTGTTTCCTTGTCAATTTCAAGCGTCTTGGGGGGGGGGGGCATGTACCCCCGTGGCCACCCCCTAAATCCGCCTCTGATCACATATCCTATCATAAATAATCCACACGATGCGGTGTGGAGTAACTACAGACACTACAGTGCACTTTAACGGGGAACGGGGGTGGACAGATAGAGACTGAATAGCTATAGGCATACACTAGCATTCAATCTTCTCACGCATTACTTTGATTTATCTTGAGCGGAAAGATATTAATGTACATGTATTACCTATTAATCCATATATTGATTAATAATGCTAATGAGCATTATTTTCCTCCGGATTCGTCTATCCTGCAGGAATGAACGCTCGTGTATGCTTAGCTAATTTCGAGTGACGTGACATTCCGCTGTTCGCTGTTATCAAGGCTTTATTTTAGATTAGGCAGGCATAAAGTTTTAAAAAATTCATTAAATCTTTATTTATTATATTCTAATAAATGCGTCTTAAATTTTTTTGGAGGTACGCTGGGGACCCCTGCAGCGTCCGGGGCCCTAGGGCAACTGCCCATTTTGCCCTAATGTAAATCCGGCACTGAGCTTAGTATCATCTGCATAAAGCAAAATAAGGCCTTCCACAATATAAAGTATGCATCTCCAACTACACTACAAAAACTCAAAATTTTTCGAAACAGAATTCTTCACTGAAAGAAATTAATGGGTACGCATAACAATACAGTCCTTGTTCAAAAAAATATTGGTAATTTTAGCATAATTTATTGTAAAATTGACTAAGACTATAATTTCGTAGTTGTTACTCTAACCATATTCAATTTGTTAGAAATGGAATGAAAAAATATTGTTTTTATTAACACAAATGCTGTTAATGTAACTATTTTCATTTTGTTAAAATATCCATAACAAATAGTGTTCTTATTAAGACAAAATATTGTTAACAAAACCATAATGCAACGTAAATCTTTACTATAATGTTGTTGTTTACTGAAACCATATTAATATTGTTAACAAATATGACGCGATTTTATTCTAATATTAGATTACAAATTCGCAAGTTTGCATTTTTAATTGTATCTTGTGCACAAAGTTCCACCTATAAGTTACACGTTTAACAGTTTAGCGTGCATATTATTTAGTCTTGATCTTGTGTTGTGCGTCGTTTATTACAGTAGTGCTAAATTTCTTGTAGTATAATTGTAATATTTAATATTACTTTTATGTAGTTAGAAAATTTTAGTTCTGAAAAATGAAAATCAAGGAAGTTAAAAGTAGATAATTCTCGAAGAATGGGGCGGGGCACCTCATCTTATCCAAAGTTATCAAGGTAAAATTTTTTATTTATTCAAATACGTAAAAGGGAACCTTCTTGCACTTTCAATACCAGTCCCTATTGAACATAATAATAATTGAACACCTTATGTGTTGTTTAATTCATTACTGTAGTAATATGGGGCAAAATGTAAACTTTATCATTAAATCGTTCAATCGCGGTATTGTTTTAAATTTGTGCCTTATTTTTAATTTTAGACAATGGAGTAGATGATGTTGAAGAATTTGCATGTTCAACAGATGATTTAATCAAGGAACGCATCCCTACAATTGGAGATCGAACTAAATTTTTCAAAAATTATAATAAAACTTATCGTGGTTCATTCAACATTGTTCCTGATACATTGGAAAGTAAGGTACAATATCTGGACGTATCATCCTCCCAATATTCTAGAATAACACAATAACAGCGTCTGTAGAAGCACCTTCGTTACTCGAATTCTTTTTTCAAATTTGTATTTTTATATTTTTATGTTTATTGTAAGTTTTTAATAAACCGAAAAACTAACAACACCGTTTTTATTGCAGTGACAATAAACCATTGTTAAATTAAAGACCCTAAATAATTACTTTCCATGGTTATTGTAGCTATATCATATAGTTTATAAAACAATATAAGATATAGTTAATAGAACTATATTTAAGTGTTAAAATAACATAAACGGTAGTGATGCGTCAATCATATAATGCAACAAAACTCATATTGTACCATCAAACATAAAATATTGGTGTGCCTATAGCGACAATTTATTATTGTTGCATCAACTACATTTTTTTTTCAGTGTTCGTACAACAGTTGATGCGCCGTGGTTCATACGAAACGAGCAAATTCATAACGAGCTTAACGTTCCAATAATAAAAGAGTACATCAAAAAAATTACATCACGTTTTCACACAAGACTTGCAACTTGCGATGGTGCTACATATTATGGAATTGGCCAAGAAGTAATCCACAATCGCCTCAAGCGAAAGATGCCCAGAGATATCTACTGCACTGACTAAGTTTTCTCTTTTAAATTTAAAAGGAATGTTATTTTTTCCTAATGATTCTATGCTATTGTAAATATTATACTATCAATACTGTGTATAACAAAATTTGTTTGTTGAGCCGGTAATAAATTATAATTAAAAAAATATATATACCGGATGCTGAATGAGTTAGCCGAACATAGGAAATTAACATGTAAAAACTTATTTATGCAAATTCCGGCTTTCCTAATTATTTTAGAGAAAAAATGAAAGATACAAAAATTATGCAGAAATATAAACTACAAAGAATAACACCATTAGATTTCACCAAGCTTTTACTTAAAAGGTCAAAAAATGCTTTCAAAATTGTTAAAATTTTCAATTATCGCACTGGCCATGTAATAAATTCAATTTAATTTCTAATTTCAAAAATAATTACCGTAGAAACTTGCTTGGCCAGTCTGATCATTTTTTCTCTAAAATAATTAGGGAAGCAGGAATTTGCATAAATAAGTTTTTAGATGTTAATTTCCTATGTTCGGCTAACTCATTCAGCACCCGGTATATAAAGTAAATCATTGATAAAAATTAAAAAAAGCAACGGTCCCACGTTAGACCCCTGAGGAACTCCGGAAGTAGGCGTGAACGTGCCGGATCTGCAACCTTTGTATTCAACGAAGTGAGATCTGTTGAATAAGTAAGACTTGAACAATTTCACCAATCCACTGGATACACCCATCCTTGTCAGTTTATGCAATAGAATATTCAAATCAATTCTGTCGAATGCCTTTTGAAAATCGAGGTAGATAGTATCCACTTGCCTACCCCTATCCAGATTCTCATGTACATACTGCGAAAAGCAAGCGAGATTTGTTATTACTGATTGTTTGCTCACAAAACCATGTTGATTCGGGGATAGTACTGGTTTAACTGCATTACTTAATTTAGTATAAAGAATTATCTCTGCTATTTTAGAGAAATTAGATAGAATAGAAATAAGTCTATAATTAATAGAATATTTTTTACGTCAAGCGAAGTATGTAGTTAATATATTATATAAAATAGTACGACTTCGCAAAAATAATATTTTTTAATTATCACAACATGTTTCGTATGAAGAATCATACATCTTCAGGTGTCTACAGTAGAAAATTAAAGTAAAATACAATTATTTAAAATAATACAATTACGTACCTAATTAAATTTAAAATGAAATTATGAAAAAATTATTTTTCGTTTTTAAAGTTGAAGTATTTAAAAATAGGAGTCACAATATATGGGTAAAGATTTTTTGAAAAATAAGATGAAGGGGTGTAAAGATTTTTTTTTAAATTTTTTAGAAATAGGATGGTTAGAGAAAGATGTTGTAAAGAGGAAGAAAGTTTAATAGTTCGTGTTTATTAAGTAAGGGTTGGTTCATTTTAGTAGCTTTTTGAATTTCGTATGATTCCCATATTATTCTTTTCTAGTATTTGTCTTCATTATGTAGGATGATAGATTTGTTATGATTGATTTGATGTTTTTTAAGTTTAATGTGTTTCGAGACTTGGGAAATTGCATTTAGACGTTCATGTCCTTACTTAATAAACACGAACTATTAAACTTTCTTCCTCTTTACAACATCTTTCTCTAACCATCCTATTTCTAAAAATTTTTTTTAAAAATCTTAAGACCCCTTCATCTTATTTTTCAAAAAATCATTACACTTATATTTTGACTCCTATTTTTAAATACTTCAACTTTAAAAACAAAAAATAATTTTTTCATAATTTTATTTTAAATTTAATTAGGTACGTAATTGTATTATTTTAAATAATTGTATTTTACTTTAATTTTCTTCTGTAGACACCTGAAGATGTATGATTCTTCATACGAAACATGTTGTGATAATTAAAAAATATTATTTTTGCGAAGTCGTACTATTTTATATAATATATTAAGGTCTATAATTGTTCAACTTGGTAGGATCACCTTTTTTCAAAATAGGTATTACGCGTGCATGTTTCTAGAAATCTGGAAAACATGAGGTGGAAATCATTACGTTAAGAATATGCTTTAATGGTTCCATCAAAAAGCAGCCACAATCCCTTATTACAGAGACAGGAACCTGATCCATTCCAGCTGTGAGTTTATTTTTTGCAGATTTGAAAGAATTAATTGCAGTCATTATGTCCGAGTCTGTGATTTTAGTGATGTTCATATTTGAGCCAACGAAGTCGTACGATCGATTATGGCAAGTAGGCAAAACAACAGTTTCGTAGGAACAGTACACACCAGCAAAGTAGTTTGCAAATGCATTGACCACACTCTGAGGGCCATCGTAAACGCGATCACCATCCACAACGATGCCAGGGATTCGTGAATGACCCTTTCTACTTTTTATAAAAACCCAGAAATTTTTGGGATCAGTATTGATATTTTACCTAGAATCGTTGAATATTGTATGTCTAAAATCTGCTGATAGAAAAATAATAAAAGTCAAGATAAGAAATTTTATGGCTTTTGGGTTAAAATTTTGACCTGATAATTGAGCCATTTTGGTTACATTGAACGTCTGCATGATATTTGAATATTTGTAATCGTGTTGACAATTTTTAAAATAATTTTGAAATGAATAATATTTTTAGGAGTCGAGCTAAATTGTAATTTATAATTAATTTTAACTTAATTACCTGATGGCGGTTTGTTACACATGTAACTTAGTTAGTTTATGTAATGTATATAATGTCTTTTGTTTTATTGCTTTTTTAATGATAAAATTTTCAGAAAAAAAATTTATAATAAATTTTTGTTTCTCTAATAAGCGATATCTGCTTACTTTTAAATCTATTACTAATTGAGGAAATCTATTACAATTTATTTCTGTGAGTTAGTATTTTTTAATTTTTGCTTGGAACAACCCTGGTCTTGACATTTTGTGGTTATGTACGGGAACTAGTAAAGGTGCTTATTTACTAAAACGTTTTTACGTAATATTTATTTTATAATATGCAATAAATTTAAATGAAATAACATCGAATTTGAAGCCATAAATATGAAATGCAAGTTTGCAATAATTCAAGCTGAATTTTTAAATTTAAATAAAGAACTTTTAAACTGTGGTTTTGCTATAAATGAATTACAAGACGTGGTATGGAAAAAAAGCATAAGGAATAATGACAATAATAATTATAAGATGTACTTGATTAGTGCCTTAATTATATGTGTTTTATACTTTTGTTGCAAATTTGGTTTATTTGAATTTTTATTAATTAATTGTTTAGGAGTGCGTTGCATTATACCAAATAATTATTTTATTTGGGAGGCCACAAGACCTGTGTCTGACTGTAAATTTTGCATAAATGTAACAAAACCGATAGTTTTGTACAATGCTACTCAAAAACAATTTAGCCAATACAGTTACAGTTCAAAACCAATAGTTGTTAAAAAGGCATTTCTTCATTGGAAAGCCATAACAGTATTTAACTTTGACTTCTTTAAAAACCTATATACTACTATAGAAAGTGCATATAAAAGTGTAGACGACGAATGTCAATTCTTGCATTTCAAATCTAATTTTATAACTCTGAGAGATGTATTTGAGATGAGCCGAGCTAGAATTAATCAAGATAGAAAACAAACTTCGTGGTATGTTGGATGGTGCGTTTTTGGTTTTTTAATATTAATGCAATTGTTGTTTATTTAATTATTTATTTATTTCAGGGGAAATTGTGATCCGCAAGTATTATCACAAATGCATAAGTATTATTCGAAACCGCAGTTTCTTCCAAATGATTTTGAAACTCCCCCAAAGGAGTATATATTTATGGGATATGATGCAGGCGCTACAATGCACGTAATATTACATGATATCTTAACTTTATTATATTATTATTACCTATATTGATATATTTTAGCTTGATTTTATTAACCGTTTAATGTGGCAAGCCCAATTACAAGGCACCAAAACTTGGCATTTAAAACCTTCACCTGAATGCCAAAGTGTTTGTAATTCTATAACATTTTTTGTCGAACCCGGTGATGCTAGTAAGTGATATGATCTTAATGCAACTTTTAAAAAATACCTGAAAATGTTATATTAATTCTAGTATTGATTGATACAAGAGTATGGTATCATGGCACCACAATAACCCCTGGTCAGTTTAGTCTTGCAGTTCAATCCGAATATGGGTAGATTTTACGAGAAATTTAAAATTAAAACTTACAATAAGAGAAATTATGGCAATACATTACATACTAATATTGTTGCAACAAGGAATTACAATTTATAGCATAAATTATGATCTTTTTATAGATTCGATATGCTTCGTTTTTACTAGTAGTATCTACGTACATTCCTTTTTGGAGGCAATTGTAAATTTATGTTTTGTGACATTAATCAAATATAATGTGATATTCTTATTTAATTTATTTATTGATTTGGGGTTTATTTCTTAGGTGTTGTTTTTGATAATACGATGAGTTGTTTTATTTCGTAATGAACATGTACACTTAACTAAATTTAAAGACTATCAGCCTTATTCATAAAAATTTACAATGGACTTAAAGAACCCTTCAAACCTATTTTAACCTTAACGTCAAAAAACACTATTCATAAACGCATTTTAGCCTTAAAACACTCTTTAGGGGTTGTCCTTTAATCACGTGAAGTGCTAACAGGGGTGGAGGGGGTTAAAATAACATCACGATTGATCACGATGGGGGGGAGGGGATGCTGTGACAATCACGTGTGTATTTTCTTGCTACCACGTGAAATCCCGAGAGAGCAAATTTATGTCTAAAAAGCAACACAACAACAATATTTAGCTCTCAGCTGGCTTCCGGCACTGGACCTTGTGACGCCAATCGTCGTTCCGCTGCCCGCGGCCTTCTGTCTCGCTGTCTCTACTTATAGAAATTTTTCAAAAAAAATACATGTGATGTTGGGTAGGGGGGGTTGGGGTAGCCTAAAACCTCACGACGTATCACCAAGGGGGAGGGGGGGTAAAAAAATGGCATAAAAAACCTCACGTGATTAAAGGACGGCCCCTTAACAGTGTTTTAACTTTGGCAATATTTAAAACTGGGTGGAGCCTTCTTTAAACCTATTTTAAGGGAATTTTAACATAAAATACACACAGTAAAAACGTTTTCTTTGAATAAAAAAAACGATTTTTTTGGAGCAAATAAATTTTATTTAATTTAATTAAAATATTTTTGGCTCAACAAAAATTTATTTAAAACAAAAAAAAAATGTTATTGGAGGAAACAAAAAATTTTAATTGCGTATATATAACAAAATAAATTTTGTTGTATATACATTTTTTTTGATTTAAATAAAATATTTTTAGTCCAACAAAAAATTTATTTAAATCAAAAAAAAAATTTGTTATACAGTGTGTTCACGATAAGAGGTAACGGTGAATAATTCTTATATGTTACTAGATACAAAAAAAAGTTTAAATAATTTTTTCAACTCGAAATTTACCATCGGAAACTGCAGAAGTAAATTTTTTTGTACTTCAAACTCAACCGGAAGTAAACATGAATTAATTTTTTCAAATGGCTACATGTCTTTTTTGTTTTTTTTTAACATTTTCGTAATCTGCAATTTTTTCTCTATACAGACATATAAAATTATCATAGGGTTACATAAGAAAAGTTTCGAGCAAAATGCAAGATAAATTAATTAATTATTTAATTTATTTAGTGTGCTATGCAAACAAAATGATACTATAGTATCTATAGTATCATGTCTTGAAGAAAATGTTGGCAATATTGAAGAATTTATCAGATAGGCTGTGTTTTCTGTACCGTGATGTTGTTTTGTTTTCATAATACACTAAATTAATTAAAATTATTAGCTCTTGAAAATACAATTAAATATGATTATCAGTAGTGAGCTAAAAGATACAAATAAATCTTATTATATGGATTTCGCAATCCTATACAATTAAATGTTGTAAAAAAATTATAAATGATTGAAAATGCTTACTGTTCATTAATCCGAAAAATATGCAAATTAAGTGAATTAGTTTGCGACACGTATAATTGTATAGGATTGCGAAATCCATATAATAAGATTTATTTGTATCTTTTAGCTCACTACTGATAATTATATTTAACTAAATTCAGGGCCATATTATGCACTAGGCTAAAGCCTAGGGCGCCGTTTGCAGAAAAAGCGCCAGCCTTTTAAATTCAATTAAATTCAATGGTTAAATTTTTATTTTTATTAATACATTTATGAAAATATGCTAAGAAATATTACATTACTTAGGTCGAAATACATGTTTTTAATAATATGTGTATATGTAATGCAGTTGGCATAACAATTTTGGAAATTTTTAAGTATGTATAGTCGCACAAAAACTCAGAGGGTGGGATAGGAAGAAAGTTTCGAAAGATTGGTAAGAAAAAGTTCAAGCTTTACTCAGCGACGGCGCCAGCATTTTAGAAATAGGTGTGCATAAATTGGGCCTAATATATTTGGGGTGGACAGGAGCACACAAAATTTATAAATAAACTCATAAAAATACATTATTGAAATAAGCACCTAAATAAATTGGGTGGGCACTGCAATCAACAGAGTAGGCAAGTAGTGCCTACCATGGCCCACCCCTGGCGCCGTCACTGGTTTTACTAGAGAAAGTGTCAAAATTAGATTCATTTTCAAGCAAAAAATCAAATTGACGTCCCCGACTATGGAAAATAGGAATTCGAGCAACCATCGACAAGCGCAAAAGGAATATTTGATATAGCTGACACAAGTAGATAGAGTGTAGAGTTGTAAAATTTCTATATTTCCACAATGAAAATTGAAATATCGCTTCTTATACTCTTTTTTCGTATATTTTAGGAAGTCAAGTGAAAACTAACTAACTCGAAAATTAATTTTGAACTTGATACTTCTGCTGTCGATGAAAGAAATGCAGCAGCTGATAAATTTTCAGGCGCCGCTACTGAAAGCTTTGTATCTTTGTAACTTTGTTTTGTCTTGGTTTTTAATAAAAAAAACTTGTACACTCTGAAAAAAGATTTGTCGTCATAACAAAAGCATTAGTAGTTATAGCCTCAACAGAATTTTTTGCTGCTACAACAAACTTTTTTGTGTTTAGAACAAACTTTTTTTCCAAGCAGCATAAAATTTGTTGTAACAGCAAAAAATTCTGTTGAGGATATTGCTACTAATGATTTTGTTACGACGACAAATATTTTATCAGAGTGTAAGCACGTTTTATGCTCTAAATTATTAACAGGTAAATTAAATAGGCGCCAAAGTTAAATTAGAAACAGCATGGTTAACATAGGAGTGTATTAATAATTTTTGGAGCCACTGTATATGGCGGTTCTTCGAAGAACTATCATAAAACTTTTTGGAACAATAAAGGCATACGGAACTAAAACAAATTGGAATGTTATTTTGCATAATTTAATTTATTATTATTATTATTGCTGAACGGGTTGTGGTTCCATGCCCACTTGCACTGAAGCTCGAAACTTATTGTACCCCGCGTTCCAGGTTTTACTCCATCAGCTTTGTTTCCTCAATAAAGTTGAGTATACAGCTGATGGGTGCTTGAGTTATTTCCTCAGTTGTCGGATATGTCCAGCCGAGGTGTCATAGCCTCAGCGAGGCTAGAGCTGGACACACACACAGTAAGTGGTGTGGAGTTTCTTCCTCGTCACCGCACTTCCTACATGTGGGATCTTCTACAACCCTAATTATATTGAGGTGCCTGTTCAGACAGCAGTGTGTAACAAATTTTTGCATTTGTTACGTGGTCCTACTTTTCATTTCATTTCACGATATTGCTCGATCCGTTCCTGCATTTTTATTTTCATTTATAATGCATGCGTTGTAAATTGAATGCAGGGAGGATTTTGGTAGAAGAAGGTTGGTGGGTTGAAGGAGTTCCCCTGGAGCGCTTGAACGAAGCGGTTGTTTTATTTGTGGTCAACATTTAGAGTGCCGATTTTATTGGATTGGACGAATATCCTGTATTCTGAAACCATAGTTATCGTGCCAGGTTCGTGTATGACCAATTGTCCATCTGTCGCTCGACTACTGTTCGTTTTTGACGACATATGTCCACACATCTGGGGGAAACTGATTTTTGTAGCTGCGCAAATTATTACGAGGTTTTGATCCGAGGCGCATTAGTGGCGATCCATTCCGATCTTCCACATTTTCAGTAGCTGTGTTGCGGTGTTGTTTTTATCAACTAACGCAAGCATCGCCAGCTTTGTACTTGTTGGAGGGTAAATCCCTTGGAATTATTTATCTTTGGATGATTCAGTCGATTGACACGTCTCTCACTGGACCAGCTACATCAACATCAGCGAGCAGAGTTTGTTATCTGAGAGTGCCTAATCAGTTGTTGCCTGCTGATTACTGACAAGGAGTCCAGCATTTCAACCAGCAAAGCCATACACGTCCCACTCGTTTGGAAAGAAGACCTGTCACCTTGCTTAAATTATGTAAACTTACCAAGCGCTCACGTAAGTAATTTTATTTTCCATTTCGGGTCACCGATGTGTATTATTTTTGGCTTTTTGTGTTCATTGTGTGGTAATTCTTAGTGGTTATCTTTTTTATGGTACTTGTCAACTTGAAGTGGGTAGATTTTTGATTGTCGGGATATTCAATTTTTACACTGTGTGCATTGTTTTGCACCGTTACACATTGCAATTCTTGGAACTGGGAACATCCTTTTCAAATATTATTGTTTATTAAAAGCTTTTTATTACCTCCTGGGTTTTATTGGAGTTTTTTTCCCCCAAACCACCCTTATTTTCAGAATTCACGACATGGCCTACGCAATCATTGTGAGCTGGTCTTTAACATCGTGGCAAACAAACTGGAGAGATTCTCTCCGGATTGCAACAGTCTCTGATCTCTATTTTGGTCAACCCTCTCATTAGGGGTTGAGACTCAGAGGGCAGTTTTTGTTTCAAGTGTCCTGTAAGTAGACCTACTGTCTTCCTCAGCTGTGGTCTACTCAGCTTGAGGATTTCACATTTTCTTTTGCTACTGGAGGGCCCCCCAATGAACATCCGCGATTGCCTCAGTCCTGGAAGGTCTCTCCAGTACTCAAGATGTTGTTTCCTTAGTAGTTCCTTTTGCGGTCAGATATGCTATCCCGCAAATAGGTTCTGGTCCTAGTAGATGTTGTTTTGCTGCCGCCTTAGCAAGGGCGTCTGCTTTTACGTTGCCTTTTAATCCTGAGTGTCCCGGCACCCACCTCAGTGTTAAGCTGTTCTGTTGTGCAAGTGTTACTAGCACATCGAGGCAGTGACTTACAGACCTGGATTGTGTTTCCACTCTCTCAAGGGCTTTTATAGCTACCTGGCTGTCGGTCATGATACAGATCCGCTTATTTTCATAAGCCCTCCTTATAATTTCCTCTGCACAGGCTATTACAGCAGTTATTTCTACCTGAAACACAGTAGCGTGGCAGCCCAGGTTAATGCTAAACGCATCTCCCGTTCTGCGCCCACTAATCCCTGCTCCAGTACTAATTTCCGTTTTGGATCCATCTGTGTACCAGATGGTATCATATCGAGCTCCCAGTTCCTGCTTGGTCCCTTCCGCTCCCCTATCAGGTATGAGAACCTTGAAAGGTTTTTGGAAGTTCCCTACAGTACTGGTTCTGTCAGATTGCATGCATAGCATGTTGTTGCTCTTAATAGAGTTGAAGATCATGGTGTGATAGCCCTCTCTGGGGATCACTCCTCTACGATCGTTAATAGTTAGCCTGTATGCTGCCAGTAGAGTCTCCGTTTCCACCACCAGGTGTAGTGGAGGGAGCCCCAAAAGCGCTTCCATGGCTGCGGTAGGCGTTGTTCCTATTGCCCCCGTAATCCCTAGACAGGCAAGTCTTTGCAACTTGTTTAACATTGTAATACTACCCCTTTTCTTTGCTTGATGCCACCAGGGATGCATATGTTACCGTGGGTATCACACCTTTGGTGTATAGCCAAAGAACCATTTTCGGTTTTAATCCCCATGATTTTCCGACCATTCTCCTACAGGCCCACATTGCCCTAGTCGCTTTGATCGTTGTGTTCTTAATATGTTGTGTAAAGGTCAGTTTGCTATCTAGAGTTAAACCTAGATATTTGACCTCCCCTACTAGTAGTGGTTTTTCCCCCATAAGCTAGGCATTCTCACATCACGCAGGTATCTGCGCTTTGTGAAAGCTACCACAGCGGTCTTATCCGGGTTAACCGACAATCCTTCTATTATGCACCATTTCTCGACGGTATTTAGGGCCTGTTGCATCAGCAAAGATACAAACCCTCCCCAACTTCCCGCCGATAAGGATTGTGATATCGTCCGCAAATCCTTGCGCATGTATGTCCATCTGTTCCAGCTCCCACAGAAGGCCGTCAACGACCAGGCACCACAAGAGGGAAGAGAGAACTGCTGAAGCTTCCCTGCAATGGTGCAGATTTATTTGCACAAATCTGAAGGGGTTTTGTAATTACCCCTCTTGATTTGCCCTCTCCGTGCTGCTGGGAACACCTGGAGACACTCTTTCAATGGGTGGATCAGTTTCAGGGTGCATCTGCTCCCCCTCTTCTGTTTCCACTTCCATTGCTTCATCTTCCCCTTCCTTCTTCTTTCCCAGAACTTTAAAAATTACCCTGGAAAATTTCAGGAATGGTTTGTAGTCCAGCTTCTGTAACTGCTTCCAAGAAGCCTCATCCATCAGGATGGTCAGTTGCTGTCCTTTCGGATCTGCTTTCCGGCCCACTACACTCCAGGTGCTAGTAATAATCCCTGGGTTTTGGACCGTATTATACTTTGAAATGTATTTATTTATGTTATGTGAATAATGTAGTAGTATAAGATACTACTCTTGTACCTTTATACTATAGTTGAGCTGATTAAAGGATTAAGTACCTACTAAAGGATTATCATAGATTATATGATACAACATCTCCCTTTTAAACTAACTCAACATGCTATAGATTTAACCGTTTAGGTTTAACTATTATTCTTCCAAATCGTGATCTTTGTTGACCATCTTCCTTCTAGGTTTCACTTGTTATTTTATTTTCAAGTTCTCTTGTTTCATTTGGTTGCCCCTGATCGTTGTTGTTATCATTTTTATCTCTCTTTTTCTCATTCGTTTTTAGTATGTGTTCTCTATTTCTTCTGAATATCTGTCCTTCAGATGTTTCTATGTTGAATGACCTTGGATTGATTTCTTCTTTTATTTTACCTTGAATCCATACATCCGTAGGGTTTTTCTTAAACCTTATTATTTCTTCTTTTTTCACGTTTTCTAGTGGTCGCGCCCTTGATCGTAATATTGCTTCGTTCTGTCAATTCTGGATTTCTTGATATATTTATATCTATTCGGATTAATTAATTTAGGGTATAAATTCTTTTCTATACTTGTTATTTTTGATCGTAACTTTCTTGACATTAGCAATTCTGATGGAGATTCAAGTTCTCCTTTTCTTGTAGTTCTGATGCCCTTGTTCTCTAATATTTCGTTGTCTGCTTATTTTTGCCTCCATTTGTTTTTCGCAGAATTTTCTCTCAAGGGTTCTAGAGTTTTCCATCGATTTTGCTATTTCAATAGCTTTTCCAAAATCTCTATTTTCAGAGTCCAGTAATCTTTGTCTGATCCCGGAGTTGTCTTGGTGTAGACCACAAATGAAAATACTTTTGACTATACTTTCACGTAAAGTTTCTAGTTCGCAAGTTAAACTTAAGTTGATAAGATCAGTAACATAGCTGTCAATCGATTCTCCGGTCTTCTGTCGCCTAGTAAAAAAATTGTGTCTTTCTATATCTTAATTTTTCTTGGGCATAAAATGGTCGGTAAATTTTTTTATTAATTCCTCGTGTTTAATGTCTTTAATCTTGACGTTAAAGCTTCGTAAGATATGCATTACTTCTGAACCAAGAAGATTTAGTAAGATTGCATTCTTTTTTAGATCTGACACACCTTCGTCTTTTCCTGTTGCAATCAGGTAGATTTCAAATTCTTCGATCCAATTATTCCAAACATCAGCCATATTGTTTTGTGTAATTTTGAGAGGTAACAAGCCATTTCTCATCTCTATTTGGATGTTTTCCATTTGGGCTTGCGGCTTTGTTCCCTCTTTCATTGTATAATTTCTTCTGACACCATATTATACTTTGAAATGTATTTATTTATGTTATGTGAATAATGGATACTATAAGATACTACTCTTGTACCTTTATACTATAGTTGAGCTGATTAAAGGATTAAGTACCTACTAAAGGATTATCATAGATTATATGATACAACAGACCGCAAGCCTTTTTGGTATTCTGTCCGGTTCCTCACTGGGTCCCGGAATCCATGTCAGGGTTCTGATGGGTTTGGGGATCTCCTTGGAGTCTAAGACTTCAAGTTTCGCCCCTTCCCACGGTGTTCCCCCCGCTACCACTCGCACCACCCAGTCATTAGTAGCCTGGTCGGCACAGTAGGCAACAAGGAGGCCCCCTTTTAATCTCATCTCCGAGAACCTCGGAGATAGTCCGCCTATTTCGATGTCATCCATCGCCCTGAACAGCATCCCTCTGATGAGGTCGCTTTGCTCCGTGCTGAGGACAACACCCGGATACCCTTCAGGCCTAATGGCTATCCGTACATCCGTTGAAGCGGCTTTATAAGAAAGGGTAGGTTCTTTGCCCCTGCCCTTCTTACAAGGTCTCACGACACTAGTTGGTGTGCTACCTTCTGACCGGTTACGCTTTTGCCCTCCGGTTGAAGTGGTCGCCTCTGCATTCTTAGATGCCATAGGTGCAGGTTTCCCTAAGGCCCCTGCACTATGTTTGTTCTCGGTCGCCTCTCGGCGTAGCTTTCGCAAACGCCTCCTGGCTGCCCCGGAAAGTTTGGTTCTTGGTGGAGCCCTCCTTTCGGAGTCTCCACCCTCCTCCTTTTCTACATTTTTTGGTTTAGCGGTCTCCATAATTGTTCCCACAAGTAAAAGGGAAACAATAAGACCCCGTCACGCAGCGCCCCATACGCAACGGGTAGCATGCACAACGAGGGTTGCCAGCGCCCCGAGGTTTGGTGATTAGCGACCGAGCTTTCCCTCAGCCTTGCATCCCTTTGGCATACACCTACCGTGGGAATTGGGAGGTTTTTATGGTGGTTCCTCATCCACTTAGCCCGGGCGATTAAGCCAAGGCCCCCGCGCCCCTTATCACTTGTAACATGTAAAATGTTTTAATATTCTTAAAATACAATTTTTCATAAATTTTGTTGCTTTAAATTTAATTTCTATCCTCTTCTGATTTTGAAGTTCCAAAGTTGGTATGAACAAACAAAAATGCGTCTTATCTATTTTCATTTTTAATAGACGATAGCACAAATTTTAATAACTGTGGTTTTCAATTTAGAATTTAATTAAAAACGAATAGTGTTGGGTTTTTTTTTAAACCGATTTTACAACATTATTTGATTATTTATACAGTTTAAATTTTTGAAACCATTTTGATTCAGCCGTTGAAAACGTGGTGGAGGTTTTTATTTGCACTCAAAAATTTTCTATTCTGAGACGTAAATTAGAAAATTTACATTGGAAGATAACCTCCAGCTTACAATATTTAAGATCTGTTATCCGATTGAGATAAGGTGTCCTTTTTGGAAATTAAACCTTTTTGTGAACATCCAGGATCTCGTTGGTTATAAAGTTACAAATTTTCCGTCCATCTAGGCAACGTCAATTATAAATATTGGATTTTTGTTGTTGTTGGTTGTAAATTTTACGCGCAGTTGAGGGACACCAATAATTTTACTTCATAATCAATCTACTTTTTTTTTTGGTAGATAAAAGGGTCACATTATATCGAATGTGGGGGAGGAATTTGTAATCCAAATTTGTGTTTTAGAATCAGATCCAACTTTTTATTTGAACAGTCGATAAGCTGCGAAATAAGGAAGGCCTTCTGGAAGTCGTGGTGAAGTCGAGCTGTAGTTTTGCCGTAACACCTGGTTATTTATTTTGGGTGAGTTATACAGATTTGTGTTATGATTTTTTTCTTCCACAGGAGAATTAATGTGACTTTGTTTGGTCATTTTTTTAACGTTGTTGTCGATTTAAGTGTCACTCAAGAGCACGTTTAATTCAATTAAAAAGCAACTGGCACCTTCAGTGCCTGCGCTTGTTTTTCTTTCAAGTTTTATTTTGTGAAGGTGATACCTTCAGTATCCCTTGCTATTTTGTACATTTTTTTATTTTAACTTTTCTGAAATTACATTAAATCAAATTTTTTATTTCACTCAATTTTTTTATTCTAAATAAATTTTAATAGTAATTTCTGGCGTCTGGCAATTTTTTATTCTAGTATCGCTTACTCTAGCCGCTCTCCGTACTGATTAAGCTAGCCGCTGCTTGTACAAGCAGCTTTCAGGGAGAATTAGGGAACACACTACTATCTTCCCGGAACAAGTACCGGAGAAGAGTCGTTGCAGCCCACAAGCAGATTGCGGTATGATCTTTTGTGATTGCCAATTGGTCTGGTTTTTCACCCACAACCGTCATAACCTTAAGAAGACGGTCAAGTCCGGCCCAAAGAGTTTTTAAGTCCCGGCCGGCCCCGAGCCGACTCCCGAGCGAGCAGGGGGTGATCCCTACTGCTCGTCCTGGAGTATACGCTTGTAGCTTCATAAAAACTCGCAAGCCCCCTCACCACGACAAGGTAGCAAACACATGGAGGGGATTATTTAAATAACTTCAGGGCAGTATCTCGGACTTTTCTTCAGGGGGGGGGGTTGAACGATAAATAACTAATGTATTTACCTCCAGTATTAAGCGCCGCAGCATAGCCATCTTTATTTACAAGCCATGAACATAAACTTGGCAACACCACAATTTTGAATTTGGTAGTCTTATAAAGTATTTAAGTATAAGACTACCAGGCGGTGTTACCAAAGTTCTTGTTTTTTTGAAATTTTTTTGAAAATTTCAAGGTCAAACACTCTAATCCAAAGTTAGAAAATTGCAATACAAAGATATTTTCCCCTATTCAGCTCCACCTCAGATAAGGCGTTTTTCATTTTAAAACTGCAATTATTACCGATACTTACCTGTAAATAGCGGCATATGCGCGTGCAAAGGGGTATAAGGGGCATTTTGAGATATCGCAGTTTTAAGGTTTTTACCCTCATTTAATCAATTATTGTAAATCGGCCAAACAATTTTTGAGAATGGAGGCTGGTTTATGGTAAGAGGTAGGAATAGAAAATTCCAGACATAGTGTGCGCTATATACGCTCGCAAAGCTATTAACATAAGAAGGCACACCGTTACGTCCAGTCATCAGCTGTTTGGATTCCCCATCCATTCCGTTGGCCAAACTTATTAATCAAGTATTGAATGGTGCTGTCCACCTGTTGCCCTTTAACGTCAAAAATACGATGAAAGCTATAGAGAAAGGATCATCCAAAGTACCATACCAGAGGAATATGTCCTAGTGTCTTTCGACGTGAACTCCCTCTTCACTAATATCTCCAAAGAGGCAGCCATATCATCCATCAAGAATAACTGGGACATCATTGGGCCTTCCACCACCATCCCAATGAACGTTTTCGTCCAGCTCATCGCCATGAATTTTGAGAATAGTTTCTTTAGATATAAAAATAATTTTTACTCACAAATTGAAGGTACGGCGATGGGTGATCCCTGTTCCCCGATATTAGCGTTATATTTGATGAATGACCTAATCTGTAATTCTTTGGTACCATAACGTTCGAACTGCCTTTCTTCCTTCTGTATGTTGATGACATGTTGGCTGCAGTCCCATCTACAGAGGTGGAAAATTGCGTGAGAATACTCGGCGAATACAATAAAATGCTGACATTTACCTATACGAACTTGAATCGGAGTGTTCCATCCCCTTCTTCTATATTAGGGTGACCAGAAGAGAAGACGGAACACTCACCACCGACTGTTAAATGATCTGCTGCCATTTCTTCAGTCGGAATATAATTTATTTCAATTATCCCGTTTTTGACTTTTTGACGGATGTAATGGTGTCTAACATCAATATGTTTCGAACGTGCTCTGTAACCATCCGATTTAACCAAACTAATCGCACTTTGATTGTCCGATTTTATTTCTAAAACTTTTCCTCGCTGACTTGTATCGAGTTCCTCTGCTAATTGTTTTAGCCATAAAGCTTCTTGACATGAAGCTGAAAGTGCCATGTATTCGGCTTCACTACTTGATAAGGCTACTGTTTGTTGCCGTTTACTTGCCCATGTTATTGCTCCAGAAGACATTGTAAATACGTATCCAGTACAAGATCTTCTTTTGTCAACATCAGATGCCCAGTCCGAATCGGAATACCCCTGTATCTTTGAATTGTCATTCTTTCGATAGCATATTCCAGTGTGTGGAGTTGCTTTTAAGTATCTAAAAATTCTCTTTACTGCACTCCAATGAGCCTTACCATAATTATTGTTGAATCTGCTCACGTCGTTTACGGCAAAACGCTATATCCGGACGAGTTCCTTGTGCTAAGTATAGCAAACTTCCTACAGCTTCCTGGTATGGAATGTTCTTTAGGTCGTTTTCTTCCCCGTCTTTTGAACACATGTCTGTCGATAGCTTCTGATTTACATCACTTGGAGTTTTCATCGGCTTGCAATCACTCATATTAAAACGCGCTAATATTTCTTCAGTGTACTTTGACTGATCCAAATAAAGATCTCCGTTGTTTTGGTTTCGAGTGATTTTTAGACCTACTATCTCGCTGGCTTCTCCCATGTCTTTCATTTTGAACGCTTGGCTAAGCGTCGCCTTGAACCTATCTCGAACGTCCTTTTCTTTTCAAAAAATTAGGATGTCATCCACATAGATCGACACAATGAGATTTTCTGTAAAATACACGCATGGGTCCATTTTAGATTTTTTTAGCCCAAAACTTTGCAATGTTTCGTCCAATTTTTACAACCTCCCGCTTTGCTTTAATCCATAGATGGCCTTCTTCAACTTGCAGACTTTTGTCGTTCCGTCACCATGACCCTCAGGTTGTTCCATATAAATGGTTTCTTCGAGGTCTCCATGTAGAAACGCAGTCACCGCATCCATTTGGTCAATATTTAACCTATTTTAACGGACATAGCAATTAGATAACGACACACAGAAAAATAAATGCTATTTTCAAATAGACACGGGTGTCATTTTAAGCATACACGATGTTCATTTCCAGCCAAACTTGAGTTGATGTTGCAAGACGTTTGCCGATGTTAGTTCTAGCAATAGCATGAAATATTTGTTTTAAGAATGGGAACGCTTAAATCTAGCTTACTTATAAAGGTAAATTCAACTATGAATGCTTACAGTAATCATGTAGGCTCAAATATTTAAAAAATTAGTTTAAACTTATATATGTTAAAGTGAGCATTGTTATTTAGAATAGTAAGGTAATCGAATAGTCACATTAAGCAATAAATAGTTATATTGAACTTGGGAATGCTTAGACTAAGTTTATACGCTCAGATAATGAAACGGTTGGCCTGACCTTATATAGATACTTAAATTTAGTATACAATGGTTTCCATAATTATTGGCACAGTCCTATGTTAGCAATGTAATAGGTACCTTTTTAAGACTATTTTGACTTAATTTTACAGCTAAACTTTTCAGACATTTTTTGTTGCAAATTTCATTGCCTTCAATTTTGTTTATATACATTTTTCTATTTTATAGCACCATTTCTAACTGACAGCGACTTAAACAAGACTGTAAAATGCAAAAAATTATTTCAGCTGTATCTCAAACATGGTGCTACAAAATAAAAAAATGTATATAAACAAAATTGAAGGCAATGAAATTTGAAACAAAAAATGTCTGAAAATTGTTGCTGTAAAATCGATTGTTATGTGAAAAATTTAGTGTTGAAAAAGTACAACTTACATTGCTAACATAGGACTGTACCAGTAATTCTGTGAGCCAGCGTATGCCCTAACGTGATTTTTTGTGCATTCCACAAACTTATGCATGCGAGTATTTAGTAGATTTTTCGTACTAAAAATAAGTTTTTCTGGAATGAAAATTAATTATATTAATTGTATAAAAATAAGCCACACTTGATGAAAATAAAGTTTATACTCACCAAATAAATTTAAACTTACTGATATACTTACGTTAAGGCGCTACAGCAGCACGTGACTTTTTAAAATCAAAACAAACATACGTCTTACGTCTTGCTTTTTGACAGTTTTCAATGATTGACAGCGCCACCGTACGCAATCATTATGTACTATATAATAATAAATTTGCACCATTAATGCAGATTTCTTTATTGTATTGAAATTTATAATAAGGAGAGAAAATAATGTTTTGTTTCATTTCCGAAACGTCACATTTCATAGATAAGATAGTATTTGACCATGAATGGATGCAAGCGAAAGTGACCAATGCATAAATGGCTAAAATAAGATACTTGACATTGAGTTGATTAACGATATAATAATAAAGAATAATTAAAATTTTAATATAATAAACTATATTATTAATTGTATTATGGTTAAAATTATTGAAATTTAGCATTAATTTTCTATAATTTTATAAGCGATATTTAACCTAAAAGCTGCTTTCCTGTAAAATTCGAGTTTTGTAGTTAGTCAATTTTGCTTGTATGCCGATGATTTATTTAAAATGCAAAAATGGACCACTAATTCTCTAAGCCAGTATTTTCTACCAAAAAAAATCGAAATCATATTATTTGAAAGGCACAGCAGTTTCAGCTGTTCGAGACATTGGTATTTGCATTGTTTTCAAACTAGACTTAATATAATGAAAGTGCAGTCTCGACATAAAATAAACATCGCGTGTTTATTTTATAAGTAAAAAAACAACTTTAATAATTTATATTAATTTATTTTATTTAATTATTAATAAAATTAAAATTGAAAATTGGCCCAGGTGCCGTCGGGCGTTGCGGCTGCAGCCGTCGCGGCGATCTTGGTCGTTGCGGCTGCAGCCATCGCGATTTCGAACTGCTCGGGTGCTAGAGAAGGTTGCGGTGAGGGTACTAATCCATAATCCTCATCTGGACCAACAATTCGCTTGTTTGGCGTTTTGTACTTACGCTTCGATTTTCTATTTGCCAATCTTTTTCTTACCATTTTGTTAACATATTTGCTGGTATAATGTGGCGTAGTATTTGGCTTTCTAGAAAATGCTTGATTCACAACTTTGTGGTAATTACCCTTGGAATTAAATGATATGGCTGCTGCTTCGCAACGCATATTATATGAATTTCTGGTAGTGAAATTAATTCGTTTCCCACCAACAAATTTACACAACACCGAGTTATATCGTTCTGCATCATTATTAGTCATATTCAGTAATAAACTTGATGCATTGTGAATCAATCGATGTAATTCAGCCAAAATATCATTATACAATCCACATTCGTTCATGCTGGGAACATAATTTAGTTCATTATCTTGCGGTTCACATTTAAAGTATCCTATTTGTGCACAATTTTTATGTTCCCCAAAAACATGTGACGGGACATTCTTAATATCTTCTTGTAATGCAGAAATTTTTGTGTTCAGTTCCGTTTCTTCATTATTTCTGTATTTCACTGCCACTTTTATATCTTTTATGATTCTTGTTACAGAATTGTTACAGAACATGCCTTCTCAAGTTCTTCGGAATCTTCTTACTATTAAATTTACTTGCTGTTCTTTCTGAAAAAGAAAAAAAGAATAATTTGTAATATATTAATAGTAAGCAGGTGAATACCATCCAATTTTCGCAATCGATGAAAACAATTTCTGTACAAATGATTCCTACATTGAACTTTCTCAATACGTAGATTACCATATGGTTTCGCTTGTATTAATTTATTGTCAACGCTCGAATCTCCATCTCCAACCAAACGTATATATACAAGCCCATGCATTTCTATGCTCTGTTTGAAACCTTCTACGATTATATCGCTTTCCATAGCTGTCGAAGCTCCAGTCCAATTTTTGAAACAAATATGTTCTTTGCTTACATTTTTACTTTCGTTATACGCACAAATTGAACAGTATTTATTACGCATACCCAAAAACAATATCTTGCCAGTTCTCTCTCCAATGATGCAGGCCTAATGAAAATAAGTAATAAATAGATTAATATAAAATAAAATTTAAGTTATAAATGTTACCACACCAGACGGCGCATTGTAGTTAACATTATACGAACGCTTCGACCAAGCTCCATCTGCAATTACTGCTATATGTGCTAATCCGTTTTCATCAACTTCGCCCAATTCCTCGGCTAGTTTGTATTCTTCTTTTCCTGCTTCGATTATAACAAATAATAAGGTGTCATGTAATAGCGTCGATACCTCCTCTTGTTTTTCCAGATATGTGCCCGAAGACATAAACGGAACATTCATTGTAGATAGAAGTTCATCGCATTGTGAATATCCAATGCCAATCGATAGGGCTCCAAGAGCAGCAGCTTGATTAATATTCATGGTATCTTTGGTTGGTTCTTGTGTGTCGATGATTTTAATAATTTTGCACATTTGGCATTGGAGAGTAAATTTGGAGCGTAAACCATATTTTTGCTCTTTAACCACTTTCATATCGGCTATTGTACAATCGAAAGTTTCGTGTTTTTCTGCATTACAAATTTGACTAAATAAATGTTTGACATCAATAATTCTCCTTCCAACAACACCATCATCTTTTTCTGTAGGTGTTTCTCTAAAATTTATGTAAAAATTAAAATGGAAATTTAATTAATTTTGTTACAAATTAAATTACCTCATAACTACTTCGTTATTTTCTTCATCCATGAAAGAATTTCCTGGTAAACATTCGCCCGATTCATCTGTAATTGCTACTGTATTTTCCACTGGAATGTCTTCTTCGTTTATATCCATGAAACAATTCCCTGCAATAATTTCTTCAGCTGTTACAATAATTTGTTGTGTGGGAATTTCAAGATTAGTCAAGTCACAAACAACCTCTTCATGGTCCACCATCATTTGTCTAAAAATAAAAAGTATTACTTTATAAAGATGTACCAAATTGCTATAGTTTGGATTATTAAAATCTACTCGTAATTAAAAAGTAGGTACTTACGCCGGAAATGTACTACATAATTGGTTGCATCTTTTGGTAGCAGCACTAAAAACATTTATATTAATTAATAATTAATTAAATCTTAAAAAAACAATTTACATAGCACGAACTTGCTTCAGTCGATTTTTCATGCTTTTTCTTTTTAAACTTATTGGTAAATTAGGCATGTTGAAAAATTTCAATTCTGAAACTCGGAAATCTGTAAAAAAACTAAGGCCACTTCGTTATAACTTATAAGACACTAAACACTTTAAAAAAAAACTAAAACACTTTTAAAAAAAACTAATTCACTAAATTACACTAGAAACAATTAAATCCTATGATCGTATTCAAATAATAAATTCACCAGAGCAATACAATTTCATAAGATAGATCACAGAAGTGCAAGTGTCTATTGCAACATCGCACTGGCAACATTGCAAAGCCGACGTAGCAAGTCTAGCAAGTATATGTAGCACAAAAATTATTAGAAATGCATAACTCTGCAAAACGGTCACGTAAAAATTCTGGCAGCACCGTACAATCACGAATTTAAATGATAAATTTGAATAATATTAAAATTTAACTTTCGTCCCATGTTGTTAATATAGATAAGTCGGTATTGTAAAAATTATGAGTTATTCAAAAAGTAATTATGTTCCAGCCTACATAGCAATAAATTACAAATTCAAAAATATAAATTATAAAAATTAATTTTTTAAAAATCAAGCTGTCCGCTTATAGTGTTTATTATTTTATACCACGGTACAAAATTTTAAAGCCTAAAAATGAAAATTGTAGAAATTATTCGCAATTTAAAACCAATGTCGCGAACAGCTGATCATGCTTCCCCTTAAGGTAACCTACCTAGGGTTAAAATATTAATAAAAGAATAAAACTTTAAAATACCAAGAACAAATTAACTTTTTATTAAAAAGTACATTAAACAAAAACAATATATTCTTTTTACATTATTTTACATTTAACATTACACGTAATAATAATAATAATAATACAAATCAGATCGAAATTATATCTTCTATTGGCTGATGAGTTCAATATTTCCATAATCTACAATAGAAGTTAACTTATAAAGGGTTATTAAATCAACTAAGAGTAGATTTACTTTTGAGTCCTTAATTGTTTCTAATTACGATATAAAATTTTCGATTCTTCACGCAAAAAAAAGATATTGTTATATTAACATTTTTCATGTAGTAAAATAATTGTGGTCATATGAACAACAATTGCAGTTAAATTAAACGCACACCGCATGCTGTTTATATTAAATCAGCTGTAAAATGCACTTACGCATTGTTGTTCGATGCATGTAGTTAATTGTAAAATTTTGTTGTACTTTTAACTCGAGAGCGTTGTTGTTTTATCGCTCAAAATAGTTGATTTTGATGTAACAATAAGATAAGTAAAAAGTACACATCAATTGTAGTACAATTTGACCCGTATAATAAGTACTCGTATGTAACACAATATTGCAACTCGGACGTTTTGCAATCTTACAGTTTCTATATAATTGAATCATGCTTTGACGAATATGCAGAATGTTTTATTCGTCCTTCATTTATGTTTGAACAACAGTACTAGTATGTGAACTGAGAAGTAGCAAATATTTTGAAATGAAGTGCTAAAAAATCATAGTGTCTGCGTTCAAGATATTTTAACAGAATGGGACATGACTTAATACCTAATAAATTCCTTTAAAGGTAAATATTCAATAATTTTTTTAATGTAATGGTTTTATACTACATTTTTATTTTAATTAACTGCAAATTAATAAAAACATGTTTTTTTCAGCTGGATACAGATTTGCAACACAAATACAAAAATAACCAGTAATTCACTTTTTACTGAATAGTCCGAGATAAAAACTAAATTAGTTCGTTTTGCAAAATCGTTTCAAGACACAAATCTATTTAGCAATTAATGAAAACCAAAAATTATTAACGGTAAGTATTGCTTATAGATATCATATAATCTCTTGTTTTATTATATAATAAATTTTGTAGGTAATATTGAAGTACTGGCGTTACTATTCTTCTTGGATCTGCAGCCGTAAAATCTAAAAACTCTGGATGTCATTGGAGGCCCTCAAAAACAGAAGTTCAAAGTGGTTTTTCGCTTCAACGGAAGTAATTTATTACCTTATTATAATTATAAAAGTGTTTAAATCAATTTAATTTAATAAATGTATTACAATTGCCATTTGTTGTCAAAGCCACATAATAATTCTGTGGTCGGCACTTAAAAGGTCATAAGTATACAATACTTATGATCTTTTAAGTCCGCGACTACAGAATTGTAGTAGTTCTAATTAATTTATAATCCAAATCTAGCAACACCAATATTATGTAAAAATAGCAGCAAATTTGTAGTACAATTAACTTTCGAGGTCATTAACATTACTTAACAATGTTGTGCAAGTAACAAGAGCACCAAGAGTGAATTGTACTGAATAGTAGCAATATTTACTACACAGTAAACGTAAAGTTAACTACACCTACAGTTGTTAAAACAACATCACCATTAGTACTATGAACTTAAGCACAAGTTATTAGAACAACAAAATTTAAGTACTTCATATCACAATGTTGTTAAAATTTAACAACAATTGTAGTAAGCTGTACTGCAGACATTTTACAACAATTGACGTGTAAACTTTACTTATGTTTGGTGTTGTCACTATATTTACAATTTATTGTAGTAGATTGTACTGCAATTGTAGTTCTTTTAACAAAAAATTTTTTTCCGTGTTGAAACATTTGCATCAAAAGTAGTTTGAATATTGAAAAACATAATTGTATAAACGTCCAGATTTGTTGGCATTCCTCTGGATATTTGAGATTAAAAACTGCAAAAAATGATTAAATTGACGAAAATCACTACAAACTTATAAAATATGCCTAATGTCCTTAAACTCACGCTGATTCTAATACCTTTGTTCTAGATTAAATTTGGTAAAACTGATTTATTAGTCCAAAAGTGAGATTGTAAGAACTACCATATAATAATAAATTAACATCTACATAAATTAACATAAAATGATCAAAATTTTCTTACCTCTTTCTCGAGTCTTGTACTACTTGGCATTGAATTAACAAAATTGATACACTTACGCTCGTTGCACATTACAAGATTTCTGTCGTACAGTAACGGACACCGATGTTGTCAAATACATAATGTACATACTACTGCAAAAATTAAGCAAGCAGAATTTAATTGACTTATTTGAGTATTTAAATGCTCGAAACAAGCATGCAGTACTAACTGTACTATGTATTTTTTGCATCTACAACATAAGGTATATCTGGAAAAACTTACGACAAGCTTGCAGCAAGCTTTTCGCAAACTTACCATGTTATCTGGAGCATGCCTACTTGAGAATCTGAACTAAGCATGTTAAATCAAATATATCATGCTCATTTTGAAACACTTGTTTACTTACATTAAACTTTTTTATCAAAGTCAATTAAATCTGCAAGAGTTTACGAATAACTACTTGAGTATAACTTGAGTATGACCATACTTAATAGAAGTAATAGAGAAACTTGACACCTGAGAGTTACTTGAACATTTCGTATGCTTATTTTAAGAATTTTAAAGTCAAGTATAGTATATATGCTTATGTAAAGTTGTGCACATACTTAAATTAACTTTATTTTTACGAACTTAAATTAGACAGCGGTTGCTTGATTTGTGAACATGCAAAATTTTTCTGTGTGGAATCGTACTATATCTTACCACAGGTGAGTAGGTTTCACTGTAATCGATTCCTGGCTTCTGTGAACATCCCTTTGCTACCAATCTCGCTTTGTGTTTAACCAGATTTCCATTTTGATCTCGCTTGGTTTTAAACACCCATTTTGATTTTATTGCTTTGCGGTCTCTTGGTAAGTTAATGAGTTCCCATGTACCATTTTGTTTTAACGATTTCATTTCTTCCTCCATTGCAGTTTTCCATTTTTCACTGTTAATGTTTGATAAAGCTTCGTCCAGGGTTGATGGATCCATATTTCCTTGACCTGTTACGTTGTATGTCACAAATTCGTCCAGCTTTCTTGGTTTGACCCTTTCTCGTTGTGGTCTGCTTGATTCAGCTTGGTTGATTTCCGGGACTTTCTCTTCAGGAACATATGTTTCATCTTCCAATGAATCATCATTTTCCTCGAACGTACTCTCTTCAACACTCTCAGAATTATAATCATCGTCTTCTTGATGATTTTCTTCCAGATGTTGACCTACCGAGTCAAAATCCCTCACTGAATCTAAACCAATATCATTTTGAATAGAGATTTTCTTGTTAGCTTCTTCTTCAATGAATACTACATCGCGACTGGTCACTACCTTTTTGGTCTCTATTTCAAAGCACCAATATCCTTTCGTTGTTTCATTGTATCCGATAAAAATCATTTCTTGAGATTTTTTATCCCATTTTCGTCGTCGTTCTTTTGGAACGTGAACCATCGCGCGCGCGACCCGAATATTTTTAAATCTTGATTATCCGGCTTCATTCCGGTCCAAATTTCGTAGGGAGTTGCATTATTTAACACTGAACACACAGAACGATTTATGACGTAAGCTGCCGTATTTACAGCTTCCCCCAAAATGTTTTTTCGAGTTTAGCATCAAATATCATACATCTTGCCTTTTCGACAAGAGTTCTATTCACCCTTTCCGAAATTCCATTTTGCTGGGGCGTGTACACGTTTGACGTTTGGTGTTGAATTCCGTTTCTTCGTAAATAATTTTCAAATTCGTTACTGCAGAATTCACTACCGTTGTCCGTTCTTAAGATTTTTATCTTTTTACCGGTTTTGTTTTCCATGTTCGCCTTGAAATCCTTAAAACTTTCAAAGGTTTCATCTTTGGTTTTCAGGAAATACAAAAATACCATTCGAGAATGATCATCGATGAAAGTTAAAAAATACCTTGCTCCTCCGATCGATGTTTCTTCCATTGGCCCACATAAATCCGAGTCTATTAAATTCATTAATTCTTCCGTTCTTGAACTTTTATGCGTAAATGGTTTCCTCGATTGTTTACCCATTAAACAAGTCTCGCATTTGTTGATGTCTTCTTCATCATCGATAAAGTTGATACCATCCACAATTCCATTTCGCATTTTACACATGTCCTTATAATTTATGTGACGTAATCTTCGATGCCATGTCATCGCATTTACCTTTGAGGAATTTACGACCTTGCTAAATTTAGCTTGTCCATGAACCTTGTAAACGCCTTCATTAAGCCGCGCTCGTAAAATGCACGTTTGTTGTGAGTCATATACCGCTCCGCCGTCGCGATTAAAAACAACAGTGTTTCCTTTGTTCACTATTTGCTTCACTGAAAGCAAATTTGTCGCCAAGTCGGGCATACATAAAACGTCTTTTATTTCGAATTCGCGATCGTTTATTGACAATGAACGATTTCCCGCCAATGAGGTAATCATTTTTGCGTTGTTAGCAGCATTAATCTCAACTATTTCACAAATCTTTTTGTTCACAAGTAATTCCTCATGTGGTGTCATATGATGTGATGCGCCGCTATCAAGTATCCACTCATCATTACTTGATGTTTTCTTTGTTGCTGATAGGGCTACTTTGGCTTCGACCTTTTCCGCTTCCTTTTTTTCAGTTTTGATTACTCGATCTTTGCATTTTCTTGCAAAATGGCCCTTTTTCCACAAACAAAACATTCCAACGTTTTAGTTTTTCTGTTAGGCTTTTTATCTTTTCCCGCAAAAGCACTTGCCTTGCTCGGACCACTTTCATTTGGTTTTTTGTACGCGTAATCAACTAACTTTGACTTTATGTCATGTCCGGAAATTGTAACGCCACTGTTTTCTATTGCCATAATCATTGGCTTGAATTCGTCCGTTAGTCCCGCGAGTAGAATGGCACCGACCCACTCATCCGAAACCGAAAAACCGACCCCCGATAGTTTATTAGAAGTATTAATAATCTCCTTAACATACTGGTTCATTGAATCGCATTTATCTAACCGAATTCCCAATAATTTTCGCAATAACCCGATTTTTCGTGTTACAGAATAGAGCTTTTAGTTCAATCCACATCTCTAATGCTGTCTTATACGTTTGAATGTGTGGAACAATCGACGAATCTACACTTAATGCAATCCTGGCTTTGGCCTTTTTTAATTTTCCAGCGTCAGTTTCTGTATTTGCCGGTGGATTTATGCATTTTTCAAGACCCAAAAATTCCAACATATTTTCCATGGCAAATGCCCATGTATGATAATTTTCGGCGCCTTTTAACTTCTCAATCGTAGAAATGATATCGTTCCCTGACATTATTAATATATGAAACGAACTTTAGTAACACGAAAAACAGTCTAGCGTCTACACTTTGCAGTTAGCACTTGTTGATTTTTGTTCAGCTACAACTGAGCAAACACTTTTTATCCGGCAACTACCGTTTGTAAAAATAAACTTTCAACAACCTATCGTACTTTATTTATTTTTAAACTTTCACAAGCATCAAATTCACTTTTATTAATTCTTGATTAAGTATCCCGCACCTAGGTGTATACCTGGGCCCATAACCTGTTAAGATTTTGAGTTTTGGAAGTAGGCATTGATAATAACCAAGAATGAAATAAAACACGTCGTTGCTGTGTTGTGGTTTGTGCATAACTGGTTGCTTTATTAATAACTAATGCGCATGCTATAATGAAGTCATGAACATAATATTTTCAACACCGACGTATATATAGAAAGCTATCATCAACTGATAGGGTGTTGAACTACAACTCCAGCCACCCGATAAAACAGAGATTGGGAGTAATCAATGCTTTCAAAAATAGAATTGAAACCTGCGTACCTAGAAGTTTGAGGGGGATGAGACTTCACGACTTGAAGTTGCAGTTGATTAAGAATGACTATCCTCCTGGTTTGGTTGACCGTATCCTGTTCAGAAAGACAACGACTCCCTCACCTAGAAGCCAAGACGACATGAAAATAAAACCTAAATTCAGTAAAATTACTTACCATCCTTGGTTACAACATAAAATAAAACAGACTTTCAAAGAAGTGACTGAGGGAGGGGAAATAAGATTGGCGTTTTACAATAATTTTAATCTTAACAGAATTTTATTCTCTAGAATCAAAGATAGGGTACCGACAATGGAACGAGCCAATGTTGTATAGGTACAGGTTAGAGTGTGAATGTGGAAAATGCTACATTGGGCAGACAAAACAGTGGCTATCAGCTCGAGTACACCAACACCTTCAGGACATCAAGCATAAATCGGCCAAGACGGGACTGTCTGAACATGTGATGGAAACTGATCATAAGTTTGACTTTGATAATGTGAAAGTGTTAATCGGTGAGAAGAACTACGTAAAAAGGACTTTCTTAGAGGCAGTTTATATCAACACCACAGAATCCAATTGGATTGCCAGTTTTTGGACAGCAGTTACAGGAACCTATTAAACAAGTTTAATCAGAATCCAGGTTAAAATTAAGAGTTTTTTGACATGTGGGTTTGTTACCTACTTTGTTCTTTCCTTCTTGTCCCTCCTGTTGACGACTACGGTTCTAAATTGTTAGAATTGCGTTCGGGAGGATTTCACCTCCAACCTGTTGTGTTGTTATTTTATTTTTTACATTTACTAACTATTTTCACTTCAGGGCGTCCGTTTACAGTTTTCAACTTTTCTACCGGTTGCTTGGCGTCAACATGAGAGGCGCATTTACTTACTATGTTTTGTTATTGTTTACCGGCCTTGAGTCTTTGGATGGATGCTTTGTTGCATACCCCACAGGCTGGAGTGCTGGCGGTTTTTTTTCGAAATGATTACTTATTTAAGGTCTGTTCCAACAAGCAGTTATCTTCAGTTCTAAGGACTATACGCATGCTCTTTAACTACATTTTTGAGTATTAAAGATCATTTTCGTTAAAATTTTAACTAAAGAGCATGCGTATAGTCAGAGAACTAAAGATAACTGCTTGTTGGAACAGACCTTTAGTTATCTCTTGTTACGATAAATTTTATATTAGAATTGTTAATGTTCAGAAAAGTTTTTAATACTATATTGTTACTCAACGTTTATTTATTTTAAAGATTATTTACACTATGTTATTTATACACATTTTAAATGTTGCCTTTGTTGAGTTTGTTGTAATTTTTATTCGAAAGCCGTTAAGCCTCTCCGAGCAATAGAGTCAAGCGTTTTCCATCCTATTTTTGTTTCGGTGAGTTGTGGTTGGTTGTAATTGTTTGAACATGTACATTAGGTTTTTTCCATAATTACAGTCTTGAAAATGGACACATAGTGGTGTCCGAAACGTCGACGCAAAAATAATTTTGTTTGATTGCTGCCCACTCCAACCCAATATTACTTTTTTCCATTGTAATTGAAATGATATAATTATAAAATTAATATATAATTAGGTCCTGAAAGACGTACAGGCAATGGAGCAATAGTATATTACATGACTAGTGGAGAAACCGAAAGATTCGCTCACGCATTTGCCAGTTTTGCACGCAAGCCGACAGGCGAGTGTGCAGAGGCAAATAAGTGAGCGAAAGGGTTTATCCACGAGTTATGTATAGCGTTTTGTTCAATCCTGCACTTATAAATCTAAAAAATTTATGAAAATACAATTTATTATAATTCGTGTCATCAATAATTAAATTTGAGATTTTGAATTTGCAATAACTCGAAAACGGCGTTAGATATCGAAAAACTGAGCTAAAAATTTACCCCCCTTTGCTGGTACTCAACCCTCCGTAGCAATTTGTCGTAGGAAGCTTTATGCAAAATTTTAGATCGATAGCGCGCATTTTGCGCGCAAAATAATTTTAAAAAAAGTTAGCTTTGGTTTTAAAACATTTTAATATTATTATAAAGAACGTAGGCAGGTTAATGAATGACTGCATTTTTCACTCACTAGTGGGTGAAAAGTCTTTCGCCCACTCGTTACCATAGATATAATTTGAGTGAGTAAAACAAACGGTTTCTAGTTGCGTATCCAAGTAAGAAACGACATGTTTCAATAACAGGATTGAACAAATAATATGACATCTATTTGATATCATATGGACCTTGCTTACTGATGTCAATGTGACATAATAATGGTGTAATAATGACGTAAAGTTATTTACATCAATGTTACGTGAATATGACCAAGTAGTTATATAATTTTTACATCAAATGAATATCATAGATTGATATCATGGAATTGTAATTCTTGTGATGTAAATATTATATCTATTATTCTAGAAAAATTGAAAACTCAGTTTTAAAGATTCGATAAAATCTAATGCAAATCAATTGAATTAGTCTGCTACATTTGAATTCATAGTAATTGAATTTTATCTGTTTGTCTTAGTTTTTATTATAAAATTTTTCTATGTTTGCCTGATGAGATTCTGAAAATTCCTATGAATTCAAATGTAGCCGACTAATTCAATTGATTTGCAATGATTTCATCCAATTTTTAAGACAGTAAGTTTTCAGTTTTTCTAGCATGTAAAAAATAATTTGAAGTATTAAAATAATTTCACATGTTAATAACTACACCTAATAAATATTATATCAAACTATTATTCGAGTCTAAACTATCTATTCTCTGTTAATTTAAAATTTACGTCAAAAGTATGAGAACTTATTAGTATTTACTTATACTTATTTCTAGTCATTTTTCAAGTGCTGAAAAGTTACGGAAAATACTTAAATAAATATTAGCCACTTAAATGTTTTAAATAAATGGTTTAAAAATTGAACTTTATTAAATAATTAAACAAATAAATTATTAAAAATAATTATAAATAAAATGAACAAAATAATTAAAACATAATATTTTAAGAAAGAAAAATAAAAAGAAATTAAAACATTGCCTGCAACGTCTTGAAAAATGTTTAATTATAATTAGAATAAAATTGAAAAATTAGAATAAAATAACTTATTTCTATTAGTTGCGGCTTCAAACATTATTTTGTGAGTTATTTTGTTTTTGCAACTGGCCGGTTGGTTGCCAGACCGTTGGCGTTGGTTACCCAGCCTAAACCAATTATCCCGGTTTTTCCAAATTCGGCGCTATTCCAATTGGGAAATTTTTTCAACATCATCTCTGAAATAATAATGAAAAAAAATGAAATAAATGAATAATAATAAATAAATTGTATAAAAGACAAATATTGCATACCTTCAACAATTGCTATTACGGTAAGTGATTTAATGCAGTATTTGGTTTTTTTTCCTTCCCTGGTGTTGGTTCAAGCGAATGAGGGTGAGAAAAGCAACTCTAATACTCCCTTAGTATAATCTTTGTATAATCTTCACTATTCGTTCCAACTTGGTGAATAATTTTCATCTAATTAAAAAATTACATAAATCATTAATTTTTATTTGTCGTGTTAATCAAAATTGAGAAACTACAAATATAAAAAAACATTTGCTTGTTTCATTTTTATTTAATAAATGTTAAAAAAATGTTTATCAATTATTATTTACTACTATTTATTAAAATTCTAATTTACTAGACTTACTGGTCTAAAATTTATAATTCAATTGAAATAATTTAATCATTAAGATAAACTTACAAATCCTTTATGATTCTCTTCTGATTCGGTTAGAAATTGTTGAAATTCGGTAACTGCTACTTCACTTTCTAATGGTGAATATTTCTTTATTTTATCTAAAATTTTATCTTCATCGAGATAAAAATATTAGAAAAATTCAAAAACATAATATTGTAAGAGTGGTAGGCGCAAAGAAAATTTTTAATGAGAATTATTATTAATAACTAAATAAATTAATATCTTTAAAATAAAAATACTTACTTACAATGTAGGTACAGCAGGTAAAAAAAATTTTTTTTTTTTTTGAATAATAAATTCACCCACTATAATTTTCACCAACTTTTGCAAGAAATTATTTGCATTTACAGAATCACACATACGCTACCAGAGTAAAAACGCTATTACTATTAGCCAGAGACCTATTAGCTGAACAACAAAATATTGTCAGCAGAAAAGAACCGCGACTCACATTGGCGTCAGCTTCTGGTAGTAGCGGATAAAAAACTGCAACGCTAGAGCATCCCACATTCTTATTTTTGCTACTCACATAGTACATCGCGTTATTAAAAATTATACTGAAAATAATATATAAATTATTTCATTATAAATAATAAATCTTAACAATGTAAATAATACTTTTTGAAACCTTTTAATAATAATAATAATATGTCTTTATTCACATGAGTTGACAATCTACAGTTTGATTTACAAATTATTAATGACAAAAAGCATGAAGTAGTAAATCGTTCAAAATACAAAATTCAATAAAAACAATAATAATATGCGTAAGCAACCCATGTGGAAGGGCGAAGTTCAGAAAGGTCTCCTAAGAGACCGCCTGCTCTTCTTTTTTTGACAAATAACAATTGCTTTTACAGCAAAACTTTGTAGACATTTTTTGTTAAGAATTTCATTGACTTCAATTTTGTATCTATAAATTTTTCTATTTTGTGGCTCCGTTTTTGACTGACACCGACTTAAATAAGACTCTGTATAAGACAAAAAATATGATCATCTGTATCTCAGAAACGGTGTGACAAAATAGAAAATTAAAAAAAGAAATAGAACATAATATGTATCTCATAATATATGATAGATTTGTTATGCCAGTTTTACGTAAAAAACTTATAACTTATGAAATAGTATCACAGATGTGTTATGTCAGCTTTACGTAAGAAAAAGACTTATAACTTATGTAATAGTGTGACAGATTTGTTATGTCAGTTTTCCGTAAGAAAAAGACTTATAAGTTATGTAACAGTATGACAGATTTATTATGTCAGTTTTCCGTAAGAAAAAGACTTATAACTTATGTAACAGTATGACAGATTTATTATATCAGTTTTCTGTAAGAAACAGACTTATAACTTATGTAACAGTATGACAGATTTATTATGTCAGCTTTACGTAAGAAAAAGACTTATAACTTATGTAACAGTATGACAGATTTATTATATCAGTTTTCTGTAAGAAACAGACTTATAACTTATGTAACAGTATGACAGATTTATTATGTCAGCTTTACGTAAGAAAAAGACTTATAACTTATGTAACAGTATGACAGATTTGTTATGTTAACTGTACGTAATATAATGACTTTAATGTTACGTCATGATATGATGTAAATATTACATATGATGTACGTAACATGTAAGTCATTTAATGACATCACATGGCAGTCACATGCTATGTCCATATGATGTCACAATGACATCTAACTACATGACATCATATTGAGATCATGAAAAGAGTCAGTTTTATGTCAAATTTATGTAAAATTGTATTACATAAATATGATCTACGTGTGACGTCAATTGTAGGTCATGTGTTCACTGGGCAACCTTTCGCAGTAACCCCACGATTTGTGATTTGTATTTGATATATAAACATATATTTCTTGTTAAATAATATTATTATATATCACTGAAAGCATACATTATATGAAGGAAATATTTAAATTACGTTTTAAAAGTGATTCATTTTTATAAAAACTTGCAGAATTAGGCCTATGAAATTCTGCGCCATCTGGTACCATAGTTTGGCGTGGTTCACTTAAGAGATCGCCATTTCAACCCATAGATACCTCTCTTATCTATGACCTGTCCTGAGCTTCTAAGTCCATGGTCACTAGATAGATACAGTACCGTAAAGTTCGGCCATATTGGGGCCCTAATTTATGCGGGAAATTAAAAAAACGTTGCAAAATTATAACCGGAGTTATAATTTTTCAATAATGTCAAGTTAAAACAATACATTTCGTCTTATGTATGTGGTTTCCTGCATATTTTTGTTTATTTATAATTTTAATAATTTTAGGGAATTCTGGCGAGCCGCCACCGATTTAATCGTAAAAATTACAACAAATGTCATTTAACATTTCCGAATGACGCCATTTTGGGGCCCTATTTAACGTTCTCTCTCTAACTCATTGGGCCCATAGGTTTGCGGTACTGTATCTATCTAGTGACTGTACACCGAGAAAACTGATATAGTTCATACAACAGTTTTTGCATGGTTAAATATTTACACATTAAGTGAATAAATGACAGATTGAAACACCACTAAGCTCTTTGTTACAACCGCTTAAAAACGTTTGAATCAAACTATTATAAATTTTAAAGCTTTTAACATTCAATCATACGATAAAAATTTTGAAAATAAAACAACATGTCAAAATAATTGAAGTAACATTTTCCTTCTTAGAGGGAATAGTTAAATTTGAGATTGTGGCAACAATTTCGAGTTTTAAATGGACAATTTGCATATAATTCAAATTCACCTCAAAATGGCATTTATTGATAGTTCAATATAACTATAATCAGAATATTTGAGTGATTTATCAAAATTCTGTATTGTCAGCCCGCAAAAAATTAATGAAATGTTATAATTTATTTGAAAAAATCACGTGATTGAAATCAGGATGTGACGACATGAGCCTCAACAATTGGTGCCAATACACCAGTATAATTTCCACTAAAGTATCTACCAAGTAAGTACCAACCGGTAATGAAGTTATGAAGTAACCAAATTTTAGGTACTAATCGCCATTTTCATGACGTCAAAATCCTCAAATTTCAAATGAAGTCAGGCATATTTATTAATACGATTTCGCGCGACAAATATACATTTAAATTTCAATATTTTTTTCTGGCATTATTTGTGAACCAAATTTAAAAAAATTAAGACACATTACATATGTTGTTATGTAGAATATTAATATGCTAAAATTAAAAATCATACAAATTGTCCATTGGCATGGTGATTATATTGCAACAAAATAAAATCTAGCTAGGTTTGACGATCATTTTTTCATTGCCATGAAAGTACTCTATATTCAATCAACAGTGTATAAATGTTAACTGGATAAATTGTACTTTATTATTTGAAGACTCTGTGTAATTAAAATAATACTTCAATTGTTTGGATAAACATATTAGATAAATTAAAAACTGCATTGTAGACATTGCAATTTAAATCAGCAAATTCAGCAAACTTCCCCGCAAACATGGAAAATGCAATTTTTTAAGATTGCATTTTATTTTGTAGCCGTGTCGCGTCTTTGCATTGCTTGTCCAGATTTTCTAGTAAACAGTGTATTTGTGAATATTTCAATTGAAATATTATAAAAATTCTATTAGTTTAAAATTACATCATTGGACAAACTTTTATATTTTAATAGATTGTTTATTGTAATTATTATGGAAGAAATTTTAAAGGATTGGGGCTTCCAAGATTATACTATATACCAGTATTTTCAGGTAAACAATAATAATTATTGTCT
The DNA here is from genome assembly GCA_958510845.1 of Cantharis nigra. Lineage (NCBI taxonomy): Eukaryota > Metazoa > Arthropoda > Insecta > Coleoptera > Cantharidae > Cantharis > Cantharis nigra. The sequence goes on from OY294028.1 coordinate 49,020,077, forward strand.
GGAGTAATATTATTATTTTGGTTAAAATGACTATTTTATAGAGACAATTAATAATGACTGCGAGTGGTTACGTCACAATGTGGAACCATTTAACGAAGTTTTCGAAAAATGGGAATCGACTTATGAATTAAGGAGAACCAATAATTCACAGTGCGTTGAAAGCTTCATTCAAGAGTGGCCCATTTAAAAAATTAAAAATGCATATACTTTGGTAAATGTATCAGTTTTTCTTTTGGAACATATTAACTGAAATTTTTTAGTTATATTAGATTAATTTGGATTTTCGTAAAAAATTTATGGAATGCGAAAACTTTCAATTTAGCAAGTGAGAAAGCTTTTCTTAAGAGTCTCCAAAAATTAAAACAAGACAAATCAAATTTAAGTTTGCTGTTATCGAATGACGATAATTTATCAGAAAGTAAGTGTACATAATATGTGCTACATACCTATTTATATTTATAATATTATAATATATGAAAAGTTTTAAAGTTATGTCCTATTTAGATGGTAAAAAGAGCATGGAAATAACTTTACTATCGACTCTTTTCCCTTCAAGTGGCTGTGTTGAAGGACGCGAAAGAAGATTTTGGAAACCAACTTCTATCGAATGATGTGAAAGCATAATTACTCAATAATCACTTAAAGGTAATATTCGTATCTTGATTTTCAATAAAAAACATTTTTTAAAGAAATTTAAAAAATTTTTGTTTGTTGATTGTTGAATTTCGTGGAAACACCATTATGTGATATTACATATAGTATGTATTTGTTTGATTTTCAGATTTCTGGGGACATTGAAACTTTCATGAAAAACAGAATTGACAAGAAAGCTAATCTTCCCTACATCGTTGTGGTTGGAGGTTGGACAACGTTTACAAACCATTTCTGACTGTTACGTTATTATCCAAAATAACATTTATAAAGGTATCGATGTTCTCCAATATGCATATGGACTTTGTATTTAAAGCTTTCCATACATTCAACGCCGAATATTCTCCAAAATCCGAGTACATTTGGTTACTAATACAGGAATATATTTTTGAATGGGATAAAAAAACTACCTAGTGTCAGTACTTTATTTAGTAAATTGAAAGGTAATTCAGTACCATGATACTTTGTCCATTTTGGTGATTCTAATTTTAATTGTGTTAAATCGTTTAAACAGATTTTGATTCAGATGTGGATCCAAAATCGGTTGCGCACCTAATGATTACATTTAAATTTAACATTTTTATTATCTTTATTGAAAAATTTAAATTTTTAAAAATAAATTGCCATTCATTTTAAGAAAGTTGATAGTTATTGCCAAATTGAATCTTATGCAAGTATTATAATTGAATTTGAATAACCATGTACTATGTATGTATGTACGTATGTATGTACAGTTAGACTCAAAAGAAGTGGGGCACTCCTATGTTAACAATGTTAATTTTACCTTTTCAAGACCATTTTTGACACATAAAAATCGATTTTACAGCAAAACTTTTTAGACATTTTTTGTAGCTAATTTCATTTCCTATAGAAAAATGTATATAAACTAACATGTAGAGAATACAGTTTTCAAGAAAAGATGCTTATTCATTTTTTTAATTCGTTTCACCGTTTCTGAGATATAGATGACAATATAATTTGTGTTTTACAAAGTGTTATTTAAGTCGCTGTCAGTGAGAAACGAGGCGACAAAATAGAAAAATGTATATAAATAAAATTATAGGCAATGAAATTTTCTACAAAAAATATCTAAAAAGTTTTACAGAAAATCGATTTTTATGTGTCAAAAAATTGTCTTGAAAATGTAAAATTAACATTGTTAACATAAGAGTGCCCAACCCCAATTGGATGCCATTGGTATATCATTAATTATTATTTATATTTTTTATATATATTATTTGTTATTAATAAGTAAATGCTGTATTAATTTTAATTTAACCTACACACTAAAAAAGTTGTTGTCGCAATTTAACAACAGTTGTTGGATTATACGGGCCACTATATCTCGAAATTAAAACTAGTACAGCTTTTGTTAGATAAACAATAATAGTTAATGAAATTTGATCTTAAGTGCAGGTGTTTCATAATATTGACTATATGACTTTGTTAAATCAAATTAAATTCAGTTAAATGTTACTAAAATGCCCACCATTTTAACTACTAGATGTAGTGGCCCGTATAATCCAACAATTTGACTAAATCGAGAACAAATTTTTTACTGTGTAATAAAATATTAAAGCAATTATATTATTTTGTGTTGTGTCAATAATTTTTCCTGCTTAGTTTTACATTCTTTGTCCATTGCATTGAAATAGATGATATTTTAGTTAACCAACAATAACGATTGAATTTTCATGTTTAAGGCTAGGATATTGCGATGCGCTCTTGTATAACCAGCTTGCATTCAAAAACGGCTGAATAGATTTTCTTCAAATTTTGAAATTATATTAACAATAAATTAAGGACTGTTGTAAAATAATTTTTTTTTGCAATTTGTCTAATTTAGAATTAATTGTGTTTAAATACCATATTTGTAATTATCAATTAATAACATTCTACTTATATAAATAATGTACACGTCTAAAAGAATTCATAAAGACATTTTTAGAAAATTTATTTTATCTATAACACATTATAAATGAAATTGCAAATAATTGTTCAATTAAAATCAGGTGGGAATAATTTGAGATGAAATGAATCATTATAGTTCAGTCATTATCACAAAGATGGGTAAGTGTTGTGTACAGTTTAAAGCAAATTTACAGTTGCCTGTTTTATACAGTCGCCCAAATAAATCGAAATGATAATTTGTAACTCATATATATTTTGAGTTACAATGCTAGAAATATTTTAAATTATCTCCCGTCTTATCTTATCTTATCTTATCAACACAATAATATTTTGTGGTGGGAATTTGCGTTTCGTTTCAAATCTACCACCAATGTTTTAATACCTATATTTACTTTTTAGATGAATACAAAAATATTTTCTTAAATAATATAAATTCGCATAATTTTAATTCGATTAAAATAGCATACAATATAAGTGTAGGTAATAAATGAATGTAATTTTCTATAATCAAAATAAATAATATAATATTATTATAAAAATATTCAAATTTTTATTTTCTTCAGTATTGAATTATTGTACTAACAAAGGAGTAAAACCCTTCAATACACTTCTGAACAATCAGCTTCTTTCTCTTTCGAAAATGGTTACACGTACAGCATTAGACATGATTAGACCCAGTGCCGGATTACACTATTACAGATATTAAGGCAGAAAAGGCGGCTGCCTAGGGGCCTCGTTAATTTTAGGAGCCTCGGGAAAACGGAAAATATATTTATTTTAATTATAAATTTTCTTCTTAAAGTTTATCAAGAATCTGTGTTTTAAAGTAGTAGTAAATATAAAAATATTAGGAGGGGGTCAAGCCGAATCTCACCCTCTCTCACATGGGGGTGAAGGGGGTCTCGGCAAATATCATGTAATTTTTTTTATCTTACTAGTCCTAAATAAAAATAATTAAGGGGTAATGTCCACCAAATTTTTATTTTTCTTTTCCATTTTTTTCTATTGGCTTAAATCATGCTAAAACTATCCTAGAATCAAAATCTACAACGCCCAAGTACTGATCTAAACTCAAAATTCGTTTAAATCAATTTTTACCGAACAACTTTTATTTAAATCAATCGGTGAGCAATAGAACTGAAAAAGTTTACATCCGATTGACTTGAAATTTTAACTGTAGCTTTTTCATTAGATTATCTAGTGAAGTACATACGATTTTAGCGATTGATTAACAACAAAAAAAGTTATAAACAACTAAAGTCGATTTTTTTTGTCGAAAAAAAAATTTTTTTTTCAAATATTTTATTGAGACTGTTTATTTTAATTATTGAGTAGTAAAATTAAAAACTAATTACGCAAGTAATAATTTTCTAGAGGACCCCGAAAATTTAACTACCTAGGGGGCCACAAATGTTTAATCCGACATAGATTAGACCCCACGGCTGCTTAAAGGGGTAGGTATTCTAGTTTAGAGGTATGAATTTCGGGCGGTTTTTGAAGCTCTGTACAAACGAAACAAAAAATATTTTTACTATCAATTTTGTTATCATTTATTTATTGATATTTTAAGATTGCATAAAAATTAACCGAAAAAACCCTCAAAATTCACAAAGTTATGCTGGCAAAGTGGGAGGTCCAAAAAAAAGGGTGTTCTAATGTTCGAATGTACCGATTTATTTGAAATTTGGTGTGAATGTTCTTTATCGATGCCGTTATAGCATGAACCGTGGAAAAGTAAAACAATTTTTTTTTCACGAAATGGCGGCCGTTAAAATATTTTTTTTTACTTTATCATACAAAATATAAAAAAGTATTGTTATCGTGCTGAAAAAGAAATTTGAGATTGATGTTGATGAATTTAGGCATATTGGGGTTCCAGAAGCGGAAAATCATCATTTCCAAAAAATGTCTGTAATCTGTATGTGTGTGTGTGTATGTGGTCAAATTTACCTCAACCTCTACTTCAAAACGTAATAGGAATTTTTTAACAAAATTTCGTATTTAGTATTACTGATATATTGGGACTTGGAACTGATTAGATTTTGGTTAAAATCGGTACACGGAAACGCAAAAAAAAAATTTGGCAAATTAAAAAAATTATATTTTTCTTTTTCTCAAATTTTAGTTTTTTATTAAATTCTTCTCTATAATAATAATAATATTACAAAAGTATTAATCAATAATCGTGTAAATATCCTATTTTTGTAATTATTCTTTTTTCAAATGTAAAAAAAAAACTTTTTTCTTAATTTTCAAATTTTATTTTTTTATTATATAGTAATACTTCTCTATAACAAGATTTTTGCTATAAACAGTCAGTTTAACATGTAAACAAAAGTCAAAGGACTAAATTTTTACTAGTTATAGCCGATTCTTCGTTATAACCGGACTCGTTATAGGGGGGTTCTACTGTATTTTCCTCCATAATAATAAGTATGATAAAGTTATGGGCATGGCCCCATCCGATTTTTTTTACATGTTTTAATTAACAATTCCGAATTTTTTAAAAATAGTAAAATTAAAAATTTTGATCTGAGCGTGGTTGAGGCGATAGAGGAATATATAAAAAACATTCACACTAAATTTCAAATAAATCGCTTCATTAGAACTTGAGATATCATGCACACCAGTTTTTTTTGGACCTCCCACTTTTCCTGCTGATAACTTTCTGAATTTTGAGTTTTTTTGTCGGTTTAGTTGTTATGTAATCTAAATTATATAAATAAACAAATGATAAAAAAATGTATAGTAAAACTATTGTTTTCGTTTGTACAGAGCTTCAAAAACCGCCCGAAATTTATGCTTCTAGACAGAATACCCCCTTAAATCAGATAGGACATTGTGTGCGGTTAGTTACAGCAAAAACTACTCTGGATAACATCTTAACTGTGAGACATTTTCCCGACATGTTTTGTATTAAATTTTTCCGAAAATTGTAAAACATCGAAATTTTAAAACACTAATGCCCGTATTCACCAACTACAAATAGCACTATTTGTCGAATAAAATGACATTATTACAATGCAAAACAATGCAAAAACTTGTTTTTATTCGACAAATAGTGCTATTTGTAGTTGGTGAATACGAGCATAAGAACAACATTTATAAATAAACTCATGATTGAAATAAGCACCTAAACTATAAAACGTATAGGTATTCTAAAAAATTTGAGTGGGCACTTGGTTGGGCACTCCAGTCAATAGGGACTGGACATGTGTCCACCCTGTTCCCCCCTCTGGCGCCGTCACTGTGTAATGTATAATTATTTTAATTACTATTATGGTATGGTCGTACGGTCTTCCTAAACCAAAAACAATACACGTCAACACTGTATATCTTGATTATGTATACATTGTACAGTGTTGCGTATATTGCTTAATTCTAATCGCATTTTTTACAACGCTGGTCTAATGTGACCTCGTCAATGCTATCGTATTGTTTTTGGTTTTAAACAGACCATAGCTTAAAATTTAAATTTTTACTTTTTCAAATACTATGTGTTATAAGATTATTATAACATAAATTATAATAATAGTGTTGTAAATCAAATACAGTGGCCGTAAAAAGTATTCGTACACCCCCATCTTAACCATGTAAATTGTACATTTTGAAGCCATTCTTTGACACATAAAAGTCGCTTTTACAACAAAACTTTTTAGACATTTTTTGTTAAGAATTTCATTGTCTTCAATTTTGTATCTATACATTTTTCTATTTTGTCGCCCCGTTTCCGACTGACAACAGCTTAAACGTAGGTTTTAAAAGTAGATTCCTGTAAGTTTGCTATTGAACTACCCATTAACGCAACCAGACTATTTGTGAAGCTTGTTGCCTACCAACGAATTAATTAATTAATTTATACACCATAGCTTGTAAGCCCCCTCGCGTTCGTGAATTAAAGCTAGATCTACGTAACCACACCTTAACGTGGTTGTAACACAAAACACATATTCAGTGAATATTGAGCAAGTTTCATTTCAATGATGCCCTAAGTTGCTATTAAATCAAACTTCGTAGTTTTTCATTCAACAGTTTTTACGGATTAGTTTTACATTTGGGAGCCATTAGTACTCACATTTTAACGCAAAATACATATGCAGTGAATATTGAGCATGATCTTTTCAATGGTGATTTAAATCAAATTTAACATTTTTTAAATGTTGAAATAAAATATACTGTTTTAAATTAATCCTAGTTTTATATTCGTTCAACAGTGTTGTACTATTATTCCAACTATGATACTGTTTAAAAGAAAACCTTGTATATTTATTAATTCAACATTTTAAAAATAAAATATTTTAATTGTTATTAGAATGTGGCAACCGCATTCGCCATATTTAACCACGAAAAACTGTTGAGCGAACGTGTTTTCAGTTGAATTAACTATTTATTTCTCTCGGTGTACAAAAGTCGGTTGTAACTGTTAATGTAACCTGTCGGATACGGGTTAAATATTGTCAAGTTACAATACTGTTACAGAAGGTTTGTTAAGCTAAAATGCGTTTATGAATAAGAGTTTTTTGACGTTTTCGCTAAAGAGTTCTTTTACGCCCGGATTCATAGACGATGCCTTACTTATACTTAAAACGCTGTTTACGCAAGAGTCTCTTACTACTTGAGTAACAAATATTTGTCAGTGCATTTCATAGTCGCTACTTCGTAAATACTCGGAAAAGTAATACTTGAGCAGGGATATCTGGTAACTCTTATTGTTTCGTGTCGTGTCGAGCCATAGATGTTAATATAAGGTTTGTTCCAACAAGCTATTCGATTATCGACGGCAACCAGTAATTTGACCATTTATTGCGCCTGCGTTAGGAACACTAGTAAATTCACAAATAGTAACTTAAAGCTGTGTTGGAACGTTTTCCGAATTGTTTTAGAACCGAGATTAACCTTAAATATTTGACAAGTGTGATCATAGAGAGCGATGCTTTTCGTCAGTATTTAAGGCAGCAATAAATTGTTTTAAAATGTATACGATTTACGTTATGAAGTTTTTCTATGCTTTTATTTTGCCTTTTTGAGTATTTTGTGCAAATTTTCAATTTTTGTGCTTATTTCAAGCCTGTTTTCAGGAATATTTTTTTGTTTTTAAAGTTAATTTATAATTGTTATTTTAAGAACAAGTCCGATGGTGAATTTTACTAAAATGGAAAATATGAATAAATTAACAGTTTTACAATTCCTCATGCTTCTTCCTCCATATATGCTAGAACGATTCGGCACATATCATTTATTTAAACTTTTACATATTGAAGTAGTAATACACTTAATACGCACAAAAAATTAATTTTTACAACTTTAATTGGATACCTAAGTAAAACGTTTTCTCATTTCTTAGAATGGCCAGGTAACAGCCCGAATTTAAATCCGATTGAAAATCTTTGGGCATTATGAAACGAAAAATTACCGATAAGAATACAAAATCACAATTGCAAAATTTATTAAAAGTTGTATGACAGATGGCAGAAAGTCATTACAGATGAAATTTTACAACATTTCGTTAAATCTATGCCTGCCCGATTAAAAAACGGTTTTAAAAATTAATGCGGGTTCTAGAGGATGCTAATAAAATACCTGTAATGTAAAGACATTAAATAAATTTTTGATTTCATATTTCTATGGTGTAGTGACTGGTCTTGAATTTGAATCTCGCGCCCCCATATTTTCAAATCTCAAATCATCAGCACCAAATACCTAGCCGTACGCTCATGATCGTCAAATCCAACACCCATACGTCGTTAATAACCTCCCATTTGTAGTGACCCAATCTTCAGATTCTTTTAAAGAACGGACAAGCAGTTTGTGAGATCAACATAACCTTTGCTAAATATTTAGTTGTTGACATAACCAAGACGCAAACACAACTTACAGTTTCCTTGTTTGTTTGAACCAGTGACGTACTCAAAGCTATCTGATGTAAAATTAGTAACACTTAATTTTTAAAAGTTGATTCAATCAAGAGCAAAACTTCCCAGCTTAATATATATGTGAATAAATTAAATCCCCTTTAACCCATTAGACATAATAAAACACAGACTGAGGTATATTTTGGTATTTATTAGTAATAAAAAAAAAGAAAAAAAAACTTGCACGGAAAATTCGAACAACAGCCAAATCGGCAACTCTAGTCATTATTCATTAATATCATTAACACTCAAATACAATAATATTTATTTATATTACATATTGGTAGTTTTTCTGTATTATTTCATTGATATCATAGATTAACTTTCTTGACTCCACTTTCTTGTCCCTAAATTAAAGTACTTGTTGTTATTTGCTTTCTAATCTTTAACTTCAAACTCTTCATTTATCATTAACAACATTACTTCCTAGCCTGACTTTGTAATCATAATTACTTTTACATTTATGATAATTGATTATATTTGTATGAGATTCTGGTTCTCTTTGAGAATTTGATATCATTTTGTTTTGACTCTTTTAGTCAGCGATGTTTTGTATCAGAATCTAAAATACAAAGATAATGCATAATATAAAAAATGATAAATTGAAACCAACTGTTACTTGTCAAACAAAGAAACGAACTCATTCAAATAATGCAACAATTTGAGAAACCACATACCAAGATTAATATAGGTCAAATGGGGGGGGGGGGTAAAAATCATCGATTCAATCACACAATGCCCTAACTAATATGATTGCATCATTTCCTAATGATGCTAGGCTATACGGTAAAACTCGGATTCGAATACATCTACGAGTCAGTAAAAACCTCATATTATTGTTAATTCTAAATCACATACAAACTACTGGTTCGAAATCGCTGCATTATCAAATAAGTCACATCATTGTATGCAAGCGCCACCTACGCCATTTTGGACACTAAACCACCCGCCATTTTACCAAACAATTTCCATCCCTAACCAAATCAAAATATAATCAACATCACCCACAAAATTGACGTTTAATTAAATAGACTACCAATATTAATTACTTGAACACATTAATTACCACACAATAATAATAATACCACACATTATCACACCTTTAAATAAATACAGAAACCCAACCACCAAAAATATAACATCCACGAAATATTAAAAAGCAAAACCAATTTAGAATTACCAATAAGCAAAACCTTTTGTCCCTGATTACTTAAATAAATGAGAATTCAAATGCATTAAACCAAGCTACCATCTTATTATGTGAGCGTTACCATGTACCTCGTGGTTAAATCAACTTTGGTTAATAATCATAATAATAAATACACTTACTTGAGAATTTCAATTTAATAGAAATACCTGATTTGTCGTTTTTAAATTTGAAATTAATTTATATTAATTTGAATATGAAATCTTAGATATTTTTGTTTAAACTTTGTACGCACGTCAACACACTTCGAAAGTTCACAAGCTAAGGGCCGTTTTCAACTCCCGTAATAGTTAACAACCCCCTCTTTTCTTAAATATCCTTCTGTTACCCTCCCACAGATGGTGCTTTCAAATATACAGTGTCGTACTATGAATATCTAATAACCCGGTAAATTCAAATGTCTAAAGTGAATATTACAGAACGCCCCCAAAGGTTTGCTAAAAAGTATGGCTATGCTTATTGGTAAACCTTTTATGAATATGTTGATATTCGCATGTCATAATATTATGTATGAATGACTTGAGAGCATTGACTTGTATTATGTGGGACTCCCAGGCCGAAGCAAATCAATATAAATATTGATTTAGATGACTCAAACCCACAGAGAACACAGGCATCTCTAGGAGTGTTGTTCATTATCTAACTACGTAAGGCAGCAATACAATAAGGGCGACAGATATTTACATTATAAGCACTAGTAAGCAAAATGAACAAACAAAGCAAAACAGAATTTAAATTATATACAACAGAATAAACATTTGCAGTTTTTATGCACTGACCAGATTACACCTCATAGCATAGCTATTGACAACAGATTTGAAATCTCCTCAAATTGATATAATTTATAATTAACATGCACAAAGCCAAACACCAAGAAAAGGAACAATAAACCAAATTTCCATAGGTCATTGATTATATCCCTCGAATCCAATACTACATATTCACTGGTATCCAGGAGATGGTGCACCCCGGAACTGTCAACAAAACAACAAACAGCAACTTTCTTATCGTTAAACCTAATATTACTCTACATCTACTTTATAATACAGCTTCAGATTATTAATATTATAATTCCCTTTCCTCTCATCCGTATCAAAATCTATTAACGTGTAAACATTAGGATGTGGATTACCGATTACCTTATATGGACCTGAATATAGTGGACAGAATTTCGCGACGATATTATGTGCTGCATCCGAAATATGATGTTCGCGTAGCAAAACCAAATCATTTATACTCAATTGATCATTATATGTTTTATAAAACTTTTTCCGATACTCACTGGCTTGTAATAACCTTTCCCTAACCTCCGATCTAATTTGTGTTATGGCCTTACGTCGCGGTGGTGGAACTAATGATAGCATTAAATCTGATAATTGATTAGGTGGATTATAACCTTTTATTATTTCAAATGGAGAATACCCTGTCGATAAGTGAGGTGTACTGTTAAATAAACATTCTACTTTCGGTAAATGATGTGCCCACCCTGAATGTGATTGTCCACAGTATGTCCTAAACAACCGTCCTAGCTCACGCATAACCCTTTCAGTAGGGTTCGAACCCGGATGTCTAATTGATGAATATGTAACTTTAATTCCCTCCTGCTCTAATAGTGACTTCCAATTTCTAGATATGAACTGTGTACCGTGGTCACTCAAAACTACTTTCGGCTTAATTATTCTCGCAAAATCATTTATAATTTTCTGAGCTGACACCTTCGCTTGTGCTCGACGCAATGGGTATAGCTTAACAAATTTAGAAAATGAATCTATCACAACAAAGATATATGAAAATCGGCCACGTCCTTGTGGTAATGGACCATAATAATCTACCGTTACTAAATCACCGGGATTTTCAACAATAATTGGATGCATTGGTCCTATTAACTGTCTATTAGTATGTTTCACCTTTTGACAAACCTCACATGACCTAATAATTCTCCTAACATGATCAAAAATCTTCCTAAAATAAAAATTCGCCTTTATAATTTGCATGATCTTCGTAATTCCAAAATGACCATATAATTGATGTACACCATTTACAACACGCACTATCATCTCCTCTGGTAATGCAATTTTACTGATATTTGTCATTACATCCTGACATACTAAAACATCCCCAAACATCTTAAATCTCGCATCCCTTACGACTGTCCTATCATTCCCTGTACTAATTCGCTTGTATATTGGACCTAAATATTGATCAACCTTCTGTGATTCCCTCAATTGACCAAACGACATTTCTAATTCGTCCCACCCTAAAACTTCAAATAATGCTACTACAACCTCTGAATCCTGTGAAGCAACAATCGGTTGATTCCTCACACCTATCACCTGCGATGTACCTGATGTTGGACATCTCGAGAGTATATCCGCAACAACATTATCACGCCCCCGAACATGCTCTACCTCATAATTATATTCGTTCAATATCATTGTCCACCTCGTTAACCTGTCATTCAATAGCCTACATTGTTTCAAAAATTTAAGCGCGTAGTGATCCGTCCTGATTATTACTCGATTACCTAACAAAATACTCCTAAACTTCTGCAACCCAAAAATTATAGCTAATAATTCCTTTTCAGTAACCGTATATGCTAACTCGGGCCCATGTAATACCCTACTAGCAAACCCTACAACACCATGTTCTTCACTTCCGTCCAACGTTTGATATAAAACCACCCCTAAAGCAACGTCAGAAGCATCAGTCTGCAGATAGAAAACCTTAGACATATCCGGGAAGTGTAGCATAACCGTATCAATAAATAACGTTTTAATATTTTCGAAGGCCGCCTGTTCATAATCACCCCAGTTCCACCTAGTTCCTTTCTTTAAAAGACGAGTTAATGGCGCCATCGAATGACTGTATCGTAATGCAAATCTCCTATAATAATTACATAATCCCATAAAACCTCTCAACTGTTTAATCGTCTTTGGTGGTGGAAATTCCCTAATTGCCCTAACTTTTTCAGGATCAGTTGAAACACCACTCGTTGATAATACATGCCCTAAGAACTTGACTTCTTTGCGAAAGAAAAAGGTTTTGTCCAAATTTATGGTCATGTTCGCGTTAGCTAACTTAACAAAAACTATCTCCAAATGTTTAAGATGTTCTTCGATTGAACCTGAGAAAACTAATAGATCGTCAACATAATTTACCGCAAACTCGCGTACCTCCGCACCTAGCACAACATCCATTCCCCTCGTAAAAGTACCCGTTGACGTTTTTAATCCAAATGGAAGAACCTGATATGTATATGATTTACCCTCAAATAAAAATGCCGTATACTGTGTACTATTGCTATCTAACGGAATCTGCCAATATGATGCTCGAAGATCGATCGTAGTCATAAATTTTACTTCCCGAAATGACTGAAAGATATCCTCCGGCGTTCGTGGCGTCTCAGTATCAGCGACCATCTGCTGATTTAACCACCTAGCATCCAAACATATACGCACGCCCCCATCCTTTTTTCGAACAACAGTCATTAGACTAGCAAATGGTGATGACTCGCGTTTTATTACCCCCAAATCTAACATGTTCTGAATCTCTTCGCGAACTTCTTCTCTCAGACTGTGTGGTATTGGATATGGTCTACGAATGAACGGCGTATCATTATGTAGTTTAATTACATGAATATATTTTGAAGTCCTACCAGGAACATCACTAAAAATCCGTTCATATTGACATAGTAATTTCGATAATTCATCCGATTTCTCCCTATCCAACCCCGTCTCAATTACTTTGTCTCGGAGTGTTTCAAATTTAGTCTTACTATCCTTTAATTTATTTACAGCGCTACATTGTCTTGCTATTGAATTTGTAATTGAAAAGTTATCTAACTGAAAATTACAACTAGTGACTTCCCCTGATCCCATAACAAATGCAACACCCTGTGGTTTATTATTAACTATGATTTGAAACATATTACGATCAAAATCTATTCTGCCCTTAACACTCTCGATCCAATCTACCCCTAAGATAACTGGTCTAATTAAACCCTTGACAACTAATGTTACCTGTAGAAAGGTAGTCTCAATTCCCTCAATACAAAATTCTAATAATGTCTGCATTCTAATCTTTGTACTGTGCTGTCCCGTTGCAGTTTTCAATTGCGTACAAGTAACTGGTAGAATTGGAAGAACCCCATTAGCCCTAATATTATTGAAATGAACCTCATCGATACACGTAACCTCGCTCCCACTATCTAACAAAGCTAATAATTGATGTGACTGACATTTTATGAATATATGTGGTAATCCTCGTGACATGGATAATACAACATCTTTCCCTAAAGTTGATAATACAACCTCCTCGTGGTCCGTCTTAGCTTTTAATGCTAATGCCGTTAATAACCCAGTATTACACTTTCCTAAACTGTCCCCATACTTCCAACCTCGTGATCTTAACATATCTACACCCTTACCATACATTGTCCCTAATTTATTTTCTACGACCGATTCTAATAATCCTATCTGAAAATATCCCTCAAATGCTAAACTATTGTCCCTGGCTATGACTTCGGCACCCTCCCTGACAAAGTTGATCAACCTAACTGGCATCACCGGGAAGCTTCTAATACCACAGAGCGCAATTTGCTTCCCTAATTCGCTCTGGAACCGTTTCCCGACCCATTTCCTCTATCTAATTGGTTGCCTAAATCATCCGTAATTGCCAATGGCCCCCCCTTTTTTGATAACGCGTTAACTACCCTCAATCTCGAATCACGTCCTATATTATTGCCCTGGTGTCTTGAAGAATTGCCGCCGTATGGTGACTGCCTGTTCCTAAATCTATTAACCCTATCCCTATTTGCTTCCTCCCGTTTCAGTAGTAATAATGCAGATGACACCGTCTTATCCGTAGTAACTCCCCACAAAGATCGGATACTTTCTGGGAATTGTCTCATAACATTGTTGAGCATCATGGACTCGCTTTGTACTATTGTGATTGTTTTTAATTCGTTTAACTGTCTAATAAAATATTCTGACATGTTCAAAGTACCCTCCGGCTGATATGAATGGCTTAACCGCTTAGCCATTACCGACATTTGTATTGGTTCCGACCAATAATATTCAAGGAAAGCAGTTTGAAAGTCCCCATAAACCGACCAACAACCCTTATTCAACGTCGCCCATTCTTCCGCATTATCTCTCAAACAACTAACCACCGTCTTTAATTTGTTGCCGCCAACAAATTTTCTCTCTGACCAATATTCTTCAAATTTATTTAAAAAATGCACCGGATTAAGTCTGTTTTGTCCATTAAAAGTCGGTTTCTCCGTAAGATTGTTTAACGAAGACTTAGTGGTCATGAGTGTCATAGCAAGCTCCCGCCAATCTGTACCTGAAGGGTTCAAACCTGGCTGTTGTGAAGCAACGTTGGTTGACTCGCTAGTTACTCCAATAACCACCTCATCTTCCCCTACTCTACTATTACTAAAGCTACCGTTACCCTGATTACATTCCGATGAACGATTGCTTTCAACTCCGGTTGCGTTTACTTCCACTGTTCTACCTACAGCTGGCCCACGAATCTCTGCGATCAGGTCCTTGAGCTCTTGCTCCCTGCGCTTACCATCTTCCAACTGCTTTCGCTGATCCTGTATGATTTTAAACAGCATCTGAAGGTTACCATTCCCTTCGACAATATCCCCACTTGCTGCATAACCATGCTCAACACCTCCTACAGTAACTTGATTGTTCTCCATTGTGATTGTCGTTTATTACAAAGCCAACAAAATTCTAAAATGTAAACAAAGATTAATAACTTCCCTCAACCACTGCATTGTCTTTGCAACGTCCTAATCCTGGTCACGGCACCAAATGTAGTGACTGGTCTTGAATTTGAATCTCGCGCCCCCATATTTTCAAATCTCAAATCATCAGCACCAAATACCTAGCCGTACGCTCATGATCGTCAAATCCAACACCCATACGTCGTTAATAACCTCCCATTTGTAGTGACCCAATCTTCAGATTCTTTTAAAGAACGGACAAGCAGTTTGTGAGATCAACATAACCTTTGCTAAATATTTAGTTGTTGACATAACCAAGACGCAAACACAACTTACAGTTTCCTTGTTTGTTTGAACCAGTGACGTACTCAAAGCTATCTGATGTAAAATTAGTAACACTTAATTTTTAAAAGTTGATTCAATCAAGAGCAAAACTTCCCAGCTTAATATATATGTGAATAAATTAAATCCCCTTTAACCCATTAGACATAATAACCCACAGACTGAGGTATATTTTGGTATTTATTAGTAATAAAAAAAAAGAAAAAAAACTTGCACGGAAAATTCGAACAACAGCCAAATCGGCAACTCTAGTCATTATTCATTAATATCATTAACACTCAAATACAATAATATTTATTTATATTACATATTGGTAGTTTTTCTGTATTATTTCATTGATATCATAGATTAACTTTCTTGACTCCACTTTCTTGTCCCTAAATTAAAGTACTTGTTGTTATTTGCTTTCTAATCTTTAACTTCAAACTCTTCATTTATCATTAACAACATTACTTCCTAGCCTGACTTTGTAATCATAATTACTTTTACATTTATGATAATTGATTATATTTGTATGAGATTCTGGTTCTCTTTGAGAATTTGATATCATTTTGTTTTGACTCTTTTAGTCAGCGATGTTTTGTATCAGAATCTAAAATACAAAGATAATGCATAATATAAAAAATGATAAATTGAAACCAACTGTTACTTGTCAAACAAAGAAACGAACTCATTCAAATAATGCAACAATTTGAGAAACCACATACCAAGATTAATATAGGTCAAATGGGGGGGGGGGTAAAAATCATCGATTCAATCACACAATGCCCTAACTAATATGATTGCATCATTTCCTAATGATGCTAGGCTATACGGTAAAACTCGGATTCGAATACATCTACGAGTCAGTAAAAACCTCATATTATAGTTAATTCTAAATCACATACAAACTACTGGTTCGAAATCGCTGCATTATCAAATAAGTCACATCATTGTATGCAAGCGCCACCTACGCCATTTTGGACACTAAACCACCCGCCATTTTACCAAACAATTTCCATCCCTAACCAAATCAAAATATAATCAACATCACCCACAAAATTGACGTTTAATTAAATAGACTACCAATATTAATTACTTGAACACATTAATTACCACACAATAATAATAATACCACACATTATCACACCTTTAAATAAATACAGAAACCCAACCACCAAAAATATAACATCCACGAAATATTAAAAAGCAAAACCAATTTAGAATTACCAATAAGCAAAACCTTTTGTCCCTGATTACTTAAATAAATGAGAATTCAAATGCATTAAACCAAGCTACCATCTTATTATGTGAGCGTTACCATGTACCTCGTGGTTAAATCAACTTTGGTTAATAATCATAATAATAAATACACTTACTTGAGAATTTCAATTTAATAGAAATACCTGATTTGTCGTTTTTAAATTTGAAATTAATTTATATTAATTTGAATATGAAATCTTAGATATTTTTGTTTAAACTTTGTACGCACGTCAACACACTTCGAAAGTTCACAAGCTAAGGGCCGTTTTCAACTCCCGTAATAGTTAACAACCCCCTCTTTTCTTAAATATCCTTCTGTTACCCTCCCACAGATGGTGCTTTCAAATATACAGTGTCGTACTATGAATATCTAATAACCCGGTAAATTCAAATGTCTAAAGTGAATATTACAATGGTTTGATACACATTTTAATAAATATTTTTTAATCCTCGTTTCCTGTCACCATCCATTTATTAATATTTTTCTTTTTTGTAATGTGTACTTAAATATGTATGTATTTTATCATTTCCTACTAAAAATTTCTCGATTTTATTACGAAAATTACAAAATAATTAATGATAGAGGAAGTATTTCGGCTGTACTACTCTCAACTAACATTTGCGCATGGCTATTCAGGTTTCGAACTACTTGGTACTTGCTCCTTAGCAAGTATCGTTTGAACCGCAAATGAACCAATTCGATCCCTTCCACATAGTTGTTGGAACAGCGGTTTGTTAGTAATCTAGGATTGCGAACTGGTAACTTGTGTCTGTTGGAACGACATTTCATTAATGCGCTTGCGTTGTAGTAATATTACTAAAGATACTCGTTGTTGGAACAAACCTATAGAAGGCTAGATACGCAACTCCCAATACATGCAATGTAATAGAAGTGAAGCCTGGCGGCTATTTGTAGTAAAGGCAAAGCAGTAATAACATTTTACTAATATGACAGATGTATGACAGGCTTCACATTTGCACACGAGTTGGTTATCTAAAGGCTAGATATTATCAGATACGCAACTCCTAATACATGCAATATAACAGAAGTAAAGCCTCAATATCAACTGGCGGCCATTTGTAGGTAAGGCGGATTGGCATACATTTACAATAGATGACAGGCTTCACTTCTGCGCTCGAGTTAGTTATCTAGCTTTCTATTAACATCTATGTGTCGAGCAGGGATATCTGGTAACTTTTATTAGGTTTGTTCTTCACCTGCACTGCACTAGAACTGGCGAGTGCAGCGGTGGTGCAGGGTAGTGCAAGAGTACAGCGAAGGATAAAAAGAACGCCGTAGTACACTTCAGTCTCATCTCGTTATCTCTCTCGTGCTTCAGTACACTCATAGATGAGAGAGATAAGTACACTTGTGGTAGTACACTAATAAACATGGCTCATCTAATTTTTGACATTTGAATCGTCTAACGACGAAAAAATTGTTATATTACTACCACCCATGTACATAGAACCTGATATAATTAAAGAGGATGAATTATTTTATATAGGAAATAAATAACTAAAAATTTGGGAATCTAACCTAAGAATTGTATTTTAGATTAAGACGAATTAGTCCAAATACGTATTAAATTACATAGAAAACATTGTATCCAATTATAATGAAATAGATTTTATAATGCATTTTTGGATATCATGAGAGAAAACATTTGATCTTATAAATAAATTTCGAGTATCTGAAATATTCATGTCTTTCTCGAATTGATCTTCCATTTTGGTATTTTAAATTTCCCGCTGTATTATTGCCCTGCACTGCTTGCACTTTTTACACTTGCTCCAGACCTAGTGCAGGTAATTGTAGTCAACTACTGCACTAAGTACAACTGCACTGCTAAAAAGAACAGCGACGATGACGTCACTACCCGTTAAAAAGAACGCTTTAGTGTACACTTTTTAGTGCAGCTAAAAAGAACAAACCTATTATTTCGTGTAGTTTCGTGTCAATTTTGTTCGCATTTGAACCTAACCTAACAATTTGTGTTACCTATGTTAAAATTTATTATGTTAATTGAAATGGATGATTTTTATGAATACGTGAAAATGATAGAAGAAGTCGAACTACGTCCAGATCACCTGTCAAAGCGATATATTCGTGATGGATGCAACTCCATTGAATGTTTATCCGAAAGTAACTTTCGTGTTCGATACAGATTTTTTGAACTTTGCGTAATATCAGTTATTTTACCACTGGTAGATGAAGATTTACGCAAAGATAGTAATCGTGGCTTACCTATACAGAGCCACTATTTATAATTAGAGTCCGGATTTATAAGCACTTATAATTTCAAAATAAGCGCTTTGAAAAGTTTCAAAAACCAGAAAAAAAGTCATATAAAATTGAAAAAAAGCACTAAAAATCAAACATCAAAATATAATTTTTATTACATATTAATTAAACACTCGTAGTAGTAAGCATCGAATTCGTATTTCATAGACGCATAATCGAACGTGGCTGAAGTTGTACACGAACTCATAATCATAATCGCAAATATTACAGTCGACCAGTTGAATAGTGGTCACAATTTTAAAAAAATTATTTTTTTTTGTTTTTCCTTTAAATTATGCAATTAAACTTACTAAACATGTACACCTATAAATTTATTATAAACAAATAAAATAAAAATGTTGCATTTATTACTGTAAAGACTGATCTTAACTTTACCTACACCGACCACCTAATGAAACATTTTAGTAACATTATTGAAAATGATACTTAAAAATAATTTTTCTTAATAATTTTAATAACCATATCAACAACCTCTCCAAATTTCATTATTGCATTCAGAGTGTAAAAGCCATAACCGGCCAATCCTATGTGGAGAAACTAAATCAAAAATTCGTAGAGAGCACAACTAACGATGTCCCCTCCCAAACCTTTGTCTCAATAATGTTAGTGATGGTACCAACTAGTGTTCCAAATTTCATTAATAAATTCAGAGTATAAATGCCATAATTGCCCAATATTATCTGTAAAACTAGATCAAAAATTCGTAGAAGGCGCAGCTGACGATGTCCCATCCTAAATTTTTGTCAGAATAATGCTGATGACGGTACCAATAAGTGTTCCAAATTTCATTATAAAATTCAGAGTAGAAGGGCCATAACCGCCCAAATCTATCTGGAGAAACTAGATCAAAAATTCGTAGAGGGCGCAGCTGACGATGTCCCATCCTAAATTTTCGTCAGAATAATGCTAGTGACGGTACCAATAAGTGTTTCAAATTTCATTATAAAATTCAGAGTAGAAAGGCCATAACCGCCCAAATCTATCTGGAGAAACTAGATCACAAATTCGTAGAGGGCGGAGCTGACGATGTCCCATCCTAAATTTTCGTCAGAATAATGCTAGTGACGGTACCAATAAGTGTTTCAAATTTCATTATAAAATTCAGAGTAGAAAGGCCATAACCGCCCAAATCTATCTGGAGAAACTAGATCAAAAATTCGTAGAGGGCGCAGCTGACGATGTCCCATCCTAAATTTTCGTCAGAATAATGCTAGTGACGGTACCAATAAGTGTTTCAAATTTCATTATAAAATTCAGAGTAGAAAGGCCATAACCGCCCAAATCTATCTGGAGAAACTAGATCACAAATTCGTAGAGGGCGGAGCTGACGATGTCCCATCCTAAATTTTCGTCAGAATAATGCTAGTGACGGTACCAATAAGTGTTCCAAATTTCAATATAAAATTCAGAGTAGAAGAGCCATAACCGCCCAAATCTATCTGGAGAAACTAGATCAAAAATTCGTAGAGGGCGCAGCTGACGATGTCCCATCCTAAATTTTCGTCAGAATAATGCTAGTGACGGTACCAATAAGTGTTTCAAATTTCATTATAAAATTCAGAGTAGAAAGGCCATAACCGCCCAAATCTATCTGGAGAAACTAGATCACAAATTCGTAGAGGGCGGAGCTGACGATGTCCCATCCTAAATTTTCGTCAGAATAATGCTAGTGACGGTACCAATAAGTGTTCCAAATTTCAATATAAAATTCAGAGTAGAAGAGCCATAACCGCCCAAATCTATCTGGAGAAACTAGATCAAAAATTCGTAGAGGGCGCAGCTGACGATGTCCCATCCTAAATTTTCGTCAGAATAATGCTAGTGACGGTACCAATAAGTGTTCCAAATTTCATTATAAAATTCAGAGTAGAAGGGCCATAACCGCCCAAATCTATCTGGAGAAACTAGATCAAAAATTCGTAGAGGGCGCAGCTGACGATGTCCCATCCTAAATTTTTGTCAGAATAATGCTAGTTACGGTACCAATAAGTGTTCCAAATTTCAATATAAAATTCAGAGTAGAAGAGCCATAACCGCCCAAATCTATCTGGAGAAACTAGATCAAAAATTCGTAGAGGGCGCAGCTAACGATGTCCCATCCTAAATTTTCATCAGAATAATGCTAGTGACGTTACCAATAAGTGTTCCAAATTTCATTATAAAATTCAGAGTAGAAGGGCCATAACCGCCCAAATCTATCTGGAGAAACTAGATCAAAAATTCGTAGAGGGCGCAGCTGACGATGTCCCATCCTAAATTTTTGTCAGAATAATGCTAGTGACGGTACCAATAGGTGTTCCATATTTCAATATAAAATTCAGAGTAGAAGGGCCATAATCGCCCAATCTATCTGGAGAAACTAGATCAAAAATTCGTAGAGGACGCAGCTGACGATGTCCCATCCTAAATTTTTGTCAGCTATTAAAATTTTTACTGTTCAAATATTCACCACTACCTGTATTACTGAAAAGCCGCTTGTATAAATTTGAGAATTACCAAATAAAAGATGTAGATTTAGCCTCAGGTAAAAGTATTCTATTTCGGCACCTTAAAGACATTACCCCGACAATAATAATTACCACTGGAAAAGCAGATTAAAAGGTGCCAAACCGGCGGATGAGGATTTGGGAATTTCCAAAAATTAAATGAATTTGCACAAGCTGTTTACTAATCAATTTTATAGCTCACTATTCTTTTGTAAAGTATATTAAGCCCTTTTAGCCCAAATAAAAAACGAATGCAGAATTAAAAGAAAACAATAATATTAAAAAAATAATATATTAACAAAATTAAAATATTAACAACAAAAAATTAACAAAAATATTAACAAATATAACAAATATAATTAATAACAAATTAACAAAAATATATATACAATAAAATTAAGAACAATAATAAAACAATAATAACAATAACAATAATTATAAATAGTAATAATTCATTATCGTTGATCTTTTTTTATATATTAAAATGATAAAAATTGTTGAGTTTTAGGTCTTTTAATCAATTAAATTGACCGGCAAAATAATGTCATAATTATAACAGAAACTGGTCAATCGAGCGAAGTCCTGTAGATATTCCAAAGCTAAGTAATGGGCACAATTGTGGGGTTCATTCATTACATAGATGTATTGGAAGAATCAAATAATTTGGATCAATTTTGGTTTAATTTGAAGAAAAATAACTTTCATCCTGAGAGCTATCGAATATCTCTTCAAAATATGCTATTATTGTCTTCCCTAAATATTTAGCAATAATAGCGAATTTGTAAAATGCGATATAGGTAAACGATGGGTCCACTTTAAGCCATGTTCTAATATATCAGACAAGACATTATTTAAGGAAATTATTTTGTCAAATAATTTGTCAATTTACATCCTTATTTGGGCGGTTATGGCTCTTCTACTCTGAATTTTATATTGAAATTTGGAACACTTATTGGTACCGTCACTAGCATTATTCTGACGAAAATTTAGGATGGAACATCGTCAGCTGCGCCCTCTACGAATTTTTGATCTAGTTTCTCCAGATAGATTTGGGCGGTTATGGCTCTTCTACTCTGAATTTTATATTGAAATTTGGAACACTTATTGGTACCGTAACTAGCATTATTCTGACCAAAAATTTAGGATGGGACATCGTCAGCTGCGCCCTCTACGAATTTTTGATCTAGTTTCTCCAGATAGATTTAGGCGGTTATGGCCCTTCTACTCTGAATTTTATAATGAAATTTGGAACACTTATTGGTACCGTCACTAGCATTATTCTGACGAAAATTTAGGATGGGACATCGTCAGCTGCGCCCTCTACGAATTTTTGATCTAGTTTCTCCAGATAGATTTGGGCGGTTATGGCCCTTCTACTCTGAATTTTATATTGAAATTTGGAACACTTATTGGTACCGTCACTAGCATTATTCTGACAAAAATTTAGGATGGGACATCGTCAGCTGCTCCCTCTACGAATATTTGATCTAGTTTCTCCAGATAGATTTGGGCGGTTATGGCCCTTCTACTCTGAATTTTATATTGAAATTTGGAACACTTATTGGTACCGTAACTAGCATTATTCTGACGAAAATTTAGGATGGGACATCGTCAGCTGCGCCCTCTACGAATTTTTGATCTAGTTTCTCCAGATAGATTTGGGCGGTTATGGCTCTTCTACTCTGAATTTTATATTGAAATTTGGAACACTTATTGGTACCGTCACTAGCATTATTCTGACAAAAATTTAGGATGGGACATCGTCAGCTCCGCCCTCTACGAATTTGTGATCTAGTTTCTCCAGATAGATTTGGGCGGTTATGGCCTTTCTACTCTGAATTTTATAATGAAATTTGAAACACTTATTGGTACCGTCACTAGCATTATTCTGACGAAAATTTAGGATGGGACATCGTCAGCTGCGCCCTCTACGAATTTTTGATCTAGTTTCTCCAGATAGATTTGGGCGGTTATGGCTCTTCTACTCTGAATTTTATATTGAAATTTGGAACACTTATTGGTACCGTCACTAGCATTATTCTGACGAAAATTTAGGTTGGGACATCGTCAGCTGCGCCCTCTACGAATTTTTGATCTAGTTTCTCCAGATAGATTTGGGCGGTTATGGCTCTTCTACTCTGAATTTTATATTGAAATTTGGAACACTTATTGGTACCGTAACTAGCATTATTCTGACAAAAATTTAGGATGGGACATCGTCAGCTGCGCCCTCTACGAATTTTTGATCTAGTTTCTCCAGATAGATTTGGGCGGTTATGGCCCTTCTACTCTGAATTTTATAATGAAATTTGGAACACTTATTGGTACCGTCACTAGCATTATTCTGACGAAAATTTAGGATGGGACATCGTCAGCTGCGCCCTTTACGAATTTTTGATCTAGTTTCTCCAGATAGATTTGGGCGGTTATGGCCCTTCTACTCTGAATTTTATAATGAAATTTGGAACACTTATTCGTACCGTCACTAGCATTATTCTGACAAAAATTTAGGATGGGACATCGTCAGCTGCTCCCTCTACGAATATTTGATCTAGTTTCTCCAGATAGATTTGGACGGTTATGGCCCTTCTACTCTGAATTTTATATTGAAATTTGGAACACTTATTGGTACCGTAACTAGCATTATTCTGACAAAAATTTAGGATGGGACATCGTCAGCTGCTCCCTCTACGAATATTTGATCTAGTTTCTCCAGATAGATTTGGACGGTTATGGCCCTTCTACTCTGAATTTTATATTGAAATTTGGAACACTTATTGGTACCGTAACTAGCATTATTCTGACAAAAATTTAGGATGGGACATCGTCAGCTGCGCCCTCTACGAATTTTTGATCTAGTTTCTCCAGATAGATTTGGGCGGTTATGGCTCTTCTACTCTGAATTTTATATTGAAATTTGGAACACTTATTGGTACCGTAACTAGCATTATTCTGACGAAAATTTAGGATGGTACATCGTCAGCTGCGCCCTCTACGAATTTTTGATCTAGTTTCTCCAGATAGATTTGGGCGGTTATGGCTCTTCTACTCTGAATTTTATATTGAAATTTGGAACACTTATTGGTACCGTCACTAGCATTATTCTGACGAAAATTTAGGATGGGACATCGTCAGCTGCGCCCTCTACGAATTTTTGATCTAGTTTCTCCAGATAGATTTGGGCGGTTATGGCCTTTCTACTCTGAATTTTATAATGAAATTTGAAACACTTATTGGTACCGTCACTAGCATTATTCTGACGAAAATTTAGGATGGGACATCGTCAGCTGCGCCCTCTACGAATTTTTGATCTAGTTTCTCCAGATAGATTTGGGCGGTTATGGCTCTTCTACTCTGAATTTTATATTGAAATTTGGAACACTTATTGGTACCGTCACTAGCATTATTCTGACGAAAATTTAGGTTGGGACATCGTCAGCTGCGCCCTCTACGAATTTTTGATCTAGTTTCTCCAGATAGATTTGGGCGGTTATGGCTCTTCTACTCTGAATTTTATATTGAAATTTGGAACACTTATTGGTACCGTAACTAGCATTATTCTGACAAAAATTTAGGATGGGACATCGTCAGCTGCGCCCTCTACGAATTTTTGATCTAGTTTCTCCAGATAGATTTGGGCGGTTATGGCCCTTCTACTCTGAATTTTATAATGAAATTTGGAACACTTATTGGTACCGTCACTAGCATTATTCTGACGAAAATTTAGGATGGGACATCGTCAGCTGCGCCCTTTACGAATTTTTGATCTAGTTTCTCCAGATAGATTTGGGCGGTTATGGCCCTTCTACTCTGAATTTTATAATGAAATTTGGAACACTTATTCGTACCGTCACTAGCATTATTCTGACAAAAATTTAGGATGGGACATCGTCAGCTGCTCCCTCTACGAATATTTGATCTAGTTTCTCCAGATAGATTTGGACGGTTATGGCCCTTCTACTCTGAATTTTATATTGAAATTTGGAACACTTATTGGTACCGTAACTAGCATTATTCTGACAAAAATTTAGGATGGGACATCGTCAGCTGCGCCCTCTACGAATTTTTGATCTAGTTTCTCCAGATAGATTTGGGCGGTTATGGCTCTTCTACTCTGAATTTTATATTGAAATTTGGAACACTTATTGGTACCGTAACTAGCATTATTCTGACGAAAATTTAGGATGGTACATCGTCAGCTGCGCCCTCTACGAATTTTTGATCTAGTTTCTCCAGATAGATTTGGGCGGTTATGGCTCTTCTACTCTGAATTTTATATTGAAATTTGGAACACTTATTGGTACCGTCACTAGCATTATTCTGACGAAAATTTAGGATGGGACATCGTCAGCTGCGCCCTCTACGAATTTTTGATCTAGTTTCTCCAGATAGATTTGGGCGGTTATGGCCCTTCTACTCTGAATTTTATAATGAAATTTGGAACACTTATTGGTACCGTCACTAGCAACATTCAGAAAAAAATTTAAGATGGGACATCGTCAGCTGCGCCCTGTATGAATTTTTGATCTAGTTTTTCCAGATAAGATTGGGCGATTATGGCCCTTCTACTCTGAATTTTATATTGAAATTTGGAACACTTATTGGTACCGTCACTAGCATTATTCTGACAAAAATTTAGGATGGGACATCGTCAGCTGCTCCCTCTACGAATATTTGATCTAGTTTCTCCAGATAGATTTGGGCGGTTATGGCCCTTCTACTCTGAATTTTATAATGAAATTTGGAACACTTATTGGTACCGTCACTAGCATTATTCTGACGAAAATTTAGGATGGGACATCGTCAGCTGCGCACTCTACGAATTTTTGATCTAGTTTCTCCAGATAGATTTGGGCGGTTATGGCTCTTCTACTCTGAATTTTATATTGAAATTTGGAACACTTATTGGTACCGTCACTAGCATTATTCTGACAAAAATTTAGGATGGGACATCGTCAGCTGCTCCCTCTACGAATATTTGATCTAGTTTCTCCAGATAGATTTGGGCGGTTATGGCTCTTCTACTCTGAATTTTATATTGAAATATGGAACACTTATTGGTACCGTAACTAGCATTATTCTGACGAAAATTTAGGATGGGACATCGTCAGCTGCGCCCTCTACGAATTTTTGATCTAGTTTCTCCAGATAGATTTGGGCGGTTATGGCTCTTCTACTCTGAATTTTATATTGAAATTTGGAACACTTATTGGTACCGTCACTAGCATTATTCTGACGAAAATTTAGGATGGGACATCGTCAGCTGCGCCCTCTACGAATTTTAGATCTAGTTTCTCCAGATAGATTTGGGCGGTTATGGCCCTTCTACTCTGAATTTTATAATGAAATTTGGAACACTTATTGGTACCGTCATTAGCATTATTCTGACAAAAATTTAGGATGGGACATCGTCAGCTGCGCCTTCTACGAATTTTTGATCTAGTTTTACAGATAATATTGGGCAATTATGGCATTTATACTCTGAATTTAATAATGAAATTTGGAACACTAGTTGGTACCATCACTAACATTATTGAGACAAAGGTTTGGGAGGGGACATCGTTAGTTGTGCTCTCTACGAATTTTTGATTTAGTTTCTCCACATAGGATTGGCCGGTTATGGCTTTTACACTCTGAATGCAATAATGAAATTTGGAGAGGTTGTTGATATGGTTATTAAAATTATTAAGAAAAATTATTTTTAAGTATCATTTTCAATAATGTTACTAAAATGTTTCATTAGGTGGTCGGTGTAGGTAAAGTTAAGATCAGTCTTTACAGTAATAAATGCAACATTTTTATTTTATTTGTTTATAATAAATTTATAGGTGTACATGTTTAGTAAGTTTAATTGCATAATTTAAAGGAAAAACAAAAAAAAATAATTTTTTTAAAATTGTGACCACTATTCAACTGGTCGACTGTAATATTTGCGATTATGATTATGAGTTCGTGTATAACTTCAGCCACGTATAATCGATACTTAGGGGGCGGGGACACTTTGAAAAATCCAAGTAAGGAAGTTAGCTTACTTGGGTAATATTTAGTAGCCGATTGACGGTTAATTTTAATTTAATCATTTTAATATATAAATATTATATTTTATATAACCGTAAAATGCAAAATATAATTTCAGCTGTATCTCAAAAATGAAAAAAAAAATAATTCTGTGAGCCTGTGTTTAGATAAGTACCTAAATATTATATTGAACACATATTGTTAATAGTTATAAACAGTGGCTATATAGGTAAGCCACGATTACAATCTTTGCGTAAATCTTGATCTACCAGTGGTAAAATAACTGATATTACGCAAAGTTCAGAAAATCTGTATCGAACACGAAAGTCACTTTCGGATAAACATTCAATGGAGTTGTTTCCATCACGAATATATCGCTTTGACAGGTGATCTGGACGTAGTTCAACTTCTTCTATCATTTCCACGTATTCATAAAAATCATCCATTTCAATTAACATAATTAATTTTAAGGTAACAAATTTTCGTGTCGCGACGAATGATCCCAATGTCAAATGATCCCCGTCGACAAATGATCCCCACAGCAAATGATCCACATAACAAATAATCCCCAAGTAAATGATCCCGGTACAATTGATCCCCACAGCAAATGATCCCCATCACAAATAATTCCCAATCAAATGATCCCAAAACTAATTATCCCCACTGCACTGACAAATATTTGTTACTCAAGTACAGTGCCGGATTTACATTAGGGCAAAAAGGGCAGTTGCCCCGGCCGTTGCAGGGGCCCCTCAGCGTCTGGAGAAAGATCAAAACTTACTTAAGAAATTCTTTGGGTAACAATAATTTAATTTCTTTTGCATTATTATCAATTGAAGAAGAGTTATTAAAGAAAGTAAATACTGATTCTGTTATTAACGAGCTTTTAAATTCAAAAACACGAAAATGGCGTTTTTGATGAAACAACAATTATTATTTATATGTATACCTGTTCTGTAAAAATAAATTATCTATTAAATTTGTAATAATTAATGTTTTTGTTAGTTACTAATACAAAGAGGAAAAGAAAATTGCATAGGGGTCCCCAGATATGTAAATCCGGCACTGCTCAAGTAGTAAGGGACTCTTGCGTAAGTAGCGTTTTAAGTATAAGTAAGGCATCGTCTATGAATCCGGGCGTTAGTCCTGAAGAAGTCCACAGCAAAGCTGGGTGAAACGTCGACAATTTAAATAATGGGATCCTAGTCCAAGATCCCGAAAAGTTAACATATTTATTATATAAACGCAAATTAAATAAAACGCAAATTATTAAAAGTGTATTTTGGAATGAATATACAGTTCAGCATAAATTATAAGTTGTTAATTTAATTTTAAATTACATCGTTTAAATTACATGTGCCGAGTATTTCCAAAATTAATACCAGATTGATTGGCTCCTTTATTACTACCCATTTGCAGTCCTATAATGGTTTGTCCTGCTCGAAGCTTTTCATCAGTAAAGTGACGTTCATTTTTATCCGCCTCTTTTGGACCAATACTTGGTTTTCCATATTGACCAGCCTATAACAATTATTATTAAACTAATTACAAAATAACATACAACGATGGTGTAGCAACTTGGCGGGTTGGCAAGCCGGAGAAAGTGAAAGAGGGAGAGGCTTTTTGATAATTTATCGCAGGTGTGCGGTAGCAATTTTTTTTTTTTATTATCAGAAATAAGTTTAAAATAAAGGTTGAACAAACAAAAATGTACATCAACAATGTGTTATTAGCACTACTTAATATTATTAACATAATTATTGAACACAATATTAATTATTATAGAATAATTATAAAAAAACTAGATAACATAAAATTTTAAATTTTGTTGAATAAGCCGGATGATTTTAGAAATTTTAGTAATTTTTGTATGTTACATTTTGTGTTTTGTAGGATTTCTTCTATGCTATCAGGCAGTTCGGCAAAATGTCTAGCTGCCTGATATTTTGGACAATGTCTTAATATGTGGCTAATGTTTAAGACGTAGCCACAAAGGTTGTTCTTTTTTAAATAAATAACTGTGGGTAAGCATAGTATGACCAACCCGAAGTCGGTCAATAACAATTTCTTCTCTCCTAGTTAAGTGTTCTACATTTTTCCAAATAGTTGTGTTTTTTTTAGTCTTTTAATTTATTGTGTTGAATTTCTTGCCATTCATCTTCCCATTTCGCCAGTATTCGAGTTTTTATTATAAATTTTTTATTTTCTTGATCTTTTAATGTATTGATGTCTAAATTGTATTTGTTAAGGAGTTCATTTATTGTGATCGGTAAAGGTTTTTTTAATTTTGGAGTGGATCGATATAAATATGTAAATTTTGGAGTAACGATTGTTGAAAAGTTTTGATAGTCTGGGTTTGAAACAATTTTTGCGTAATAATTTAAAATGATCTGTTCTCTTCTAAATTTTGGAGGTAGTTCGCCCAATATATTGTAGAGACTTTCCAATGGTGAAAGTTCTCCACAGCGAAGATAAAAGAGGAAAAGTGCTAGACCTTCTCGAAGAACTAGAGATAACCAAGGCTCTAAGAAAACCGAAATGTTGCAATACACAATCGGGCAACACGAAATTTAAGCCGGCCTTCTTACACTTTATTTGAGACCACGCCAGTTTTGTTAAATTTGTTTTGCTATCATGCTCGATAACGATTTACTTCGTGAAATTTTATTATAATGATGTTTTCTATTGTATGTTTTATAGATTACGCATATTTTTAAAATTTGACAAGTAAGAAACTTTTTGAAATGTAATAATGCCTTTTTGGAACAGCCTTTTTGTAGTTTGCCTTGATGATGGGAAGTTCCCGAAACTAGTCGGCCATGACGTCAATGCCCATTTACGCTGGCCATTAATGTCATTGACCGGCCATTGACGTAAACGCCCGTTAACGGTGGACAATGACTTAAATATTTTTTTCTGATTGTAATATTTACGTATTTGGCCGGTCAATGACGTCAATGGCCAAAAAGGATTGGACAATGACGATATTATGGAATAACTACTATAAAGAACAGAAAAATGACAACTTAAATTTGACAGCCAACTGGCAAGTGATATTTATGGACATAATATATTATATTCATTGTATTATAAAACAATCATTTATTAACAAAAATAATAAAAACTAAAAAATAATGAAATAAAATTTTTTAAATTAATCAATAATTAAAATGAAACACAGAAGTAGCCGTGAAAGATTTTGACGTTCTCACCTAATCTCACGTAGGCGAGAGGGGGATCTCGACAAATATCACGTAATATTTTTTTATCTGCAAGAAACTGTAAAATTGCGAGAGAACTGGGCTAAATTAAGTTATTTAAGTAATTAAGTAAAACAATCTCACGTGAGATTAGAGGGGGGAGGGTCGAGAAAAATCTCACATCTCACCAGGGGGGGGGGGGTCAAAACATTGCCAGAATCGCTTCACGTAATTAATGGACGTCCCCAAATGAGATAAGAACAATGAACAAACAAAGCAACTTGAAAACATCGATACAAAAAGGCGTGGGGCTCTTGCAGATATTAAATTGTGAAATTCATAGCCCCAGGCTTTTTATATTGATGTTTTCAGGATGCTTTTTTTTGTTTTTATTTGAAAAATTATTTTTTACTTTTTAGTGCATTCTTTATTAATTTATATTTAATTTCTAGAAAAAGTTTCGTTTAAAATATTTAAAAAAATTTTTTTTTTTAATAATATTTAGTTTTAATCGTTTTTTATTTATATTTATAGATAAATATTTAGTTGGTAATAATCCTTTAATAACTAGTATTAATTGCAAAGGCACATTTAATATATTACTTTCAGATGGAATTTATAGAATAGTATCATCATTGCCCACCCTGTATTGGGCATTGACGTCACTGCCCAACCTGTATTGGGCATTAACGTCATTACCCGGACAATGATGTAAAAACCACACACGAAATTTTAAATGTCAACATCGCCCAAAATGACCGTATTTTAACCGTATTTGACCGTAACATAATAATTAATAAATAATTACCTTTCGTCCAAGTGATTGCAAGCATATTACTACAGAATTAAGGTTTTGTCTTTCCCATAAATCGACTGTTTGAAATGTTTCCTGAGGAGGAACTCCCAGTTCTTTAGCTGCTTCCAAAAACGCATTTATGTTTTCCATGCATTTAAAAGCCATTTGACTTGCATTTATTTTTTTGACTATACCATCCTTGATGTTATTTGCAAGCCTACAAAAAGTTATAAACTAGTATTATACATTTTTTAAACATTTGAAATTTGAATATTAATTATTATTATTATAAGAAATTTTAGACTCCCTCCGGATTTGAACCGGGTACCTTAGTGTCAGCAGTTATTCAGCTAACATACTAGAGCTCGTGCCAAATAGAAATAGAACCGAAAATCATCGTTTTTTAGCAATAACTTTCTTGATTTTAGAGATACAGCAAAAATTGTAATATACAATTTAAAGAACTAATAAAATTCTTTAAGTTCGTATATTACAAGTTTTACTGTATCTCAAAAATTAAGAAAGTTATTGCTGAAATACGATGATTGTCGAGTTCATTTCTACTTGGCACGAGCTATAGGCTAATGACCGTCTATATAATCTAAATAAAAAAAAAAAATCTAAATAATATAATTAATCCTAGATATAAATTACGATTACGGCACATATGGGGTTCACAAACAAATTTATCTACTACCGTGACGTAATAGATCACCTCGACTTATACCAGATTTTAGATCTGGAACGACCCGCGTAGCGGGGAGTTTTCTAAAAGATAAGTGTGATAAAACGTCTTTATGAAACGAGTTTTTTTATCCTATATACAGCATATCCTATTACTATATTTGACCACATTGGTGCCTTGGTGTGATCGCTAGTTGAGTTATGACCGGAAATTCTGGGTTCAAATCTCGGACTCGGCAGAATTTCTTAGCTCAGCCTTCTGGTGAACATCAAACTGTGGATCGAAATACTAACAACTTTCCTTAACATCTTAATGGAAAACGGGGTAATAAGCCTAGAGCTTCAGTACAAAGTGGGCATTGAACCACTACCCGTGCAGCTAATACGAATAATAATATTACTATATTTTATATAGTTTATTTTACGTTGTCTTTCGTAAATCGAGCTCTTGCATTTAATTTTATTACTACAATAAATTTTAATTTGAGACTCAAAAATTAAAAAAATACCCGAAGGCTAAAAGTCACTTTATTTCCGAGGTGCATATACTGTTTTTTGCAATTCCGGGAGGTAAAGTGTGAACTTAGCGAATTATGAAACTTAAAGCAAAAATTTAACGCATTTTCAATAATGCAAGACGATATTCTATTTGTTGAAGAATTGATTTTGAAAAATTACGGTAAGTGGGTATTAATAATATAATAATCAACATTTTTATACGTTGTTTTCAGAATCTTTAGGAAATCAAAGATTTTCACTCCATCGATTCTCCATCGATTGTAGAAGTAAATGATAAAGGGTCATTCCATATCAAGTGGTCCAACCCTATGGTTTGACCATTCTAAAAAAAATTGATATTTGTTGTGTAGTACTATTAGTAGTACTAAATGACCATTATTTCAATTTTATTGTCTTTTGTTTGCGTGTGAGAGCCATATTTGCTTTGCAATATGCGGCATATTTAGCAATTTTAAGGATTTACGGCAACCGAAATATTTCAACTCTTATTTGCCCTATCAAGATGAAAAAAAAAAGAAATTGTTTAAAAAGAAACAGACTACAATATTCATTATTACATATTTTTACCTAAAAGCAATCCTAAAGGGTAAAATTGCAGCCTCAACTCTTATCTAGTTTTATAAAAAAATGACATTTTTTTTATGTTTATGCATGAAGGGAGAATATCTCAAAGTTAACTTTTTTTTTACAAAGAGATGATAAGTAGTTGAAATCACACACCAAATATTAACCCTAAGATTTCCTCCCTTTTTCTTCTAAAAATTTTCAAAGTTTGAAAATTTTAATCAAACGGCGAATTTTGGCACTAAATATCGCTGGTGGGGGACCAGATAAAAATCTGAAATTTGAAAAGAACAGTACTACATAATGGCATTACGCAAAAAAAAATTCAAAAAAAAATTTGAGTTTTAGATTTAACTACAAGCCGAGATATAGCAATCACAAAATGTTAAAAAATGTACACGTTTCAGTGAACATATAATTGCTTTTTTTTTCAAGGACGGTATTGTTCGGACATAGATGATATGCATATAGATACATATGTTCTTCTAGCATAAGGTCTATTGTAATAGCCACATACGAAGGTTGTGTTTTGTACTTAAGGCGTTGAAAGTTTGAAAAATGGAATGTAATGTGGGTGAACTGATTGGCGAAGATTGTCATAAAAGTGTGTATGGTCCAGTGTCACGAGATATCAAATTAATTAGTGAATTAAGTGAAGAAAATCAAATTTTTCTTGCTTTAAGAACAGATGAAACTGTCGTAAATATTCATATTGTGACCCCAGAAGACATGTTCAACTTTTGCAATGAAAACCTTCCAGGAATAAATTTTTTTATAAAATATTTATTTATTTCATCAAACGACATTGTCACTTACATGATGAATACAAAGACAAGTGCTAGCTAAATGAATTGACAAGCTGAAAAAACTCACAATCTGAGAAAAAAGCTCACTCAATTCAGTCCTCAAAGACAAAAAATTTAAGGCAAACCTAACTATATGTACATTCTAAATCAACTTTACACAAAATTATAAACATTATTCAAAAAACAAAGAACTAAATTCGTTTGCATTACGAGCCATTCTATTAACCGCCGCATACATCAAGTATAGCCTAGAAGATGGCCCAATATAAAAAATTGGCAAATTTCTTAATATCCTTGGAGGGACGTAAAAATTTATTTTGGACAGCAACTCGGAGCAGTCCACCGAACCGCCAACCAGTCCAGACATAAACCTGGCGTCGATGACTTTTCTTCTGTCAGTCAATGTGGAGAGGCCAAGCCTCGGCAACAGGTTTTCGTACCCAATATCGCGATGTGAGACTCCCAATTTAAAGGCAACATAACGAAGAAATCTTCTCTGCACCCTCTCCAATCTATCAATCTCAGATTGATAGTAAGGCGACCAAACACAAGAGGCGTATTCCAATCGGGATCTAACATGAGAGACGTACAAGCTCTTTAAAGCAAAAGGATCGTAAAAATCGCCAGTATTTCTTTTAATGAAACCAAGGGCTTTTAAAGCCGCACTGCAGGAAACTGCAATATGCTCACTATAAGTTAGCTTTGCATCGGAGATGACGCCCAGATCTCTTATGCTAGAAACAGACTCCAGCAGAGTATCTCCAATCATATAGCTACCGGGAAAGTCACATTGGTGGCGAGAGAAACGAATGTGTTTGCATTTCCTTATGTTGAGAGCGAGTTTGTTGGTATCACACCATATAACCATTCGATCTAGATCCGACTGCAATCTGGATATCGATTCGTTGTTAAAAATCTTAATAAAGATCTTCATGTCGTCAGCATAGACCTGAGAGTATAAAAAGCACAAAACGATGTCATCTATAAAAATATTAAACAACAAGGGACCGATGTGGGAACCCTGGGGAACTCCGGAGGTGGCTATAAAAGATTTCGAGTAGAAGTTTTTAATTTTAACAATTAAGGATCGCTCCTTCAGGTATGATTGAAACCAGAGCCACAAAGTCCCGCACAATCCAATACTAAACAATTTCTTCAGCAAAATGTTATGGTCAACGCGGTCAAAGGCCTTTGAAAAATCAGTATATATCGCATCCGTTGATAAGCCAGAGTGAAACGAACGTCTTATGCTATCTTCAAATACCAGCAAATTAGTGGTGGTAGAGCGCTTGTTGGTAAAGCCGTGTTGTCTGTCGCTCAAAGTGCACGATAATGCCGACGAGAGATAGTCATTAACCATACTTTCGAGAATCTTAGGAATATGCGACAGGATAGCAATCGGGCGGTAATTCTCAATGGAATCTCTTGCGCCTGATTTAAATATTGGCACGATATAGGATTTCTTCCACTTGGCGGGAAATATTCCCGAAGCTAGGGATTCATTAAAGAGTAGCCAGAGAGGAAACGCCAGAGTCACAGCACAACTCCTCAAAAATATGGAAGGTAGGCCATCCGGATCGGGTCCCTTGCCGGGATCTAAATGTCTCAACTTATCGAAGACCTGAAGCTCATCCACACGATACGTGTGCAGATGTAAATTGGTATCACCCCGCACCACATCACAAGGGCTACCATCGGAAGAAGAAAAGGCAGAAGAAAAGTGTCCAGCAAACATATTTGCAATACCGATACTGTCTTGAGCAGTCTCATCGCCCAACCGCATGAAGTCGGGAACACCGCAGGCACCACCCTTTCTGCTATTCACGTAGTTCCAGAAGCCTTTGCTATTATGTTTAACATTAGACTCTACCTCCAAGATATAATTCTTGTAGCAAATGGAAGCCTGTGCTCTGCAAGTCGATCTTAGTTCAGTAAACTCGTTATACGCTGATGAGTTTAGTGTGTGCTTGAATGCACTATGAGCCCTACGCTTGCGTGCAATATTTTGTATCAACTCACGACTAAACCACTTAGGAAACTTGGATTTGTTGCCAATTGTGATTTTCGGGATACGACTGTCTATTATATTGTATAATACGTTATAAAATCTATCAAGTGAATCAGATAATTCATGTGAATTATCGAACAAAGCTTCCCAGTCTACACGAGAGACATCCGCGTTAATAGAATCGTAATTGCAGGCCTTACAATTATAAACAATTTCATTAAACTGCAGAGGCATTGATGATTGATTTCACTTGATGTTTAGTATGAGCGCCGGATGATATGGGTCGCAAGGCACCATTAATTCAGAAGCAATCTCAACCGTATAATTTGGAACACTAGAAAAGATCAAGTCTAACATTTTACCATACTCGTTAAATACTCGATTCAGCTGATAAAAATTTAAATAAGCAAAAGTCTCCGCAACAATGTCACTGGGTGGATACGAGACGGAAACCCGCAGTCCGTTTTCATCATTAAGCCAAGAGACATTAGGAAGGTTAAAATCACCGAAAACATAAATGTCAGCATTTTGAGCGCTTAAAGTATCACACACATGCTGAGCAGAGTCTGCAAATGACCGGTAACATTCCAGACCACATTGAGGTGGCAGATAGACCGCGCCGAACAAAAGTTCGCGGCCACCCAAACGCACAAACACCCACAGTTGTTCAAGTAAGCAGTTGGTGCAGGGAACCGCAACCGACGCCTGCAGTCCCCTCCTTACCGCGATCAAAACACCACCACCCACGGCTTTGCCTGTCTCAAGAGCATCCCGATCTGTCCTAAAAACCTGATAATTATTATTATCGACGAACTCACTGCTGTATATTTCAGGCGTTAACCATGTCTCTGTAAAAATTACTATGTCGTAGTTTGTTAATGAAAACGATAAGAACAAATTAGCCAATTTAGTTCGCAAGCCCCGTACGTTCTGATAGTAAACTGTTAATTTTTTTACACTCGCATCAGCACGTCCGTTTGCTCGCCCACGCGAAAATTTGGATTTACATCACTAGAACGGTTTGTCAGCACCTTGGGTTGACCAATATTAAAACGTCTGAAAATGATACCCTTGGGCCAAAACTCAGAAGCATTCACTTTAGGGTAGTGTAAGTCTCTTATACCGATTTTAAAGGCCCTTGAGTTACCCACCGTAGTCAGTTGTTCGACCACCAAATCGGCATCTGCTATCTCACCGCAACCGGCTCGAATATAATTTTTCAAAACTGCAGGGTCTGCACTAGGGCCTGCTCTGCCCACGTAGAGCCACATGAACCGCGGCGCCGCAGTCAGCATCGACGCGAGCTGAGACGGCGGCGCCGATCCCTCGGCACATCGACGAGGCCGATGGACACCCCCGCGCGAAGCGTCACGCCCGCTAGAAGGAAGCAGCGTAGAAGCGCCACTTTCGCCGCCCGAATTCCCGTTGGTCATCTTCCTGGTTCTGCGTGGCTTGATAAGTGTGAAGCCATCTGTTTCACACCCCGTCGAACCAGCATACGACGCGCCAACAGGCACCGCCGCCTCAACTTCAACCCGTGGGGGGTTCGCCTCAAGATGGGCCACATGGTCGTCCAAACGGATGTTCGGTGTAACCCGACTGCGCCGAACACTTCTCCCGGCATCGGAAGGCAGCGCCGACCGCGTCGCCACCAATAGGTCCTCCTGCAGGCGCAAATTCTTTTCCCTCAAAAGGGTGTTGTTTTCAATTAGAATGCTGTTCTTGCTTCTTAGTTCCATAACCATTTCCTTCAAGTAAACTATTTCCATTTCTAGTTTATCTCGTTGTTGATTCGGCGTCAATCTAGAGTCGTCCCTAACCTCACTTTCATGCACACATGAAGAGCTTCTGAGCGAGGCAGGTTTCATGCACCCAGGATGAAAGATCTTATTGCATTTCACGCAAACTACCTTATCGCGTACTATATTGCGGTTACAGTGTCCACAAATTACATCACCAACCTCAGAATCGTCCGTAGAGTTGGATTGCTTTAATACGCCTTCCGCCATAGTTTCAGCGTTTTTCCAGATTTAGCTGATCAAAATCCGTCACAGCGATAAATATCACTAATTATAAAGAACTTATTCTACATTAAAATCAAAAGTTCAATAGGAACTCAATCAAAACAACACACAGGGTTGGATTCAGGATTTATCATCCTGATTTATCAGGATGATTTATTTCAAAGTTCAAACTTTGAAAATTTTTAGAAGAAAAAGGGATTAAATCTTAGGGTTAATATTTGGTGTGTGATTTCAACTACTTATCATCTCTTGGTAAAAAAAAATTTAACTTTGAGATATTCTCCCTTCCATGCATAAACTTCTCTTTAAAAATGTCATTTTTTTAT
Organism: Cantharis nigra; assembly: GCA_958510845.1. Taxonomy (NCBI): domain Eukaryota; kingdom Metazoa; phylum Arthropoda; class Insecta; order Coleoptera; family Cantharidae; genus Cantharis; species Cantharis nigra. The sequence continues at coordinate 49,058,815 of OY294028.1, forward strand.
AAAACTAGATAAGAATTAAGGCTGCAATTTTACCCTAGAGGATTGCTTTTAGGTAAACATATGTAATAAGGAATATTGTAGTCTGTTTCTTTTTAAACAATTTCTTTTTTTTCATCTTGATAGGACAAATAAGAGCTGAAATATTTCGGTTGCCGCGTAAACCCTTAAGCAAGTAAACAGGCCAAATTTTAAAAATATATATTAGGACTAATAGTCTTCTTTTTAGGACACGATAAAAATTTTATATGATAATGGAGAGACCATGCGTTAATAATAATTAAAGCACTACATTAAGAAATGCATTATTGGAACTGATATCTCCGTTAGTTTAGAATTCATGCAAAAATATTTAAAAAAAAAAAAATCAACCAGAGGCAGGAAGTAAAAATACAAAAAAAAATTTGCAAATTAAAATTGTCATTTTTTGTTGATTTAAAGACGAGAAATAAATAATCCAAAAATTGACAAAATGATGTTTTTCTATTCGAATAGTAAAGTAATAGGTAAGTATATTTGGTAAACTAAAATTTTCCAAAAAGCTAATAATATATCTAAGGAAATACATTATAGTGGAGAAATAGAAATTTCCCAAAAAGGTAAATTAAACTACCAAAACAGGAAAATTACACTTGGGCGAGAATCTTAGATTATTCTAAAACAGTAATTATACATCACGTATCAAATTTACCTTTTGGTAGGGAATCTAAAAAATCCAGAAAGGGTAATTTTACATTAGAAAGGAAAATTCCACTTGGTCGAGGATTTAAATTTTCTCCAAGAATGTAATTGTACTATGTGCAGGTAAAATCGCATTAAAGGGTAAAATTACTGCAATTAATGGAGGTAACTCAGTTGCCTCCAATAGTTAGGGTAAAATTACCCAATCTGTTTTTACAGTGTACCCATTTTCTTGGCTAGATGTCACTAGAAAAGGGATGATATGTTACAGTGGGTCATTAATAAGTAAAAAAAGTACAATTATCTTTTTTTAAAAGTTTAAAAAGTACAATTATCTTTTTTTACTTTCCCCATATGTATACGTATGTATAAAGCCTGATTTACACGGGTATAGTAATCAGTAGAGTAGAGCAATTACTAGAGTAACTCTACCCGTAGAAACCCCAAAAACCGTGCCGGTAGAGTAGAGTAGCGAGTAGCTGGTATACCGCGTGCAGTAAAGTGGACCCTACTCTACTTACCCCCACCACAACTTTGTCTCTGATTTTGTTAAAGATTTTGTCTTTCACCATGGTCAATAGTTGTTCAAGATTTTCTGGTGTCATCCTGATACACCGTTTATATTCTAACTGATCCTCTTCGGCTAACTCTTTTAGTAGAAGCGATGTTGCTCCGAGTGAATCGCTTTTAATTTCTTCATCTATCGCTTCTACAAACTCTCTTATTAGAGCCATTAAAACTCTATAGTCCATTTCATTTAAGAAAATAGTTAGAATTTGTACTAAAACGATGACCTCGAAATATTAACCAATGAAATTGGTTTGAGCATTAAGCAAAATTTACGTGATATTGACAGATTACATTTAATTTTTTGTATTATATTAAATAGTTCCTATGCAGTATTTCTTTATTTATTTTATCAAAATTACATTAAAATTGAAATAAATTTGTGAAAATACGATTTGTAAACTTAGAATTGAAATTTAGAAACATTCTAGATTAAGCAACACGCGTAACAAATCATTAAATGACGTTTCCTTTTGTAAATCTGGTTTAGCATTCGATCTGCCACCTACATTTTTAGTATCTGGGATGGACTATAGGCAAATAATTCTTCTTTAATTTTTTAAACACCATTTTACTTCGAATAGTAAACAACTATACTCTACTCTACTATGTGTAACCGAAAAAAAATCAAAAGTGGCATACTCTCCTGATTACTATACCCGTGTAAACCAGGCTTAAGGGAAAGTATTGTAATCCACTCAAAAATCATAAATCGAAATTTTGGTATTAAAATGTTTCATATCATGCCCTGATAAGTTTTTGATGAATTTTAGTTGGATGTTCGTCTGTATGTATGTCTGTGTGTGGTTACGACATCATGAAAAGAAATAGTATCAATTGCCCAGGTTAAACCACGCAACCAAATGTCAAAAAATTTGGCGTAAATGTACATCATAGTTAAACTTAGAGACCAGCTGAAAATGGTGAAAATTCGTTGAAAATTGCAGAAATGATAAAGAAAATTAAAAAAGTTCAAGTGTCAATTACTTTTGGACCACCATTTGTTATACCCAAATTATTTAGTCGTACCGTGTCGCATCTCTTTCTAAAGCACGTAAATCGAGTTAAACGAAATGCGAGTCGCGTCGCAACTCGATTCTAAAAATTGTCGGAAATTAATTAAAGTTTGACGTTTATGAAATTTTGACATGTTTTCGGGTTTTACGCCCCGCGTCCTACGTAGCGCGATTTTTGAGTGCCGCAGATACGATCTGTCGCTTCCTTGAGGTCTTCCGCGTCGAACGGTACACGGCAAGAGGGTGAAGGACGGAAATGTACCTTCTAATTATGTGAGCAAAGAAGTAAATTTGCACCTTTAATTTAACGGGTTTTCAAATTTTTCAACTTTTTGATGCGAACTGTAGCTTGCTCGCGGTCTTTCTCGTCGAATGGTACCCGGGAAAAAGAGGTTGAACCAAAATTTTTATATCCAAATTAATTGGGGAAAGTTTTGCAATGTTTACATAGCCAATTTTTTAATATAAATTTTAAACAAAGTAATGGACAATTTGCATAAAATTCAAATTCACCTCAAAATGGCATTTATTGATAGTTCAATATACCTATAATCAGAATATTTGAGTGATTTATCAAAATTCTGTATTGTCAGCCTGCAAAAAATTAATGAAATGTTATAATTTATTTGAAAAAATCACGTGATTGAAATCAGGATGTGACGACATGAGCCTCAATAATTGGTGCCAATACACCAGTATAATTTCCACTAAAGTATCTACCAAGTAAGTACCAACCGGTAATAAGTTATGAAGTAACTAAATTTTAGTTACTAATCGCCATTTTGATGACGTCAAAATCCTCAAATTTCAAATTAAGTCAGCCATATTTATTAAGACGATTTCGCGCGACAAATATACATTTAAACTTCAATATTTTTTTCTGGCTTTATTTGTGAACCAAATTTAAAAAAAATTAAGACACATTACATATGTTGTTATGTAGAATATTAATATGCTAAAATTAAAAATCATGCAAATTGTGCATTGATGACTATTTCTTATTTTTTGGGGTTGCAGAAAATAAGCAAGAAAATTTAGGGGTCGCATCCTAAAAAGGTTGAGAACCGCTGCCCTAGAGTATACAGGGACTTCAGAAATTATAAATACACTCCTATATTAACCATGTTAAACGGACATTTCCATGATCCTTTTTTCATATAAAATGTTTCAAACATTTTTTGTTGCAAATTTCATTCCCTTTATTTTTGTTTCTATACATTTTCTGAGCAACAACGACTTTAAAAACACTCTGTAAAAAATGTAATAAAATTAACATTACTTTTTATTTAATTTTAAGTTTTATTTAAATTTTTACAGAGTGTTTTTAAAGTCGCTGTTACTCAGAAACGGCGCGACAAAATAGAAAAATGTACAGAAACAAAAATAAAGGGAATGAAATTTGCAACAAAAAATGATGGAAACATTTTGCTATAAAATCGATTTTTATATGAGAAAAAGGATCATGGATCAAAGGTCCGTTTAACATGGATAACATAGTGTATTTATAATTTCTGGATCCACTGTAGATTCCGCATTAGCCTAATTAGTAATTAATAATAAAAACATACATGGTGGTAAAGATATTTATCGGTATAACCTTAGGTCCAAAGAGGTTATAAACTTTAAAATGCAATATTAAATTATATATATACTGCAGGTATTTTACATATGCTAATATACTAATTAGTAATTAATCAAAACTTGTACTTACTTGCATAAAATTTGTCCATCTTTTAATACGTCAAAAAAGTTATCCATATCACCAGTTACACGAATGTTTTCTTGTGTTATTATTTTAACCCATTCCAAGGATTCTTGGGCCAACTCTTCGTTATATTTTGCATTAATCTGAAAATTACAAAAGTTAATAATATGAATTATTAGTAAAATATAAATTATAAATAAATAAATAAATTTATAATTTATAAATAAATTACTTTTATGTCCAACTGTATTATAATAACTAGAGATGAGATTTTCAGGTTGAATAAATTCAAAAAAAGGTAACTAAAAAGGTACTAATAAAAGCTATTTTAGGTTAGTATTTTGTAGTTTTAGGTAAAAAAACACTAATTAGGTATCAAAATTTTAATGGACTTTTTAATATTTTCGCTATCGAGGTTTTGTCTTTTCTCGATTACAATGTTTCGAAAATTGAAAATTATCTCTAAACATCGCTGATGGTCTGATGGTACATACAAATGTATGTAACTATGTAATGTAAATATATAAATAATATTAAATTAGAGTTAATTAGAACTTAATTAATACATATTTTTATATATCGTTGAAAAGTAGACATTTCGAGCTAAATAATAGTGTTAAAATCATCTTGGTATACATAGAGTAATTTTAAAATACGATCGATTTCAAAAGTTCTTTCAATTGGTTAAGGGGGGCGATACATGTAAAATAATAAGAAATAAAATAAATAAATAAATGCATAAATAGTAAAATAACATCTCAAATGTATAGCCCTGGAATCGCTGACTAGTTGGTACGTCGCCGTCGCTGTAATCATAGAGTTTCTGTGTGTCAAAACTTGAAACGCGTTTTTGTCGCAACTACTTTATTTAAATTGGCGGACAAGATAACTCAAAAAGTTCTCAACCGATTTTTATGAAATTTGGCACACGTCTTTTCTATAGTATTAGCTTCTAGTTGAACCTCAAACATGCCAACAAAAATTTCTAAAATTACCATTTTTGACCCAAAAACAATCGAAAAAAAGGGTGAAAATCGGACTTTTTTTTTCTGTGGCGTGCCAATTTAAGATTCTTTGACTTTTTTGTTTTTTATTGGTTCAACTAGAAGCTACATGTTTTATGAACACGCTGAAATCAAAATTTTTGATCACAGATCACTGTAACAGAAGCTAAGAATCCCGCCGATTGATGCCTTTCGCTGCGAGGGTCTCCGAAGATTAGTTATTACGGCGGCCATTTTGAAAATAAAAAAAAATAAAAATCTGATTCTTGTATTTTAATATATTGCGGTGTTCTTTAATACAACTTAAATGCAACTTAACCAAACCAAATGCAGATGTCATTAGCTGGTATTCAAACAAGAAAAAAAAGAATCTTAGCAAGAGTAACGCGTCTTAAATAAAAATATGTGAATCTGAAAAAAACATTTGAATTGCCTGGAAACGGCTGAAAAAACAATTCGAAAATATTTAGTTAATCCTTGGACGAGGTCCGAGAAGGTTGATCTCTGGACACGTTCGGAGGTAGTTCAATTTTGAGGAAAGGTGCAACATATTGGAACACGGACTTGAGTCCAATCAAGTTGTTAAGTGGTGGTTCCAAGAATCCGGAACCATTCACTAAGTGCATAAATTTCATTTCGGCAAATCAAGAACAAATTTCATTCAAGAACATAAGGTACTAGTATAATTTAGAAGAATAATTTTGGAACATGGCATAGAAAATTTTGGAGATAATTTGGACGTACCTCCATTTCACGTGGTGGCGAGTGAGAAGATAACCACAAACCATTTAGAAGGAACGGAAGGAAGAATTGCTGCTGTTAGGTTTGCATAAACTGAATTTTTAAAGTGCGGTTGCGAAACATTGCGAATTTTGCGGAAAGTTTAGATACGGGACGAGCGCATTGCTAGGCGGAAATATCGAAACACAATCTTTGTAATTCTTTTGTTTATTTAACTAAAAATAAATTTAAAATTCATTTCAAATTTAAGTTTCTTTGAAAATTATTATTTTAAAAAAATTGATCATTATTTATTTCGTTCAACACTGAGAAGCAGAGGTTCGTTAAGTTATGCATTCATTGCATTATAAAGAAAGTAAGTATGGACTCTTAACAGTCTTCCACTGTTAACAGTGCAATATGTATAATGAATAAACTTACTAAATTAAAAAACGATTCATATATTCCTTCCCTTTTAAATAAGCATCTAAAGAATGGTCAAATTTCAGGCGGTTACATGTATCTCCCCCCTAATAATTCGTCTAGTTCTACGTCGTAATTGGGTTAGTGAACGCATTTGACGATAATCCGCTACACTGTAGTTATAATCAGACGCAGCACAACATTTCACGACAGGCAGATGGATTTTGTCGGTTAAATATTACATTTAGGCTAATATTGAATATAAACTTTCTTATTGAGAATTTAACTAGCTTCAATTTTATACGAACAATTTTTTTGTAAAGTTAATATTTTTGAAGATATTATTGAAAAACCACAAATTGTCACTTAAAATCCAAGATGGCGGACACTTCCGGACCTCGGAGGAATGGCGACTTTTTTTTTGGTTAAACAGGGATCTAAGACGAAACTTTTTGCCAAGTTTCAAAACTTTATGATTTATTGCAAGCAAACATCGTTTTTGGTTCCGTATTGACTGGACTATGCAACTAGGGAATCTGCTTGCATTATTAAGTTTACATGTGCAAATTTTGGTTATCTGGAGTATGATTCACTGCTGTCGCGCTAGAAAGTTGGAAAGATCCAACTTTTTACAATCATGCAAGCATTGTTAAAATTTGCACGTCAGTAAACGTTTACACATGCATTTTTATTAAGCGCCAATTACACGAAGACATAGCAACAATATTTAGGTCTCAGCAGCAAACAATCAAAGGATTAAAATATAACAACCTTTCTTCGACTTAAATTTTAAGGTCAACCCTAAAAAATTTTGGCGCAATTTACGGGTAGGATTAAAAAAATCCTTGACCGCTGGCGCAATTTACGGTCCCCGATTACTACAGACTCGTTCTCGTCGATGTATTTGAATTGAAGTAAATTTTTATTTATTTTATTAATTAATTCCAGTCAAAATACATTGAGCCATTATTAACAAAAAATTTAAAGAAATGTAATTTTTCTTAATTGATTGACGTCTAATTTACGTAGCGTGTAGCGTTAATTGGATGAGAAGATGAGAATGGCACTTACTTCTTATCAAGTAGGTACGTTTCAAATTCATAACCAAATATAGAAAATGGGTCGCTGTTTTGTAATTCACACAAGCCCCGTGAGAGTCTAGCAACAGTAAGTAAGGCATAGCAAAAATATTATATTGTTTTTTGTTAATTTTAAGACATAATATACAACTAAATTATAAATTATTAAATTATATTAAATTATAATTTAAAATATTAAATAATTTATTATTCTTTCAATTATGTGGATTTATCTACTTTCCTGCATTATTTTATGCCGAGAAGATCTTATGCAAAATTAGATAATATAATAATTATAATAATATCAAGTACATAATCAAGTTTTGAGCTAACCATTAATTTATAAATTAATATAAAGCTATTTAATTTATAATCAAGATATTATTTGTATATATCATCGTCTATTTTATTACCAAATAAATTATATTTATCAAGTTTGCGGTAAGTCATTTTTCAAATCAGTTTAAATTAATAATCTTTTTTTTGTTAGGTTTTTAAGTTTAATAAAATTTTATTCAATCAAGGTATGAGTTTACATGCTAGACATAAAAACGAATTATTAATCGTAACTACACAATAATGTATATATATATATACCTTACACTATGAATGTACGGATCACAACCACCTGTTTTTATTCAGTATAGAATAATTTGGTAAAATAATGTTTAAAACACTTACTTTTCGTTGTGCTTCTGCAGCAAATCCACTTTTAGTTGCTCTATTGGTGGCCATACTTTACACATAAACGGTATACAATAATTTGTTTTTAAATAAATATTTTGTAATCAAGTAACCCTAATTTCTATTGTACAACTGTGCGACTTGACACAACCGTGTATGCGTACCAACTTACCAACGTTACACCCAGTTACACCCCTGTCCCCTCACATACAAACAAGCCATCGCGCATCACGGCAAGCCCATTTTATTTAATTGTAAGGCAAGAAACTGACCAAGGAGAAACCTTTTAATTCCTTTTTAGGATTTATGAAATAAATATTATATTAAGAAGTAGTATGTCATACAACTAGTACAGAATAGTTATAAATGTTATCCCTTAGATGTACTACTGTATTATGCATACCATTTTTTGCATGGTAAACCAATGCACCTACATTGCTTAAACCAATTTAATTATTAAAATTTTTGCAAATGAAATTAATAAACGTTTATAAACAAATTCAAATTATTATTGAAAACATCGTAATATTTTACAACATATATCGATTACTATTAAATTACTCATTGATTACGCATTCCATTTATCGATAGTTTATTGCTTAAATCATAATAAATTACTCATAGGTTACTCATTAATTTTAAAGCGAAAGTTGTAATATTGCAGTGGCAACTCGTGCTTCGGAAATATGGAGCTTGCAAATTTTATAGATACCAGGACACTTTAACACTTTAAAGACAAATTTAAACGTACTTGAATCAAAAATTTTCAAACATGAAAGAAAGCTTAGGTTGAAAATCTTTTAATTAAAATTTTTATTTTTACATGATTATTGTATAAAAAGCATTGTAGGCTTAAAAGCGAATCGTATTAAAATAATCGTATTAACATATGTTTTATTTAACCCTAAAGGAGTACACTGTTTTTAAGGCGATTGTAGACTGCACCGATGGTCAAAGGGTCTCATAATCCGACATGTAGATTGCACCGGGTTCGGTTAGGGTACGTACATGGGCAGATCCGAACTGCGGCGCGGTTAATCCCGAATCGGATTAAAAAAAGGTCAACCTTTTCTTGATGTCCGAACTGCGGCGAGGTCAGAAAAAACTGTAGGTTGAACTGCGGCGAGGTTGATCCCTAATCGGATTTAAAAAAAGGCTCAACAATAATACAGGGTAACACAACAAACTTAAAAAAAAGTTTGCCCCCCCCCCCGAAAACAGTCCTATAGACGCCCATGGCCCCACCTAATGTACCATTTTAAGCTGGTTACATGCACTTGCGATTTGCGGAATGCGATTTTTGTTTTGATTGGTTTAATTTCACGAAATTTCAAATGTGCGTTCAAATTTAATGATTAAATGAGATTTTTATTTGGATTGGTTAAAAGTGCATGTAAGCAGCTTGAAAGGTGATTACATGGACTTGCGATTTTAAATTTGCGGAATGCGACGTTTTGATCTGATTGGTTAAATAAACCGGAGGAAGTAAAAAATTGCTTAATGGTGGATTTTATTGCCATACAGCCAAATGATGAACGCATTTCAAATTATATTGAATACTTACTTAAAAATTACGTTGGAAGCCAGGCAGTTTTTCCACCGAAAATGTGGGCGGTGTGCTCAGCAACCACAGAGCGTACAACAAATGATTGTGAATCATTTCACTCAAAATTTAACAAAGAATTTATTACTGCACACCCCAACATTTTCAGTTTTTTAATGTACTAAAGGACATGCAAAGTGGTACGTATATCGCAATGAATAGTTTAAATAATATGGCACCTTATACGCAGCGAATCGAAAGTACAAAGAAAAAAGAAAATATATTGCAAATAGTGTAGAAAAGTACCAAAACGGAGAATTAGATCGTTTTTCTTTCATCAAAGAAGTTTCGCACCATTATCGTGGATGTAACAAACTTGCGTAAAGTATAATTTAATTATTTATATAACTTGTATAAGACATTAATAAAAAAAATTGACTTCAAATATTTAATATTAATCCCTTCAACTTTTTCTAATCTGGATTATTAATCCCTTTTTGTACCTGTAAGTGGCCTCGCCGCAGTTCGGACTTTCACATGATACTATAACTTTAAAGATATGCTCACTTGGTGAACGCATTTTAGACCCTGCCGCGCATGACGTCACCGAGTGACCCACGCGAATGTGTTGCCTATATTCGAAGTGTGTTGCAAATTTATCGTAAAAATGTAATGATTACATATTTATAATTCAGAAAATAGAAATTAATTTAGATATTTTACAAATGGAATATTTTATTTTGGAATTAAAATTAAAAAAATATAATAAATTAATTTGTTCTAATATAAATGATATAATATAGAACAGAAAATATTCAATTTAAACAATTTTAAAAATTAATAAAACCATAATATCAGTTAGATATTTTATTACTATTTAAGAACATTAGGATATGTAAGTACATAATTTATTATTAATTTATACTGTAGTACAGAGTATAAATCAAAAAAATTATAAAATGCGGAAATAATACAAAATAGAAAATTATAAAATAATTTAAGCTGTTATTTTTAACATGATTTGATAACAAATATATATATATTTTATTGCATTAATAAGCTTTTACATCAAAACCATACAATTAATAAGAATTTCGAATATGAATTTGAATAATTAATATTAAATTCAAAATAAAATAGTTACGCCATCTACTCAGATAATTCATCGTCCAAATGATAAACCAAAACTTAAAATAAAATTCACAAACACGCATGTGCAACAAGCAAATAATTTCATATTTAAAGTTTGGGTCAATGTGCGCGTGACTTTAAAGATATGCTCACGCGCACATTGACTTTAAAGATATGCTCACGCGCACATTGACTTTAAAGATATGCTCACGCGCACATTGACTTTAAAGATATGCTCACGCGCACATTGACGCCATGTTGATGACGTCAGTCCGTGACCCAAACTTTAAATTTGAAATTATTTGCTTGTTGCACATGCGTGTTTGTGAATTTTATTTTAAGTTTTGGTTTATCATTTGGACGATGAATTATCTGAGTAGATGGCGTAACTATTTTATTTTGAATTTAATATTAATTATTCAAATTCATATTCGAAATTCTTATTAATTGTATGGTTTTGATGTAAAAGCTTATTAATGCAATAAAAAATATATATATTTGTTATCAAATCATGTTAAAAATAACAGCTTAAATTTTTTTATAATTTTCTATTTTGTATTATTTCCGCATTTTATATTTTTTTGATTTATACTCTGTACTATAGTATAAATTAATAATAAATTATGTACTTACATATCCTAATTTTTTTAAATAATAATAAAATATCTAACTGATATTATGGTTTTATTAATTTTTAAAATTGTTTAAATTGAATATTTTCTGTTCTATATTATGTCATTTATATTAGAACAAATTAATTTATTATATCTTTTTAATTTTAATTCCAAAAGAAAATATTCCATTTGTAAAATATCTAAATTAATTTCTATTTTCTGAATTATAAATATCTAATCATTACATTTTTACGATAAATTTGCAACACACTTAGAATATAGGCAACACATTCGCGTGTGTCACTCGGTGACGTCATGCGCGGCAGGGTCTAAAATGCGTTCACCAAGTGAGCATATCTTTAAAGTTATAGTATCATGACTAAACCATGCACTAAACCATACCTAAAGTAACCACGCCGCAGTTCGTACCATTTTAAGTAGGGTCAACTTGACCGCGCCGCAGTTCGGAAAACCCGTCGTACATATGTAGACTGAGGTGATGGACCTCCGTGAAGTTGGCCTCCCATTTACAATATTTTGATATAAAAAAATATGGAATCGTTAGGTCACGAAAGGTCACCTAGTTTTATCGTTAGGTCATTTCTAGTTTTTCCAAAAAAAATAATCAAATTTTGAAAATTTTTCTTGGTAAGTTAGCCTCTCATTTGCACGTTTTCGATGAAATAAAAATGGAAACCGATAGGAAATCGACTGAAAACGTTTGGTCACGTATGCATTTCGTTAGGTCATCTTTAATTTGTTTATAATAAATTAATTTCTATTCGATGCTCCTATTGCGCATGCGCGAAAAAAAAAATTGTTGTGTGCTTATTACACGGATGTTTTAAGCTATCAAAAAATTTCTTTTATCTTCAACCACTGTTTGTTTTAAAACGTTTTAGGTTTCCCCTGTAAAATGGGGTAATCCCTAGTAGTCGAAAATTTGGGTTTTGCCTATGAAAATCGATGGCCGGCAATAAAATACATAGAATAATTCAAAAAAAATTATTTAAAAATACTGGATTAATTATATAAATTGATTATTTTAAAAGTATACATTTGAAAAGTCGCCAAAAAGTGACGTAGTAAGCTTTCCTCCAATGGAAACGTTCCATTTATAGTTCATATAATTTCATTTCACACGTTACGAAAGTTACATGTACAAGACAGAGATAAAATATCTCTTGTACGTCTCATATTAAGTCTTACATACAAAATTTTTTAAACGTCAACATCTTAACCTCAAATAAAATTGTTTGTTGAATTTAAAATTGAGTAGTAGATGAAGTTAAATTATGATTTAAAAAAGCAATAAATAGTATATTACATGACTAGTGGAGAAACCGAAAGATTCGCTCACGCATTTGCCAGTTTTGCACGCGAGCCGACAGGCGAGTGTGCAGAAGCAAATAAGTGAGCGAAAGGGTTTCTCCACGAGTTATGTATAGCGTTTTGTTCAATCCTGCACTTATAAATCTAAAAAATTTATGAAAATACAATTTATTATAATTCTTGTCATCAATAATTAAATTTGAGATTTTGAATTTGCAATAACTCGAAAACGGCGTTAGATATCGAAAAACTGAGCTTTATGCAAAATTTTAGATCGATAACGCGCATTTTGCGCGCAAAACAATTTAAAAAAAAGTTAGCTTTGGTTTTAAAACATTTTAATATTATTATAAAGAACGTAGGCAGGTTAATGAATGACTGCATTTTTCACTCACTAGTGGGTGAAAAGTCTTTCGCCCACTCGTTACCATAGATATAATTTGAGTGAGTAAAACAAACGGTTTCTAGTTCCGTATCCAAGTAAGAAACGACATGTTTCAATAGCAGGATTGAACAAAATATAATTTCAAAGAAGTGCTTTTTTAAAAAGTCCACTTACAGAAAAGTAGTGGTTCAAACAATGCAACACTGTTAAATAATATTTGATATCAAGTTTATCAATCGGTTTCATAAATATCATACGAAATGGTTAGTATGATAGAATAAGAAATTCTTTTACTTATTTGTTGACAGAAGTTTGTAATATTCACTTTAGACATTTGAATTTACCGGGTTATTAGATATTCATAGTACGACACTGTATATTTGAAAGCACCATCTGTGGGAGGGTAACAGAAGGATATTTAAGAAAAGAGGGGGTTGTTAACTATTACGGGAGTTGAAAACGGCCCTTAGCTCATAGATGATAGAGATAGTATAGATGATCAACTCCCCACCTATTTTTAGGACCAAGTAATAATTCATACCAATAACACCAACAGCGCTGCTTATCGCAAAATAAAATCGGCGGGAATTTAAATATTATATAATTTACCATATTTCGAGATTTTATATTTCTTGTAAACATTAGTGAAAATTTTTCCAGTATAATTTTTATAATAAAATTATAACCAAGAAAATTTCCACTAACATTTACAATTTTAAATAATACCCAGAAAAACTAAAAAAACAATGTTTACATTTAATTTATTTTTAAACAATCATTACAATAAACAATTTAACAAATAACTATATATAAATAAAATCTAACAAATAACAATAAATAAAATATAACAAATAACAATCAATAAAATATAACAAATAACAATCAATAAAATATAACAAATAACAATAAATTTTACAAACAAAACATAACAAAAAAACAAAACAACAGAAACAAAATTAAACAAGTTGCTTTGTTTCCTTAATTTTTTTTTTTGCTGCCCTAGTTTTAAAAAATTTTAGTCGAGCTTTCTTTTTGATTGGGTCATTTATCACAGCTGCTCTATTCTCAGCACCTCTTAAAATTTTGTTTACATTTTTCACCCACATATGTATATAAAAAAATACAAATATGTCAACAAATATTTCAAAAGTGTTGTGTGTATTGCACGTAAAATTATTTTCGACTAAGATACTCACATATTGCTTTAAACTTGCTTTAATATTTTCATCGCAGCATATTTTTGGCAAGAAGTAATGTAAAATGTCGTTACATTTTTTAAAAAGTTTTACAAAATTTGTATTTGGTCTTGTTAATGATTTGGGACTATAAGCCCTCGCTTCCAAGATTGGAAATACATCTGCTTCTGATGTCTTTAACAAGTCTCGCTTGCAATCTTGGCAAGCACCTATTTTTTTAAAAATTTTTCGCGCCATATAACCCGCAAGATATGGGTGGGCATTCACATTATTGTCAGTGCTAAAACTGAAATCATTATGAGGTGGAATTGGGATTAAATCCACCGTAGTATCTTCATTATTGGAGGTTGCATTGGATAATAGAAAACTTTTTAAAGCATTTAAAGATCCAACGCTGTCATCCTTTTCACAATTTGCACCCGGTGAATGACTTGACATATAATTGGACACGATCAATGATGTAAACGATGTTACAAAAGAATGACAGGTTGGATTTATGTTGCGAGCTCCATGACTCCTAATGCAACCAAAGAAGTTTTCAAGAGAATCTTGATTAATATTTCGTAATGAAATAAATTTAAAACCAGCTTTGTTCTCTACTTCCCATAAATAACGAAATGTCTAAAAATTATAAAAGTTAGTTAAATAAAATATTAAAACTTATAAAATAAAATGATTACCTTGATAGTAAAAATCCAATTTTTAACTGTGGGAGGTACATTTGCTTTGGTTCCTTTTTGAAAACTTATGGTTTCCAAAATTTTAATAGCTTCTATCCAAAAGTCGTGGTGGGGTGAAGTAGATGTAATAGCAACCCTGAGATGCTTTCCTTCCGAATGCTTTATGCTTGATCCATTTACGGAATCAAAAAACAATAAGAAATCTGCAGTACCTATTGCATTTGATGATAATGTCGATAGTCCTAAACAAAATTTTATATTGTAATAAATGAATAACAAATTAGAAAATGTCTTACCTAATTTTGCAACGCCACGTATAGTTGCAGAAACACGCTGGGATAATACCTGGGCTGCTATTTTCACTTTCATCTTTTTGATCTTATTAGCGTAAACATGGTGATCAGTTAGCTTATTTAGCATTCTTGTGTCATAATCGCCAACATCAAATTCATATATGCTGACGATATCTGACCAAGATGCAATTGCCTTTTCGCCAGTGGAAGACTTAAAATTGGCAGTAGTGTCTACGAAATTATTTCGTACACATTTCAACAAATGAGGAGGATCATATATATGAAGTACCTCTTTGTCGTCTATTAGGTAACCACGTAATCTATTTTCAATTCCTTCACAAACATATTTTGTATTGGTATCCTCCATTAAACTTTTGATCGCCGAAGTATTGACAGTCGCTTGATCCGAAACAGTACAAACAACATGAAGGCCAATATTTTGAAGAGCATGAATAACATTTGTTAATTCAGTTTTTAATTGAGTTGCAGTCATACCACCTTCTGTAAAATAATATGCCACGGGCTGTTTCCATCTGCGACGAATGCCACGAGCCATAAATACCATGGCATGATCGGCAAACTTCGGTTTCTTACCACCAACATCTTCAAATCCTTCGATGGAACCACTTTTATTGTTGAAATGCAATGACGATTGTAAACTCATTTCGTCAAAAATTACTGAACAATGACGATCAAGTACATGCAATTTTTTAACAGAAACTGCTAGTGATTCTAAAATTGCATAATTTATGCCAGTTTTAAAATTAATTTTGTGCAACAAATTTAACAAAGTTGCTCTTGATGGCAATGCAAAAATTTTTTTCAGTAGTCTATACCCAGCTGCACTCTGTTTCATTAATGATAGTGCCAAAACCTTATCATCTAACGAATATCTGCGACCACGACTACTTTTGCTCTGCATTTTGAGTTGGCTGATTAAAAAATTTGCAGTGGTCCTATTTACATTTTTAAATAATTTAGAATCTGTAAAGTTAATAGCTTTTCTGATGTTCGTTTTGTTTTTCTTCTTTAAACTCTTCAATTTCTTATTTAGAGTAAAGGCTACACGATACAATTTTTTAGCTTTAGGTGAAAGGCTCGAGACTCGACTAACATTCACATATCGGAGAAGACCAGTTCCTGAAAAAGAAATACATTAATTTGTTATCAAATTACAAACCCGTCTACAACCAAGCATAGGAAAATCAGTAAGTCCCTTACAGAGTAAAGGCCATCGTTAGATATAATAGTTATAAAACTTACTTTTTACTGGAGTACATGGTATTACTACATTGTTATCAATGCTTGGAAAAATATCATCAGGAATGGGAACAATATCATCAGGATCGGGAATAAAA
This sequence comes from Cantharis nigra, assembly GCA_958510845.1. Classification (NCBI taxonomy): domain Eukaryota; kingdom Metazoa; phylum Arthropoda; class Insecta; order Coleoptera; family Cantharidae; genus Cantharis; species Cantharis nigra. The sequence continues at coordinate 49,075,223 of OY294028.1, forward strand.
TCATTAGGATCGGGAACAATATCATGAAGTATACCTGAAGAATTCAAAAACAGTGTTGGAACTGCATTCACTTTCAAATTGCTTCTGTTATTAGCATTAACAAAATATTTGCTATCGTTGCTAAAATGAACATCACAAACAACGTAGTTCCTCCTCTTCTCATATTCAACATGTTTTTGAACTGCAGCAGTCCATTTATGGAAAAGTTCCAATTCCTTTGGGAAACTGTGAGTTCTCACAATTCCAGATGAGGAATTATTACATCCTTTAACAACGCATCTGCAAACCATTATATCACTTAATAAATACACTCGAAATTTTTCTATTATAAATAAACTTACCAGATATTTCACTTATATACATATTTTTCTTCAGTTAAATTTACCAACATCACAAAAATTTATCGTATTATTATTTGTCGCTTGTCGTATTATCTTTTATTAGCTATTAAATGTTATCTCTCTTATCTATGATGTTATTCATTTCACCTATTGACATTTGACCATAGATTAACTAATAGAGATGCATCAAACAACGTTAAAGAAAGAGAAACAAAACCGACTACAGCGACCTACGGGAGAGACCAACGAACTAAAAATTTAGCGGGCAATTCAAATTACTCCATTTGTGCATTTGGAAATAAATGTAGAATAAAACTTGATTAGTTTTAAAAAAATTAGGTTTGAAAATTTTAACCATTTCGAATTAAAAGTAAGTTCACATTTTAATAAGAAAAGGAAAATTCTCAAGCCTAATTTTAAAAAATCAACCAAGTCAAAATTATCTTATGTCATAAAAATACGGTAAATCAAAAATACACCAGCAAATATAAATAAACAAATTTATTATATTTAATTAAGATCTAAAAGGCCATTTGTGAGCCAGTTATTGCCTTTTTGCTATCGTTACACGAGTAACAATAACAAAACGCTTAACAAATGGCTTACAGAAAAGCCCCGTTAGTATTTTATTACAAATATTTAACGTAAAGCACAACCAGAAATCACAACTTATTTAAGAAACAAATAAAAATAATATAGAAAGATTAAATTATACCTAATAATAACAAAGTAAAATATTAAAAAATTAGGAACTTTCTGTGAATAATAAATCTAAATGAGAAATAATATATACAATGAATAACAAAAATATATAACAAAAAGTTGTACTAGGAATTTTTTGACTAGCATAGGTAACTTCATCCAGTTCAACATTGCACAGAGCCTCGATATATTTATTTTTATAACATAGAAAGAAATTAAATTATAATTACAAAATAAAAATTCAAAAAATTAGGAACTTCCTGGATTATTATCTACTTAAATAAGAAATAAATATGTACAATGAATAACAAAAATATATAACAAAAAGTTGTACTAGGAATTCTTCGACAAGTATAGGTAACTGCATCCATTTCAACATTGCACAGAGCCTCGATTTATTTGGCAACGATAACATGAAAAGAAAAAAATTAGTTAGCAATGTTTTAAAATTTTTAATTTTTTTGAACTAATACTATTAGAAGAAATATGGCTTCGTCTAATATCTACATAATATTTACGAATTATTAATAAAGTTGATTCTGAAATTATTTTCAAGCGAATATCCTGAAAATGATCTTGACAAGATATAAAATCAAAATTGACATGTTGTAATAAAATTTGAATTACTTTACTTTTAATTTGATTAATGTAACCATAATCTTTTAAACAAAGTACAATTATGTCGTGCATATGAACTAAACAAATTAAAAATGGATAGGTTACATAATTTAAACGTTTCTGGTCATCGCTAACTTCTTTAAAGGAGGTGAAAGTGTGATGGGGTTGCAAATTGTCAGAAAGAAGGGAAGTTGTGCATCTGGTACATGATGACAATTTGAGTTTTTTAACTATGAAACCACATACATATGAAACAGCTTGACTACTAAAATTATCCATATGATTTAGAGCAGGTGGTAATGTTAAAGAGTGAAGCTCATTATTTTCAAAAGTTTTGTCTAGGTTTTCTAAAGGATTTGTCAAAAAGTGCTCTAAATTATCTAAAGCTACAATGGAGTCAGCTTCGCAATTTGCGCCTCTGGTTTTTAAACTAATTAAATTATTTAAAACACAAGATTTTAAAGTAGAAATAAATTGATAGCAAGATGGATCTGTATTAGCTGCTCCACATTGCCGAATGGCACTAAATAAATTTTCTAAGGGATCCTGATTTAAAGTACGGGTTCTTAAATATTTGAAACCTGATTCATGACAAATCTTCCACACTTCTAATACACCCTTGATAGTTGTAAGCCAGCCTTGTTTACATGCTGGTGCTCGATGAATTTTATTGATATCCGTTTTGCTAACGAAGGTCCAGGTATCAATTTTTTTCAACATTTCGTACCAAAACTTGATATGACCAGATTCTTCGCTAACAGCACAACGAAGTTTTTTACCCATTTCAGGTTTTACCGTTCTACTATTCAAACTATCAAAAAGTGTATCAATATCCTGTACAAATTGTGCTGTATACATAGCACTGGAAGGCAAATCTTTACTTGAAATAGCAGTCTCTATAGAGGCTGCAACAGTGGCACTTAAAGTACGGGCAGCAACCGATACTTTCATTTTAATTGAGCTATTTTTTAAATTGAAAAAATGAGAGCTCATTTTCCAGAGGCACTGAAATGTTCTTCGGGCATCAATGTCATAACATTCTCTGATGTGGTTCCATTGTGCAAATTTAAAATGTTCATACTTAATATGATAATTAGATAATGCAGTTCGGATGTTCTTTAGAAGATGTGGTGGATCGTGTAAAGTCACAATTCTCTGATCATTAATATGAAAGTAAGAGCCAGGTTTATCAGAAAGGTCTTCTGCAACTAATTGAGAAAGAGCTGCAGCATTCGTCGTTCCTTGATCGCATACAACAGCAACAACCCTAATTGAAATTTTTTGTAATTCTGAAATTATGTCCTTTATTATTACTTTTAAATCTACGGTCTTGATCTGGTCTCTTGTAAAATAATAAGCTATTGGCTGTTTCCACGACTTTCTAAGACCACTAATCATGAAAACTAAAGCGTGATTCGCTTGTTGATTTCTACGGCCAAGTGCCCCTAAGTCAACATAACCTACAACCCTATCTTCATGTATATCGTAGGTAAATTGATTTGATAATGAAACTTCGTCAAACATTAAAACACAAAAGTTATCTAAATTGTCCATTTTATCTACACGTACAGATAATTTTTCAAACAAACTTGAGTTTATACCTGTGCCAAAAGGTATTGTTCTCGTTATAGCATTTAACGTGCTTTTTGATGGTAATTTTATATAATTTCTAAGAAATCTATAGCAGCGTGGACCTTTTTTATACACAGCTAAAGCAAAAATTTTATTTTTAATATTCCAACTAGGACGTTTATTGGAAGCATTATGAAATTGAGATTTTAAAAATTCTAAACCTGCAGGGTTCATAGACTGTTCTAAATCTGAGAATGCTTTAGTATGACTGAAGCCCATAGCGGATTTTAATTTATTTTTGGACTTATCTAAACGTGACTTAAATTTTGAAATTTTGACTTGAAGTGATCTATTAATTGTATACAACTTTTTCTTTCGTGGAGTTAACTCTAAAATGCTACGAACCTTTAGTTGCTGTGGTATGGTCAATTTGCGACGTTTAGGAGAAACTAATACACCAGTAGAACCTGCATGAGATGTACTAGCAATGGGAGAAATATTATCGATAAGAGAACTTGAATGATTTGAACGTGATGTACTAGCAACGGGAGAAATTAATTGAACGGTAGGACTTGGACAGTGATTATTTGATTGAGGACTTAAATGAGATGTACTAGCAATGGTTGAAGATAAACTTGAGGATAAATTAAAAAATATTGTAGGGAAAATGTCGGGACCTTTCTGTAAAGTTTTTTTCAATGTACTTGTAAAGCATTTGTCTGAAAAATGATCCTCACAAACACGTGAGTGAGTATTTATAGGTTTAGAAATTCCACTTGCCTCATTTATAGCTTCTAACCATGTAGAACGGTAAATAATGTTTTTCGGAAATTTAAACAAATTTTTAACGGACGTTTTTCCTTCAGAAAAGTTTGGGCAACCAGAAACAATGCAGTTATTAGACTTAACCGACTTAGCCATATTTAAATTAATAATGAAAGTTAAGCAATAATAGAAATAGTTTTATACTAAACCTGTATAATAATTAATAATTAAATAATTATTTTACGCCTTAAAACAATGGATGTCACAAACACTAAAATAGTAATTGAACGCGCAAACTCAAACACAAATATTCAAGAAGCATCGCCGCACGCACTAAATTTGTAGAAACGTTAATTATCCGGTATTGAACTTTGCTAAATAGTTCCGTGCTCCACTGTTCGAGTCGCATGTGTTGCTGTTGAAGGGTTTGCCTATGTATTTAAAGCATCTCTTATAATTAATCTATGCATTTGACATTGATGAAAATTTGTCTATGATTTGTTTGCGCATGGTAAATAGTGATATTTGTAATATTTCTATCTAGCAGCGCCATCCCTGGACATTGGTACAAACTATTCCCCCCGCACGGATGGCGGTACTACTCCCCTCGCCTTGAGTTGAATATCTATACTATCTCTATCATCTATGCCTTAGCTTGTAAACTTTCGAAGTGTGTTGACGTGCGTACAAAGTTTAAACAAAAATATCTAAGATTTCATATTTAAATTAATACTAGCTGACCCGACAGACGTTGTCCTGTCTTGGAATTGGAATAAATAATAAAACAATATATTTCAAAGTCATAGTTTTTATTGTAATGCTTTTTTATACACAACATTGTTAGGTTTTTTTTCTGGTGCGTAAATAAACAACGATGATGGTTTTCCGACACGGGAACAGGCTACATATAATTGGCCATGAGAAAAACATGGATTTTCAAGGTTGATTCCACAAATACTTAACGACTGCCCTTGCGATTTATTTATCGACATTGCAAATGCAAGCCGCACTGGAAATTGTAACCGTTTAAAGTCGAATGGCGTAACGTTCGGGATGATAGGAATGCGTGGAATCAAAACGTCTTTGCCTTTGTACTTCCCTTTTAAAATTGTGGCTTCGATGACGTTGTTCATCAATTTATTTACCGCAAGCTGGGTGCCATTACAAAGACGTGGCTGGTTTATGTTTCGCAACATAATGATTACCGATCCGACTTTTAATTGGAGATTATGAGGTGGTAATCCGGGCAATTCCAGTGAATTTAAAAATTCCGTCGGATAGTTCACAACATCATCTTGGTTAGTAACGGAATCCACCGATTTGTATGTCATCAATTTGCCACCTATCTTAGTTTGAATCCGAAAATTGATTTCGTTAACATCAACATTTCTTGCAGCCAATATAACACGTTCGCTCAACCAAACATGATTTTTGAAATTTTGAGCAATGTTTGGAAGCACCATCTCGATGAGTTCGGTCTTTGTTTCAGTAAAGTGACAAAAATTGGCAGGGAATGTAATATATCCAGACGACGAGTCAACAGGAATTTGGCCATTACCAATATCAAGCAATTGTTTGGAAAAAACTTCTGCAGATTGATCGTTCTGTAATTCGACTCGCATGTTCGTACTTAATTTGAGTGTTTTGACATATTTCCATAAAATGGACGACTTCAAACATGCATTAAGTTCGTCGGCTGGCGTTGATTGTGGAATAACCGGCAATGTTTGTCGAAAATCACCTACCAATAGAATCATCGCACCACCAAATCGATTTTGGTTGTTTCGTAAATCTTGCATCGTGCGGTGTAATGCCTCCAAAGATTTTTTGTGTGCCATCGTGCATTCATCCCAAAAGATCGATTTGCTTTGCTGCAACACTTGGGCCATCGCAAAATTCCTCAAAAAGTTGCAAGTTGAAGTTTCATTAATTTGCATGTTCAACGGCAACTTGAGTGCTGAATGAGCTGTTCGACCGCCTTCCAACAACGTACCAGAACAATTGCTCCGAAAACACATGCATTACACCAGGAGAATGTCGCCAACCGAAGTGTCTTCATATGGCGCCACAAATTTATTATTAACAAAGTACTTTTTATTGTCGCGTCACCTGTTGACCACACAATTTAGTTAAACGTTAGATCCGCCACGAACGCCATCTATTGAAAGTAAAATATTTTTATCGAATATTTTTCCAATTTTTCAGTTTTCCGGGAAATTTTCTTAAGATTTCTTTCCGTAAGAACATTCTACAAAGTATTAGGAATCTTTTAAAACAAAAATGAATAAAATTGGTCAAGTCGTTCTGAAGTTATTGAATGACCAAGGGAAATAGGGATTCATTTTTATATATATAGATAAATTTATTTCAAATTTAAAAACGACAAATCAGGTATTTCTATTAAATTGAAATTCTCAAGTAAGTGTATTTATTATTATGATTATTAACCAAAGTTGATTTAACCACGAGGTACATGGTAACGCTCACATAAAAAAAATGGTAGCTTGGTTTAATGCATTTGAATTCTCATTTATTTAAGTAATCAGGGACAAAAGGTTTTGCTTATTGGTAATTCTAAATTGGTTTTGCTTTTTAATATTTCGTGGATGTTATATTTTTGGTGGTTGGTTTTCTGTATTTATTTAAAGATGTGATAATGTGTGGTATTATTATTATTGTGTGGTAATTAATGTGTTCAAGTAATTAATATTGGTAGTCTATTTAATTAAACGTCAATTTTGTGGGTGATGTTGATTATATTTTGATTTGGTTAGGGATGGAAATTGTTGGGTAAAATGGCGGGTGGCTTAGTGTCCAAAATGGCGTAGGTGGCGCTTGCATACAATGATGTGACTTATTTGATAATGCAGCTATTTCGAACCAGTAGTTTGTATGTGATTTAGAATTAACAATAATATGAGGTTTTTACTGACTCGTAGATGTATTCGAATCCGAGTTTTACCGTATAGCCTAGCATCATTAGGAAATGATGCAATCATATTAGTTAGGGCATTGTGTGATTGAATCGATGATTTATACCCCCCCCCCCCCATTTGACCTATATTAATCTTGGTATGTGGTTTCTCAAATTGTTGCATTATTTGAATGAGTTCGTTTCTTTGTTTGACAAGTAACAGTTGGTTTCAATTTATCATTATTTATATTATGTATTATCTTTGTATTTTAGATTCTGATACAAAACATCGCTGACTAAAAGAGTCAAAACAAAATGATATCAAATTCTCAAAGAGAACCAGAATCTCATACAAATATAATCAATTATCATGAATGTAAAATTAATTATGATTACAAAGTCAGGCTAGGAAGTAATGTTGTTAATGATAAATGAAGAGTTTGAAGTTAAAGATTAGAAAGCAAATAACAACAAGTACTTTAATTTAGGGACAAGAAAGTGGAGTCAAGAAAGTTAATCTATGATATCAATGAAATAATACAGAAAAACTACCAATATGTAATATAAATAAATATTATTGTATTTAAGTGTTAATGATATTAATGAATAATGACTAGAGTTGCCGATTTGGCTGTTGTTCGAATTTTCCGTGTAAGTTTTTTTTTTCTTTTTTTTTATTACTAATAAATACCAAAATATACCTCAGTCTGTGTTTTATTATGTCTAATGGGTTAAACGGGATTTAATTTATTCACATATATTAAGCTGGGAAGTTTTGCTCTTGATTGAATCAACTTTAAAATTTAAGTGTTACTAATTTTACATCAGATAGCTTTGAGTACGTCACTGGTTCAAACAAACAAGGAAACTGTAAGTTGGGTTTGCGTCTTGGTTATGTCAACAACTAAATATTTAGCAAAGGTTATGTTGATCTCACAAACTGCTTGTCCGTTCTTTAAAAGAATCTGAAGATTGGGTTACTACAAATGGGAGGTTATTAACGACGTATGGGTGTTGGATTTGACGATCACGAGCGTACGGCTAGGTATTTGGTGCTGATGATTTGAGATTTGAAAACATGGGGCGCGAGATTCAAATTCAAGACCAGTCACTACAAGTTTTAAGCCTAAAAGTTCTAGTGTAAATTTTTGAGTTCAAATCATCGGATTAAAATTAAATCCAATAGAAAACCGAACAAGGAAGTTATTACAGTTTGTTATATTTTGCAAAATGCCTACTAAGAAGAAGACATTTCTAGATGTGGTAATACCACAAATAATTCTGAAAAAGTATTTTTTTCCGTTCCGATGGATCTAGTTACAAGAAAGTTATGGTATGAAACAGCAAGCATATCATTACCATTTAATCCAAAATCATTATGGCATTATTGTGAATATCATTTTGATGTTGAGCACGATTTTGAAAACTTGATGTACTTTAAAACTATGGGAAGTAAGTTAAAAATTAAACATGGTGTGGTACCACATAAGTTTATTGACAATTCTCCTTTAGAAACCCTCTCGAAAAGCTTAACGAATTCTGCCTAAAAAAGAAAGTTGGAAAATATTAAATAAAAAATATTCAAAAATTAGCAAAATGCCATCAAAATCAAAAATTGTGAGGAATCTTTTTTCTATACCACAGAATGTCGAAGAATGTAGTTTGATGCCATGTGCTTCGGGTGTTATATCGGTGGCTCCTAAAATGGATTCATTACTTCCATCGACAAAATCAGTTCCCTGTTGCAAATGCCCAATACAAATCATATATATCCCAACAAAAATTTCTTCAGATTTATATTGGGCATTGTTGGAGCCATTGGGACATGTTGGAAATCAGTTTTTATTTTAATTGGATTGTGTTGGGAATTTCCAATTATACAATTTTTGTAATGGGCTATGTTGGTCTATGATGGGAAATGCAAGTTAGTGAGAACTGTTGGAATATCCCAACTATAGAGCAGGTAGTTTTAATTGGGTTGTGTTGGGAATTCCCAGGTATACGGTTTTGTTGGTCTTTGATGGGAATACAAGTTAGTGGTCACCCTATCGTCCCCTGTTGTCATTTGTAAAATGGCGGTTGTCTTGTAGGTGACGCCAATTGTGTTACTTATGGATATTAAAGTTTATTTTCTGTACTGTTCTTTTGAAAATGTTCGAAGGTGTAGGAATTAATTATGATGGTAAGTACCTCTACCTATTTTAAAATAAAGCATTACCTACTCTATACCTTAGATTTCACTTCAAAAAGCACGAGCAAGGCTAAAATTTCGGCTGCTACTGCATAAAATATTATTTATTTTATCAATAAAATAAACGAAATTAAACAATCAATTTAGTTCTCATTGTTATGCTCATTAATAATTTTCGAAAAATAAATTGTTTAATTTCGCTTATTTTATTTAGAAACAATAAATTAATTATTTTATTTCATATTCTAAATCTAGAAATTTCAGGGCAGCATAATGGCAAGGCGTTTGCATATGTCAGGTTCCACCAAGACAGAATAACCGGAATAACAAAAATATGTCGAGAACTCAAGAAGAAAGTTTGTTTTTTGTTACCATTTTGCGAACTACGAGAGGAACACCAAAACACATCTCTTCAGCATCATCACATCGGCTGCAAAAGTGTCACAAATTTAAGTTATTAAAGAAAGCTAAAATATTGTTAATTTAAAAGTGTATAAGTGCTGACAGTCGGAAAACTACCGGACCGGGAATAAACCACTAATTTGCTATTTGGGGTAATTTAAATTTTATTGTTTTCCAAATTATAATTGTATTTTTTTAAATTATAGGTAATATATAGTTTTTTTTGTATTATAGTTTTCATAATCATTTGTTTAATAAATTTATTGTAAGTAATCCATGTTTTAATTTTTGTTTAAATTAATCAAACCACGGCCTGTGTATTTTATTCGAGTCTTTAGTCGTGGTAAATAGTAAATACATATATTTAAAAAATTATCGAACTAACTAATCTTAATTTTGACAACAACAATATTAAAACTTATACATAAAAAGTTAATTCAAATAATAAAATGGTTATTCTATTTCAGCTTTCAGTGATGGTTACCGCTTTCGTTAGAAATAATATCGAAAGCAATAACCATCACTGAAAGCTCAAATCAAATAACCATTTTATTATTTGAATTAACTTGTTATGTTGAAGGGTATATTTATGTTGGAATTTACTAGGTTTTCCCAACATATAGTATTGTTTTTGTTGGGTTCTGTTGGGAATTATGTTGGGATTTGCTGGTGTTTCCCAATACATTGTCAACATTGTTTATGTTGGGTTATGCTGGGAATTCCCGTGACAAAAACACACATCAGCCCAACATAAGCCCAACAATTTTTATATTGTTGGGCTTTGTTGGGCATTTGCAACAGGGTTGGAATACAAACAAATTTGAAAAATACAGTACGTAGTGTTCAAACAAATACTACAAAAATTAACGTTGTGGATGTGAAAACATCTCCTATTCGTATAAAAAAGAAAATTGTAGTCAACTTTAAAGAAAAGCACAAACAGTTATCTTCTTCTAAGTCGACCGGTAGCAACAATGGAGGTTCTGCTTATGTACCATCTACAGGCTCGGATGAATTAAGTTATAAATTTCAAAGAACCGAAAGAAGGAAAACCACAATAACAGTATTGGAGAACAACCCAAAACCCAAAATACTTTACAAACTTACAAATAATAACAAAATTTTGTAACTTTATTTCAAATTTTAATTATCAAAATAACCTCATTTAACCTAATTTCGAATTGACATTTCAAAATAACTTCCAAGTGTCGCTAAGGGGAGTGGCCTAAATCTATCATTTTTGTCATTGGACAACTGGTTTCTACGTCACGATTTACCGCGTTTTAGATTTTTAAAAAATTTTCAATTTTTAAATTTGAATTTTATGACCAAAAATTAATCAAAAAAATTTTTTTTATGGCTGAGGGACCTTATTTACATATAAATATTTGATTTTAATAATAAAAAAAATTTATGGGATTAGCCCATTGTATAATTTGGACTTACGAGGAATTCTAACTAAGCCGACGATATGCAGTATGTAAGCAATCAACTTACTCAAAGTCAAGAGTTAATTGGGAATATAATTAAAGGGGTAGTTTTGACTTAACTGCCTCACAAATCGACATTAAGTTTTAGATCACAGCAGTGAATCTGACTTGACATGATCTTGTGCTATCCAATCTCCATACTGATGGTACGGTATTTCTATTAATGCTATTATAGTGTTAGAAATTACATTTTCTTTTAGATGATATCATGTTCTTATTTAAGGTACCAAAAGTTTCAAAAGGAGCGTTCATTAATTAATATGCAATAATTTTTTTAATTTTGAACTTTCTCCCTCCATGTAAAGGTAGGTAAGATTTTGCTGACACTGCCCATTTTAAATAAGAATCGTTTAGAAAATTTTCATTCCCCTGCTTCACTCATTCAAAATAATTTTTTTCAGATGAATGTAAGTCCACCACAAAACTTTATATTATGTGACTTGATCTACGAAAAGGGGGCTTAGATGTACAAAAATCATTTTTCACTTTTTTGCCGATGCAGATTAAGTTTTTTTTTTATAGCTGTTTTCTCGAAAACTGGTTTTCAAACGTAAGCCTCCAAAGACGTAATTACTTGTTTTTATTCAAATTTATTTCTAAAAAAATTTATATAAGAAACGCTTTGGACCACTCCCCTACTCTTTAGTAGTATCACAGTAGTATACAAGATTTTGCAGTCCCCCCCCCCCCCAAATCATTCCATAATTGAGGGACGCTTACAAAGGTATCAGTTGAAGACGCAATAACTACAAATGTTTCTTCTTCTGTACCGAGTACTAAATAAACTGCATACAGCCAAATAAACTACATATGGTATAGATTACACTAAGATTCATAAAATAATAGAATCGGACAAAAAAAAAGCAATAAATAATTTAGAAAAGTATTAGAATTTAATAACAATATTATTTTATTATTTATAAATAATAAATTTTGTTAGATATTCACTATGGCTATATAATAATTATGCATGTACAATATTATATACAAATTTTGTTTACTCCCAAAGTTATAAATAAAATGAATTTTATTTTTTAGTCTGAATTCACAATGAACATTAGATAAAATATATAATAAAAAACAAAAAAATTTATTGTACAAGTTAATTACATATTGATAAAAATCAATATTATTTGAGAGCATAACCCGTAAGGTTCACAAATCAATTCCATATGCTAATTCTTTAATACTAGAAATAGTCCGTGATAATCCTTCGATTTGAATATTTCGAAATCTGACCTTCCGCTTCAGATTTTGTTAAGTTTCAAATCAAGTAACATCTTCGAGACTATACGGACCTACGGATTAGATTACTTCCAATACATATGCAGAAATATAATTGTTACCTTCCAGTCAGATAAGGTTCACGTGAGAGAAAATCCCTGCAAATCAAAAAGGTTTTAATTAAAGCTTTCTAAGCTGTGTTTTTCATTAGTCGTTGATATTTAGTCAGTAGTAATTATTATTCTACTTTGTTAATAAAAATCAATCCACTAAAAATTTTAAAATATTTACTCACTTGACAAATTACAAAACACCGTAGAGCTGTGAAAGCCAGTATAGAATAATATTGTATCAAATTTTCGTTATCGGTGGATTTAAATTACAACAACCTCTCTTGTAGGTTGTTAATTTCTAGCTATATTATTTTTTGTTTCTGCCAGATTCGTATATAAATTATCCTTTTCTTCTATTCCTGTTCAACTAAAATAAGGAATTGTTTAGTGTTTGACACTATTTAGGATTACAATTTTCTAAATTAATTTGCCGTGGCTATGAAGACGAAAAGCAGTGGCTTTCCCTCCAGCGTTGCTTTAAATTATGTTGACGACCGTGATGCAAATTTCGTTTCGATTTACGTTATTTTTTTCTTGTGGATCCACAAAATTATAGTTAACCCATAGATAAGATAACCTTAATTTCGGCTTAAAAGTTAGACGTTGAGGTTATGTAACACTTGCAAGCGCAATTTTAGCAAAAAAACCGCTTGTGTTGAGAATAAAATATAATAGCCACCCGATTTTAAACGAAACATTCATTAAAAAATATTCGAATCCACCGCAAAATGATTTTAAATAGAAAATTCCCATGCAAATAATCACCTAACAACGGTGAATATGTTTGCAATGTTTGAATATACGCTACGCTATTGCTGCGTTCGAATTCGTAGCTTACGACGCTTTCCTTGCTTTTCAGACCGATCCTTATACACAAAAGTGTTAGTAAGAACGCAGCCCAATACTAACTTTAACGTTTCACGCATGCGCAATAGGAGCATCGAATAGAAATTAATTTATTCTAAACAAATTAAAAATGACCTAACGAAATGCATACGTGACCAAACGTTTTCAGTCGATTTCCTATCGGTTTCCATTTTTATTTCATCGAAAACGTGCAAATGGGAGGCTAACTTACCAAGAAAAGTTTTCAAAATTTGATTATTTTTTTTTGGAAAAACTAGAAATGACCTAACGATAAAACCAGGTGACCTTTCGTGACCTAACGATGATCTAACGATTCCATATTTTTTTATATCAAAATATTGTAAATCGGAGGCCAACTTCACGGAGGTTAATGATTGATTAATTACACTTTGCACCACTAAAAAATTCACCAATATTTCGAACAGCGATTCATATTAGGTATACCTAGTATATAAAAAAAAATGTCGTCACTTTTGCCGCTATACCTCCAATCAAAAGTACACCAAATTTTAACAAAATCTGTTAAAGATTTTCGGAGATTTGTTTGGTGTATATAGTAGTCGTCGATGATCGGTATTGATATTTTATTTCTACCTTAGTATCGAAGTTCTCCCGAGAAAGTGCTAGTTAAAAATTACAAAAAGAAATTCGGAGATTGTTTTGTAAATTAATGAAAAATTATAATTAAATTAATACTTTTAGCACTATTTTGTTTGTATATACCTATAGCTTGTATTGTTTTGCATTTTTTGTAATTCTTGGAACATTCAGTTATATCTTTATCACTGACGCGCATAAATGCATTAACGAGAATCTGGTTTGTTCCCCCCCCCCATACTATTGCCGCCATTTTGTTTAAAATTATATAAAAATATAAAGACCCCGCAATATTATCTGTTTGTTCTGTTGCAAAAAGATGTCTAACTGTTGTAATTTACAGTAGTGTGGAACAGACTTGAATCACGACGTCTATAACACAGGTCAACACGATTTTTGGGTCTGGGTTCTGCATATGAAATTTTGGTTTCTCCAACGTTAAAAATAAGGGGAAAAATAATTTTTTTGAACAAAGTTTGCTTTTGTAGAAACTAGAGCAATTTTTTAGATTTATATATTTTGTTCAATAATTTTATTTTAAATTACGATTAAATTAGAGAAGATTAGAAAAAACTGAACACTAGACTTGTTTTTATTCAAGATTTGTGATAAACAATAGCAAATAAATGTAAAATAACAAAAATTCAAGTTCAAAAATGAATATTTTTATAGTGTTGCTCTTATATTTATATGGGCTGTTTCGTATTAAACCCCAAATGTAATCTCCCATCATATTCTCGTTGTACTGCCCTTGGTAACGTCGTTCATATTATCTTTGAATTGGTCCAAGTGAGAATGCAGCAAGTGCAGTTTATAGGACATTAATACTGGCAAAGTGAGGTACCCAATTTTTATCTTGATTCCCGATTTTGAGGTTAAAATAGGCTTCATAGTCTTCGCAAAGTTTCACATTTGTAGCCAAAGCAAATTTTTTACTCCGTACTTTAATAAAATCACCCCAAATAAAACAGCATCTTGTTTACACTGTCTTGATGCCATTTTCTTACTTAGGAATACACAATGGTGGTTGTTACAGCTGTAATTGACAAGTAAACACTCACTACTGTGCCTTTCACATATAATATGATATTTACGATCGGGTTAATCGAGGTGCTACCATGTATTGCTCATAAAATCAATTAAAATCTTTAAAACTTACTTATCGGCGTGAATCAGACAAAAACAAACTTTAAAAACTAAAAATGGAAATTTAAGTGTTTTTCGATGTCTAGAATCAGAATTTAAGCATTAGAACAGAAACTCAAAAAAAAAAATCTTTTTGATGACCTGTGATAATTGATCTTTTCTTGTGATGAAGATAGATTTTTAATTCGCAATTGAACAACATAAATAAACTGATTCTGAATGCAATAAAAATTATTTGTTTATCATTGGTATTTAAATTTTCATATTTTACTTTACTTAATCCATCCTTTCTGGAACATGGAGTGGATGTGTTGGTTTTCTACTGTATTATTGACCGTTCAACGCAAAAATATTGTTCTTTAAAGAAATGCTGAATTTGCGGTTCAATTCAATTGGACAAACCTAACAGAATTACATATGATGGCGGAATTCCCATTGTAATGGTCAAAATTAAGATACACATGCCAATTACTACAAAATTTGATCACCATTACACATGGCATTACATACAGCATACAAATTTTCAATCGTTATTAAATTATTTAAATACTGATAACTGTCAGATTAATTATTAAATTTTCGAACGTATGTCAAAATTTTCTACATGTCATCTAACAAATTTTCACAAAAAATAGATAAATTAAGATTTCAGTTAATATTTTATGTAATTTTCTTACTTTTACATTTAGCTCAATTATCTTCTCACGAATACTTGTACTTTAAAAGCTTTACACAAAATTTGAAGAAAATCGGATGTACATTTCCGGAGATGTGATGACATTTTCATTTTTTTAAATTTATTTTATTGTGGTAGCCCTGGCAAAGATTTCTCTGCCAAAACCTTATTTTCACCACTAGAGCCCACCAGACATACGTCCAAAATGTTTTATTGCAATCGACGCAGAAATGCCGAAGAAAATCGAGGAACAAGGACTTTTTTCAAGATTTCGCAAAAAAACGTAATCATTTTTTTTCATGTTGAATTCCTGATTTTATCAAATGATTCCATATGCTGCCAAGTTCTGTGGAAGCAATGATCCTACATACAAAATTTGATTGAGATCCCTTTAGTACTTGATGAGTTATTCACTCTTGAAGTTTCAACTTTGCCAGCTTATAATTTTTGACAGATGACAGATAAAAAATGAATTTTATCTATTTTGGATAAAGCTTTTCAAGGTCTTTAAAATAACCTATCACAAGTCAAAATTGTTTTTAAAAATTTTGTGTTATTTTCTTGTAGTGGCACTCCTGATTGACAGATCGCGACGAAAACTTTATTTTCACCTTTCTACCGTGAACCCTACTACCATACCAAATTTGGTCGTGATTGGTTGAACGGTTCAGGAATAAATCGAGAGACAAAATATGACGACCGACAGACAGACCGACACAAAAATTTTTTTTAAATTTTTTGCAAATCTTTACGTTTCTGAACACGATGATCTCGAAAATGTTGAAAAAAAAAATTTGAAATTTTTTTTCGATTACCTTATCTCCAAAAAAATATTTTTTTGATTGGAGGTAAAATCAAAATTTCAATTAAATATCACATCTCAAAACATAGATATGTAGTAGTCCTCTGTAAAATGATGTAATTTGGACTTACGAGGGATTCTAACTAATCCGACTAATAAGACTTCAATATTTTGGAAAAAAAAACAAACTGGGATGCAATATGTCCTTGAAAATCAATTATCCGCACATTCCCATTTAAGTTTCTTTCCTGAAAATATGGGCACAGTTAGCCAGTGGCGTAACAAGGCAGCTACGGGCCTGTGTTTCTCACTCAATCGGGGCCCCAAATGGAATATTAAATTAACATGAAACTTTTTTATAAGAAAAACAATTTTTAATAATAAATATCAGTGGCGGAACTTCAAGATTTGGACCCCCCCGCAAAAATAATTTCTGGGCCCCTAATAAAATTGTATTTTTTATTAAAACAAAATAGTTAAAAATTCTTTCACAAAGAAGTTCTGAACACAGAAGCAAATTTTTGTGCAAAACAAAATTTCAAAACTACTCAATGTACGAAATTTATCTCAAAATAAATTCAAATTATAATCAGATGTCCAGATGTTATTTAATTTTTTCCAGGTACTTTTAGTTCTTTTATTTTTATGGGCCGACAAAGTAAGAAATAAACCGATATTTATTACTTTCAGTTAAAATAGTAGTTTTATGACTTGAATGCTACAATTTGTCTCCAAAATATGTTTTGTCAGTTCATGCCTTCCTGTATCTTTGCTATTACCGTGTGAAAATAATTATAATCATATAGAAATATTAGGTTAAAAAAATGCTTTGTCGTGACATTTTGGGCCCTTTACGGTCACGCCCCCCTCCCGCAATGCGGGGTCCTGCGAACGCTAGTTCCGCCACTGATAAATATTGTTATTTAGTTTTATTAAAATCATTTTTGGGATTTACTAGTAAATAACTAGCAGTGTATAGTGTTAAAAATCAAAATATACCCTACTCTTATATTTTTCGGTATTTTGTTAAATTGCTATTGGGATCCGTCAAATGAGCATATGACATCTGGTGGTAAAAGATGTTACTAGGTTGAGGGAAATAGTATATTACATGACTAGTGGAGAAACCGAAAAATTCGCTCACGCATTTGCCAGTTTTGCACGCGAGCCGACAGGCGAGTGTGCAGAGGCAAATAGCGAAAGGGTTTCTTCACGAGTTATGTATAGCGTTTTGTTCAATCCTGCACTTATAAATCTAAAAAATTTATGAAAATACAATTTATTATAATTCGTGTCATCAATAATTAAATTTGAGATTTTGAATTTGCAATAACTCGAAAACGGCGCTAGATATCGAAAAACTGAGCTAAAAATTTACCTCCCTTTGCTCGTACTCAACCTCCCCATAGCAATTTCTCGTAGGAAGCTTTATGCAAAATTTTAGATAGATAGCGCGCATTTTGCGCGCAAAATAATTAAAAAAAAAGTTAGCTTTGGTTTTAAAACATTTCAATATTAATATAAAGAACGTAGGCAGGTTAATGAATGACTGCATTTTTCACTCACTAGTGGGTGAAAAGTCTTTCGCCCACTCGTTACCATAGATATAATTTGAGTGAGTAAAACAAACGGTTTCTAGTTGCGTATCCAAGTAAGAAACGACCTGTTTCAATAGCAGGATTGAACAAATAAACACATACACCTATGTTAACAATGCAAGTTCAAGCTTTTGAAGACCTTTTTTGACACATAAAAATTACTTTTACAACAAAACTTATAAAGAACTTTTTATTGCAAATTTTATCCTCTTAATTTTTGTTTATATTCATTTTTTCGATTTGTTGCACCGTTTCCGTTTTGCAGTGACTTAAAAATATTTTCATCTGTATTTCAAATTTGGTTCAATTAAATAATAAAAATGATTAAAAATTTATTATTGTAAATTTCATTTTCTATAATTTTGTTCATATACATTTTCCCATATTGTAGCAGCGTTTCTAAGATTCAGATGAAAATATTTTTTGTATTTTACACAATCTTTTTTAAGTCACTACAAAACGGAAACGGTGCGACAAATCGGAAAAATGTATATAAACAAAAATTAAGCGATTGAAATTTCCAACAAAAAGTGTCTGATAAGTTTTGCTGTAAAAGTAATTTTTATGTGTCAAAAAAGGTCTTCAAAAGCTTGAATTTACATTGTTAACATAGGAGTGTACGAATACGACTGTGAGTGACTGTACGTTTCCACTACTTTCCGATGAAAACGAATTGTTTTGTGCGCTCAAAAAATTTGTTTGGACAATTTGGATAATTTCGTAGTGATTTTCTTTTAATTTTGATGTTTTTAAGCAATACGCCGTGAAACTAACCAAGTCTTGCCACTCATTTTTATGTCTATTTTTACCACATTTTATGATATGATCGGCTTGCAGAATCCGTTCTGCTTCAACAAAATTCCTTTGTTTAGGATTCGTACCAGCCCAATCACATATTTCACTTATATTTATCATTATTGATCACTTTGAAAATCACACGATTACACGTAAAACTCTATCTCGTATTTGAAACTATCCCTTAAGTCAACCATATTTTTAGGCTCCTCCCATTTGACGGATCCCAATATAAGGGTGACAGTTTATTAGTTATATATAGATATATATATCTATATATGTATATATGTTATATACCCCTTATATATAAGGGGTAGAAAGTGTTTCGAAGCGAAAAAAGTGCCAGACCGAACACGGCCTATATGTTTGCTTACGATTACGGATGAACACGAACGAATACGGGTGAGCACGATCAAATATTTCAAAATTTTGAGTTTAGGTTCAGTGTGGCCAGATTGGCTGATTTATTGTAATTTGGGTTACTCTTGCAACTAGTTTTTAGCACAAATCGCAAGTCACCAAATTGGGCGACTTTATGTTATTGCATGGGTGATTAATATTTTTTAATATTAAAATTTTAATATTTAAAATTTAAAAAAATGTAAATACAGGGTTCGTCACACTTTTTTATTTATCAACTGAATATAACCACATGTAACCTAAAATTTGAAATGTCAATTTTAATAATTTCGATAAAGAATATTTTAGACGTTAACGGCAATCCTATGCAAACTCGTCTGAAAATAGACACCGCCTAATCGTAGGATGCGGTTAAGATTTTGTTATGAGTTGCTTACGAGTTCAGATTCGAGTCTTTCCGTACGACAAATCGTACAATGTGAACTGAAAAATATCTGCTTACGACAACTCGTACGAGAAATCCTAGGATAAATCGCATAGTGTGAAGGGCGCTTTACATTATGGATAAGATACCCCTTGTGGCCAATAATACAAATAATAAGGGCGATTGAAGACTGCACCGATGCACAGTGGTCTGAAATCACAAATTCCTGGACAAAACCCCGAAAATAAATTTTACAATTTCAGGTAGTATATTTTGATTTCCCTTCATAGAAAAGACATTAATCCATATAATTCCAAAAATTTATACTTCTAAGTTTAACCTTTTGTTCTGTAGAGGGACTCAAAGCTACCCTTTGTAATAGCCGCGATTTTAAACTGTTTCGTTTATTTCTAGCGCTCTGTTACAAATATTGTAGTGTCGTTATTATTATTTGTTAAAAGTGAACAAAGTAAAATGGAAAATGATCAACAAAGTGTGTACAATACTTCTATATATATTTATTACAGTATTTTTACGATCAATCGTTCGAAAAATGTATTAGAATGTTTTAATTTGAAGCATATGTTAAGCACGTAGAGAATTAGTTGTGAATTGAGTGACATTCAAATTCGTATTAAGGTTCATTATATATATGCAAAAAGGTGTAAGAAATTTGTTAGTGAAAGAAAATTAACCCTACAGTGCATGGTGAAGCATATACGAATCAAACGCATTTTAGGCGTATATGAATTTGTTTTGACAACATTTTATATTGCAAATGCACGCTGTATCTAATATGAACCTGTAGCCACCTAATGAAAACATGAAAACACAAAATTAATGCAATTACCACCAATTTATGACCATACCAACGTGCGATGTACAAATTTATGAATTCCAGCTATTTTGTGCCATTTTGAAAAGTAATAACGCCTGCTGTGTATTAAAGGTACACACAGAAACAAAAATGGTTCAGAGAAGTGTAATATACTTCAGTTAACTCTATGAAACGGTTATATATACGTGATCTTATCGTACGGTCCTAGTAAGTAAATAAAATACTTGTAAATTCAAGCATTGAGTTACTTCAGTTAAGTTGATAT
Source organism: Cantharis nigra (assembly GCA_958510845.1). NCBI lineage: Eukaryota > Metazoa > Arthropoda > Insecta > Coleoptera > Cantharidae > Cantharis > Cantharis nigra. The sequence continues at coordinate 49,095,923 of OY294028.1, forward strand.
AGAAACAACACCTAATGTGGGTCTTATTCAAGTAAATTTAAAAGTTATGTTTGTAATGTCAAAACGTCAAATCAAATCTCCCACGAATAACCCCACTTCCTAATCTGAACCTAGCCCACCAGCTGAAATATCCGAGCCTCCCAGCGATATAAATGGAACATCAGAAGAAGTAACCAAAAGCCAACAGCAAGAAGAACTCGTCCCACAAACGGTCGAACCAAATGAAAAAGGGGGTGCCAATCACCCCCCCCCCAACAATCGCTTCAGCAGAAAAAACGGCCGAACCCGCCACCAAACCTAACCGCCAACACAAGAAACATTGTTTCTTCAAGCCACCCATCAATCAACAGATCCCACCGATCACCATAAAGAACATATCAAGATAGCCAACGCTCGAAACGGAACTTGACAGAAGGAAGATCAGGTTCACACACGTTAACCCTTTCAGACACAGTGTCCTGTAGAGAGGACATAAGTTTAAGGCAAAATTATGGCTAGTAGTAGCCTAGTAGCTATATGGAGAGTGCCAATCAAGTTGATCTGTTCCGAGGACTAGTCAGCTTGACTTCTGAAAGATTGCATTACTTGTGGGACTTATTGTTATCTTTAATACATTTATTTTGTCTTATGTTTTGAACCTGAAATCACGTGGTTGTGTTCGAGTTTTTTGTATTTATTTTTCTTTTGGAATTTAATACTTTTTCAGTACGTAATATTTTTTCTACTTTGTGTAATGTTGTTTGCATTTAATAAAATAAAATTTTTTTTCCACTCTAGTCATATAGGCTATCATTATAGCTTAATCAAGTCGCACGTGAAGTGACGCATTTTAGACAAGTGGTAAATAATTTTTTCATTATATACTACTAGTAAATAATGAACATATTGATATTTTTCTATCGTTTAGCAACTATTTATAAGACAAATTTTGTTAGAAAACGATTTTGTATAACCAAGAGATGCTATTTTATTACATTTAAACTATTCAAAACGTTGTTTTAATAGATTAATTTCATTTTAAACATTTTCAAAAAACTCGAATTAATTATGACAGGAGCGCTAAGCGCCATCTCTTGTTAATTTGAGAAACCGCGATTTAAAAGATGTTAGTATCATTAAGCGTGAAAAATCACAAGTTTATTGAATAATTTCAGTATTTTAAGACGAGGAAATGCAAAACAATACTTTTGAATTGAAACAGAAAAAACTCAGTGAACGACTTTCAAAAACTAAATTTGTCAGCAACTGTCAAAACAACAAAACAAAATAACTGTCATTTGAAATAAATATTTTAAATTAAAATTTTTTTTTATTAATAAGATTTAAAAAAAATGGCAATAAATATAGTAGTGGAAAAAATTATATATAAACCACGGTTGTGAAGACCATTATAGCCTACGCGCCTTATATTCCTCGGCGCTTCGCACCTCGGAATATAATCTTGGCGCTAGGGCTGTAATGACTGTCTTCACAACCTTGGCCTATAATATACTATTTTATGGAATCTCCAAATTTTTGATAAATTGTGATCAGAAAATCACCTTGTCCACTACACAGAGGACAATTGATATCTGAGTACTCGGGAATCTTAGGGTAATCTAACAAACATGAAAAATCTTCAAAAAATAAAACAAGTTTACATGCTGAGTTTGAAAATTTTTCTACAACCCCTTCATAATTCGTGTCTGAAAGGGTTAAACAAGTTGCGGGTGGACTAGCAATCACCCCCACAACAACTGAAGACCACAAATTACTAAAAAGCTTCCTCGAACAGGAAGGCTTCGAGTTCATCTTCCGACACCTAAAAGACGACTCATCGATGAAGATCATCATTAGAGGCATCCCAACTCGAATTCAACCAGAATCCATAGCGAAGTACCTGACAACAATTGGTTATAACATCACCACGATACGAAGAATGACGCGACATCAAGACAACCGGCCGGTTCCATTGTTGGTAGCCACCCTCCCCCATACGGAGGAGAACAACAGCATATACGAAATTGAAGAGATCAGCATGCACCCTGTCAAGATAGAAAAACCGCACAACAAGGTTAGAATTCAACAGTGCCATAATTGCCAAAACTTTGGCCACTCACGGAAAAGCTGCAGGCATAAATCCAGATGCGTCAAGTGCGCTGGATTCCACGATGTTTTCTGCTGCCCAAAGGCACCTGGCTGCCCACCAAGATGCGTCAACTGCGGAGGGCAGCACCCAGCCGCTACAAAGCCTACCCCAGATACCCGAAGATCATCAGAAGAATGTGATAACTTGAAAACAATTTAGTTCTTGTTTGGTGTATTTTTTGAGTTTTATAAAATATTGATATGGTTAAAAACAAAAAAAAGTTTGACGGTTCACTTTTTCTTTGCCATTAGCGTAGTACCTTAAATTTTGAATGTAGGAAAACAAAGTAAGGACCAAAATAGTTAAAAATTTAATTCTCTACAAGTTTATTTATATTCATTTATGCCCTAAAATTAAAAATAGATGAGATAATGCAAGATTTTTTTCAGGTTTAATTTAAGAAATATCAATTTTAGGAAAAAATGCCTAAATCAAAGTTGTAGGAAATTGAATTTTCTATAACTTTTGTTCATACGATTTTTTGCTAAAATTGAAAATGGCGGAGTTATGGCAGAAAACCCATTATTTTCTGGGGAATGCCGGGACATGCAAGGCAGGTATTTTTGATGCAGAAACGCATAGTCAGCTGCATGGTGTGTGCGCATCGCTTGGAGTCCTGTAGGCTAGAGACTTGGAAATTTTAACACTGCCATGTCTTTACATCAAGTCCATTAACAGGCGGGATTGCTGTGGCCTGCAGAATTTTTTTCAAGAAATGCAAAAACACGTCAATTTTATTACCGTGGGGAACAACTTTTGCGACCAATGTCACTCCCGTATTGTTTCATCCCTTCGCGCTGTGATGAAAACCCCTGAAATGTTAATAGGGATGATATGACAAGTGACACCTCATTTGAAAGGTCTTGCTTCCCTGAATTCAGTGCAATCATTTTTTTGAAGTTTTATCAATTATTCAACAAAAAAATTGAAGCTGCAAAAATGCGAAATAAAGGCGATATTTCAAGACATTTAAGAAAAAAAAAGTAAAAAACGCTTCCATAAGTTGATTTTAATTTCAAGGGGGCTACTTTTACTGCTATTCATAAACGTTGACAGTTCAACCCTTAAGGTAAAGGGCAAAACACCCTTGGAATTTTGAATGAAAAGATGGGTCTGATAAAAAGATCAGTTTAATCAAATTAGAAGTTCAACAATTTACAATTTGAAATACATACATCGAATTACGATCGGGAGAAATCGTTGTGAAAAATTTTGCCGCGAAGCGGACCAGGCGAGTTTTTGCGCGGACACCTTGGATAATTATTAATTATCTTTATATATGGGGCATTCCACGCCAAACCGGACACCATTTTGCTTTTGCATCTCAGATTTTTTTTAAATTTCTTTTTCTTTTAGTACTAGTTGAGACTAGTCCCCCATGACTTTTTTCAATTGTTTTAATCATGTCATTCAAGAGATATAAATTTTTAGAAAATTATGTTACTTTTTTTTGAAATGCTCATAACTCAGCGATTAATTTACCAAATGGCACATTTTTTTTTTTAAATGTTTCTTGCAAAAATATCAAAAAATATTTTAAAATAATATTACTATTAGATTTTCAAGTTTTTAAAATAAATCGCCATTTTTAACAATGTTTGTACTGATCGATGTTCTGTAAAATTTTTTGTAAAAAACTGTTATCCATTTAACAAATTTTAAGCCTAGTCTCATCGTGGGCAAACGATCTATTTTTTTTTAATTTTTAATTGTTGAGATTATATAAATTTTTTAAAAATTTCCTTATTATGTACTTATTCTTGAAATGTTCATAAGTCCGCAAATAATTTACTATAAAACATATTGAAAACTTTTTAAAAACGATATTACTTTTAGATTTTCATGTTTCAAAAATAAATCACCACTTTTAGCAATGTACATATGTATTGATCGATCTTTTTTAAATTTTCTTGTAAAGAACTGTAATCCATTTAATAAAGTTTTAGCCTAGTTTCATAATGAGCAAACAATGGGATCTATTTTTTTCTAGAATTTTTTATTATCAAGATTATATATAAGTTTTTAAAAAATTACGTTAAGTACTTGTTTTTGAAATTCTTATAACTCCGCAAATAATTGACCAAAGAGCACGTATTTTTTTAAATGTTTCTTTTAAAACGTTACTTTCTATAAAAATATAGAAAAATGTTTGAAAACAATATTACTATTGGATTTTCAAGTTTCAAAAATAAATCATAATTTTTAACAATGTATGTACTGATCAATTCTCTTTAAAACTTTTGAATTTTCAAGAATTTAGTTGTTGAAAAATATCTTTAAAGAAATTTATACTCTGGAGCTTTTGAAAAATATGTAGTATGTAAACACCGATAATAAAAAAATTTTAATTTAAAAATTCGAAAAAAGTAGATTCCATTGCTTGCCCATTATGAGACTAGGCTAAAAGCTAGTTAAATGGATAACAGTTTTTTTCCAAGATTTTTTAAAGAAAATCGATCAGTACATACATTGTTAAAAAGTACGATTTATTTTTGAAACTTAAAAATCAAACAGTAATTACGTTTTTAAAAATTTTTCAATATTTTTATAGAAAGTACGTTTTAAAAGAAACATTTTGAAAAAAACGTTCCATTTGGTCAATTATTTGCGGACTTATGAACATTTCAAGAACAAGTAACGTAATTTTTTAAAAATTTATATAATCTCAACAATAATTAAAAATTCGAAAAAAGAAATGGAACCCATCGTTTGCCCATGATGAGACTAAGTTTAAAATTTGTTAAATGGATAACAGTTTTTACAAAAATTTTTAAAGAAAATCTAATAATGCTTTAAAATATTTTTCTATATTTTTTGTACACACAGAAAAAATTATTATTTGCCGTAAATATTCACATAAATTTAAAAATATTGCGGTGTTCTATAATACAACTTAAATGCAACTTAACCAAATCAAATGCAGATGTCATTAGCTGTCAAGTCAAATAATAATGTCGTCATTTAAATGTCAAAGATACTTAATTTAATAAATTATGACAACGTCAAATTTAACGATGTACAGTTTTGAGGTTAAGTAAAACAATTGAAAGGTTAGGATAAGCCATGTGGCTATTAATCATGTAGTGAGGCAGAGACAACCCTGAGACGTGCAACTAAAGGTACGTTTAGATCTGACACTTATATCCTGACATATATGTCAAGTGTCGGACATAAAATAGCTTTGACTGTTTACATTTAAGATAGAAATTGCTTGAAAGAAAAACATGAATATGTGTATACATTTCTCTTTCTTCAAAATTCACAATAAATGTACAAACGGTTTACATTTATTTACCAAAAAATGTCCGACACTTCTTTCATTCTGCAAAGATTTCTTGGCGCAAAAGGTTTACGATAAAAATCTCGAAGAAAAAGATTGCAGCCAGTGTAATTATTTTAGAGCATTTAACCCTTCATAGGGCAGATTTCCAAAAATAAAAAACAGGGTATTTTTTAAAGAAACTTGTGATTGTGAAAGATAAAATAAATTTTCAGACTGATTGAAATATCGACCAGGGTTAGGTAAAGGGTTAAGAATGAAGAAGAAAAATCGTTCAATATGGATTCGAGAGTGGATTTTGAAATGTGAAAAACAAGGTGCTTAAAATATTGGTCCCCTTATATCAAAAAGTCAACATCTTGGTATATGTCTCATTCTTGAACACATACATATATATATATATACAAAGGGACATTACTTGAAGAAGTAAAATCATTTATCCGCTGACCAAACCCAACTCAATTCCATCTGTGGTCATAAAAACTTAAGCTAAACCATTGTGAATTTAAAATATTTACAATTAACACATTACCGTCCGACAAGGAATTATAAATTTATACCTGTACAGGTGACAAAAATTAATTTATCACAATAAATTATAATTCTTTTTTTAAAACTGCATAGGTACTATATTAATTTTACTAACTTGAGTTCCTACTTGCCAAGTAACTACTCAATATCAATTTTTACTTTAAAATCAGATATAATTCAATTATTACCTGTGCTACCTGTAATTTGCGAAAAGCTTATTTTTAGACTACCAGATGATTAATTTAATTAATTAACAACTTAATTACTAATTAGAACATAAATTATAAACAAGAATTTGTGAAACCCAACATGAATTCTATAAAAATATCGCGCGACAGTATCATAAAAGTAGACGAGTGGTCAACTCTTGCAATTTCTCTCAAGAACCTCGGAACTTGCAAAAAAGTATCATTTACATGTGAATTTCTATAAAGCAACATATATCGCCAGAAGTTGAAACATATATGTCTGACAGAAATTTTGGGCAGCGTTTACATCTGGTCTTCTATATGTGTCAACACATATCGCCGGAAGTTAAAACATATATGTCCGACAGAAATTTCGCATCGTTTACATTAGCTATAGTTACTGTCCGACATAAAATTCGTGCAATAAGTGTCAGATCTAAACGTAGCTTTATATAGCAAATTTGTTCGCCTTTACCTATCCCTCTCTAACGCATATTTTGCGCATACTTGCTTTCTTTGTCAAAAACTCTAAGACCCTGGGTAGATGCCGCTGTTGGAGCAATTTAAAAATTTCACAGCGCCTGTCAAGAGTGTCAATTATAATTCCAGTTTTGGCGGTATTTGTTGATATGTTTGGTTATGTTCATATATTTTCTGTGGTTATATTCGTTATATTTTTATTTGTTAAAAATTATTCTATTTCAAATTTAAATAATATTTGAATTTTAAATTTGACTTTAACATTTTCCAGTTGGTATCACAGGTAAGTAGTATCGTAGTATATAGTTTTATTGGTTTTCACAAAATATCAAGAAATCCATTATTCTGTAATAAAGTAATTTGTTTTAATAATACATTAAAGGCAATGACGAAATCTTTTGTTTAGTTTGTGGATGTGAAGAAGATGAAGTAGAAAAGATGCATTACTTTCCGAAGGTTTTAAACAGGTACCTAATTATGTTTTTATTCTATTATATTTTATAAGAATGAATTGCAAGTTGAATTTTCTACATTAATAATTATAGCGAAAATTTTGAGCCTTTCCCGTGCTAAAAAAGTAAAAATTTGATAGCTTTTCAAAGCAGTGATTTTTTTTTTATAGATCTCAATTATGGCAAGAAAACATGGGAATGGTGTTTTCCGGAGAGACTTTACGAAACTACCGAATTTGCAATAGGCATTTTACACAGGAGTCTTATTTAAATTGTATCGAGTGGAAGCTTCGTCGAGATGCAGCTCCCACATTACCTCCATGTTCAACAGACCAATCGAAACAAGCAGAACCCAGTTGTTGTGGCATAAGCAGAGAACAAGTGCAAGGTAAAATATTTTACATAACTTAATGCAATTTCGGTTCGCTTTTACAATAGTTTATTGGTTTATTGTTTAGTGTGTTTATCGTTGATTGGTTCATAGCTATAGGTTAGTTATACTCATACTTAACCGACTATTGTAAAAGCGGACCTAAATAGTTTAAATTTTTCCCCACTTCATTACTTTGAATTTTAGAACACCTAGAAAGATGAGGTTCGTGTCCATTGTAAAATCAAAAGAGGCCTAAATTCGTGGTTTAAAAAGACTTTGCAAGGCCAGGAAAAAAGACGTTAAGGGTTTAAGCTCTCCTCACCGATAGCCAGGTTATTAGAAATCTATTCGTTGGAATGTCAAGATCTACAAGAGTTAAGGAAGTTTGACTGTAATTAGATTATGTTGTGTATCTTCAATATTTTGCTAATTTATTTTTAACTTAGTACTTATCATAAAAAATGTTTTATTACTTCATATTTGAATTTGTCATTTTTATTTTACTATTTTGTGTTTCTTGGCGAAGCTTAAAATGAATTAACAAAACGTTGTATACATAATCTAATTGTTATTTAATTGACTAATCCAAAAATAACTTGAAATTTCTTAAATCAATTAACTAAAATGTGTTTGTTCCAAACATCAAAAAATTTTATTATGAGAGCTATATGGATACTAAATATAAGTACATTTCTTCTTGACAATTGCTTTTCCAAAGAAAAAAAATTAACACGAAAAATATACAGTTATTATAAGATTTTTCCGGTCATATTTTAATTTTACCACTATTTTGTAATAAAATTTAGGAACAATATTTCTAGTGGGTAGTGGTGTGTTATGAAACCTACATTTTGCTCATTACGTAAAGGAAACTATTGTAAAATACTTTACCTTATCCAAGAGACATATTGCTCTCCATTTTACTGTATATTTTATTAAAATTCTGTGGCAATTTGGAACAATTTTCACATTTTGAGATGTAGTATGTCAAAATAAATAAAATATTTATTAATATGTTAAAAAAACTTCAAAAAAACCAACTTTTTTGACATAATACTTCGCAAAATATGAAAAAATTGTGACACAGATTAGGACTACAACATTTAAAAAATTTTGTTATTTTATTTTGTAAGTTTTATTTTCAAATATTAAATAAAAAACAGAAAAAATTTGAAGTTATTCATTATAATCAGATTTTTCAACTACATGGTATAGTAGATTGATCTAAAATCGATTAGATGTTGTTTTTAACTTTCTTGATATTCATATTTTGGTTATCAAGAAAGAAAAAAACGAATCGATCGATTTTAGGTCAATCTACTACAATTTATATTTATTAAATCAAGGAGTATATTCTATTCAAATTTCCCGCATTCAGTGATTGTCGCGCCATCTTCATTGGGCTTTAGTCGTCTAGAGAGAGACAACTATATATCTCTCTGTCTTTAGCGAACAAAATTTTAGCATTGAGTTGCACGTCTCAGGGTTGTCTCTGTAGTGAGGTATATTTGCGATGCGCCCTGGTATTCAAACAAGAAAAAAAAAGAATCTTAGCAAGAGTAACGCGTCTTAAAGCTAGGATATTGCGATGCGCTCTTGTATAACCAGCTTGCATTCAAAAACGGCTGAATAGATTTTCTTCAAATTTTGAAATTATATTAACGATAAATTAAGGACTGTTGTAAAATAATTTTTTTTTGCAAATTGTCTAATTTAGAATTAATTGTGTTTAAATACCATATTTGTAATTATCAATTAATAACATTCTACTTATATAAATAATGTACACGTCTAAAAGAATTCATAAAGACATTTTTAGAAAATTTATTTTATCTATAACACATTATAAATGAAATTGCAAATAATTGTTCAATTAAAATCAGGCGGGAATAATTTGAGATGAAATGAATCATTATAGTTCAGTCATTATCACAAAGATGGGTAAGTGTTGTGTACAGTTTAAAGCAAATTTACAGTTGCCTGTTTTATACAGTCGCCCAAATAAATCGAAATGATAATTTGTAACTCATATATATTTTGAGTTACAATGCTAGAAATATTTTAAATTATCTCCCGTCTTATCTTATCTTATCTTATCAACACAATAATATTTTGTGGTGGGGATTTGCGTTTCGTTTCAAATCTACCACCAATGTTTTAATACCTATATTTACTTTTTAGATGAATACAAAAATATTTTCTTAAATAATATAAATTCGCATAATTTTAATTCGATTAAAATAGCATACAATATAAGTGTAGGTAATAAATGAATGTAATTTTCTATAATCAAAATAAATAATATAATATTATTATAAAAATATTCAAATTTTTATTTTCTTCAGTATTGAATTATTGTACTAACAAAGGAGTAAAACCCTTCAATACACTTCTGAACAATCAGCTTCTTTCTCTTTCGAAAATGGTTAAACATGGTTACACGTACAGCATTAGACATGATTAGACCCAGTGCCGGATTACACTATTACAGATATTAAGGCAGAAAAGGCGGCTGCCTAGGGGCCTCTTTAATTTTAGGAGCCTCGGGAAAACGGAAAATATATTTATTTTAATTATAAATTTTCTTCTTAAAGTTTATCAAGAATCTGTGTTTTAAAGTAGTAGTAAATATAAAAATATTAGGGGGGGGGGTCAAGTCGAATCTCACCCACTCTCACATGGGGGTGAAGGGGGTCTCGGCAAATATCATGTAATTTTTTTTATCTTACTAGTCCTAAATAAAAATAATTAAGGGGTAATGTCCACCAAATTTTTATTTTTTTTTCCAATTTTTTTCAATTGGCTTAAATCATGCTAAAACTATCCTAGAATCAAAATCTACAACGCCCAAGTACTGATCTAAACTCAAAATTCGTTTAAATCAATTTTTACCGAACAACTTTTATGCTGCAAAATCACCATCAAAATCAATCGGTGAGCAATAGAACTGAAAAAGTTTACATCCGATTGACTTGAAATTTTAACTGTAGCTTCTTCATTAGATTATCTAGTAAAGTACATACGATTTTAGCGATTGATTAACAACAAAAAAAGTTATAAACAACTAAAGTCGATTTTTTTTGTCGAAAAAAAAATTTTTTTTTCAAATATTTTATTGAGACTGTTTATTTTAATTATTGAGTAGTAAAATTAAAAACTAATTACGCAAGTAATAATTTTCTAGAGGACCCCGAAAATTTAACTACCTAGGGGGCCACAAATGTTTAATCCGACATAGATTAGACCCCACGGCTGCTTAAAGGGGTAGGTATTCTAGTTTAGAGGTATGAATTTCGGGCGGTTTTTGAAGCTCTGTACAAACGAAACAAAAAATATTTTTACTATCAATTTTGTTATCATTTATTTATTGATATTTTAAGATTGCATAAAAATTAACCGAAAAAACCCTCAAAATTCACAAAGTTATGCTGGCAAAGTGGGAGGTCCAAAAAAAAGGGTGTTCTAATGTTCGAATGTACCGATTTATTTGAAATTTGGTGTGAATGTTCTTTATCGATGCCGTTATAGCATGAACCGTGGAAAAGTAAAACAATTTTTTTTTCACGAAATGGCGGCCGTTAAAATATTTTTTTTTACTTTATCATACAAAATATAAAAAAGTATTGTTATCGTGCAGAAAAAGAAATTTGAGATTGATTTTGATGAATTTAGGCATATTGGGGTTCCAGAAGCGGAAAATCATCATTTCCAAAAAATGTCTGTAATCTGTATGTGTGTGTGTGTATGTGGTCAAATTTACCTCAACCTCTACTTCAAAACGTAATAGGAATTTTTTAACAAAATTTCGTATTTAGTATTACTGATATATTGGGACTTAGAACTGATTAGATTTTGGTTAAAATCGGTACACGGAAACGCAAAAAAAAATATTTGGCAAATTAAAAAAATTATATTTTTCTTTTTCTCAAATTTTAGTATTTTATTAAATTCTTCTCTATAATAATAATAATAATATTAAAAAAGTATTAATCAATAATCGTGTAAATATTCTATTTTTGTAATTATTCTTTTTTCAAATGTAAAAAACACTTTTTTCTTAATTTTCAAATTTTAGTTTTTTATTATACAGTAATACTTCTCTATAACAAGATTTTTGCTATAAACAGTCAGTTTAACATGTAAACAAAAGTCAAAGGACTAAATTTTTACTCGTTATAGCCGATTCTTCGTTATTACGGGACTCGTTATAGAGGGGTTCTACTGTATTTTCCTCCATAATAATAAGTATGATAAAGTTATGGGCATGGCCACATCCGATTTTTTTTACATGTTTTAATTAACAATTCCGAATTTTTTAAAAATAGTAAAATTAAAAATTTTGATCTGAGCGTGGTTGAGGCGATAGAGGAATATATAAAAAACATTCACACCAAATTTCAAATAAATCGCTTCATTAGAACTTGAGATATCATATCACAAATGATAAAAAAATGTATAGTAAAACTATTTTTTTTCCTTTGTACAGAGCTTCAAAAACCGCCTTAAATTTATGCTTCTAGACAGAATACCCCCTTAAACCAGATAGGAAATTCTGTGCGGTTAGTTACAGCAAAAACTACTCTGGATAACATCTTAACTGTGAGACATTTTCCCGACATGTTTTGTATTAAATTTTTCCGAAAATTGTAAAACATCGAAATTTTAAAACACTAATGCCCGTATTCACCAACTACAAATAGCACTATTTGTCGAATAAAATGACATTATTACAATGCAAAACAATGCAAAAACTTGTTTTTATTCGACAAATAGTGCTATTTGTAGTTGGTGAATACGAGCATAAGAACAACATTTATAAATAAACTCATGATTGAAATAAGCACCTAAACTATAAAACGTATAGGTATTCTAAAAAATTTGGGTGGGCACTTGGTTGGGCACTCCAGTCAATAGGGACTGGACATGTGTCCACCCTGTTCCCCCCTCTGGCGCCGTCACTGTGTAATGTATAATTATTTTAATTACTATTATGGTATGGTCGTACGGTCTTCCTAAACCAAAAACAATACACGTCAACACTGTATATCTTGATTATGTATACATTGTACAGTGTTGCGTATTGCTTAATCCTAATCGCATTTTTTACAACGCTGGTCAAATGTGACCTCGTCAATGCTATCGTATTGTTTTTGGTTTTAAACAGACCATAGCTTAAAATTTAAATTTTTACTTTTTCAAATACTATGTATTATAAGATTATTATAACATAAATTATAATAATAGTGTTGTAAATCAAATACAGTGGCCGAAAAAAGTATTCGTACACCCCTATCTTAACCATGTAAATTGTACATTTTGAAGTGATTCTTTGACACATAAAAGTCGCTTTTACAACAAAACTTTTTAGACATTCTTTGTTAAGAATTTCATTGTCTTCAATTTTGTATCTATACATTTTTCAATTTTGTCGCCCCGTTTCCGACTGACAACAGCTTAAACAAGACTCCGTAAAATACAAAAAATATTATCATCTGTATCTCGGAAACGGTGTGACAAAATAGAAAAATGTATATAAACAAAAATGTAGGGAATAAAATTTGCAACAAAAATTACTTATACATTTTTCTATTTCGTTGCACCGTTTTTGAGATACAGTCTTGTTTGAGCTGTTGTCAGTCGGAAACGAGGCGACAAAATAGAAAAATGTATAGATACAAAATTGAAGACAATGAAATTCTTAACAAAAAATGTCTAAAAAGTTTTATTGTAAAAGCGATTTTTATGTGTGAAAGAATGGCTTCAAAATGTACTATTTACATGGTTAAGATAGGGGTGTACGAATACTTTTTACGGCCACTGTATATGTGTATTCATCATTTTGAACATAATAATATAGTAATCTTCAATACAACATAATATTATAATAAATTATCATTGGATAACTGCAAAAGCAAATTGGAATACTTCAGTTTTCTGCAGTCGTCATCTTGGCAAGGTTAAATCGCAGATATGTACTGTGCATGGTTTTATACGATTGCAAAATTTTTTACAACAGATGCGAAATTATAATATTATACCGAATTTATATTATGCATTTATACATATTTTAAATTAAAAATAATCAGTACGTAAATCCAATTCCTAATTATTATAACTTGTAAACTAATCTTTGAAGTTTATTCGAATTTCCTATGCTTATAGTTATAGTTTATAGTTCGAATAAGGTTTCTTCCATTTTATTATAGAACAATTTAAACGATCTTATAATATATTTAATGGAAACAATAAGAATTAGATATTAAAGTAAAGTGCAAAATTCCCACCCTTACGATTGATATAATTTTTAAAAGGCGGAGCTTATATTTCAGCTTAAACGCAATTATAGTACAATTATAAAACACGCTAATTGTCTTCTCAATTTTCGTTCTAATTCACTAACTCGGTGCATACGTTCCTTTCTTGTGAACAGTTGTACCATGTTACTGAAAAAATACAAAGCATCCGATTAGATAAAAACAATCGTTGTTTGTTCAAATATTTAGTTTTCAAGTTTTTCAAAATTAAATTTTAAGGTATATTCTTACAAGTTGTATAAATTTGGAATTAAAATTGAAAAACTTAAAAAACAAATAAACGAAAGCAATAATAGTAATTATCGATGATTACATTTTAATTTTATGTACCTATTTATCAACTTACGAATTATTTTTACAATCATGTTGATTTGATGACGATATCAGTTTAATGACGGATAAGTATTTTTACACCATAAATTCACTTATTAAATTAATAATAGGGATAAGAAAATACACAAAATTATAAAAAACATTACATTTCTCCATTTTTTGTTGCAAACATTAGTCGCCATTTTTAACACACACGTTTGACTTGTTCAACAGAGATGATTCTTGCTGTCCCCTTCCACAATTTTAATTGGGTAATTTGAATTAATACATGCAGTGCCACTTATATATTGCACGCACAAGTTTTCGACTTGAGTTCATTGTTTTTCCATAAGAGCTGCCTCTCCGTGGAACTACCCATTAACGCAACCAGACTATTTGTGAAGCTTGTTGCCTACCAACGAATTAATTAATTAATTTATACACCATAGCTTGTAAGCCCCCTCGCGTTCGTGAATTAAAGCTAGATCGACGAAACCACACCTTAAAGATTTTAGGAGATTTGTTTGGTGTATATAGTAGTCGTCAAGTAACTTGAAGTCTCATCATAATTCTAATTTCGGAGTGATGATCGAAAATGATATTTTATTTCAATCCTGGTATCGAAGTTCTCCCGAGAAAGTGCTAGCTAAAAATTACAAAAAGAAATACGGAGATTGTTTAGTAAATGGAAAATTATAATTAAATTAATACTTTTAGCACTATTTTATTTGTATATACCTATAGCTTGTATTGTTTTGAATTGCTTGTAATTTTTGGAACTTTCAGTTATATCAAATACATTAAACTAATAATACGTACAACTTCGCCAAATTGAGAGAATATTCAAAAGTGGCGCCACCTACAAGCCGAGTTGGTACTGATATTACTTAAATGCCTGCTCTTGACATAATATTATGTCACTGTCACTGTTTATAACTAAATTGAATTTGACAGAAAGCACCAAACAAATAATTTTATGCGAATTAAATTTTATGAAATGTCAATTGAAGTTGGTGCAATGTCCAATGTGCTGTGTCCAGCTGTAATCATTACAAACAACTAAGTGGATGAAGCAACTCATTTTTAGAAAGAAATTTTTTAAATTTGTGCTAAAAACTAGAAACATAAAATTACAAAAACTTTCTCACAGTAATTAAAATTGCACATTTAATTTTTCTTAGCATTCTTTTTCTAAAGTTGCGATTTTAAAGCTCATTTCAAAACGTCATTTACAACGGAAAATTGGAATTTTAGTAAAAAAATTCACAATATAGATAGCTACTCCATCTACTCAGACAATTCGTCATCAAAATGATACATGATGGCTTTAACTTTTCTCATTTGAAAGCCCAAGTTCCAACTCGTATGGTAGATGGCGCGAAAGAGCCTGATACCCAAAAAATGCATGAAAACCCACGAAGTTGTACGTATTATTAGTTTAATGTATTTGGTTATATCTTTATCACTGACGCGCATGAATGCATTAACGAGAATCTGGTTTGTCCTCCCCCCCCCCCATACTATTGCCGCCATTTGGTTTAAAATTATATAAAAATATAAAGACACCGCAATATTATCTGTTTATTCTGTTGCAAAAAGATGTCTAACTATTGTAACTCACAATATAGTGGAGCAGACTTGAATCACGACGTCTATAATTGATCTTTTCTTGTGATAAAGATAGATTTCTAATTCTTAATTGAACAACATAAATAAACTCATGCTGAATGCAATAAAAATTATTTGTTTATCAGTGGTATTTATAATTTTCATATTTTACTTTACTTAATCCATCCTTTCTGGAACATGGAGTGGATGTGTTTGTTTTCTATTGTATTATTGACCGTTCAATGCAAAAATATTATTCTTTAAAGAAATGCTGAATTTGCGGTTCAATTCAATTGGACAAACCTAACAGAATTACATTATGACGGTGGAATTCCCATTGTAATGGTCAAAATTAAGATGCACATGCCAATTACTACAAAATTTGATCACCATTACACATGGCATTACATACAGCACACAAATTTTCGATCGTTATTAAATTATTTAAATACTGATAACTGTCAGATTAACTATTAAATTTTCCAACGTATGTCATAATTTTCTACACTAGTAAAAATCCGGTGTTAAAATTAACACCAAAAGTCGTCTATATGGGTCCACTCTTTTTGGTGTAAAACTGCCATGTGGTGAATTTGGTAAAATACTGCAGTGTTACTTTTAAGAAACATTTTTCTGGTAAAAATAACCAAAATTCGTAGTAGATGTTAATAATTCTTGTGTAAACTTTTGACAAATTTTATATTACAATTTCACAAATTACTTGGTAGTTTTTGATAAATCTTGGTGTACATATTTAACTAAATATTTTGTATATTTTTGATTATATCACGTGTGAAATATTAACTAAGTTAAGTGTACCTCTTAATGCTATAATTGGGATTGGGAGAAGAGCAGTAATTATAAATATAATACACGCAAAGAAATTTCAGTTTTGAGTTTAAAAATCTCTACTTTTAAACGAGAATTAAAAGAATTGCTTTAAAAACAAAGAAAAAGCTAGTTGAATTAAAAGAAATGTAGATTTTATACTTTTAAAATTTGCTTTTGATTAAAAAAATATTATAGCTTTTAAATTGAAATTACAAATTTTAAAAGTAAAGGTCACTACTTTTAAATGATATAAAGTTATCATTAAAACAATGGTAAATTATTTCGTATGAAAAATACATTTGATTTAATGTTGAATGCTTTTATATCAATTTGGCGTACTTTGTATTTAAAAATATTAATTTAAAAATAAAAGCAATGGTTATTAAGGCGCCACTATTGTAGCATTTAATGCAGTGTCTTGAATTAGTTAAGTTTCTTCTGTTAATAATAAATATTTTTAAATGATTCAAAAAAAATTAATTAGGTAAATCATTAAACTATTTCGGTAAAAGCTTAAAATTTTAAAAATAAATCGACTTTTTAAGTAATAACCTCTTGAAATATAGCTAACTTTCAGCGCTTTTGTATTAAAATCTATATTAGATATCAAAAAATAAATTCTTTACCGAAATAGAATAAACCTTTATCTGCAGATTAAAATAAAATTGAAAATTTTTTGTTCATTAATCGAGCTATAAATTTCACGATAAAATGGACCGTTTTATGATTTTTTTCCATGCAATTGCATATATTGCAGGGGTAATGCAAGTTTTATTTCAAATGTATATTCGTTCAGACCAGTGTGAAAACGTAAACATAGTATCGAGTTACCGACGTACTGATTACATTTATAATAATAACTTTTAGCTATCTTACAAAAACTCAAGAACATGATTTATTTATATTTATATAAATTAGAATGTTTCTTCGTAAAGACATTAACCATAAAAAAACAAAAAAACCTTTTTACCAATTTTTATTTTTTATTAAATTTTTAAAAATTTTAATTTAATTTAAAATTAAAAATTTTAAAAAATTATCCCATAGATTTTTTGTGTTTAAGATACGAGGACTGAAGAGGCGGAGATAGTACTTTTGGGCAATTATACAGGGTGTCCAGTGACCGTGGAGAACCTTCGAAGTGTTGATAAACGACACTTTTCTAAGACAAATTTTTAACCTTCAAGCAGGCGCGTGTTCATTTAGAACAGCAGCGGTCGCGTGCGTTACCTTAAAGACCTATTGTAAATTTTAGGAATTCAATGCACCAAATAATTAAACAATCATTTATTATTTATAATTATAACAATTATTTTTCGGTTAAGAAACGAATTTAGTTATAAAACATTACTTAAATCTTATTAATTACAATTAAAATGATAATTTAAAAAAAACACATTTTTTTTGGATTAGGTCGCAACTTGGCAACATAAATCTTACTTATACATAAAATCAAAATTATAAAAATAAAAAAAACTGACACTAATAAAATATTCAATAATATTGAAGTAATCCATTGACAACCGATGGTCTACAACCCTAACAACCCAACCCAAGTCGGTGGGCAAGATATTTCAAAAAGTAGTGCATCAATCCTTTCCAAATTTGGTGTACTTGTTTTAGATATCAAAATCTTGTCCTTAACGAAGAGATTTTTTATTTTAATGTGTATTTTGTATTTTATGGCTTTAATGGGTGAAAAACATTGCATTTAATGTTTAAGAAAATCGATATTTTAACTTTGAACATCTGCCATTTTGTCAAAATTCAATTTTTGGGAAAATTGCTCCGTTAAGGACTAGATAAACTTATGTGTTTACTAGGTCTTTTTGAATTTTTGATTTTGAATAAACTGATTCCGCATAGAATTGCCCACCGCAAAATGCTTTTTAATAATAGGGTCGTGGAACATTGGCTGTAAATAAGTTATTTCTTAATATTTTTGTACAAAAAAAATTATGTTGTATTTCTAAAGGGTCGTTTTTAATCTAAAAAATGGTTGTGCAATAATATATATACACACTTTTCCAAAAAAAATAACAAAAAGTCGGATTTTCTTGACCTTCTAAGTGCGCATAACCCTTTAAAGCAATTTTTTGAATTTCTGATTTCAAACGACCATAGCTCCGATACTATTGCTTTTTCAGGTTTAATGAATTAGAATTTTTTTAAAGATCATTCGCTTATCTACAAATTAGGTTATAAGCTCTTATCGTCTAGAATCAACGGATTTCGAGTTATAAATTAAATGAAATAAAAAAATGTTAAAGAAATTCAGGTTTTATTTTTTTTACTTTTCTTGCAAACTCCGTATCTCTCAAACGAAACGTTTTAGAAAAAACTAACGGCTTAACCCAAACAGAGAATTTTACGAGCTATAACTTTGGTCAAATAAATTTTTTTGGGAAACCAACCGTTTTCACAGAAATTCTGAAAATAATAAACAAGGTGTAAGTAAACAAAAAATAAATTTACAAAATTGCTAAAAATCTCAATTTGATTTAAGTAGGTACCTATAGCATCGTTTGAGCAACATTGTTATAAGGCACATTAGTTTATCGTTAATTATTGTGTTAATTTATGAGGGAGGCCAATTTGAAAATTTATGAAAATAAATTTTATAAATTTAATTTTTTTTACCTACACCTTGTTCATTATTTTCAAAATTTCTGTGAAAAGGGCTGGTTACCCAAAACAATTTATTTGGCCAAAGTTGTAGCCCGTAAAATTCCCTATCCGGTTTCAGCCTCTAGTTTTTTTCTAACACGTTTCGTTTAAGAGATACGGAGTTCGCAAGAAAAGCAAAAATAATAAAAACCTGAATTTTAAAAAAAATTTTTTTCCTTAATTTATAACTCGAAATACATTGATTCTAGACGATAAGAGATTATAACTTAATTTGTAGATAAGCGAATGATCTTTAAAAAAGTTCTAATCCGTTAAGCCTACAAATCAATAATATCGGAGCTATGGTCGTTTGAAATCAGAAATTCAAAAATTTGCTTTAAAAGGAGGTACCCCCCAAGGGTTTGTACTTGGATAAAAAATTTATTTGAAAATTTGTCTTAGAAAAGTGTCCTTTATCACCACCTCGAAGGTTTTCCACGGTCACGGGAACACTCTGTATTTATAACAAGAACTTCTGAACTAAACAAGATTTATGTTGGTTTATTTATAATATTTGAAGGTCTTTTCTACACCAATTTTTGTAACACTTGCCCGCAAAAGCTGCAAATACTTAAACATGTTTATAATACCTTCTGTTACGACCAATTACCCACTCCCGCTATGAAAATAGGGCCCCTCTAAGCAATAACATTTTGGGGCCAATTTAGTTCTTCCGAATTAATTCAAAAAACTCAAATATTGTGCTTCACAAACTTTACGTGGAGTGCCCAATCAAGTTTCCATCAAAATTTTTTAGGTGCTTATTTCAATAATGTATTTTTTTGAGTATATTTCTAAATTTTATCCGTCCCTGCCTAACCCAAATATATTAGGCCCAATTTGTGCCCACCTATTTCAAAAATGCTGGTACTGTAACTGCATTAGCTAGTGCAATAGCTTTATACCTAATATTGCTGGCTTTTTTCTTAAGTAATGCTCTTCCAGTGCAGGATTTACGTATAAGCTAATCAAGCTATAGCTTAGGGTCTCCACTTTCTTGATGCCCCAAAAAATTGTCCGAGTGCCAAAAATCAAATTTGGCTCTGACATATAATATTTGGACTTATAAAGAGCCCCATATCTAAAAGCTTAGGGCCTTATCAAGTCTAAATCTGGCACTGTGCTCTTCAAATAATAATTTTAATTTTTCTTGCAGTTAAAGGTTTTATATACTTTTTGGTGAAATTTGTCGACTCTGAAGAAGAAGTACCTATTAAGCTTGTAACTTTAACATGGCATAGTTAAGAAAGGGGTTGTTAATCCCTTAAATGTTAATTTAGAGAAAAATCCAAAAATACGTAACCTACAGTCTTTTCTCTCCTACAACATATTATACAATATCTTTTTCGAAAAAATTTGATGACGTTAAGGGTGCTGATGCAGGTTTAAAACTGTTTGATAGATGGTCTGCCCCCAAAAATATTAAGTGATCGCTGCGAAAAAATTAGTATTGTGATATTAGTTATATAAATAAAGTATTTTGGCATATGTTTCATTCAAATCAAAAAAACTCTTTCTATATGAAAATTTGAAATTTTGATATTTTACCTTATTTTTGAAGGGCGATTATACTCCCTAAACCCGTGTCTCAGCAGCTAAAAAAATTAAGGACCTCTTATTAAATAAGAGGTCCAAAAAAATCCAAAAATATCTAAAAAAAATTATTCAAATCGGTGAGGGACACTTTTACTTGTCAGTTAACCATTTGAATTTGGGTTAACTCATTATTTGACTCGTGAAAAACTGGGCCTAAACGTACTTTTTCTCGTAATTTTTAAAAGAACGTAAAAAAGAACCATCAGCCAGTTCCTATTTTATAATATGCATTATAGATAATGAGTCGAGTTTATACAAATAATATCTAATCATGAAACTGATATTTTGTTTATAAACTTAGGTGAGATAAGGAACAAATCTCTATCCACAAGAAAGTTCTGCTAGTACACGTCAGTATAATTGTACAACACGTCATCAATTACCTTTATATACGTCTATCTTTTCTTGAACTTTGCCGCTTTCACCAACAATATTTTACAAAACAGCAATAGTAGCGCCTTAAGTTATTAAATGACGTAAACAAAGTCTTGCAAGTTCTTGGGGATTAACTTACACCTATGTTAGGCGCCTATTGGTACCATGGAATCGGCAAACTGTGTATAGTTAGCTAAAATTTGTAACGTCTTTTCATCATTCGTTTACTTGGGTTCATTGAATGTAAGTACAATTTATAAAATTAAATGATGTGTAAGTAACGAATAACAAATAATTATTTTTTAGTTTGGAGAATGTGGTAACACTACATTAACAAATTCTACAAACATTGGCAATTTGATTGATTCAGTCTAATCTACGATTGCAAGTGGAAATAAAAATAAATCTCTGAATATTGTAATTATATTATAAATAATTATGGCTGAATTACTTATTTGGATAGTTAATTTTAGGATGTGAAAGAAATACTTAATGGGGATCATTCGGGAAAACTATTATTATCGAAGAAAAAATTAAGCACCGAAGACAGATTAAAAATAAGCAGAATTGTAATCGACTTCTTAACCAGTCATGAGAAAATTTTAAGTAAAAGAGGTTTTTTAAATATAAGTACGCAAATTTGTACAAATTTCCCGGATGAAAATTTGGTAAGTTTAAAATTCTGATTTTTTAGAGTACATCCGGTCGAGTTGGGTGGTATTAATTTGGGTGATATCGAAGCTGGCATTGTAAGAAATTACAGAAATATGGTCATCTAACTTTATATGCCCATCTCGTCCGGAATTATCTTATATTATTTTACTCCATTCTAATATTTTCATAATTTTTTTAAGGATTACTATTACACGGAAGGATGTAAAAACAAAAGGCAAAGTGGGACACTCTATTTTAGATACATAAATAATGGGTATAAGCAGAAAAAAAGAAAAGCTGAAAGTACATCTTTTGCAAGTACATCCATTGAATGTGAAGGTTCAATATTTTGTTTATAATTTTCGAATATTATTTCGTATATTATAAATTATAATAGATAATATTTGTAAATAAATATTTGAAGAAAAATAACATATTATGTTTTTGAATTAAAAATTATACATTTAAACAAAACGCATAGTGATTTTAAAACAAAAATAAAAAAATTTAAGTTGAAAGTAAACGCTTTTGTTTTAATATTCAAATCAAAAGTATTTGCTTTTAAAGTAAAATTTTATGTATTTAAAATAATTTAAATATTATACCATTAAAGTAAAAGCAATTTACTTTTATTTTATCAATTAAAAACCATGGTACTTTTAAAATTAATGAGATTGCTTTCGACGCATTTTTAAAAGTAAAAGTTTTAATTTAACCCGCAATTTTTTTGATATTAAAGCAAAATTTTTTTGCGTGTACCTATATCAAAAACAATTTATTATAAAAGTACACAAAAAGTAATACAAAAACAAAGAAATTCTTAGAAAAAACTTCAAGAAATTATTATAAATACCGAATCCTATGGTCTTCGATGAGTGTCCAAAAATACATAGGTATATAAAATGGTCATCTATCTCGATACCATTGTGGTCTGTTTTGAATAAATCATATTCACAGAGAATCACCTAGAGTCACATAGGAAATTAATTTTAATTCAATACATTTTTGCTGTAACAAAACAAAAATTAAATATAAATTATAATGTGAACCAACCTGTTTCGATTACCAATTTGTAGGTTATTCGATGATGCAGTCGATGATTGGTTTCTTAAAATGGAGCACCAATAATTCGCAAATTCTTTGTATTTTAAAATTATTGGTAATAATTGTACTTGTTCCAATAATCCTGCCATTATAAGTTATAACTCACAACACAATTTTACTTAAGGTTGATCGGTAGACAATTACGCAAAACTTTTCCGCTGTGGGGAGCCACAGATCTAATTGTTTAAAAGTTGTATTCCCCTCAAATGACTGGAAACCTTCCACATTGCTTTCAAGCGTGGGCAATCGTTATCAAACGAGAAACAGATTAATGTAGTATTATATTACTTACTTATACAAGTTCTTGACTTTCATTTAAAAAAAATACAATTTTGCACTAGGCACACTTTATTTACTAGGTATATGAATTTATTACAGTTTTATTTAAATTTTTTTTAACATTTTCATTTAATTTGACATCGAGGAAAGTTTTCCAATTTTAGACATTATAGGTTTAGAAAAACACAGTGTTAAGTTTTTTAAGATGACTCAGTAATCGGATAGTTATTGGTTAGTTGGGTCTTATCCATTTTATGCCCAAAATACTTATTAGCAAAACTACACTAGAAAAATGTTGTCTAACTAAAATTTTCAATATTCCACCAATAGAATAAAATTTATAAATGGTAGACAGGACCGTCGCGAGCTTCGTCGGACCCCGTGACAAGACTTTTCGTGGACCCCTGTCCTGTTTTTTAAGAAGAACTACGCACGAAACCGGACACGGTCAACTCGGCGACGGTCACCTCGGCGATCAGTCAACTCGGTGACAGTCATCTCGGCGACCGGTTAACTCAGCGATGATTCCGAAAGAAGATCATTTTTATTCTTTTTAGGCTTCTATACAACGTATAGGAAGAAGCCTTATGATCTGTTTCCGTGTCTGTCTGTCTGTCCGCATGATTCAAAAGGAAAACTTGCTAGCGTTTTCCTTATATATAAAAAATTTGCCGTTGGTATCTACCTAATTAGAAGATTAAAGCATTAAAAATTCTAAATAATTTAATTTATCAAAAAAGTAGATGTATAGAAGCCTAAGAACTGTCGCAAAAGCGAGTTCCTCCTTGTTCCAAACAAAATCCATTTATAGTCCAAAAAAAGAAAGAGTTAACCGTAGAAGCAGATTGGTATGAATTTATACTCCCGGGCCAATATACCATTTTTAAGTCAAGAGGCTTAGTAATGCAAATTCACCCGTTTTACCGCGCCAAACTTACTTTTTGATAAGTTCTTTAGTATTCTGCCTACACAGGGGTTCTTGAGGTCTCTAATTAATTAATACTAAAAAACTTATCAAAAAGTAAGTTTGGCGCGGTAAAACGGGTGAATTTGCAAGACTTAATCACTTGGCTTAAAAATGGTATATCTTCATTATAAAAATTTGTAGAACAATTTTGAAAAACGGATTTTACAGTTAAGTAGTAGTACTATGCGATGCATTTTTAAAAATATTTGAAAATTGAAACAAAAAAATGAGGTTCCCTGAAAAAAATCATGAAAATAGTTGAAATAGCCATTCTTTGACCATTTAAGCTACAATTTCAAAAAAACCTGACGTGATGGAGCAATTTCAAAGTCAGATTCGTTTTCAACGCAAAAAAATCTATTAGAATAAACCCCGCCCATTTTTGAAGCTGTACCATGTAACACTGTGTAATTATTACAAGAGGATTGACAACAATAACTATAGAATAAAGTTAAGAAGAAGATTTAAAACAAGGAGCAAAACACAAGAATCATTGAAAAGATACTATTATAACCAACATTTTGAATACTTTTGAAATAAAACAATAACGATTTAACATAATATATTATATCCAACTTATGCTCATACCTATAGTCGATACTTCGCTCGATCTCAGACTTAAGTACAAAATTGACCAATCAAAACTAACAACTTCGTACTTAAGTCGTGCTCAAGTTTTGCTGGAACCAAGCATCGACTATAGGTACGGGCATTAGAAATCTATTTGAATAATAATTGATTTAACCAACTCGGTCGCCGAGTTGGCCGTCGCCGAGTTAACCTGTCGCCGAGATGACCGTCGCCGCAGTTAATCGATCGCCGAGGTGACCGTCGCCGAGTTGTCGCGTACCGACTTTGAATTTGGTTTATCTCACCGAAAAAATTTTGTTGTAAATTTGAGCTTTCATTTTCATTATTTTCACCACTAGAGACCACTAGTCATACGTCCAAAAAGTTTGACGCCATTGACGCAGAAATGCCGAAGAAAATCGAGGGAGAATGCCTTTTTTTAAGTTTTCGCAAAAAAGTACCTTATCTTTTTTTTTCATGTTAAATTCCTGATTTTTATCAAATGGTTCCATATGCTGTCAGGTTCTGTAAGGGCAGTATTCTTACACACCAAATATGATTGAGATCCCTTCAGTACTTCATGAGTTATTCATTCTTGAGGTTTAAACGTTGACAGCTTGTAATTTTTGACAGATGGCAGATAGTAAGTTAATTTAACCTATTCTGGATAAAGCTTTTCAAGGTCTTTAAAATAACTTATATCACAAGACAAAATTGTCCTTAAAATCTTGTGTTATTTTCTTGTAGTGGCACTCCTGATTGTAGTATCGCGACGAAAACCTGATTTTCACCTTTCTATCATAAACCCTACTACCATACCAAATTTGGTCCTGATTGGTTGGACGGTTCAGGAATAAAGCGAGAAACAAAATTTGACGACCGACAGACCGACCGATACACAATTTATTTTTATTTTTTGCAAATCTTTACGTTTCTGAACACGGTCATCTCGTAAATGTAAAAAAAATAAATTGAAATTTTGTTGGATTACCATACCTCCAATTTCTTTTGATTGGAGGTAAAAATATTATTAGAAATAAATATTATTGTAATAATAATATCAACACACAGAAATAGATAATTAAAATTACGTAGTAGTAGCAAAGATTATTGGTGTTACTTTTTTTGTTAGCTGAAGATGTTGCTTCTGAGGTAGCTTTACGTTACTTTTTGGAAACCTATGTATGTATTGTTGGAGTAGTTATCTTCTGATAGATTTCACTATAATATCGAAAATCCACTTTTATACTTTTTTGAAAATTTTAAGAATTTAATAGAAAATTTCAGGGGAAAGTAAGCCTCACTTACCTCCTCAGATGAGCCGCCACTGCTTGGAACGCTTATTTCTTTTTGGCGCCACGACAAAAAACGTCTGCACTTTAGAATTTTGAAATAATAAAAAATAAGGCATTATAAAATATCTAAGAGTCTAATAATTATTATAAGATAATAATTGTCAAATAATTATTTTCGTCCATATTTTTGGACCAAAAGATCCAAAATCTCGAACAAGAAAAATAATAGATAATAAATAATAATAATTTATTATGACTCCATATACTTTACAAGCATACTTGATACTAACTACAGAAACTTTTTATGAAGTGCATTATCCATTATCATGTGCAAATTTCCCCTATTTTCACATGCATTCAACGTGCATTTTAATACGGTGGGAGTACTTAAACGAAGATAGAAAAAGTAGAAATAGAAGATGTTAAGACATTATTAGACGATTTGTAGTTTCCTGTTGTTATTAAAAAATATTTTTTAAAAATTTTTAGCAGATATTTAAGTTGAAGGTTCAATCTATGCGTTGATATAAATTTTAATGATTTTATACAATGGTAAGCTTGAATAATATGTATAATCTTATATTTACTGAATATATCACGTTTTTACTCAAATTAAACAATTTTTTACAAGAATATGATGATACTAGTCAAAATAAAAATTATATAGTGTCAAAGTAAAATAAGAATTCTTGAACTTAGTGAAAACCGCATATTTGTATCTTTTCTAGATTTTGCATGAAACCACAAATTAAATTCATACTTTAATTGGAAATTGCGGGTAAACTAATTTTTTTACAACTTTTATTTTTTAGTAAAAGTCACTTAAAATAAGTTATTCTATAAGAGTATAATTATAAAATCAGCATATTACTAATTTTCTAAACCCTACTGAACAGCCTTAAGGAGTGGTTATGTCGATCTAGCTTTAATTCACGAACGCGAGGGGGCTTACAAGCTATGGTGAATAAATTAATTAATTAATTCGTTGGTAGGCAACAAGCTTCACAAATAGTCTGGTTGCATTAATGGGTAATTCAATAGCAAACTTACAGGAATCTACTTTTAAAACCTACGTTTAAGCTGAAATATAAGCTCCGCCTTTTAAAAATTATATCAATCGTAAGGGTGGGAATTTTGCACTTTACTTTAATATCTAATTCTTATTGTTTCCATTAAATATATTATAAGATCGTTTAAATTGTTTTATAATAAAATGGAAGAAACCTTATTCGAACTATAAACTATATCTATAAGCATAGGAAATTCGAATAAACTTCAAAGATTAGTTTACGAGTTATAATAATTAGGAATTGGATTTACGTACTGATTATTTTTAATTTAAAATATGTATAAATGCATAATATAAATTCGGTATAATATTATAATTTCGCATCTGTTGTAAAAAAATTTGCAATCGTATAAAACCATGCACAGTGCATATCTGCGATTTAACCTTGCAAGATAACGAATGCAGAAAACTGAAGTATTCCAATTTGCTTTTGCAGTTATCCAACGATAATTTATTATAATATTATGTTGTACTAGCTGACCCGGCGAACTTCGTATCGCCTCAGAACTTGAACCATATAAATTATTTGTAAAATTCTAGAACATCGTACCGCCTCAGAATTAATATACCAAGTGACTCGGCGAACGTTCTGCCATATAAATTATAGCTGGATACCCGGCTTCGCCCGGGGTCTCTTTAAAAATAAAATACTTTGCATTAGTCTACGTACTCGAACGTTTTCCAATCTTGCTTTCCGTTACTCGTTTGTTTCATACGAACGGACTTCAGCAATGCGTACACACAACAAAACAGTAATTTTGGTTTTTCTTTTGTCTATCTATATATAGTTATGGATCTGTTGATCCGATGTGTTATGTTTATTATGTTATAGTTTATTATGTTATCCAAGTCTTTACGTTGGTTCCATTTAGGTATATTCCATTAGGTTATCCAAGTCTTTAGGTTGGTCCTGTTCTGGTATACTCTATAAGGTTCGAGGTTCTAGGTTGCTAAACCCTAAGTATTATTTTACTTATATAGATAATTATAAAGATATCGGATTATCAGATTATCTCTAAATTATCTATAACACGATGAATAGGCACTATTTGCCACATATTTTATTAAAGTTTGTTGAAAGCCGTTCTAAAGTAGCCTATCTTCTTCGCAGCATCGTAATTAGCTTATACACCAAATTTCATAAAGATTGGTCAAGCGGTCTAGGAGTCTATAAGGAACATACATACATACATACATCCATTTTTATATATATAGATTGAAGATTACTATATTATTATGTTCAAAATGATGAATACACATATACAGTGGCCGTAAAAAGTATTCGTACACCCCTATCTTAACCATGTAAATAGTACATTTTGAAGCCATTGTTTCACACATAAAAGTCGCTTTTACAATAAAACTTTTTAGACATTTTTTGTTAAGAATTTCATTGCCTTCAATTTTGTATCTATACATTTTTCTATTTTGTCACCCCGTTTCCGACTGACAACAGCTTAAACAAGACTCTGTAAAATACAAAAAATATTGTCACCTGTATCTCAAAAACGGTGCAACGAAATAGAAAAATGTATAAGTAATTTTTGTTGCAAATTTTATTCCCTACATTTTTGTTTATATACATTTTTCTATTTTGTCACACCGTTTCCGAGATACAGATGATAATATTTTTTGTATTTTACGGAGTCTTGTTTAAGCTGTTGTCAGTCGGAAACGGGGCGACAAAATTGAAAAATGTATAGATACAAAATTGAAGACAATAAAATTCTTAACAAAAAATGTCTAAAAAGTTTTGTTGTAAAAGCGACTTTTATGTGTGAAAGAATGGCTTCAAAATGTACAATTTACATGGTTAAGATAGGGGTGTACGAATACTTTTTACGGCCACTGTATTTGATTTACAACACTATTATTATAATTTATGTTATAATAATCTTATAATACATATAGTATTTGAAAAAGTAAAAATTTAAATTTTAAGCTATGGTCTGTTTAAAGCCAAAAACAATACGATAGCATTGACGAGGTCACATTAGACCAGCGTTGTAAAAAATGCGATTAGGATTAAGCAATACGCAACACTGTACAATGTATACATAATCAAGATATACAGTGTTGACGTGTATTGTTTTTGGTTTAGGAAGACCGTACGACCAAACCATAATAGTAATTAAAATAATTATACATTACACAGTGACGGCGCCAGAGGGGGGAACAGGGTGGACACATGCCCAATCCCTATTGACTGGAGTGCCCAACCAAGTGCCCACCCAAATTTTTTAGAATACCTATACGTTTTATATTTTCGCCTCAACCACGCTCAGATCAAATATTTTAATTTTACTATTTTTAAAAAATTCGGAATTGTTAATTAAAACATGTAAAAAAATCGGATGTGGCCATGCCCATAACTTTATCATACTTATTATTATGGTGCAAAATACAGTAGAACCCCTCTATAACGAGTCCGGTTATAACGAAGAATCGGCTATAACGAGTAAAAATTTAGTCCTTTGACTTTTGTTTACATGTTAAACTGACTGTTTATAGCAAAAATCTTGTTATAGAGAAGTTTTACTGTATAATAAAAAAATAAAATTTGAAAATTAAGAAAAAAGTTTTTTTTACATTTGAAAAAAGAATAATTACAAAAATTGGATATTTACACGATTATTGATTAATACTTTTTTAATATTATTATTATAGAGAAGAATTTAATAAAAATCTAAAATTTGAGAAAAAGAAAAATATAATTTTTTTAATTTGCCAAATATTTTTTTTGCGTTTCCGTGTACCGATTTTAACCAAAATCTAATCAGTTCTAAGTCCCAATATATCAGTAATACTAAATACGAAATTTTGTTAAAAAATTCCTATTACGTTTTGAAGTAGAGGTTGAGGTAAATTTGACCACATACACACACACATACAGATTACAGACATTTTTTGGAAATGATGATTTTCCGCTTCTGGAACCCCAATATGCCTAAATTCATCAAAATCAATCTCAAATTTCTTTTTCTGCACGATAACAATACTTTTTCATATTTTGTATGATAAAGTAAAAAAAAAAATTTTTAACGGCCGCCATTTCGTGAAAAAAAAATTGTTTTACTTTTCCACGGTTCATGCTATAACGGCATCGATAAAGAACATTCACACCAAATTTCAAATAAATCGGTACATTCGAACATTAGAACATCCTTTTTTTTGGACCTCCCACTTTGCCAGCTCATAACTTTGTGAATTTTGAGGGTTTTCTCGGTTAATTTTTATGCAATCTTAAAATATCCATAAATAAATGATAAAAAAATTGATAGTAAAAATATTTTTTGTTTCGTTTGTACAAAGCTTCAAAAACCGCCCGAAATTCATGCCTCTAAACTAGAATACCTACCCCTTTAAGCAGCCGTGGGGTCTAATCTGTCGGATTAAACATTTGTGGCCCCCTAGGTAGTTAAATTTTCGGGGTCCTCTAGAAAAGTATTACTTGCGTAATTAGTTTTTAATTTTACTACTCAATAATTAAAATAAACAGTCTCAATAAAATATTTGAAAAAAACATTTTTTGTTGTTAATCAATCGCTAAAATCGTATGTACTTCACTAGATAATCTAATGAAAAAGCTACAGTTAAAATTTCAAGTCAATCGGATGTAAACTTTTTCAGTTCTACTGCTCACCGATTGATTTTGATAGTGATTTTGCAGCATAAAAGTTGTTCGGTTAAAATTGATTTTAACGAATTTTGAGTTTAGATCAGTACTTGGGCGTTGTAGATTTTGATTCTATGATAGTTTTAGCATGATTTAAGCCAATACAAAAAAATTGGAAAAAAAAATAAAAATTTGGTGGACATTACCCCTTAATTATTTTTATTTAGGACTAGTAAGATAAAAAAAATTACATGATATTTGCCGAGACCCATTTCACCCCCATGTGAGAGTGGGTGAGATTCGGCTTGACCCCCCCCCCCCTAATATTTTTATATTTACTACTATGTACTTTAAAACACAGATTCTTGATAAACTTTAAAATGAAAATTTATAATTAAAATAAATATATTTTTCCGTTTTCACGAGGCTCCTAAAATTAACGAGGCCCCTAGGCAGCCGCCTTAATATCTGTAATAGTGTAATCCGGCACTGGGTCTAATCATGTTTAATGCTGTACGTGTAACCATGTTTAACCATTTTCGAAAGAGAAAGAAGCTGATTGTTCAGAAGTGTATTGAAGGGTTTTACTCTTTTGTTAGTACAATAATTCAATACTGAAGAAAATAAAAATTTGAATATTTTTATAATAATATTATATTATTTATTTTGATTATAGAAAATTACATTCATTTATTACCTACACTTATATTGTATGCTATTTTAATCGAATTAAAATTATGCGAATTTATATTATTTAATAAAATATTTTTGTATTCATCTAAAAAGTAAATATAGGTATTAAAACATTGGTGGTAGATTTGAAACGAAACGCAAATCCCCACCACAAAATATTTTTGTGTTGATAAGATAAGATAAGACGGGAGAACATTTAAAATATTTCTAGCATTGTAACTCAAAATATATATGAGTTACAAATTATCATTTCGATTTATTTGGGCGACTGTATAAAACAGGCAACTGTAAATTTGCTTTAAATTGAACACAACACGTACCCATCTTTGTGATAATGACTGAACTATAATGATTCATTTCATCTCAAATTATTCCCGCCTGATTTTAATTGAACAATTATATGCAATTTCATTTATAATGTGTTATAGATGAAATAAATTTTCAAAAAATGTCTTTATGAATTCTTTTAGACGTGTACATTATTTATATAAGTAAAATGTTATTAATTGATAATTACAAATATGGTATTTAAACACAATGAATTCTAAATTACACAGATTGCAAAAAAAAATATTTTACGACAGTCCTTAATTTATCGTTAATATAATTTCAAAATTTGAAGAAAATCCATTCAGCCGTTTTTTAATGCAAGGTGCTTTACTATTTTTTTTTGCACCTGGCCAATTTTTTTTTTTTTTTAATTGATAATTCTTTGTTAGTAATTATTTAATCTATTTTAATTTTTGTTAAAAAAATTGCAAATGGGGTATTTAAACACAATTAATTCTAAATTAGACAAATTGCAAAAAAAAATTATTTTACAACAGTCGTTAATTTATCGTTAATATAATTTCAAAATTTGAAGAAAATCTATTCAGCCGTTTTTGAATGCAAGCTGGTTATACAAGAGCGCATCGCAATATCCTAGCCTTAAGCGCATCAATGTGAAACTTATGAAACTTATGAAGCTACTGCAATGATTTGTATAAGATAATTGCGCGCTCATATCTCATACTTGGTGAAACTTACACCAATTTGTAGTAAAATCTTGTCGCAACTTGGTAAATTTACAGAAGTTACAATTTTCAAGTGTTCATTTTTCTGAATTAACACAAATGCTTGTAAATAAAACTACCAAAATAAGATCAACACTAAATGTAGTAGATTGGAAGTGTTTTGGTTCAAGTTTACCACCACTTTTGAGTCACTTGATGGAAATATTAATTTTAACCAAAAATATTGTAAATATTAACACCAAAATATTTTACCAACAACATTTGGTTAATTATAATAGCAAATTTTTACTAGTGTACAAGCCATCTAACAAATTTTCACAAAAAATAGATAAATTAAAATTTCAGTTAATATTTTATGTAATTTTCTTACTTTTACATTTAGCTCAATTATCTTCTCACCAATATGCTTTATGCTTTATTAGCACACAAAATTTGAAGAAAATCGGTAGTACATTTCCGGAGATGTGATGACATTTTCATTTTTTAAGTTAATTTTATTGTGGTAGCCCTGGCAAAGATTTCTCTGCCAAAACCTTATTTTCACCACTAGAGCCCACCAGACACACGTCCAAAAAGTTTGATTGCTACCGACGCAGAAATGCCGAAGAAAATCGAGGGACAAGGACTTTTTGCAACATTTTGAAAAAAAACGTAATCTTTTTTTTCATGTTGAATTACTGATTTTTATCAAATAGTTTTATATGCTGCCAAGTCCTAGGGGGTCACTGTTCCTACATTCAAAATTTGGTCGAGATCCCTTCAGTACTTGATGAGTTATTCACTCTTGAAGTTTCAACTTTGACAGCTTGTAATTTTTGACAGATGAGAGATAGAAAGTTAATTTTACCTATTCTGGATAAAGCTTTTTAAGGACTTTAAAATAACCTATCTAGCAAGACTAAATCGTTTTTAAAAATCTTGTGTCTTTTTCTTGTAGTGGCACTCCCGATTGACAGATCGCGACGAAAACCTTATTTTCACCTTTCTACCGTGAACCCTACTACCATAGTAAATTTGGTCGTGATTGGTTGAACGGTTCAGGAATAAAGCGAGAGACAAAATATGACGACAGACAGACCCACCGACAGACCGACACAGAAATTTTCTTTTTATTTTTTGCAAATCTTGACGTTTCTGAACACGGTGATCTCGAAAATGTTTTAAAAAAAATTTGAAATTTTTTTTCGATTACCTTACCGCCAAAAAAATATTTTTTTTTTGATTGGAGGTAATATTTAAATCAAAAAATAAAAATGGAAAAATTCAATCAAAAATATAGTGACTTACTGCTTAATTCTTCTAAATATATCTGTAAATTCGTCTTGAAATAATAGTTTTTCTTAACAATAATTTAAAAATGAAGTTCACTATGAACACAAAACAAAAATAAAAAATTAGAGAAATTATCCCGACCGGATAACCACTAGTTGAAAGTCGCTGATTTTTACAGAAGTTTCATAACTGTAAATGTTATGATAAATTATAATAATATGCAAGATACAGAGGGCTTATTGTTTTAAGTTAAGAAGTTGTCACTATTGTTGTCATTAAATTACATTTGTTCAATTATAATAATTGGTGTTTCTAAAATACAGGATAGGATTTTATAATTAATAAAAAATAGTTTTAATTGAGTTTTGATTTAAATAAAATCTGACTCCGTATTTAAAGATTAATGTGTAAAAAAATAATAATATATAAAATTTAAAGACGAAAACAAAAAAAAAGGGGGCGGTTTACTACAACTCATTAACGCCCGGATTCATAGACGATGCCTTACTTATACTTAAAACGTTACTTACGCAAGAGTCCCTTACTATTTGAGTAACAAATATTTGTCAGTGCATTTCATAGTCGCTACTTCTCGGAAAAGTAATACTTATTGTTTCGTGTCGTGTCGAGCACGGATATCTGGTAACTTTTATTATTTCGTGTAGTTTCGTGTCAATTTTGTTCGGATTTGTACCTAACCTAACAATTTGTGTTACCTATGT
Organism: Cantharis nigra; assembly: GCA_958510845.1. Taxonomy (NCBI): domain Eukaryota; kingdom Metazoa; phylum Arthropoda; class Insecta; order Coleoptera; family Cantharidae; genus Cantharis; species Cantharis nigra. Next base: position 49,130,315 of record OY294028.1, read on the forward strand.
AAAAATTTGTTACCTTAAAAACTTCCTTACTTGGATTTTTCAAAGTGTCCCCGCCCCCTAAGTATCGATTATGCGTCTATGAAATACGAATTCCATGCTTACTACTCAATACTTGATACTTGTTAGTTGACTATGAATCCGGGCGTAAATATCGTAAATGTAATTACAGTAGAACCCCCATCATTCGACATAAACAGGACCCATTTCCTGTCCACACTGGCGTACCTAGGGGGGGGCGGTAGGGGCGGACCGCCCCGGGCGGCACATTTTTAGGGGCGGCATTTTGCGGCATGTACAAAAATATTTTTATAAAAATTTAAAAAAATGTAGAAAAAAATATTTCAAAAAAATAATTTTTTTTTAAACATTTTTATTTTTTTTGAATAATATAAGAATCAATGATTATAATAATTATTAAAAAAGCCAGTTACCTATTTACACTGTATAATATACATCGACTTAGTTTAACCAATCAGGTAAAGATAACATGGTATTTTATAACATTAGTAATGTTGGTACTATATTACTGCATCAATACTATATAAGGAGGATTGTATTAGGTGTTTAAACAAAATAATTATATAAAAAAATAGAAATACTGCATTAATCGAAAATTAAATAGAATTAAATCATGAAACGAACAAAGGAAAGCGGAGCTTCATTTAGAAAGAAAAAGAAAGCTAGAGAGGAAATCCAGAATAGTAACGCTGGAGCTCTACTGAAATACGTTTCTGTATCTCGTGAAAAAACTTCTTCTAATGTTGTTGAAGAGGAAGAACATGTCTCAAATACTGGCGAAGAAGATGGATTACTGAAAGACTCCTCTGTATTTGGTAATGAAACTTCATCGAATGTTGAAAAAGAAGAAATACCAGCTTCAAGTACTGGCGAAGAAGTAGATGTTTCATCATGTTCTGATGAAGAGTGTTCTGAGCAACCTATATCCTCATCCTGTACTTCCTTGAAAGATATTGGACTATGGCCTAGCAGCATTGAAGACAAAACAAGAGTCTTTCTAGTATGTCAAGGCCCGTTTGAAATCCAAAATTTAGATTCCGATTTCAGTGAAGGAGTAGTTCGTCCTGGTAAGGTAGCCAAGGGCGAAATTAGAAAACTTACTCGCGACTGGTTTTTTCAAACTATGTCAAATGGTGAAAAGATGTTAAGATCGTGGATGGTGTACTCTCCATCGAATAAAAGTATTTACTGCTTTTGCTGTAAACTTTTCTCAAATAACTGTCAATCAAGTTTTAACTCGGAAAATGGATTTACAAAGTGGTGGAAACTGAATCCTAAAATATCTCAACACGAATCGAGTCAACAACATATTCAATCATTTACCAAATGGAAGGAATTCGAAATCAGACTTGGACATGGCGCAACTATTGACAGATTAGAACAACAAAATATTGAAAAGGAAACAACAAACTGGAGGGAAATTCTAAAACGAATACTTGACATAATTAGATTCTTGGCAAAACAAAATTTGGCGTTCCGAGGTCACCGTGAAGGAGTTCATCAGGAAGACATTAATTCAATAGAAAATAGAGGAAACTTTTTGGAGCTCGTTGACTTGATGGCTAAATACGACCCAGTATTATGTGAGCATGTACTAAAAATTAAGATGGGGAATAAATATAGTACCACTTACTTGTCACCAAAGATTCAGAACGAATTCATAGATCTATTAGGAAACAAAGTGAGAAAAACAATAGTTGACCAAATAAAGCAAGCTAAATATTTTTGTATGATGTTTGACAGCACTCCAGATGTTTCTCACAAAGATCAAACCAGTCAAATTATTAGATATGTCGTTATTGACGGAAGAGACGTGAAAGTTGTAGAATCGTTTATTGATTTTATAGAAACTAAAGGGAAGACTGCTGAAGAAACCACAAATATGATTCTATCGAAATTAGAAAATGACGGATTAGATATACAAAATTGCAGAGGCCAGGCTTACGATAATGCAGCGGTAATGGCAGGAAAGCTGTCTGGTGTTCAAAGTCGCATTAAACAAAAAAATCCAAATGCAGAATTTGTAGCGTGTACAAATCATTCTTTAAACTTGGCATGTATACATGCAGCTTCTACTGCTGTAAATTCCATAACATTTTTTGGGACCATCGAACGGTTGTATTCATTTTTTTCGTCTTCTACTCATCGATGGGCTATTTTACTATCTGTTACTGGTCAAGGTATTAAGCGAAGTGTAGAAACTCGTTGGAGTTCAAGAGGAGAAGCGGTGAGTATTGTAAAAAAACATTTCTTAAACATTTTAAATACTTTGGAACAATTGACATCTCAAGAAGAAAATATTAAAACCAGATCAGACGCTGGAATATTATCCCAAGCAATGGAATCCTTTGCTTTTCTGTGCTACCTCAATTTATGGGAACCCGTCCTTGTGGAAATTAACGACACGCAACAATACTTGCAAACCAAGGGGTTAAATATCTATCAATGTACTTTAAAACTGAATTCTTTAAAATTGTATTTCAATGGACAAAGGGACACGTTAGTGCAAAACGCAGTTACAACAAGCAAACAAATTTGTGAAGAGTTGGGAATATCCACTGAGCGTCGAGTTAGAAAGAAAAAAATGATGAGTGGTGAAAATTCGCGAGACGTGGGACTATGTCTAGAAGAAGAAATACGAAGAGAAATGTTTTCGTCATTGGATCGAGTTATCCAGGAAATAACGGTGCGTTTTGAGCAACTCCATGTCCTTGCAGAGAAGTATTCGTGTTTAATATCATCAAATCTTTTGAACGACAATTTTGAATGTCAAATGAATCACTTTGTTGACATTTACGAAGAACAGTTCCATATTGAAAGAAAAAGAATTCAGAATTTTATGTCTGTACCTGGTCTACAAGAAGAAACAAAACTTTGGGAAAACGAGCAAGGGCCTCTTGAGCTATTAATTTTTATTCAAAAGTATAGGTTGGAAAACTGTGTTCCCAACATAGTAATATTGTTAAGAATTTTTTTAACAATAGCCATCAGTGTCGCTAGTTGTGAACGGAGCTTTTCCAAATTAAAATTAATTAAAAATTATCTTCGTTCCACAATGAGTGATTCGAGATTGCGAAATTTAGCAATACTTTCAATAGAAAAAGAACTAACGGATGTTATAAATTTTGACGATATCATTCGAGATTTTGCAAATAAGAAGGCAAGAAAAATAAATATTTAAGTTTTTATTAAATTTTAATTTTTTTTTATCAAATACATTTTTTTATATTATATTTATATGTAGTAATATTTATATGAGGGGGGGTAGGGGGCGGCAAAATTTAAGACCGCCCCGGGCGGCAAAAGCCCTAGGTACGCCAGTGCGTCCAAACATAGAATGTGGCGAATAGGGAAATGAAATAAATATCTTTATATGATATAAACATATCATGTTATTCTTGATTACGATAAGAATTTATTTACACTATGCATTACCAAGCCAACTTTATGATTTAATTTAAATATACAAATTTTGTAAACAGAATTATTTTGCTAATATGTTATTAGATACATAATATAAACTTTAAAATAACTTTATATTTTACGAATAAATTTTATAAATTAAATGAAAAAATTGCGACGATACGCGTTACAAAATAACAAAACTATTATACTATTAGAATGTAAATATTTTATTTTTATTAATTTCTAATAACCTCTTTCAAATTTAAATACTCTTTATTTTAGCATTGAAAATGCTGTTATTTTGCTATTATCATGTTTCAAGCATTATAACGTAGGTAATCAATCTGTCTGCCTACGTCCTGAACTCCAGTCGTGGCGAGATAAGCTCACAACTTGTGCGTCATCACCTCATAATTATCTGTCCATTAAGATGAGAAATTCTCGGAATTGTGGAATAAGGGGGTGTCGAATAATGGGGGTTCTACTGTACTATTAGAAAACATTATATACAGTGTGTTCACGATAAGAGGTAACAGTGAATAAATCTTTTATCTTACTAGATATAAAAAAAAGTTTAAATAGTTTTTTATTCAGCTCGAAATTTGCCATTGGAAACCGCGGAGGTACATATTTTTGTACTTCAAACTCAACCGGAAGTAAACATGAATTTTTTTTCAAATGGCAACATGTTTTTTTTAACATTTTTGTAATCTGCAGTTTTTTCTCTATACATAGTACATATAAAATTATCATAGGGTTACATAAGAAAATTTTCGAGAAAAATACAAGATAAATTTATTAATTATTTAATTTATTTAGTGTGTTATGAAAACAAAACAGCGTCACGGTACAGAAAACACAACCTATCTGATAAATTCTTCAAATTTGCCAAAATTTTCTTCAAGACATGATACTATAGTATCATTTTGTTTTCATATAGCACACTAAATAAATTAAATAATTAATTAATTTATCTTGAATTTTTTTCGAAAATTTTCTTTTGTAACCCTATGATAAAGGACGCCGCAGGAAATCATAGGAAAATGGCTCTCAGTCGAATGTCTTGAAATTTGGGCAAGTGGTAGTTCATATCATGTAGATCAAAAGTGTCAATAGGCCCAAAGTTCTAAGATAGATAGTTTTTGAGTTACAGCCATTTGAAACTGACAATTTTCGCAAATTGCAGAATGGTGATCCTCGACTCTTCGGTCGAGCGTACCTCATTCTAACATAAGTGAAGTAAGGTCAAGGAAAGATATATAATCTGTCATTATATGTAATCTATATACAACTGTATTACTTCACAAAACGAGAGTACCTGTAGAGGTTACATTATACCGGGTGCTGAATGAGTTAGCCGAACATAGGAAATTAACATGTAAAAACTTATTTATGCAAATTCCCGCTTCCCTAATTATTTAAGAGAAAAAATGAAAGACACAAAAATAATGCAGAAATAAAAACTACGAATGATAATAGCATTACATTTCTTCTAACTTTTACTTAAATTATTTTCGAAATTGTTAAAATTTTCGTTTATCGCACTGGCCATGCAATAAATTCAATTAAATTTCTATTTTCAAATATCATTATCATGGAAACTTACCATGGCCAGTGCGATAAATGAAAGTTTTAACAATTTTGAAAGCATTTTTTGACCTTGTAAGTAAAAGTTAGATGAAATGTTATGATATTATCATTCGCAGTTTTTATTTCTGCATTATTTTTGTGTCTTTCATTTTTTCTCTAAAATAATTAGGGAAGCAGGAATTTGCATAAATAAGTTTTTACATGTTAATTTCCTATGTTTGGCTAACTCATTCAGCACCCGGTATAAGTACAGTGGCTTTAAAAATTATAAATCTGTGGTACTAAGGCAGAACCCCATCATATTATGTCAAGAAATATAAAAGCGTATGATATATCAAACTTATCAAATGATTTTTACTACCCTTGGAAATTTTTCAATAATCCATATATAAAATGGTAAATAACACTTGTTACTTATTACACTTATAACACTTATTATTGCTTATTGATATAAAATCTGAATTTCAGTGACATCGCAAATCTTAAAAAGTGCTTCCAGAAAAATCATGCTTTGACATATGGGGTTCTGCCTTAGTACCACAGAAATACACTCCTATGTTAATAATGTCAAAATAGCAACAACAAACCAATAGCCACCTCACTTTAAATTTCTGATCACGCCGCGCCATCTAGTATCAGGTTGGATTTCTAAACTTTCTTGAGACGGTCCTGCTCTCACAATTTGAATTTAAATTTAGCGGTGCCCATAACTTCGCGACCGCTGAGGCACAAACTTCGGGAATGGAAACACAAACAAGCACTAACGATTGACACCAATTTTTTGTTAAAAATCGATTTGGGGGGGCGGTGACATGGACCTATAAAATCTTGGTAACGTGTATCAAGAATAGATTGAGTCAATATGTTGAAGAAACAAAAGGAGAATACCAAAGTGGATTCCGGAAGAACAGGTCGGTAATTGACCAAATCTATGTCTTAAAAGAATTGCAAATGACTAGCTATGAGCACAAAATACCAACGTACCTGCTCTTTGTTGATTTTAAACAGGCGTATGATAGTGAACAGAAACCAGCTTTACGTAGCCGTAAAAGAACTTGGTGTACCTAATAAGTTAATAAAACTGGTTAAAATGACTTTGTAAGAAACAAAAAACAGGAAAAACATTAATGGGAGACTGTCGAGGAAGTTTGAAATCAAGAACGGTCTAAGACAGGGTGCTCCGCTCTCTGCAATTTTGTTCAATGTAGTACTAAAAAAGGCTTTACGAGAAAGTAAAATTAACAGAAACGATACCATTTTCTGCAAACGCCAACAATGTCTTGCCTTCGCGTATGACATAACGCTTATAATAAGAACAAAACAAAAGCTGCAACAATGATTAATAAAAATCTTGAAGGCTGCAAACAAAATGGGACTGGAGATAAATGTCGAAAAAACTAAATACAGTATATGGTGTGGAACGATAATCCGTTTGAACAAGGCAAATATCTGCAAGTAAGATCAGAACGGGGTGAACCATTGAAATTTGAAGAGGTACAAGTATGCACGTATCTAGGAACTCTTATAACAAGAGAGCCTGGAAACAATGAAGAAATCAAAGCCAGAATTACGGCAGGAAATAGAAGTGCTTATGCGAACCTGCTCCGCGATGTCCTATATCATATAAAACAAAAAACAAGTTGATCAATTCAGTAGTTTCCGAGATCGTTCGTGGCAACCAAATACCATTTCACATTTATATATTATACAGATAATATAGAGTATAAATAAATATACTTTATGGTAAAAAAATACACACTTAGTTGTTTAATACAACATAATTTTCTCCAGCTCGGAGGGAAATGAATAAAATTGCACATTTTTATCCTATATTAAAAGAACGCGGTACAAGCAAAAACAATAAATTATTGCATAGTAGGTTATCATTCGTAATTTCTTAGGACCTATTTATATGATAGTACCTAGCCATTGACAACAATTTTTATTACTGGTTGATATAAATATACATTATTATTACACTAGTGTAGTTTCAATAGGTACATTAATTAAGATATAAACATAATGCAATCCAAATGAGCATGTTCTCGATGAAATAATTAACAATAAAATAAAAACAATAATTTAATAATGTTTAATAATTTAATAATAAAGTGTAAATTAAAATTGTTTTTAAATGTGAAAATAAAATGCCGAAGATACAAGCAAAATTTTGTATTACATTTATTTTTATAATTATAGATTAATTTGTAAATTTTGATGAGTATTCTTTGAGGTAATTGTATGATACAACAAAAACGTTAAAAGATGTGTGCGTTAACTAAAACTTAAAATTATTACAATTTATCGAATATCTAATTATTACAGCAGGATCTAGAAGTGCTTGCTTGTTGTCTTCTGTCAACCATAACCCTATCAATATGTTCACCTGGCTCTCTACCTGCAGTTTTATCTAATATGGCTTCTGCTAGCTCATTAAATGCTCTTTCAATATTTATATTGGCTTTAGCTGATGTCTCCATAAATCTGATGCCATGTTCACGAGCAATCTATTTAAATAAAAACACAGTAATTAAAATCATTTATTAATAAATGCAGAAGAAACGTGGCCAAAGAAAAGATGGGCAGACCAAGATACAATGTGGAAGGGCGTAACGGACTACAAGTCTATGAAGTGCTGATGATGAAATAACAAATCCATAATTTTAATGATAAAAGGATTATGATCTACAAAGTATTTGTTATAATTTGAGTCCGGATTAAAACCAATAGAGAACCCGATATTTGGTATGCGGCATACTATTTAAGCATAAACACAAGATATACAATAAAATTTTAATTTTTAGAATTATCGAAAATGACGACGCTAATTTCTATCGATAAAACAGTTTTTGGTTTTTATTTGTCAAAATAAAATTTTATGATTAACGGCACAAGTTAAGTAGAATGCAATACAATTTTAATTTTTAGAATTATCGAAAATGGCGGAGCTAACTTCTATCGATAAAATAGTTTTTGGCCCAAAAAAATTTTATTCATCAAAATAAAATTTTATAATTTACGGCACACAACGGCACAAGTTAAGTACAATCCAATACAATTTTGATTTTTAGAATCATCGAAAATGGCGGGGCTAACTTCTTCTCCAAAATAAGCAATCTCTATAAAATCAAGAAAAAATAAAAAAAAAATGCGGCACAACGTAGCACAATATTCAGTTTTCAAATTTTCAAAAATGGCGGGGCTAACTTCACGCACATAGGTTGTAGGCATAAGAAGCAGTTTATCCGGGAGAAATAATTTCAGTTTTCAAGGGAGGCGCTTTGGTAAAGTGTATGAAAGAGGGAACCAAATCCTGGAGATGGCCAATAATCAAGGATGAACAGTTGTACCCCTGAAAAGATGTTCTGCAGAAGATCAAGCCCCCAAAATCAAAAAGGGATGCTATTCCGTCAAAGAAATAGATCAGCTCAAGTTATAAAAATTTAAAATAAATTAGACTCGATAGCAAGATTGTAATGAAGACTGACGAATGAAAGACTAGTTATTTATTAACTTTGAGATGGCATAGGTTCTTAAAAAGATTTTAAAGAAATCAAATTTCAAAGAGGTGAAGTATTTTTGTTAATTATTTTATTGTAATTAAATTTAATTAAAGTAAGTTTCACTATAAGTAATGTCATCGGCAAACTGCAATATTAATATTACTTTGTGATTTTAAAAATAATAGTTCGTAGTAATGTTACAAAAATATTTTGATAATAAATAACAAGATTTTCTATAAAAAATAAACAATATTTTGTTGAAAAAAGTTCATGAATTGCTTATAAAGGTTACTCCCTTACCTCGGTCGTCATTCCCTCACTCTCAGATTTTTAAAATACCCTCATAATTCGCTTAAAACACGTTTCTTCTGGGGACCACTAGTATATCATTAAAATCTAGTAAAGTGCAGTTTACGTTATGCGATTTTGCTTCCAAGTTGCCGTAAGCAAATTTTTCGAAGTTCACGTTATACAGTTCGACCTGAAGATGAACTCACAAACGAAATCGTGAATAGAAAACCTTGGTGGTTTTCTAACCAGTCATACTAGAGAAATCGTAAGCAAAATCGCATAACGTAAACTGCACTTTAGTTTTAACAACAAATATCAATTTTTACTCATAAAAATTATTATATTTTTTATTTAGATAGTAGGTTGGATTGCAGGGATAGTCAAAAGGCACAAGTTACATTGCTAGCATAGGGGTGTACGTTCAATTCTGTGCATGGGTGTATTATACTAAAAAGAATGCAATTGCAACTCAAAAAAAAAGGATTTAATTAAACTATGTAACACGAATGTTATAACCGAAGAGTATCATCACTTTTACCTCACGTTACCGGTTTCAGCTAAGTTGAAATGTAAAAATCCCGAACCTGATGTATTGTCAGAAAGCGAAGATTTTGAATAATTTTATTTTTATTTTATTTACTAAATTAGTTGTTATAATGATTATATATTTAATATGTATGATTTATAAATAATTTTAATTATAATATTAATTTAGTGTTTTAGTTATTAAAATTATTTTATTTTGTATTATACTTTGTTTATCAAATCCTTTTATATCCTCACAAAGAGAGGTAAAATTGAACAAGTCCCAGGCTATCGTGGTATTTTCTCAATAACTCTTGGTTAAACCAATATTTCAAGATATAAATAAATAAATATAAATAAAGTAGTTATTATATAATACACATTTGAGAAATTTCCAATAACTTCCTGATTTATAGTGACTTAATTGAATTTTATATTTGCTCCTGTGAAAAATTTAGAATTTTGGACTTGGTCAGTTTTACCCACAAGCCCACGATATGATTTTTTCCACTACTAGATTTATTGCCATTTTTACTTTATCATACAAAGTATGAAAAAGTATTGTTATCGTGCAGAAAAAAAAAAATTGAGATTTTGATGAATTTAGGCATATTGGAGTCCCAGAAGCGGAAAATCAGCATTTCCAAAATATGTCTGTATAGGTGTGTGTGTGTATGTGGTCAAATTTTGTGTGCGCTCTACCGCAAAAAGTAATAGGAATTTTTTAACAAAATTTTGTATTTAGTACATATACAGGGTGTCCCCGGATAGACTTTACATAATTTCAGTGTGGTGATAGAGAACACTATTCTAAGAAAAATATTTAACAAATTTTTTTTTCTAAATTCAAATCTTCGAGAGTTAGGCCTCCTTAAAGCATTTTTTTTAATTTCCACCTTCACATGGCCATAGCTCAGAAAATATTGATTTTTCAGAAAAAATTATTAAGTACTTTTTTAAAGAGCGTGAAATAATTTACAAACTAAGTTTTAACCTTTTATTGTCTAAATTCAACGCCTTTCGAGTTATGAAAAAAAGTAAGTAAAAAAATGTAGAAAATTTTGAACTTTTTTTTTTCTTGGTTTTTTTCAAATCGCTGTATCTTCTAAACGAAACATTTCACAAAAAAATCTGACGCCCCATTCCGGATAGGAAATTTAACGGACTACAACTTTTGTCTAGTAAAAATTTTTGAAAAACCAACCAATTTCACAAAAAATCAGAAAATAATAAAAAAAGTAGCCACAAAACAAAAAATTAAATACACAAAATTTAAATTCTTATTAAATTTTTTGCACAGTTTTTCGATATCTAGCGCCGTTTTCGAGTTATTGCAATTTCAAAAATCTACTCCGGTGGAATATCGTTAATCCATTCATGCGCGTCACTCTGGCAAAAAATATTGGTCCTGATTCTTGAGTACAATACTCGTGTAAATATCTTATTTTAGTAAATATTCTTTTTTGAAACTTAAAAAAAAATTTTTTTCTTATGTTTTAAATTTTATTTTTTTATTATGTTCTGCTCCATAACAATAATAAAAAAGTTTTAATCAATAATCGTGTAAATATCCTATTTCTTCATATTTTTGATATTTAAGAGTATGATAAAGTTATGGGCATGGCCACATCCGATTTTTTTAAAATTCTTATTAATAAAATATTTGTTTTAAAAAACCCAAAACACGCTATTATGACGCTCTAAAACGCACTAAAAATTAAAAAATAATTAATTTTAAACCCTTACGGACACCTTGTAGTCAATTGATAATTGGTGACTGAAGGGGTTAATAACCTAATTCAAAAAGCGTGGAGCGCGTTTTGGTTATGTCTTTTAATTAATTTAGACAAAGAGCTCCGCGCTTTTTGAATTAGTTTATTAACCCTTTCAGTCACCAATTATCAATTGACTACAAGGTGTCCGAAAGCGATAAATTTAATTATTTTTTAATTTTTAGTGCGTTTTAGAGCGTCATAAAAGCGTGTTTTTTGTTTTTTTTAAAACTATAATATTTTATTTTATAATTTTCAGTCTTAAAATAACTTCAACTTAACTTCTGTTATAACTAGATAAAACTTTTATTGAAACCTTGAATAGTAGTGTCGATAGGAAATAGTTACATAGCTAACCATGAAACCATGCATTGTCATCTAAACCATACGTGTATGCAAAATTTCAGCTCAATTGGAAAACGGGAAGTATGGGTCGAAAAAAGCGTTTTTGAATAGAACCATAAAAATATGATTTTTTCACTTTTTTTTCGGAAAATGGTAAATTTTTTTGTGTATTGTCATCGGGGACGAATCTATGTGCAAAATTTCAGCTCAATCGGAAAACGGAAAGTGGGTAAAAGATTTCTTACATAGTTAGTTACAAGTGAAGCTAATAAAAGCATTTTAAACCCCACTCATAGGTTACATAAGTCACTAGTGAGTTATAAACTTCAATTCAAATACACTATCTGTGCCGCTATGTCACGAAATTCTGATTAAGAAATGACGTACTGATTAGTTTTGGACGTCGTTCATCTTTATTTAAATAACTAGCAGGTCAGACGGCCTACCGGCCGCCATGACCTCCTAATATTTGAATGACCTGGAAACTCCTTTTTGCACAAGATCATTTTTTTATTATAATTAATTTCTTATTTTATGATTATAAAATCACAAAATTAGTCATGTTTTTTTTACTTTTTTTTCAAAAAATTGAAAATTGACGTAGAGAGCTGGGAATAGCGGCTTTAACCTTAAAACTCTTAGCTGAATAACCAGTTAAAATTTCAATTCAATCGTGATTTCCGTTGGGGAGATTTTGATGGGACGGACATACATACAAACTTTGAGTTTGATATATTAAGATGAGTGCAAAAATATTTGTATGTCTAGCTAACCGAAACCAATTAAAGACGTACGTTACAATTATTGTACATTATAAAAACATAACAATGAAAAATTGGTATGCCTGAACTTATAAATTTTTTAATATATTATATTTTTGAATCACGTAGTGATATATTTTATGCAGTTAGGTTAGGTTTTAATTAGGTTTGTTTGTTCGACGTCAAGCAAGTTGCTCGGAACAGCTTCTAATAACATCACTAGAGCAGCTTGAACAGTTTAGTGCAGCTGCTCAGAGCAACGCCCAACGAACGCATTTGTCTGCTCGGAACAGTTTAAATTTAAATATCCTAACCTAAAATAAGTTTCTTTTGTCAACAATATAACAATTCATATAGCAGTCTAGGATATAACAATATTATTAATATGAATAATTTAATAAACGCAATATTGCATTTTTTGTAGCAACGATGTACTCCTGCCTTTGCCTTGTTCGAATTTCATCCATTTTAATTTTGTGTTCTATAGTCTATCCCAGATACTAAAAATGTAGGTGGCAGATCGAATGCTAACCAGATTTACAAAAGGAAACGTCATTTAATAATTTGTTACGCGTGTTGCCTAATCTAGAATGTTTCTAAATTTCAATTCTAAGTTTACAAATCGTATTTTCACAAATTTATTTCAATTTTAATGTAACTTTGATAAAATAAATAAAGAAATACTACATAGGAACTATTTAATATAATACAAAAAATTAAATGTAATCTGTCCATATCACGTAAATTTTGCTAGTGTGAAGCCGCCTAATTTCAAACCAATTTCATTGGTTAATATTTCGAGGTCATCGTTTTCGTACAAATTCTAACTATTTTCTTAAATGAAATGGACTATAGTTTTCTTTTCTCAATAATACGAATTTTTTTACTTATAATTTATTTTTATTTAAATCAGTTTCGTGTAGAATATTTCTTCAATTTCATAATATTTGTATTTTAAACATAAAATCAATTAATAATAGCATAAAAGCTTCAATTTCAAATGCAATTACTTCATTACATTAATTACTTAAAATTTAAATTCAAATTCGTTGTTAAAACTCAAAATTTAATTAATTTAAAAAAATAGCAATTCAAACTTTAAAAATATTTGCCGCCAGAAAAGGTAGAACAAATTTAGAGCAACTTACTCCTGCTATTGCTTCCGAGCAGTTTTAACCTGCTCTAAACTGTTCCGAACAAGTTGCACTTGTCGAACGAACGCTTTCCGAGCAAGTGATCGATTGCGAACGAACGCTTTTACCTGATCCAAACTGCTCGGAGCAGATAAATCACGTTCAACTAACAAACATATTGTTGTTTATAACCTGCAACACTTTGACAGTGCCATTTACATTGTTTCAAATTGTGGCGAAAAGAGAAACTATATTAAAATAAAAATAAAAATGCACTTTAAAAAGCACAGGGCTTTTAAATTTAAAAGGCGACTTAAGACAAAACAGACCAATAAAGCTCATCAGTTTTATTTTAAGTCGCCTTTTAAATTTAAAAGCCCTGTTAACTTTTATTATGAAATTGGCCCTAACTTGACTAGTGATTTACAGCTTCATTCATACCATTTTAAACAATGACGCACCGGCAAATTTATTTGGGTTGTACTTAATGTTATTTTACTTATTTAAAAAACCATAGTTATATCTCTATTATTGCGAGATATTGGATAAAAACATTTTTTTAAATACTTATCTGTTTTACTTTTTTCTAAATCTTCCAAACCGTAGGATATATTTCAATGGATAATAGCAAATCAATTGTAATGGTTAAAAGTCCTCAATGATTTCAAAATTTTTTTTAAATTGAATTTATTATTTTTCAATTAGTTGGTTGCTATAATTATGACCAATACTGTAGGTCGTTCTTAATTAGGTGATTGTGAGGCAGTTATTAAAAATAAGGGACATTCTACCAAGTAGTAATAGTCCCAAGAGCTGATGATAAATTTGGAGAAAGTATTTTAGGCAATTTGAAATTATAAAAAACACTAGGTATTATCAAAGATAATAAAACTTAAAGATGCCCAACTCTATACAAACTTATGTGTGTATCCTAATGAACTCCCTTATGTAGATGGCGACACTAATTATATTTTTTTAGGTTATACCGTACAGTCTCGGTAATCCGAACACACGCTAATCCGACCATCCAGTAATCCGAACAAAAAAAGAAAAATGCAGTAGTCCGCACAAATAGTCATAATCCGAACACAACTAATAAAATTTTCGGATTATAGAAAAATGTTCGGATTACAGAAAACAAAATAAGGTGAAATGGGTGAAATATACGTATGTAATGCAATACATAAGCACTACAAACTGCTGACACTACTAACTACAAAAAGCTGTTGATAGTTTTAATGTTTGTTTAAGATTGGCATGTGAAAATGATGTCCCATCTCATAAAATTGTTTGTATGTTTAATTAAAGAGGGAATTAAAAAGAAAATGGTTGCGAAAAAATAAATCGTAATTACGATCTATTTTTCTAAAAAATAATTTTGTTTTTTCTAAGCACAGTAGAATATGAATGTATGCAGTATTTATTTTAAGATTTGTTTATCTCTAACATAAAAATTGTCCTAAAAATTTCGATTTTTAACTTTTTCCAGTAATCCAAACTTCTCAGTAATCCGAATGAGGCCAGGTTTCTATTAGTTCGGATTACCGAGACTGTACTGTATTTTAATTAGGTTTTTTTTTAGTTTGTCCAAAAACCAAAAAAAAAACCAAATTTAAAATATAACCTAAAAAAATATAATTAGTGTCGCCATCTAGTTAAGGGAGTACATTAGGATACACATAAATTTGTATAGCATTGGGCATCTTTAAGTTTTATTATCTTCGGTATTATGTATATCAATGTTAATGAATCTGGAATCGAGTCAGGAAGGCTGTTGGTGGTTATTTCGCTACTGCGTAGTATATCACATTTGCAAAAAATGCATCCAAAAATATATTCTTTAGGCACCTTGGAAATATTTAAATTTTTTATTTTAGCATTTATAAAATCCAGAAATTAAAATCCCAGAATATTTGGACGGTTTTGAAGTATGGCCAGACTCCCCCAATTTGTTTTATTAATATACGCCTTTAGGCACTCTGAAATTTTTATAGCAGATTTATTAATTAATATTGAATATACTATGTGCACAAAGCCAGACTAATATAACGGTTTTAAATAATTGCTGAACACAAATAAAGGTTTGAAATGAGTGCGGCAAAAAAGTCTTATGCGGAGAGATAGGTAGGAAAGAGAAAGTATATCGGCACCAGCCAAGACCCTGACTCGCTGGGCTGTACTTCGTTGCTGAAGGCCATGAGACCATGAAAAAGCATGTAGCCAGGCTACTTTCATAGCATTTTAATATTCTTTTAATTTTTTTATATATTTTAAATAATAATGTTTAGAGTAACTGTAATAAAATAGTAAAGTTAAAGCAATTCATCATGATTAACTTATTTAAAAAATTTAAGTAATTCGTAATGATTTCATAATTTTTTTCTCAAAAAAAGTATGAAAAGATTAACAGAAATAAATTGCTTTGTTTTGAAATACAGTCAAACTTCCCTAACTGGAATCTCAAGGAACCACCAAAAAAGTTCGAATTAGAGAAACTTATGAGTTATGGAGATAAAATTACACGTAAATGTCTGACACACCTATATAATTTTTAAAAAAAAAAATCGATTTATAGAATAATTTGAGTTAGATAAGTTTTACTGTATAAATGTTTTGAATGATTTCACAGGCCTACAAGATTTCACTTCTTAAAACTTTCCGGAATTTTTTTCATTTTTCGATACAGTAAATTGAAATCTACTTTCAGTTTTAATTCATCTGCCTTTGTTTTGCATACACAGCTTATTGTTTTTTACGGGGGGGGGTGTACATTAATGAGTTTGTCAGTTAACATAGCAGTTATGATAAAATTATTATGTCTACATTACAAAACATTTGTTTAAATAATCCTGTGTTTTTGTTACATTTGTGGTGTATATGTGTTTAAAAATTTTATAAAATCGATGACAGTTTTCGTAAAACCTGCTTATTTTGACTGATTTCGTCCAACTTGTCCATCTTGTCTGAAAGATCTTAGTTGCAACAAGAGTATCAAAGTTCACTATTTATACTCTCATCTGGACCATATTCCTGTAAATCTCGGCTACTGTACTGATGAACAACGTGAAAGGTTCCACCAAGAAATTCGACCCATGAAGGAACGATATAAGGGTAGATTGGACATGCATATGATGGCAGATTACTCTGGTGTTTGAAAAGAGACCTTCCTCAAAAATCTTATTCAAGAAAACCATTAAAAAGAACATTTTTAGTTGCTTGGAAAATAAACATTCTTCATATTAGGTCTGTTCCAACAAGCAGTTATCTCCAGTTCTCTGACTATGCGCATGCTCTTTAATTAAAATTTTAACGAAAATGATCTTTAATACTCAAAAATTTAGTTAAAGAGCATGCACATAGTCCTTAGAACTGGAGATAACTGCTTGTTGGAACAGACCTATTATATGGTATCTATAAAAGTATACGTATGCCATATCTCAAAAACTAAAGCTGATGGATAAAAATGGTTTTCATTTTCAGAGTCAGGATGCCAAATACCTCGAGAAAAGCTAGTTATCCTTCCGGAAAAAAATCTTTGTCGGTATGTGTTTTCATTAATTTTATATATTTTTTGGAAAAAAAAAATGATGAAATCATTACGAATTATATATTTTTTTGGGAAAAAAATTATAAAATTATTATGTAATTACTAATTAGTAATAGTTTTTATCGTTGACCTTTTTTTATTAATTAGATAAAGAATACAGTAGAAACCTGATTATTCGTGAAGCGGTTTATCCGTGGACGCGTTATACGTCGATTACCGTGCGACAATTTAGTGCATTTTTTTGTATTATACCAAATATAAAATTTCGCTGAATTTAATGTTTTGCGCAAATAACTTAACGGTCGGTAGATAAAAGTGGGAATTCTTCTAAATTTTCTGCTTACCTACTTTACTTAATTTAAGGTCGGGGTAAGGTATTTAAACATTCTTTTTTGCATTATTTTTTAAATGAATGCATAATATCCTAAGAATATTGTGTCAACATTTCAAGTCAAACGGAGCAAAATTGACGAAGTTATGAATATTCGGGCTTCATGCTCCAAGTGAGTATCTATAAGTTTCTAAAACTCAAAAGCGTTTTTCTGAAACTTGTCATTTTTAAAGACCGTGTACGTCATAACTCAAAATCTACTGGACCTATCGGTTTGAAATTTTGCACAGTACTTCTTCACATAATTTCCCAGGTATCCCTGGGAGCTTTTCTTTTTTTTTAGTAATTATTAACTTTACAATAGCAGGTTAACCGATTTTTTTTAGCGAAAATCGTTTTTTTGACTTTCAAGTGCTGCAAAAAATTTAAAAATTGAAAAAAACAAAAATCCTCCCAGGGTACATCGAGAAACATCTCCTCTCACAAACGAATTTTGATTTTTTTGTTTGAGATGATTCTGTGTTGAGTTATGGTGTACACCACAAAACAACTTTTTCTTGAGGCGCTTCCGGAGATTCACTGTTACTAACTCAATTTTCAATATTCTGCAATAAAAATGTAGGAAAATATTGTTCAAATGTTGCATAATTATATGAAAATTTACTGAATAAACTAACACTCTTGGTATCGCCAAACTATATTCTTGAAAACATGCCTTGTTTTCACCGAATTAACCTTAGCCCGCCCTTAAGTAAAATTCAAAAACAAACAAAATTATCTGATTTTTTCAAATAGAATTTTTAATTAATATGTTCCTTGTTTTTAATCTACTATATGGTAAGTATATTTTGTAATATTAACCCGTAACCGGTATTTAGTCCCTTATTATGAGAGGGAAAAAGGGGGAAAAATCAATACCGGTTATGGGTTAACAAAAAAACGTCAATTATTGTTAACCGTGTTTGTCAATTATTATCCGTGCAGAGCATGATCCCAGTCAGCCCGGATAATAAAGGTTCTACTGTAGTTGAGTTTTAGGTCTTTTTAAAAATTTTTATTGTCAGACGTTTCGAGTCATTTTTAAGTGACCCATTTTCAAAGCTATAATATACTATCGAGCTAAAAATATTTATAGCCTTGAAAATGGGTCAATTAAAAATGACCCAAAAAGTCGGACAATAAAATTGTTTAAAAGGACCTAAAACTCAACTATTCTTTATCTAATTAAAAATCTTTATAAATTACTTTAATTTATTAAATAAATTTTAATATTTCCAAGGTACCTGAAGGATATGTTTTTGATAAATCTTTTACAAATGTGATATGCTGCGCTGTAGCAAAATGACAGTAAATGCCCTTCCTAACTTTTGATTCAAGATTCACTAACATCGATATAGTACTGTTTTTTATAATTATAAATTGCCCAATATACTTACCCCAAATTCGTCATCAGCTCTCCGACTATAATTATAAAAAGAATCATTAAAATCAGTTCATAAACAAAAAAAGTTATGACTGAACATTTAAAAAAAATACATACAGACGAACACAGAACCTCCTCCTTTTTTGAAGTCGATTAAAAATAATATAAACCCATTTTAATAAATAATTAATTTTTTTAAATTACAAACCTAACGTTCTTAATTATGTGAACCCCTACAAATAAAGCTATTTATGACTGATGACAAATTTCCAGGTAAATTTTATGAATAGACCAATCCTTCGCACGGTTTTAACTATTCTTTTAAACCTACCAAAATAATTCTTTTGAATTGCTAACGTAAATAAATTTTTATTACTTAAATTTTATGTATCAGATCGTTCTTAATTAAGTGATTGCAGCTGTATACTGTAGTACTATGGCAACCATGAACTTACCAATTCTCCCTTATCTTTGCTAACAGAACGTTTATCTTCCATATCACACTTATTACCCAAAATCATTTTTTCAACGTCTTGATTGGCATGCTAAAGAGGTAAAATGATTAGTACTTCTTTTAACTATAAAATAGCAAGTAATTAATAAAATACCTCATCTATATTTCGCAACCATTTAACTATGTTTTCAAAACTCTTTTCATTAGATATATCATAAACTAACATAATTCCCATGGCACCTCTATAATATGACGTAGTTATAGTATGGAATCGTTCTTGACCTGCAGTATCCCATATTTGCAGCTTAATTTTTTTCCCACGCAGTTCAACCGTTTTTATTTTAAAATCTATACCTGAAAATTAATTTTAAAACCACCGTCTTTGATGACCTCACCTTCTATTTATAATTTCATCATTTTTAGTTTATAACATGCAAATGCTGCTAGGTTATAGTTATTTAAAATTTTGACAAAATGTTACAATATTCATTTAGGAATATAGATAGTCCTATGAAATTATTTCATGAATGTGATTTAAAAAGGTTATCTTACCTATCGTAGATATAAATGTAGTAGTAAATGCATCGTCAGAAAATCTGAATAATATACATGTTTTCCCTACACCTGAATCGCCGATTAATAATAATTTGAATAATAAGTCGTAAGTTTTTTTTGCCATTCTTCAAATATTCTAACTAAAAAAATAATCTTGCTGTTTTTAGTCTCGTTTGGGGTAAACCAGTTTGAGTAAGACAACCCAGAATTACAAACACAAGAAATAAAAATAAACTATTTTAAAGCAAGGCCAAATGTAGCCATACACGAGCGTTCTATACAGGCCGTGTTCGGTCTGGCACTGCGTGTCTACGTGCTTCCAAACCGAACTGAGTTTTTAATCTTCTAATTAAAAATTATTAAAATAAACCGTAAAACCGTGTTCATGATACAACACAGAACATATTATAATATGTATATGTTACGGTCAAAGACGTAAATTGGGCATTGATATCAATGCCCATTTACGCTGGCCATTAACGTCATTGAACGGCCATTAACGTCAACGCCCGGTAACGGTGGGCAATGATGTAAGTATTTTCATCTGATTGTAATATTTACGTCTTTGGCCGGTCAATGACGTTAATGGTCAAAATGGATTGGGCAATATTGATATTATGGAATAACCACTATAAAGAACAGCAAAATGGCGATTTAAATTTGACAGCCAGCTGCTGGCAAGTGATATTTACGTACATATTATGTTGTATTCATTGTATTATAATATAATACTTATAATTATTTATTAATATAAATAATAAAAATTTAAAATTAATGAAATAAATTTTTTTAAATTAATCATTTTTATTCTGACACGAGAGTGACCCATGGCACTTATAGAATTGCAAATTTTTTTGCTGGCGCGACACGCACATTTATTATTTTTACAACCACCCTTGCAATGACAATGCTTGTAATCCCTGGACTCCTAAAACACTGATTTAAGCTGCTGCTTGTCTAAGAGTAATCTCATTTTCTTCGGTCGTATTACTAATATTTTCTAACAAAATTAACTTTTCAGTATCTCTTAATAACTATTATTACTTGCAAAGGCACATTTAATATATTACTTTCAGATGGAATCTATAAAATAATAGTTTCATCATTGCCCACCCTGTGTTGGGCATTGACGTCATTGTCCGCACAATGATGTAAAAATCACACATGAAATTTTAAATATCAACATCGCCCAAAATGCATGGTCATTGACGTCAATGGCCGGTCAATGACGTCAATGCCCAACTAAGCTGGACATTGACGTAATTGTTCGGTGATTAACGTTAATGTCCGAATTGTCATCATTGACCGTAATATGTATACAGTTACTCACATAAGTAGGTTCACATGTAAGGAAATTTGAAAAATCATCATACAAAGCCTGAAAATCAACACAAAACTTTTTTTTGCAGTTTAGACATATACCTTATACCTGGAGATATAAAGTAAAATCAACATTTCTGTCGGCGTAAAAACAATTGCATCTCCCATGCAATATACATAAGGTATGATTTTGGATGTCACAAAAGTAGGTTAACAATATTTTTTCATATCAGTTTTTTCTTATCAGCTCAACTGCATATAAAGTTTATTGAAATTATTATATATATATTCAAGTGAATTCAAGCCTTAGATGTGAAACAAGGTAATTCATTTCAAATTATTTTGCTAAATGTTAACATTCATTATTATAGAATTATCAAAATTTAGAGTACCAATAAGGCCAAATTTATATATTTAACGTTAGAAGAACATACATTAATACTGAAAATGTATGGATGTATCAAAAAAATTCGGGAGATAGCAAAATTATTTGATAAATCACCAACTTCGGTTTTTAAAGTTATAAAAGTATTTAAAACCGAAGGTAGAATAAAGGAAATTAAGGGCCAAGGACGGCCAAAAATCACAACTAAAATGGACGATATTAAAATATAAACACTCTCGTCTTCAAATCCTTTTATGCCCGCTCCACAAATTCGTGTAAAGCTTGAAACTTACTCCAAAAATCAAGTATCGGCAGAAACTGTAAGTAAATATTATATAAGTATATATAATTTCTTGCAGAATACTATTTGTTAGCAAGATTAATATTAAAAAAGGATGTAGTTCTATTCAGATCACGTTTTAAAACCTTCAAATTATTGGGATAAAATCTTATGGACTGACAAGATTCGTCTGAAATACAGTTATGGTAGGATGTACGTTTGGAGAAAAAATGCAATACTATACTCATATAAATAAGTGTATTAAATCCACATCAAAATCATTAAAAAATGGATTAATAATTTAGGGCTGCATGTGTTCAGCAGGTGTAGGAAAAATTATGATATTAGAAGGAAAAGTAAACGTTGGGGTAATCTTAAATCTTTTAAAAGAAGTAATTATACCAGAGAGCAAACCTCTAATTGGTGAAGAATTTATTCTACAGCAGGACAATGGTCCAATACATCGCGAATCTCAGAGAGATGTCTTATAAATTTGACTAACCTTCGTAATTTAATAGAAGAAATATGGCTTGATATTATGCCAAATTAGTGAATGGATTTGTCTGAAATTTTGGAATTATATTTATGATACCACTACAAAAAGAATCTCCTATATTTTTTATGGCTCAAATTTTTTATTTACAATTTTAATTGTTTAAATATCCCGTTTGTAAATTTTTTAGCGAAAATCAAACTACTAAAAATAATTAACAATAAAAAATTATTAAATAAAATTTTTTTTAATTTTAAAAAAATTAAAAAATAAAATATCTGAAAAAGTTTTTCATGGCCCATTTAAAAACTTATGGACGTATAAATTTGAAATTTTGACACGATATTTGTGATATTATAAGAAATTCCAACACCTATTTTTAAACACTTAATTTTTTTTTATAACGTTATTATTAAATTTGAAATTGTTGATAAAAATCAATTATTAAAGTTTTGTTTATTTAAATAATATATGCACATAAAAGAATGCATGCGCAAAATTTTGTGAATTTATTTCATCTAAAACATAATTAAACTTTAATTACAAAATTTACAAAAATTTTGACCTCCCTTGTATATTTTTGTGATGTTTAGTTCAGGCGTTATGACGCAGATGGCTCCACAATCGTAATAGAAGTTTTCTACTTTTTCGGTTTTTTTCTGTCTGGATGACCCAGATGTGACCTAAAAACGTCGATTTATGATCACTGGGAAAACTACCTGAATATTTATAAAAGAGGTAACGAATATCGCTTTAGGTACCTTCGTAAGTTTTTACTAAGTACCTACCTACCTTTTTTCAGTCCAGCCTGGTTTAATATCAATATTATTAAAACAAACTCGGCATCAAAGACTTTTTGTTACCGGCAAAAACATTACCGTTTTATATACAGTGGCTCCAGAAATTATTAATACACTCCTATGTTAACCATGTTAAACGGACATTTCCATGATCCTTTTTCTCATATAAAAATCGATTTTATAGCAAAATGTTTCAAACATTTTATGTTGCACATTTCATGCCCTTTATTTTTGTTTCTATACATTTTTCTATTTCGTCGCGCCGTTTCTAAGTAACAGCGACTTTAAAACCACGCTGTAAAATTTAAATAAAACCCGCATAAGAGCACGTCGCTGAAAACATATTCATATTCATATTTGATATTTACTTTTTTACAGTGGACCAACCAAATATTACAAACTTTTAATTCTTAGGTTTTATTTCACAAATTTCAAGATTCTTATTAAATTAAAACACTAAATCAAAGCGTAATACATATTTTTACATTATTTAAATATTTATCTACCCATTAGTTAATCCTCAAATGCAGTAAAATACGAAATTATGAATAAATATAATATTATTAACATCATTACATTACTAATTTTAAAAAACTTTAGCGTAAAAGTTTGTTACAGGTTGAAAATAGTCTCAATCGATGCACAAAATTATTCTGCTTTACACCATACCTTATATTTACAAAAACCCCCAGTCAGGGTGGTACATTTTCATATTCAAAATTTAAAAAAAATTGTAACTTTTAAGTAAGAGTTGTTACAGGCTCAAAATAGTCTCAATAGACGCACAAAATTATTTTGCTTTACGCCATACCTTATATTTACAAAAACACCCCGTCGGGGGGGTTGAATTTCATATTCAAAATTTTAAAAAAATTGGAACTTTTGCGTAAGAGTTTGTTACAGGCTGAGAATAGTCTCAATGGACGCACAAAATTATTTTGCTTTACGTCATACCTTATATTTATAACAACCCCCCGTCGGGGGGGTTGATTTTCATATTCAAAATTTAAAAAGAATTGTAACTTTTTCGTAAGAGTTAGTTACAGGCTGAAAATAGTCTCAATCGACGCACAAAATTATTCTGCTTTTCGCCATACCACATATTTACAAAAACTCCCCGCCAGGGGGGTTGATTTTCATATTCAAAATTAAAAAAAAATTGTAACTTTTGCTTAAGAGTTTGTTACAGGCTGAAAATAGTCTCATTCGACGCAGAAAATTATTCTGCTTTACCCCATACCTTATATTTACAAAAAACCCCAGTCAGGGTGGTACATTTTCATATTCAAAATTTTAAAAAAATTGTAACTTTTAAGTAAGAGTTGTTACAGGCTCAAAATAGTCTCAATCGACGCACAAAATTATTTTGCTTTTCGCCATACCATATATTTACAAAAAATCCCCGTCAGGGGGGTTGATTTTCATATTCAATATTTTAAAAAAATTGTAACTATTGCGTAAGAGTTTGTTACAGGCTGAAAATAGTCTCAATCGACGCACCAAATTATTCTGCTTTACGTCATACCTTATATTTACAAAACCCCCCGTCGGGGGGGTTGATTTTCATATTCAAAATTTTAAAAAAATTATAACTTTTTCGTAAGAGTTAGTTACAGGCTGAAAATAGTCTCAATCGACGCACAAAATTATTCTGCTTTTCGCCATACCACATATTTACAAAAACTCCCCGTCAGGGGGGTTGATTTTCATATTCAAAATTTTAAAAATATTGTAACTATTGCGTAAGAGTTTGCTACAGGCTGAAACTAGTCTCAATCGACGCACAAAATTATTCTGCTTTATGCCATACTTTATATTTACAAAAACTCACCGTCAGGGGGGTAGATTTTCATATTCAAAATTTAAAAAAAATTGTAACTTTTGGGTAAGAGTTTGTTACAGGGTGAAAATAGTCTCAATCGACGCACAAAATTATTCTGCTTTATGCCATACCTTATATTTACAAAAACACCCCGTCGGGGAGGTTGATTTTCATATTCAAAATTTAAAAAAAATTGTAACTTTTGCGTAAGAGTTTGTTACAGGCTGAAAATAGTCTCAATCGACGCACAAAATTATTCTGCTTTTCGCCATACCTTAGATTTACAAAAACACCCCGCGGGGGGGTTGAATTTCATATTCAAAATTTAAAAATTGTAACTTTTGCGTAAGAGTTTGTTACATGCTGAAAATAATCTCAATAGACGCACAAAATTATTTTGCTTTACGCCATACCTTAGATTTACAAAAACCCCCCGTCAGGGGGGTAGATTTTCATATTAAAAGTTTTAAAAAAATTGTAACTTTTGGGTAAGAGTTTGTTACAGGATGAAAATAGTCTCAATCGACGCACAAAATTATTCAGTTACAAAATTAAAATAATTTTTGCTTCATATTCAACAATAATCTAACAATAGCTAGAGTGCGATCCTAACACTGTAGTTTAAGTAAAGCAAATTACCAAAGGCCAATTGCATAACAGAAAATCAACTACGGATCAGAATTAACCCAGAGTTAACTTTGGCTTTCAGCCCTGATTGGATCAAAATATTAAAATTCATTACTGCCAAGTTGGTAGTAGTATAGTAACAACTATTATAGATATTTTTCTTAGGAGCCTGTAACAAACTCTTACGCAAAAGTTACAATTTTTTTTTAAATTTGAATATGAAAATAAACCTGCCGACGGGTTTTTTTGTAAATATAACGTATGGGGTAAAGCAGAATAATTTTCTGCGTCGAATGAGACTATTTTCAGCCTGTAACAAACTCTTACGCAAAAGTTACAATTTTTTTTAAATTTTGAATATGAAAATCTACCCCCCTGACGGGGAGTTTTTGTAAATATAAGGTATGGCGTAAAGCAAAATAATTTTGTGCGTGGATTGAGACTATTTTCTGCCTGTAACAAACTCTTACGCAAAAGTTACAATTTTTTTAAAATTTTGAATATGAAAATCAACCCCCCCCCCGACGGTTTTTTTTTTGGTAATATAAGGTATGGGGTAAAGCAAAATAATTTTATTCGTCGATTGAGACTATTTTCAGCCTGTAACAAACTCTTACGCAAATGTTACAATTTTTTTTAAAATTTGAATATGAAAATAAACCTGCAGACGGATTTTTTTGTAAATATAAGGTATGGGGTAAAGCAGAATAATTTTCTGCGACGAATGAGACTATTTTCAGCATGTAATAAACTCTTACGCAAAAGTTACAATTTTTTTAAAATTTTGAATATGAAATTCAACCCCCCCCCCGACGGGGTGTTTTTGTAAATATAAGGTATGGCGTAAAGCAAAATAATTTTGTGCGTCGATTGAGACTATTTTCAGCCTGTAACACACTCTTACCCAAAAGTTACAATTTTTTTAAATTTTGAATATGAAATTCAACCCCCCCGACGAGGGTTTTTGTAAATAAAAAGTATGGGGTAAAGCAAAATAATTTTGTGCGTCGATTGAGACTATTTTCAGCCTGTAATAAACTCTTACGCAAAAGTTACAATTTTTTTAAAATTTTGAATATGAAATTCAACCCCCCCCCCCGACGGGGTGTTTTTGTAAATATAAGGTATGGCGTAAAGCAAAATAATTTTGTGCGTCGATTGAGACTATTTTCAGCCTGTAACACACTCTTACCCAAAAGTTACAATTTTTTTTAAATTTTGAATATAAAAATTTACCCCCCCGACGAGGTTTTTTTGTAAATATAAGGTATGGGGTAAAGCAGAATAATTTTCTGCGTCGAATGAGACTATTTTCAGCCTGTAACAAACTCTTACGCAAAAGTTACAATTTTTTTTTAATTTTGAATATGAAAATCTACCCCCCTGACGGGGAGTTTTTGTAAATATAAGGTATGGCGTAAAGCAAAATAATTTTGTGCGTGGATTTAGATTATTTTCAACCTGTAACAAACTCTTACGCAGTAGTTACAATTTTTTTTTAAATTTGAAAATTTAGATCAACCCCCCGACGGGTTTTTTTTTGTAAATATAAGGTATGGGGTAAAGCAGAATAACTTTATGCGTCGATTGAGACTATTTTCTGCCTGTAACAAACTCTTACGCAAAAGTTACAATTTTTTTAAATTTTGAATATGAAATTGAACCCCCCCGACAGGGGTTTTTGTAAATAAAAAGTATGGGGTAAAGCAAAATAATTTTAGCGTCGATTGAGACTATTTTCAGCCTGTAATAAACTCTTACGCAAAAGTTACAATTTTTTTAAAATTTTGAATATGAAAATCAACCCCCCCCCCCGGTCGGGTTTTTTTTGGTAATATAAGGTATGGGGTAAAGCAAAATAATTTTATTCGTCGATTGAGACCATTTTCAGCCTGTAACAAACTCTTACGCAAAAGTTACAATTTTTTTAAATTTTGAATATGAAATTCAACCCCCCCGACGGGGGTTTTTGTAAATAAAAAGTATGGGGTAAAGCAAAATAATGTTGTGCTTCGATTGAGACTATTTTCAGCCTGTAATAAACTGTTACGCAAAAGTTACAATTTTTTTAAAAGTTTGAATATGAAATTCAACCCCCCCCCGATGGGGTGTTTTTGTAAATATAAGGTATGGCGTAAAACAAAATAATTTTGTGCGTCGATTGAGACTATTTTCAGCCTGTAACACACTCTTACCCAAAAGTTACAATTTTTTTAAAATTTTGAATATAAAAATCTACCCCCCCCCCCCGACGAGGTTTTTTTGTAAATATAAGGTATGGGGTAAAGCAGAATAATTTTCTGCGTCGAATGAGACTATTTTCAGCCTGTAACAAACTCTTACGCAAAAGTTACAATTTTTTTTTAATTTGGAATATGAAAATCAACCCCCCCGACGGGGTGTTTTTGTAAATATAAGGTATGGCGTAAAGCAAAATAATTTTGTGCGTCGATTGAGACTATTTTGAGCCTGTAACAACTCTTACTTAAGAGTTACAATTTTTTTTAAATTTTGAATATGAAAATGTACCACCCTGACTGGGGGTTTTTGTAAATATAAGGTATGGCGTAAAGCAAAATAATTTTGTGCGTCGATTGAGACTATTTTCAGCCTGTAACACACTCTTACCCAAAAGTTACAATTTTTTTTAAATTTTGAATATAAAAATTTACCCCCCCGACGAGGTTTTTTTGTAAATATAAGGTATGGGGTAAAGCAGAATAATTTTCTGCGTCGAATGAGACTATTTTCAGCCTGTAACAAACTCTTACGCAAAAGTTACAATTTTTTTTTAATTTTGAATATGAAAATCTACCCCCCCGGACGGGGAGTTTTTGTAAATATAAGGTATGGCGTAAAGCAAAATAATTTTGTTCGTGGATTTAGATTATTTTCAACCTGTAACAAACTCTTACGCAATAGTTACAATTTTTTTTTAAATTTTGAAAATTTAGATCAACCCCCCGACGGGTTTTTTTTGTAAATATAAGGTATGGGGTAAAGCAGAATAACTTTATGCGTCGATTGAGACTATTTTCTGCCTGTAACAAACTCTTACGCAAAAGTTACAATTTTTTTAAATTTTGAATATGAAATTCAACCCCCCCGACGGGGGTTTTTGTAAATAAAAAGTATGGGGTAAAGCAAAATAATTTTAGCGTCGATTGAGACTATTTTCAGCCTGTAATAAACTCTTACGCAAAAGTTACAATTTTTTTAAAATTTTGAATATGAAATTCAACCCCCCCCCCCGACGGGGTGTTTTTGTAAATATAAGGTATGGCGTAAAGCAAAATAATTTTGTGCGTCGATTGAGACTATTTTCAGCCTGTAACACTCTATTACCCAAAAGTTACAATTTTTTTAAAATTTTGAATATAAAAATTTACCCCCCCGACGAGGTTTTTTTGTAAATATAAGGTATGGGGTAAAGCAGAATAGTTTTCTGCGTCGAATGAGACTATTTTCAGCCTGTAACAAACTCTTACGCAAAAGTTACAATTTTTTTTTAATTTTGGATATGAAAATCTACCCCCCTGACGGGGAGTTTTTGTAAATATAAGGTATGGCGTAAAGCAAAATAATTTTGTGCGTGGATTTAGATTATTTTCAACCTGTAACAAACTCTTACGCAATAGTTACAATTTTTTTTTAAATTTTGAAAATTTAGATCAACCCCCCGACGGGTTTTTTTTTGTAAATATAAGGTATGGGGTAAAGCAGAATAACTTTATGCGTCGATTGAGACTATTTTCTGCCTGTAACAAACTCTTACGCAAAAGTTACAATTTTTTTAAATTTTGAATATGAAATTCAACCCCCCCGACGGGGGTTTTTGTAAATAAAAAGTATGGGGTAAAGCAAAATAATTTTAGCGTCGATTGAGACTATTTTCAGCCTGTAATAAACTCTTACGCAAAAGTTACAATTTTTTTAAAATTTTGAATATGAAAATCAACCCCCCCCCCGGTCGGGTTTTTTTTTGGTAATATAAGGTATGGGGTAAAGCAAAATAATTTTATTCGTCGATTGAGACCATTTTCAGCCTGTAACAAACTCTTACGCAAAAGTTACAATTTTTTTAAATTTTGAATATGAAATTCAACCCCCCCGACGGGGGTTTTTGTAAATAAAAAGTATGGGGTAAAGCAAAATAATGTTGTGCTTCGATTGAGACTATTTTCAGCCTGTAACAAACTCTTACGCAAAAGTTACAATTTTTTTTTAATTTTGGATATGAAAATCTACCCCCCTGACGGGGAGTTTTTGTAAATATAAGGTATGGCGTAAAGCAAAATAATTTTGTGCGTGGATTTAGATTATTTTCAACCTGTAACAAACTCTTACGCAATAGTTACAATTTTTTTTTAAATTTTGAAAATTTAGATCAACCCCCCGACGGGTTTTTTTTTGTAAATATAAGGTATGGGGTAAAGCAGAATAACTTTATGCGTCGATTGAGACTATTTTCTGCCTGTAACAAACTCTTACGCAAAAGTTACAATTTTTTTAAATTTTGAATATGGAATTCAACCCCCCCGACGGGGGTTTTTGTAAATAAAAAGTATGGGGTAAAGCAAAATAATTTTAGCGTCGATTGAGACTATTTTCAGCCTGTAATAAACTCTTACGCAAAAGTAACAATTTTTTTAAAATTTTGAATATGAAAATCAACCCCCCCCCCCCCGGTCGGGTTTTTTTTTGGTAATATAAGGTATGGGGTAAAGCAAAATAATTTTATTCGTCGATTGAGACCATTTTCAGCCTGTAACAAACTCTTACGCAAAAGTTACAATTTTTTTAAATTTTGAATATGAAATTCAACCCCCCCGACGGGGGTTTTTGTAAATAAAAAGTATGGGGTAAAGCAAAATAATGTTGTGCTTCGATTGAGACTATTTTCAGCCTGTAATAAACTGTTACGCAAAAGTTACAATTTTTTTAAAAGTTTGAATATGAAATTCAACCCCCCCCCGACGGGGTGTTTTTGTAAATATAAGGTATGGCGTAAAACAAAATAATTTTGTGCGTCGATTGAGACTATTTTCAGCCTGTAACACACTCTTACCCAAAAGTTACAATTTTTTTAAAATTTTGAATATAAAAATCTACCCCCCCCCCCCCCCCCGACGAGGTTTTTTTGTAAATATAAGGTATGGGGTAAAGCAAAATAATTTTCTGCGTCGAATGAGACTATTTTCAGCCTGTAACAAACTCTTACGCAAAAGTTACAATTTTTTTAAATTTTGAATATGAAATTCAACCCCCCCGACGGGGGTTTTTGTAAATAAAAAGTATGGGGTAAAGCAAAATAATTTTGTGCTTTGATTGAGACTATTTTCAGCCTGTAATAAACTCTTACGCAAAAGTTACAATTTTTTTAAAAGTTTGAATATGAAATTCAACCCCCCCCCGACGGGGTGTTTTTGTAAATATAAGGTATGGCGTAAAACAAAATAATTTTGTGCGTCGATTGAGACTATTTTCAGCCTGTAACACACTCTTACCCAAAAGTTACAATTTTTTTAAAATTTTGAATATAAAAATCTACCCCCCCCCCCGACGAGGTTTTTTTGTAAATATAAGGTATGGGGTAAAGCAGAATAATTTTCTGCGTCGAATGAGACTATTTTCAACCTGTAACAAACTTTTACGCTAAAGTTTTTTAAAATTCGTAATGTAATGATGTTAATAATATTATATTTATTCATAATTTCGTATTTTACTGCATTTGAGGATTAACTAATGGGTAGATTAATATTTAAATAATGTAAAAATATGTATTACGCTTTAATTTAGTGTTTTAATTTAATAAGAATCTTGAAATTTGTGAAATAAAACCTAAGAATTAAAAGTTTGCAGTATTTGGTTGGTCCACTGTAAAAAAGTAAATATGAATATGAATATGTTTTCAGGAACGTCATAAGAGCAATGTAATTTTTATTAAATTTTTAACAGTGTTTTTAAAGTCGTTGTTACTCAGAAACGGTGCGACAAAATAGAAAAGTGTATAGAAACAGAAATAAAAGTAATGAAATTTTCAACAAAAACTGTTTGAAACATTTTGCTATAAAATCGATTTTTATATGAAGAAAAGGATCATGGAAATGTCCACTGTAAATACTATAAACTAGGGAGGTACTATTTAAAAAGTTTAGTTCTATTTTAATTTTTACACTATTTATTAAAATTTATCAATTAAATTATTTTTGTATTATTCGGTATTATTCACTGTTGTTTTTTTTTCTTCTGTTTTAAAATATAATCGGGATCTTTACATCGGAGTCCTTTTTTGAGGTGGCCTCTTACAATTTCAGGAAGAATGCATGCAGTATAAAATTAACTAATTTTCCAAGCATTTCATTCTCCCAAAATTCGTCATCTTTTACTATTTCTTGGACATATAAATTATGACACTTTTCGTTATTGCTACTACCTAGCAGTTCAGTTCTCGGAATATTACCTAACACCCCACTTTCCCAACTTGGTATTGGAAACACATAAATGTAAGCTGAATGAAGATGTACAGTAAAGAATTTCATTACTGTATGTGATTGTACAGGTAAAAATAAAAATAAAACTTTTAATTTTTAGGGTTTCAGTAATCTTTTAAAACCACGAGGTGTATATATGGTGATCTCCGCCTTTTTTGCAATTCAACATTTTGAAAGCTTCTTTCTTCTTCTATATCGATTATTTGGACACTCTGTATATACCAACCTATACTAGTTTTTAGAAAATTTCAGAGTGAAGTAGATTTGTTACATATGAGAGATCTTATAGTACCTACACACAGAAAAATTATTATTTGCCGTAAATATACACATAAATTTAAAAATATATATTCGATTCAAATAAACATTACTTGCTGTAACAACATATTACTTCAATGAAATAAAAGAGTAAACTTAAGATGAATTAATCATTTATTTGAAATGTAAGTTAAATCCAAAAAGAAAATCTACTTAATTCAAACAAATATTGAATATATTCAATTTAAAAATGCAGGAATATGAGTTTGTTTCATTAGAATGTCTCTGAAATAGGAATATTTGATTCAAATATAAATTAACCGATATACATTTGATTCAAGTATAAAGGACATCAGATGGCTTTTATTTCGTTTTGAAGTGCAATCGTAATTCGGATGTGGCTGTATGCATTGTGCTGGTAAAAGGTACGTAATTTTTACATTGTTGTTCATAACATTATTGAATTATTGAAAATAAACTAAACCTAATGTTTAAAAAATCTTACAAAATTTTATGTCGTTTACATTTTTAATGTAGCTACAAGCAAAAATAATAAAATGGCGATGAAGAAAAACAAAAGAAAAATTGTATTTTTCCGCTGTTTTTGCAAAATAAAATATTCAATCGGTTGCTAGTGTTATATTGAACCTAAAACTTATGATTTTTTTGTTTTAGATGGCCCATTTTCAAGATTTTACCACCAGTGCTACTAATCCAGGCTTGACATTTAAATAATGTTTCTGAATATAAAATATGCATAAAATATATAAAAAAAATTTTTTATGTAGTGACTGGTCTTGAATTTGAATCTCGCGCCCCCATGTTTTCAAATCTCAAATCATCAGCACCAAATACCTAGCCGTACGCTCGTGATCGTCAAATCCAACACCCATACGTCGTTAATAACCTCCCATTTGTAGTGACCCAATCTTCAGATTCTTTTAAAGAACGGACAAGCAGTTTGTGAGATCAACATAACCTTTGCTAAATATTTAGTTGTTGACATAACCAAGACGCAAACACAACTTACAGTTTCCTTGTTTGTTTGAACCAGTGACGTACTCAAAGCTATCTGATGTAAAATTAGTAACACTTAATTTTTAAAAGTTGATTCAATCAAGAGCAAAACTTCCCAGCTTAATATATATGTGAATAAATTAAATCCCCTTTAACCCATTAGACATAATAAAACACAGACTGAGGTATATTTTGGTATTTATTAGTAATAAAAAAAAAGAAAAAAAAAATTCGAACAACAGCCAAATCGGCAACTCTAGTCATTATTCATTAATATCATTAACACTTAAATACAATAATATTTATTTATATTACATATTGGTAGTTTTTCTGTATTATTTCATTGATATCATAGATTAACTTTCTTGACTCCACTTTCTTGTCCCTAAATTAAAGTACTTGTTGTTATTTGCTTTCTAATCTTTAACTTCAAACTCTTCATTTATCATTAACAACATTACTTCCTAGCCTGACTTTGTAATCATAATTAATTTTACATTTATGATAATTGATTATATTTGTATGAGATTCTGGTTCTCTTTGAGAATTTGATATCATTTTGTTTTGACTCTTTTAGTCAGCGATGTTTTGTATCAGAATCTAAAATACAAAGATAATGCATAATATAAAAAATGATAAATTGAAACCAACTGTTACTTGTCAAACAAAGAAACGAACTCATTCAAATAATGCAACAATTTGAGAAACCACATACCAAGATTAATATAGGTCAAATGGGGGGGGGGGGGGTAAAAATCATCGATTCAATCACACAATGCCCTAACTAATATGATTGCATCATTTCCTAATGATGCTCGGCTATACGGTAAAACTCGGATTCGATTACATCTACGAGTCAGTAAAAACCTCATATTATTGTTAATTCTAAATCACATACAAACTACTGGTTCGAAATAGCTGCATTATCAAATAAGTCACATCATTGTATGCCAGCGCCACCTACGCCATTTTGGACACTAAACCACCCGCCATTTTACCAAACAATTTCCATCCCTAACCAAATCAAAATATAATCAACATCACCCACAAAATTGACGTTTAATTAAATAGACTACCAATATTAATTACTTGAACACATTAATTACCACACAATAATAATAATACCACACATTATCACACCTTTAAATAAATACAGAAAACCAACCACCAAAAATATAACATCCACGAAATATTAAAAAGCAAAACCAATTTAAAATTACCAATAAGCAAAATCTTTTGTCCCTGATTACTTAAATAAATGAGAATTCAAATGCATTAAACCAAGCTACCATCTTATTATGTGAGCGTTACCATGTACCTCGTGGTTAAATCAACTTTGGTTAATAATCATAATAATAAATACACTTACTTGAGAATTTCAATTTAATAGAAATACCTGATTTGTCGTTTTTAAATTTGAAATAAATTTATATTAATTTGAATATGAAATCTTAGATATTTTTGTTTAAACTTTGTACGCACGTCAACACACTTCGAAAGTTCACAAGCTAAGGGCCGTTTCAACTCCCGTAATAGTTAACAACCCCCTCTTTTCTTAAATATCCTTCTGTTACCCTCCCACAGATGGTGCTTTCAAATATACAGTGTCGTACTATGAATATCTAATAACCCGGTAAATTCAAATGTCTAAAGTGAATATTACAAGTATTTCAAGAGAGTATTTATTAAGCCTTATATAAACCCTATAGCACAAAAATTGCTTTTTTTGAGCGCCCAAAGTAGAATCCTGCCTTAACCTATATGTGACTGGAAAGATACCCGGGTACCTTTTGCAGTTAGAAGCATTCAAATTTTTTTATTTAAAGTCGTTGAGTTTGAAAATTTCAGAGATGTTACCAAATTTCCAAACTCAACGACTTTGGATACAAAAAATATGAATACTTTAAACTGCAAAAGGTACACTGCCGGGTACCCTTCCAGTCACATAAAGGTTAAAACAAAAATATCATATTATCCAATTTAATATACGATGTGTTACACTCAAGTATGTGTTATCATTATTCTCAGTAAAATAAGCTTTTGAATCAAACATACGATGCATTACACTCAAGTATACCGTATTATCATTCTCAATAAAGCAGATTTTTGAATTTCAACTATCATACACTACAGTCAAATATATTGAGTTATTGTTTTAATTAAATTACATTTTTTTAAATTAATTTTACGGTTTACTTGCTTATATACGAAAGTACCTTGCATTTGAATCAAATAATATTTACTTAACAGAAGAAAATAATTCTCTGTGTGTAAATGCTTACCTGTAGACTGTCTATCTGTTTGATTGCGTTGATATTGGTCGCATATGAGATTTTTTCTCACAGTTCATTTTTAACGTCTATTATTAATTTTATTTATGATTATTATGATTGTTATATCATGTTTTTACAATAAATTATTATAAGTACCAACCTAAATGTGTTTTGATTTTGATTACTTTTCTGTTACACAGAGGTATCTGAGAATAAGTGGGAATGACTGGTCGCCACAAAACCAAGGACGTTTTACCCTATAGGTTAAAAAGCTAATGTCTAAAGCGCTAAATGCTAAAAGGCGCCGGAAATTTCAAGCTTTTCAGAAATTTTAGACGCTGCCGTGATTTGCTAGCCGGGAAAACCTGAAAACTTTAAAAATCCTGTAATTTAAATTACCAGAAGTTTGAAAATTGATTAAACTTGTCTCTTTTAGTAAATAAACATAGGTAATTAATACACTTTCGGGGGGAGGGGGGTTCCGATTGATTTTTAACCTAAGGTGCCTTAAAGTCTAAATACGTCCGTGCACAAAACATATAAAACTTTTTGACACGGTTGGTCGCTTAATGACAGAATATCTCACAGAATAGGCTAGATGTTGTTTACAAACGAATTTGCTGACAAACTAACGGATGCCGGTGAATCTAACTTCCGTTCTTAGTGAGACGGGGTTCTAAAAAACAAGTAGGGGCGGTCGCAGGTACCAAATTTTGATAAAAATATTTAAAATATTATAAAATAAAATTTTGGTGAGAGAAAATCTCATATAGCGACCACTCGCATGATTCTACTATTGCCTCATCAAAATTACAAATCACGTGTGCTAATACGAAATACAATGCAATTCGAGTAGTCTTCCAAGACATGTGCAGAAACCTACTATAATAAGTTGTAATTTTCGATCGATGATGAGTGAATTTCAAAAAATGTTTTGAAATTTTTCTAAATTGAGTTGGAATTTCGTGTAGTAAATTTACAAAACTTGTGGTGCGTAAAAACTTCCTACATATTTAGGAAGTTCTATCTAAATCTAAAAATCGAAAGCTAATTCTGTTTTAAATTTTTCACGTTTTTATTATTTATTAGTACTTAAATCTTCTTTGAATAATTATGAATACCAAATTTTACAAGTTGAGATTTCAAAAATTACATTTATCTTTATTTAAATACTCGTATTACCTGCTGCACTATAACGGTGCATAAAAAGAATTAACACAAGAGCAGGTAAAATTTTTAACAACTTAGAGAGACAAAATCGATTTCTTTATTTAAACAGCGCCACATATTGTCTAACAATCAAACCAATGTTAAACGTGTTGCCTACCAATAATTTATAAAATATACTCGTGTTGTAAGCCCTCTCGCGTTCACGAATCAACACTGCCGCCTTGGAGCCCATCCTTAAGGTAAATAGAAAGGGTATTGAGGCGATGCGAGGCAGAAGTGGTTAGAATGGAGCATGCGGCAGCACGTAAGTGCTGCCTTAATCTCCTGCAACTGATGTTGGCGAAAAATGACATGGGTAATTTATTTGGTGGGAAATTACTAAAGCCTGGATGTGGCATTGGAGCCTGGCTGATGGTAAACGAGTATTTTGAGTGGAGGTTGGAAGGAGTGGTGGGTGTGGAGAGGATTTATTAGGAGAGGGAGGGGGGGTTGGGGATTAGGAGCGTAAATAAAACAAAATACCAAGATGAAAATATCAGCCAGACTCTAATGCCACTTCCAAGGTTTTCAGTAATTTCTCTTCAAATAAATTACCCATGCCATTTCGCCATCATCAGTTGTAGGAGATTAAGGCAGCACTAGCGTGCTGCTACATGCTCTTTTCTAACCACTTCTGCCTTGCCTTGCCTTGAAAATATATTTAATATATATGATGGAGTCTGAAAGTAGATCATTTGCCTGCGGGAACGTCGTTCATAGTGTGGTCTGGGGTGTGCATTAGACTGAGGAGTGGGGGTGTGGCTGAGTGCCGTGATTGGGCTGTGATAGGGAAAGCAGGAGGAGGGTTGGAATATCAAATTGAGTGAAAAGGATCGAAGATAAAAATGAAAAAGGGAATAATGATTTTTCAGTCGAGTACAGGTGTGCAAAAATATGAATTTTTGGCAAGCTGAAAACAGGCGAGCTATTGAAGGGGTGAATTCTTGGTTGAATACTGGCGAGTGAAGAAAAAAGAAAGGGTATTGGGTCATTCCATATCAAGTGGTCCAACCCTATTGGGATCCGTCAAATGGGAGGAGCCTAAAAATATGGTAGACTTAAAGGAAAATTTCAAATACGAGATAGAGTTCAAAAGGAGTAACACGTGTTTTACCGTTAGTGACAAAGCGATTAATCCGACGATTCCCAGGCTTCAGCACGATTTTGAATAAAATCGACAGATCCAGGAAACGACCGATACAGAACAGACACCACGGGTTAATTTGAGAATTTTCCCTTTGTTTTTTGTGACTTCAACCACGTGGCCAGTTACAGTCCCGTTACTTAACGGACCTCTGTACACAAGCCATCTACCGACAGTTTTTCACATAGGCCCAGGCCTATCCTGCTAATTTTTAAATTTCTCTCCAACCAAGACATGGCCTGCGGTAGTAGGAAAGGAAGAGGCAAGAAGTCTCCACCCAAACCAAGGGGCGCCGAACTCCGGTTACGCAGAGCATGTAGAGATATGAAGAAGAGCCGCGAAGATATGAAGAAGAACTACGAAGAAATCGAAGCAAACACGAACCGACTTGCAGAACAAGCACACAAGTACAAACTAGAAATTTTGGGAATAATGGGCATTCAGTGTTCACCTGAAAACATAACTAGTTCCGAGCTTATCGAAATGTTCGGAAAGTTCATGGAGCAAGCAGATCAGCCATCCGCCCCCTCCGAATCAAATCTCGACCCAGTAACTGCTCCAGATCCAATAACAGAAGCCAAACCCCAGTCAGTGACTCAGGACAAGTATCCCGAGCTACCACAGCCCATCAAAGAAGTAGATGTTGTTGGAAAGCCTGCTGAAGCCGAAACCTCCGAACCTCCCAGGGATGAAAATGGAACACCGGTAGAAGATACCAAACGCCAACTTCAAGAAGAGCCAGTCTCACAACCAGCCGAATCAAATGAAAAAGGGGGAGCAAATCCCCCCCCCACGATCGATCCAGCTGAAAAAACGGCCGTGCCCGCCACCAGATCCAACCGTCAACAAAAGAATCATTGCTTCTTCAAGCCACCCATCAACCAACAGATCCCACCGATCACCATTAAGAACGTTTCTAGATGGGCATCACTCGAAGCCGAACTTGACAGAATGAAAATCAGGTTCACACATGTCAAACAAGTCGAGGGGCGACTAGCAATCACCCCCACAACAGCTGTAGACCACGAGTTACTAAAAAGCTTCCTCGAAAAGGAAGGATTTGAGTTCACCTTCAGACACCTGAAAGACGACTCATCGATGAAAATCATCATCAGAGGCATCCCAACTCGAATTCAGCCAGAGTACATAGCGAAGTACCTGACAACAATTGGCTACAACATAACCACGATCCGAAGAATGACGCGACAACAAGACAAACGGCCCATTCCACTATTGATAGCCACCCTCCCACATACGAAGGAGAACTGCAGCATATACGAAATTGAAGAGATAAACATGCACCCCGTCAAGATCGAAAAACCGCACAACAAGATTAGTATCCAACAGTGCCACAATTGCCAAAACTTCGGCCACTCGCTGAAAAACTGCAGGCATAAATCCAGATGCGTCAAGTGCGCCGGATTCCACGCAGCCTTCCGCTGTCCTAAGCCTCCTGGCAACCCACCAAAATGTGTCAACTGCGGTGGGCAGCACCCAGCCAGCTACAAAGACTGCCCCAGATTCCCGAAGACCATCAGAAGAAAATTCGGCACCGAAGTAACAAGCACAGATC
Organism: Cantharis nigra; assembly: GCA_958510845.1. Classification (NCBI taxonomy): domain Eukaryota; kingdom Metazoa; phylum Arthropoda; class Insecta; order Coleoptera; family Cantharidae; genus Cantharis; species Cantharis nigra. The sequence goes on from OY294028.1 coordinate 49,169,663, forward strand.
ACTTGAAATCCAGATTCAGACCAAATAGGACTTCCCAAGAATCCTACATGCAGAAGGTGACAAACAACCTTCACTCAAGAAAAGAGGCTCCAACTGCCCCACAAACGGCGAAAATTCCGATCACAGCAAACGAATTAGCCATGATCGTAACCTCCCTAATTAGAACAGGGATGGATCAAGACATAATAGATGCAGTGCTCGCCGAATACTGCCAACCAAACTAGAAGAACACGACGAAAACGCCCAAGCCCAAACAGACAAGTATACTACCTAGTCCAGACACATACTAACCCATTCTTTGTTTCAGATAAACCGACAAGACCCGATGCCATGATTTCAAGGGAGAACCCCTCCCCTGCCAGCTAAATCTACTCCTAAGTATATTATGTTAAAAATCCCGCTAACCATTCATATTTCAGGAAGTCCAATCGAGCTGTGTGGTCAGATGCCACTCTGGTGATGTCTGCCCACAGAGCTCCTTGGCCCACATAGGTGTTTTCGTGTGGAATTGGGCTTGTGTGATTGGTGACTCCGCGGTCGTTTGCACGGCGTGCCTTTTCGGCCACGCCCCCCTCCCTAGCTCGTTTCAGTTACCGGTGTTAAAGATTTCTCTCTCCTGCGCCCGCCTGTACTCACTAAAAATTTTTTGTCTTTTTGCTTGCCTGTACTCGCCCAAAAATTCATACATTTTTGCTCGCCTGTACTCAACCAAAGTTCTATCCTCAGATTGCACTTATATTTTTCTCCCAGCTCCCACTCTCCTTCCTGCTCTCACTTTCTCTTTTCACAACCGCCCCCTTGCATTTGCTTTTTCCTCCCCGGCATCTTTCATGAACGACGAATAGAGTTTCTTACCGCAAGCATTATTTTTCTCTCAGTTAATAAATATTTTGATTGTTTTAATTTTCAACCATTAATTTTCTTCTTATCAAGACAGGCTCGACGCCACCTCCGGGTTAAGTAATTCCCTTAAAAAATTACCCATGCCAGTTTTTCTTAATCAGATGTAGGAGATTAAGGCGGCACTTACGTGCCGCCACATGCTCTTATTTTGCCATTTCTGCTTTGCTTTGCTTTGAGATAGAGTTTTACGTGTAATCGTGTAATTTTCAAAGTGACCAATAATGATAAATATAAGTGAAATATGTGATTGGGCTGGTACGAATCCTAAACAAAAGAATTTTGTTGAAGCAGAACGGATTCTGCAAGCCGATCATATCATAAAATGTGGTAAAAATAGACATAAAAATGAGTGGCAAGACTTGGTTAGTTTCACGGCGTATTGCTTAAAAACATCAAAATTAAAAGAAAATCACTACGAAATTATCCAAATTGTCCAAACAAATTTTTTGAGCACACAAAACAATTCGTTTTCATCGGAAAGTAGTGGAAACGTATAGTCACTCACAGTCGTATTCGTACACTCCTATGTTAACAATGTAAATTCAAGCTTTTGAAGACCTTTTTTGACACATAAAAATTACTTTTACAGCAAAACTTATCAGACACTTTTTGTTGGAAATTTCAATCGCTTAATTTTTGTTTATATACATTTTTCCGATTTGTCGCACCGTTTCCGTTTTGTAGTGACTTAAAAAAGATTGTGTAAAATACAAAAAATATTTTCATCTGAATCTTAGAAACGCTGCTACAAAATGGGAAAATGTATATGATTATACATTATATTAAATATAAATATAAAAATATTTTATACATTAAAATTATAGGAAATGAAATTTATAATAATAAATTTTTAATCATTTTTTTTATTTCATTGAACCAAATTTGAAATACAGATGAAAATATTTTTAAGTCACTGCAAAACGGAAACGGTGCAACAAATCGAAAAAATGAATATAAACAAAAATTAAGAGGATAAAATTTGCAATAAAAAGTTTTTAATAAGTTTTGCTGTAAAAGTAATTTTTATGTATCAAAAAAGGTCTTCAAAAGCTTGAATTTACATTGTTAACATAAGAGTATGTGTTTATTTTCCCTCAACCTAGTAACATCTTTTACCACCAGATGTCATATGCTCATTTAACGGATCCCAATGGTTTGACCATTCTAAAAAAAATTGATTTTTTTGTGTAAACATCCTAACATATTAGTAGTACTAAATGACCATTATTTCAATTTTATTGTCTTTTGTTTTCGTGTGAAAGCCATATTTGCTTTACAATATGCGGTATATTTTGCAATTTTAAGGGTTTACGGCAACCGAAATATTTCAGCTCTTATTTGCTCAAGATGGAAAAAAAAATGAAATTGTTTAAAAAGTAACAGACTATAATATTCCTTATTACATATTTTTACCTAAAAGCAATTCTAAAGGGTAAAATTGCATCCTCAATTCTTATCTAGTTTTATAAAAAGATGACATTTTTAAAAAGAAGTTTATGCATGATGGGAGAATATCTCAAAATTAATTTTTTTTTACAAACAGTTGATAAGTAGTTGAAATCACACACTAAATATTAACTCTTAGTATTTTATAATTTTTAATTATTGTTGACCTTTTATTTTATCCTTTTTTTTTTGAAATTGTTGATATTAAGGTCTTTTTAACAATTAAATTGTCTGACGTTTCGTGTCGTTTATTGGCACATTTTCAAAGCTACAAGTTAATAAATTAAAAAATTTTTAAAAAATTAAAAGATTTTATAAAGGTTTTAAAAAAAAAAAAAACTTACATTGACAGATTGTCAATATGATGTTTTTGTTTTAATATAACATTAAAACATTTGACTAAAAATGATGAATTATATAAAAACTTTTTAAAATCTCTTAAATCCTATAAAATTGAACATAATAAATTAAATTAAACTAAAATTTGACCATAAGTCATGGCATCGTTTTCATGATATCTAGGATGTGTTTGTATCCACCATGAAAATATTGAACATCCCTTTTATCATTCATCGCTTTATTGTTCATATGAATGTTGATTGCTTCTTTTATTTTACGTTTTTTGTCTATCTTTTCCCTAGCTAGTACTGTAATATCTTTACGGTTTATGGAATGAGAGTTGTTAGTCATGTGTTTGCATAAAGCGGTGTAAGCGTTCTCATCTTCTTTATTAAAGAAAACGTGTGCTTTATTCACATCTCTAATATGTTCCTTTATGCGAACACCTAACTTTCTAGAACTCTCACCTACGTAAACAGAATCACAATCCTGACAAGGGACAAGATAGACCAAACCACTCTCGTCCTCTATGGGAGTAAGATCTTTCGTTTTAGAGAAGAATTTGAAAGTTTTATTAGGGCATTTTAGACCAAACTTTATGTTAGGTATTGGTTTGAAGATTGACATTATTCTATCAGATAGGCCTTTAATGTATGTTAAACTGTAGAAATTTTGAAAAATGGGGGGTTCTGGTATAGACGTAGTAGGTTTTATATTTTTTGAAGAATTGGTTTCTTTGTTTTTAAAGAATGAGTTTATGATAGAATTTGGAAAATTGTTAGCTGAAAGAATAAGATTTATATTTTTATAATTTTCGGATTGAAATTTTGGATGAGATAGGGAGAGAACTTTATTAACAAAATTTTGTGCTACATTAAAAATCTGGTGTTTTGGATGGCTGGAGAAAAAATTTAATAAACGTCCGGAGTACGTAGGTTTATGATACCAAGAGGTTATAAGTTTTCTATTAAAATCATCTCTATGAACGCGGATGTCAAGAAAAGGAATACTTTTATTAATTTCTATTTCCATTGTAAATTGAAGATCTTTATGGAAACTATTAAAATGATCAAGGATGTGGGGTAAGCAGTCTTTACCAATAATGAAAAAGAGATCGTCAACATACTTTTTAATCAATCTGATACCATTTGAATGATTGGCATTAAAAGTGGAAACTCTATCATCAAGGAGGATATTCATGCAAATGTTTGCTAAATCAACGGATATACTACCACCCATAGGAACACCTTTCTTTTGATGATAAGATTTTCCATTTGCTAAAAAATAACTATTATAGGTTATAAGCCTAAGTGCTTGTATTAAGGTGTTATTGGGCATTTTAGTATCAGTTGTAAGTATTTGAGAGATTCTGTCTTCTATATGGTTGATGACCATATCCACTGGGACGTTAGTAAAAAGTGATGAAACGTCATTACATTCTGAATACTGATGACTTACTTATTTCTCTTGACGTTTCATCACTTTTTACTAACGTCCCAGTGGATATGGTCATCAACCATATAGAAGACAGAATCTCTCAAATACTTACAACTGATACTAAAATGCCCAATGACACCTTAATACAATCACTTAGGCTTATAACCTATAATAGTTATTTTTTAGCAAATGGAAAATCTTATCATCAAAAGAAAGGTGTTCCTATGGGTGGTAGTATATCCGTTGATTTAGCAAACATTTGCATGAATATCCTCCTTGATGATAGAGTTTCCACTTTTAATGCCAATCATTCAAATGGTATCAGATTGATTAAAAAGTATGTTGACGATCTCTTTTTCATTATTGGTAAAGACTGCTTACCCCACATCCTTGATCATTTTAATAGTTTCCATAAAGATCTTCAATTTACAATGGAAATAGAAATTAATAAAAGTATTCCTTTTCTTGACATCCGCGTTCATAGAGATGATTTTGATGGAAAACTTATAACCTCTTGGTATCATAAATCTACGTACTCCAGACGTTTATTAAATTTTTTCTCCAGCCATCCAAAACACCAGATTTTTAATGTAGCACAAAATTTTGTTAATAAAGTTCTCTCCCTATCTCATCCAAAATTTCAATCCGAAAATTATAAAAATATAAATCTTATTCTTTCAGCTAACAATTTTCCAAATTCTATCATAAACTCATTCTTTAAAAACAAAGAAACCAATTCTTCAAAAAATATAAAACCTACTACGTCTATACCAGAACCCCCCATTTTTCAAAATTTCTACAGTTTAACATACATTAAAGGCCTATCTGATAGAATAATGTCAATCTTCAAACCAATACCTAACATAAAGTTTGGTCTAAAATGCCCTAATAAAACTTTCAAATTCTTCTCTAAAACGAAAGATCTTACTCCCATAGAGGACGAGAGTGGTTTGGTCTATCTTGTCCCTTGTCAGGATTGTGATTCTGTTTACGTAGGTGAGAGTTCTAGAAAGTTAGGTGTTCGCATAAAGGAACATATTAGAGATGTGAATAAAGCACACGTTTTCTTTAATAAAGAAGATGAGAACGCTTACACCGCTTTATGCAAACACATGACTAACAACTCTCATTCCATAAACCGTAAAGATATTACAGTACTAGCTAGGGAAAAGATAGACAAAAAACGTAAAATAAAAGAAGCAATCAACATTCATATGAACAATAAAGCGATGAATGATAAAAGGGATGTTCAATATTTTCATGGTGGATACAAACACATCCTAGATATCATGAAAATGATGCCATGACTTATGGTCAAATTTTAGTTTAATTTAATTTATTATGTTCAATTTTATAGGATTTAAGAGATTTTAAAAAGTTTTTATATAATTCATCATTTTTAGTCAAATGTTTTAATGTTATATTAAAACAAAAACATCATATTGACAATCTGTCAATGTAAGTTTTTTTTTTTTTTAAACCTTTATAAAATCTTTTAATTTTGTAAAAAATTTTTAATTTATTAACTTGTAGCTTTGAAAATGTGCCAATAAACGACACGAAACGTCAGACAATTTAATTGTTAAAAAGACCTTAATATCAACAATTTCAAAAAAAAAAAAAAAAGGATTAACTCTTAGATTTACTCCCTTTTTCTTCTAAAAATTTTCAAACTTTGACCAAACGGCGAATTTTGGCACTAAATATCGCTGGTGGGGGACCAGATAAAAATCTGAAATTTCTTGTCATAACAGTACTACATAATGGCATTACGCAAAAAAAATTTTGAGTTTTACACTGAGAAAAATAATTTGTATTCGATAACAGAAAAACTGTTTAAATTAAAATATGTAGTTGTAAAATAGGCGCCATGCCAGTAGCTCCAGTTTTTATAAGATACAATTACCATCAAGCTGTAATTTCATTTACTATAAGATAAAGCTACATATGTATACATAATACAACTACAAGGTGTTATATTAAATATGACGTAAATAAAGTAAATAATACAACTTACATAGGAGTAAATTATACATCATCCAATATTTTTTTAAATACAATTGTAGTCAGTGGCGGATGGTGACTTTTTGGGGCCCGATGGTAATTATATTTTAGAGACCCCTGGTAGGTAGGTAGTATAAAAATAATGGTATATGTAACAGGTAAGAAAAAAATTTATCCCTATTATCAAACATAAATATCATTAAAAGGAATATATAATTTTAAAAGTATAAAAAATATATGTTACGAAAAATGTCCAACATTTTGACTAAATCGGGAGTTTATGAGCTCACTTGCAAATGGTTTCAAAAATATATCGGTCATTCAGGTAGATCATTCCAAACACGTCCGACTTGGAGACAGAAAATTAATTAGACATTAATCACTAACAGGGGGGGGGGATACAAAATTTTACATGTATAGCCAAAAAGTAAATAACTAGAATTTTTAGAAGCTATGGAAATCAATAAATTGAAGCAATCGTTCTTGTTTTTAAATAGTCAATCTGATGTAAAAAAACTCATCTCTATTAAACATCTTCAAAAAAGTTCGACCTATAAGTACGCTTATTCTTTATACCCCTACTCTTATTAAATCTCTTTCCTAAAAACTCCCTTATTTTTTCAAAAATACTTTTTGTCACCACCCCAAACAACAATCAAACGGATTCTATTTAATTTTCTTTCTAGTTATACTATACCATAGTATAATGAAAACGTTTGCAATATTTTATACTTACAGTGTATTTTATTTCTAAAACGTGTGTGTGTATTTTTTGGGTTTTCTAAATTATTGATATGGTTAATATCGAGTTACACTACCTAAACCACGTATCAATCAATTATTATTGTTATGTTCTCTATTATCTCAATTTTAACTCTCTAATCAAACTACTGTAATCTAATTAAATCAACTTGTATTCTCCACTTTATTACAACTGTCGTTGGCCCTTGCCAGTGTTACCAACTAACTTATTCAAAACTAAATATACATCATCTTCCTTTCTTACAATAAAATTATTTACACTACTAATTACAAAAATTTTCAAAATAAAATGAAGTGTTCTTTAACCCTTCGTTTCATATAGTAGCAAATTTGCAACAGACATTTAAATTCCAAAAATTGATAGTATAAAGCAGTTTTTCATGGTATAACTAATTTGGAGCACACTAGATAACATATTGAATGCTATATTTTATTGTTAGACAGCAATGCTAAGCAGAAAATTAAAATTGCAGATAATTAAATTAGTTTGAATTTATAGTTGTGACAAGTGAATAATCGTTCGAAACGTGGTTTACCGAAATATTATTTGTTACTGGGTTTATTCAATTTAATTATTAATTTTTTATGTTCTAGTTTTTATTTATACAATTTTTAATTGGATTTCATTTACAAAATTAAATTATAATTAATTACAATTAGTGATTCTCATGGTGTTGCATATTAAAAATAGATTTATTTTGCTTGTTTAATTGAAAACTATTGAGTTTGGATTTTTTTCATTATTTTTCCCATTATCTACAATACAAAATGACATTGAAAAGATATTTTTTTTCAAAAAAGAAATAATCATGAAACGAAGGGTTAATACAACTTTAATGCAACTTAACCAAATCAAATGCAGATGTCATTAGCTGTCAACTCAAATAATTATGTCGTCATCATGGACTTAGAAGAGAGGACTGGCAACTCTACCTGGTTTTGCGTGCGCTTAACCGTATACCCCCCAAGTTGAACCACTAGGTGGCGCGAAAGTAGAAGAGTGTCGATCAGTTGTCATGTAGGTTTTAATAAAATTATAATTCAGTTGGTTTTATTCATTTAAGTTCCAATTTTCACCACTTTGAATAAGTGAATGTGCCGGTATAAGTGTGGTGAAATAAAAAATATGAAAAAAACATTTTATTTGAATTTTTAACTTATAAATTTAACCGAAAAATAATATTTCGTTTTTATGCAATTTACATTCCCATGTCAATTACATTTTTTTTTAAGTTTCATCATAATCAGAATCAAAAATTAATAATTTCAACATTATAAGTTCGACAGTTCGACACAGAATTCAAAAAAGTAAATTCAAACAATTGACAACCTATTGGTACAAAATTTTATTATAACCTAAATGACAGCCATTAACAGTTGATCAGCAACTTCTCGCAGCACTCTTCTACTTTCGCGCCACCTAGTGGTTTAGTTTGGTGGGTATACGGTTAAGCGCACGCGAGAATCGGCGTTATAACAATGCAGTTACCAGTCCTCTCCTTCTAAGTCCATGGTCGTCATTTAAATGTCAAAGAAACTTATGCAATAAATTATGACAACGTCAAATTTGACGATTTACAGTTTTGAGGTTAAGTAAATCAATTGAAAGGTTAGGGTAAGCTATGTGGCTAGTAATGATGTAGTGAGGTACATTTACGATGCGCCCTTTATTCAAACAAGAAAAAAAAAATCTTAGCAAGAGTAACGTGTCGTAAATAAAAATATGTGAATCCGAAAAAACATTTGAATTGCTTGGAAACGGCGGAAAAAATAATTTCAAAATATTTAGTTAATCCTTGGACGAGGTCCGAGAAGGTTGATCTCTGGACACGTTCCGAGGTAGTTCTAAATTTTTTACATGAAAATTTAACATAAAATTTGACGATACATTTTCTGTATGCAACGGTGTTAAATATTTTCTTAAAAATTTACATGTAAATTTGACGTCAAATTTAACGTCGTGTCATACAGGCTTTAAAAGCCTGTCATACGTCGTGTCATACAGGCTTAAATTTGACGTCAAATTTACATGAAAATTTGTATGTAAATTTGCTCATATTTTTGCCAGGTAAAATTTTAATTTTATGCAGGTAAAAATAATTTTTTGTTTGAACAATGTTAATTTTAAAAACTGGGCGGACTCTAGACGAGAAAATGTCTACTACGCACATTTACACGCACTTTTACCGACAAATTTAGAACATGTTCTAAATTTTTTACATGAAAATTTAACATAAAATTTCACGATAAATTTTCTGTATGCAACGGTGTTAAATATTTTCTTAAAAATTTTCATGTAAAATTGACGTCAAATTTAATGCCAAATTTAACGTCGTGTCATACAGGCTTTAGATGCAGAGGTTCGTTAAGTTGTGCATTCATTGCATTATAAAGAAAGTAAGTATGGACTCTTAACAGTCTTCCACTGTTAACAGTGCAATACATACTAACGGAGATTATAATTTATCCCAAAATATAACAAAATTAATACATTTTCTAATATAATTTATAAACCATAATTTCATAATTTAATCATAGTTTAACCTTTGAGGTACTTTTATTGTACGACCGAATCTAGACACGTACGGTTTATTGGTTGAAACGTTCTTAATTGGACTTTATTGTTCATAAGAATTTTGATAAGTGTTATACCAATGCTTCTGTTGCACACCTTGATTCATTACATCATCTCTTCTTACATCATATCTTCTTACATCATCATTATCCCATCCATCAGAATTTTTTACATTGCATTTATTATAAGAATATCTCAAATCAATTCTATTTCTTCTCTTAGTTCTTCTGTTTTCATCTTCAATCCAATAAGATCTTGGTGTTACATCATTTTTTATTATTCTATACCTTCAAATACGTCTTTATAATTATTCAAAATAGTATCAATTTTTAATTGAACACGATTTACTTTATTTCTGTGCATTAAACCAAGATTTACACAACTATTTATTCCAAGAATTGCATTAAAATCGTCTTTAACTATTATAAAATTTTCAAAAAATTCGGAACCTTTAACATTCGCTTTCAATTTAACTTGTCCTATTGTATTTATTTGCGATTTATTGTATGCTTCTAACCTAGAAATATACCTTTCTATCTCAATTATTTTGTTCGTACCTCTAATAATTTCTTGAAAAAGTTTTTCTGATAAAATATTAACATCTGATCCAGAATCTAATTTAAATTTTACTAATGTATTTTCAATTAAAATATTTTCAAACCATTGCCTTGAATTTATAGAATGAACCTCTTCACAGAAATATTCATCTTCATATAACTATTAATTTTCAAATCAGTAACTTCATTAATAATAGATCTGCATACTATAGAAAATTGATTTTTCTTCTTGCATTTGTTGCAAATTTTTCCAAATGCTGGACATTTGATATTGTTATCGTGCATTTTTCCACAATAGGTGCAATTTTCAAATCTTGATTGTTGACCATACGTTTTAACACGATAATTATTCACATTTCTGGACTTATCACACATTGGATTTTGTTGTCCATTCCTTGTTGATTTGATCGTTTCTATTTCTTGATTATGAACGCTATTCATTTGGCTCAATTGGATTCTTTGAATTTCCGCCATTCTGAATGCCGTATTTGCTTCTTCTAAAGTAACATTTTCCATTCGTATTAATTTATCACGTGATGTTTCTTTGTCTTTTGAGTACAATACAATGTTATCTCTAAGCATTTCCACCTCTTGTTTAAACTCACAATTTATGGCTAATATTTTTATTTCAGTATAAAAATTATCGAACTATTCCCCTAACTGTTGTTCTCTTATGTAAAATCTAAATCTTTCATGTAGAATGTTCTTCTTTGGATTGCAGTATTCTTTAAATTTCTTTAAAACGTCATTAATGCTCTTTTCATTTTCTTCTTGTCCGTACTCAAAAGTGTTGTGTAATTCTACTGCATCAGGACCAATTAAATTTAAAAGTATAGCAACTTGCCTTTCCGGCTCTTTCTTATTAAGTCCAGCTACTTTCATAAAAATATTAAATTCATTACTGAGTCTTTTCCAGTTTTCATTTAGATTTCCTGGTTTATTGTAATATTCCATTTTTATTTATTACTTTTCCAAAATTTTTCACCTGGTGGTTTCTTATCAATCTAACCTCAAATTTTTTTATTGCACTTGATTCTTCTTCGATCTATCTTTTTATGTTTTCCAATTTTCTTCATTAATTTTCCAAATCGATTTTTATCTCGTCGCCATGTTATGTTCTCCATTATCTCAATTTTAACTCTCTAATCAAACTACTGTAATCTAATTAAATCAACTTGTATTCTCCACTTTATTACAACTGTCGTTGGCCCTTGCCAGTGTTATCAACTAACTTATTCAAAACTATATATACATCAATTATTTTATAGATAATTTAAAAAGCAAAGCAAAATCAACTGATTCTCATAAAAATAGAAAACAAATTCAATTCTATAAAATAACGAGTAAGGTTTGGGGGCCTCTATGGAGTAGTGCTGGGCGATGTTCATCGATGTTATCATTGACTATAGGAGTTATCAAGACACGCAGCCATATGGAAGAACGCACTCCGCGCACTATACTGTCCACACGTTCTATCGGAATGGATCGCGAGATTAATAATTGTTAATGAGGATTTACATTGAAAATTAGCGCCATCTAGTTGTCGCGACAATTTAGTATTGCATTAAAATATATATGGCTGCGTGTCTTGATAACTCCTAAAGTCAATGATGTTATCGAAACATCGATGTTACCCAATCGATGTTTCGATGTTACCCGATCGATGTTTCGATGTTTTGCCATCGATGGCAGACGTATCGATATATCGAAACTATCGATGTTTGCTTTGCGATGTTATCGCTGCATTCGATGTTACAGAGAATTTGTAAAATAAAATAAATTCACGTCAAATACACGACGGTTGGTATTATACTCATTTTTTTTGTCGGCATTGATAAAAAGTTTTGGGACTTGTAATTGTAATTTTGTAAAAATTACTATGTATTGTAACTTATTTGTGGCGTTTGTAGTTTAATTTTAAATAAAATAACTGTTTTAAGTGTTTTATGATGTTTTTTCCATGATTTAAACTAATAGACAATAACATCGACATCGATGGACATCGACACCTGGACAACGATGCCAGGTTAGACATCGACATCGAGCATCGATGTTCTTCTATCGATGTGCCAGCACTACTATGGAGCTCTCAATGATCGGGGGTCTAATATTCAACGTTCCAGCATCTTAAGCTTGTTAAAATTTAACTAAATTAAACAAAATTTTTTCTTTGAAAGACAGATAATAATTAATAAACAAAGCAGAATTCTATAAAATAATAAGTAAGGTCTTGGCTCTTGGGGGTCCCTCAATGATCGGGGGCCCGATGCTCCAGCATCGTAAGCATCCATATAAATCTGCCACTGATTGTAGTTGTATATTTTGTAACTGTTCTGCAGTATTTAATAGAGTAAACTTATAAGTAATATTATCTTCGGTATAGTATTAGCAATAACTGCGATGCTTATAGTTAAATCTTCTTGATTTATACAATAACCAAGGTATTTGTAAGTTTTGATGAGGTAAATCAATATAAACAATATTAGTTTGTTATATTGTAAGTATTTATTAAATACAATAACAACAGAATAATTAAAGTGTATTACATACAGATATAAGAACACCTTTCCAGCGACCGCTGAATTCATTTTCTACGGAAACCAAGTTTAGGTACTACTATATGGGTACGAAATCGCATTCCTGCAGTAAATGCTTCAAAAGCAATTTCATTTTCTGAAAAAGAATAAATATGAATTACCGACAAAAAAATGTCGTCACTTTGGCCGCTATACCACCAATCAAAAGTACACCAAATTTTAAGGAAATCTGTTAAAGATTTTCGGAGATTTGTTTGGTGTATATAGTAGTCGTCACGGAACTTCAAGTCTCATCATAATTCTAATTTCGGAGAGATGATCGATATTGATATTTTATTTCTACCCTAGTATCGAAGTTTTCCCGAGAAAGTGCTAGCTAAAAATTACAAAGAGAAATTCGGAGATTGTTTTGTAAATTAATGAAAAATTATAATTAAATTAATACTTTTAGCACTATTTTGTTTGTATATACCTATAGCTTGTATTGTTTTGCATTTTTTGTAATTTTTGAAACATTCAGTTATATCTTTATCACTGACGCACTGACGCGCATGAATGCATTAACGAGAATCTGGTTTGTCCCCCCCCCCCCATACTATTGCCGCCATTTTGTTTAAAATTATATAAAAATAAAAATACCCCGCAAGATTATCTGTTTGTTCTGTTGCAAAAAGATGTCTAACTATTGTAACTCACAGTACACTGAAAATAATACAGTGCTTAATATTAACGAACAGCGATTTTTAACTGAAATTTGCTGTGACAAGGAATCTTTTCTTTGATAAAAAGATATGCTAAGTAAGATTTTAGATACTGAATTTGTAGATACGTTAATATATCGAATTGGCATTCTTATATACAAAGAAAATTGTTTCATTGACTAATCTAGAATATTCCTGCATATAAAGCAGTTTTCGTCTATCCGATGAAATGTCTTCTATGCATTAAAGAATTCGAACATTAAAAAATTATGATTCATGCAAGAAATTTATTCGTTATTGTAATTTACACTGTTATATGAAATAATGATCTACATGTCGGATCTATTACGAAGAATTGTAGTATTGACGTTTGCGTTACGTGGATTAATTGGGTAAAATTACATAATAGAACGACAGCAAACTTTAATACAACGAATTTGTACGGTACAATGAATTGCTGATGACATAAAAACTACAATTTTGCAAATATGCAGCTTCATATCGTAGTTTAAATAAAATTTTATTCTGTTAACAGCGTTTTTAGTGTAATAACGTGCTTATTGGAATTGCAAATTCTAAATCAAAAGTATAAGAACTTATAATAATTGTTTTATTTATTTATACTTAATTTTCTAATTACTCTTTAATTTAATTTCAGAAAATAGTATGTATAGATAGGTGGATTTCCAACTAAAATTGGTAAGGATTTTCTCTGAGAGGGTTTTTATGTTTCATATAAAAATAGCTTTTTTTAGAAGTACTATCATTTCCACAAAGAAGACGAATATATTACATTATATTGTAATTTAAAAATTTCTTTTAATGTGGCTGTTGGTAAACATTAAACATCGTGAAAATATACCAAAAATAATTTCCAAAACCTAAGACTTAAACAAAATTTGGTATACAAATTTTAAATAATAATAATACAGGTCTAGGGGTGAGTTTCATTTTATTTTTACTAAAAGTAACTTCAGAAAATAGCCTGAAAAGTCTTTTTCAAAATAGTTAATATTTTATTACTTATTTTAAAACAAATCCTTCAATTATTTCATAAAACTTTGCTTAAATTATTTTAGTTTTTTTATAGGTGTTTAAAAATGTACATTTTTAAAACCAAAAGATAATTCAGAAGTGTGCATTGGGGCGTTTAATTTTGATATTCTATCAGCTAAATAGTTTGATAATTCTTGGAAAGCCTGTATAGCCAACATTGGCTTAGAGATCTAAAGAATTCGGAGACCGCTACTGTAATTATGAAGAAAATTGAAAAAAATTTGAAAATTGAAAATTTATAAAACCCCAATAGAACTGGTATGTTTCTCTAGATGTATCTTAAATAATCAGGTCTATTATGTATCCCAACCGTTAAAAATAACTGTCAACCTTTATGTTATAATCAAGTTTCAAAATAACTGGTTCCTTAGCGTTTATTACTGCATTGGTATTACGTATCCCCCTTTAAAATAACCATTGACAGTCAACGTTATTTTTTAAAGCATAAAATAATAGTAAGTTTTGAGTACTTCTAAAGCGAGAAAGCTTTATTGTAGCTCACAAGTGTCGGAAAAGGATAGCAATATTTAAATTTTTGGATCAAAAAACAGTCCTACGAAACCATAATAATTTGGCATTTGTCAGTGCTATTAAATGTCATTTAAATTTAAAATATTTTTCATTTTTATAAAATGAAATGAAATGAAAAAACGGATATACAAAAGAAATTCGAAAAGTTCAACTACTTAAATGGAACCATTAAAAGAATATTCAAGAACAGAAATGGTCAGAATACGGCATGAAAATTCTATAAAAGAATTTCAGTACCAACAGTAACCTATAGAGGCGAAACATGGACCCTAACAAAAGATGAAGAAAAGCAATTACAGGCCGCAGAAGAGAGTTTCTTGAGGGAGATTACAGGGTACAAGAGGGTTGATAGAAAGCGTAACACCGATACAAGAAACGAGTTAAACATCTCCAGCATAAACGACCGCATTAAGAATTACAGGTATAATTGGAAACAACACTTTGAAAGAATGACCGACAAGCGGATACCTAAACAATTATAAGTAATATAAGCAAAGCGCGGATGATGATGATAAAATAAAAAGTACTTAAGTTTCTGTATATGGTTTTATTTAAGAAATTATTTCATAAACCAATAAAAATAGTTACATTTACAATTAATCTACTACTTCGTTACTAGCTAACTTACAACTACTATACTCGTATTAACGAAAATTTTGAATTACAATGTTGCAAATTTTCTGTTTTCAGCTAACCTGAAGCTCTTTGCTGTACTGCTTCTTCTTCTTCTTCTTCTTCAAACTCTTGCAGAATTTCTTGTGGTAATTTGATTTCCACTGCAATAAATCACACAAGAATAAACAGTTTTTGCATCTTTGACAGAATTATAATTGAGGATCCTATGTTTATGAAGGCACCTAAATCGACTTTTCAGTACACCAAAGCACCTTTCAATGCAGTTTCTTGCTTTTATGTGTGCTTCAGTGTCCTACTTTGTGGAGAGTTTGCTTCTGCATTTTCTACTGGAGTTAAAGGCCACGGTTGCAATGAATAAGCAGCATCGCCAATAAAAGTTTATTTTGATAAAAATGTGCCATTAGCTTTCACCTCCTCAACTTACCCACCTGGAAGACAACTTTAAAGCCCCCAACAAACTGTGTTTGAAATGCCTTTTAACTGCAGATAATTCCATATTCCAAAATAAATAGCGTACTTTTAAATATATTGGCACTGCTGTTACTCTTTCGGCTTACTTCGTTTGTGGTAATTAAGTATGCGTATCAGATCATTTGTTAAACGATATTTTTCTACAAAAAACCTGTTACACATTGAAAATGGATCACTCTTTTCCCTTAAAACTCTTCTTTCAACCTTCTCCCATGCTTCACTGCAATTACAGATCAATCAAAAAAAGTGTTTATATAAACCTCGAAAGTAATTATATATGTTACTGTAAAAGCCCGAAATCCGGTAAATCCTAGGATTTACGCGTCAAACCTAGGATTTACCAATTTGATGTGGTAAATGTCCGAAATAATGAATTATTAGTTCAATTTCGGACTTTTACCAAGCTACAACGGTAAATCTTAGGATTTACTGGTTCCTATTGGTAAACGTACGAATACCATGTTAATTGAATTTTCAATTGTGCTTTATTAAGTTCCTGTTTATATAAACGTCAAATTTAATTATACAGGGTGGTGCAAATCTGAATGATTTATTCCTCAATTTCAGTCTTCAGATCATTCAGGGTCTTTGGACGATGTTTGAACACTTCGGCCTTAAGGTAACCCCATCACAGATTATCAAAAGGTTTCGTAATCTTTAGGAATACCAGATGCAGGGGCCTTTACAAAAAATGGAGATCTTCAAAATGCCTTCCCACCCAGGCAAATCCAATACACAGCGAGAAACACCCAAAGCGAAGTAACTATGGTGCAAAACTTGGTGAAAAGCAGATAAGAAAAGAAAGCCTCAACGTCGAAGAGACAGACAACAGGTTGAACAGGAAGAGCTGAGCCTACTCAAGATAATTTTGTAAATTTGAAAACCGACAAGCTCGCAAAGCATTGGAGGAGCAGGCAAATAAAATGAAAATGGTATCAAACAAAAAATTTCCTCCTGCAACACTCGGACAAACAGTTAAAGTGAAAATACCGGAGGTAGATCGATCTAAAACAGACCCAAGAACTCTCTTGGCTGCTATAATAGATATTCAAAACGATGAATTTTATCAGCTTGGAACAAGTGTAGGAACTCTTACACAATTATTTACTAGGAATCAATTTACCATTTTTAAAGAAAATTTTATTGATACCTTGGATGTTCCGGCCAATGAAATAAGTGTAAGAGGAGCAGTGCGACAATTGTCTTTATCTGGAGGACAGGGGTTACAAAGATGCAACTGATGCACTAAGAAATGTTAGACCAAGAGATGTTTGTGTAGATCATCCGGCAAATTATGCAATTCTAAATGTCGTGGAAGTTCATCATGTACCAACAAGTAAATTGAAATTATGTATACTTATACGCAATATTTTAAAATTTTTTACTATATTGAATAAATAATTATAATATACAATATTTTTCTGTTTTTAAATAAACGTTTCAGTTGTGTTAATATAAAAATCTCTTTGTTTCAATCGTTTTATGTGTTCTTTTACAGCACAAATAGTAAAGCAAAAACCTTTAAATGCAATTCAATTTGATGCTTTCTTTTAATTATTTATTTCACATTTTGTGTCATTAAACATAAAATTCGTACTTTTACCAACAGGAACCAGTAAATCCTAAGATTTACAGTTGTAGCCTGGTAAAAGTCCGAAATTGAACTGATAATTCACTATTTCGGACATTTACCAACCTCAAATTGGTAAATCCTAGGTTTAACGCGTAAATCCTAGGATTTACCGGATTTCGGGCTTTTACAGTAACATATATACCTACATAAACTACATTTTTATAATAAATTATATACTTAAATAAATACTTCCAATCCGCATTTTCTAATACATTCAGAACAAAAATATTAATTAATCCGGCGTTAAAAGCTATTTTTTCCCTAATTTATTTTTCTTAACGGCACCTATTAAGCACTAGTTATATTTTGCACTATAAAGGTTAAGAAAACCATTATTATAAAGATCATCTTAAAATAACGGTTTGTGTTTATAATAACGTTTGGGATACATAATAGACCTGATTACCTGATAATTAAAACCTTTAACTTACAGATCAGGTAACATGGATTTTAATGCTGAATTCAATAATAATATGGGAACGGTTTATTGAACACTTGGTACAATTCTAGCAACAAGAGGATAGATAAAGTGATTTACTACATCATATTGAAGAAATTTTTATATTTTTTGTAACATATACCTAAGATATCAATTTTTTTAAGATCTGTAAGTATAGATCTACTTTAAAACAATTTTTGTGTTTAATTTAAATTTTTCTAATTAATCTTCAAACTTTTTATACTAGCTTCAAATCTTACTCGAAAGATTGATTAATTTAATAATTAACATTTTGTATTTTTATACGAAATAAAACTAAATATGAAGCTAGTGTAAAATGTAGATAGTTTTAATAAGTTTAAACTTTACTTTTTATAATTTTTAAGTTTAAGGATGTATAGGAGATACAATCGGAGACAAAAGTTGGATTAATTTGAATATCATGAATATTGGTCTTATGTGTGTAGTAAAATACTTTTTAAATATCATAAACGATAAGCAAAGTTATAAAAATGCATGAAGAAAGGTTTTTTTCGTTTAAATCGGTTCATTTTCTGAAATTACAAATATTAAATTTGACATAACAAAATTTTTATTAGTGACTATCCCTGCAATCCAACCTACTATCTAAATAAAAAATGTAATAATTTTTATGAGTAAAAATTGATATTTGTTGTTAAAACTAATAAAAACCGAGATACACATAATATTTTTAATACCAACAAGTTTTAAATATGTTTAGGGTTCTTTTAACGTCGAAATCTATTTTATTTTTAGCCAATTGAAGGTGACAACTCAATATTGGTTGTTCAATTACTAATTAATTTCTCGAGAACGGGGTAGTAAACCGTGATGAAATTTTGCTAAAACCTTCTTCTATTTACAAGCTATAACTACAGAAAATTTGAAAAAATTCTTATATTTTGATCATATATTTTAAGCTAATATATTATTCAATAAAATGTTTTTCATAAAATGATTTTTACATTATATAATTTTTTTAGAATTTCTTAAGATTTAGCTTTAGATTTTTATTTACGCAAGTATTTTACTGTTTAACATCTTGTGATTTTCCCTAAAAAAAGACTCTTAAGCAAAACCATAGATGTGATTTTCTTGAATTTTAACAAAAAGTCAACATCAAATTAAAACTGCAAGAACTATTAAACGGTGTAGTGAATCGATCTGAAATTATTTTTATTACATCTCAAAGTCAATGATTACATGTGTACCAATTTTCATCGATATCTTATATTTTTGAGTTTTATTTTTTGTCTCCTATACATCCTTAAATGAAATGTGGTTAAATATTTTGATTATCATGATTATTATATCGTTTATATCTATAGGTACTTAATTTGTTATAAAATACAATTGTTTCTTAATTAATAGTAAACATATTATAAAGTATATTGAACATTCATTTTTATACGTTGCATTAATTACTATACCATACGTACAACTACGAAATTTTTACGTTAAACAATAACCAATACTTATTGAATCAATGAAATGTAGTTGTCAGTTAAGGAATGGTCATTGTTGCCACAAAAACACAAATCCATATGACAACAAACAACATTCTTGAGTCAACGAATGCCAATTCTTCCGACCATAGACGCTATTCCTTACGTTGACGAAACCGTTTTTGAAATATGAGCATGTATATGATATTAATTTCAAAGAATTTATTTTCATTAATACCAACACGTATGCATTACTTAGCGAACACCTTTTCTTTAACATGAAGAAATCGTGCGTTGGATCAATTTTAAAGAACTATTTCTTTATCACTACAACCGTGTGCTTTATATTTATGCTCTGATTTGGTTCAGTGTAGTAGAACAGACTTGAATCACGACGTCTATAATTGATCTTTTCTTGTGATGAAGATAGATTTTTAATTCGCAATTGAACAACATAAATAAACTGATTCTCAATGCAACAAAAATTATTTGTTTATCAGTGGTATTTAAATTTTCATATTTTACTTTACTTAATCCATCCATTCTGGAACATGGAGTGGATGTGTTGGTTTTCAACTGTATTATTGACCGTTCAACGCAAAAATATTGTTCTTTAAAAAAATGCTGAATGTCCAATTTTGAATTGGACAAACCTAACAGAATTACATATGATGGCGGAATTCCCATTGCAATGGTCAAAATTAAGATACACATGCCAATTACTACAAAATTTGATCACCATTATACACATGGCATTACATATTATACAGCACACAAATTTTCAATCGTTATTAAATTATTTAAATACTGATCTGTCAGATTAATTATCAAATTTTCGAACGTATGTCATAATTTTTTACAAGCCATCTAACAAATTTTCACAAAAAATAGATAAATTAAGATTTCAATTAATATTTTATGTAATTTTCTTACTTTTACATTTAGCTCAATTATCTTCTCACCAATACTTGTACTTTAAAAGATTTATTAGCACACAAAATTTGAAGAAAATCGGATGTACCTTTCCGGAGATGTGATGACATTTTCATTTTTTTAAATTTATTTTATTGTGGTAGCCCTGGCAAAGATTTCTCTGCCAAAACCTTATTTTCACCACTATAGAGCCCACCAGACATACGTCCAAAATGGGACAAGGACTTTTTTCAAGATTTCGCAAAAAAACGTAATCATTTTTTTCATGTTGAATTCCTGATTTTTATCAAATGATTCCATATGCTGCCAAGTTCTGTGGAAGCAATTTCCTACATACAAAATTTGATTGAGATTCCTTTAGCACTTTATGAGTTATTCACTCTTGAAGTTTCAACTTTGACAGCTTATAATTCTTAACAGATGACAGATAAAAAATTAATTTTACCTATTTTGGATAAAGCTTTTCAAGGTCTTTAAAATAACCTATCACAAGTCGAAATTGTTTTTAAAAAGCTTGTGTTATTTTCTTGTAGTGGCACTCCTGATTGATAGATCGCGACGAAAACCTTATTTTCACCTTTCTACCGTGAACCCTACTACCATACCAAATTTGGTCGTGATTGGTTGAACGGTTCAGGAATAAATTGAGAGACAAAATATGACGACAGACACAGACAGACCGACCGACAGACCGACACAAATATTTTGTTTTTATTTTTTGCAAATCTTTACGTTTCTGAACACGGTGATCTCAAAAATGTTTTAAAAAAATTTGAAATTTTTTTTCGATTACCTTACCTCCAAAAAAAATTTTTTTTTTGATTGGAGGTAAAATAAGTTCAACTATATACCTCATGTAAATTCCATTTATTTAATAATGGATCCACCAGATGAAAATATTTTCACTTGCACTAACAACTTATCACTTACAATTTTACAATTTTATTTATTTATTTCATCAAACGAGATTAGTCACTTACATGATGAATACAAAGACAAGTGCTAGCTAAATGAATTGACAAGCTGAAAAAACTCACAATCTGAGAAAAAAGCTCACTCAATTCAGTCCTCAAAAACAAAAAATTTAAGTCAAACCTAACTATATGTACACACTAAATCAACTTTACACATAATTATAAACATTATTCAAAAAACAAAGAACTAAATTCGTTTGCATTACGAGCCTTTCTGTTAACCACCGCAAACATCAAGTATAGCCTAGAAGATGGCTCAATATAAAAAGTGGGCAAATTTTTTAATATCCTTGGAGGGACGTAAAAATTTATTTTGGACAGCAACTCGGAGCAGTCCACCGAATCGCCAACCAGTCCAGACATAAACCTGGCGTCGATGACTTTTCTTCTGTCAGTCAATGTGGAGAGGCCAAGCCTCTGCAACAGGTTTTCGTACCCAATATCGCGATGTGAGACAAAATATAGAAAGCCATCCGCCATCAGAAGAAAATCGGGAGTCAGCATAATTTTATCACAAGGTTACAATTATAAGCAATATTATTATAACTAGAAGCCTTGTTAGATATTTACTACTGTAGTTGTAAATGATAATACATCTGTAATTATTGCAAGTAGTTCTAAATGATTACAACTACGCTTATTTTAAACAATATCGCTTCTTTTGTATATGATAAATATTCAAAATGAATATATAGTAGTAATATTTAATAAAAATCGAGGTATTAAAAATAAAGTTACAACTATTAAAACTTAACATTACTAATGTTAAGTAATAATAAATTGAAATAACCACTACACATTAGTAAAAAATTTTACTTTATTTTTCTCAGTGTAGATTTGACTACACTGAAAAAAAAATTTATGTAAAATTACGGTATCTATCATGGGTTATTTAATGCCAATTTCCTACATAGCCAAATTACATGCAGGTTGTAATTTTACAAACGCATTGTAAATGTATCCCAGTAATAATAATAATATAACTATTTTTTATATGACGCATAATAATGTTTCTTACGAAGCAAAAATTTTATATTATACCGGTAATTTTCATTTTCTTTTGTATAAAAGCAAAAGTTCAATTTAAATTCACATAAAGAATTAATTTCATTTTGTAAATATACAAATTGGATTGAATATTTGCAATTTATTTTGTAATTTTACAATTTGTTTTTATTATTACAAACTTCATTTTCATTCCTTAATTATACAAAAAGTTTATGTAAAATTCAGTATGTTATTATAGTAAACATTATGTAAAATTCATCCTAATTTTTTCAGTGTACAAGCCGAGATATAACAATCCTAAAATGTCAAAGAAATGAATAATTTTATACTATATAAAACGAGATATAAAATCAATTTATATTACAGAATACATAAAAAATCTGATGTGACAACACATGACTTTCCCATTTATTACTAAATTAATAATAATAATTAAAATTAAAATAAAAAAATAACAATAAAAAAAAATTTTTTTAAAAATTAAAATTTAATAAATAAAAAAATAACGTATGGATTTCAACCAAAATCTAATCAGCTCTCGAGATTGCTGTTACAAACCAGTATATGAAATTTGAATAAAATCGGTTCACGCGTTTTGAAAAAATCGTGGACGAAAAAATCGCACACACACACACACCCACCTACGCACATACGCACACACACCCGGACATCATTGCAAAATTTGTCTCGAACGATTTGTACGGACTCATAGACTATGGAAAAAATGCTAGTTCAAAAAATTTTTTTTACTCAATTACAATACTTTCCTTTACTACGTAAATGGGAAAGTAAAAAGGTATGAAAACTAAAATAAATAAAAGAAGAAGTGTAGATATTTTTTCATAAAATGTGTCGGTAAATAAGGAACTATTCTTCAACTAGCTGTAATGTTAAAGAGCTGATTGAGTTTTTGTTTTTGGATAGGTTTTTGACACCTGCACCTCATCAAAGACCTCAGAAAGTGAAGTGTGATAACACCTTATCACTATATCGTTCATCGGAACATATTTATGGTACGATCTTGTTTTAGGAACAGGCAAGCAGTTATCAAAACGCCTTTTCAGATTAATTCCGTTCGCGACCCCCTCCTCACTTTTTACATAAATATATTTAATTCCTGGAAGGTTTTCATTGCAAAACTTGAGCATGTCTTCTGGGGTCAAAATATGAATATTTACGACAGTTTCATCTGTTCTTAAAGCAAGCAAAATTTGATTTTCTTCACTTAATTCACTAATTAATTTGATATCTCGTGACACTGGACCGCACACACTCTTATGACAATCTTCGCCAATCAGTTCACCCACATTGCATTCCATTTTTCAAACTTTTAACGCCTTAAGTACAAAAACACAACCTTCCTATGTGGCTATTACAATACTGCCGTCCTAAGCTAGAGAGCAGTATCTCCATTTCTTAAAATTTTTATTTATATCGCTTTTGAGGATTATTACATCAATATCTGTGATCCTGCAATACTAAAAACTACAGTGAATTTATAGAGACAGTGACGACAAGTGATGTCCCATTTTTGATTGGCTATAATGTTTTTGATAATATCTGGCTTACGACAGAATAAAAATAACTTTTTTAAGTTTATTAGTGCATTTTATTAACATAAGAAATGGAATTTCTTTTAATGTAAAGAATATGCCAATCCAGAGCATATATTTTTTGATTGATTTTGCAACATCCTGGGCCGAATAAAGGGATTTTGCAACATCCAGGGCCGATTTAGGGGCTCGTGTCATCACTGTCCCTATAAAGTCACTGTACTAAAAACTAGTAAGACTAATAGTTATATGCAATAATTAGTAGTCTTACTGCTTTTTAGTGTTGCAGGATCACAGATATTGTTGTAATAATCCTCAAAAGCGATATAAATAAAATTTTTAAGAAAGGGAGATACTGATGCTTTCTAGCTTAGGACGGCAGAATAGACCTTATGCTAGAAAAACATATGTATAGGTATGTATATGTATAATATGCATATTATGACATTCGGACACAGATGATATTATCATCCTTGAATACCGTCCTTGAAAAAAAAGCAATTATACGTTCACTGAAACGTGTACATTTTTTAACATTGTGTGATTGCTATATCTCGGCTTGTAGTCAAATCTAAAACTCAAAATTTTTTTTGCGTAATGCCATTATGTAGTACTGTTCTGACAAGAAATTTCAGATTTTTATTTGGTCCCCCACCAGCGATATTTAGTGTCAAAATTCGCCGTTTGATTAAAATTTTCAAACTTTGAAAATTTTTAGAAGAAAAAGGGAGTAAATCTTAGGGTTAATATTTGGTGTGTGATTTCAACTACTTATCATCTCTTTGTAAAAAAAAATTTAACTTTGAGATATTCTCCCTTCATGCATAAATTTCTCTTTAAAAATGTCATGTTTTTATAAAACTATAGATAAGAATTGAGGCTGCAATTTTACCAGGGCCGAATTACGTCTGTTTGGCGCCCTAGGTTATTACAACTTTAGCGCCTATTTAATTTACCTATTAATAATTTAAAACATAAAACACGTGCTTACAAATTTTGTTTATTAAAAACCAAGATACATTATAGTATTAGGTAAGAAAATACTAAATAAACTTATAAGTTATAATAACTTATAAGCTGGCGTTATCGTATGCCTGTCCTCTGCAATTTTGTAAATCCAAACACATGTTTTCTAAATCATTTAAAACGGTTGCTTCCATATTATTGACTGCTTTGTGCCCGACTTTACTTACAAAAGTAACAAACCTTTCTACGGGGCAACCATTTTCGAGAACTTACAACAAACGTTAACTGGTCAGTATGCGATATATCGGGTGTAGAGTCAATTACTATGGAGAAATATTTAGTGCTTTTAATTTCCGAAGAAATTTTTTCCCTCACAGCTATTGCCATAAGTTTGATAAATTCATTACAAACTGTAGACGACAAGTAAGAAATATGACCGTTCCCTGAATTGCCTTTTGCTTCGATATGGGTTTTTAAGAAAGGGTCAAATTCTGCTAGCAATTCTAATGAGCCTAAGTAATTACCATTATTGGTAGCTGCAAATATTTCAGTCGTTCCTCTTAACGCTAAACCTCGAGATGTTAAAAATTTAATGACTGCAACTACTCGCTTAAGTACGTTGATCCAATATTCCTTTTCACTCAGATACAGCTAATAATGATTTGTGTCTATTTTCCTCAAGGTATTGGACCGCTTAATGTACGTTTTGGCATTTTCGCAATGCTCCAGAGAGTTTTCATGTTCCGAATTTCTATAAATGTTTTTCCAGTCATTAAACCCATGAACAAACGAATTGACTTTTTCATTATTATTGAATAATTTGCAATATAAACAGTATACATTTCAGGTTGTTGATAAAGCTTTTTAAAATACTTTCCTTTACTACGTAAATGGGAAAGTAAAAAATGTTTTTTGAAGCGTATCTCAAAATCCATTTTCGATATGTCTTGTACAAAAGGATTTTTAATTATATAATCTCTGAATTTTCCATTTAGCCGGATCTTTGATTTCATTATTTGTTAACTGATAAGAAGATACAAAGTTTTCAGTAGTGGCGCCTGAAAATTTAGCAGCAGCGGCATTTTCTATATCGATAACGAAAGTATTATGTTCAAAATTAATTTTTGGGTTAGTGGTTTTCACTTGACTACCTAAAGTATACGAAAAAGAAGTATAAGAAGCGATATTTCAATTTTCATGTGTGGAAATTTAGAAATTTTACAACTCTACACCAAATTGTATTAGCTACATCAAATACTTCTTTTGCGCTTGTTGATGGTTGCTCGAATTCCTGTTTTTCATTGTCGGGGACGTCAATTTGATTTTGTTGCTTAAAAAATGAATCTAATTTTGGCACTTTCTCTAGTAAAACTTTAACTATTTCTTGTCTATCTTTTGAAACTTTCTTCCTATCCCACCCACTGAGTTTTTTCCCTCTCGCAGTCATTTTCACACACTTATGAAGAAGTTAATAAATTTGTTGTAATGCAACTATTTACACTGCCGCTTACGGAAATATGGACACTTACTGGTTCCCAATTTTAACAAAAACACAAAAACTGATTAAGATTAAAAGAACGCACAAAAACTACGCACAAGGCACAAATTACAAAATGTGTTTGCATAAACTTCTTAAAATAAGAATTATCAATTTTTTATTTAAACCCACCCCACCCCTACAAACTGGATTGGGTTAGATTTTGTAAGATTTGTTATCTTAATAACTTGTAGTACCTAGCATTTTAAAAGCCGCTTTAATAAATAGGGATGACATTTTTATTCAGTGTTTACGTATTACCGGAAACACTTTTATTTGCGACTATACTTTAAAATATCCAAAATTGTTATACCAACTGCATTACAGATGTTCGCCCTAAGTAATATAATATTTTTTTGAATATTTTCATAAATGTGTAAATAAAAATAAAAATTAAACCCTTGAATTTAAGAATTGTTTTGCCACTTGTAATTTGGAGGCTGGCGCCTATTCCGAAAACGGCGCCCTAGGCTATAGCCTAGTCAGCCTAGTGCATAATATAGCCCTGAATTTTACCCTTTAGGATTGCTTTTAGGTAAAAATATGTAATAAGAAATATTGTAGTTTGTTTCTTTTTAAACAATTTCTTTTTTTTTCATCTTGATAAAACAAATAAGAGCTGAAATATTTCGGTTGCCGTAAACCCTTAAAATTGCAAAATATGCCGCATATTGCAAAGCAAATATGGCTCTCACACGAAAACAAAAGATAATAAAATTGAAATAATGGTCATTTAGTACTACTAATATGTATAAGGATGTTTACACAAAAAAAATCAATTTTTTTTAGAATGGTCAAACCATAGGGTTGGACCACTTGATATGGAACGACCCTATTATAAAATGGGCGATTGTAAGTTCCACTGATCTTCTTTATGAAAAATAATGCTAATCATTTCTGTCCTTTCCCATTTTTTTTTGGTACAAGTATGTGGTCTATTTGATTTCTGTCTTCGCTTCCCCCGCCAGACCAACACCATGTTATTTTATGTATCTTCTAGTGCGGGAACTTTGTGCTACATATTACGGTATTCAATGCTTCTGCCATGTTACATAGTTTTTCTCCGTTGTCGTTCGTTTTCTCGTATATTGCATGTTTTCCTGCTAACGAGGTTACGAAGTGTTCTTTGCCTATCTTTGCATTAAAATCGCCGAGTATTATCATTAGATCTTGTTTCGGTATATTGTCGCATAATTCTTCTACTTCATGGTAGAATTCTTCTTTTTCGCTCTCATTGCTCTCTTCCGTCGGCGCATATACATTTATAATTGACAAATTTGTTTTGGCTTTTACTCTAAGATATGATAGTCTTCCATTAATTGCTTTGAATGTCAGTACGTTCTTGATCAATCCTGTGCCGTTCCTTCCCTGCTTTTGCTCTCCTGAGAAAAACGTGATGTAGTGTTTCTTTGCAACTTCACCCTGTCGCTTCCACCTGTGTTCTTGTATTGCACTTATATATACTCTATATCTCGCCAATTCGTTCGCTACTTCTGCATTTTTTCCCGGTTTTAGTAGAGTTCTAATATTCCATGTTCCCACTCTTATTACATCTTGTTTGTGTTTTTTCTTTTTCCTTTTGATTTGCTTTACTGTTGCCATTGTCTCCCTGATAGTGGTCGGAGCTAACGGTGGAGACGTACCATCCGCTCCGATCTTCACGATCAGTTTTTTATTTCGACTGGTGTGAGCGCAGTTTCTTTGTCACACCATGTAAACAATTTACCATCGACGTGCAGCTTTCTGTAACCTATTTTAGTTTTCTTGCCTTTCTGGGCTTCTTCTTTGGCTTTTTCTAAACTTTTATCCTGTATCGATTTTGCTTTCCGTGTCATATCGTTTTCTATGTATATTTTTGTCCCTTTAAGCTTCATTTTGTTTGCCATTACATCTAATTTTAGTTTGACATTTTTCAGCTTTGCAACCATTACTTCTTTTCCTAGTACTGTTCCTATTTTGAAAGCCTCAACTACTTTTACATGGACCTCTATTTCCTTCTTAATGAGTTCCTCGACAAATTTTTCATTTATTGTTTGATTGTAGTGCATTCCTTTAATAATAATATTTAGCTACCTTCTCTCTTTCTCGAAACTTTCCAGTTGCGCTTCAAGGCCTTTTATTATGTTTTCCTGCTTATGGACTCTATCGCCAAGTTCTTCTATTTCATTCTTCAGTTCCTGTCTTTCTGCCTTCCAATGTTCTTCCATTCCATCATTTTTCACCTTCAACTCTCCAATCTCTCTCCTATTCTCTCGATCGATCGATCAACACTAAGCGCCAACCCGCTTATCATGTTTTTTAGTTCTTCTATGTCGTTTCCCTTTACTTCACTTTCGCTTTCTTTTCTGTGTAAGCTTTGGTTGGTGTTTTAGGGGTTGGTTTGCTCCTTTGGAATATCGTAGCCTCGCACGTTTCTTCTATTGTTTCTTCTCTTCGTCTCTTTAGAAATTCTTTCAGTGAGCCTACGCTGTTTGATCTATTACTCATCGGTATCTTTTTCACGTCTTTTTCTGAATCAGATTTCGATTATGCTTTTGGTGGTGTGAATGAAAGTTAAGGTATCTATCGGACCATGTAGATTTTTGTGTCCATCTGTATTTAAGGGAGTTATTATGTCGTATGATTTCGATGTCAAGAAACGAGATTCTGTTGTTAATTTCTTTCTCGATGGTAAACTGAAACCTAGGGTGGAACTTGTTGAAATGTTCGATGATAACCCCATTTGGTATATGATAGCCCATTTGGGAATGGCCGTGAAAATGTCATCAACATATCTTTTGAAGAAGGGAATGTCAAAAGGAAGCGAAGCGATGCGGTCATTTTCCAGACTTTCCATAACGAGATTCGAAATGGTTGCAAAAATTGGGCTACCCATGGCCGTTCCGAACGCTTTTTGGTATAGCTGTCCATTGTATTTAATTAATAATAATTTTAATTAATGATAATACACTTATGCCTCTAGAATTTTGACATTTTTTTTCTATCTCCTTTCTTGTGAATAGAACTGATGTATGCCAGTTTCCATTCTTCTGGAACATTATTACTATGTAAAGTAAAACCGAAATAAATTTGCCGGTGCATCATTGCACTAGTCAAATAAGTGCTTTTTAAAGTACATTTTTATTTTAATATATCGTAGTTTCTCTTTTCGCCACAATTTGAAACAATGTAAATGGCACTGTCAATGTGTTGCAGGTACAGTTACTAGATAGATACAGTACCGCAAAGTTCGGCCATATTGGGGCCCTATTTATGAGGGAAATTTAAAAAAAGTTGCAAAATTGTAACTGGGGACTGGGGATTGGGGTTAAAATTTTTCAATAATGTCAAGTTAAAACAATACATTTTGTCTTATGTATGTGTTTTCCTGCATATTTTTGTTTATTTTTATTTTTAATTTTAATAATTTTAGGGAATTCTGGCGAGCCGCCACTGATTTAACCTTAAAAATTGTAAAAATTACAAAAAATGTCGTTTGACATTTCCGAATGACGCCATTTTGGGGCCCTAATTAACGTTCTCTCTCTGACTCATTGACCCATAGGTTTGCGGTGCTGTATCTATCTAGTGACATAGATGTTAACATAGATGAGATGTTAATATAGAAGGCTAGATGACTAACACCCAATACATGCAATGTAATAAAAGTGAGGCCAGCGGCCATTTGTAGGAAAGGCAAATCAGTAATAAGATTTCACTAATATGACAAATGTATGACAGGCTTCACATTTGCACACGAGTTAGTTATCTAAAGACTAGATATTATCAGATACGCAACTCCTAATACATGCAATATTATCAGAAATAAAACCTCAATGTCAACTGGCGGCCATTTGTAGGTAAGGCCAATTGGCATACATTTACAATAGATGACAGGCCTCATTTCTGCGCTCGAGTTAGTCATCTAGCCTTCTATATTAACATCTATGTCTAGTGACTGTAGTTGCAGGTTATAAACAACAATGAAAACCTAACCTAACTGCATAAAATATAGCACTACGTGATTCAAAAATATATTGTGTTCCAAAATCAATTTTTTTAAATTTTGAAGTTCTAATTTTATTTTTTTATTATAATAACTATTATTTAATAATTTGCATTTATTATTTTGAAATTGAATTTTATTTATATTTTAAATTTGTTTTATGGATCTGAATTTTAATTTTGTTTGTGTAATTTGAATTTGAATTTTGTAACTAGTTTTGTGTATATGTTGTAAATATTTGAAATTGTGTGTTTTGGCGCGAAAATGTTAAATTGGTGGGAGAATGGAAATAACTTTTGCTTTTTGCCGTTGAAGCCACAAAGTGTGGACGTTAAGCCATTAGTCTCCGATAATTATAATAAATTTTTGTTAAAAGTTCGAAAATTTTGAAAGTTTTTGTAATAAAAATATTAATCTGACGTGAGTAAAATTTTGTTTAATTGTTTGGATGAATTTGTCTGAAAATATGGAAGTTTTATGGATTTTTGAAAATTTGAATTACATTGAAGTGTTTTTGAAAGTAATTAATTAGTAGTTATTGGTGGTAATTTGGATAAAATAATTTCAAAACATAAAAATTGAAACTACCTCGGAAGAAATAAATAAAAGCAAAACTAAAGAAAAATTCATACGGATAGCAAGGCATATGAGCATTATCGGACACATGGTCATCGCACATTTGGTTTTAACAAATTAAAGTGGACGGAGTGATAAAAAATGTCTTTTATTTAAGTTAAGAGTTTCATGTTCTTGTGCAGTAGTTGGCAAATTATTATTAATAATTTATAAATTATTACCCACCCCCAACTATACATGTCAATATATTAAAAAATTTATAAGTTCAGACATACTAATTTTTAATTGTTATATTTTTATAATGTACAATTTTAGTAACGTACGTCTTTTAAAAGATATTTGAATCGTAGTTTATTAGACAATTGTTAAAGATATTTTTTATTTGTTCAGTTACACAATCTGGTGCATTTTTTAGTAGTTCTATTGGAATATCTCCAGGTCCAGGGGATTTTCCACTTTTTGAATATTTTAGTGCTTCTTGTATTTCACTATTAGTAAGTAATGCTCTCAATAATTTCGTTATCTTCACAACGAGTAATTGTAATGTCTTTTTTGTACTGATTTCTATCTTCTTGCAACAGGTTTTCATAATATACTTTTCATTCGTTTATTTGAATTATTTGTTAGTGTTTACCGCCTCGATCTTCCGTTCTTAAGCTTTTTAAAGTACTCCAAGCTGTTTTTGTTCTTGATCCCCCGATGTATCTTTCAACTTCATCACATCTTTTGTTCCACTGCTCATTATTTTCTTTAATGACCGCTGTTTTCACCTCTCTACTCATGCATGAATATTGATTTCTGCTTTGTGGATCTTGGGTCGCAAGCCATTTATAATAAATTGAAACAATGATTTCAGGTTTAGTGGGAAGCAAAATCAAACAACTATAGCTTGTCAATCGACGTTTCGGAACATATATTATTCCATCTTCAGGACGAAAACAAGCAAAGATGTAGTGCTGTTTGACATTAAGCAAAATGAGTAGGTGGGAATCGGTGGTAGTAAAATGGTCACATTCAACGAAGTCACAAAAATGAACTGTAAAACATGCAAAAACATTACAATTAAAACAATTAATAAATATAAATAAATCACTCTGTTTAAAATATTGATTTCTGCCTTGTGGATCTTGGGTCGCAAGCCATTTATAATAAATTGAAACAATGATTTCAGGTTTAGTGGGAAGCAAAATCAAACAATTTATTAATTGTTTTAATTGTAATGTTTTTGCATGTTTTACAGTTCATTTTTGTGACTTCGTTGAATGTGACCATTTTACTACCACCGATTCCCACCTACTCATTTTGATTAATGTCAAACAGCACTACATCTTTGCTTGATTTCGTCCTGAAGATGGAATAATATATGTTCCGAAACGTCGATTGACAAGCTATAGTTGTTTGATTTTGCTTCCCACTAAACCTGAAATTATTGTTTCAATATACGAAGTTGGGTGAGATTTGGTATACCATTTATAATAAAGTTGCTTTTTCTTATCGATCAGATGTTTGATATCATCGTTCCACCAATATGCAGGTTTTGTTTTACCATTCGGTGCTCAAAGAAGAGGTTACCTGGAAAGTTTTCCGGGAGTTTTGAAAATTGGTGATTTTATAGATTTCGACATGCTCTTTCCGAATTTTTACTTTGCCACCTCGTATTTTTGCCGCTGGCGCCCTTAAATGTGAAAAATAGCGACTAAAAACTGTTTTTTGATAATATCTCCTTTCGGTCTCATTTTATGATGAATTTTATGAACTAGAAAAAATTTCCTATAATTTATCTAGTAACCTTTTTTTTGCAAAATGAATAGTTTGAGCGTACGAGCGGTGCAAAGTCTACTCCAACACGAGTTTTGACCAGAAAACTCATTCCCTGCGAAGGACTCTACAGGATGTAGACTATATAGAGAGCCGTTTTTCAATGCGTCGTACAATATTTTTTTAAATATTTTTTAAATATATACAGGGTGCTGATTGACTTAGCCGAATATAGAAAATTAACATGTAAAAACTTATTTATGCAATTTCCTGCTTCCCTAATTATTTTAGAGAAAAAATGAAAAAAACAAAAATAGTGCAGAAATATAAACTACGAATGATAACAGCATTAGATTTCATGTAACTTTTACTTAAAAAGTCCAAAAATGCTTTTGAAATTGTTAAAAGTTTCATTTACCAGACTGACCATGCAAGTTTCCATGCTAATTATTTTTGAAAATAGAAATTAAATTGAATTTATTACATGGCCAGTGCGATAAATGAAAATTTTAACAATTTCGGAAGCATTTTTTGACCTTTTAACTAAAAGCTAGATAAAATGTAACCGTGTCATCATTCGTAGTTTATATTTCTGCATTATTTTTGTCCCTTTCAATTTTTCTCTAAAATAATTAGGAAAGCAGGAATTTGCATAAATAAGTTTTTCCATGTTAATTTCCTATGTTCAGCTAACTCATTCAGCACCCGGTATGAGTATAAATATCAAGTGTAAAACTTTGAAGTTGATTTTCTCAAAACTACGTTTTGAAAATCGGTGACCGCTGTAATTCGAAAACCACTCGATGGATTTGAATAGAATTTATACAGTTTATTGAAAACATAAAAATCTAGTGCCTGAACGAAGGAATTTGTTTTTTAATAAAATTTATAGATTTTATGAACAATGAACTAGCGATCTTTTTTTAAATCCGTAAATTAATTATTAGTGGCCCTAATTTTGTTATTTTTTAAGAAAAAAGCAAAAGCCTTTCATCAGGCACTAGATTAGCTATTAAACTACAGATTATTTTTTATTTGATTGATTTTAGATGAAGTGGTAAAATGTTACGATGGTCACCGCAAAGCACGACTTGTGGGACGGAATCCAACAAATATGGCGATAACTTAGTTAATAATAAATATTTTTGTAAATTTTTTTTGACAAAATAAAGTTAAAACACAGCTTAATAACTTCGTGTTATTTGTTTTATAAAATAAGTTTAACTACTGTCGAAAAAAGATAATTTAAATGCTCATATTGTTTGAAATAGATGTGCTGACGAAGACGATTGTCGAAATTAGTCTACATTAAAATATATAATATATTCTCGAGGAAAGTGTCTTTTCTTTTATTTTTATAAATAACCTCGATGGGCTTAATAACAATACAATGTTTTTCGTTAATATAATGTATATACGAAAACCGTTTGTTGGTGTCGATGTATGTTGGTTTGTGGCACTAGTACGCTGAAACTATTCATTTTACAAAAAAATAGTTAATACATAAATTATAGAAAATATTCTCTAGTTTAATTTATTACATAACAATTTTCATCGTAAAATGAGTCAGAAAGGAGATATTATCAGAAAACTGTTTTTAGGCACCATTTTTTCAATATGGTGGCGCGAGCGGCAAAAATACGAGGTGTACCAAAAGTACCAAATAACTGGACTATAAAGCTTCTCCCGCTGCTTCGTGTATATTTTTCTGTAAGCATCCTTTAAGTTAGGCGTTCACTTATACGCACCGTCGTCACCGTCCGCATCGTACGAATCTTCGTATATGCATGACGTATATGAAAATGCGATGACGGCGTTGCTGGCGGTGAGGTCGATGCGGACAAATGAACGCTTACCTTTACAGTTGTTATATTTTTCCGATTTTTTAATTTTTCGGCTAGTCTACATTTATACAGATACGTTGCTGAGTCTTCATTGAAAAGTTCAAGGTTATACTTTTTGTTACTAAAATTTTGTCCAGTTGTGTTCATTCTGCACTATGAGGTGCTTGATATCTATATAGTACCATTATTTGTGCTCTAAGCAACATGTGATCAGTGCCACACTCAGCTCCACGAAGAACTCTTACGTCTAAGATTTTTAAATTAGATTTTTGTCTTTGTATTGCATAATCGATTATAGATTTCAATTTTAGAGTTGTCTGTTCCACGTATAACGATGTATTTCTTTATGTTGAAAGAATTCACTTAATATTTTTAATTCAAACACTCTTCATAACTCAATAAGTCTGCTTGTATTGTCGTTGACCGTTTCCTCTCCAAAATTTCTCACTACGTGATCATTCTTTTTGTAACCAGTTCTAGCATTTACATTTTACAATAAAAGGTTTAAATCTAGCTTGTAGATTATTTCACGCTCTTTAAAAAAGCATTTGACTATTTTGAATGAAAAATCAATATTTTCCGAGCTATAGCCATGTGAAGGTGGAAATTTAAAAACATTTTTTAAAGAGGTCTAACTTTCGAGGGTTTGAATTTATAAAAAAAAATTTGTTAAATATTTTTCTTAGAAAAGTGTCCTTTATCACCACTGAAATTAGGTAAGGGGGTGTTCATTAATTATGTGAGGTGATTTTGGTGATTTTTAGATTCCCCTCACCCCTTGGTGAGATGTCGTAAAATTTGGCTCGACCCCCTCCTAATCTCACGTGAGATTTTTTAAATGCGTATTTTTAGTGTAAAATAATATGTTAATCTGTGCTTGATTGCATTGGATTTGTTGGTTCGACGCCCCCTCCCCCCTAAACACCTGTATATTTAAAATAAAATGCAATATTTTAATTATTTGTTAATTTATTATAAAAAAATTAACTATCATATATTTTTCCAAATTTTTCATTTTGAAAGATTGTCATCTGTCGTTAACACCTACTTATAAATAAAAAAAAATTTTTAAATAAGTAATTTTTACCGATTCCACTAAAGGCAAATATATTTTTTTTCCAAATATTTGATGGATGATGGCACGTATGAAAAGTTAGCTTTGATATAACTGTTAACTGTTATATGTTAACTGTTGTTAACAGATATTTTTTGTAGCAAACTTCATTTCCTTTATTTTTGTTTCTATTTTGTAGTACTGTTTGTGAGTCACAGCGACTTCAAACACTCGGTAAAATATTTAATAAAATCAACATTGCTCTCATGTATGTTTTATTAAATTTTTTACAGTGTTTTAAGCGTCGAACACACCACTGCGATCGCGGTGGCGGTAGCGGTAGCGATCGCGGTGGCGATTAAGTGGCTGCACACACCGCGATTTACATCGCGATTCGCGATTGCGATCTAATTCTGGCACATAGGGAACATGATTTTGTTAATAAAAAATGCGTCGATGGTTTTGTCTTACTATACAAAACCATCGACGCACGATAAATTTATTATTTATTGTATTAATTTATTCAAAATAATACATTATTTTATTTAAAAACTCGATTATCATGCGAAATAATGTAAAATAAACTCGATAATTTTTGGAAATTTAATGGTTTTAAACAATTATTTTAATGATTAGTAATGCTCAAGATTCTTAAGAATAACAACAAATAAGCGGTCAGACATTGAAAAATCCAAATTTTGCAAAATCTCCGAGGATAATTCTCTTCACATATCCCGAACACGGTTTTCAACTCTTCCGTTGATTAAAGCTGTTAATATTTTAATAAATCTGTCGTGAAATCATATCCCACATGTTTTCTATGAGGTTTACATCAAAATTATTTACACCATCCCTTGGTGGTCCTGAAATCACGAATGGCAGCATAATATTGTTGATAAATAAAATTTCCTTCAAGAAAAGGTGGTGCATTTTCCAAAAATGTTACTTTTAACCAGAGCATATTTTTAACTGAGTTGGGCTCTAGGCTCTAGCAAATTATATATTATTATATTATATTCGAGTGTAAGTAATACCATCGAAGGCCCAATTTTTGAGTTATTTTATCAGTATTTGAATTTTATTTTACGATTTTATGTTCTCTTTTTGGGCCCCTCTGGCCATTGGGCCTTAGGCACGTGTTTGATGCGCCTAATGGTAAAATAGACCCTGCTTTTAACACTTCTATGTATTATGTATACGGGAATTCATATTACATTAGTCAAAATCTATGCTTATACGGAAAAACGGTATGAAAGCTGAAGCCGACCCACAGCATTGCTGTTCTATTCCCAAAAGTAGGACTAACAAGGAGGGGCTCCTGCGGCTCACAGATTTTAAAGCCCTTTTGGGGGAGAAAAGTACTTCATAATAACAAACTCTAGGCCAAGCGGCAGCGCCCACCTCTCGAAAAAAACAAAGTTTTTGAAAAAATTTATTACATTTATTCGTATAGGTAAACTGTACGGCTATCACCCGGTCGGTCCAGGTTTTAATTCAAAGCAAAACAATTTCAAAACGGAAAAATTTACTCTTGGAAGAATTGAAACCTGGGACCGACCGGGTGATAGTCGTATAGTTTACCTCTCGACCATCGCGATTATCGGTTAATTAAGACAACCAAGCAACTACATATGTATATGAATAAACATAATAAATTTTATCAAAAACTTTGTTTTTTTCAATAGGTGGGCGCTGCCGCTTGGCCTAGAGTTTGTTATAATGAAGTACTTTTTTCCCCCAAAAGGGCTTTAAAATCCGTGACCCGCAGGACCAGTCCCCTCCTTGTAAGACGTATCTCTGTTTGATTACTCAAATCATATCAGTAATATTGCCATCCATCAGGACCCTCTAAGTAAACCTTTTTTTAATCACTGAAACGTATATTCTTCCAGTGAAAGTTTACCGACCCTCCTTTGGTAAGGGACCCGAGTTTGGCGATGCAAAATTTGACCAATACTTCGGCTTATCACTGGTAACTGTAAATTAACCCGTATTTATTTAAAAATGTTAAGCTGGTGACGGTCCATCATCCCGAAGGAATGGTTTAGAGGGGTTTAGATTACAAAATATTAAAGTGTCAAAGTAGCCACTCTACAGGTTTGATGGAAACCCTATAGAAAAAATATTATACCCGAAGATATTACATTTATATTTTTCAAGGTCAGACCGCTTATTTGTTGTTAATCTTAAGAATCTTGATCATTACTAATCATTAAAATTGTTAACTAATCATAAAAATTTAGCAAAGAAATCTCATATACGTATGTACTTGTATTCTGGTTAAGATAAATCGTACAAAATTTTATAATTTTTAATATTCTCAATTAAAATTTCGACAAAACTATCGTTGCTTTCCATTCTTTTTTTAATATTGCACGGCCAAACGCAACACGCAGCGTTCTACCGCGATCGCAACACAACAGCAAAAACAAACGTGAGCAAAAATTTTGACGTTTGTAGTCAATATGCAAAGGTGCTTGCGATTTTATATTTGCATTGTAATAACCAGCGCGATCGCTACGATATCGCACGGGCAAACGCAGGCAAAAATTCAGCTTTTATGCTCATAAAAAAACATCTTAGAGATGTCAAAAAAGCCCGCGTTTTCTTACGCGATGAAGATGAAAATACTTTTACTGCTTTATGTAAACACATGACCGAAAACTCTCATTCCATAAAACGTGAGAATATCAGAATACTGGCCAGGGAGAAGATAGATAAAAAGCGTAAAATAAAAGAGGCTATCAATATCCACATAAATTCAAATACCATGAACGATAAACGTGATGTGCAATTTTTTCATGGTGGATATAAATATATCCTGGATGTAATGAAAACCATGTGATGTTCTTTGGTCAAATTCTTTTTTAACTTTTTTAATTTTTATATATTGTTAACTGTTAAGTTTTAAAAAATGTTTAAAAAATTTTTAAATAAGAAATTTTTATTGCGAATTCTTGCTAACTATAATGCATTTGTTTTTTTTTTTTAGTACAACTTCATTATTATGACATTATTTTGTCAAGTAATTTGTCATTTTACATGTAAAATTTTTTTAAAGATTTTTTAATTATTTAATTTCATTGTATTATTTTTAGCCTTGAAAATGGGTCATTAATAAAGGACTCGAAACGTCGGTCAATTAAATTGATAAAAAAGACCTAAATCACAACAATTTTTATTATTTAAATATTAAAAAAAGGTCAACGATAATAAATTATTACTTTTCATATTTTATTTTTGAATTTGTAATTTGCCGTGCAAATTTATTTTGGGTACGAGTCGATTTGGCCG
The DNA here is from genome assembly GCA_958510845.1 of Cantharis nigra. NCBI lineage: Eukaryota > Metazoa > Arthropoda > Insecta > Coleoptera > Cantharidae > Cantharis > Cantharis nigra. Next base: position 49,208,638 of record OY294028.1, read on the forward strand.
AAGGGTAGTTCGATTTTGAAAAAGATAAAAGAAGTGAGTTTTTAGTAACGTTGGAAAATTAGTAAAATTGGGAAAAATAAAAAGCAATTTCAAACAAAAGTTTGTTTAATTTTATGTAATTAAGAGCGATTGAATTGTTCTATCGGCAAAGTATAAATTTAAGCAAGGTAGGACTTTTAAATTATTAAAGTGTTAATTATTGGTGGATGATAAGTAATACGCGGTCGCGAATTTATCTAATTGGGGATAATCGCAAAAATTTAAATACTGTCAACAACTATAATTTGCTTATAAGTGAAATCAGAGGAAAAATTAATTAAAAAATATTTGTTAAATTCAAAAAAAATTCAATAAAATACAGTAGAAGCTCGATAACGTGAACATTCCATCTCGGTCCTGTGAACACCCAATTTCTTCTCAATGTCAATCAATGTTCTTAATTAACTAACAACATTATGCATTATACGTTTATTTATAAGGAATAAATATATACATAACACTAGTTTTTCTACACCCCCATTAGTGTGAAAACTTTCATTAAGTTGAAGATACCTTTGGATTTTTGTGTTCACAGAATCGAGCTTGTACTGTAATGCGATTTTAAAGGAAGAAATCCTTTTATTGTATGAAACATTATGACATTCAAAGCAGAAGGATAATAGGCGTAAAATTTAAATTATAACATATTTTTGTCTTCGATTGTATTTCCCATAATCTATAAAAAAATGTAGATATAATTATATAATATATAAGTACTAGCTATTATGTTACAAATTCATTAATAGATTAGATTGTAGTAAACGTCTAACTTCATAGTAGTTTTCCGACAACCTGTTTATAGGTGCGGGTGAGCTGATCAGGTAAAATGTCAATTGACATTGTAACCTTAATATCCAAATCTATTGGATATCTACCTTAATGTTGAATTATGTTGAATCTGAAGTTTGTAAGAGTGACAACGAGAAGAAGCTAATACCTGTTATCTACTACAACATATTACTTGTTTCGTTAAATCCTTATTACGAACACCATGTAAGTTATTTATGTAATTATTAATTTAACAATATATGTATACCTAGTACATATAAATTAATTAATCTTATCTTGGCATTGATATCCTCATATATTCTATTTGCTATTAATAAATAGATATTTTCCTTACATATCAAAACACACATACATCGGTAATAATTTTTCTTGTTACTATTAATAATAGAATACAATGTACTTAATGAAAGACAAGGGCTCTCTGTAGTTCTGTTAGTCCTTCAAATTACTTCCGGTCTTTGCCAGAAATAACGTGAATTTAACCGATAGGAGAGCAAAACTTTTTAAAACTTACTGATTGTTAAAATAAACAACCACGATATAACAATAACAATTAGCAGTACCAACTATCTAATAATTTATTTACATAATAATATTATATTATTGACCTTCTGGGACTAACATTCGGTTTGCGGACGAGTCCGTTTTTTTCCAAAAAAATACCGAACCTTCACGGTGCGGTTGGATCAGGCCGTTTTTGATACTTTCTTCTTTGTCAAACCTCTAAACGGTAGCACATCTTTTCGGAAATTTAAACACGTTTTGGCTCGAGATTGAAGTTAGTTTTCACCCTATTGAGTCATTCCATATGAAATCATCAAATCCTTGTATTGCTACACCATTTTAGATTTTGCTTAAACTTGGTGGAAATGTTCTTTGGGGTTCCAGAGATCGAAATCCAGAAGGATTTAATTTTTGTACTCGCCACTTCCGATCCACACCAAATCAAACAATTGAAAAGTCTTATTTTTATGTTTTGCGGTTTTAGCTGTAAACATTTTTCTATTAGAGGTATCTACTCGCTCAAGGTGGCATTTTGAAGCTGAAAGATGATAGTTTCTAGAAAACAATATAAACATTTACATAATTCATATACCTGAAAAATACTGGTATACTGAAAATACGTGTATTTTATTGATTTTTTGTGATTTTCAATTGACTCCAGTGTCTGAGCTGTTGAATATAAAAGTCTGATCGTACTCTGATATCAAAGTGAGCATATCATAAGAGAATAAAAAGTTAAAATCGACCCGTTCAGTCAACTGAAAAAATGAAAAAATCTTTACTTGAAATTTTGAAATTTTAAGAATTTGCATATTCCAGGCTACAATTTGGACATGTTTGATAAGAGATTAAAATTTGAAATTTACAAGATACTTAGTTCTTATCCTTAACTTAAAAATCATAACTTAAACTAACGAATACATATTATTCCAAGTTTTATAACATCATTTCAAAACAATGCATGTGATCTTTGGGGCTTTACGAATGATAACACCATTAGATTTCATCTAGCTTTTACTTAACAGGTCAAAAAATGCTTTCGAAATTCTTAAAATTTTCGTTTATCGCACTGGCCATGTAATAAATTCAATTTAATTTCTATTTTCAAAAATAATTACCACGGAAACTTTCATGGTCAGTCTGTTAAATGAAACTTCTGAAACGAAAACAGACCGGAACGAATGAAAACAGACTTGGAGCAAATGAAAACAGATCTGAAACAAGTGAAGAACATTTGGAACAAATTGAAAACAGATTTGAAAACATGAAAGCAGATTTGGAGTATATGAAAGCTGATTTGGAGTAAATGAAAGCTGATTTGGATTATCTACTTAACCTGTCTATAAAGGTAAAACTTTGTCAATCAAAATATTGGAATTAATTTTCATATCATTGTTCTAACATGGCTCGTGGTAAATATAATAAAATTTTGCTTAACCACAGAGAGGCAGGATTTTTAAAGCATATCGGGAAGACCAAGATTGGAGAGTAACAGCGAAAGCTGTTTAAAAGAAAATTAATTACAATAGTTTGTTTGACAATGTTTTATCTTTATAAACAAGTTAAGTAGATAATCCAAATCAGCTTTCATTTACTCCAAATCTGTTTTCATGCTTTAAAATCTGTTTTCCTTTTGTTCCAAATTTTCTTCGCTTGTTTCAGATCTGTTTTCATTTGCTCAAAGTCTGTTTTCATTCGTTCTAGGTCTGTTTTCGTTTGTTCGAAGTCTGTTTTCGTTTGCTCCGAATCTGTTTTCGTTTCTCCAAATCTGTTTTCGTTTGCATCGAGTGTGTGATTTCATTTGCACCAAATCTGTTTTCATTTTCTTTATGTCTGTTTTTGTTTGCTCCAAATCTGTTTTCATTTGTTCCAAATCATACTGGAAAAGGTACACGGAGTAAAATATAAGATGAAAATCATCTAAGAACAGAGACTGTATAAGTCGATAGAATTTTTCAGATGTTTTTATCTGTATATAAAAAGATACACGGAGATACAGTTTAATCATTTAATTTAGTTGATTGTATGATGAGCAACAATGAAATTTTTACATTAAAATACCAATTTGAAATTTAACGATTAATTTGATTTTCTTTGTTAAGTATATTTATTAGGTACTTTTTGTTGTTCATAATAAAAAAAAAAAAATTCTTGATTACAATACCCGTTTGTTTTCTTATTATTGGAAGTAAAGGCCAAAATTCTTAAAAATAGCATTTTGCCTATATGTTCACCTTTGAGACCGGACACCGTGTATATTTGATATAAGCATAAAAAACTTTACATGTTAATAAGTATAATATTATTTCTTACAAGTTGATATATACTTGCAGAATACGTAATTACCGATTAATAAATTAATGCAAATATGGACCATTCAGAATTAATACAAGAAATGTCTCATATTGAACAGCTGCCAACCCAAGAACGGTTAGCATTAGCAAGAAGAAGAAGAACACAACAACTTAAACTATGGTTCCAAAAAGAAAAAGAACACAATCGGAAGCCTATGCAAGATTTTGAATCGGTAAAACCAAATCTACAATTTAAGGATAGTGTAGTTTTACTAGAAGCAGCTGCCAGAAATGATATCGAGGAAGGTAATCTTTTTTCTTTTTCTTTTTGTATTGCGGAATGAAAACGTATAATATGTATGTAAGAATGTAAGATATTATATAGAATTTATTATAGTGTATAATAAATTAACTTTGGTTAATACTTAACTTTTTCTAGGTGTATTTGGTATAAAAATTTGTCGAATTAAAAAATATAACTACTACAGCTTTCTCTAGATAATATTGTATTATGGTAGTTGGGTAGAGTTTACGTCCACCTGTGACCATAATATACAATTTTAAATAAAATCGAAAGTAGATTTTTACTTGTTTAAAAAACATTACAATGCACATGCACAGAATTATAATTTTATTGTTTTTTGTGTTAGTGAGTTTTGAACTCTTTTTATCGTGTGGTTTTTAAGCAATTATCTTTTAAAACTTCATTACAATTGCGACTAAAGTACAAAGGCTTGCAGATCCAAGACGTTTTCATCTACTTCTACTTCCGGCGTTCCCCAAAGTGCAAACTCGAAACCCTTGCTATTCTAAATTTTTATTAACGATCTACTTTATATTGTAAAATGCCTCATTTTGTTATGTAATTAAATCAAAGAAGCAGTTTATTAACTCGCATCGCACAATAAAGAAACCTTACAAAATTGAGAGAGCCATATCCAAGTCCAACAACGCCAATATTCAAAAACTCTGTGAATACATTACTCTAAGAACATTTTCTTAAGTTTACTTTTGAACATTGGCGATATCGGTCGCATGACTATAAGGAACCTGTACAAAAAATATCTTTGTAAATTAATAATAATCTTTTTGTAAAAAAACTCGCTTTTTTAAAAATTTCCCAAAGCAACAGAGTACAAAACCAACTAGCATTTTTTATTATTATGAACATCAATAAAACTGAATCAGTTATATTAGAAATAGAAATTAATATTGTTTTCGTATATAGGTTGTCTTGTATTTTATACAAGTATTTGCCCTTATTTTTGGGCATAACTCGAAAATTACGGATCTAGAAAACTGGGATCTCTAAGTAATTCCACAAAATTGTTGAAAACAAAATAGCTATTTAGGCAACAAGAAGTAAAAGTAATACTTTTTATAACCAGGCGTAAAAATTGTCCATCGAGGCGCAGATAAGGGTTAATAATTAATAATATGGATTTATAATAAGGGGATTCATTTTACGTTGTACTTTTGTCGAAAATGTTGTAGATCCTGTTTTTTGTAAATTTTGTAGAATTTTTAATGCAGATCTAGTTTACGAAATCTACGCAGTCGTACTTGATGTAGATGTCGTAGTTTCGTTGCATCTTATACGTATATACGTTGGCGATACATAGTAACCAAGAAATATTTGAACAATAAATAATGTCAGTAAATGTGAATTAGAATTAATTAGTTAAATAATTTATAATCTACAAATACAAGTACGAAAAAATTTACGAAACATTCAACGGTGAGTGTGTTCATGTCACATAAGTCTACATTGTCGTGTTTCAAACATCAAATTTTGTTTTAATTGCGAAGATTTTGTTAATTTTTATTATTCTGTATAATTTTGTAAATGATTTTTGAATTTCGAAATTTTGGAAGAAAAATTTTTGGGCAATTTTAATTTAATTTAAATTAAAAGCAATATTGTCGAGCAAGGACAATTTTTGAATGAGTTATTCAAGTATGAACAAAGTTTTGAACAAAGTGAAGTTAATATTTTGAATTCTTCAAAATAATTCAACCACAACTTGATGTCATGGAAATCTGTTCCAGCAACTATAACGAAGGATTATGTGCAACGACTTATAGTGAATGAAAGCGGTTGTGTTTGTGTTGTGCTTCGTTATTGAAAACAGGAAAATACGGTCCTGTATTTTGCGCAAATTAATTGTCGTGTGGGCATTACATTTCATTACATGAACGGATACAACTAATAAGGTCTGATTTTAAATTTTGTACATGAATGACTGTGTTTTTGTGTTAATTTTAGGATCTTATGCATTTGATAAAATTTTAATAGGTTAGGTTAGGAAATGTGGGGTTAATTTTTATGTTTGTAAGATTAAATTCAAATACGTACCAATAAATAGTATATTATTAAACAAGAGGTGTAAATGGCTTATTAAACGCGAGGTGGATCGGATATCACGAGGCGCATCCGAGTGATATACAATCCACACGAGCGTTTAATAAGCAGTTTAAACTTGAGTTTTAATATACTATTTTATTCGCACCTGTATAAGCAAATTAACAAATTAATGGGAATAACAAAAAAATTCGTAGAAGAAAATAACAGTTGAAATATAATTTATTGCTCGTAAGTAAGCTTTGCGAATAACTAAGTAATTCGATATACTGATATACAATTATGCTTACTTATGCAGTATAAGCAAAAAGACTGACCTGAGAATAATATAGACGACGCCGACGACGAGAAGGGATGACGTAATATTATGTTGCTATTTACTATAATAGAGATAACGTTTAATGTAGTTGAAATGCGTGGGCATATTATATCTTAAAGTAGGGAACTTTATATTTTATCAGGGTCGTGTTTAATTGTCAACTTATAGAGTATGTTTATAACGTGTTAATTTGCTTATTACGTATGCAGGTGCGAATAAAACAATTTTATGAATGCTGGTGTATTTTTCCACACTACGCACTACGACAACGATATAATTATTTCAATAAGCAAAGCCAACAAATAACCAATCTTGAAATTGCATAAGTTAGGAAATCACATACAGTGGCCGTAAAAAGTATTCGTACACCCCTATCTTAACCATGTAAATAGTACATTTTGAAGCCATTCTTTCACACATAAAAATCGCTTTTACAATAAAACTTTTTAGACATTTTTTGTTAAGAATTTAATTGTCTTTAATTTTGTATCTATACATTTTCTTATTTTGTCGCCCCGTTTCCGACTGACAACATCTTAAACAAGACTCTGTAAAATACAAAAAATATTATCATCTGTATCTCAGAAACGGTGCAACGAAATAGAAAAATGTATAAGTAATTTTTGTTGCAAATTTTATTCCCTACATTTTTGTTTATATACATTTTTCTATTTTGTCACACCGTTTCCGAGATACCAGATGATAATATTTTTTGTATTTTACGGAGTCTTGTTTAAGCTGTTGTCAGTCGGAAACGGGGCGACAAAATAGAAAAATGTATAGATACAAAATTGAAGACAATGAAATTCTTAACAAAAAATGTCTAAAAGCTTTGTTGTAAAAGCGACTTTTATGTGTCAAAGAATGGCTTCAAAATGTACTATTTACATGGTTAAGATAGGGGTGTACGAATACTTTTTACGGCCACTGTAGGTGGTTCGTCACCTTTTGAACCAATGGCGTCACTTATCCAAAGATATTAAAAAGAAAGGTGAGTTAGTTAGCTGGGAAGCCGGCCCTGCGACAAATGTAAAGTAGCGAACATAACCTTATGCCTAGTTTACACGAGCTTCGTAGATGATGCTTACAAGGAGGGGACGCCACGTGCGGGTCACAGATTTGACTGCAAATCTGTAGCAAAGCAAAGTACTTCGTAATAACAAACTCTAGGCTAAGCGGTAGGACCCACTTCTCAAAAATAAAAAAGTTTTTGAAAACATTTTTTCTCGTTTTATTCATATAGCTGCTCGGTTGCATTGTTTAACAACTAACAGCGATGGTTCAGAAGTAGAATTTACGACTACTACCCGCGCGGGCCAGGTTTCAATTCCCGCAAAAGTCAATTTTTTTTTTGATTTTTTTCTCAACTAATGTCTAAGAGCTGTATTTTTGAATGTGAACGAAGTGTGCTTTTCACAGTCGCTTTTGAAAAAACATTGCCAGTGCAACGACGTTGCATTCATAAAATGCGCATGGTGTGAAGACAATTTATGTTTTTCATGCTTTTATGATAATAATTACTATCCGAATACATGCAAAGCCTGTACAGAACACAGTGACGATGATGACGAACTATAAGCAAAATAAATATGCTGTAAATCTTTTTGTTGTTTTCATGTTTATGTTTATGTTTATGTTCAGTTTAAAGTTTAAGAATTTAAAAAAATAGCGTTATAATTCAATCATTTTGTAGGTAAATTGACACATCAATTGAAAAAAAAAAAAATCAAAAAAAAAAAAACTAAAAAAAATTTACTTTTGTGGGAATTGAAACCTGGACCGCGCGGGTTCTAGTCGTAATCAGAATCAGAACAATATTTATTAACAAATTATCAATACAGATTATTTTAAAATATACAATCATACCATACCAAACAGCGCTACAACCCAGGGTGGGTTTTGGCTAACCACTTCATTTTATGAAGGGTTTTCAAGGCAAATTACCTCGGTGGTTTGCCATTCCCCGCCGAGGGAGGACGGTTAGAATAAAGTTCTTGCTCTACTCGGGCTCGAACCACGATTCTCTACTTAGTAGCCGACGCACTTAAGCATCAGACCGTAACCGTCCTCTATATACAATCATACCATTTTAAAATTTATTGGAGAGCGAGATGTTGGGAGACCCTGCCTAATGCGTAACTCCCATTGACTTAATGTTTATTGCCGAGACAATTTTAGGTAATGGATAAATAACCTTATTTGTCGTTTTCATTAAAATACATAATATATTAGTTTTGGAAATATTGCAGGAAAATAATAAAACTTGCTTGTTTTTTTAAATTAAATTTGGGTAAAACTTATTACTAAACGGCTAATAAAACTATTTACAATATTTACACACAAGCATTTGGAATGTACTTCGTCACAGTAGCGTTGCAGGTTAAGTATCGTTGTCATCATTATCGGTCGTCAATGTCTGTGCAAATAATGGTAAATTTTGATATGATAGTTTGTGTTTGATTTTAAAAGGTGTATTGTTGTGTCGAATTTTAGTCAAGTCTTTAGTAAGTTGGCTTTTAAAAATTTCTGTATCGTAAAATTTAGTAGCAAGTCGGTTTACGTGATCCTGAAAGTACTCCAAGTCTGTCAGTTCATGAAGTGTCGTAATTCGTGTGTAACGATCCAGTCCGGTTATTAGTCTTAAGTTTTTATTTTGGAACACTTGCAGCGGTTTGATAGCTGTCTTCGAAATATTACACCAAGCTGCTGAGGCATATGTCAGTATGGGTCGTAGTAACATTTTATATAATAATAATTTATTTTTGTCGGTCATCACTTTCATAAGTGAATAACACTTATGCAATTTGTTTTCTGTTTTGTAAGTGTTGTCGAAAATTAAGTCTAGTGTCCATGTTAATGCCTAAATATTTAACATTCTTTTTGGTTTTAATTTTATGTCCGTCTATTGTTAAAGGTTGAAAAATTTTGATGTTAGTTCGTTTTCGTGTAAAAATTATTGTCTCCGCTTTTTCCGAGTTTAATTTAATTTTCCAATGTCTAAAAAATTGTTCTAGTCGGTCAACGTGTATCTGTACTTGTTTATTAGCAACCTGTGCATAGTACGAATGAGCGTATACTGCCGTGTTGTCTGCGTACAGGGCCATGCTTGTTTTATCGAATGTCGGTATGTCGTTAATAAAAAAGTTAAATAGTTTTGGTCCGAGTACGGAGTCTTGGGGAACTCCTGCGTGTATGTTTTTTGTTATTGAAGTTGCGGTATTAACTTTCACAGTCATGGCACGTGGAGTAAGATATGAATTTATTATTTTATGAGGTGTGCCGAAAACTTGTAGTTTATCAATTTATACGTTAGTCCATCAATCCAAACTTTGTCGAAAGCCTTTTCTATGTCGAATAGTGCCATGACTGTTACTTTGTCTTTGTTAAAGTTAGTTAAAATGTCATTGATTATTCTTGTGATTTGTAATGTCGTGTTATGTCCTTTTGTAAATCCAAATTGGTTTTTGTTCGTAATTTTGAGTTCGTCTTCTTCTTGTTGCAGTCGGAGGAGTATAATTTTCTCTGTCAGTTTCGAAAGTGTATTTAGCAGGCTGATCGGTCTGCAACTAGTCGGTTGAGTTGCGTCTTTATTTGGCTTGTGTATTGGTATCACAAGACCAAGTTTCCAGTCGGTTGGGAAATGTTGTAGTTTAAAAATTGCGTTTACTATCTAGTTTAGCTGCACTATGGCTTTGTTCGAAAGGTTTTTTAAAATTAAGTTTTCTATGTTGTCAGGTCCTGGTGCTTTACGGTTTCGTAGACATTTTATGAAAGTCTTAATTTCGTTGGGGCTGGTCATAACTTTGCTGAATTGTTCAGTCGGTAGGGTATATTGTCGGTTTAAAAATGCTTTAACGTCATTTCTTATCTTTGTTTGTTCTTTGGTGTCCGTGGTGTCGGTATTATGTACTTTTTGAAAAGTTTCCGCTAGTGCTTCGGCTTTTTCAATGTCCTTCATAGCGATAACATTGTTGTCCAAATTTAAGGCCGGAATAGGGTTGTAAGTTTTTTTGAGATTCTTTGTCAGTCGCCAAATAGAATTGTCTTGGGGTTTTAGTGTCGAAAGTAGGTCCGTCCATTTTTTGTTTTTAAATGTTTTAATTTTGTCCTGAATTTCTCTCGTCATTTGTATCATAATGTTTTTATGGTTAGGGTCAGCCGTTTGCTGCCACAGTCTTCTAAAATGATTTCGGTCAGTGATTAGGTTTAGAATATCGTCTGGCAGATTTTCTTTATTGTAGTTAATTTTGATTAATTTGGAATTTTGGCTTTTAATTTTGACGGTACTGCATAGACAAAAACTTGGACATCCACTTCCCTGACAAACCGACGCACCATCCAATGAACAACATGACACCGAGTATAATTGACATTTTACTGACCAAAAACGTGAACAACATGACAAAACCGCTTTCGCTGCCAAGACTAAGTTCAGATCATAACGTGGTACAATTTCATTTTGGAAACTTTACAAACAATACCAAAACAAAAACAATAACCAGCTACAAAGACATCACCAACTGGAAAAAATTTTTTTACAAAACTTATAATTTGATTGGAAACCGATTACGATTTTTAATATTAAATAGTAACGCCAGTGCATACTTCGGGCATACCCCAGATAGCAATTTAAGGTTTTTGTAAGCTTGCATCAACTTTGTCGGGACAAGCGATAAAGGTTGCTGCAAGGTTGTCATTATAAGCTTACAGGCTTGAAAAAATCTTGCCTTAAGCATTCCTAGTTGACATTTGAGAAGCTTGCATAATCTTATGACAACCTTGTCGTGACAAGGCTAATAGTCATTTTGAAGCTTGGTATAAACAGTATGTAAAGCCTTTGAGAAGGGTTTCATTTTAAGGTTGTAGCCGAAAACCTTGAGGCAAGCTTGTGACAAGTATTTCATGATAAGCTTGTTGCCGAAAGCCTTGCTGTAAGCTTTTTACAAGCTTTATTACGTAAACCTTGTCATGGCAAGGAAACGGCAAGCAAGCGAGAACCTTGTCGTAAGCTTACATGTTTTCTGGGACTAGGCCCGAAGCCCTTTTATTGGCAATCCATTCAACTTTTTCAAGTTTTTTAAACCCATGTCGGTCTTTTCATATTTTAGACAGCTACTAATGATATGGTGAAATTTATTTAAACGGTTCTCTTTTTATATTCATTTAAATGTTCACTCGGGCCTGCTAGGCCCTACGTATTCACTGGAGGGTTAAGAGGTATTGCAAGAGTTGCTAGGGATACTGTAAAGTGTAAAACGTTGATTTGTAGGTGTATAGATTCCCCAATTAGCTGATGCAAACGTTAAATAAGAGTTTATAAGCTCAATATAGGACTATTATACATAGTCACAAGTTTTTAAAATAAGTTGTATTAACTATTTACCAACTATTATAAGACTAGATTTTGTTGCTTGGGAGAATAAGTACTATAAGGAACTGCAAAATGGTGATGCACTTCAGCCCGAAACAATTATTTGTTGTGCACGCGTTTTTTCGTGTAAATGACAGCAACTCGGCCCTTTTCAAGGCCTCATAAGTGTATAGGTATTTTTATTTAATTTAGACAAACGAAAACTCATTTTAGGGTGGATCTATGATTTCCCTTGATTGCTCCAGCCAAAAATGACCCTACGCAATCCTTCACCGCGCTCCGAACCGTTTTGGCTGGCGCTTACTCCCTGAAATCAAAACAACTCGACTGGGAGGCCCGACCTCTCCAGGGAAGCCCGAACTCGGCGAAGTACGAAACATGTGTAACGGCTATTACTAAGAGTGATAGAATATGGAATATGTAGAATAGTAGTTTCATCTTTCATCATTGCATCCTATTGGGCATTAACCCGGCGTAGGTCTGGTGGACTTTAGTCACATTAGTGGTCTGGCGGGGTATGAGTTAAAATTGACAAATGAATTAGAATTTTGTGTTGATTTTAGAAGTATATAGTATGTTTAATGTTATTTAAAATCAATTTTTCAAGTCTTCTTCAAATTCTGAACCCGAATTTAAGTCTTGAACAGGCATATTTTCTTTTTCCACCTCTTTCCAAAGCTGTAATATACCGTGCTTGCTCTTTCTCATATACATAATACAGAATTGTAATATTTATTAATATAAAACTAATAAATGTAAGAAATGACTTGCTTTGTACTGAAACGCAATTAAAATTTAAAATAAAAAAAATCTGTCACATGAAGAGCCTGGTGGACTATGACGGTTATTAATCTTATATGGTCTGGTGGGGTATGAACACGTATTTACTAAATTAGATAAATTCTGCATACATAATAGTTGATCTACGACTGATTTTTCAATGTATTTATACTTAGTAAGGTTCAACTTGAAGATACACAAAATTTGGCGAAAATATTAATTATTTTAAATAACGTTAACACGTTTTAAAGTGCGTTGGGTTATATTATACCCCACCAGACCTATGCCGGGTTAACCTTTAAACTGTGGGCGTAATTTTACATGGCAGCTCTGATACGCGGGTGTTTTTTACGCTTGCGAAATCGTCCGCTTCCCGCAGTTTGCGGATCCAGTAGTTTCCCGCAACTACTCGCTATTTATATAAGCGAATATTTATGTTTCCCACCGGCATCGGCACCGGTTAGCGATTGCAGATATCATTTACCGTGCATTAATTTTGTTCTATTAAGCTGTTTTTACCCTTACAAAATATCACAGGTGTAAAATAAACAAATATATTTTGAAAAAAATACAAAGATACAAAAAAATACAAATACAAACAAAATACAAAAAATTCATAAAAAAAATACAGAATTCGACAATAGCGAGAAGGTGCATTTCCAACAGCTAGTGCATCATCCTCTATATCTGTCGTTGAAATATTCCGTTTCCCGCCCATATGTGCTAGCACAAATTTGCGAACGCATCCGCTTCCCGCAGTTTAAAGGTTAACGTCATTGCCCGGACAATGATGTAAAAACCACATATGAAATTGTAAATGTCAACATCGCCCTAAATGCATGGCCATTGACGTCATTGGCAGAATTGTCATCATTGACCGCAACGTGTACTACATACTTACATATTATACCATACTATATGTATACCCACCAACATGGTAATTTAAAAATTGACTAATGCATTTTTATAGTTAAAAATTTACTGGTACAAGACGTTAGTCCAGATTCGTGCAATGAAGATGGTCTTACAGCTTTGCATCAATGTTGCATAGATGATAACGAAGCTATGTTGCAATTATTATTAGAATATGGCGCCAACGTTAATGCAGAAGATAGCGAAAAATGGACACCTTTACATGCTGCAGCTACCTGTGGTCATCTTAGATTAGTTAGGTAATTAATTATTAAACCTCAATATTTTTCTAATGCTTATACAATAACTCCGTGACTTTGCTCAGTAAACACAATATTTTTTCTCATCTATAGTGCTTACTAACCTCTATGAAATGTTCCTGTCTATTCTAATGTATCTTCTTTAAGCAAACAGTAATTACAAAATGTCACATACGTATAATTCCCATCAATAACGGCAAATACAGCTCTTAGTCATAATCTCCTATGGTCGTTACAAAAAAAAAGACATTTTAAAGAAGTTCAAATCGTAGCCGGTAATTTAACCCCCAGTAATTTGATCCCCGGTAATTTGATCCCCTGGTAACTTCGTCCCCGGTAATTTCGTCCCAGGTAATTTCACCCCCAGGTATTTTGATCCCCTGGTAATTTCGTCCCCGGTAAATTCATCCCAGGTGATTTTACCCCCAGGTAATTTGATCCCGTGGTAATTTTGACACCACTAATTTTGTCTCCAATTACGATTTATATTATTCTACTGCATTTTTGTACAGAATTACTTAAAATACATTTCTATTTAAAATAATTTATTAAAATACATTATTTTATAAAATTGTTCCTCTTCATGTTTGTAATTTGGTCTTAGTTATATTATTATCCGTAAAAAAGATATATCTGCGCGAAGATATGCATCGGTTATGTAGGTTAGTGTTAGCTTATAATTTTTTAGCAAAATCACCCATAATACAAAAGAGATATCCGCGGAAAGATATGTATCGGTTATGTAGGTTAGTGTTAGTTTATGATTTTTCTTTAGCAAAATTGTCCGTAAAAAAGATATATCCGCGCATAGATATGCATCGGTTATGTACTAGATTAGTGTTAGTTAATGATTATTTTAGCAAAATCATCCGTAAAAAAGAGATATCCGCGCAAAGATGTGCAACGGTTATATAGGTTAGTGATAGTTTATGATTTTTCTTTAGGGTAAACGCCTGTAAAATAGATATTTGCGCGAAGATATGCATCGGTTATGTAGGTTAGTGTTAGCTTATGATTTTTTTTAGCAAAATCGCCCGTAAAAAGAGATATCCGTGCAAAGATATGCAACGGTTATGTAGGTTAGTGTTAGTTTATGATTATTTTTAGCAAAATCGCACCTAAAAGAGGCATTGCCGTACCGGGGTTGAAATTACCGGGGAGCAATTTACCAGGGGATCTAATTACCTAGGGGTGAAATTACCGGGGATCAATTTACCAGGGAGATCTAATTGCCAGGGGTGAAATAACAGGGGATGAAATCACCGGGGATCAATTTACCTTGGGGATCAAATTACCGGGGTCAAATAACCGGGGACCAAATTTCTAGGGACCAAATTACCTAGTGCCGTTCAAATATGTGCAATTCTATAAAGGTTTAAATTAAATCTTTATTAAATCAACGTTTTAATTTCTAACTGCAATTCAGTTTAGCCTTCGCCGGTACGGATTTAGATTGCATGCAAAACCTACTTTTTTGATGGGTTTATTCAGCTGCAAAACTTAAAATTGTAAATATTATGTACAAATACAAATTTGAAATTAAGAATACACTTAAGAACAAACGATTTTTGCTGGATTCGCCGCGCACGATTCGCCGGGAGTTTTTAATTTTTATCCGTTCAGTAACCCCATCTATCGATAATCTTTGATAGATTTTTAACCCATAAAAATTAATTAAGTAAATTAAACACATTAAATAAATACCTCAAAAGTTAGAAAATACAACAGTAGTTCTTTATATTTTCATTTATTTTCAAATTTTCAGTTTTATTTAGATTAAGCCTCCAACATTTTGAAATTGTGGGCCAAACCGCGAAGGTATTCTAATATATCCCGTCAAGATTCTTTGATCTGCAAGGAAAAACTATTTTATGTTTTTTTGCAGTATTATTCCCGGCAACTAGGCTTTCATATAAAATAAGTCTCTGTTTTTTTTAAACTTTTTTTAATTCGTTTATGAAACGCCAAAAATAATTTTCTTCTTGTTGAATTCCGAAGATTATTGATATATGGCGCTAGAAGCTCTCGGCGAATCGTGCGCAGCGAATCGTTCCCGGCGAATCGTGCGCGGCGAGTTGTACCCAACCCATTTTTGCTATGTTCCACCCATAAACCCCTCTTTACGTTGTTGCCTGCAATGCAGTGACTAAACTAATAAAACACATAACCATGAACTTCTCTGTGCTCGGAACACATTCAATAAAAACCTTTTTATTCGGTTATTCCTAAAATAAAACATAATATAGTATATAGTGCAAATAGGTACTTACTAAGGGCAAACCAAGAAATTTTAAGCTTTATATATTGCGATGTACCCCGCAGTATATTTTTTAAAAATAAACACTTACCATAAAAATGCACCTCGCGTGGGTAAATCTATTTTTTGTCGGGATCGGACAAAATCCCGCGGCCATAATCCCGCGGCCACAATCCCGCCGCCAAAATCCCGCCGTACCATAATCCCGCTGGACCAAAAACCCGCCAAATCCAAATCCCTCCAGACCATAATTCCGCCGGACCAAAATCCCGCCGGATCGAAATCCCGCCGAACCGAAATCCTGCCTTGTCCATAAAAGAAGATATTTGTGCATGAATATTGATCGGTTATGTAGGTTAGTGTTAGTTTATGAATTTTCTTTAACAAAATTATCCGTAAATCTATCACACAACAAAAATGGCCCGGCGGGATTTCGGCCCGGCTCGGCTCGGCTGGATTATCGTTCGGCGGGATATCGGTTCGGCGGGATTTTGGTCTGGCGGGATTTTGGTCCGGCGGGATTATGGTACGGCGGGATTTTGGCGGCGGGATTGTGTCCGCGGAATTATGGCCGCGGGAATTGTCCTAGACCGATTTTTTGTAGCAAAAGACTCTCTTTTAAATAAAATAATAAAATGGTATTTAACCCTTCGTTTCATATCGTTGCAAATTTGTAACAGACATTTAAATTCCAAAAATTGATATTATAAAGCAGTTTTTTATGGTAGGGTAAGTCCGGGAGAGTTCGACCACTTTTTTAAAAACACCTGGAAAATGATCCATTTAAGAACATTTTGACTCCAAATATTTTTCATCTACTCGCCAATGAGTCTGGATTGTAAATAAATTATTCAAATGCAACAAACGCAAAACATTTCTTATTGTATTAAATAAAGAAATAAACAATGCAATTGGCCAGACTAACCCATATGTCCGGGTTAGATCGGCCATTAATATCAGGTGAGATCGACCATACAAAAATCAAGACAAAACATATTTAACTATTTAAGCAATATTACCCGAGTTGCATTTGCATTTATTGCACTGGCCATGTAATAAATTCAATTTAATTTATATTTTCCAAAATAATTACCATGGAAACTTTCATGGCCAGTCCGATAAACAAAACTTTTAACAATTTCAAAAGCATTTTTTGGCTTTTTAAGTAAAAGTTAGTTAAAATCTAATACTCTTATCATTCGTAGTTTATATTTCTGCATTATTTTTGTGTATTTCATTTTTTCTCTAAAATAATTAGGGAAGCAGGAATTTGCATAAATACGTTTTTACATGTTAATTTCCTATGTTCGGCTAAGTCATTCAGCACCCTGTATAACTAAGTAGGTAGGTACACTAAACAGTTTTTCATCAATTATTTGAAACTGTCCGAAGTGGAGATTGCCGGTTTTGATTCTAGCCCCCTCAATTGTCCGTATGAAAAGCACGGTGTGGTCAAAGCTATAAGCCGCAAACAGACATCGTTTGGCTTTGTGACTTATTGATTGTCTTTGCAAATGCCAATATAATCGGAAATTGATCGTGTTTGAATTCAATTGGAACATCTGTGGGAATCGGTGGAATTCGTGGCAGCAAAACATTTTCGGCTCGGAATTTGCCATTCAAAATGGTGGCTTTTATAATGAATTTTATTAATTTTTTAATTACCAATCACGTGCCATTGCACAGCCGTGGTCGGTTCACATTCCGAAGTAAAATAACCGTCGTAGAAGGTGTGGTGGCATGCCTGGCAAATCCAATGAGTTCAGAAACTTTGTTGGATAATTTACATCTTCGTTGGCATCGATAACTGTGTCGATCGATTTGTATGATACCAAGACGCCTGGAAACGACTGCTGTATCTTGTAGTTTAAATCGTCGACGTCCACATTTTTTGCTGCCAAAATGATTCTTTCTGCCAGCTACGCATGCTTTTTGTATTGTGTGCGTACATCGGGAAATATGCGCTCAATGAGAGCATTTTGCGAATCAACGATTGTGCAGATATTAGTCGGCAATTTTATGCATCCAGTACTTTCATGAACAGCAACTTTTCCATCGCCGATATCTAATAATTGTTTCGAGAATGTGTCAACGGATGGTTCTTGTAGCATTTGCACGCGCATATTAGTTTTTAGGTGAACTTTTTCAACATTACTCCACAGTGGCGATGATTTAAAGCAAGCGTTGATCTCATCAGCGTACGCCGAACGTGGAATGAGTCTGTGTGTCTAAAAAAAGTGTCTGTCTAAAATCACCTGAAAGGAGTAACGGAGTTCCGCCGAATAATTTTTCGTTGTTTTTTATGTCTTTGAGTGTTCTGTTCAACGCCTCAAGACAATGTTTGAGTGCCATGGTGCATTCATCCCAGATGATAATTTTGCATTTTTCAGCACTGTAGCCATGCTGATTGTTTTTTTATGCTGCACACTGCTTCTGGATTATTTTGAATATTCAGTGGCAGCTTAAATGCTGAATGAGCTGTTCTGCTTCCATCCAATAAGGTTGCTGCAATGCCAGATGATGCAACGGCCAATGCGATGCCATTATTTGATCGTATTTCGGCGAAAATTAGCGAAATTAGAAATTTTTTGCCAATTCCACTTGGTGCATCCAAAAAAAAGAATCCAACTTGTCCCGTCCAAACTGCCAACATAATGCGGTCGTAAATGATTTTTTGTTCATTAGTCAGTAGTGGGATATTGCGAGTTACAATCGC
Source organism: Cantharis nigra (assembly GCA_958510845.1). Classification (NCBI taxonomy): domain Eukaryota; kingdom Metazoa; phylum Arthropoda; class Insecta; order Coleoptera; family Cantharidae; genus Cantharis; species Cantharis nigra. Next base: position 49,227,241 of record OY294028.1, read on the forward strand.
TGCCATTTGTGCAGAATCGCACTGCAGTTCATGATTCATTTCGGTGGTCATTAAATCAGATGCACTTTGATTTGGCGAACTCATACCAAAATGACTGAGTGGTAAATTGGCAATGACAATGCAAAGAAACCGTGTACGAATTCGATGCAATATATCTTCTGTCATTGAATTTTTCTGCTTATCCCATAACGTGCCTGCTCGTCTCACGAAACATGTAGTTTGCTAACTGCAAATATCAGCAGTGGACCAATACTGGGAGCCAACATTGCACCAACGCTGGTCGCCAACCGTAGGACCGAGGTTATCATTACAGCGTTGGGCCAATGTTCTCCCACTAGTACTGCTAATGTTAGTCAAGCGTTAAGCACCGCAGTGCCAATCCTGGGCCAGTTGCAAATTTCAGCACTGGACCGGTACTGGGAGCCAACATCGCACCAACGCTGGTCGCCAACCGTAGGACCGAGGTTATCATTACAGCATTGCGCCAATGTTGCCCCAGTAGGACCGCCAATGGTTGGCCAAGCGTTAAGCACCGTTGGGCAAATGCTGGGTCAATGCTGGCCCAGTTGTAAATATTTTCATGGGTATAGCGAATAGTAGACGAATTTGTTTTGCTGTACTGCTCAGTACTGCTTCAGTAAGCATATCGTCACAGTAATTGTCATCTTCGAGTAAGCCGAGTGTCATTCACTTTGCGTATATGTAGAAATGACAATGAGCCGGTGACATTAATCAACAAAAGTCGCAGATAGAAACACTCAATCTGCTGTGGATTGACTCTATATACTCGGCCCAAAGTGTTTGATTTGAATAAGCCGAGGCACGCATTAATGGACGTGTTTCACTATTCTTTTTTATTTTTTTATATGGAAGTATGAGTCAAAATGAGCATTCTGAACGTTTTAAACATTTTTTTTGAGTACGTCTAAGAGCCGTTTTACATTATAATAAATTTGCAATTAAATTTTGTCACAAATAAGGTAGCAATTATTGTATAAAATTTCAAGTGTCATATTTGACAGAAATATGACACAAATATTGTTCTATATTTGTTACAAGAATAGAACAGATCCTAAATATTTTTTTATCCTAAATTTTTAATGTACTATATTCAATTAAATCAAAATCAACTGGATGCGATGGTTTAAGTCCAAAATTTATAAAAATCATACTTCCTTTGATTATTCCGATTATCATTAAATATGAATATCAATAACGAGCTAAAGGGTACTAATAAATCTTATTATATGATTATTGATATTCATATTTATTGTATTTTCAAGAGCTAATAATTATAATTTATAATTAATATTCCGATTATCAAAGATATTTATAATTTTGCAGTTTTAAATTCCTGATATCCTTATCTTTGGAAGCAAGCTAAAGTTGTTCCATTTTCTAAAGTTACAAATCCATCAAAGTTATCTGATTATCGGCCAATTAGTGTTCTTTCGTTCTTGTCGAAGGGTTTAGAAAAGGTTCTATTATTTCAATTGCAAGAACATAATGAGCAAAATCGTTTGCTTTCAAATTTTCAATCTGGTTTTAGACCTACATTTAGCACAACTACTGCTTTAATGAAGGTTACGGAGGATATTTGTCGTGGTAGTGGAGGTTCAATGTGTACTGTCATGGTTTTGTTAGATTTTTCAAAGGCATTTGATAGCATTCCACACAAACAACTACTTGATAAGCTTGCTCATTTCTTTCATTTTAGTCCATCTGCAATTAACCTCCTTAGTAATTTTTTATCAGATAGAACTCAAATAGTTGTTTTTAATGGCTCAAAATCGAAAGTTTGTAAAATAAAGAAAGGGGTTCCGCAAGGTTCCATAAAAAGTCCAACTATGTTTACGAGTTATATTAATGACTTGGGTTCATTATTGAGATGCTCATATCATTTATATGCTGATGCTTTACAAATATATAAATCTGGACCGATTGCAAAGGTTAATGAGATTATAACAGACACACGCAAAAAAATATTGCAGTAAAACTGAAAGCATTGCACTAAAATTAACATTATTTGCTTTTAAAAAGGGCGTAGACATCAAAACTTTCAATTTTACAGTAGCACTACTTTTATTTTGAAATAATACTACTGTTAATTCGAGAGCAACTACTTTCGAAAATAATATCAAGTTTCAAAAGCAGTTACTCTCAAATGAATCCTATTTTTATTCGTTTTAATGTAAGTCTAACATCAAATCAACAACACTAGATATTTAAATTGAAAGTAGATTGATTTGTTTTTTTGAATTGATGCTAATGTTAATTCAAAAGTAGCTACTGTCAAATTAATATTACTTTTATTCGTTTTAATAATATTTATGATTTTTTTTTTGAATTAATGCCACTGTTAATTGGTTAACGGTTTTTATTTTAAAATAAAAGTATATACTTATACTTATATTTTTAAAAATCTAAAACAAAATAAAAACTTAAAATAAACACTATAAAACTAAAAATAAAAAATTAAATTGGAGAAATAATACTAAAATTAAAAAATAAAACAGAATACAAAATAAAAATAAAGAACAAACAAATATTTAACTCTAACAAAATACTTATTTTTGACATTGTTTTTTTAAAATATATTTTTGACAACATAATTTACTCGTTTTAGGAATCTTCAAAAGAAATAAAAATAAGTGTTTTAAAATAATAAGCTTCTTTCGTTTTCAAACTGCTACCCTGTAGATCTAGACAATAAGAGAACACGTTTTTCATTTCAAGTTTCGCTTTTTAGAAGAGATTCCAACCATATTTTAATATTTGATGTAACTGTTAAGGTGCATGGAATTATCATCAACTTCTCCAAACTTAAAAAAAAAATAACATTATAAAATAAAATTTTCAACAAATTATTAAAAGGATATAGAAACAAAAAAAGAAAAAATAATTAAATTGAGTTTAAAAAAGTAATAACTAAAAAAAGATTCTTTTATAAATACTTTTTGTTAAAATTTAAATTTCATATTATCTTGTAAGCGCCTATTCAAGACCATTTTTGACCCATAACAATCGATTTTACAGCAGAAGTTTTTAGACAATTTTTTATTGCAAATTTTATTGCCTTCAATTTTGTTTATACCGGGTGTTGAATGAGTTAGCCGAACATAGCAAATTAACATGTAAAAACTTATTTATGCAAATTCCTGCTTCCCTAATTATTTTAGAGAAAAAATGAAAGACACAAAAATAATACAGAAATATAAACTACGAATGATAACACCATTAGATTTCATCTAGCTTTTATTTAAAAGGTCAAAAAATGCTTTTAAAATTGTTAAAATTTTCATTTATCGCACTGGCCATGTAATAAATTCAATTTAATTTCTATTTTCAAATATAATTACCATGGTAACTTATGGAAACTTACCATGGTAACTTATGGAAACTTACCATGGCCAGTGCGATAAATGACAATTTTAACAATTTTGAAAGCATTTTTTGATCGTTTAAGTAAAAGTTAGATGAAATCTAATACTATTATCATTCGTAGCTTTCATTTCTGCATTATTTTTGTGTCGTTCATTTTTTCTCTAAAATAATTAGGGAAGCAGGAATTTGCATAAATAAGTTTTTACATGTTAATTTCCTATGTTCGGCTAACTCATTCAGTACCCGGTATACATTTTCCATTTTGTCGCACCATTTCCGAGTTACAGTGATTTAAAAAATGCTTTCTAAAATACAAAAACTATTGTTATCTGTATTTCAGAAACGGTATGTATATAAACAAAATTGAAGGCAATGAAATTTGCAACAAAAGATGTTTAAAAAGTTTTGCTATAAAATCGATTGTTTTGTGTCAAAAATAGTATTGAAAAGCTACAAATTGCATTGCTAACGTAGGACTGCCATCAATTCTGTGAGCCACTGTACTATTATACATAGGTGGATACTTACTTCAGTAGCTTTCCAATGTTTAAGTTGCCTTCTCAAAAATATTCTTAAACCAAAATTGAATTCGGGTATCAATTCTTGCAAGTCAAAATCGTTAACGTATCTACGTATCACTTGATATTTGCTTTCCTAAACAAAAATCTTTGTATTTCATCTACTATCTTATTTACATTTTCTAAATAAAAATTCTATGTGCTATAATAATGTACTCACCTTTTAAAAAATCATAAGCCTGTTCGATTTATAAACTGTTTAAAAACTATGCAAATGCATTTCACTAGGAATACAAATTTCTTCTAAATCATTATCAGGCGGTAATTCAATATAGGTTGGATTTACTGTAGTTAAAAAAGTAAAATTTTGGTAATTATCCATTGTAAAATTATAAATATTTAACTTACACTACATCAACTGTTAAGTTAAGAACTGAAATGGGGCTGATAACAACGATAAAGGTAATGCTTTGCACAACTCATTTTTATAAATAGAAACTGCATTTTGCAGAATTTCAAGTTGCATTGTAACCTTATTAAAAGCTAGTACATCAAAATGAATATTAATACTTTCAAAATAACATATAAGTTTTCATTTTGACAAGAAGTTACTATATAAAAGCTTTTGCTTTTGAAATGATATGCTATGCATACTTATTTTAAAATTATTCAATTTCAAATAGGTTCTTTCTTACTAATCAAAAGTATATACAACTAGCTGACCCGGCGAACTTCGTATCGCCTCAGAACTTGAACCATATAAATTATTTGTAAAATTCTAGAACATCGTACCGCCTCAGAATTAATATACCAAGTGACTCGGCGAACGTTCTGCCATATAAATTATAGCTGGATACCCGGCTTCGCCCGGGGTCTCTTTAAAAATAAAATACTTTGCATTAGTCTACGTACTCGAACGTTTTCCAATCTTGCTTTCCGTTACTCGTTTGTTTCATACGAACGGACTTCAGCAATGCGTACACACAACAAAACAGTAATTTTGGTTTTTCTTTTGTCTATCTATATATAGTTATGGATCTGTTGATCCGATGTGTTATGTTTATTATGTTATAGTTTATTATGTTATCCAAGTCTTTACGTTGGTTCCATTTAGGTATATTCCATTAGGTTATCCAAGTCTTTAGGTTGGTCCTGTTCTGGTATACTCTATAAGGTTCGAGGTTCTAGGTTGCTAAACCCTAAGTATTATTTTACTTATATAGATAATTATAAAGATATCGGATTATCAGATTATCTCTAAATTATCTATAACACGATGAATAGGCACTATTTGCCACATATTTTATTAAAGTTTGTTGAAAGCCGTTCTAAAGTAGCCTATCTTCTTCGCAGCATCGTAATTAGCTTATACACCAAATTTCATAAAGATTGGTCAAGCGGTCTAGGAGTCTATAAGGAACATACATACATACATACATACATACATCCATTTTTATATATATAGATTGTTTTGACAACAATTTACTTCATAACAATATTTAAATCAAAAGCAGTTTTTGAAAGTAGCGTTAATTGCGATTCTTTCAAATTAAATGTAATGCTTTTAACTTAAAAGCAAAACTTTCATTATTCATGTTAAAAACAAAATTTTTTATTTTAAAAGTACACTTTTCTTCTGTGCATAAATAGTATTATTCAAGAAATTGTTAAATGGTGTGATGCTAATTCTTTATCTTTAAATGCATCAAAGTCGCAGGCAATTATTTTTCATTCATCGTCTTATCCAGTAATTCTTTCAAAAATTTTAATTAATGGAGAAGAACTGCCATTTCTAAATAAAGTAAAAAATCTTGGACTACTTATGAATCAAAATTTATCGTGCAGTGACCAAGTGAACTCGATTACTCGAAAAACTTTTGGTACTTTAAAAGCCAGAAGCCTTATTCAAAATTTCTTTCGTTAGAAATGCGCAAACGTTTAGTCCTTACAATTATTGTTCCATATTTTACCTATTGTGATATTGTTTTTTATCCTTCACTTCTATCAAGTGAATTTGACCGTTTACGAGTTGTTTTTAATGCATGCGTTCGGTTTGTTTTTAATTTGAGCTCAAGAGATCATGTAAATAACAGAGTTCCAGAAATATTGGGATTAAATTTTTTAAATTTCTTTAAACTTCATTTGCTCCAATTTATTTTTAAAATTATGCACTTGTCAATGCCAAAATATCTAAGAGATTTTATAGTAAAGAGTCAGTCTCATCGAACTAACAACTTAATAGTTCCGTATGTGCCCAATTCCTGGATTGACAAAAGTTGCTTTAAAGCTTTAATTCTGCTATGGAATGGCCTCGAACCTTCGGATCGGAATTTTCAAACCCTCAAAAAGTTTAAAATGAATATGATGGAGCGCCTATTATCATAGTATTAGAAGTACAACCAAAATTACAAACTTTTTGTAATAAAATTTAATCTGTATAAAATCATTATTTCTATTGATAGCCTTCTGCATTATTATATTATTATATTTTAGTTCTAAGTTCGTTTATTATGTTTAGTAATCTAAGTGTTTCCTTTTTATATTATAGTCCTAACTATTTTATAGTTATAAGTTATGTACTTTTAGGACTTATTTATAATTTACAATAAACAATAAACAACAAATATTTGGTATCAAATTTAGGATGAACATTGCAAATAGCTTCTCGCCGCGCCGGAGTAAATTTTCGTATGGTTTATAAAATTTACCATGTGCAGTAGAATAATAAACCAACACTGTACGGCCGCGCGAGTAAAAGAGGAATATCAAATGGTGTTGAAATTAATAATCAAATATTTTGCGCGATTGCTTCAGTACGATCTCTTCTCGTGCACTACTCGAGCATTACCATCAACTACCAATTGGCGGCCGTAGAACTTTTTTGTGTTAGACCCACGGTTAGACCTAAAAATGCATTAAATATCCTTGTCATAAACTATGACAACTTAATATAAAAAAACAAAAATTCAAGTTACTGGATTTTCACTACACGAATATTCAAACAAAATGTTTGAAGTACATTAAATTTTGAATTTCGCATTATTAGTATTTAATTTTTGGTTGGAGAAAAAGTAATATGTCTCATTTGGATTAAAAGTGTCTTTGTTTGACGTCTCGCAAATACAAAATTTTCTTGTCAAACAAAGTTTCACTTTTAATCCGATCAAGACAATGTACTATATTGTTAAAAAAATCATTTTTTTTCGATTCTTTCGGATCAACTTAAAAAAAATTGTGCTCGTGATGTGCCTTACAAAATTCTATGAGTAGAAAGTCAAAATTAGATACTATTTTTGATACTGATACTGTTGTTTGTTTACCTACTCCACATTGTGCGACACTCCACAGAAGTCATTTTTAAAAGTTTTATTGCGGTTCGGGAACTCTACTATAACGACCGTCTATTATATTTATAATATTTACTAATTATAGTGTTATAAACTCTATAATCCTAATAATAAATTTGTCTTTCAGAATACTAATATCCAAAGGTGCAAATTTATTAGCTGTCAATGCTGATGGAAATATGCCTTACGATATATGTGAAGATGAAACAGCATTAGATTTTATAGAAGGAGAAATGGCTAAACGAGGTGTAACACAACAGCTTATAGATAAAACCAGAGCGCTAACAGAAATACAAATGTTAAATGATATGCAAGAGATTGTTAAGTTTGGTGGAGATTTAGAATTCTATGATGGTCAAGGAGCTACCCCAGTAAGTAAATTTTAATGTAATAATAATAATAATAATAAGTCTACACTGAAAAAACAAGTCTTGAAAAGTTAGCAATAAATAAATTATTTTAATAAAATTTACTAACTAAAACGAATAAATACTTTTTTTTTGATTATTACAAAATGTTCAATAAAATTTACTAGTTAGCAATTACTATGTACTATATGCTGATCTTATAGTTGTTTACATAAAAGTCAGGAAAATGAGAAATTAATGATGAGGAGCAAGTATAAAGTGGGATTTTGTATTAAATTTTTCTGAAAGTCGTAAAAAATCAACATTTTAAAACACTAATTAAACAACATTTTTAAAATGAGCAAATTAATATCAAGATTTCTTAAATCCATAGTTACAAACCATACAATAGGTTTGTTTCAACAACGAGTATCTTTAGTAATATTACTACAACGGAAGCGCATTAATGAAATGTCGTTCCAACAGGCACAAGTTACCAGTTCGCAATCCTAGATTACTAACAAACCGCTGTTCCAACAACTATGTTGAACGGATCGAATTGGTTCATTTGCGGTTCAAACCACGGGTTCAAACGATACTTGCCATAGATTAACTAATAGAGATGCGTCAACAACGTTAAAGAAAGAGAAACACAACCGACTACAGCGACCTACGGGAGAGTTCAGCGAACTAAAAATTTAGCGAGCAATTCAAATTACTCTATTTATGCATTTGGAAATAAATGTAGAATAAAAGTTTTAAAAAAATTAGGTTTGAAAATTTTAACCATTTCGAATTAAAAGTAAGTTCACATTTTAATAAGAAACAGAAAATTCTCAAGCCTAATTTTAAATAATCAACCAAGTCAAAATTATCTTATGTCATAAAAATACGGTAAATCAAAAATACACCAGCAAATATAAATAAACAAATTTATTATATTTAATTAAGATCTAAAAGGCCATTTGTGAGCCAGTTATTGCCTTTTTGCTATTGTTACATCATGAGTAACAATAACAAAATGCTTAACAGGCTTACAGAAAAGCCCCGTTAGTATTTTATTACAAATATTTAACGTAAAGCACAACCAAAAATCACAACTTATTTAAGAAACAAATAAAAATAATATAGAAAGATTAAATTATACCTAATAATAACAAAGTAAAAATTAGGAACTTTCTGTGAATAATAAATCTAAATGAGAAATAATGAATAACAAAAATGTATAACAAAAAGTTGTACTAGGAATTCTTCGACAAGTATAGGTAACTTCATCCATTTCAATATTGCACAGAGCCTCGATTTATTTGGCACCGATCACATGAAAAGAAAAAGAAAAAAATTAGTTAGCAATGTTTTAAAATTTTTAATTTTTTTGAACTAATACTATTAGAAGAAATATGGCTTCGTCTAATATCTACATAATATTTACGAATTATTAATAAAGTTGATTCTGAAATTATTTTCAAGCGAATATCCTGAAAATGATCTTGACAAGATATAAAATCAAAATTGACATGTAATAAAATTTGAAATATTTTACTTTTAATTTGATTAATGTAACCATAATCTTTTAAACAAAGTACAATTATATCGTGCATATGAACTAAACAAATTAAAAATGGATAGGTTACATAATTTAAACGTTTCTGGTCATCGCTAACTTCTTTAAAGGAGGTGAAAGTGCGTGATGGGGTTGCAAATCGTCAGAAAGAAGGGAAGTTGTGCATCTGGTACATGATGACAATTTGAGTTTTTTAACTATGACACCACATACATATGAAACAGCTTGACTACTAAAATTATCAATATGATTTAGAGCAGGGTCGCGTTTCATAATAGTACTAATACTATTAGTCGGAAAGTACAAGTTGAATATTATTACTATTGAAAAATAATGAAGAATAATTTTTGGCTATGCTTGTAGAATAGGTTATTTTATGAATAAGTACCAAAAACCACGCAGCTAGGTGTTCAGATTAACGATTTGAAGAGTATTTAAAGTTACTTGTAACTTGTAATATTAGTAAATTTTCATTATAAAACAGGGCCCTGGTGGTAATGTTAAAGAGTGAAGCTCATTATTTTCAAAAGTTTTGTCTATGTTTTCTAAAAGATTTGTCAAAAAGTGCTCTAAATTATCTAAAGCTACAATGGAGTCAGCTTCGCAATTTGCGCCTCTGGTTTTTAAACTAATTAAATTATTTAAAACACAAAATTTTAAAGTAGAAATAAATTGATAGAAAGATGGATCTGTGTTAGCTGCTCCACATTGCCGAATGGCACTAAATAAATTTTCTAAGGGATCCTGATTTAATGTACGGGTTCTTAAATATTTGAAACCTGATTCATGACAAATCTTCCACACTTCTATACATCCTTGATAGTTGTAAGCCAGCCTTGTTTACATGCTGGTGCTCGATGAATTTTATTGATATCCGTTTTGCTAACGAAGGTCCAGGTATCAATTTTTTTTAACATTTCGTACCAAAACTTGATATTACCAGATTCTTCGCTAACAGCACAACGAAGTTTTTTACCCATTTCAGGTTTTACTGTTCTATGTTCTACTATTCAAACTATAGACCACAGTGGTGGCTTGGTGTGATCGCTAGTTGAGTTATGAGCGGAAATTCTGGGTCCAAATCTCGGACTCGGCAGAATTTCTTAGCTCAGCCCTCTGGTGAACATCAAACTGTGGATCAAAATACTAATAAAATTCCTTAACATCTTAATGGAAAACGGGGTACAATAAGCCTAGAGCTTCAGTACAAAGTGGGCATTGAACCACTACCCGTGCAGCTAATACGAATTTAAACTATCAAAAAGTGTATCAAAACTTGAATGATTTGAACGTGATGTGCTAGCAACAGGAGAAATATTATCGATAAGAAAACTTGAATGATTTGAACGTGATGTACTAGCAACGGGAGAAATTAATTGAACGGTAGGACTTGGACAGTGATTATTTGATTGAGGACTTAAATGAGATGTACTAGCAATGGTTGGAGATAAACTTGACGATAAATTAAAAAATATTGTAGGGAAAATGGTGGGACCTTTCTGTAAAGTGTTTTTCAGTGTACTTGTAAAGCATTTGTCTGAAAAATGATCCTCACAAACACGTGAGAGAGTATTTATAGGTTTAGAAATTCCACTTGCCTCATTTATAGCTTCTAACCATGTAGAACGGTAAATAATGTTTTTCGGAAATTTAAACAAATTTTTAACGGACGTTTTTCCTTCAGAAAAGTTTGGGCAACCAGAAACAATGTAGTTATTAGAGTTAACCGACTTTGCCGTATTTAAATTAATAATGAAAGTTAAGCAAAATAGAGATAGTTTTATAATAAACCTGTATAATAATTAAATAATTATTTTACGCCTTAAAACAATGGATGTCACAAACACTAAAATTGTAATTGAACGCGCAAAACTCAAACATTCAAGAAGCATTGCCGCATAGATTAACTAATAGAGATGCGTCAAACAACGTTAAAGAAAGAGAAACACAACCGACTACAGCGACCTACGGGAGAGTTCAGCGAACTAAAAATTTAGCGGGCAATTCAAATTACTCCATTTATGCATTTGGAAATAAATGTAGAATAAAACTTGATTAGTTTTAAAAAAATTAGATTTGAAAATTTTAACCATTTCGAATTAAAAGTAAGTTCACATTTTAATAAGAAAAGGAAAATTCTCAAGCCTAATTTTAAAAAATCAACCAAGTTAAAATTATCTTTATGTCATAAAAATATGGTAAATCAAAAATACACCAGCAAATATAAATAAACAAATTTATTATATTTAATTAAGATCTGAAAGGCCATTTGTGAGCCAGTTATTGCCTTTTTGCTATCGTTACATGAGTAACCATAACAAAACGCTTAACAAATGGCTTACAGAAAAGCCTCGTTAGTATTGTATTACAAATATTTAACGTAAAGCACAATCAGAAATCACAACTTATTTAAGAAACAAATAAAAATAATATAGAAAGATTAAATTATATCTAATAATAACAAAGTAAAAATTCAAAAAATTAGGAACTTTCTGAGAATAATAAATCTAAATGAGAAATAAATATGTACAATGAATAACAAAAATATATAACAAACAGTTGTTGTACTAGGAATTCTTCGACTCATATAGGTAACTTCAACATTTCACAGATCCTCGATTTATTTGGCAACGATAACATGAAAAGAAAAAGAAAAAAATTGGTTAGCAATGTTTTAAAATTTTGAATTTTTTTGAACTAATACTATTAGAAGAAATATGGCTTCGTCTAATTTCTACATAATATTTACGAATTATTAATAAAGTTGATTCTGAAATTATTTTCAAGCGAATATCCTGAAAATGATCTTTTTCTTTCGTGGAGTTAACTCTAAAATGCTACGAACGTTTAGTTGCTGTGGTATGGTCAATTTGCGACGTTTAGGAGAAACTAATCCACCAGTAGAACCTGCATGAGATGTACTAGCAACGGTAGAAATATTTATCCATAAGGGAACTTAAATGATTTGAACGTGATGTACGAGCAACGGGAGAAATATTATCGATAAGAAAACTTATCGATAGAGTATTTATAGGTTTAGAAATTCCACTTACCTCATTTATAGCTTCTAACCATTTAGAACGGTAAATAATGTTTTTCGGAAATTGAAACAAATTTTTAACAGACGTTTTTACTTCAGAAAAGTTTGGGCAACCAGAAACAATACAGTTATTAGACTTGGCCATATTAAAATTAATAATGAAAGTTAAGCAATAATAGAGATAGTTTTATACTAAACCTGTATAAGAATTAAATAATTATTTTACGCCTTAAAACAATGGATGTCACAACCCATCACAACCACTCAAATGGCAATTGAACGCGCAAACTCAAACACAAATATTCAAGCAGCATCGCCGCACGCAGTTTTAAGAACTAAATTTGTAGAAACATTAATTATTCGGTATTGAAATTTGCTAAATAGTTCAGAGAACCACTGTTCGAGTCGCATGTGTTGCTGTTGACGGGTTTGCCTCTGTATTTAAAGCATCTCTTATAATTAATCTATGAAGAATCTAGTTCGAAACCTGAATAGCCATGCGCAAATGTTAGTTGAGAGTACAGCCTTCTCTATCATTAATTATTTTGTAATTTTCGTAATAAAATCGAGAAATTTTTAGTAGGAAATGATAAAGTACATACATATTTAAGTACACATTACAAAAAAGAAAAATATTAATAAATGCACGGTGACAGGAAACGAGGATTAAAAATATTTATTAAAAAGTGTATCAAACCATAGAAATATGAAATCAAAAATTTATTTATACATTGCAGGTATTTTATTAGCATCCTCCTAGAACCCGCAGTAATTTTTAAAACCGTTTTTTAACCGGGCAGGCATTGATTTAACGAAATGTTATAAACTTTCGTCTGTAATGACTTTCTGCCATCTTCCATACAACTTTTAACAAATTAAGCAATTGTATTATAGATTTTGTATTCTTATCGGTAATTTTTCGTTTCATAATGCCCAAAAATTTTCAATCGGATTTAAATTCGGGCTGTTACCTGGCCATTCTAAGAAACGAGAGAACGTTTTACTTAGGTATCCAATTAAAGTTGTAAAAATTAATTTTTTGTAATTAATTACTACTTCAATATGTAAAAGTTCAAATAAATGATATGTGCCGAATCGTTCCAGCATATATGGAGGAAGAAGCATGGGGAATTGTAAAACTGTTAATTTATTCATATTTTCCATTTTAGTAAAATTCATCATCGGACTTGTTCTTAAAATAACAATTATAAATTAACTTTAAAAACAAAAAAATATTCCTGAAAACAGGCTTCAAATAAGCACAAAAATTGAAAATTTGCACAAAATACTCAAAAAGGCAAAAAAAAGCATAGAAAAACTTCATAACGTAAGTCGTATACATTTTAAAACAATTTATTGCTGCCTTAAATATTGACGATAAGCATCGCTCTCTATGATCACACTTGTCAATTATTTAAGGTTAATCTCGGTTCGAAAACAATTCGGAAAACGTTCCAACACAGCTTTAAGTTACCATTTGTGAATTTATTAGTGTTCCTAACGCAGGCGCAATAAGTGGTCAAATTACTGGTTGCCGTCGATAATCGAATAGCTTGTTGGAACAAACCTTATTGGTTTGTTCCTTTTACGTGAATACGTCGTCCAAGGATACTCGTTTTTGCTCAGGTCTACAGATCGGATAACATCGATGTGAAAACATGAAAACACTTCCAAGCTTTCGCAGAATTTTGACAATACGAAATTTATCATCGTCATTTAGCTGCTTTTGCATTTTATTCTAAAATTATTCCATCTCTATATTCATATTGCTGTTGACTTCTCGATTTGTTTTCTTACATAGAAATATTTCCTGGTCTTCCTCATTGAAGCAACGGATACAAATATTGTTATCGTCGACATTAAGCATCGAAGATAATTTTATTTATGATAGGCCTGTGGTAACTAAAATAGGTGACATATGGCATACAGGATACATTGATGTTGCGCGAAAATATTAAATCAAGACAAGTATTGCCGAGAGTGCTTGGAGAGTTCTGTACGCAGTCCATATTGAACTCTCCTTTCATAAATTCTGAAAAGTTCTTGTTTTACATCACATCCACATTGAAGTCACCGCATCATTGGTGTTTCGGTGTCGGGGCACGTGGTTCTGTTTTGCATCTTTATTGAATCCGAGTACTGGGTGAACATGATCGACATAAAGTACCGAAGAAACGACTGCGACACACCCGGATGAATATATTGTCGTGTTACCAAATGGAAATTTGAGTTTTTCTTTTATGGTAGAAAAATTTTGATTTATGCCAAATGATCTTTTTTTAATTTAAATTTTTGTTACTGATTTTTGTAATTTATTGTAAATTTTGAATTTTGGTAGGTCGTTTTGGTGTTAACAATTTGAAGGTTGGCACCAAAAGACGAATGATAAGGGGTCGATTCTCGTCCGTTGGACGGAACGGACGTAGTTTTGTAAGAAGGTCCGATATAATTTTTAATTTGCGTCCTAATAGTTTGGGATTATTGATGAAAATTTTTGAAAATAAATTGCGTTTTGAATCAGTAAGTTTTATTGATTTTATTTTACTGGAAGACTGTCCAGCATTTTGGATGATATTAAGATTAATTTTGAAAGTTTGGATTTTGAAATTAAAGTTTGGGTCGTAAATTTATTAATTGGTGGTGAAATTTGGAAATTTGGATGCTGAATATTATAATTGGTTTTCGCATAGTTTAATTGTAAATAGAAAAATTTGAAATTAGTAAAATTGGAAGGTGCAGTAAAATTTGTGAATACTGCAGACACCTGCATCGATAAGCGACGCTTGCGAGTTATCGTTCCATTTGTGAAATTCGAAATTTATTTCAAATTGTAATTGGATTTGGAAAACTTATATGGATAATTTGTTTTTGAATTATAGGACTCATTTTTGAAAATTGAATTGCGCCGCAACGCAGCATCACTAGAACCGACTACTGAGGAGTCTCTTGTTCACCGACCATTAGAGCTAGCCGCGGTATTACATAGTGTGGAAAAGGTTTTTTGGAAAAATAAATTGTTTACAAAATACCACTACAATATATACAGAACCAATGAAGAACCAAAGAAGAATTTAAAATAACTTGAGAAAAGTAAAATTCGGACGATTGCAGTTCTTTGGCTTTTATATAAAGTACCCTCTTGGTTGAACTTTAAAAATATGGCGCGTAATATTTTTCCGCTATATTGTCATTAGTTCTCCTTACTTTAGTGCAAACACTGTTACCACCCTAAGTATCAATTTTCAATATAATTATTGTGAACCGTTCCCGAATTATTTTTTCGGCTTTAATTTAAGTTCAAATAATTTATATTTAATCCGAACTTAATCTTTTAATCAAATAATTTTTTTAAACCGAAAAATTCACCTTCCAATTTATAACCCTGTTTGCCAATTCCTACGAGACTGCCGTAACTTTCAGGAATGACTCGCACTCGTACCTCTTGAAGGTTGGGGAATTGCCGACGTTACATACAGTGCAGCCCAGCTCCACTAGGACCTCAGCTAGGATGGCTCTTCTGGCATCCGTTATCAGAGACCCCCATTCCGTCGCCTTGGCATTGAAGTCACCACCGACGACTATGTGGGCTTTGGCTGCGTTCTCATATTGTCTTTGAGGTTCCAGGTTTGGTTGACGAATTCTTCCAGAGTGGAATTCGGCGAGAGGTAGCAAGAATGTGCTACCAGCGCACGCGTCTCCACCCACGGAAAGCACTGGCCTCTTCCAGAGATCAGGACCGCCAGTCGGTCGTGAGTATAAGAACAGCTGCCTTTCCGTTGATGGACTCGGTCCAGGAGCTGTCCATGGGTCTATATGACTCGCTGATAACCACAACGTCGACATCGTTTGCTGCGGTGGTGTGTAGCAGAGCGGCCCACGCGTGGTTTAGATTAGCTTGCATGAACGACGTCGGTCTTGTGGCGTCGACATCTTGTTGCAGGGCACAAGTAACTGGTGGTCCTATTCTCTTCTTGCTTGCATGTAAGGCAAAAAGGCTTTGCCTCCGTGCAGTTGTGTGCAAAATGGCCTTGTTTTCCACATTTCAGGCACATTTCTGACCTGTCTTCTGACTTACAGTTTTCGGTCGCGTGACCAGACTGCCAGCACCTGTTGCACCTCTTGATTTGTCGCTCTTCACGTACTCGGCAAGAGTTGACTATTCCGATTCTTAAGGTTTTCTTGCTCCCCATGGCCTTGATCGCGTCGCCCCTGGCTTCGACTCTCGCGATTTGGGTGCCTTGGTAGTATGGTCGTAGGTCCCTGAGTATCAGGGTTTCTTCCGGTGCTACTCTACGGAGGTCCTTCTTTACTTCCTCCATAGTAGCTAGTTTTTCTATGTCTCTATTCGTGTATGTCACTTTCAAGCTTATGAAGTCTCTTTTGACTTCAACTTTGTCTTTTAGGACATCTTTAAGTTTGTGGATTTGATTGCTCTCTTCGAGCTCCACAATTATGTCTCCTTTTCTTGTTTGTTTGATGCCACTGATGAGGGGGGCCTCCGCTCCCCTGAGAGCCGTCCTGACTTTTCCCATTTTGCTTTTGATATCTTTGGGGGTAGCCTTTATAATTAAGGAATCCCTTTTATTTGACTCCATCTTGTTTTTCAGTTTTGGTTTTTTTGGCAGCTTGATGGCAGGTTTCTTACGGTAGGTTACTGTTTGGAACCTATCGTCTGGTTTTCTGCTTCCATCATCCATATATCGGCTCATGATATCTTTCTGGGCCTTCTGTTGCTTTTCCAAGTTTTATTCCTTTTGGGCATTGGTAATGGAGATTTTTAGAGCCTCTGGTTCCACCGCTTGGCTCTTGGTCTTCACCACCTGTGCCAGTGAGGGTTTGGATACCTCGGGAATTTTTTTTTGTGTGGTTTTGTCTGTTTGTTAAAGGGTAGCCTCTATTTTTCCATTTTGCTTAGGGTGTTTTTGGCAGCCTCTTTGCTTAGTATTGTCAACTTGATCTCTTCCATCAGTTTAGCGTTCTGACTTTGCAGGCTTTTTATGGTGTCTCCTTAGGCCTTGATGGTTTCGATCGCTTTTTTGAGTTTTTCATGTTGTCTTGCAATTTCTTCATAGATCCTCTCTGTCTACTGCAGATATTGGTGAGATGTCGTGAGATTTGGCTCGAACCCCCCTCCTAATCTCACGGGAGATTTTTTAAAATGCGTATTTGTATAGTGTACATAAATACGTTAATCTGTATTTGATTGTGTTAGATTTATTTTAAAAAACATAATTAGCTTAATTATTTTTATTTAGGACTAGTTAAGACAAAATAATTTCCTACGTGATATTTTCCGAGACCCCCCTCTCTCCCACATGAGATTGTGCTCGACCCACTTTCCCCCGTAAACGCCTCACGTAATTAATGGACTACCCCTTACAATAAATTATTATTACGTTTTCTCATAGACGGATGTATCAGCGTCCGGTATCACTTTACAATATCAAGGAAATTACTTGACAATATTTTCTTGAACAATTACAACGATTTATTTTAAGTTAGAGTAAATTGATTAATTACAATGAAACTTCCATAGCTCGAACTGCTCTAACTCGAATTATTCTATAATGAATCGAATTTTTTAAATAATAGAATAGCTTTGTCAGATATTTACGTGAAATTTTATTTCTATAACTTGAAGTTTTTCGAATTCGATTTTTTGGTGGTCTCTTGAGATTCGAGTTAGGGAAGTTTGACTGTATTAGTATTATTATATACAGGGTTTGTCTCTTTATAACATTCGCCTTGTAGCCTTGCAATGTTTGATATGTAAAAAATACCGACGAATTTTGAGAAAGACACGCATTTTAACTTGTGAATCGTGAAAGCTCTGACACTATTATGCGATGTGTGGAATGGTGAACATTTGTCGAAATACTCATATGTTTAATATGTACATTACAACTACGGGACGAATCCCAAATGTAGATAATCAAAATTATACAAAACTTGCAGTATACACATAAAAAAAAACTCAATACAAAACAGTGAAAAACGAGAGTACTTGTAGAGGTTACATTATAACGGGTGCTGAATGAGTTAGCCGAACATAGGAAATTAACATGTAAAAACTTATTTATGCAAATTCCTGCTTCCCTAATTATTTTAGAGAAAAAATGAAAGACACAAAAATAATGCAGAAATATAAACTACAATTGATAACGCCATTACATTTCATCTAGCTTTTAGTTATAAAGTCAAAAAATGGTTTTGAAGTTGTTAACATTTTCCTTTATCGCACTGGCCATGTAATAAATTAAATTTAATTTCTATTTTCAAAAATAATTACTATGGAAACTTGCATGGCCAGTCTGATAAATGAAACTTTTAACATTTTCAAAAGCATTTTTGGACTTTTGAAGTAAAAGTTACATGAAATCTAATGATGTTATATTATTCGTAGTTTATATTTCTGCATTATTTTTGTGTCTTTCATATTTTCTCTAAAATAATTAGGGAAGCAGGAATTTGCATAAATAAGTTTTTACATGTTAATTTCCTGTGTTCGGCTAGGTCAATCAGCACCCTGTATACATGCTACACGGAAAAAGAAAAGTTGTTAAAATAACTACAATTGCAGTACAATCTACTACAATAAATTGTAAATATAGTGACAACACCAAACATAAGTAAAATTTACACGTCAATTGTTGTAAAATGTCTGCAGTACAGCTTACTACAACTGTTGTTAAATTTTAACAACATTGTGATATGAAGTACTTAATATTTTGTTGTTCTAATAACTTGTGCTTAAGTACATAGTACTCTAATGGTGATGTTGTTTTAACAACTGTAGGTGTAGTTAACTTTGCGTTTACTGTGTAGTAAATATTACTACTAGTTATTCAGTACAATTCACTATTGGTGCTCTTGTTACTTGCACAACATTGTTAAGTAATGTTAACGACCTCGAAAGTTAATTGTACTACAAACTTGCTACTATTTTTACAGAATATTGGTGTTGCTAGATTTGGATTATAAATTAATTAGAACTACTACAATTCTGTAGTCGCGCACTTAAAAGATCATAAGTATTGTATACTTACGACCTTTTAAGTGCCGACCACAGAATTATTGCGTGGCTTTGACAACAAATGGTAGTTTTAATACATTTATTAAATTAAATTGATGTAAACATTTTTATAATTATAATAAGGTAATAAATTACTTTCGTTGAAGCGAAAAACCACTTTGAACTTCCGTTTTTGAGGGCCTCCAATGACATCCAGATTTTTTAGATTTTACGGCTGCAGTTCCAAGAAGAATAGTAACGCCAGTACTTCAACATTACCTACAAAATTGATTATATAAAACAAGAGATTATATGATATCTATAAGCAATACTTACCATTAATAATCTTTGGTTTTCATTAATTGCTAAATAGGTTTGTGTCTTTAAACGATTTTGCAAAACAAACTAATTTAGTTGTTATCTCGAGCTATTCAGTAAAAAGTGAATTACTGGTTATTTTTGTATTTGTATTGTAAAAAACCATGTTTTTATTAATTTGCAGTTGTTATAAATAAAAATAAAAATGTAGTATAAAAGCATTACATTAAAAAATTGAATAAGTACTTACCTTTAACCCTTTCTGACACGAATTATGAAGGGGTTGTAGGAAAATTTTCAAACTCAGCATGTGAACTTGTTTAATTTTTTGAAGATTTTTCATGTTTGTTAGATTACTCTAAGATTTCCGAGTACTCAGTTATCAACTGTCCTTGTGTAGGGTACAAAGTGATTTTCTGATCACGATTTATCGAAAATTTGAGAGATTCCATGAAAAAAAATTTATTTTATTAAATGCATACAACATTATACAAAGTAGAAAAAATATTACGTACTTAAAAAGTATTAAATTCTAAAAGAAAAATAAACACAAAAAACTCGAACACAACCACGTGCTTTCAGATTCAAAACATAAGACAAAATAAATGTATTAAAGAATAACAATAAGTCCCACAAGTAATGCAATCTTTCAGAAGCCAAGCTGACTAGTCGTCGGAGCAGATCAACTTGATTGGGACTCTCCATATAGCTACTACTAGCCATAATTTTGCCTTAAACTTATGTCCTCTCTACAGGACGCTGTGTCTGAAAGGGTTAAAGGAATTTATTAGGTATTAAGTTATGTCCCATTCATTTAAAATGTCTTGAACTTAGTCACTATAATAGCCAATATTGTCGGTCTCAATTAAAATATCTGGGGTACGTGGTCGACAAGAACGGTTTACATGTTGATCCTGATAAAGTGAGGGCTATGGTGGAGTTACCCGTTCCAAAAACGGTTAGTCAAGTTCGTGGGATTATTGGTACCTTTGGATGGTACAGAAGATTTATTCCTAATTTTTCATCTCTAATATCTCCGATAACTGCTCTCGTTAAGAAGACTAATAAAAAAATAGATTGGAACATCGATTGTGACCATGCTTTTAAAACAATTAAAGAAAAATTAGTTACAGCACCGATATTGAGCTGTCTAGATTATGATCTGCCTTTTGAGGTACAGACGGATGCGAGTGGTTGAGGAATTGCTGCTGTCTTAAGCCAACCCCACCCAGATGGTGAAAAAGTGGTGACGTATATAAGTCGTTCCCTTACTAAACAAGAACGAAATTACAGTATGACTGAAAGAGAATGTTTAGCGGTACTTTTTGCGTTAGAGAAACTTAGGCCATATATAGAGGGCGTTCCAGATGTCACCGTTATAACCGACCATTATTCTCTTGTTTGGTTGCAGAATCTGAAAGATCCAAACGGAAGATTGGCTCGTTGGTCAGTAAAAATGCAACAATTTAATGTAAAAATCATACACCGTAAAGGGAAAGAACATATAGTACCTGACACTCTTAGTAGAAGCGTTCCAGTAATCGATTTGTTGTATATTCAAGGACAAGAAGATAACTGGGTAGAGAAAATTAAGAAACGTGTATTAGAAAAACCATTGAAGTATTCTCAATGGCGGGTTAAGAACGATATTTTGTACAAGTATGTAATACCCGAACATCCATATTTAGCTGCGCAATGGGAAAACTGGAAGATGGTAGTGGAGAAGACAAAACAACGAGAATTGATCGAGAAAGCTCATTGTGATGTGACTTCGAGCCATTCAGGCGTATATAAAACTTATGCGCGGTTAAGAAATTTGTATTTTTGGCCGAAGATGAAGTGTGACGTAGCTAATTTCGTAAAAAAATGTATAATCTGTCTCCAACCTAAGTCAGAAAATGGACCACCTATTGGTCTTATGCTGTCTCATCAGACGACTAGACCCTTCGTAAAATCAAAAAAAGGTAATCGTTTTATCTTGGTAGTGACTGATCACATTAGTAAATACGTTTTGATTTTCCCGATGCGAAATTCCTTGGCGGCAAATGTTGTTAAGAGGTTAGAAGAAGAAGTATTTTTGGTGTACGGGGTCCTTAAGTTTTCTATCAGTGATAATGGACCTCAATACAAGAGCAAGGAATACCAGTCCTTGTTGGAACGTTATGGTGTAGAGCCAAAATATAATGCGAATTACCATAGTCAGAGCAATCCTACGGAACGAACTAATCGTACAATACGTCGTATGATGGCCTCCTATATTCAAGATACTCATAAAGTTTTGGACGAAAATCTGCCTAAGATAGCTTGCGCAATACGTAGTTCAAAGAATGAAGCAACTGGACAAACACCTTATTTCGTCACTTTTGGAAGATCAATGGTTTTGGATGGAAAAGAATTTGACAAGAGAGATATTTTTAGAGATGAAGAACCAATCAGCGAGGATTGTCGAGTTAAAGGATTAAAATAATTGTTTAATATGGTAAAGAAAAAGTTGGCAACGGCTTCCAACAAAAACAAACGTGTTTATAATTTACGTCGTCGGCACGAAACGTTTGATGTTGGTCAAGGAGTTTATCGTAGGAATTTTATGTTGTCCAATGCACCTGAGGGTTTTAACAAGATGTTGGCACCTAGATATGTGGGTCCCTTTTACATTAAAAAGAAAGTATCACCTTGTACATATGAATTGGGTGATGAATATGGGAACTCTAAAGGAGTTTGGCATGCCAAAGATATTAAGTCTCAACCCCCTGATGACTGATTCTCGTGTATCACCATTATGTATATAGTTTTTTTTGGGCATTTTCATATAGAATTTTTTTTGCTCTTTATTCCTCGACGTTTTGTGAGAAATTTTGGGGAAAATTTCTTAAACATGGGGGGGGGGGGAATCTGTAACCTCCGATTTTTGCTTTTACGTCTCGCCAAGATAAAGGATATAGTTTTGTTGGGTTTTTCTTTTTTAATTATTTAATAACATTATTTTCTTCAACAAATATTAGTATATTTTGATTTGTACTTGTTTACATATTTTTTTTAAATTTATAATTTCAGTAAATTTTAAATTTTCATAGTTGGAAACAGAATAGTAATTTTTGATAATTTTCCGGAAATGCAGATAATTGCGAGTATCTAAAAAAGAGAGACGTTAATTTTGATAGAAGTGTAATTTTTCTCCTACGATAGTTGATTCGGATAGAATTCGTTTAAGAGTTGGAAGTTATTATATTCCTTACCATATGGTACAATTAAAAAATTATTCGCAAAATGTGATGAGACAAATACAGATAAACATATTGCCTTGTTACACTACAGAACGACAAGAAAAGGAGAACTTGAATCTCCAGCAGAATTGCTAATGTCAAGAAAGCTACGTTCAAAAATACCAAGTATAGAAGAAAATTTATATCCCAAATTAATTAATCCAAATAGATATCAAAATATCAAGAAAGCCAGAATTGACAAAATGAAGCATTATTACGATCAAGGGGCGCGACCACTAGAAAACGTGGAAAAAGAAGAAATAATAAGGTTTAAGAAAAACCCTACGGATGTATGGATTCAAGGTAAAATAAAAGAAGAAATCAATCCAAGGTCATTCAACATAGAAACACCTGAAGGACAGATATTCCGAAGAAATAGAGAACACATACTAAAAACGAATGAGAAAAAGAGAGATAAAAATGATAACAACAACGATCAAGGGCAACCAAATGAAACAAGAGAACTTGAAAATAAAATAACAAGTGAAACCTATAAGGAAGATGGTCAACAAAGATCACGATTTGGAAGAATAATAGTTAAACCAAAACGGTTAAATCTATAGCATGTTGAGTTAGTTTAAAAGGGAGATGTTGTATCATATAATCTATGATAATCCTTTAGTAGGTACTTAATCCTTTAATCAGCTCAACTATAGTATAAAGGTACACGGGATGGGACAACTTGGCGCTGCCAGCTTGGCGCCGCCAACTTGGCTCCGCCAACTCGGCGCCGGGACAACTCGGCGCCGGGACAACTCGGCGCCGGGACAACTCGGCGCCGGCACAACTCGGCGCCGGCACAACTCGGCGCCGGGACAACTTGGCGCAGGAACAACTCGGCGCCAAGCGAATTCGGCACCAAGTTAATCTTTTAATCAGGGGGCGTATTATTTTGTTATTGGTAAGTAAATTGGACTTGTTATTCCTGAAAGATTCCAATTGTATGAAACACAATCAGAAGTTTTTGAAACGTTCTTATTAGCTGACAGTGGTTCAGGTCGGAACAGAATTTTGATTTTCGGCAGACGACGGGATCTCCAAATTTTACGAGAGTCCAGGCAATGGTATGCAGATGGAACGTTCAAGTCAGCACCTGGATTGTTTTCTCAAATCTATATAATTTTAGCTGGACAGTTTGGTGGCGTTCATCCGGTTTTGTATGCGCTCTTGCCGAATAAGGAACGCGCTACTTATAATCAACTCTTTGATATGATTAAAGTTTTGGAACCTGCCATACAGCTAAGAGCGATTGCTTCTGATTACGAAGTAGCAGCATTCAGGGCCATGATGGAAAGCTTTCCAGATGTTACCATACATGGATGCTTTTTCCATTTGGCAAAATACATGAAAAAGCATATTGGGCAATTGCATTTGATGAATCGTTACAATAATGAACCCGATTTTGCTTTGCAAGCGCGGATGATACTCGCAATCGCCTTCGTTCCGATCCACGACTTAGAGGAAGCGGTTGATGCTTTGGAAGATGAATTGCCTGATGAGCTTCGACCACTTTTGGATTGGTTTGAGGATAATTATATCGGAAGAGCAAACAGGCGCAGAGATAGGAGGCGCCCGCCTATATTTCCGGTATCCATGTGGAATCTCTACCAGAGAACTTTAAACGGCGAGGATCGTACAAATAACCATGCCGAAGCTTGTCATCGCAGATTACAAAACGAATTGGCGATGGACCACCCAACGATATGGAAGTTTATAGATGGTCTCAGAAAAGTGCAAAGAGGGCGTGATTTATATTATGAACAACTAGTGGCAGGCAATAACCCTCCGACAAAATTAAAAAAATATAGGGAGTGCGATGAACGAATTTTGAAACTGGTTACAGATTACGAAAACCGAAATATAATTACATTTTTACGTGGAATAGCGCATAATTATGAAATGAACCAATAAGCCAATTTTAATTTTAATCATTTAATTTTTTTAAATAAATTATTAATTTAAAAACATTAGAACTAAGAGAACATATATTAAAAACATAGAAAAAATATATTAATTTCAAAAGCTAATAATCTTAATAATGTTTTTTAACATTATTTAAGTTTAAATATTTTTTTTTATTAAATAACATTTAAAATAATTTTTATGGTGTCGAGTTGGCCTAGCGCCGAGTTGACCTGGCGCCGAGTCTGTCGGCGCCGGGTTGGTTTGGCGCCGAGTTGGTTCTGCGCCGGGTTGGCGGCGCCAGGTTGGCTGGCGCCGAGTTAGCGGCGCCGAGTTGTACCAGACCGAAAGGTACAAGAGTAGTATCTTATAGTATCCATTATTCACATAACATAAATAAATACATTTCAAAGTATAATACAGTTGTCTTGGAATATTTTGGTTTTTATAGTAGAAGTCATAGATGTCAAACCTTTTGTTTTGGTGAACAGCAGCGTAGGCGTGAAACAAGCAGTGGCGTAGATTTCAGGATAGTCAAGATAAGTTACTTATTTTCATTTTTTTTTATTTGTTCTATTTTTACTTACCACTCCTGTTTCGGTGTGGTATTGTTTTGATTAAATAAACTGTCAATTGTGTCGCGGAAGATTACTATAACAGAAGATTATTTTTTTTCCACCCTAAATATTGCTTCTTGTTTGCGAATAAATGCGGCAACTTTGACCGTATTTGTAAATTTTTATGTGAACGCCTACAGATCTGTTCCGCGTGCGATATCATTTATTATCTTGTTCTTTTTTTTTGATTAATTATAATATATGTATAGGTGGAAATTAGTGATTTGGCTGTTAAATCTTTTTATTTAATTTTGATTAAAATAGAATATTTCCGATACAGCAGTTTTATTAATATAAAGAATCATTAACACTATAGCTTTCACGATTTTAATATATAATAACAGCAAGAGTTTTAGAGCGGAAAAAAATCGTGTGGCGCCTGGCATTCATTATCTTTTTTTATTATAGAGAACTCTCTGAGAATTGAGTTAGCCGAAGCACCGCTCTTATATTATAAAGCTGTTGATAATCATTATTATTATATTCACTTTTTTTTTCCACACGTACTTTTGTACACAGCCTGAATACAAGAAGCTGTGCTACACACTTCATTTCAAAACTATTTGCTACTTCTCTGTTCACATACTAGTACCATAGTATAAGAAGTTATACAGTAGGGACACTCGGTGTCGGCGTCTTTGATGTTCGTGTTCCAGATTTTCAAGTCTGGGTTAAGTTCATTTGAGACACGTAGAGATGGCGCTGAAATATTAATTTAAATTTGAAATAAACCGCAAGAGACTTAATTATTTTAAAGGATTATTTTCACATTGTAATTACTATTATTCATTTCAAAAACAATAATTTAGCATTGAACAATCATTTAGAGTGAATATTCTTTAATTTATTTTTCTTAAATTTTGAAATATTGAAAAAAATATTGAAATAAACCGTGTAATGCATTCTCTTAACGAGAGAAAGTAATGTTAAAGTACTTTCATTATTAAATTTTTAAAATTTTTACAAAGTCACCAAAATTTATTGTCAAATCATTAAATCTAGCGACATTTTAAGTGACTTGACAACACTGTAGCAAGTTGTGAAACAGCACGAATCACTGGCGAAACTGCACGAAACAGTCGCGACATCTGCTAACTTATGTAGGTACTTAACCCAGACTTTGACATGCGCATAAAAATTTGGAACACAAAATAATTGCGAGTGTCCCTACTGTATAACTTCTTATACTATGCTAGTACCTTAGGTTACTGTTGTTCAAACATAAATGAAGGACGAATAAAACATTCTACATATTCGTCAAAGCATGATTCAATTATAGAAACTGCAAGATTGCAAAACATCAGAGTTGCAATATTGTGTTACATACTTATTATACGGGATAAATTGTACTACAATTGATGTGTACTTTTGACTTATCTTATTGTTACATCAAAATCAACTATTTTGAGTGATAAAACAACAACGCTCTCGAGTTAAAAGTACAACAAAATTGTAAAATTAACTACATGCATCAAACAACAATGCGTAAGTGCATTTTACAGCTGAATTAGTATAAACAACATGCGGGGTGCGTTTAATTTAACTGCAATTGTTGTTCATATGACCACAATTATTTTACTACATGAAAAATGTTAATATAACAATATCTTTTTTTTGCGTGTATATATGGACAGGTATAGAATTATTGTAATGTTCTCAAGAAAACAAAACAAACGATGATTAGGTTACGATATTACTTTAAACAATAAAACTTTAAGTAACAAGTTAAATTCAATAATATAATCAAATTATATTTTTAAGCTTTCGACGACTTTTATCGTCTTCTTCAGAAATGTATTTAATTTGATTATATTATTGAATTTAACTTGTTACTTCAAGTTTTATTGTTTATTTTCTCACAAGTTAAGATTTATATATTTAGATATTACTTTACTTTACTTATATCATTAACAATCAAGTAACGCTCTCCAGAAATACCTGTCACCGCGGTGAAAATCAAAATCATTATAATATTTATTGAATAATATCATCATAGCACTGAGTGGCTCGTTCATGCCATACGTTGTGTTGTACGATGCCATGGTAAATAAAAGAAACTCACTTCTCTAGTCAATCTTACTTGCGTATCCACAGATAGCAAATTCAAAATATAAGGACATACTATGTTCCCTGTCAATAAATTAGCAATAAACCGGACACGGTGCCTATCCCGTCTTATACTGAGCGGCTCAAGTTCGAACCTTTTACATCTACTCACGTAATTATTACTAATATCATCGCTTACAGTATCACTTGGGAAGTGTCCAGTCAATCGGTGTTTAAAACTGCCGTTTTTATAACAAAATTGCGAAAGTTTTTTTCTCAGCGGTTCTATATGTTTTTTGGGTTGCTGAATCCCAATTTCAAGTTTGCTGCCTTGCAGGAGGTCGGCTTCACAACGAAAAACACTAAAAACCTCAAAATGTTTGCACCTTTTTCAGTTTTTTGCTTATATCTCGAAAAGTATGAGTTTTTCAAAGATAATCAATCTATATAAAATTAAAGTAGATAAAATTTTCTACAAAAGACGCTGGTCAACTTTGATTTTGTAGCAATTGGTTTCAGCGCTGGAGCGCGTTGAAAAACAGCGATTTTTTGGTCCTTCTGCGAAAACATCAAAATTACCCACCATTATCCTCCACAACTCGAAAAATATACATGTTATCAACTAAAACCTCTATACTACATTAAAGTACATTCAATTTGCTCTCCTAAAACACGACAGTGCAATATTTTCTTATGTCTGAATCGAAATGAATTTGCCTGTATCTTTCTATTCAGCGCTGCGGGTAGTAAATAAAACGAAAAAGTCCCTTGATAATAATGACAAAAGTTAATATTCTTCTTCTTCTTCATGGATTAGGCTATGTGGGCTGTTGCGGCACCCATCTCCTTCCAGTTGGTTTATAACTTTGGGCTTCTAATGGCAGCCTTTCTTTTGTCATTCTATCTATATGGTCGTTCCATCTTTTGTTGCTGCTCCTAATTTGATCTTGTATTTTGTTAGCATTTAATTCTTCTTGAATATCGTCGTTTCTGTGTCTGTCCTCTCTTGTACATCCCTTGGTTGCTCTTAAGAATTTCATTTCGCCAATGTATATTTCCTTAAGCCAGGGAGAGATCAAGTCCCTCAATTCCTTTACCATCTAGGAAGTGCAGTGGAGAAGAATTTTGCCAACCGCATAATATTCGTCCACGCAATGAGTGATTGTGACTCTACATTCGCATTCTTCAACCAAGGCAAGATTGAATTTAATAATAATAATAATAATAATAATATGTCTTTATTCACATGAGTTGACAATCTACAATTTGATTTACAAATTATTAATGACAAAAAGCATGAAGTAGTAAATCGTTCAAAATACAAAATTTAATAAAAACAATAATAATATGCGTAAGCAACCCATGTGGAAGGGCGAAGTTCAGAAAGGTCTCCTAAGAGACCGCCTGCTCTTCCACTTAACCCTAAGACTGGCACAAGCGCGCACCCAGGCCCCCCCACGCCCCAACCGCAGGCACCACGATCAGCATTCTCACTTCATGCACTCCAACAAGATACTCAAGTTCTTTATGAATGGAAATCAAATAAAATCGCTAATGCAATAGTGAACACTGCTCGGCGAAGAGCCACTCATAAACTCGCTTTCTGAATACAGGCACAGACAACTCCTTAAATTCATCAGGGCATTTATTGTATAACGATGAGACATTATACGAAAAGGAACGTTTAAATAACGATAGTCTATGACGAGGCATCACCAGGTAGATCTTCCGACGCAAGTTGAGGTGATGTACGTCTTTACGGAATGTGATTTTGTTATAAAGGTAAGCCGGTTTTTTGGTTATAATAATATTATGAAACAAAGATAGTGAGTGAAACTTGCGTCGATTAACCATGTTAAGCCACTTTGCTGTGTCAAGTGTGTGTGATATTCTATCATATTTTCGTATACTGTAGATAAGTCTGAGACAACCATTCTGAACTCGCTGAACCCTACCAATATCGATAGAAGAAAGACAAGACCCATACACAACATCGCAATGATTGAAGTGCGACAGGACCAGAGAGTCACATAAGGCTTTTTTTAACTGCTGCGACAAAAAATATCTATGTTGATAGATCAGTCTCAGATTCATGTAAGCCCTCTGAATACAACTGGTAACATGCATTGTAAATCTTAGATTAGTGTCAATATGTAAACCCAAGTCTCGTGCTGACTCAGAGATGGTTAGAGCTGATCCACCCATGGTAATTTTCAACGACAATTTTAATTCATCAGTAACTCTGCCAAAAAGAACGACCTTAGATTTGTTTGGGTTAAGTTCTAATGAATATTTACTTGAACCTTTATACAGCGAATGCAGGTCATTATTAATGACTCTACATGCGTCCTTTACATCACGTGGGTAAAAGGAATATTACAACTGAGTGTCGTCAGCGTACATGTGAATGCTACAGTGCTGTATAAGTCTGGGCAGTAGCGATGAATAGATGGAGAACAGCAAGGGTGCCAGAATAGACCCCTGTGGAACACCAGATAAAACTGATAGAGGTTCCGAGACAACACATCCAATAGTCACCTGCTGACTCCTGTCAGAAAGGAACTCAGTTACAAGCTGAAGAGCACCCTCCGTCAAACCGAAAAATTTTAATATGGCAATCAGCAACTTGTGACTAACTGTGTCAAATGCTTTACTGTAATCTAAAAGAACGAGAAGAGTCACCATACCCTTGTCAGCAGCATTGATTATGTCGTTTGTAACACCAAGCATTGCTGTGGTGCAACTGTGCTGAGATCTAAATCCAGACTGCACACAAGGAAGGATATTATTTTCCTCTAAATATGCTCTCAACTGTTTCTCCATAACTCGTTCTACCATTTTGGAAAAGACACTCAGTAGGCTTATGGGTCTCAAGTGAGAAAACTCAGAAGGTGGCCTCACTTTAGGCAGAGGAATTACCAATGATTTCTTCCATGCATCAGGGAATACACCTTCAAGTAAACATGAATTGATGATGTGTGTGATATAAGGGTATATATATGGACTGCTCAGTTCAAGAAGTAAGATGTTAAGCCCAGTCGCAGAGGACTTAATGGAAGACATTATTTGCCTAACGTCAGATACATCAATCAGTTTAAAACTGAATTTAGTAGTGTTAGGTTTGAAAGTATTTCTGCTAAAATGATCAACAAGTTCGTCATCATCGACTGATTTGGCTGAGGAGACGAAAAATTTGTTAATAGCATCACAATCTGCCAGTGCATTCGGTATATCATTATTTGTAGATGTTTTGACATTCAGGTTCTTAAGTGCTTTCCACAACTGTTTAGGATTGCGAGCATCAACAGTAGATTGTAAATAGGCACGTTTATCAGCTTGAAGAGATAAAGTAGTCAAATTCCTCAGCCTTTTATAATTAAGCCAATGCTGCTGTAGTTTCGTACGTTTAAATTTAGAAAAGGCTTTATCTCGTAGAGTCATAAGACTCCGAACATTATCAGTCAACCAGGGAGCAGGCTTTTTAGTAATTCGAATTACTCTAGTTGGAGCATGTTTGTTTATCACATTCAACAAGTTTTCATTAAAGAAACATAATTTATCATTAACATCGGGTAGATGATACATGATGTGAAATGGAATTGCTTGTAGATCGGATAAGAACAGGTCTCGATTAAAATTTCGAAAATCTCGAATAGTTTTAAATAAAGGTACCCTACGTGGTTTAACACACATAATGGAGCAAAATATCAGTTCATGATCAGCAATATGCACAGACCGTGTGCCATAATGCAATACTCTCTCAGTCCTGCCGACTATAAGGAGGTCCAGCAGCGATGATGCGTTACCGACAATTCGTGTAGGCGTATCAATGATCTGGCAGAGATTCAAGGCATCCAGAACAGAGCGAATGATGGTCTCACTACGTGAAGGTTCTAACATGTCAATGTTCATATCGCCCAAACAGTATGTCTCGTCAGAGATACTCTGCGCCTCGCAGAGAGCAACCTCAAATTCTTCAAAAAAAATATCAAGGTGTAGTCTATTAGGGTTGTATATGCAACCAAAAGTATACTTTATATTGTGTAAAGAGAAATGAATCCAAATCTGTTCTATATTGAGAGAAGAGTGCAACAGTGTAAAGTTTAAAGAATTATGAATATAAAAAGCAACTCCACCTCCACGAGTCTTTCTCAAGACTTTCTCCAAAAATCCGGATCTCGAATCATACTTTATCAAATTCACTGATCCAGGGCCCATCCAAAGTAAATAACAGTTGCCGGTCAGTTCTGATTGCACGTTATGGTGGTAGCCACCAAACCACAACAATTAACAAGCTGAGGTATAAGCAATACGTGATATCAGTTTATATGACATCAGCAAATACGGCTTCCATACCTCCCACTGAAGCTGCAGCTCAACAACATGCCTTCAGAGTTTTCCATCAAGTCCAACAGGGGATCGGAAATTACTTGGATCCACAGCTCCTGACCCTTTGCTTGGACCTTCTAGTGCCCGAAAATCATTGCTGGGCCATCGACTACCAAATGGAGAAGACTGAAATAGCTTGGCAAATGACATCAGGTATTTCTTCAAACATCGATACTTAACGATTCAGCTTATCTGTCATTTGTACCCTTGTTCTAATACTAAATGCCTTCTTTTTTCCAGATAAGAGAACCTACTTGTACTGATGATCCAATCCTGGACTCAATTTACTCTCATTTGATTACACATGTATTTCTTCAATTTTTATATTCTTTGTATTTCATGTGATATATACTACCTACCTAATATGTTGTAAATATAATTTGTTAATATTTTCATCTTACATGCTTAGCCATCAATTCATTCAAAACAACCTTTTTTAAGCGTAATACATCAAAAATATAGAGCTGATGAGAGATAGACAGGCCGTTTCGGCTGTAGAGCGCAGAAGGTATTTTTCTTAATTTTCTCTTTGTTCCTTTTTCCCTTCTGAGAAAATTAAATATTAGAGACGTCTCTTATAGAAAATTTAAGGTACTGTCACGTGATATAAGAGTTTTTTTTTATAACATGTTAATTTTTCAATTTGTAGGGAGTGGGAGTGGGCGGTTTTGACGTTTCCACAGTAAGGCCAAAAAATCGTTGTTTTTCAGCGCGCTCGAGCGCCAAAACCGCTGGTCAAAAAATTAAAGGTGACTAGCACTTTTTGTAGGAAATTTTATCTACCTTAATTTTATCTAGATTGATTATCTTCGAAAAACGCATAGTTTTCGAGATATAAGCAAAAAACTAAAAAAGGTACCAAAATATTGAGGTATTTTGCGTTTTTCTTTGTGAAGCTGACCTCCTATAAGGCAGCAAACTTGAAATTTGGATTCAGCAACCCAAAAAACATATAGAACCGCTGAGAAAAAAACTTCCGCAATTATGTTATGGAAAAACTACCGTTTGACTGGACTAAAGGTAGAGTCTAACTTCCCGGATATAAACCTTGTAAATCTTTTCTGTACTCGTTCAATTCGCGACGAGTGAACCTCATAATAAGGGCACCATACCTCATCGTGTGGATGTAGCATTAAACTTAAATATAAACGGTGCAACGGACATCCTTTTGACAAAATTTATTGTTTTTGATGTTTTACAATAGCAACCAAATTGAGCAATATGATTAATGTTATTAACAATAATTTAATTAGTTACACATAGCTTCTGCAAATGGATATACATCTGTTGTCGAATTTCTTCTTGATCATAACGTACGAACTAATGTTACCGATAGAGATGAATGGCAACCTGTCCATGCTGCTGCTTGTTGGGGTCATGTAAGAAGCCGTCATACTTAAACATTACGTTTATAATATGTAGATTTTACAGCTCGATGTGTTGGAAACACTAGCTCAATATGGTGCAGATCTCAATGCTAAGAATAAAAATGAAGAAACGCCAGCAGGTAGGATTGAACAATATTGAATAATAATGCAAATAATAAGCATTAAGCAATAGTTATTTATTGATATATATATTATGTTATTATGTAGTACATATGGGGCATTCCACGCCAAATCGGACACCATTTTGCTTTTGCATCTCGGATTTGTTTGAATTTTTTTTTCTTTCAGTACCTACTATATAGTTGAGACTAGCCTCCATGACTTTTTTCAATTGTTTTAATCATGTCATTCAATAGTTATAAATTTTTAGAAAATTACGTTACTTTTTATTGAAATGCTCATAACTCAGCGAATAATTTACCAAATGGCACGTTTTTTTTTTGAAAATGTACTTTCTACAAAAAATATCAAAAAATATTTTAAAACAATATTACTATTTGCGCAGTACATTTTGCAAGAAACATTTTTTTTTAAAAAACGTGCCATTTGGTAAATTATTCGCGAAGTTATGAGCATTTCAAAAAAAAGTAACGTAATTTTCTAAAAATGCAAAATGGTGTCCGATTTGGCGTGGAATGCCCCATATGTACAAACAACAGAATTAAATATGTCCTAAACATTATTAGTAATTAGTTGTACATAAACAGTTAACCTTTAAGATTACATTAAGACTAAGGTTACATCTGGCAACTTGCACGTTTTTTTACGTCTTTATTGGGAATTTTGTTCTATGTGAAAATAAAATTCAATGGTTTTGGTTTTTTACTATGTTATTATTGACATCTAAAAGATACAAAAAAAATTTATTTTTACTTAACCCTAAAGTTGGCAATGTATCTCACAAGATACATAATTTCAAAAAAAAATTGAAAAGCTCCAAAAGATATCATCTCTGACAGAAAGAATTTTATGCCGAAAAATAAGCGCTTGCCAAGTTTAGG
The DNA here is from genome assembly GCA_958510845.1 of Cantharis nigra. Lineage (NCBI taxonomy): Eukaryota > Metazoa > Arthropoda > Insecta > Coleoptera > Cantharidae > Cantharis > Cantharis nigra. The sequence continues at coordinate 49,261,377 of OY294028.1, forward strand.
GTTAATTTTACAACGTTTTATTATTATTATTATTGGTCAAAGCAAGCGTCTCAAAAAAAAGGTATGTAACTGGCCCGGTTGATTGCGGCTCTTAAAGACATCGGAAATAAAAAAATCAAGTATTCACACGTTGAAACTTGCCTGCGTGCAGGTCCAAAAAATCAAGAATTGCCAGATTCGTTTCACATCGCACCACTGGCACTGGCCTGAACTCGCCATCAGTTTAACATTCGCACTTACTCGCGAGCATCCAGGCTTTCAGGTAGGCGCGAAGGACACGATGTCCGATCGTGTGTATGCCAATTTATATGTAGTTTTCACTTATGGAAAATGATACGTTGCGGATACGAGGCAGTTTTGTGTTGTATTATTTATGATACTAGCTGAGTACCCGGGTTGGAAAACTAAATAAGACACTTATCTTATCTTAATATGTTATTTAAGAATTTTACGTTAAGGTAGAAAAAAATTCAAAATTTAATTATAATAATTTTATATTTAAAATTCAAGTTCACAAAGAGATTTTATTGAAATATTGAAGAATTTTCACTTGCAGCTAGAAAAACCGTTTAACACTGGTACTACTGGTAGTACTTTTATGAATCCTAATACTTTTGATACATATTATACAAATCTATAATATTTCTTGGTATACTATATTACGCGTTTTCTGGTTAGGTTCATAAATAAACACATTATTTTCCGAACTAACTCGATACAATGCGACATAAAATTGCCCATGAGTGAAGCAGGGATCTGAATTGTCGGTGCTAGCTAGTTTCAATGTTTAGCGCGCTCCACACTCTCGCGAGAATCTTGCGAGAATCTACCCGAGAAAAAAGCGGAGAACAAGACGAGAACGCAAGGTTGTCAGTACAGTTCAAGCGCTCAAGAAGATGAACACGGAAGTGGCTGCTGCTACAAGCATATTGGTGTGCGCCCTTGCATATTATAAGTACGCTTATATTAAAGATTAAAAAAAATTAAAAATAAGTGGAGAAAACGAAGATGGTGGATGACCAGTATACATTGCATCATATGCAAACCAAATAGGCTTGTAGACCTCGTCGACACCTGCTCCCGAATTCAGTGATTTTTTAACTCTGTTTTTATAACCCCTATAACTAGCCAGCAGGGAATTTTTTTTGGTTCGCAAGTCATCTACGGGAATTTCTAATATTGCGCTAATGCGCACCCAGGCGTCATGATTTTTGGACTTTTTTTTATAATCTTTAATACCCGTTTTCCATATAACTGGTTCAGCTTGGAGACAATCAATAAACATTAGCTCTTGCTCGTTGGTCCACTTATAGCTCATTTTTATATTTCAAACTATTTAATCGCACTACTTAATTAACCGGTGAATCAAGCGCTACTGACATGAAGAATGTAAATATGCAAGCAAGTGCAAGTGTGGGCCGTATTATCACGTTCTCGCATCCTTTGTATCGCATCAAAAACCGACAAAAAGCGGAGAACACAACGAGAACTTATGAAGAAAACGTGAATCAGCTCCACTCTCTCTTTTCTCGCCTTTTTCTCGCGCTTTTCTCGCTGACATCGCGTTCTCGCGATGTTCTCGCGAGATTCTCGCGAGAGTGTGGAGCGCGCTTAAGATATGTATAAAATGTATGATATGTGTATCATTCTCATTCTAATTCTCTAAGTGCTTATATGCTTCAAATTAAAACAGAAATTTTCGATGGTCACAATCAAAGACATTTTTCGAACGATTGATCGTAAAAATACTGTAATAAATATTGTCGCACGTGTTTTTGTTAAGCCCCCCACTCGCTTGGCGTTAATTGAGGCAACCCAGGAGTTCAAGCAATATCGATGCAGAAAACATTATTAAAAACAAAGTGGTCAACTTAACTTCAAATTTATTTAGCAAAATATCCAAAATATAAAATATACAAAATATCACCCAATTAAGGGGACTTACCTTAAGAAGGTTAGCAGGGCCGGATTATTAATGAATGTGCCCCTAGGCAAAAGTTTTTAAGCGCCCCCCCCTTCCACAAAAAAAATTTTCTAGAAAATTTTGAGCTTAGACTCAATGTTCTTAAATTTTTTGAAATTTATTAAACTTAAATTATCGCCCTACAAATACAGTTATATTTATCTTAAAATCAGTTCTCGCGGAGGCACCAATTTTTTGTAAAATTATTTACCTATTTTGTGATAGTTTTATTGTGGTTTTATACTCCTGAGTTGATTAATATCTAATAAAATATATAATAAAAAGAACATTGTATTCGATAATTATTATGACAAAATACATTATTACAAAAATTATATTCTTCTTCTGGATTTCGTGTTTGCAAATTCTGTTATAACTTTTTCAAAATCAGCAGTGTTGCTTAGCTCACTATTTATAGACAAAACAGCTAAATTCGTCAAGTCCTTGAGAAATTAAATTTCTTAAATATGTTTTTGTTTATCTATCAATTTGAAAATGACCTTTCCCCACTTGTAATGGTTAAAAATATTCTTGTTGCAATTTCTAAAACTGGGAAACATTGAAATTAATTTATTCTCTTGAATAAATGTTAAAATTTCCTTCATATTCATCTTCAATATTTGCAATAAATTATTTGAATTAAATGCACTCTTCAGAAAATTCCAATTTCAAGTCTTCACAGCATATGGTTTGAAGATTTTTTGAATGATTGCGTAAATTGCCATCATCAAGGTTTTTTAAATTATTTAAAAATCTAAAATTATTTTCAATTTTGCTATAGACAGTTACCCATTTTTTAATTTTTCTTTTAATCTCTCTATAATTCCAGATAAGTGTTAATTCTCATTTCAGCTTTCTCATCAAACCCGACTTTCCCATACTTAAATACTTTTGCCAACCTGTCTTTAACAAGTCTTCGTTCGCTTTAAATCGTTTCTTGGTAAACGTCTGATTTCTAAATCTGCTTTGATTTGCTTTGATTAACAAAAATTCAGTTAAAATTCTAGTTTCCAATAATCCAAAATTTTGTAGTAACTCATTTGCTTCAGCCTTTTATAAGGTTTTTCAGTTTCATTATGAGCTAAAATAATTTGAGCGCCCCCTTGCTGATCGGCGCCCCTAGGCAGTTGCCTAGTTTGTCTATTGGATAATCCGGCCCTGAGGGCAGGGGATGTTGGAACGTAACGCATCATGCACTGAGAAAAAACAATTATAAGTAATAAAACAAAAATGTTATATTATAACATTTGTAGTATTTGAATAGGCGCCAAACAATACAAATTATATTAAATACAACTACAAACTTATATGTTCAGAATTATATGCAAAATCATGTTGTAGTAATATTTAATATAAGTATTCCAATTACAAGTAATATAACTGCGATGTTATATAAATAACCACTAAGTAGTTCTATGCAGAGTAACACATGCCTGGTTATGTATAACACTCTGTTGTAAGTTATATAAATACCACTACGTAGTTCTAAACACAGTAACAAATGCCTGTATGATAACACTACGTTGTGGTATGTTAAAATACTAGTAATATTCGGAAATAACACTACAGGGTTCACTCCATATCAAGTGGTCCAACCCTATGGTTTGACCATTCTAAAAAAAATTGACTTTTTTTGTACTAATATATTAGTAGTACTAAATGACCATTATTTCAATTTTATTGTCTTTTGTTTTCGTGTGAGTGCCATATTTGCTTTGCAATATGCGGCATATTTTGCAATTTTAAGGGTTTACGGCAACCGAAATATTTCAGCTCTTATTTGTCCTATCAAGATGAAAAAAAAATAAATTGTTTAAAAAGAAACAGACTACAATATTCCTTATTACATATTTTTACCTAAAAGCAATCCAAAAGGTTAAAATTGCAGCCTCAATTCTTCGGTTGCCGTAAACCCTTAAAATTGTAAAATATGCCGCATATTGCAAAGCAAATATGGCACTCACACGAAAACAAAAGACAATAAAATTGAAATAATGGTCATTTAGTACTACTAATATGTAAGGATGTTTACACAAAAAAATCAATTTTTTTTAGAATGGTCAAACCATAGGGTTGGACCACTTGATATGGAATGACCCTCCACTGTTATATAAAAAACCATTAAATAGTTCTATGTTCAGTAATCCTATGTGCTTATGTATAACAGTATGCTATTGTGAGTTATATTATTTCTAATACTGCACTTTTGACAAAATCAGTATTAAATATTATGTATAGGATTTGCAATACCGAAATTCAGTATTGGTGCAATTAAGCGCCACAGTCCGCGTGAATACTGCTGTATTATTTTATTGTTATTGATTGCAGAGTGTTATGCCGAAAAATGAATGGTTTTTTCGACAAAACACTCCCTGCAAACAAAAACAAATTATAACAGCAGTATTCGCGGACTATGGCGCTTATTAGTACTAATACTGAATTTCGGTAGCTATATTGCAAATCCAATACATAATATACTTAATATCGATTTTGTCAAAAACGGTGCAGTCATGACTTAAATCGTAGTGATATTTTCTACTATGAGAAATTATATAATTTAAGAAATAAATTAGATATTATAGTAGGTAATAGTAGTGGTGATAATAAAAAATTCCATGTTTCGTAATATTGTTTAATATAAGATACACAATCACAATAAATTATAAAAAAAGTTACAAGTCCAAATAAGAAATAACTACAAAGCAGGCTTGTTATGTTTAAAACAATGTTTGTCTTTTCAAAAACAAAAAAATTACTGAAGTACTAATTTAAAATTACTGGAAACTGCAGTATCTCTTTGCCGGTTTAACTTGATGTTTCAACCGTGGTTTCAACCATCTCCAGGAGAACTAAAATACAACAAAATGCAAGTTACAATAAATCTCATGTGAATAAAATACATTAAAATTAGAAATTAAAATTCCTTTTCAAGATCTTATACCGTGAGTGCTCAAATTGCACATTTTGAAACCGTTTTTTGACATATAAAAATCGCTTTTACAGCAAAACTTTTTAGACATTTTTTGTTAAAAATATCATTGTATTCAATTTTGTACTTACCTATACATTTTTCTATTTCGTTGCACCGTTTTTAAGATACAGACAAAATTCATTTTTCTATCTTACAAAGTTTTTTTTAAGTCACTAACTCTGAAATGGTGCGACAAAATAGAAAAATTTATATTAACAAAAATGAAGAAACTTAAATTTGGAACAAAAAATTTCTAAACAGTATTGCTGTAATAGTATATTGTTTTATTAGGATGCAAAGCTTCCAGGAAAAGTTACCTTTCCATGGGAATGGGATAGTTCGTCGCGAGCGTTTCGTCGCGGCCGTTTCGCCGCAGCCGGTTCGCCGCAGCCGGTTCGCCGCAGCCGGTTCGCCGCAGCCGGTTCGCCGCAGCCGGTTCGCCGCAGCCGGTTCGTCGCATAACCATTTTGACGCAAAATTTATTGGTCGCATGGACAATTTGCCGCAGGACTGTTGGTCACAAAATCAATTCGCCGCAGGACTGTTGGCCGCAAAATCAATTCGCCGCAGGTCTGTTAGCCGCAAAATTAATTATTTATAATTTTAAAAGCAAAAAAAAACTATTTATTATTTTATTAAAACAAATTACTTAATTAATATTAGGTTAGCTTTTAATTTATTTTAATTTCTTTTTTAAAGTGAAATTAGTTTTTCAACCTTATATATTTTATTATTATAAGACAGATCTGTGCTTGAGTGAATGTGTGATGTTGTACTTATTTATTTATAGATTAGAACTGTTGAAAGAGATTATACCTAAATCATATTGTGTATTGTTTATGATTTTTAAGGGTGAATTCATATTGTCCGATTTTATTGTGACATTTTGACTGCAGTTTGCTGAAGTTTTTTATTGTTCTTATATTGTTTTACTTTCGCCAATGTGTTTCATTATAAATTATGTTTAGATGTTAGATGTTACAATAATAGTAGCTTGTTGGTAGGTGAGTTGTTGATGTCTTGATGTATTTTTTCTTATGATTATCAATTTTTAGATTCTGGTGAAGTCCAATATACATATAAGGTTGAAACCGGTTAATAAGCATAAAGTAGCATTTGTTTAATTTAAGGACACAAAATACCCAAAAAAACAGGCCATCTCCTGAGTTATTATGAAATTGGTCTACTTACAAGTATCTAGAAAAATATTATATCAATATTATACCAACTTATCGGATTATTCAATTCACCTATCTAAATTAAGATTAGTTTTCGTGGCTAATAGGTTCTGCGACAAAAAGAGCAGCGGCTAATAGGTCTTGCGTCGAAAGGGATCGCTTTTAATGGGTCTTGCGTCTAATAATCCTTGCGTCGAAACGCTTGCGTCAAAATGGGTGCGCGTCGAAACGGTTGCGGCGAAACGGCCGCGACGAAACGCTCGCGACGAAAAGTCCTAGACCCCCTTTCCATCCGAATAAAACATGTTACTTTTTCTCCAAACGAACAAAATTCAAAAATAAATTTCAAAATTAGCAATAACTCGGGAACGGCGCTAGATATCAAAAAACTGATCAAAAAATTCTCCCCCCTCGCTTAATACACCCCCCCCCCGTGAATTATCGGTAGGAAGGCATATGCAAATATTCAGATCGATCGCGCGCAAAAAATTCGAAAGGTAGATAAATTTAATCGGTCAACCAGTTTTAATTTAATCAAATTTTAATAAAAATAAACAAAAGTTAGGTGACATTTTGATTTAATCTGTCAACTATTTTCAAATTATGTTGGTAATTTTTAAATTGAATTCGCAACTGTCAACTTCAATTGTGACATTTATTAAAATTTTTAGGTTAAAAGATCAAAATTTTTATTTATTTGGTTAAAAATAAAATTTTAAGTTGGTATTTTTAAGGATTTAAATGTCAAAGTCAAAGTTTACATCTATTTATTTTTATATTACGCTCTAAAATTTTATATTTGAAATGGTAAATAAACTTAAAATAATTTTTAGAATAGATAGATACCAAAATTACTCAATTTTATTAAAATAATGTCACAATTCTAGTTATTTTTTTTCCTGCCTAGGCAGTTTTACTTTCGAAAAAACTCTACGCCACGTGGTTTTATGTATGTCGGTAAGGAAACGTTAGACTTTCGTGTTTAAAATCGATAATGAAACGGCCGACTTTCGTGACGTTTGGAGAAAAAAATAATTTTTACATGACAAAACACGCCTTCAAAACGTATAATATTGTGAGCTACTGTGATGTACATCCAGTGGACGAAATTTCTATAAGAACACAGTGATTAACTGAAAATATTTCATTTTCTTCGTAAATATGTTTTTAGTAAAATAAAATAATGTTTCAAAAACTAAAGTATTATTAGGTAATAATAATGCATATAAGCAAAATTGCATGATAACACTTTATAAATAGAAATATTATTATGCTGGCTAAAGTAAGAACGAAATATCTATAAGAACAGTAAGTTTTTCTTAGTTCCGCTTCATCATCTGTATATCAAAAATATTTTAATATTATGAGTACAGTTGAGTTACAGTCATAGTGTGCATTGACAATAAAAATTGAAGGTATATTTTATAATATTGAACCATGCCGCGTGGAAAAGTTTTAAATTCGGAAAAAAAAGGCAAAAATGGGTTCATATCACGATGCTGGATTTTCTATTAGAGAAATAGCCCAAAAATTAAATAAATCTGGTACATGCGTACATAATTTTCTAAAATGACGCGAAAAATATGGCAAAAGCCACTACATTGGTGGTAATACAAAATTAACAAGACGCAATCATTCTCGCATCTTTAAAGAAACAACAAGAAATGATGCAAGTGCAAGTGAAATAAAAAGAATTTAACATTTATCTGTAACCACACGACGTGTACAACAAATATTACAAAGCGATACACGGCTAAAATGGACTAAAATTGTAAAAAAACTATCTTACACAAGATCATAGCAATGCAAGATTAGAATTTGCCAAATATCATATGACGTGAGATGAAGAATGAAAAACTGTAATATTTTTGGACGAAAAGCAGTTCAATTTAGATGGTTCGGGTGGATTTAAATATTATTGGCATGATTTACGTCAAGATAAAGCCGTAAGCATGAGTAGAAATTTCGGAGGTGGAACTTTAATGGTTTGGGCAGCATTTAGCCACAATGCTAAAACACCAATATGTAAAACTACTGCAACAATGGATACAAATAAACACATCGATCCTTTAGAAGACATTTTAATTGAGTTCATTGAAGAAAACCACAACGACATTGCTATTTTTCAGCAAGACAACGCAGCAGTACATATAACGCTACGAGAATTCGAGAGTGGTTTTAACCAAAAAATTTGCCACTTATGAAATCCCCAGACTTAAACCCCATTGAGAATGTGTGGGGAATGTATGTGTGTATTATTAATATTTAAAAATAGGAAGCAATACAACAACATTAAAGAGTTAGAGAATGCAATAAACTATAAATGGAAAAAAATCGAGAAAAACATATTGGAAAAATTAGTTAATAGTATCAAAACCAGAATATTTGAGATAATTAAAAACAAGGGCGGCAGTACAAGTTATTAAATTCCAAATGTAGTTCATTTTCACAAATTTTTTGAGACTGTTCTTATAGAAATTTCGCCATACGTTTATGCGTTAATTTGAAATTTTTTGTTTGTAACAAAAAATAAACAAATTTTTTCATTTCTGGCCATCAATTTTTTCTTTCCATTATTCCTTAATTATTTTCTAGCATTCTTTTCATTTTATTACAAATATTCTTGTAATTTTTATTAAAAATAGCAGTGTTCTTATAGGAATTTCGTCCACTGTACTACTCCTATACCTTTTATTTTTATTTAACCATATTATTTTATATTTAACTACATATACAATTTATAATTTGATTGAATTCAGTAGTAATTTAGACGCTTACTTACCGTATAGTCGCAAAATTACTAGGTACTAAATTTAATAAAATTATTATTAATTCACAGGCCAACAATGAAAAACTTTTTCAAAAAATAACGTAAGGCTTTTTTGAAAATTTAGCTTGAATGGTCAAAAAATGGCTATTTAACCATTTTTATAATTTTTTTAGGGAACCTCATTTTTTTGTTTCAATTTTCCACAATTACATCGCAAAGTACCACTACTTAGCTTTAAAATCCATTTTTCTAAATCATTCTTCGATTTGTTAAAGTGAAGATATACAATTTTGAAGTCGAGAGATTCAGTTATTCAAAGTCACCCGTTTTACAGCGGCGATCTTATTTTTTAACTAGTTCTTTAGTATTAATCTATTAGCGAGCTCAAGAATTATTATTAAGAATCATTAGATCATCTAGTGAAGTACATACGATTTTAGCGATTGATTAACAACAAAAAAAGTTATAAATAATTTAAGTCGATTTTTTTTGTCGAAAAAAAAATTTTTTTTTCAAACCGTCGCCATTTTGCGAATACAAATTCTAAAAATATAATCATGTGTACTTCACTAGTGACACTCATGTAGATAACGAAAAAAAAATTTTTTTGTTAGATAACGAAAAAAAAATTTTTTTTGTTATCGGTGGAGTTGGGCACGACTTCTACTGCTCGCCGCGGAAGAACTTTTTAAAATTTCTTCCAAAAAAAAGGGTGTTCTAATGTACCGATTTATTTGAAATTTGGTGCGAATGTTCTTTATCGATGCCGTTATAGCATGAACCGTGGAAAAGTAAAACAATTTCTTTTTCACGAAATGGCGGCCGTTAAAAATTTTTTTTTACTTTATCATACAAAGTATGAAAAAGTATTGTTATCGTGCAGAAAAAGAAATTTGAGATTGATTTTGATGAATTTAGGCATATTGGGGTCCCAGAAGCGGAAAATCATCATTTCAGTCGCTTAGATGCAAAAGCCGACATGTCGAAACTTTTTTAGAAAGGAGATTAATTCTATTCTAGCAATTAATTCTTAAAGGCTTCTGACTACCCCAGATTTTATCAATTGATTTTTATATTTTGATCTATGGGTAGGAAACTATGCTAAAAAAAATCATTGCTTAATTCGGTTAGATAAAGATTTTGTGAGTTTTTCCGCATTATCTAGTTTTATATTTCACTGGACTTGTCGGGTTTTGCATTTAAGCGACTGATTTCCAAAAAATGTCTGTAATCTGTATGTGTGTGTGTATGTGGTCAAATTTACCTCAACCTCTACTTCAAAAAGTTATAGGAATTTTTTAACAAAATTTCGTATTTAGTATTACTGATATATTGGGACTTAGAACTGATTAGATTTTGGTTAAAATCGGTACACGGAAACACAAAAAAAAATATTTGGCAAATTTAAAAAATTACTTTTTTCCTTTTCTCAAATTTTAGTTTTTTATTAAATTCTTCTCTATAATAACAATAATATTAAAAAAGTAATAATCAATAATCGTGTAAATATCCTATTTTTGAAATTATTCTTTTTTCAAATGTAAAAATAACTTTTTTCTTAATTTTCAAATTTTATTTTTTTATTATACAGTAATACTTCTCTATAACAAGATTTTTGCTATAAACAGTCAGTTTCACATGTAAACAAAAGTCAAAGGACTAAATTTTTACTCGTTATAGCCGATTCTTCGTTATAACCGGACTCGTTATAGAGGGGTTCTACTGTATTTTGCTCCATAATAATAAGTACGATCAAAGAGTATGTATATATAGAGGACCAGTCATGCATTAAAAATTGAAACGTAGAGATCCCACCGTCCACCAGAGGGCGTAGCAAAGCCATCTATCGCCCGGGAACAATAGACCACGTAAGTCCTGACGTCAAAAGTCGCGCGCGCATTTCAAAAACCTTTCCATACAAAATCTTTTTGCATACAAATTCCCATAAGGGGATTTGTTATTGCTTTTTTTTATACTGGAATTACTGAAATAAGGGTTTTAGTATATATAGTCATGAACAAGAGACATCAAAGAGTTAGTTTTTATAGATTATAGTAATTGGATAATTTATCCATATAATAATTTATTGGATATAGAAAGGTTTTCAAATGCGCGCGCGACTTGTGACGTCACACTTACGTAGTCTATAGCTGCTAAATAAAAAAGTTAAGTAAAGCCATCTATCGTCCGAAAACATTTTTATATTGAAACATTAGTAAAGCCATCTATCGTCCGAGAACATTTTTGCATTGAATACCTAGCAAAGAAAATGTTAGCAACTAAAGTAGCGTTCTCAGCCAATTAACGTGACACAACATTGCATAGCATAGCTTACACCACAGAAGTTAAAATACATTGAAACTTTATGATCGACTAGGTATATTTTTTATTGTCGTTATTAAAAAACTTAGCGTTCATAAATCGTAACATTTTAAGAAAATTTCACATCACATTTAATATTAAAGATAGGCATAATATAGACTAAAATCCGTTCTCTAATTATAAGATTCAATTTATGCAGCATTTCAATAATAATACATCATTGAATAATCACGGGTGACATAGGAAATAAACATTATTGAATTAATTGATTCCTATTAAAAATGGAGCTATGTGGGAAAGAACCCAGGTACGGGACTAGGAAGGATTAGACCCTGAAAAGATTAACTAAAATTGCTGGCACTAAAGTAAGTATAGAAAAAAGATAAGAATTTGTTAAGTGTACCTACTGGACAATACAATGAGATTATTGCAATATGTGAACCGCGCTAACAGTAAATAATAATTTAAACTTATTTAAATTTTAAACCTCGTGGTGAACATAATTTTTAAAAGAAATCGGTCGATGTTTTGTCATCGATGTCAGACGTATCGATACGTCGAAACTATCGATGTTTGCCTTACGATGTTATCACTGTTGATAACATGTTGCAGTGGCGTATTTACGCGGAGGGCCCGAGCCCCCTCTATAGCTAGTCATACAATTATTTGTTATTTCAATATTTAAAAGTACTGAACGATTTTTAAATCCTGATTTCTTCTGTCATAAAAATACCAAAATAGCAAAAAAAAACAATTTTTATGACAATTTATCTTTGTCGCTTTGCTAGAGTTTTAAATGTCGTGATTTTACTTTTTGATTCCAGCCCCCCCCCCTACACATAATTTCTGAATACGCCACTGACATGTTGTAAAAATAATAAATATTTAACAATTTAAATACATGATGGTTGGTAATTAAAGCAATTATTTTTGGTAGTATATTAATGTATGTTATGTTCTGGTTTACAATATAACAATTACAGAGTAATAATCAGATTCCATCATGTCGTACACAAAATGTAATTATGCTGACTGCAATATTATTATGCGTAAATCTAATAGAAAATTTTACAAATTTCCTGTGAATGATGAGGAGAGATGCAAACAATGGATTGCTGCGTCAGGAAACATAAAGCTTTTGGAGTTTTCAGACGATCAATTGAAATACATGAAATTGTGCGAAAATCATTTCGCAGAAAACTGTTTTGTGAATCAAACACATCACAAGCTAATCCCATCAGCTATTCCACGTCAATATAATGCTGGAACACAGATGATCGCTAGAAGCAATGTCATTCAAAGCGTTCAAGATGTTCAAGATGATATTTGTTCCATTGACAATTTAAGAAAAAGAACTTATTCGGAAACGCTGTGGGATGATGATACCGAAGAAAATCTTCAAGTAACCCCAGTTTCGCGTACATATTCTCATCGCGATAAAACGCAAAAACTTCTTGAGTTTTTTTCAGGTAATATTACTAATAATATTACTATAAAACCTGTTACAACCGTAGAAACTAAATCAGATGAATATCCATTTTTAAATATTCTCGATTTTCCTGTAAGAAATGAAAGTATTGATACACCCGATGAAATATTAAACTTAAAAAACCAATTAGAAATAAAAACAAAACAATTAAAAATAAAAACAAAACAATTGACTGCGTGCAAACAATCAAACAAACGACTTCAGAAAAGATTACGAACGTACGCAGAAAGAGATGTTGTTAAAGATGTATTGTCACCTTTACCAACAACCGTGAAAACTTTCGTGAACATGCAGTTGAATAAAACGAAACGTGTGAAGCAGTGGACTGTAGATGAAAGAAAAATGGCGATGAAGATTTTTTTTAAATCGCCGGCGTGCTATACGTATTTAAGAAAAAAATTGGAATTCAAATTACCGGGGATTTCAACTGTTCGGGAGTGGTTAGGAGTGGCAAAATTGAAGACTGGTTTCGATAATGATTTCTTAACAAGTTGGAAATCAAAAGTCGAACACATGGAAGATCGCGAAAAGCAATGCGTGTTGTTGTTTGATGAAATGTCGATAAAAAGTTATATAACGTATGCTTCAGATTTAGACATGATAGAAGGTTATGAAGATTTGGGTGAAAACATTGGTAGGACAAAGAATTTGGGTGAAACTGTTTTAACGTTCATGGTGCGCGGCCTTTTTGTAAATTGGAAAATGCCAGTAGCTTACTTTGTTTCTTCGACTAGTATTCACGCTGAAAATTTATCAAAACTTTTATAAGAAACGTTAGATATTTTATTCGAAATTGGATTGAATATAAAAGCGACTGTTTGTGATCAAGGATCAAACAATAGGTTATTATATACAAAATTAAATGTGACATCTTCTAATCCTCATTTCATCTATAAAGAAAAAAAAATTGTTGCTCTTTTTGTTTCTCCTCACCTACTAAAAAGTGTTGGAAATAATTTGTTACGTAAGGATATACTTGTAGACGGTAAAACTGTTTCTTGGAAATATATTCAAGATGTGTTCAAAATTAACGCAATGGGTCGATTATCTACAGCTCTAAACGAGATCAAAGATAAACATATAAATCCGAATAATTTTCAAAAAATGAATGTGGCATTGGCAGCTCAAATTTTTAGTCGATCATGTAGTTCGGCAATTTTAACTTGCATTGGTACGAAGCAGTTACCGAATGAAGCTCGCTACACGGCCGAATTTTTACTAAAAATGAACGATATGTTTGACAACTTGAATTCAAAATCCAAATACCATCCGAATCCGAATCAATGTGCATTATCTGTGGAAGTTCCCATGGTAGAAAATAATCTGCGACAAGCAATTGCATTTATAGAAAGTTGGAAAATTGAAAAAAATCAGCCGTATTGCTTTGAAGGGTTAATTCAAACTATAAATGGAACTCTCATTTTGTGGGAAGAAGTTAAAGCTTTCAAAATGTTTTTGCTAACTAACAGATTAAATCAAGACCCTCTTGAAAATTTGTTTGCAAAAATTCGTCAAAAAAGGGGTTTCGATTACAACCCCTCGTTAAATAATTTTCGATTTGCTCTTCAATCAATTATGCAATCGTCTTTAGAAATGTCAACCGAGAAGGCAAATTGTGAAAACGATGACGATGTATATATTTTTGAAACATCTTTAATTCATGACAGTAGTACACCATTAGATGAAATGAATGAAAACGACACGAGATTGACGGAATTCAACCTCTCTTCTTCTTCACCACCAGCACCATCAATCAATAGTACCGATGATAGTACTACCACTTTAGAAACGTGTTCAGTTAACTATTTTGCTGGATATGTTGCGCAACGCACATTGAAAAAATTTCAATGTGAAGAATGTACAAAAGGAATTCATTAAAAACGACCAAGAAAAATTAGTGGACGATAATGAATTATTGATTTTAAATAGAGATTATTCGGGAAATAAGGAAGAAATCAAGTATTTAAATCGACCCACAGAGACACTATTTCAAATTGTAAAATCCACTTTAGAAATATATGAAAACTTTGTATCTGTGGCTCCACATGCAATAAATATAAAACATTCCATTTTGGTAGAATTGCGAAAAAACGAAACCATAAATAATTTCTTAAATAATACTAATTGCGGTGAACATAGAATGTTTTTGATAAATAAGCTATTAATTACAAAGTTATATAATTGTAATAAATTAATAAATAATGAAAGCAAAACAGAAAAGCAAAAAGTGGTACATAAGAAAAGAATTTTAAAGCATGAATAATAATGCATAATACAATGTCAAGAACAAGAACAATCTCAATGCTCATTTATACTTTTTAATTCATATACCTAAATTTATTGTTGGACCTGATTATTTAAAATAAACATATTTGTAAGAAAACTATAACATTTGAAATTGTGTGTTTTTAATATATAAGTTTCACTTTCAAAAAGTCGTGGAAAAATGTAATTCTTTTCTGAACAGATTATCATAATCGTTACAAACAAAGGCAACCTCCTAGGTATGGTCAGGTAAGGTGTAAGGTTCTGGTATGGTCCAGGCATAGGTCCAGGTACCAAAAAGTACAGTTGGTGTAGGCATTACAGTTTACAGTAACCTGTAATTTATATATCCTGATCCTTACACTTTATATAATGCTAATATTGGCCGCTGAGGTTGTTACAAATCGACGAAAAATCGAAAATTACCTGTGACAAGTATACCCATAAGAGCTGTCCCTCTATATAAACATACTCTTTGGTATGATAAAGTTATGGGCATGGCCACATCCGATTTTTTTTACATGTTTTACTTAACAATTCCGAAATTTTTAAAAATAGTAAAATTAAAAATTTTGGTTGAGGCGATAGAGGAATATATAAAAAAACATTCACATCAAATTTCAAATAAATCGGTTCATTAGAACTTGAGATATCATGCACACCAGTTTTTTTTGGACTTCCCACTTTTCCAGCTGATAACTTTCTGA
This sequence comes from Cantharis nigra, assembly GCA_958510845.1. Taxonomy (NCBI): domain Eukaryota; kingdom Metazoa; phylum Arthropoda; class Insecta; order Coleoptera; family Cantharidae; genus Cantharis; species Cantharis nigra. The sequence goes on from OY294028.1 coordinate 49,277,042, forward strand.
ATTTTGAGTTTTTTTGTCGGTTTAGTTGTTATGTAATCTTAATTATATAAATAAACAAATGATAAAAAAATGTATAGTAAAACTTTTTTTTTCGTTTGTACAGAGTTTCAAAAACCGCCCGAAATTTATGTTTCTAGACAGAATACCCCCTTAAACCAGATAGGAAATTGTGTACGGTTAGTTACAGCAAAAACTACTCTGGATAACATCTTAACTGTGAGACATTTTCCCGACATGTTTTGTATTAAATTTTTCCGAAAATTGTAAAACATCGAAATTTTAAAACACTAATGCTGGGTTTCACAAAGGTTAGTTAAATTTTAATCTATGGTTAAGGGTTTTCAACAATAAAAATTCATTGTTGTGACATTGTTGAAAATCCTTAATCATAGATTAAATTTTAACCAGCCTTTGTGAAACCGAGCATTAGTACAACATTTATAAATAAACTCATTATTGAAATAAGCACCTAAAATATAAAACGTATAGGTATTCTAAAAAATTTGGGTGGGCACTTGGTTGGGCACTCCAGTCAATAGGGACTGGACATGTGTCCACCCTGTTCCCCCCTCTGGCGCCGTCACTGTGTAATGTATAATTATTTTAATTACTATTATGGTATGGTCGTACGGTCTGCCTAAACCAAAAACAATACACGTCAACACTGTATATCTTGATATGTATACAGTGTACAGTGTTGCGTATTGCTTAATCGCATTTTTTACAACGCTGGTCTAATGTGACCTCGTCAATGCTATCGTATTGTTTTTGGTTTTAAACAGACCATAGCTTAAAATTTAAATTTTTACTTTTTCAAATACTATGTATTATAAGATTATTATATCATAAATTATAATAATAGTGTTGTAAATCAAATATATGTGTATTCATCATTTTAAACATAATAATATAGTAATCTTCAATACAACATAATATTATAATAAATTATGGTTGGATAACTGCAAAAGCAAATTGGAATACTTCAGTTTTCTGCATTCGTTATCTTACAAGGTTAAATCGCAGATATGCACTGTGCATGGTTTTATACGATTGCAAAACAGATGCGAAATTTAATATACCGAATTTATATTATGCATTTATACATATTTTAAATTAAAAATAATTAGTACGTAAATCCAATTCCTAATTATTATAACTTGAAACTAATCTTTGAAGTTTATTCGAATTTCCTATGCTTATAGTTTATAGTTCGAATAAGGTTTCTTCAATTTTATTATAAAACAATTTAAAAGATCTTATCATATATTTAATGGAAACAATAAGAATCAGATATTAAAGTAAAGTGCAAAATTCCCACCCTTACGATTGATAAAATTTTTAAAAGGCGGAGCTTATATTTCAGCTTAAACGTAGGTTTTAAAAGTAGATTCCTGTAAGTTTGCTATTGAACTACCCATTAAAGCAACCAGCCTATTTGTGAAGCTTGTTGCCTACCAACGAATTAATTAATTAATTTATACACCATAGCTTGTAAACCCCCTCGCTTTCGTGAATTAAAGCTAGATCGACGAAACCACATCTTAAGTTTCGAATTCGAATTTTACATTAACACAACATTAAAGTCATGTTTTCTCAAAACTATCATTTTGGAGTTATCTTGTTTTGGCTCTAAGGTCCAGTATTTCAGTTGCTAGTTAATAACTACGTTCAAGGATTAACTTACGTTTATGGCTACCTGATTGGTCAGATATCAATATAAGGGTAGTTCTCACCAAACTCGGAAATTCCTGTCCTTTCAGTTTTTACAGAAATCTAACCGATATACAACGGTAACTATTTTTTTTTGCGAAGAACATTGCTGTGGCTAATAGTGTCGGTTATAAATTCTGAATCATATCTGTCACTGTAATTACTTATCTAAATATTAATTATACAGTGAAGTGGGTTTTTGGGGCTAGTAAACTTACACAAAAATTTAGATCTAAGGTAAGGTTACATTGTGAGATTTTTTGGATATCTTTTATTTCGTCATTTCCTCACCGTCATTCCCTCATTTAATTGCTAGTGAGGGAATGATGATTTATGAGGGAATAACTTTTTGATTAGTCCAACTTGGCTTTTTTTTCCTTACTTAGGTAAATCTTGAATTTACCGCTGCCTTCTACCTTTACGGTCAAATAATGACAAGAAAAAAGAAGTTATCTGATGCAGAATCTAAATTTAAAAAAAGGAGTATGATAGGAAGCGTAAGGAAAAAATAAAATCCGATCCTGAAAGTTTAAAAAAACTTCGTGAAGAAAAAGACTTAAATATCTTTTAAAAAAAAGAAATGCCTAGTAAAATCTATATGAGAGCTAGAAAACTAAAAAAAATTGGAAGAAAAATAGCTAAACATACAGAGACAAAAAGGTAAACCACGTAAGAAGTTGTTAAGACTATTGGATGAAACACCACCTGCTAGCCCAAAATGTATTATAGAACCCGTTATTCAAAATAATATTGAGCGTCAAGGCTTGGTAGCTGCTCAGAGAAGGAGGCAACTAAGAAGGCGTAGAGCAATATATTATGCGGAAATGGCCAAGTTAAAGGAAAGATTAAAAGAAGAAATAAGAAAAGAAAAAGAAATATTGTAGAGATGTCTAAAAAAAAATGCTAAAGTATAAGCTGCACTCTTAAAAATTGGGCAAGTTCATGAGGTAGTTAAAAAAAGCATATTTTTTCTGAAGTTATTACTGAACAACTAAATGACAAGTACACTAACTTAGAAAAACATAGCGAGAAAAAGAAATACTTTGAAATTCTAAAACCAGATCTTTTAAAGAAGCGCAGATTGCTTCATTTATCAAAACCGTTTTTCAAACATGAGACGAATACAAAAAGAGTGGCTGTAAGAAAATAACTCAAAAGCTCAATGGGTAAAAATTAAACAAGATGTTACAGGTTTTTTGGAGAAAGATGAGAATTCTAGGATGTATCCAGGAAAAAAGATTTTATCAGGTAAAACAAAAACGTTTGTTTAATTTACACAAAATTTTTTTAACAACAGTCGACTATAAAGTGAGCTTAGCAACGTTCTGCAGATTCCGGCCATTTTAGGTATATAATAACAATATTTTCTATAAAAAATAAACAATCTTTTATTGAAAAAAGTTTACGAATTCCTTATAAAGGTCACTCCCTCACCTCGGTCGCCATTCCATCACTCTCAGATTTTTAAAATGCCCCCATAATTCGCTTAAAACACGTTTTTTCTGGGGACCACTATATCATTAATATCTAGTAACATAAGTACTACAAAATTCACTGAAAAAAAAATCTAATTATAATCAGTATTTTTTATGAATTTATTTCGATTGAATTTCAGGATTTCGTGAAAACTACCCATAAACGGAGCTTAAACTAGATCGTAGTTTAAACCACAACTGAAATACCGGCTCTAAGCCCACGATATGTTCATTTATTTTCATCACACAACTTTACAGTAATTTTTATAACAGATGATGCGCTACATTTACGAGGTACCGTCATCTGGGGCGAAGTCGGACAGTAGGGGCGAAGCCGAACAGAAGCTCAAGTTTACTTGTTTTATTTTTAATTATGATAACGTTTCATTATTTAGTTCGTGCAAGTTGATAAATTAGGCAGTAGTGAGTTATAGTTCATAGGAGAAGGTTATTGACTATTGAATATATCGTCTGTGCCGTATTGATAAGCTTATTAGTAAACATAATTTTTGTTAAATTTTTAATAATACCTTGAACAGAAACTTTTGTACATACTGCATATAGAGAGATATCAAATTCATTCTAGCTCTAATTATGTCGAGTACTTTATACTTAACACATGTCCAAAAATAAACAATTATATCTTTTATAGTTTTTTTTTAAATAAATAATTTATAAAAAATTGTCGTAGGTAGGGGCGAAGTCGGACAACATAGTTCGCAATTACAAAAAGAAGATCGGCACACAGTTTATGAATTATGATAATGAATCATTGCAAAGGGCACTGAATGATATTAAAAACCTTAAAAAACCGTATAAAAAGGCAAAAGGCAGCTAACCATTATAAAATTCCAAAATCTGCACTATATGACAAAATAATTTTTTTTTTTAGTTATTTCTAATGTCTCTTATAAATATCATTAATAACACTGGTCGACAGTTGTTTTGATATTTTTGATTAATTTTAGAAAGATTTTATGTAAAAAACACTAAGGGTAGCAATGTTTTTTCCAAATTGGCTCTAGTTATTTATTTTTTTGATATTTTTATATTTGACTCAAAAATGCATTACTTTCAATGATAATTCTACTCATGTATAAAACAATGCATAAGAAACGTCAAACGTCAAAGTTTACTAATGGATAAAAATTGTATTAAGGAAGTAACAGAAATGCAAGTGGATAAATTTAGCGGATATTGTTTTGTTTACCTTTTTTGAAAGACAGCCAAAGTGAAGTTTTAAGTTTAAATAGTTTTATGCGTATTTATGCACCATTCGCGGAATTATCTTATCAAATACAACTCTAGCTTTGATTTATATCCTGATAATTTTTAATTTCTGAACACTCTTACGTGCTTTTAAAATTTGGCTCGAGAAAACTGTTGGTTTTCGCTGACGCTCGATCGCGCTCGTGATTTTGTCAACCAAGTTTTCTCTCGTTAAATTGATAATCACGTATTCGTTGAAATTAAAAATTATCCGGATAAATCAAAGCTCTTGTGGTATTGCTTCCGAAAAATTCGATTTGTTTTTGTAATATGAAAAGTTTATCAATAAAACGCTATTAATGGCTTTGGTTATACTCAATTTATTCAAAAACAAAAAAATTTTTAAATATAAAAAATTCAGAAACTCTTTTTGAAAGATGTCGATGTTTGAAAGATGTGCATGCTCATATGCTCAAAACTGCACCGATTTCTTGAAAATGTTTGTAAACTTTTGTATTTTTGGACCTCGTTTCTGCACCAAAAATCTAGTCAACATTTCTTATACTACATTACACTTTTAAATTAATTTTTAAGACAGAATTTAATGCAAATAACGTTTTTAAAACAAAAATGAATTCTGAAAATCGCGGATTTTCACTGTACACAAACTGTACAACGAATATGGCTAAAAATCGACATGTGCATTACTCATAGTTGTATCAACTTACACCGTACGAAATGCACAAATTTCCAATATATTTTGAACAGACCTCGTATATTACAATAACATAAAAACTAGAACCAATATTGGCCAATTTTCGTTATATTCATAACTTTTACGTTCTTAATGTTCAAAATTCAATGAAAAAATCAGTCCAACAAAAAAAAATGCTTTTTTTGTAACCTGTGTAATTTTTAATAAAATGTTTTTTTGTGTTTTGCAAAATAAACCTTAAAATTTTAATTTTTTTCATATTCACTTCCCTGTTAGCATTATTATTGATCAATTTCATGAGTAACAAAATTTGTTTTTATTATTTTTTATTTTTTTTCTCTTTAGGGTCCCTTCATAGTATGATTCTAGAGAAGTTTGTACTCGAAATAAATAGGTGTCCGAGATCGACCCTATGTGTATGGGTGAACCCGGACGGTTAACCCGGAACCGGTCCGGGTTCACTCCTACACATAGGGGCGACCCCGGACAGTATAAAACAAGAACAGGACGGGATGGGACAACTTATTCGACAGAAGTTTTGTTACTATCGAAGTAGATTATAACCGGACACGGTCAACTCGGCGATTCCTACCCGGCGACGGTCAACTTGGTGACCGGTCAACTCGGCGACGGTTAACTCTGCGCCGGCCTACTCGGCGCCGATCAAACTTAGGTTAGAAAACTGCTAAAAAGAAATCTACATGTTACATGTTTAAATAATAATTTTGATTTTTTTTAAAATTATTTTAAAATAGTCAGAAGTAATTTTTTTTAACATCATAAGCGGTTATGTAACATTTTACCTTTAATGAGAAACCTGCGCTATCCTTACGTTCACGAAATTTTATGGTAGTTCAATAGAAAATAAATCTCACCGTTCCTGATTGGTTTTATGTGGTTTTATACAAATACAATTTAAGCTCATCGATAACCTCCAAACATCTAAGTAGTTATTGTTTACCGTCATCCGAAATCCGAATTGCGCGTCACCTTCTCTGAAAAGAGAACTGTTACAATATGCGAACGAAACCTCCGTGAAATGAAACCTACGTAGAGATTGTTAATACGATAAATACGTAATAATAAGTTGGTAATGCGAACTATAAATAATAAAATGGAAGAAGAACATTAACAACAATAATAAAAAAGATTGGCAACAATAATTAGAATAAAGAAAAGAAGAAGGTTCCTTGCTTTAAACAAGGATTACGACACAAGAATAATTCAAAAGATAAGCAACATTTGTGAATACTTTTGAAATGAAACAATCGCTATTTAACAAACATTTTATTATTTACTTGGCGCCGAATTTCCTGGCGCCGAGTTAGCTTGGCGAAGAGTTGGCCTGGCGCCGAGTTGGTTTGGCGCCGAGTTGATCTGGCGCCGAGTTGATCTGGCGCCGAGTTGACCTGGCGCCGAGTTAGCAGCGTTTTTATCACATAATGTTTTAAACATACTAGAGTACCTTAATTAATTTTTTCATAATTTTAAAAATTAATTTGAGAAAGTTATCAATAAAAAACTGCGAAATTTTTTTTCACACATATTCAAGTTCTTATCACAACTGATGAGCTGATTACACAACAGTAATTGAAAGTTTCCAGAATTTTGTCGCATTAAATACGATTCGTTCATTTTTAAGGACTCATCAGTTTTACAATAATAAATAAAAATCAACAATTATCATTTGTTTTTGTTCAGTTTTAGACGGCCGATAAAACATGTATACGATTTCCTGAAATATCAAGTAGATATTCAAAAATATGTAATAAAATTAAAGTGCTGGATTAAAAAGTTTCCAGAATTTTGTCCGCTACTGTACGTCCTTATTATTTTTGTTTCGGTTTTCACATAGAGTGGCAATAAGCATAAGATGCGGGATTTAGCTCCAACCATCCATCATATTATGCTTTACAATTAGTCCGGTCAATTTAGACATAAAAATAGTGGTCAAATAACAAAAATTGCCGAAGAGCCAAATTTTGGTGGAGAGCTGGGATTTACCATTACAAATAAAGTTTTAAAAATCCCCATCGATCCTATGTGTGCTACAAAAGTTATTCTGGGTCAAAGGTCAAAATTTGAGGTTTTTTGGAATTTTCTCGAAAACAGTGAGTTTTATGAGAAAAAACCTCAAACTAAAGTTGTAGATCTTAAAATTCTCTACAAAAATCGTCTTCATGATTTTTTTCCTAAAAGTTACCATTCCTGAGATATCGCAATTCTAAGAGTCACATGCACATTATAATAAAGCTGCTTTACTCACTGAATTCATCATTTCGAGTGAAAATGTTTGACCACTTCTAGATGTCGTGGAAAGCTGAAATTTTGCAAACCTGTTAAGTTACTAGCACAACCACCCAGAAAAATCTAAAAAGTTGAAAAAGTTACCCCCGAACCCTTCTGCGTGGGTTGAAAGTTTTTACTAAATGCGGTTGCATCGCCGTTATTGGCATCGGATTTTGATTTTCTAAAAAGTTTTGAAGTCATCGTGACGGTGGCATAATAGAATAGCCAGTTATTTTTCAATGCCACGTGGGTAGAAGGGATTCAGTTCGTGGCTTATTATGTGCATATCATGTGTAATGTGACTCTTAGATTCGCGATATCTCAGGAATGCTAACTCTTAAGAAAAAAATTATGAAGACTATTTTTGTAGACAATTTTAAGATCTACAACTTTAGTTTGAGGTTTATTTTGATAAAATTCACCGTTTTCGCGAAAAATTCAAAAAACCTCAAATTTTGACCTTTAACCCCGAATAACTTTTGTAACACACATAGGATCGATGGGGATTTTTAAAACTTTATTTGTAATGGTAAACCCCAGCTCTCCACCAAAATTTGGCTCTCCGGCAATTTTTGTTATTTTAAATGTCTATATTGACCGGACTAAAATGTGTTTCTTAACTTAATATGCTATATATTTATTATTAACTATTATAGTATTATACTAACTAATTTTGAATAATTGTTATTAAAGTTACTTATACAATGTCTACGCATAATTAAAATTTTACATTGTTTAGTACATTTTTAATTTGGAGAATTTAAAAATTATTATTATTACAACATGTAATTTTTATTTTAAAAGAAAAGTGTTTTACAGATATTTGTGAAGATCCGGAACTAAAAGAACGAATATTACAACTGAAAACAGAACAGGAAAATAAAAAACACGCTGAATCACAAAGAAAGCGGGTGCGGCGTTCTCAAAGTAACAACACCAGGGCTCAATCAGTTAGAAGAACTTCTCTTCGAGATAAAGGTTTAACTGCAAGGAGGGATGCAGTAGAAGAAGCGAGGTTGCGAATGCAAGCTTCTGCCACTAAGGTTAGTATTATCGAAGATAATATTTTTCGTATTTCATCAAAAGAAATTTATATTCTGAGAAATATGCTTTTATTTTCGGGTAAACTACGGTTTAAGTCGAATTTACTATTACGAGGGTTGCCTTTTAAGTTTCGGGATTAGAGAACAAAAACAAAATTTTTTTATCTAAATTGGCTTTATAATTTAAAAAATCTTCTTCGTGAAGATCAATACGCTTTTGGATGCCTTTTAACTAATTTTTGAAGCACTTTTTCCACTCCGATTAAAGTACCTCTGGGACATGCATTTTGAACGCTTCAACTGCTTCTTCAGTCGGTTAGTTTTTGACTCATACGCGTATGTCAACAATTCGTCACTTGTCACAATGTCATCCATCCGATTTTGAAGCACTGCAATTGTATTTGTGGACCATTTCTTTCGAACAATTGACGCCAGCCTTGTTTTCACCGATTGTCACATTATGTGGGTTCAAACGCAAACAAATCTTTTTAACGACCAAATATCTATGCAATATTAAATATCTGTTGGTCCCTGGAATGCCCAAGGATGCTCCAATCTCACGATAAGTCATATGAGGATTTTGAAGTATCAGTTCATGTACAGCATCAGTGTTTTACAGAACAACTACCAATTTTGGACTACCTTCACGAAATTCGTTGTTGAGCGAACTGTGGCCACGATTGAATTCGATAATCATCGATAAATACTGATCTTTGATGGTGCTTCATCGCCAAAAGTCATAATATTAAGATTATCGATACACCATGATAGTGCTATATACACCTTGGGACTAAGGTTCTTTTCATCCTGTGTGCGATTTTTGCACTCGGCTAACACCTCGTGCAAAAACCTTTGCACGCGGGATGAAAAGCAGCACCTTAGTGCCATGATGTATAATATACTATTTTTCCATTATTGTAAAATTACAGAAGTTGTTCTATTTAAATAGATTATTCACAAACTAAACAACGCAGCAACTTGACCGTTGGACAGTATTACTGAAAAAGATTATATTTACGAAAAAAATTATTTTTAAAATTATAGTAGCGTTATTTCTTGCCTAGGCCAGGTACATATCATACAACCCTCGTATAAACTTATATTTAAAAAAATTACAAAATGAAGCAAAGCAAAGTCGCTTTTTATCTGTTTTAAATAATGTAATAAGTGTAATTGTTGTAACTATTAAGGGGGATTATACACCTGGAAACGCGAAAAAAAGGGAAATTTCGAGAATTTTTTTCAGGGAAACTATTGGAGTTATTGGATCGGGGTTTTATCTAGGTAAAAATATGTACTTTCAAGAGTGTTTTAAATTTTTTTTATTAAAAATATTTTAAAAATCACTGAAGTAATTGAGTTGTCTACAGAGTCTCATCAAAAAATCTGCTTTTGCGGTACCCAGTGGCGTTTTGTTAAAAATCTTCTGATATCAAAAACTCAAACAGGATGTTAAAGTAGATACTATTATCTAGTTTTTGTCATAGCCGATTTAAAATATATCAATTTTTAACAAACGCTTGAATTCAAAGAAGTGATTTTCAAGGAAAAAATCGTTGGTATTTTGCCAATAAAAAACAAACTAAAAGTCGGATCAAAAAAATCCTATGACAAAGACTAGATAATTATATATACAATTCCCAAAAAAAATTCAAGCTGATCGGTTCGGTGGGTTTCGAGATATTTTGGGTACCGTTTGAAATATGTAGTTTTGAGTAAAACACATTTGAAAATTTTTCGATGGATAAACCCATGCGCAAACCTATGTACTCTTTGGGCTCTAACTTTGTTATATTTTGGAATTTTTACTTGAAATTTTTACCAGACATGCTCAATATATCAAACAAGTAGTAAATGTAAACATTGCAAAATCGCTTTTTCGGAACCTGCCAGGTGTATAATCCCCCTTAATTGGATTCACAATGCACCCGATATAAAGATACTAATTAAGTATAATCGGACGGAAATGTAAACTTTTTATCTATTTTGTCTTAGAAAATGTTATTTCTTTGTTCCTCGTATATAAAGTAAGCAGTGCCGTAACTAGGGTATGGGTAAGGCGCCGAAAGGCCACCCAGACCGCCGTGGTTCTCCACTTCAAAGCGTAAATAACACAAAAATCAATGCCAAAACAACGAACACCAGATGAAGAAGATTAAAGTGCCTTCGGCACTAAACGCTTCACACGCCAATCCGCTACGCTACGCGCCGAAATAAAAAAATTCACATTAAAAATATTGAATTTATTATAGGCGCCGTTTAAATAAAGGCGCCGAAATTCAAAAATTTTAATTATAAATATTGTATTTAATATAAGCGCCAAAGGTGCCATTTGAATAAAAGTGCTGTTTAAATAAAGGCGCCAAAATTTAGAAGTTCAAATTATAAATATTGTATTTAATATAGGCGTCAATTTTAATAAAGGTGCCGTTTAAATAAAGGCGCCGAAATTCAAAAGTTTAAATTAAAAATAGGTGATGATTAAATAAAGGCGCCTAATTTATATTTTCTTTTTGGTAAAACTATATAATCAGTTTTTTAAAATTTAATAAATTTTAACTGAGAATTAAAAAACAATGTCTCAAAATTCGCCATTTTGCACCAAATTCAAAAAAAATTTCAAAAAAAGACCCCCTCTTTGGGGAGAAAGAATAAACCCCGCCCCCACCCTTTAAGTTAGGTCGCATTTTTCGTAGTTGGCCATAGGCGCCAAAAGTTCTAGTTACGGCACTGAAAGTAAATATGCTGTCTCAATTAAAACGATTGCTTCCTGAGATACATGGTATCAGGTTTGGAAAAATCTGTTATAATACTTGTTAAACTTAACCATCCTTGGTAATATAACGTCAACAGTTAAAAATAACGATAAAGATACATAGTTGAACTGATTGTATCTTATGGAGAGCCTTTCATACTAACCGCGCCTGACACGCGCGCGTAGATATATGAGAGGTTGCCAGTTCATATAACAGTATTTGTTGCTGTAGTATGTTTTTTGGTGGGACCACGCCATTATATTTAGTTATAAATACATTCATACAAGTATACAATTATTATTGTATATCTTCGAAACGGTTCCACGACAAATGATCCCCTACTAAATGATCCCGGTGTCAAATGATCCCCGTCGACAAATGATCCCCACTGCAAATGATCCCCATAACAAATAATCCCCAATTAAATGATCCCGACAGCAAATGATCCCCATTACAAATAATTCCCAATCAAATGATCTCATAACAAATAATCCCCAAGAAAATGATCCTGGTGCAAATGATCCCCCCAAAATGAGATTATGCTTTTATGCTTAAAAACTTTTATTTAACTTTAACGCCGAAATCTTCAATACACCGAATAATTATGCTGCCAATTAATAATTATTTACTTTAGTAATGAATTAAAAAACGGTAGGACTCACAAAATGTTGGTGAAATTTGAATTGTTAGCTTGTATTAAAAGCTGACTTTAGTTATTAGTTTATTATACCGAATTTACCGAAAAAAAGCATAAGCCCATCTTTCTAGATCCGTAATTTTCGAGTTCTGGCTATTACAAGGATGTTTTTAATAAATGAAGCGACTCAAAGATCTTGTTGTTTCAGATTTTTGGCGACCGTTTTACTAAAAATAACTATTTATGGTACAAGTGCGTTATATTATAAGAAAATAGCCCTCTCGGCCTAACGGCCGCGCGGACTAAACTTGCTCGCGTGACTTATTTGTTATTAACACACGCGTGGCATACAAAATTTTATCCAATATCTCGCAATAATAGTTTAAATCGTAATTAAATGTTTTGACATTTTACGTTTTAAAATGTCAGATTTAAATTATGAAAACTAGTATAAAGTAGGTGTAATAAATAATTAGGCATAATTACTAAAAATGTGAGTGAGTAATAATATTAACCCCACTTATAAGTTACATAAGTCACTAGTGAGTTATATGTTATTTTACTTATTTAAAAAACCATAGTTATACCTCTATTATTGCGAGATAATCAGGTCTATTATGTATCCCAAACGTTATTATAAAGGTGACAGTTATGACGCAACATAAAGGTTTTCGGCAAATTGGTATTACGTATCCATTTCACAAACCGTTATTTTAAGATGATCTTTATAATAATGGTTTTCTTAACCTTTATAGTGCAAAATATAACTAGTGCTTAATAGGTGCCGTTAAGAAAAATAGATTAGGGAAAAAATAGCTTTTAACGCCGGATTAATTAATATTTTTGTTCTGAATGTATTAGAAAATGCGGATTGGAAGTATTTATTTAAGTATATAATTTATTATAAAAATGTAGTTTATGTAGGTATATATATATAATTACTTTCGAGGTTTATATAAACACTTTTTTTGATTGATCTGTAATTGCAGTGAAGCATGGGAGAAGGTTGAAAGAAGAGTTTTAAGGGAAAAGAGTGATCCATTTTCAATGTGTAACAGGTTTTTTGTTGAAGAATATCGTTTAACAAATGATCTGATACGCATACTTAATTACCACAAACGAAGTAAGCCGAAAGAGTAACAGCAGTGCCAATATATTTAAAAGTACGTTATTTATTTTGGAATATGGAATTATCTGCAGTTAAAAGGCATTTCAAACACAGTTTGTTGGGGGCGTTAAAGTTGTCTTCCAGGTGGGTAAGTTGAGGAGGTGAAAGCTAATGGCACATTTTTATCAAAATAAACTTTTATTGGCGATGCTGCTTATTCATTGCAACCGTGGCCTTTAACTCCAGTAGAAAATGCAGAAGCAAACTCTCCACAAAGTAGGACACCGAAGCACACATAAAAGCAAGAAACTGCATTGAAAGGTGCTTTGGTGTACTGAAAAGTCGATTTAGGTGCCTTCATAAACATAGGATCCTCAATTATAATTCTGTCAAAGATGCAAAAACTGTTTATTCTTGTGTGATTTATTGCAGTGGTAATCAAATTACCACAAGAAATTCTGCAAGAGTTTGAAGAAGAAGAAGAAGCAGTACAGCAAAGAGCTTCAGGTTAGCTGAAAACAGAAAATTTGCAACATTGTAATTCAAAATTTTCGTTAATACGAGTATAGTAGTTGTAAGTTAGCTAGTAACGAAGTAGTAGATTAATTGTAAATGTAACTATTTTTATTGGTTTATGAAATAATTTCTTAAATAAAACCATATACAGAAACTTAAGTACTTTTTATTTTATCATCATCATCCGCGCTTTGCTTATATTACTTATAATTGTTTAGGTATCCGCTTGTCGGTCATTCTTTCAAAGTGTTGTTTCCAATTATACCTGTAATTCTTAATGCGGTCGTTTATGCTGGAGATGTTTAACTCGTTTCTTGTATCGGTGTTACGCTTTCTATCAACCCTCTTGTACCCTGTAATCTCCCTCAAGAAACTCTCTTCTGCGGCCTGTAATTGCTTTTCTTCATCTTTTGTTAGGGTCCATGTTTCGCCTCTATAGGTTACTGTTGGTACTGAAATTCTTTTATAGAATTTTCATGCCGTATTCTGACCATTTCTGTTCTTGAATATTCTTTTAATGGTTCCATTTAAGTAGTTGAACTTTTCGAATTTCTTTTGTATATCCGTTTTTTCATTTCATTTCATTTTATAAAAATGAAAAATATTTTAAATTTAAATGACATTTAATAGCACTGACAAATGCCAAATTATTATGGTTTCGTAGGACTGTTTTTTGATCCAAAAATTTAAATATTGCTATCCTTTTCCGACACTTGTGAGCTACAATAAAGCTTTCTCGCTTTAGAAGTACTCAAAACTTACTATTATTTTATGCTTTAAAAAATAACGTTGACTGTCAATGGTTATTTTAAAGGGGGATACGTAATACCAATGCAGTAATAAACGCTAAGGAACCAGTTATTTTGAAACTTGATTATAACATAAAGGTTGACAGTTATTTTTAACGGTTGGGATACATAATAGACCTGATTATTTAAGATACATCTAGAGAAACATACCAGTTCTATTGGGGTTTTATAAATTTTCAATTTTCAAATTTTTTTCAATTTTCTTCATAATTACAGTAGCGGTCTCCGAATTCTTTAGATCTCTAAGCCAATGTTGGCTATACAGGCTTTCCAAGAATTATCAAACTATTTAGCTGATAGAATATCAAAATTAAACGCCCCAATGCACACTTCTGAATTATCTTTTGGTTTTAAAAATGTACATTTTTAAACACCTATAAAAAAACTAAAATAATTTAAGCAAAGTTTTATGAAATAATTGAAGGATTTGTTTTAAAATAAGTAATAAAATAGTAGATTAATTGTAAATGTAACTATTTTTATTGGTTTATGAAATAATTTCTTAAATAAAACCATATACAGAAACTTAAGTACTTTTTATTTTATCATCATCATCATCATCCGCGCTTTGCTTATATTACTTATAATTGTTTAGGTATCCGCTTGTCGGTCATTCTTTCAAAGTGTTGTTTCCAATTATACCTGTAATTCTTAATGCGGTCGTTTATGCTGGAGATGTTTAACTCGTTTCTTGTATCGGTGTTACGCTTTCTATCAACCCTCTTGTACCCTGTAATCTCCCTCAAGAAACTCTCTTCTGCGGCCTGTAATTGCTTTTCTTCATCTTTTGTTAGGGTCCTCAAGAAATTAAACACTCGACCTGCGGTCTCGTGTTTAAACTTTTCTTTCGTGTTTTAGGGGCCTAATAAGACACTTGTATAATAAATAACTATTATTCAAGATGCATACCTTTTAAAAAGGTATAATATTGTAATATATTTGACATTTGAAATTTGAAAAATAATCACTTTTGTGATGAAAATGAAAGTTAAATACTTAAAGTAAAATAAATGAAACTGACTAATTTTTGCCAATAAAGCAGGAATTTTGAAAGCCGGATTTTTTGCTCCATATATTTTAGCAATACAATAATAGGTAGATTTGTGTCTTTGCTTCAAATTTAAGTGCCGACATCTTTTTAAAAGTGCTTGAACTGCACATTTTCTCTGATTGGTTAATGCCATGGCACCAATTTGAAATTTCGCGTAAATTACTCAAATTCTTGTGTCAAGTTTGCAAGTCAAACCAAGAAAGATAATCTTACTTTTTCTTTTCGATTGATTGGTATGGTAGGTATTACTTTACATAAGCTATTTTATATTTATAACTAAAATGTATTTTATTGAAAACTCAAAGAAAAAATAAATTTTATTAATTTTTTTTAAATAAAAAACAGTTTATGTTATGTGGTATTACGTTTTAAGTATGTACTGAAAATTTCAACTTTCTATGATTATTCGTTTTTGAGTTGAACTTGACACCAGTTCAGTGCCTATTGATCTAGCACCTTAAACCTTTCCTAACCTACAGAACAGCCTCATGTCTTCACAAGGATCTCTCTTGTGGCGACAGTTTTTCTACAATAGTAGTAACTTACACTTACTCAAACCTACAAGACAGACCTATGTCTTCGCAGAGATCTTTCTTTTGATGAAGGTTTTGCTAGAAAAACAACTTAAACCTTTTCTAACCTATACAGAGAAGACTTATGTCTTCGCACAGACCTTTCTTTTAACGGAGGTTTTGCTAACAAATAACTTAAACTTTTTCTAACTTACAGAATAGACCTAGTATATCTTCGCACGGACGGATCTGAAAGGACAATATCTTCGAGTCGCTTCATTTATTAAAAACATCCTTGTAATGGCCTGAACTCGAAAATTACGGATTCAAAAAGATGGGCTTATGGTTTTTTAGTTAAATTCGGTATAATAAACTATTAACAAAAGTCCGCTTTTAATACTAGCTAACAATTCAAATTTCACCAACATTATGTAAGTCCTACCGTTTTTTAATTCATTATTACAGTAAATAGTTTTTGATTGGCAGCATAATTATTCGGTGTATTGAAGATTTCGGGGTTAAAGATAAATAAAAGTTTTTAAGAATAAAAGCATAATCTCATTTTGGGGGGATCATTTGCACCGGGATCATTTTCTTGGGGATTATTTGTTATGGGGATCATTTGCTGTGGGGATCATTTGGCGACGGGGATCATTTGGCATTGGGATCATTCGTCGCGACACGCTTCGAAACAATACATCACAGCGATATGTTGTTTAAAAATTTGTTCTTAAAATCAGAGCCGACATCTTTTAGATTTGCCGTTTGGTGCTCACATAATATGGTATAATATTTTAACATTTAATTTCATTTCCCGCTACTGGGAGATTCTCAATGTAACGCTAAAAGTTGCTGTTAAACTCGGAGCTTCCAAGCTTTAATATTTTCTAGCCAAAGTATTAAATTTAAAAAATTCAAATTTCCCGGTTTTTCCAGGCGAAACTTGAGAAATTCTAAATTCCCTGCCTTCTCCAAGTATCCTAAAAGAGTGGAAATCCTGGGATATGTACTGGAGGGTGTTCCACACCCCCCAGACCCCTCGGTTTACAATTTTGATTTTATATTTTTATATAAATATTTAATTAACTCTCAAAGTAACACAGAAAGTAGCTGCTAAACAGCTAAACTCCGTGAGCAGTAAGGTAATTAAATTATGCTTTTCAAGTTTTAATTTTTTCTAGCCGAAGGTTAATTTCCCTCATTTTTGCTTAAAACTTTAAATTCCCCGGTTTGGATTAATATTGGACAAATATTTTTCGTCCTAATCTTAGTTTAATATATTTTTCAGTTGGTAAAAAAGATCGACCAATTAGAGGGCTTTTTCTCACCCAAAAATTGCACGCTGTAGCAGAAGCAGCGTGCTGGGATTTTATAGATTCGGATGTGCAAATTATACTCGTAATTAGGTACAATTTTTTCAAGTGTTTAGTGTTTTCTTTTCCAAAATTATTTACTATTTTGTATTTTCCCGTGTGGTGCTCAAAATCCGTAGTGTGGTGCTCGAGCACTCAAGCAACTCAACTGTTGCCGGCATTGCTTAAAATCTATTGTATTGTAACTTCCAATTTTAGGTAATAACCCTTTTAAGAAAAGTTTTCTTCTCTGTGTTCTGGGTTTTTAATCAAAACTGACACGTCTTTATAATAAATATATTACACAAATAACTATTGTATTACCTATCATGACTTGTTTTTTTTAGGATATTGACCAAGTGGATTTTGTTGAAAGCATAGAGAAAAGTTCAATTACATTGGCTCTCAACAATGAATCCAATATCAGTAATGTAAATGCTAAAGATATTGATAGTGAGCTTCAAACAGGATTACCCGGTTGTAGAAAAGCTCCTGAAGGAAGAGACAATGATTATGTGGAAAACAGTGAATTAATTGAATCTAAAAATGAAGCTACTTATACGACAGATGTCAATGGAAAAGTTACAGTTGTGCATGTTGTTGTTACTATTAATGGTAATGGAACTTTAGCTGATTTAAAAAAGCAACGAATGCAAATTCGGAACAGTACAAGCGACATTAATAGTTTACATAGCCCTCTTTCATCAGATTGTGAATCTGTTCCAAAACTATCTACTAATGATATAATTCGATTTACAGGAGATACAGATGAAATTGTAGGGTATTCTAAATCAAAACGATGTTGCATTATTCAATAAATTATTAAATGTAAAATTTATAGTTGCCAGATTTATTATTATAATATTACATATTTTTTAATAATTTTGTTCTTTTTTATGGTACTTTCTGTATCCCGCCGTATCGTGATGGGTTGATTTGTTATTAGGTTATTACCAACAATTATTGTAACAATAATTTGAGACCCATGTATACATATATTTACACTGAAAGAAAAATGTGTCTATAGGCGAACGAATTTAAGATCGCTGCACCAATGCGGCAGGAATTGTAACTAATTTGAGAGATATGGTTTGGTTTGTTTACGTTGTTTTTAATAACCCTATACATGACGCAATTTTTTCTTTTCCAAGGAAAATAATTTTTTTAAGTTGGAAATATTGTCTATATAAAGGAAAAAATAATTTAAAAAATTCAAATTCAAAAAAAAACTTTTTTTGAAAATTCTTAAACGCAGCAGATTTGATACACGGCGCACATAGGTTGATTTGAACGATTTAGGCGGCCAAAATTATTTTACTGCTTTTATCAATTACAAATAGAATAAATAAAAAGAAAATATTATTTTTAATATCAATATTTATTAATATAATGTTTTTTACAGAAAATATATAAAACTTACACAGTTCAAAATATTAATAATGACTTAAATAAAAATTATTATTATACAATAATATAATTCTAAATTAGTTAATTATAGATCTTCTTCACTATCCGAAGAATCTGGTGAGGTACCGAGTTCAGAATACGGCTCAGCTGAAATTAACATATTTATCGTTTCTGGGCAAAATAATGACTTAATATATATACGTTAATTAGGCATTTTTTGCAAGTTATTCAGGGCAACATTTTAAAATTGTGCGAAGCGAGTTATCAATTTAAAATATGAAATTCAAAAATAATTTCTCCTAATAATTCTATTTTTTCTGCCATTTTGCTACTTTTATAATAGAAGAAATGAGGATTTAAGAATCGCTCAGAATTTTTAAATATTCAAATAACAAATAATAAATAAATAAATAAATAATAAATAACAAACAAACAGGGGGGCTTGGCCCCCTGAGTCCCCCTGTAAATACGCCACTGATAGGGCGCATTTTTGGTAGACGCGGGCGCGGTACATCAAGATGTTATTTCTGCAACAAATACCACGTTTATATTTAGTCGTTACTACCCTGTCAGAATCATGTTAATGTTAACGTAATGAGAGCTTTGGATTGGTAGATCAGCAGAAACATGGCTTTTGATTGGAGCGTTTTGTTTTTAAACGATTAATTACAAAATGGCAGCTGTATAGCGTTTTTGCGATGCAAAAAGTTATTGCACCTATTATATTTTTTCGTGCAGTGCCAGCGCCAGCGTGTGAATCCTTTCCGGACAGACTCAATGCTATTAACCGCGCTAAAGGTGGCTATATCGAACAATAACATATTTTTCTTAAAATTTAAAATGTTTTTTCGATATACTGAAGTTTTTAAATAAAAATAACATAAAAATTACAAAATTACAGCATTTTTAATTAGTAACACTTCGAGCGCCGACCCCTGTATATAAAACAACTTACAACAGTAAAATTTTTTCGATATATTGATATTTGGCCAAATGGTGCACTTCTAAAGTGAAAATTTCATTCTAGTGGTCATAATTTTTTGGCAAGAGTACATTACATGAAAGAACTAACTAGCTCGAGCCGACTTAGGTCGACCTCACGACTGCATGTAAACGTGGTAAAAGTCCCTAAAATTAGTGAAACGCACCTTATCCGCAACTGATTTTTTTATTAGCAGTGACTTAAGAGTATTAGGTATAAAACTTCAAAAGAAATTTAACTCGGACGGGTCCGGAAGTATAACAAAATCCTTTTTATAAAAATTTTTTTTTTTAAATTTGATTCAAAAATTTAGAATTTAGAATAGAAAAACATTGCTTTAAAAATGTCACAATTTGTTAAAATGTAGATAATTATACTGATTCTTACCTGAATTATTAGGATCCATCACGTTAACTTCAATAAATAGACGTAAACACCGAAATATTCACTTTGAAACAATTACTTTAACAAAGGGTACCGAGAACTTTGAAATGCACTTCGGAAAACGACCAGGTTTCAATGAACAGTACTCGTATGTGGTGCAAAGGGTGTGAGGGAGAGGGTTGGCGATACTTTCTATTATTGTATTTTTGAATACTTTTTGAATTTCAATTTTGGCCGCATAAATCGGTCAAATCAACCTGTGTGCGGTTGCACAAATCTGCTATACGACGTTTAAACTTTAAACACGAAAATATTCCAACTAGTGGCTAGCAACAGCCTATTTTTCATATGTAGCTGATATGTAGAGACCGGATTTGTATGCGATTGCATGTTTGGTTTGATGCAACATAGAAAGCTGATTTTTTGTTTTGAATATTTTTGATTTTAATATTTAAATAAAACAAAAATATTTTTGTTAATTTTTATTTTGAAAACTGAACTTTAAAATTAAAATTTTTTTTTTTATTTTGAAAAATTTGAATTTTAAAATTTAATTCTTTTTATGTTAGCACCGGTTACTCCGGTCTACCAACCTTAAAAGTGATGGCAAGGATTTTCTATATTTTAGAAAATATAGAAAATCACTAAGTGATGGGCAGAGATGAGATATTAAGGTTTTTACCTTTTCTTTATTTTATCTCCTATTTTTATGATATTAGTACCAAAATTTGTTTCATGGAAAACTACGTTATATAAGCCCTATTTGTTTTGACCCTTTTTGCCTTTTTTGCATTTTTTTTCAGTTTTACGACCTGCATATTTTAACATTTTGGAAAGTTTTTTTTAATTTGCAGTTGAAATTGAGAAAAAATTTAATTTAATTCAAATTAATTTAAAATTTTTTTTATTTTTTTAAAATTTAAATTAAAATTAAAACCATGTACCAACCTAAGAAAAGTACCAAGTCCATGGTATATATGGACAAGCTTAGCTATGAAATTGTAAAATTGTGAAAAAAACTTAAATCAGCATAATATTTATTCAAAATGTCTAAGCGTAAACGTAGCTGTAATACTTCAAATAAGCAATTTTTTTAATATTTTAATAATTAATGCCGTTAATATTTTAATACCTAATTGGTGGGTTTAGTTACATAAAACCACTAAAACTTTACGTTACCAACCTAAAATAACATTTTTTAGTACCCTCTTTTAAGTACTTTTTTTTGAATTTTTACGACCTAAAAATCTCATCTCTAGTGATGGGTATTATTGAGATGGGAAAATATTACATAAACTAGAAAACGTGATATTTCGAAACTCGGGGTATATTATCAAAATAAAAAAAATTGTGATATTTTGCTGGGACACAATGAAGTTGTTGAGATGAACCCGCACACATAGCATCGCTGAAATATGCTTCTCTTATATCATGTGATGTAAAGTAATAATAAAAACGTCCTTAGCGATAAGCGGCATAACTTTACAATGGAAAATTTAAGTAAAATATTAGTTATGTATTATAATAATAAATAATTTCTATTAAAAAATACTGTACTAAAAATATAAACTTTTTAAATTTTTGTATTTTATCTTTGCTTTTGTATAATCTCATAATATAATAAATCCATTATTACCGCGTATATCCATTATTACCGCATATATCGACAGTTTTAACCGCATAAAACAACTTATTTTGATGTTTTTTAGCGCATATAAATCCGGTCTCTACCGATGACACAATACGTCATGTAGGGCTTAAAGCGAATACATGGATGTTTTGCTTAAAGTTTTGTGATTTTGTGGAAGTAATTGATATTTATAAACATTCTAGATTAGGCAACACACGTAACAAATTATTAATGACGTTTCCTTTTGTAAATCTGGTTTAGCATTCGATCTGCCACCTACATTTTTAGTATCGTGGATCCACTATATGTAGGTGTATGTTTTTGATTGAGTATGTAGTTAATGTTG
Source organism: Cantharis nigra (assembly GCA_958510845.1). NCBI lineage: Eukaryota > Metazoa > Arthropoda > Insecta > Coleoptera > Cantharidae > Cantharis > Cantharis nigra. Next base: position 49,298,973 of record OY294028.1, read on the forward strand.
TGTTTTAATAACATTTTTTTTAGATTAAGTACTATAAACGAATTGGAATAAATTTCACAGACCGACACAAAAAGGGATCACTTCGGTTAACCGAACTGCTTTATACTTAAGTATAAGCATTGGTATAAGGCAGTTCCTATAGGTGAAATGCCTTGTTTCCAGAGAAAAGTAGATATCGACGAGGAAGACATTGAAATGTTAAATGTTGGCATATTTCCCCGATGGGATAATAATGGAAAATGGAAAACCAGCAGCATTGTTAGAACTAAAATGCATGTATGAATATAAGTTTATAACTTACAACAAATATTTTTTTATGTGTAGGAAAGACTAGCCACGATGGTTTACTAGGGATTTAAATGCGGACTTACCAACGATTCAAGACAATAATACGTGGACATTAAAAATAAGTAAACATTATGGGCAGATCCAAATGGGAATGGCCCTTTTAAATTTATGCAAAACTTATTTTGTGTTATATGGATTATTCGACAGAAGTTTTGTTACTATCGAAGTAGATTATAACCGGACACGGTCAACTCGGCGATTCCTACTCGGCGACGGTCAACTTGGCGACGGTTAACTCGGCGACGGTTAACTCGGCGACGGACAACTCGGCGACGGACAACTCGGCGATAGGTATACTCAGCGACAGGTTAACTCGGCGACGCCACCTGTAAATTCGTAAAGAAAATTATCCATATCTCTATTTTAGTTATTCTGTAGTTATTTTAAACAATAAAACTATAAATATATATATATAATCATAACCCTTATTACCTATAAGGTGTAGGGTATAACAAGTTAAATACAATAATATAATCAAATTATATTTTTAAGCTGTCGACGACTTTTATCGTCAGATAAGCAAAGCTTATTTAAGTTTTGGAAACCAATTGTGTAATTAAGAAAATTGGAAGAGATGACGCTGCCATCGTCAAGTTGGCGATATAATTTTTAAAGCGCTACTATTCCTGTTTTGTAAAATATTGTTGATGAAAGCGGTCAAGTTCAAGAAAAGATAGACGTATATAAAGGTAATTGATGATGTGTTGTACAATTATACTGACGTGTACCAGCAGAACTTTCTTGTGGATAGAGATTTTTGTTCCTTATCTCACCTAAGTTTATAAACAAAATATCAGTTTCATGATTAGATATTTTTTGTATAAATTCGACTCATTATCTACAGTGGCTCCAGAAATTATCAATACACTCGTATGTTAACAATATTAAACGGATATTTCCATGATCTTTTTTCTCATATAAAAATCGATTTTATAGCAAAATGTTTCAAACATTTTTCATTGCAAATTTCATTCTCTTTATTTTTGTTTCTATGCATTTTTCTATTTTGTCTCACCGTTTCTGAGTAACAACGACTTTAAAAATATTCTGTAAAAAATTTAATAAAATTAAGATTGCTCTTATGGGAGTTTTATCTAAATTTTTACAGAGTGTTTTTAAAGTCGCTGTTACTCAGAAACGGTGCGACTAAATAAAAAATATATAGAAACAAAAATAAAGAAAATGAAATTATTTTGCTATAAAATCGATTTTTATAGAGAAAAAATTTCCATGAAGAAATGTCCGTTTAACATTGTTAACATAGGAGTGTATTGATAATTTCTGGAGCCACTGTATATGCATATTATAAAGTAGGTGCTGGCTGATCGTAAAAATGAAATGCATGTAGGTTCAGTACCTTTAGGTCCAGTTTTTCATGAGTCAAATCATGAGTTAACCCAAATTCAAATGGTTAACTTACAAGTGAAAGCATCCCCGGTGTCCCTCACCGATTTGAATAATATTTTTGGATATTTTTGGACCTCTTATTTAATAAGAGAGGTCCTTAATTTTTTTTAGCTGCTGAGACACGGATTTAGGGCGTATAATCGCCCTTCAATAAGGCAAGGTAATAAGGTAAAATATCAAAATTTTAAATTTTCATATAGAAAGAGTTTTTTTGATTTGAATGAAACATATTATGCCAATAGTATATTATAGGCCAAGGTTGTGAAGACAGTCATTATAGCGCTAGCGCTATGATTATATTCCGAGGTGCGAATCGCCGAGAAATATAAGGCGCGTAGGCTATAATGGTCTTCACAACCGTGGTTTATATACGATTTTTTCCACTATTAGATTTATTGCCATTTTTTTTAAATTCTTATTAATAAAAAATATTCTAAATTTAAAATATTTATTTAAATGACGGTTTTGTTTTGTTTTGTTGTTTTGACAGTTGATGACAAATTTAGTTTTTAAAAGTCGTTCACTAAGTTTTTTCTGTTTAAAATAATGGATAGAAGTCATCGATGTTATTCAAAAGTATTGTTTTGCATTTCCTAGTCTTAAAATACTGAAATTATTCAATAAACTTGTGATTTTTCACGTTTAATGATACATTAACATGTTTTAACAAATTAACAAGAGATGGCGCTTAGCGCTCCTGTCATAATTAATTCGAGTTTTTTGAAAATGTTTAAAATGAAATTAATCTATTAAAAAAACGTTTTGAATAGTTTAAATGTAATTAAATAGAATCTCTTGGTTATACAAAATCATTTTCTAACAAAATTTTTCTTGTAAATAGTAGCTAAACGATAGAAAAATATCAATATGTTCATTATTTACTAGTAGTATATAATGAAAAAATTATTTACCACTTGTCTAAAATGCGTCACTTCACGTGCGACTTGATTAAGCTATAATGATAACCTATATGACTAGTAGTGGAAAAAATACTTTATTTATATAACTAATATCACATATACTAATTTTTTCGCAGCGATCACTTAATATTTTCGGGGGTAGACCATCCCTCAAACAGTTTTAAACCTGCATAAGCACCCTTAACGTCATCAACTTTTTTCGAAAAAGATATTGTATAATATGTTGTAGGAGAGAAAAAACTGTAGGTTACGTATTTTTGGATTTTTCTCTAAATTAACATTTAAGGGATTAACAACCCATTTCTTAACTATGCCATGTTAAAGTTATTGCTTAAGGGGGGCGATACATGTAACCGCCTGAATTTTGACTGCTTTTTAGAAGCTTATTTAAATTGGATAGAATGAATGAATCGTTTTTAAATTCCGTTCGTTTATTCATTATATATTAAAATACAAGTTCCAAATTTTTTTTATTTATTTTTTTCAAAATGGCCGCCGTAGTAACTAATCTCCTAAGATTTTAGCGGCAAATGGAATCAATCGGCGGGATTTTTAGCGTCTGTTACAGCGATCTGAGATCAAAAATTTTGGTTTGAGCGTGTACATAAAACATGTATCTTCTAGTTGAACCAATAAAAAAACAAAAAAGTCAAAAAATCGTAAGTTGGCACGCTTTAGAAAAAAAAGTCTAATTTTTCACCCCTTTTTAGATGGTTTTTGGGTCAAAAATGGTAATTTTTGAAATTTTTTTTGGCATTTTTGAGGTTCAACTAGAAACTAATACTATAGAGAAGACGTGTGTTAAATTTCATAACAATCGGTTGAGAACTTTTTGAGTTATCTTGCCCGCCAATTTAAAAACTGTAGTTGCGAGAAAAACGTGTTTAAAGTTTTGACACACAGTAACTCTATGATTACAGCGACATACCAACTAGTCAACGATACTAGGGCCATACATTTGAGATGTTATTTTAACTATTTATGCATTTATTTATTTATTTTATTTCTATTTATTTTACATGTATCGCCCCCTTAATAGCTCTTGTTGAGAGTCGACTAATTTCACCAAAAAGTATATAAAATCTTTAACTGCAAGAAAAATTAGAAGTATTATTAGAAGAGCACAGTGCTGCATATAGACTCCTTCAAAAATTATTATCATAAATTAACAAAATAATTAACGATAAACTAATGTGCTTTATAACAATGTCGCTCAAACGATGCTATAGGTACCTACCTATATCAAATTGAAATTTTTAGCAATTTTGTAAATTATTTTTTGTTAACCTACACCTTGTTTATTATTTTCAGAATTTCTGTGAAAACGGTTGGTTTCCCAAAAAACTTTATTTGACTAAAGTTGTAACCCGTAAAATTCCCTATCCGGTTTAGGCCGTTAGTTTTTTTCTAACACGTTTTGTTTAACCCTTTCAGACACAGTGTCCTGTAGAGGACATAAGTTTAAGGCAAAATTATGGCTAGTAGTAGTAGCTATATGGAGAGTGCCAATCAAGTTGATCTGCTCCGAGGACTAGTCAGCTTGGCTCCTGAAAGATTGCATTACTTGTGGGACTTATTGTTATCCTTCAATAAATTTATTTTGTCTTATGTTTTGAACCTGAAAGCACGTGGTTGTGTTCGAGTTTTTTGTGTTTATTTTTCTTTTCGAATTTAATACTTTTTAAGTACGTAATATTTTTTCTACTTTGTATAATGTTGTTTGCATTTAATAAAATAAATTTTTTTTCATTGAATCTCCAAATTTTCGATAAATCCTGACCAGAAAATCACCTTGTCCACTACACAGCGGACTGTTGATATCTAAGTACTCGGGAATCTTAGGGAAATCTAACAAACATGAAAAATCTTCAAAAAATTAAACAAGTTCACATGCTGAGTTTGAAATTTTTCCTACAACCCCTTCATAATTCGTGTCTGAAAGGGTTAAGAGATACGGAGCTCGCAAGAAAAGTAAAAATAAATAGAAACTGAATTTTTTTAACATTTTTTCATTTAATTTATAACTCGAAATCCGTTGATTCTAGACGATAAGAGGTTATAACCTAATTTATAGATATGCGTATGATCTTTAAAAAAATTTAAAAAAATAATGAATGCGAACCTAATTGTGATTAAGCTAGCCCAAAATGGGATGAGAGTATTTTATTTAAAATACTATGCAATGAAATGCAATATTATGAATGAAATATGAATATCAATAACAAGCTAAAGGGTACTAATAAATCTTATTATATATGGATTTCGCAATCCTATACAATTAAATGTTGAAAAAAAATTATTAATGATTGAAAGTGCTTACTGTTCATTAATCACAATTAGGTTCGCATTCATTATTTTTTTAATTGCTCGGTTAAACATTTTCAAAAAATTCTTTATTTTTATTCATTTTGGAATCAAGTTAGGTAGGATTGTGTTTTTATTTTAAAGAAATGTTAAATAATTTTGAATTTTTATTTTTTCTATCATATTGAATTGAATACTGTGCGCGCGTTAGTAATTTTTTTCCAGGTTTGCCTGATGAGAATCCGAAATTCGAAACACCTATACATACGTGTCGCAAACTAATTCACTTAATTTGCATATTTTTCGGATTAATGAACAGTAAGCACTTTCAATCAACATTTTTTTTTTCAACATTTAATTGTATAGGATTGCGAAATCCATATAATAAGATTTATTAGTACCCTTTAGCTCGTTATTGATATTCATATTTAATATAGGTATTATAGTCACTCATCATTTCCATCGCTAATGCCTCGTACTTGCGAATTTTTTCTTTTTCTGTATTTAAAACATTTTCTGACAGATAGTCGTCGCGGTACGCGAGAAAAAACTGCATTTTGTGATACAAGCAAGAGCTTCGGCACACTTGTTCCTTACACGATTTGACCCGAGGCGCCGAAAAATTCTGCGTGGCAGGCTCAAAATGGCGGCCGTTTTTTAAAATGGCTGCGAAAATTTTAAATTTCTATTTTTAATAGTATATATGGAGTTCTATAATATATCGTTTCCGACTAAATTTGATATAAGGATTACGAATAAAATAGTAAAAATCAGATTCGGCTTCTATTGAGAGCCATTTTCAACATATTTGGGGAAAAAAGGTTAACACTTATATAAAGAAGAATGGTCTCGAATTTATTATCAATTTGTTCAATTTGTATGATTCAGATTGTACATTAACAATAAATAGAATAAATAAACTACACTAGATAATTTTATTAAGTGGTTAACATAAAAAAATTTAAATACATTTGCTATAAAAAAAAGATCAGTCGTCTGATTCACAATATCCGGAATTGAAAAAAGAAATTAAATGAAATAAAGATAATTAAACAATAATAATAATTTTATCTTGTATTGCTGCATTCTCCTTTGCAACTACGACATCCTAGTGTGCACGGAAGACAACTTTTCCTACAAGAGCAGCGAAGTGTTTCACATGTCGACTTGCAAGCACACGTGTCTAAAGCTCGACAAGTTGTCCAAACTTCTGGAATATCTGACCACTTTGGTTCCCATATGTCATTCAGAACCCAACCCCACGAATCCGGTGATGGAATTGTTATTGGCAAAGTATCAGCACGACCCCAGATTTGGCCGGCTTGATAAGCCGTTCTAATATATGTTGCTTAAGAGCAGCTGCCGTAGGAGGAATTAAATGCACTAGTTTTTGTTCAGAGGCGAAAAGGTATTTGCGAGCTTCATTTACACATGTGCAATCACTTTTAGTATCGTACAATAGCACAGTGTATCTCTCCAAGGTTTGAATCAAATTTTCACTAAATTCAGTAATTGGTCTCGCAAGTTCTTGAAAAGCAGTGATGCTTTCAGGATACAGATTCCAAGCATGCCAAGCTTTCTTTTTTCCTTTTGAAGAAAAGAACGAACCCGTATCACAACCTGTAAAAGCGCGAAACCCTCTTAATGCTATCGATTTTGATTTCCCAAGAACTGCTACAATTTGATGTGATGCTATATATCGTCGTTTAGTACCATTTCCGAACAACACCCAAAGTTCCTTGAGACCCAAACTCTGAAAGGTATGAAAGTACAATACTGCCAGCACAAGTACGTCGGTGTCACTACTCCTAATAACTACTTTCTTAGGCTTCTATACTTCTATCTTCCTGGTTAAACTTGAAAAATATAGATTAGAATATAAGATAGATACAGAAAAGATACAGGTAATTATAACGGGTCGATGTAAACTGCCCTAATCCCCTAAAAACGAAAAATTGAAAAAGTGTAAACTGCCCTCCTAAGAAAAAGGTAGTCAGTAATCCCAGTTGTAAACTGCCCTCCAAAGAAAAAGATGTAAACTGCCCTTCAAGCAAAATGGTTGCCACTAATCTGATTAATACAAAGTACATGGTGATACAGCAATTAAATGTATTTATGAAAAATATTATTATTATCAGTTAAAATTAATAAATTTTTTAAATAATAATTTTTATGAATAAATTTTTTACAACAAAAGTATTTATTATAATCACATCACATAAAACTAATTATTCAAAATCAAAGAAAATCGTTGCAACCTAAAAAATTATTTATAATGTAATATTATTATAATTAATTATTATAACCTATATCTCTAGCGGTTCTTAAAATTTAGGTAGTCGACTGATAGTCCGGGAGCCAGCATGCATGCGAACTAAACGATAAGGTACAAAATTTTTAACCATTCTGGGTGAAAGAACTTTAAAAATGAATAATAAAACCGCCCGTCTGGCAATCCTAAGTGGCAGCGTTAATTTGGGGGTGGCACGAGAAAAGAGGGATTTTTGGGGTTCAACTAAACCATAAGGTACATGGAAAAATTATATACGAAAAATTTCATTTTCTTATATATTTTTCGAATATCCCAAGACAGACGGTTTTAAGTGCAGCCTAAATGGCAGCAGACGCGTTTGAAAATAGGTAAAAACACCCTTCAACTAAACCATAAGGTACATACAAAAACTATACATCAAAAAATTCTTCTTATTACCAAGATTTCAAAAAAAATATCACAGACGATTTTAAGTGCAGCGGTCATAGCAGCAGACGGCTTTAAAGTTAAAGAAAATTTGCACCGGGCTAATGCTTATAAGAGCGAACGAGTGACGTTAATACGTGGTAGAGCGTAATAAATAAAGATAGGCATGCATATCGCTTCCAATAGAGATTCGGTTTAAATAAAGCGATAACTCACTGTGCGTTTATATTTTTATTAACGTACGTTAAAATAATGCACACAAATAATAACTAAAATTTATTGAATGCATTAACAAACAATAATTATTTTAAAACTAACAGTACCTAATAATAATAATTTTTTAACAAACATATAAGTTTCGTAAAATACATAAATGACAAGTAAACAGTAAACAATGAATATAACTAATATAAAAATTTTTACCAAAGTTCGTTTTCGGAACATTCATCATCGGAGGATAAATTACAATTATTGTCCTCATTAGATTCTGTATCAGAATCTTCAGGTATTCTTCGAGATATTGCGGTAATTGAAGACTTTCAAACCACTTTATTTTGAATTAACAAATTCCTACCTATTTTCAGGTGGATTATAAAAAGTAGGACTATTTTCGGTAGCATTTGCCCAAATTGCGTAAATTTGGTTTGTTCGTTTAATTTTTTCTATTAAAACCGATTTACACGGTGGAAACATGGAGGGATTTAATGTTTTTTTTATTAAATTACTCACCATATTTTTTAATTTTTTAGTTGCACTGATCACAATTACTTCCGTACAATGTTCACAATTTTGAGACAAGAAGAAAGTGTTTATATAATTTCATGTTTGTATGATAATAAACTTAATTTATGTGTGTTTAAAAACACAAGCAATTATATTTCATATAATTTTAGAAAATTTCATACTTACGTATTTTAGGGACGTTAAAAAAAATAAACACCGAGTGAGATATACAGTGGCCGTAAAAAGTATTCGTACACCCCTATCTTAACCATGTAAACAGTACATTTTGAAACCATTCTTTGACACATAAAAATCGCTTTTACAATAAAACTTTTCTTCGGCATTTCTGCGTCAATGGAGTCAAACTTTTTGGACGTATGTCTAGTGGTCTCTAGTGGTGAAAATAATGAAAACGAAAGCTCAAATTTACAACAAAATTCTTTCGGTGAGATAAACCAAATTCAAAGTCGGTACGCGACAACTCGGCGACAGGTTAACTCGGCGACGGCCAACTCGGCGACCGAGTTGGTTAAATCAATTATTATTCAAATAGATTTCTAATGCCCGTACCTATAGTCGATGCTTGGTTCCAGCAAAACTTGAGCACGACTTAAGTACGAAGTTGTTAATTTTGATTGGTCAATTTTGTACTTAAGTCTGAGATCGAGCGAAGTATCGACTATAGGTATGAGCATACAGTGGTAGCCAGAGAAATAGGCCAGTCATATATAAGAACACATTTATACTACTAGAAATATAATCCTTCAATTATATTTATTGAAAATTTTTTTATTTTAAATATTATCATTCTAAAAGTTAATTTATATCAAATATTATACAAAATAAACTTGTATTCTGAAATTATGATTAAAAAGTCATTTGCTTATTAAAATTAGTTGGACAAAGAAATAGGACACAACATTAATTTCCGCCGTTTTTTATTAAAATTATTTTATTTTCCATTCAAAATCTTCATATTTGGTTGGGTAGCCCTTCGAGTGTTTAACTGTTCTTAATCTTCTTGGCATATACTTTACTAACATCTGACATCGTCTTAAAGGAATAGCTGTCCATTCAAATTTGACAAATTTCCATAATTCCTCTAAATTCTTTGGTTTCTTAATCTTTATTACTGTGTCCACGTCATTCCATTAATATTTAATGGGATTCAAGTTCGGACTTTATGGTTGTCACTCTAAAACAGATATTTTATGTTCGCTAAGCCTTCACTGAGAAAAATAGTTTTATTAGAAAGTATTGCTAATACCATTTTCATTGCAGTAGCAATAAACAATAATTATAATTATGATTTGTTTAATAATGATTTCTAGCCGAAGTTGTTCTAATAATAATCTGTGGTTTATAGTGGCGATCTTAAATCTTTAATTGTAAAATATTGTGAACATAATAAAATTTCTTATGCACTCGGCTTTTATCAAACGGTTACTTGTGAACGTTATAATATTATTATAATGTGTCTAAGAAATATTATTACAGGCAAATCTGCAATTCTAAAACTCAGCATTTTAGCAAAATGCGTATGCTACTTTAATTCTATTGTGCTACGGTTAGGTTAATGTTAGTGTTATTTTTTATCCGAATTAACTTCAGGTAAGTAATAATAATTCGCTGCTGGGGGTGAAAAAGGGGTTAAGTCATAAAAGTCGATTTTGAGTAAACGCTTGACAAAGAAATTGGCAAATTTCATGTTCAATTTTAACAAATTTTTGCTTAATTTTCTGCGGATTTTTTTTTGCATGTTAATGTGCTAACATTAAAGATAAAATAATTAAATATATTTTTAAAAAAATATTGTTGTAAAGTGACTTTTGATTGACTTAACCCCTTTTACGCCTGACACTTTTTTGACTTAACTCCTTTTTCACCATCGAGATTGCAGAAGAAAATAGTTTTTAAATACTTTTTTATTCAAAATAAATTAAATATAAAAAATAAAAACTAGAAAAAATATCTAAAATTCTTCTTCGTCCGTAGAAGCATCCGGAAACACATCAATTTCTTCAATAGAGGTTATTAAATTTTCATAAAAGTTCCAATTTCTTTCCGAAATATACGGAAGAAGTTCCAGTAGTTGTTTCTTCTTCTCTGTTGTTATTGGAAGTGGATGCATATACGCTTGTTTTGGCTCTAGCATATTTTGTAGAGTGTGTTGACGACCTCGTTTTTCTAAGCTGAGAATTTTGAAATCTTCATCTTTATCTAGAGAGTTTTTGTAAAAGAAAGATCTATTACTTTTCTTATATCTTATCCATCTAACTTCTCTCCAGTTAAATTTATTGCCCATGGTATCAAGTTTTCGGCTTACCAACGATGCGGAGTATAAGTCAGCAAAATCGAAAAATTCACATCTTTCCATTTCGTGAACCATAAAAGGTTTCTTTTTGCCTACTAGGCGTATAAGTTGAGCCCAATCGTGAGGATGTTCAATTTTTAAATTACATTTCTTCTTCTTTTTTTCAATGAGACTGTGGTCGGTGTCACATTCCATGTGTGTATGTCCAGGAAGTAAAAATTTGTGATCAATTATATTTAAATTTTCGCAATTTTGTAATGCCACAAGACACACTGCTGCGATGTAGCTATTCTTATTTTGACCTCCACATGAATCCGAGTACATAACCAGATGATTAACCATAGGATTTAGATCATTCTTTAAATAACGATAAAGACAGGAACCTATATCGTTCGCTCCTCGCTTTGCTAAGGATTCAAACCACAGATAGCAATAAGCCTGAGCATCGTCACAGTCGTGAACTGTAAGATTATAAGTCCACAGCTGACGCTTATAAAATACCTCACCGCTCTGAATGTCGGGTGTTGGCAGGCACTGTTGCAAATCAAACGTAATAGTTTTCTTTGAATCATCCAACTTTGAAGCTTCTTTGTCGTCATTTTTAGAAGTGTAACCTTTATCAGCTTTTTCATGATGTTCAGCCAATTCTTGCTGAAATTGAGATTTCTCGTCTTCTGTCTTGGCCATTTTTATTTTCATATGAAGCTTATCGCATACACAACATGTGTCTTTCTTCGGCTGTTTGATTTTTATATTTAAACTATGAAATATTTCTTCATAAGCTCTTCGATTTATAAAATTTGTTGAATGCTTTTCTTTGTAGGCTTGATATAACAAGGCCAGAGTGTAGTGTTGGGGTAAATATTTTTTAGATGACTGCCTTCGAGTATAATGGCTTTCATATGCTGGTATGGATAAGATATGTTCTTTTGCAGTGTTTTTATCTTCATCACTAATTTTATTTCTATTTGTGTGGGTCCCTCTTCTATCCAACTCAAGTACTCCTGAGATATTCAAACTGTTTTTCTTTTTTCGTATTACGACTTCGATAAATTTTGTAGTGATATCAAAGGTTTTCATGAAACAGCCTTTGCAAGTACGCATTAATTTGTTGTTAATTCTGAAATGGTAAAATGCAGTATTCATTCGTTCTCTATTATTTTGTTCTTTACGAATTCTAGTAACTTGTTTATCTTCTAATGTTATTAAGTCACCTATGTATTGTGATCTTCTATCATAGCTGACCATTAACCAAAGATCATTGAATAATGATATTAGATCGTCGTTACCGAATTTTTCTACACATTTGTTTCTGCACATACTCAATTCTTGTCGTTTTTTCTTAGGAACAATCTTATTTTTGTTGGTAACATACTCCTTTCCTGAATTTCTGGCCTGTTTCCTTGCAATTCTTACACTTCTACTTTCGTTTCGAGGGTGCTGACTTGGTTCCCCAGCGTGTTCCATATCATTATGGGCTGTTATTGATGGAGTATCACGTATTTCATTATTGGATGAATCACTAGGTAAATCGTCAATTCCTGATGGAAGATAATCTGGATCTATGTCATCATCTCCACTTACAATATCTTGAAGTTGTTCTTGTACATCTGAACTTATCGATGGGACATCACTTGAGCCTTCTGAATCCGAGTTCATATTCCAGTTAATCCGTCTTGCGGTTAAAGAGTTTTTTGGAACAACCTTATACCTTTCATTGTGAGGTTTCTTCTTCCTTTTTCTTGATGGAGTACTACATATTTCAATATTGAGAGATAAATCGTCATGAACCCATCTTAAAACATCCTCAAATTGTTCTTCTACATCCGAAGCTATCGATGGAACATCACTTGAGTCTTCCGAATCTGATTTCATTTCCAAGTTATTTTTTATCATTTTTGACTTTTTATGGTGAATAAAAGATAAAATATTATAAAAAATAAAAAAAAAGCAAGAAAAAAAAATTACACAATATAAAATAATAACGAAAATTTTAAAAAATTAAGAAAATAGTACTTACCAATATTTAAAGTAACTTAATGAAATAATTTAATTTAACCCAAAATCTTATGCATTTATGAAATATTGAGCTAAAAACAACGCTAAGCACATTTTATAGGCACGGCATCTATCTACCATAAAAAATAATTAATGTGCGAAAAAAATTTCTACAAAATTTAATATAATGCAAAATGAAAAAAACGCTAAATTAAATTTAAAAATGCTCAATTTTAGCGCCTTCCAAACTTTGTCGCCCGGTGCCGCGGCTCCATTGCACCCTTGGTTTATCCGGTCCTGTGTGCAAAATAGTACACTATGTATATCGTATATAATTTTCTCGTCAAAAGAAATATAATAAATTCTAATAAGAAAAGCTTATTGACTTAACTCCTTTTACACAGTACATCTTTATTTTGTAACTTATAATAATTTTGTGTAAAAGGAGTTAAGTCGACTAAACTCCGTTTACACAAAAATATTTCTTAACACAAATGACTTAACTCCTTAATGCATGTGCGATTTCTCCGTTAATTGAATTGATAGGGCTTAAATTATTTTACCAATGCAAAGATGAACACTTATAGGTTCCAAAAAATAATTAATCCCATTTTCGAAAAAAATGACTTAACCCCTTTTTCACCCCCAGCAGCGAATTATTAATCAGTTAAAACATCTTTCCAAATATATATGGTATTTATACCTACTGTTAATTTGTAAAAGTGATTATACGATCGCTTTTTACGTTTATAAAAAATTTTTAGCGTCCTCTTCATTTCGTTTGACGCCATAATACACATTTTCTTGAAAATAATCTTATAGGTAATTTTGTTTTACGTAACAGCTTTCTTAAATTTTCATATTTAGTAACAAATTGAATTTTAACAATTTAGTGATTAATTTAACGGTTATGTTTAGAATGTCGGACACCTTTGTGCAAACTATTTTGGATCAATGGGATATGGCTGATGAATTGTTAGAAAAATGATACAGATGAAGAGGCACTGAAATTGTTGGATAACTACAATCGAGTTTTTAATTCCGAAGATGTCCTAACAACAGAGTTACATAGTAACTCCAAAATTATCACCTAAGTGCAATCAAGATAATAGAGGGTTCCACATTGTCTGCATCACCACATCATTGTAGTTATGATCAAAATTCATTTCATTTTATTTTTAATTTTAAAATTGCTTTTCAGTGACATCATTATCAACGGACGAAGTGACAGATGAAACTACTCTAGCTAGTTGAGCATTTTTACAAAATTCCGTTGAACCTTGGGACAATGTACTTCTCTGCTGGTTTAAAACTTTTAAATTAAGGCGAAAAGAAACAAATTTATCAACAATAAATCATTTTAACAGATATTCAGCTTCTAAAATAAAAAGAAGGATTTTCTTTGGTATGGGTATCAGGGGAAAAGAAAGGATTTATAAGACATTCAACAAAATTTAATATCTACAAATTTTAGATTGAACAAGATTTTAATCAATCATTTCCTGAAAAAGAGAATAATTTATATACTGCTTGGCCAGCATTGCCTAAAGTCATTATTAAAGAAGCAACAAACAAACAAACATGTCAACTTGCCTTTACAAAATGAAAATATATTTGGTGAGTAAAAGGAAATCCAAAATATGTAATAGAACAACATAATATACGAAATCTTACAGATAATAATCTCCTCAGCCTCATTTATTTGGGCCAATAACTGTTGGTGATAGTTCCAGACCAAAAAAGAAAGCTTTGAGACCTTCCAGACTGGAAATTCAGTAAAGATTTTTGTTTAATATATCTGTAAGTTTATTTTGTAGGGATGTGCACGGTTTAACCAAATCAATTTCATTTCAGAATATCGGGTTATTAGAAGAAAAGATACAAGAAGTAGAAAAGTAGGGGATAAATCATCTCTTGAGCATTTTCTCGTATGTATGGGCAAAGAAAATTATTATGTTGTAATCGACATTGTGAGGTATCATACAAAAGATGGTGTATGACGTAAAGACATGTTTTGATAATACTAACACTGCTACACATTCACTTATTATGTCAGATATCAGAAGATTATTATCTAAAGCGTAAGTTTTAATTTTAATTTTATTTTTATTTTAAAATCGTTCAAAAATTTACTTTTTACTTTTTAATTATAACGTTATATCGTATTATGAATTTTTCATAATTTCAAATATTTTTAATGCAAACCTGTTATGTGATAATTATGTCTTTTTTAATTTTTTGAATTATTGAATTTCTACATATTGTATTATTCTTATTTTTAAAAAAATTTTTATATTAAAAAAAAATTTTTCAATTTTTCTACAATGAGCAGAATATTTTGTATTGGGTTTTTCTTTAGTTTATTACTTAGTTTTTATTATTAGTATTATTTAGTTTTTAGTTGTCAAGTTTCTAAATATGCCAACTTGTTATATTTTTTCCAATTTAAAGACTCATGCCATCAATACATTGATTATTCATTTTATTATACGACATCGAACATTTCAAAAGAAATGTAATAAGTACCAAACGGCTCAGTGTAAAAAGTTACCAATTATAAAATAAATGATACTATTTACATAGATTGTATTGATGGAATGCCTGTCTTTGGATTAATAAGTCATATATTTATTTTGTCAAAAGGGAAAATTTGTTTTTTTACAAAAAATTTGAGATTCTATTATTTAATAATCATTTACAAGCTTATACAGTATAAGTACAAAAAAACAGTACAAGTACTGCTTCTATATAATACTTACTGAATATTGCCATCAGATTTAACGAATTATTCTCCAATTGTTATTACTTACATATTACACAGAACTGATAAGTGCTATTATGTTTCTAATAAGAATTTATATAAAAATGTATTTTTTTATAAATAAATGTATCAAAATAATATAACATTAAATGTTTTATTAAGCATCCTTATACTTCTTAAAAATTTTATTATAGCTACTATAAGAAATAATATTGATGTATATTAACCAATCTTATGATGACAATTATATTAGTAATGCTAATTATTACACACTACATTTCAGTAATGTGAATTTCATAAAGCGTCTTATAACTGGAATAAGATAAAAATATTACCGATATTAAATTATATTAAAACGGTATTAAAAATAATAATGTTAATAACAACATACTTATTGTAACGCTTATCAAACAGAATATTTGATAGTAAAACACGGGTTCAGCAAAATGAGTATAATAACAGTAATCAAACGCTTTGCTGTCCAAATACGTAATAGAATTTCTTATACTTGTAACAATAATTCTAATGCACAGTATTAAAATTTTCTCTCAGTGTTTTTTAACAGATTTCGCAGTAAGCTTAGGAACATTGTCGTGTTGATATGTCCATTTTAGAGGTAGATTATCATCTGCAAATGGCTCCATAATATTTTGGAGGATATCTTTATACATAAACTGATCCATCCCTCCTTGAATTCTATGAATTGGCTCAATTCCATACCAAGAAAAACACGCCTATACAATTATGCTTCCTACACCATGCTTGACTGTTTTAATAGTATAGCTGGGTGTGAATTCTAGATTTTTTGGACACCTTAAATATTGTTTACCATCAAATTGGGAATGGGTGACGGTAAACTGCACGAACGACTGCAGGTAGCTGAAAAAAAAAGTGGTAAACTGCACTCGAAGTTCGTGCAGTTTACCACAGGGATTATTTTCGGTTTTCTATCAGGTAGTTAAATCCTTATTATTTTTAATAAATTGTTATCCCAAAAATTAGCGTAAATGTATTGTTTATTTGAAAATAGAAGTAAAAATATCAAATTAAATCCAATCAAAAAATAAAATTTAATTTAATTAAAATTTTATAAAAAATTAAAAAATAACATATAAAATTGGTAACCTAATAATAAGGTATGGCATTTAATTAATGTGGGGGCAACTGTAAAATGATACAGCTTTTACAAATTGCAACCGCGATATTTCATCTGCTTCGTATTTTCGCAATAAATCAGTAACAATTGTTTGCTTTTGTTTAGAAGTTTTGTTTTGGGAAGGTGGTTTTCCAACACTGTTCAATGCTATATAAACTTTATGTTGCTCATGTTTAAGAGCTTCAACAAATTTGTATATATTTGGGCGAATAGAATTAAAGTTCTGTTTAAATGCGGCATGGAATGATTCACAACCATTGGTTGTTGAAATCAAATCCGCAGACGCCTTGGCCCAAACCACTGGAAGAAACATGGCTTTTCTATCCACATATGTAGTGAATAAATATTCACAAAACTTTTCGAGATTGGCATTAATGGGTTTGATTTTTAACAAATCATAGTAAGCTTCCAAAACGTCGTCCGCTTTCAAAAACTTCAATCCGAAGCAATAGCGCAACCACCTTCCAACTTCAGAATTGCGATCTTGATAGTCTGAAGCTAGGCCGTTTTTTTGGAGAGCACGGTACCACGCTTGACCAAGATGAAACCTGCAACCTTCAATCGATGCTTCTGGCCATTGAATTGCACACGCGTTTCTGATCGCTACTTCAAAATCGGTAACTATTCTGCGTATTTGGAACAGCTTAAACATCTCGAATATGGTATCATCTATTAAGAAGGAAGAACCAAGTGTGCATATTTGTTTAAGACAATCAAGATATGTTGCTTGTTTCTTATGTGGTAATAAACAAAAAACCAGCGGTATATAATGACCATTAAATAGTCCATGGATGGTAAATAATTGGTAGAAGAATTTGGCACAATATTCAAATGTACCATCCATGTAGATAGCTTCAGCTATTGCCAAAGCAGCCAAATTAGTGGAGCACGAAAATATAATAATATTCGAAGTGGGATCGTTAACTGTCAGAAAATTTTCACCTTGTCCAGTTTTTATATCCATCTCTTGTAGCTTCTGATGCACTTCTGCAATATCTTTTGGAAGAGTACTCATACTTTTCCGTCGCATGTTGTAAGTATTTTTTTTGGCATATTGTAAATCTCTTTTCTGCAAAACCTGAGTAGAAGACGGGTTTTGGTCCAAACACGTATTCGCAATTTGTTGTGGCGTTTGCAACGGTTGTTCATTCGCTAGAATTTTCATTCGACTTGACAAATCTTGCCTATGCAAAAGCTTCTCATTAGATTCATGTGTGTGGTTATCTTGAACATATCTAATGTGCATATTAGCGCGTTCTCCTAACACTTTAATAAACGCGGTACATTTTCTTTTACAGCATCGCCATTTTTGTTCTCCTGTTTTCAGCAGACGTTCCATATAAAATTTGTTTTGCCGATAAAGTAGTAAGGACTTTCCTCGTTGGCTTGTTGTAACTGTTAGTTCGGACATTCTCTTCTGATCTCGTTAATGTTTATGAATAAGTAATCTTTTTTATATCAATTATATCAACAGTAATTAAATGCTTATTTTACAAAAATAATTTAACAAAAAAAAACAAAACTTGAGTTAATTTTATATAACGATCATGGGATTAATAAATTTAATCGTATAAAAAAATAATTTTTGTTATACTCTGTATATACCCGTATTTTTGGGGTGCAGCTTATATCTGAAAAATGTTCGGGGTGCAGTTTATTACTTTGCAAAATTTTGTGCAGTTTACTTGGGGTGCAGTTTACCATTATCAGGTAGATTTGGAGTGCAGTTTACTTTACCCTCAAATTCCTTACTGTTAAACTTCGTCTCATCGCTTCAAAGAATATTTTTCCAAAAATTTAATGATTTTTCCGTATGTTCCAAAACAAAAGTTGTATGTTTGATTCTATTTATTTTAGATACATATGGTTTATGCCTTGCAATGCGGCCTCTCAGTCCAGATTCATTTAACCTTTGTTACATTGTTTGATCAGACACAGATGTGCCAAAATCTTCTTTTAATTGCATATTTATTTGGCCTGAAGTTAGAAAAGGGTTCGATTTCGAAAGGCGAGCAATTTTTCAATCTTCTAAACAAGATGTTTTTTTGGTGGATTTTTTCCAATTATGTTTGCTGTTGTATTTGAAAATCTTACCAGCTATATAGCATTTTTCACCATATAACGAGAACATTTTAAATCCTTTGCTACTATTGAAATTCATTTTTTATCTTTCCACATTTGCATAATAACTTTTCTAAGTCCTGTAGTACAATGTTGATTGCTTCCCATTATTAGAATTTAAAATATTATATAAATTAACAAAGATATCACTAAACAATTACTTCACTAAAAGTTTCACTCGATTTTCAGCATGGATATATATCACTTTGAATAAGATTGTTACACTGTCCTATTTCTTTGTCCAAGCAAATATGCATGATTGAAAAGAAACTATAGAATAAAATTTTTACAAGGAATGCAGAAAGGTAAATAATATGGCTAATATTTTTCAGTAACAATATGTACCTAATTCAGCACAAATTAAAAATAATATAATAAAGGCACATGTCATGGGAGAACATAATATATTTTAAAGATATGGTGGCCTATTTCTCTGGCCACCACTGTAAGTTGGATATAATATATTATGTTAAATTGTTATTGTTTTATTTCAAAAGTATTCAAAATGTTGGTTATAATAGTATCTTTTCAATGATTCTTGTGTTTTGATCCTTGTTTTAAATCTTCTTCTTAACTTTATTCTATAGTTATTGTTGTCAATCCTCTTGTAATAATTACACAGTGTTACATGGTACAGCTTCAAAAATGGGCGGGGTTTATTCTAATAGATTTTTTTGCGTTGAAAACGAATCTGACTTTGAAATTGCTCCATCACGTCAGGTTTTTTTGAAATTGTAGCTTAAATGGTCAAAAAATGGCTATTTCAACCATTTTCATGATTTTTTTCAGGGAACCTCATTTGTTTTGTTTCAATTTTCAAATTTTTTAAAAAATGCATCGCATAGTACTACTACTTAACTGTAAAATCCGATTTTCAAAATTGTTCTACAAATTTTTATAATGAAGATATACCATTTTTAAGCCAAGTGATTAAGTCTTGCAAATTCACCCGTTTTACCGCGCCAAACTAACTTTTTGATAAGTTTTTTAGTATTAATTAATTAGAGACCCCAAGAACCCCTGTGTAGGCAAAATACTAAAGAACTTATCAAAAAGTAAGTTTGGCGCGGTAAAACGGGTGAATTTGCATTACTAAGCCTCTTGACTTAAAAATGGTATATTGGCCCGGGAGTATAAATTCATACCAATCTGCTTCTACGGTTAACTCTTTCTTTTTTTGGACTATAAATGGATTTTGTTTGGAACAAGATGGAACTCGCTTTTGCGACAGTTCTTAGGCTTCTATACATCTACTTTTTTGATAAATTAAATTATTTGGGCTATATTTTGTTAGAATTTTTAATGCGTTAATCTTCTAATTAGGTAGATACCAACGGCAAATTTTTTATATACGCTAGCAAGTTTTCCTTTTGAATCATGCGGACAGACAGACAGACACGGAAACAGATCATAAGGCTTCTTCCTATACGTTGTATAGAAGCCTAAAAGGAATAAAAATTATCTTCTTTCGGAATCATCGCTGAGTTAACCGGTCGCCGAGATGACTGTCGCCGAGTTGACTGATCGCCGAGGTGACCGTCGCCGAGTTGACCGTGTCCGGTTTCGTGCGTAGTTCTTCTTAAAAAACAGGACAGGGGCCCACGAAAAGTCTTGTCACGGGGTCCGACGAAGCTCGCGACGGTCCTGTCTACCATTTATAAATTTTATTCCATTGGTGGAATATTGAAAATTTTAGTTAGACAACATTTTTCTAGTGTAATTTTGCTAATAAGTATTTTGGGCATAAAATGGATAAGACCCAACTAACCAATAACTATCCGATTACTGAGTCATCTTAAAAAACTTAACACTGTGTTTTTCTAAACCTATAATGTCTAAAATTGGGAAACTTTCCTCGATGTCAAATTAAATGAAAATGTTAAAAAAATTTTAAATAAAACTGTAATAAATTCATATACCTAGTAAATAAAGTGTGCCTAGTGCAAAATTGTATTTTTTTAAAATGAAAGTCAAGAACTTGTATAAGTAAGTAATATAAAGGGAGGCGTTCACTTATACCGCTTATACGCACCGTCGTCACCGTCCGCATCGTACGAATCTTCGTATATGCATGAGCCCGTGTAGAACGATACGATGTAATGAACGCTGGCTCATTTAAAATAATGCAAAGCAACTGAAAATGCGATGACGGCGTTGCTGGCGGTGAGGTCGATGCGGACAAGTGAACGCTTACCTTAATACTACATTAATCTGTTTCTCGTTTGATAACGAGTGCCCACGCTTGAAAGCAATGTGGAAGGTTTCCAGTCATTTGAGGAGAATACAACTTTTAAACAACTAGATCTGTGGCTCCCCACAGCGGAAAAGTTTTGCGTAATTGTCTACCGATCAACCTTAATAAGATTGGGATCGTCATCTTGTTTCAAAAAGTCCTTTTTAAAGTTTTCGTAATTAGTATCTTTTATTAATTTATATGAAACATATCCTGTGACGTACGCAACTGAACAAAAAATTTACTATGCTCCCACACCTTTTTGAATTTGCGCACTTAGCATTATGAGTATGTATTACCTGATCAGCCCATTATAATATACACGCTCCGCGAGGTACGCTCTCTGCACCTTGCTAACAGATTGATTCCATGTGGATCGTGAGAAATCTCGCGATCCACAATTGAAATCATTCGGTAGCGCCATCTAGTTGTCACGACACTTTTGTATTGCATTAAAACATATACAGCTGCGCCTCTTGAAAAACTAATATTCAACGCTAATATACTCAATGCTACAACTTAGAAATAAAGTGTTCTGTAAGAGACGCATTGCGAGACAAACCGAATGTAAGCCGACAAAACGATACTTTACTGCCTACAAATCAGTAGTAAATTATCAAATTCGTAAGTCAATTTATCACAAACAATGCATAACAGTTAATGTTTTGCAAACTAAGCAAAAATATTTATAACTTACATGAAGTGAATTTAATTATTTGAATTGGTAATTTTACTAACAATAAATATTTGTTATAAAATGACACATTATATAGTGTCACACCTTAGTTTATGTTGGAAATTAACAAAGATTAACGTTAATAAATGCAATTTTGACAAAACAGCAAAGAAATAAAAGTTTACCAACCTTGGTAGAGAAATTCATCAACTCATATTTTAACAATATGCAAAATTTTCAAATTAAGTGAAATTAACTAGAACTTTTCATCAAAAAATGACACGCTGGAGCAAAAGCAGCAGCGTGCTGGGATTTTATATATTAGGATGTTCAGTTAACTCATTCTTTTTTGATTACTATAATATAATTACTAAATTTTAATTGTTTTTTTTTATACCGGATGTATTCATTATTTTATTTTTCAAATATTTTTAGTCTTAATCTTAGTTTATTGTATTTCTTGGTTGGTAAAAAAAATCGACCAATCAGAGTGTTCCTTTTTTCACCAAAAAATGACACGCTGATGGAGCAGCAGCGTGCTAGGATTTTATGTATTAGGAGGAGATTATATTAGCACTTTTATGAATTTCGTGAAAATCGACACCTTAAATCAGTTTTTGGAGTCCCACAGGTACGACATTTCATATAATAAGATTCTAATTTTGATTACGCAACCCTGAATAGCCCTGATGCTATTCATCACATAGTAAAATTAAATTAATATGATTCCATACCTGTAGCAAAAAACTTTTTTTTCCCAACTCATGAGTTAATTTTGGTTATTCACTAACATTGATACTTCATACGGTAAAATAAGTTAGTATACTACACAAACCCGGCAAGTTATTTTAAAAAATTGCTCATCTAGTGTAGTGTACAAAATGGTATAACATTTGCAATATTTTACTTTATAAATACTTTATATTGCTATTTTTCTGCAACAGGAGCTCATTTTAAAATTATTGCAAAAATCTGGATTCAATTAAAAACATTTTTTAAATTTATTACGCGCCGGCATCATTTTAAAAAAGATCTCTTTATCCGTCTCAATTCGTTAAAAATTGAGTTGGGCAAAAAAATATTTTTTTAAAGATATGGCACCATTAGTTTTATTTTAGAATGTGATCTAACCAAAATTAGAATCTTATAATATGATATTTCGTACCTGTGGCACTATAAAAACTGATTTAAGGTGTCGATTTTCACGAAATCCATAAAAGTGCTAATATTTCGAAAACGAAGGACTTTTTACTAAGATCATACTAGGATATTCTAGTCAGTCATGAGCTGGCCTGGGCTATTGTAAGTTCCACCGATCGGTCAAATCTTTTTTAATACGACATGTAAGTTCCACCAAACGTTACGGTACGCAAGAAGTTGGCCTACTTTCTACTTTTACGCCGTAAACGCTGCCATTCTAACCTCTCTTTTCGAGTTTGTTATTATCTTGAAGTTTTACAAAAACATCCGTTGTTGCTATAGTACAATTAAATTGCTTTTTAAACCATATTTTATATTTGTTCATTTACAGCCTTACTAATAAAATTTCATTATACACGCGTTCAACAAGTGTATAGTTATACACTGTATAAGCACTGTATAAGGGGTATATAAATTTTCTACTAATAAACGTTGTATACGTACTGCATAAGCTATAACTGTGTTATACTATGGTTATACACTCGAAATGTCATTTTTCGTATGTAAGTGTGACTTTTTCTGTCACTGACATTTGAATTTAAGTTATTAAAGTCATTTAAGTAAATATATTTAACCTAAAAAATGGAGAAAATGACAAGGAATCGTTAAACTAGAGATCTAGTTGTATAAGATTTGTATAAAATGTGTTTTGACACTCATGAAAACCATGACTACCTCATCGCTATACACGGTTTATTGAATCACTGTCATTTGGCCGAAATTTATTTGGCCGAATTCTATTGGCCGACTGTTTTTGGCCGATAAATCACTTGGCCGACATATCAATTGGCCGACAGATAATTTGGCCGAACAGTTTTTGGCCGACAGATTGTTTGGCCGAACAGTTTTTGGCCGACGTTTATTTGGCCGATCAGTTTTTGGCCGACAGTCACTTTGCCGATAAATTTTATTTTTTTGGTAAATAAATACAAAATATTCGTTACACACCAACGAATTATTTTTAAGATCCATTAGGTTTAAACTGAAGGTTATGAGAAATGCCACGAAGGAAGTCGTCTTGAGTTTTGTTGGGAAAATCCACAACAAGTCGTTTGAGCCTGTCCGCCAGTTTGACGTATTTTTTCTTGGGAGGATTGGGCACGTGGCCTGCATTATACTGAGCAAGGCTGAATTCAACATTACCTTGCTCACGTTTGAGTCCATCAATAAATTTCCAAATTGTAGGGTGATTGGCTCCGAGAAGACTACTGAATTTATTATTCCACCCTTCAATGGAATTATTTGTTTTAGGAAGGTCTCCAAGGCAGGCATCGTGACAGTTCCAAACCGAAATCCCGAAATTCACGGGTTTTCGCACTGGATTGCTCCTACTTCGAATTGCGCCAATCCAAGTGTTCTCAAAGTAATCGAGAAGTGGTTTTAAAATTTCTTCATTTTGCAGAAAAAATTCGGTTTGCAGCAAATTCTCGAACATAAGCTCCACATTCTCTTGAGGAGCAAAGGCTAGAGCCGCCAACTTTCTAATATTTAAGGGAAACGATGGATCAGCCAGATTTTCGTACCGAACTCGAATAGGATTGTTAGCCTGTATTACACGCCAAATACATTGATTAAAATGAAAAAAGCATCCGTGGTGAGCGATGCCAGGAAAAACACGTTGAAACGCTTTTTTCTGAGCAATTTCAAAATCAGTCATAATACTTACAGGTTTTAACTCGGGTTTCAAGTTTAGCATAGCTTCTAGAACTCTAATATAAGTGTCCTCCTTCTTATTCGGAAGAAGGACAAACACAGACGGAATTACCACCTTATACTTGATAGAATGGATCGTGTACAGTTGGAAGAACAGTGATGGGGCCGACTTGAATGTCTCATCGGCAAACCAATGATCGCAATCAGCCAATAATTGTAAATTTTCTGCGGTACTAAATATAAGAATCCGATTTTCACTGGGTCCGCTATCATAAAGTAAGAAAGGCTCTCCTTTGCCAGTTTTTCCGTAATCTCCTTCAATCACTAAATCAGTCAGGCTGGTAGGAGATGTTGGAACAGCAGGACCATTCCTATTACGAGTTCTGCGAATGGTCTGTTTCAACAAGTTGGTGGAAGGAAGATGTGGGGCCACTGCTGTATCAAGATTTAGAGTAGCATCTGCCAGAATCTGTTGGGGGTTTTCTTTTGAAGTTTTCGCCACTTCTTTAATATTAGCAAGCACAGTTTTTGCTGCAACTTCACTACTTTCCACCGTGTGACCAATATGAGTGCCACTAAGTCCAACAAGTTCATCGTTTTCAGTGATTGCTCTTGCTTTGCACTTTGAAGTGTTGTATTTGGCACATTTCCAATAAATTTTTGCACCACCTTGTTTATCGCGAGTAAACAGAAATCCATTATGTAAAAGCTGCTTAACTCCACGACTGCTTTCGACATATTCCAAAGGCATATTTGATATAATTTTAATTTACTTTTGATTTCTTCTTTTTCTTCTAATACTTATAATTTCTTCTAATTCTTTCTACTTACTGATTCTTAATTACATAATTGTTTATATAGAAAATAACAAAAGGTAATCGGATAGGATTAACGCGGATAATTTTAATACCGCGTCGTTCAGAAACGGTATTAGTTTTTTTATTAGATTCGTCCTTGGGTGACGTTGCTTTCTATTGGTCTGCTCATAGTCAGGACCATATTCCTCGACTATACGTGCTAACACGGCCATCCTGCAATTGCCACCAAATAACTGTCGGCCAAGTGACTGTCGGCCAAATACTGTTCGGCTAAATGACTGTCGGCCAAAAACTGTTCGGCCAAATAATCTGTCGGCCAAAAACTGTTTCGGCAAAAGAATCGACTCGATATATGTATCTCTTTTTATTTGCTGCAAAGTGCTGGCACCTAGCTTACGATAGTAAAAGATTATATTATTGCTATTATGGTAATTTCACTGCAGTAGGTAAGTTATTTACCGGGAGAAATTAATGACCTTCGGGAAACATTGTAGCAATTGTAGGATTCTAAATTTAGCTTTGTTGATAATATCAAGTTACAATTATAATGACGAGTTGGATACTTGTAGAATGCATTTTATTATATCTGACGAATTTTTCAATTTACTTTAGAAATTATATACGTCATTAGTCAGTGGCGGATCTTACGTACAATTTCAGTAGGTAAATGAAAAATTTATTATCTTAAATATTTGTTGGAAAATGTATCATTAAATTATTTTCAATTACAGGATATTTTATAAAATGTTATTTTAATATTTGCGATTATCAAAGGGTTAAAAAATTGGGAATTCTACAATACATACTTGAAAGTTTTGTTATAAAGTTTAATTTTAAATAAATTACTTAAGTAAAAATGTAATTATAGTAAAGTTCATTTAGTAGATTAACTAGCTAGATTTGAGCTCGGGCAGGTTCGAAGATGTTTAAAAGTTAAAACTGGCAATGAACAATACAGAGATACAATATAATAAAGAAAAGATTACCATCATAGTAAAAGCATATTACAACTGTAGTGACTGGTCTTGAATTTGAATCTCGCGCCCCCATGTTTTCAAATCTCAAATCATCAGCACCAAAAACCTAGCCGTACGCTCGTGATCGTCAAATCCAACACCCATACGTCGTCAATAACCTCCCGTTTGTAGTGACCCAATCTTCAGATTCTTTTAAAAAACAGACAAGCAGTTTGTGAGATCAACATAACCTTTGCTAAATATTTAGTTGTTGACATAACCAAGACGCAAACACAACTTACAGTTTCCTTGTTTGTTTGAACCAGTGACGTACTCAAAGCTATCTGATGTAAAATTAGTAACACTTAATTTTTAAAAGTTGATTCAATCAAGAGCAAAACTTCCCAGCTTAATATATATGTGAATAAATTAAATCCCCTTTAACCCATTAGACATAATAAAACACAGACTGAGGTATATTTTGGTATTTATTAGTAATAAAAAAAAAAGAAAAAAAAACTTGCACGGAAAATTCGAACAACAGCCAAATCGGCAACTCTAGTCATTATTCATTAATATCATTAACACTTAAATACAATAATATTTATTTATATTACATATTGGTAGTTTTTCTGTATTATTTCATTGATATCATAGATTAACTTTCTTGACTCCACTTTCTTGTCCCTAAATTAAAGTACTTGTTGTTATTTGCTTTCTAATCTTTAACTTCAAACTCTTCATTTATCATTAACAACATTACTTCCTAGCCTGACTTTGTAATCATAATTAATTTTACATTTATGATAATTGATTATATTTGTATGAGATTCTGGTTCTCTTTGAGAATTTGATATCATTTTGTTTTGACTCTTTTAGTCAGCGATGTTTTGTATCAGAATCTAAAATACAAAGATAATACATAATATAAATAATGATAAATTGAAACCGACTGTTACTTGTCAAACAAAGAAACGAACTCATTCAAATAATGCAACAATTTGAGAAACCACATACCAAGATTAATATAGGTCAAATGGGGGGGGGGGGGGGGTAAAATCATCGATTCAAGCACACAATGCCCTAACTAATATGATTGCATCATTTCCTAATGATGCTTGGCTATACGGTAAAACTCGGATTCGATTACATCTACGAGTCAGTAAAAACCTCATATTATTGTTAATTCTAAATCACATACAAACTACTGGTTCGAAATAGCTGCATTATCAAATAAGTCACATCATTGTATGCAAGCTCCACCTACGCCATTTTGGAAACTAAACCACCCGCCATTTTACCAAACAATTTCCATCCCTAACCAAATCAAAATATATAATCAACCTCACCCACAAAAATCGACGTTTAATTAAATAGACTACCAATATTAATTACTTGAACACATTAATTACCACACAATAATAATAATACCACACATTATCACACCTTTAAATAAATACAGAAAACCAACCACCAAAAATATAACATCCACGAAATATTAAAAAGCAAAACCAATTTAGAATTACCAATAAGCAAAACCTTTTGTCCCTGATTACTTAAATAAATGAGAGTTCAAATGCATTAAACCAAGCTACCATTTTTTATGTGAGCGTTACCATGTACCTCGTGGTTAAATCAACTTTGGTTAATAATCATAATAATAAATACACTTACTTGAGAATTTCAATTTAATAGAAATACCTGATTTGTCGTTTTAAATTCGAAATAAACTTATATTAATTTAAATATGAAATCTTAGATATATTTGTTTAAACTTTGTACGCACATCAACAAACTTCGAAAGTTCACAAGCTAAGGGCCGTTTTCAACTCCCGTAATAGTTAACAACCCCCTCTTTTCTTAAATATCCTTCTGTTACCCTCCCACAGATGGTACTTTCAAATATACAGTGTCGTACTATGAATATCTAATAACCCGGTCAATTCAAATGTCTAAAGTGAATATTACACAACATTTAAAAATTTTATGTGTAGGTTCTTCGACACAATGTTTTAATTTATTTTGGATAACTTGGTTCCTTGATCGTGATTCTTTTTTAATCTATTATTTATTATTCTTTATCTAAAAGGGATAATAGTGTAACCCCCCCTCTTTGACGGTTAAACTGTTCCTAAAAAAACCGTTAGTTGGTTCAGTGACGGCGCCAGCATTTTTGAAATAAGTATGCACAAATTGAGCCCAATACATTTGCGGTTGCAGGGATATACAAAATGTTTAAATTACCTCAGAAAAATACATTATTGAAATAAGAATCTAAAATGTAAACGTATATTCTAAATAATATGGGTGGGCACTTGGTTGAGCACTTTAATCAACAGAGTGGGCATGTGACTATACCCTGCCCCCCCTGTATCCCCGTCACTAAATTGCTCTGAAGTATGTAGGTACGTATGATTGTATTTGATTTTTACATAAAGTCAAACACATTGCCGCACATGTACGCCAATAACAGTTTTATGATATTTTCATGTACGCGAATAATCGTAATAAATATTTATAATTCATATAAAAAATATTAAACAGACTGGCAGGTCAACAAGCCTTCAAGCTGCCGTGACCCAAGGTATAATAGTTTCGCAACCCAATTTTTATCGCCCCCACCGTCTCCCTGGTTCTTCATTGTTGTTCAAGTTAAAAAAGATAATAGTGTAACCCCCCTTGACGGTTAAACTGTTCCTAAAAATACCGTTAAAATGCATAATTTGCTTTAAATTAGAAGAATATATCTATGTTTATTGTAAAATATTTAATTACTCCCTCCTCATGAACTTCGGCTAAATCGCAAATTGGATTGATTGGTTGGTTAATCATTTAAAAAATATTCATTACTAAACAAAAGTTAAGCCCCTTAAGCCGGTTAAGGCAATCAAATTGGTAGGTTAGCTTTAGGTAATTTGTTTAAAGCAATTAAAACGTACAAAGTAAAAAACTAAAAAAAGGTAACTGATGTCTGTACTAATAATTCAATAATATATTAAACTAGCTGACCCGGCAGACGTTGTCCTGCCAAAATTAGAATAAATTTGTTTGTTCATTTTAAACAGTTAGTTAAAATTAGAATGTAATTTATTGGATTGGAAATCAGTACAGAGCGGTATGATAAACAATGTTTTGAGTTTTATTTTCCGGCGCAAAAACAAACAACGAAGACGGTTTGCCAACACGCGAACAGGCAACGTACAGCTGACCGTGCAAAAAACAGGAAAATTCCAGATTAATCCCACAGACTTCCAACGATTGGCCTTACGATTTATTGATTGTCATCGCAAAAGCCAATCGAACGGGGAACTGAATCCGCTTAAATTGGAATGGAAGATCCGTTGGAATAATCGGAATTCGTGGGATAAGGACTTCCTCTCCTTTGAATTTGCCCTTGATTATCGTCGCTTGAATAAGATTGTTCATCAGTTTCTTGACGGATAATCGCGTACCGTTGCACAATTTCGGATGATTCAGATTCCGCAACATGATTATAATCGATCCCACCTTCAGTTGTAAATTATGCGGCGGAGTTCCTGGCACATCAAGCGAGTTCAAAAATTCCGTCGGATAGTTGGTCGCTTCGTCTTCGTCAGTGACACTGTCAACGGATTTGTACGAACGTAGTTCTCCAGCGATTTGACTTTGAATTGTGAAATTCAAGCTATCGACGTCCTTATTCTTCGCTGCTAGTATTGCCCGTTCACTAACCCAATCAAGATTTCTGTAATTTTGTGCAATACCGGGAAAAACTTTGGTGATGAGTTCCTCCTTCGACGATGTGAACCCGCAAAAATTTTCCGGGAACGATATCAATCCAGTCGAAACATCTACAAGAAGTTGGCCATTGCCAAGCGCCAGCAGTTGTCTTGAGAATTCAGCAGCCGATGGGTCGTTCTGCAGCGCGACTCTCATGTTCGTGGTCAATTGCAACTTTTTGACATGCCGCCACAAAGACGACGATTTCAGGCATGCATTAAGTTCATCTGCAGCAGTAGATTTCGGGATGACGGGAAGCGTTTGACGAAAATCTCCTGAGAGCAATATCATAGCCCCACCAAATCGTCTTGAATCGCCTCGTAAATCCTTCATTGTTCGGTCAACTGCCTCCAAAGCTCGTTTATGTGCCATCGTGCATTCATCCCAAATGATGATTTTGCATTCTCGCATCAATTTCGCTGTCGCCGAATTCTTAGCTACTGTGCACGTTGGCATGTCAACCGCGAGAAGATTCATCGGCAGCTTCAAAGCGGAATGTGCAGTTCGACCGCCTTCCAACAATGTGGCAGCAATGCCCGAGGATGCAACAGCCAATGCAATTTGAGATCTTGACCGAATTGTTGCCAGAATCAACGAAATGACGAATGTCTTGCCAGTCCCACCGGGAGCATCGAGAAAGTAAATGCCTCCCGTTCCATCGTCAACAACCTTAATCAGCGAATCGTAAACGTTCTTCTGCTCGGTATTCAACAGCGGAACATTTGTTCGGACTATTTCGGCCAGTTCATTTCGATCATAATCTTGCTCCCGTTGCAATTCACGATTGAATGCATCGTGCATCGAACGATTTGGTGCTGGCATTCCCAATGTCGACAGCAGACTGCCGCACATGAGCACGCACATGTCTTCGATAAGAACTAAGACTTCGTTGCGCATCTCGTCGTTAATTTGAAGATCAAAATTTGAAGTTGTCGTACGAACTCTGTGCAAAATGTCGTCAGCCATTTCATTATTGTATTTGTCCCACAATGCGGTCGGGTTCGACGGATGACATGTGGCTATGATGATTGCAAACAATGTACGAATTTGATTCGGTGGCGCAGAAACAGTTGCATCGGAGAGCGTTGAGTCCCAATGTGTATCGTTTTCAAGAAAATTCAAACGTTGGCAAGCCTCCCGAAAAGTGGCGCACAGCACACCATCCACAGTACGCAGGGAATCGAAGGATGTAGGGCCTCTAATGTTCACCAAAAGCAAGCGCAGATAGAAGCATTCGTCTTGTCGTCTTGAACTGTGTACATTCGTCCAAGGGCATCAGTCGAATAGACATCAGAGAAGCCAGCAACAGCATCACCTTTCTTTCGGCGTTGAAACTTCTTCGATGCAGCGTTCCAAGTATAATAGCGTGGCACTTCCGAATAGAGTAAAGTTCTTGCAAACGGATCGCTTTCGCATGTCGAAAAAAAACTTGTCAATGTTGTCGCTGGTGGTCGTTCTGCTCTTTGCGCTGCATTTGCGCCTGTAAAGTAGATACGCTGACCGTTCTCCAAGTGTACTGCCAAATGTACGACAGTAGGGTGACGTTCATGAATTGGAAATGAAAACAGCCGCCAAATTGCCTCGTTACAACTCACGTAACGCCCAAGTTGAAATTTCTGTACCTCGTCGTTTGCATTCGGATCGGCAATGCCAAACACCGCCATGTCGCTCCCTTTGTTGACATATTTGCAAACGTATTTTATGGATTTGATGTAGTTGCAGTACTCCACATTGCAGTGGGTTGAGAACGTTTTCGACATAAGCGGACAATATGGAACGATCCAGCTGTTATCGACGACGACATCGCTTCCTTTAACTTTCATCACGATTGATCTGCCGTTGTCATCGGGAGAACGACGCCGATACAATGGATATCCATCGATTCCACTTATCGTGTCAGTCACCAACGGACGGGGAAAACGCTTCGTGCAATTTCCGTTTTCCATGCAGGGTGAGTTTGGGTTGTGGACTCCGCAAGGACCATGGACCATGTTTGTTGTCACAACGGAGTGAAGCTCTGGATCGGTTTCTGGATCTGGTATTTCGGCAGAAATGATTGAATCAATATGATCTGGTCGGATCTTGTCGAACATCCAAAGTAGAATGTGTGCATGTGGTAAACCACGCTTCTGCCATTCAACCGAGTACATCCAACAACGGAGTGCGCCAAAAATCTTCTGCTTAACGATGTAATCCATGAGTACTCTGATCTTTTGTTTAAACACTCGCGCAGTGATGTCATGTCGATCGCTGGATGTTTGTCCTGCCAGCAACAGGTTTGTAATTTCGGGCCATTTGGGGTTGCAAGTGAACGTGATGAACAAATCCGGGCGTCCGTAATTCCGCACGTACGTCATCGCATCTTGAGCGTACTCATGCATGTGGCGCGGGCTTCCAACATAAGTAGCTGGGAGAATGGTCAAACGACCGATGTTGGCCGCGTCTCCTTCAGTAGCGATGGCGTCACGCAAGTGAATGTACTCGTCTGATCGTAACTTCGACTGATTGAAACGAATGAAATTGAGACGCTCCGTTTCGACTTTGACGTACATGTCCACGCAGTACTTTTGAAACAACCGGCAATATCTCAACAGATGATTATCAACATCTTGCCGAATCATCAATCGATACGCATAAAAATTCATTGAGCTGACCTTCTTATTCGTTTCTGCTCCTGAAATATTAATTCGAACTTATATGAAAAAAAAGTGATGAGTTGTAAACAAACCTGTCGTTGGATCGACCATCTTTATATTCAAGTGATAGCCATCTTCTCCACGGCAAAACATCAATGGGTATTGAAGTGCATCATATGACCGATGAGTCTCGCACACCCGCTGCAGTTGTCCATTATCCCGACGCTTGAGAACAATATCGCGTGATTCTACATTCTCGCCAACAATCACCACTGCGACTCCATTGACAGTGGGAGCATTGAATTGTCTTGCATGGCCTCCAGCGGGTCTTTTGTCTGCTTTGATAATGATTTTGTGGTCGTCAGAATGCATTGTGTCCAATGCGGTTTTGAACAATGTAACCAATTCATTATGGTCATGCAGAAGATTTTGTAATTCTCCGATGATTTCACGTTTAGTCGCAGTAAAAATTGCACAACGCTGATCTAGTTCAATAGTCATATCACCAACGAAGTAGATCTGGAGGAACTTATGATCTTCGTTTGGAGGTGGTAACAAAGCGCCCGTTCGATGATGAATTTGGCCTTGAATCTAAAAGTTTAGAAGAAAATTAGAAGAATTGGTTATTTAGATAATAATGAGACGCCATTACCTTATAACTGGGATTGTAGCCGGGTTGATCAACAACTTCGGCTCCAAACGACGTCATTTGAAAGCATCCGTTATATTTTTGCGTATTCGCCAGGAAGTGTTTCGATTGGATGGAATTTCCATAGAGAAAGGAATACAATGGCTCTGGTGGATGAGTCAATACGAGCAATTTCACCTTGCCACCAGCGCAGCATAATCCGGGGGTTTCCGATTTGAACTTCAATGCATTGCAATGCTGGCATACGACAGACAATGAACCGATATCAACGCAGCGAAGATCTTTGTAGGCGATTGCGGAATTATATTCGAAAGCAGCGCGATTCAAGTCTACAGGTATAGGAACCTGTCTCCTTTGATTATTACGGGTATTCTGAGCACGTACTGCACGACGTGTACGTCGTCCAAGGTTTGAACGTCGAATAGGAGGCATTAGTAAAGCAATAACAATACGATCAATAACAAAACAGCCAATACATTTTACATTTTACATTTACAAATCTTTTATTTACAGTTATATAATATAATACATCAAACAAGTTGTTACATAAATGATCAAACTGATTCGATTTTTAATTTTTTGTAGTTTTCAAGAGTTCCTACTTAACGTTTACCTCTTTTTGTCAGTATCTTGTTCGGATAGAACTTTTAAGACTGGTACGGTTTTCTTGATCTTTGATCTTGTGATTATGGTTTTTTTTTTGGGTTATTTTGGATATTCATTCAGGAAAACACGTTGTAAAAACCTGATTTGCAATAATGGGAATGTCGAGTTGAGTTGTGGTAACCAAGTTATTCTGTGAATATTGGTAAATTTTGGTATAACATTTTATGTTTAATTCTGAATGGTGCGTTGCTGTGGTTTATTTCGGTAATTTTTTCTGTGAGTTCACTATTTTTGATTGTGGTCGAGTAGAATGTTTGACTGGTACGGTCAATTTGGTCGCGTAAGTATTCCGTATTGGTAGCCTCGTGTAGGGTGGCCGTTCTTGTATTCCTCTTTGATCCCGTTATTAATCTTAGGCATTTATTCTGTATTATTTGGAGAGGTTTCAGGCTTGTATTTGATATGCTACACCATACTGGTGAAGCGTATGTTATGGTAGGTCTAATAATTGACTTGTATAAAAGCATTTTGTTTGTTTGTGACATTTGTTCACTTTTGAGTAGAGGCATAATCGAAGCCATGTTGCCGTATGCAATTCGTTTTCGTTGTTGGATGTGTGCTTTGAAGTTTAATCGCGAATCTAATGTTACTCCCAGATATTTGACTTTATTGCTTGATGTTATTTTATGTTCATTAACTCGTAAAGGAGAGAATATTTTTGTATATTTTCTTTTTCTTGCAAATACTATGTGCTCCGTTTTTTCAGGGTTTATTGAGATTTTCCATTTCTTGTAATATTCTTCTAGCATGTTCATGTGGATCTGGATTTGTTTGTTGGCCACTTCGGCACTAAACGAATGTGCATAGATTGCTGTATCGTCGACGTAAAGGCCCACTTTGGTTTTTTGGAATAGCGGTAGATCGTTGATGTATAGTTTAAACAATTTCGGGGCTAATATAGATCCTTGGGGAGCTCCAGCTTCTATTATTTTGGCGGACGATTTTATCTTATCGATACTGACAGCGAACAATCTGTTGTTTAAGTATGAGTTCAGTAATTTTACTATTTGTGGTGAAAAGTTATATTCGATTAGTTTGAACGTGAAGCCTTCGATCCATACTTTATCGAAGGCTTTCTGGATGTCAAGTAGTGCCATTACGGTTGTGTTGTCTTTGTTAAAGTTTGTAATAATGTCGTTAGCTATTCTTGTGATTTGTAATGTGGTATTGTGTCCTTTTTTAAATCCGAATTGGTTTGGATTGTCGATTTTCAGTTTGATTTCTTCTTTCTCTAATCTGATTTGTATAATTGTTTCGGTTAATTTTGCCAAGTTGCACAGTAGGCTGATTGGACGATAGCTGGTAGGATTTGTGGGATTCTTATTGGGTTTCGGTATAGGGATGACAGTTGCTATTTTCCAGGCGGTTGGAAAATATTGAATTTTGAAGATTGCGTTAATTATGTAACATAATTGGACTATTGCCTTCTTGGATAAATTTTTGATGACGATGTTTTCGATTTGGTCTGGGCCGGGTGCTTTTTTATTCTGCAGGTTTTTAATAATATTTTTGATTTCGGATGGTGTGGTTAGGAATTTTTCTATCTGCTTTTTGTTATGCGCGATTGGTTGATTGAGGTAGTTACGAACGATATCTGTTATTTGCTGCTGTTGGTTTGTGTTTTGATTGTTGTTTGATTCGTGTATCTGTTGAAACGTTTTGGCCAATAGTTCTGCTTTTTCTTTATTTGTAGTTATTGTTTCGTTTTTGTTGTTCGTGAGATCAGGTATCGGTTTGTATGGCTTGCGTAAATTCTTGGTTAGTTTCCAGAGGGAGTTGTCGTGTGGCTTTGCTGAGGTTAACAAATCGTTCCACTTCTTGTTTAGGTGTTGGGCTAGTTGTTGTTTTACCTCGTTGTTGAGTTGATTCATCTGTTGAGCAAAAATTGGATTTGCGCTGCGTTGCCACTTTTTACGGTAGTCATTTCTCTCTTTAATTAGCTGAGCGATATATTCCGGAATTGGATATTTGCTAGGATCAATGGTAATTTTCTTGCTGTTTTGTTCTTTGGCTTTGTTGATGTTTTCAGTTAATAGTTTAACTTCTTGATCTATTGCCGTTTCGGTAGTTATTGTTTGAGTTATTTGAATAAGCCGGTCCAGGTCTTGTCTATATTTATTCCAGTCTGTATTTTTGAACGAGGTGATTTTGCGTGCGTGAGTTCGAGTCGTTTCGGTGTTTAATATGTTTAATATGTTTAATATGTACATTACAACTACGGGACAAATCCCAAATGTTGATAATCAAAATTATACAAAACTCCCAGTATTACACATAAAAAAAAAACTCAATATAAAACAGAGAAAAAAAGAGAGTATACTTGTAAAGGTTATATATTATATACATGCTATATATATGGATAGGTATAGAATCATTGTAATGTTCTCAAGAAAACAAAACAACGATGATCAAGTTATTACTTTACTTTACTTATATCATTAACAATCATTTATCGCTCTCCTGAAATACCTGTCACCGTGGTGAAAATCGAAATCATTTTGATAAGGTGTTGATAAGGAATTCGATCGGATTGTGGTCGGAGGATAGTTGGGGTAATGAAATCGGATGAGATATGCCGGTGAGGGATTTGTTGAGAAGAATATCTATTGTGGAAGGGGTGTTGCCGTTTGGAGGGTGATGTGTCGGTGCGTCTGGGTATAGGATTTTTATGTGATTTTGGGTTGTGTAGTTGTGTAGATATATTCCATTTGCGTTGTTACTTCTACAGTTCCAACTTGAGTGTCTGCAGTTTAGGTCTCCAGCGACAAGGATTTTATTTCCGATCTTAAATAAGTTGTCCAAATCCGACCTTCGTATTGGGTGATCTGGTTTGTTGTAGGTCGCGATTATGTAGTTGTTATCCTGTAGTTTAAGTCCAATGGCTTCGATGCTAGTGTTGATGGCCATTGTTATAGGTGTATGTGGTATTCCTTTTTTTTTGATTATTATTGCCACTCCGCCGGCTCCAATATCGTTTGCTCGATCTTTTCGATAGACAACGTATCCTGGAAATTCCAAACTGTCCTTACTTTTTAATTTTGTTTCGTTTAGCAAGAAAATGTCGACTTTCTTTGAGCAAAGAAAATTTTTAACTTTGTCTATTTTACCCTTGATACCATTTGCGTTCCATGTTACTACTGTTAATTTAGAATTTGTATTTTTGCAAGTTCTGAAAAAACTGAAGTGATCCGGTTAGTTTGGCTTGTTGCGATGTAGATGCTTTTAACATTGTATTGAAATCTTTCATCGCCCGTAACAGTTCGTTTAGGTTTGTGTGTGATTTTATGTCGTCGGCTACTCTTGCAAATTCTGAGAAATTGAAGTCTTCGTTCTTGTTTTGATCATTTAGGTCGTGGTTGAATGATTGGCTAGGTTGTTGCGCTGAGTGTTGGTTTGCTGATGTTCGTGTATTGTTATGATTTGGTTCAGTCGGTGTTGGTCTTGCTTGGTTTTGCTGTCTTGGCATTTGTTGCTTTGATGGTATTGTGTATTGGGGATTTTTCCAAGGATTTGCTTCTGGTATTGGTGCAGGAATGTATTTTGGCCTAATTCCTGGGAAATCCGCTGAATTGTGGGTATAAGGTGCTGGATTTTGATGTTTTTTGATATTATTCTCTTCGATTCGTGAAAGGATGTTTACATATGTTGGGCATCCCGTGTAATTTGCCGGATGTTCGCCTTGGCAGTTTGCCATCGGTTTTTTGACATTTGATGGTTGGATGATCGCCTGCACATTTGAGACATTTCGGGTTTTTGTGACAATTTTCGGTGGCATGACACCACTCTTGACATCGGTGACATTGTATTATTCTCTTGTTATTTATATGTCTTTCCCATCTTACCCTGACGTCTAGTAAGCCTCTGACTGTTGTGGATAATATTTTTTCGGTGACTTCGTTGCTGGTTATTACTAGGAAAGCTGGGTATTTGGTACCATTCATTCGGAAACATTTTTGAACTGGGATTGTTGTTTTGTTTTCTAATTCCTCCATTATTTCTTCCGGGGTTGTGTCGTAGTTGAGACCTCTTAGTACAAACGCATGGGTCTTGGCATTCTTCGGTGTGTATGAATAAAACTCGGATTCGTTGTTGGCAAGATGGCTTTTGAATATTGCCCATTCATCGAAATCATAAATGTACACGTACACGGTTTTGTTATTGTATCGTATGTGGAAACCTTTCTTTACGAAATTATTAACCAGTAGTCGAAAATCCTTGTGACTTTCTACCTTGTCCGATATGACTATTGGTGGTGGCGTAACTTTCTTTTTCCTGGGGGGTTGTGGGTCGATAGTTTCATTCTTTTCGTTTGAGTCATTTTCTGAGACTTTGGTGTTGTTGTTCGCTTCTGTACCTTTTTCTTGCAGCACGTTAAATTTATTTGCCAATCGTATTGGCTTTGTTGTTGGCTGTATCCATGGTCTACGTACTCGTTTTGGTGATGGTTCACTGAAATCGTTATCGCTGTGTCTTTCATTGTTGGTTCGCTTGGTCAAACATTTGAACAGTTCTTTTGTCTTAGCAGGTAACGTATTTTGCTGCTCCGAGCTGGTTTTATTAGGCCATGGTATTTTAACTCATCTATTTTAACTCATTATAACTCATCTATTTCCATCGTTAAGGTTTTCCTAGTCTCCTCAAAGTTTTGTTCTGTTTCTTCCATTTGGTTGTTATCTTCCAATTTGTCACTCTCGGTGGCGTTCACTATTATCACTATCTATCACTACAGAAATGATCCTGTGTAATAGAACACTTTTCTTATATACATTTATTTTATTACAGACACATGGGTTTATCATTACCACTGGCGATAACTCTTCTAGGTACATAGATAGAGTAGCGCCATCTATCCGTGTTTGTGTTTGTGATAAAGTGTAACAAAGCATTAAAATGTTTTCCAAAATTTGGGATTAATAGATTAAAGTGATGCAATTTTTTTGACCGATGCTATATATATATGTTTGACTTTACTCCTCTCTCCCTCTCTGATGATACTATCTAAAAAAGTTATTTAACAAATTTATAGGTTTGTATTATATGTTTTGGTTTGGAGGTGTGTGGGAGGGCGCAATTCTTGCGGCAATCGTTAATGCGCCTTCCTAAAAAGCGAAAGAGCTGAAAAAAAAGCTTCGTGGGTTCGTGGAAAAGTTCCAACTATAAAAGTAGGTCCGTGGACCAAAACAGTTGGAAACCACTTAAATAGATCGATTAAGAAAAAATTACAAATACAGGGTAGCTAAAAAT
The DNA here is from genome assembly GCA_958510845.1 of Cantharis nigra. NCBI lineage: Eukaryota > Metazoa > Arthropoda > Insecta > Coleoptera > Cantharidae > Cantharis > Cantharis nigra. The sequence continues at coordinate 49,338,213 of OY294028.1, forward strand.
TTTTATGGTAATTATCATTTAGATATCATTGGGGAGGTGTGTGGGGGGGGGCAATTCTTGCGGCAATCGTTAATGCGTCTTCCTAAAAAGCGAAAGAGCTGGAAAAAAAAGCTTCGTGGGTTCGTGGAAAAGTTCTAACTATAAAAGTAGGTCCGTGGACCAAAACAGTTGGAAACCACTTAAATAGATCGATTAAGAAAGAATTAAAAATACAGGGTAGCTAAAAATTTTTGTGGTAATTATTCTGTTGAGTGAGTATGTCCTGTGAAGTATGATCTTATGTATGATCCCGGCAGACTAATAAATTTGTTTGAAATTAGGTATATGAAAACACAACAATTACTCACTTTATATTTACAACTTTATTAAATAATAATATAAATATAATATAAATAAATAAAAAATTAGTTTAGAACTTCCAACTCCTCTTTCTCCGCCCCTTCGCCTTCCTCTTCTAATAGCATTTGGAAGGCACGCAGCGACGTTGACAAATCCTCCTGCTCTTCTTTTTCCTTTTTGCATAGTGAGCCGCCATTTCCACTTCCCTTTTTCGCTTTCGAATGCGCTGCGCCGAGACTTTTTTTTTCGCAACCTTCAGATTAAGACGGCAATTGTCCTCGTTTAGTAGCTCTGCCAAACATTGTGCGGTGATATTGGCGTACTCTGATTTGACTTGCCAATCTTCATACTTGGCAAATGATATAGCCTTTGCTAAAGCATCTTGTATCACGATACACTTACAACGGTATGCCAACGCGCAGGTGATGCCTATCTCTGTCTTACAATCTCTGACGTCATCGGGAAGCAACCTCGGTACGTTTATATGTAAATGTAATGAATTTACTTAAATATTTTGTCATTATCGCGAAGTATTTGGGATATTGCACTTGTATAATAAATGTGATGAATTTATTTAAATAAAACTATACAGAATGAACTTATTTTAAACTAGAAATTTTCAATAATAATGGATTTTTACATAATATTATCTTACCTTATATTTTAGCCAAATTCTATTTCTTTATTTGAAACACTTGAAAACTAGTCTAAAAGACTTGAAACATGTTGAGTAGAAATAAATAAATAAATAGAATTTATTTAATTAATTATATTTGCCAAAAAATTGACTGCTACTGTAAAATGCAAAATTATTTGTAATTGCATAAGTTTTTGCATTAGATGGGTAGTTACCTTAATAGGTAACTAATAAAGCCCAAAACAAGGAAATAAAATATAGCGCTGATCGTACTGTTTAATTAATCAATAATTTATTTTATTCATTATACAAAATATTAAAAAAAAGATTATTGGTTTGGCTTCTTATATTTACAATTTGTGAATTTTGACATTTTCTTGTCCATTCTTTTTTTTAAATTACCGAAGCTAATTTTTTTATTTAATTCCCTCAACCTTATATAAGTCCGTGTTCTACTCAAACACAAAATAACTTTGTAAGGCAGAGGATTATCCAATTTTGCTAACGTTCGGTCAGCTAAATTTTTAAAGTTCGAACTAAACATCGCAGCAGAATTTTTGCCTAAAATAAACCATCTTAAACGATATTTGAAATCTAACGGGCGAGGATGATCATTGCTGGCCCCCATCCCCCTAATGTAAGAAAAAAAATTTTCTAAGACGTCTTGATTTAGACGATATGTTAAAATGTATTTCACTTTATATTTTGTATTTAAATAACTATATAGTTCTTCCATTGACCTATTTGATAATAAGATCCCTTTTGTAAAGAAGTTTCTTAGCGTGTCTTCAAAACGTTCAAATTCTTGATTTAATTCTTTTACATGATTTTCTAATTTTTTCTTATCTTCTCGAAGCTCTATAATTGTCTCTGCTGGTTCAAGAATTATATCATCCTTACTCCTAAAATTATAAACGCAATAAATAATATGTACTTATTACTAAGCCTTGAAAACTTACTTTTCGTCTGGTTGATTAGGAAGTGTAGGTGTGCTTTCACTCAATAAAAGTTCTTCGGTGCTCAAAAGTTTCTCGGTGTTTAAAAATTCATCAGTATTTAAATTATCGGTGGTAGAAGTTGCTGAACAATCCGTTCGACTTCGTTTAAGTTGTCGATTTGATCTCTCCGTATTGGTAACCATTTTTCTTTTTCCATAAAGATTTAGAGTGGGTATGGCATCAGGCTTTAGGTTTCTAATACTTTTCGATGAACTTGGCATCAGCCGTTCCCTTATAGACATATTCTCAAAACAATCACTTTCAAAATGTATCAAACATATACGTGCTATGAATATTTTAAAATATTTTATCCAATTAAGATTGGATTAAAGATAATTAAAGATTAAGAAATCAGAAATTTAAAGCCTAGCGAATTATGCCGTCACAAAATAAATACTAACCATTTTTTAAATTTATTTTGTTTTGTCGTTGTATAGAAATCACCCAACGTTGTGACAGTTGTGGATCCTTTGGAAATCCGTAGTACTTTATGTCGTTTCCCTTTGTCACTCCATTATAATTGTTACAGCCAAAAACAGCACAACCCGGCATTATTCCTCGTTTAGTGTTTATATTATTTATTTCACTTCTTGGTTCACTGTCTGCTTCAATAACTAAATTACTTATTCTATGAACCAATTTTGAGGTATACCCACATGAATAGTAGTACCACACCAAAAATATAACATTTTTTAATTTAAAAAGTATACAAGGCATAATTAAATCACCAATCATAACAAATTAATACAATTCTATACGTCAAATTTAAAATCTGCTTCCCGATGACGTCACTGTGCGCAAACCAAACGAGTTTTGGTTACAAAGTCGGCATACCGTTGTAAGTGTATCGTGTCTTGTATGACCTTTTGAAATTGTGACATAACTCTTATTTTATCTTCTAATTCGTTAAATAAAAAACTTACGGAATGGCCGCAGTCTAATTGGATAACCTCACTTTTTACAACGCAAAGTTATTCTTTGAGGCGATCAATGAACTTTTACAAAAAACTTTTTTATATACATTCTTACAGACACATGGGTTTATCTTTACCCCTGGCGATAACTCTGCTAGGTACATAGATAGAGTAGCGCCATCTATCCGTTATTAAATAAATTAGGTAGTGTTCACATCTACCTACCTTAATACATGTTCCCTAAGTTAATACCTGGTACCTAATACCTACCTACCTAATTTAACCCTAAGATAATCCCTTTGTTCTCGGTAATGTTAAATTTTTTTTCCGCGAATTTCGAACTTTTTTTTCTTAAAAACCTTGTCAGCGATATAGACAATAACTCTTCAAAAAATCAGCCAAATCGGCCGAGCCGTTCTCAATTGATGAGGTAACGAAGATTTGCCCTCCATTTTTATATATATAGATTGAGTGAATTTTGAATTTTAAATTATCTAGCTAAGGATTTAGTTTCTATGGTTGGTACGTTGTATGATACTAGTATCATGGTACGTTGTTACTACCATGGTTGGTGGTTGGTTACAGTTTTAATTAAAATTATCTATTCTGTGATATAATTGTTCATCGTAGGTGGTCCAAAGTGTTCCTTAGTTTGTTTTCAAGAAGTTTCGTTATAATAAAAAATTATAATTGACATTTATTTTCGACAGTTACAACAAAAATAACGGTAAGTACATAATATTTTGGATTATTAGTTTTGTTTAAATTTATTTTACATCAAATCCACTTTTATTAAAAAATGTTTTATTATTAAAACAATAATAATAAAATCTTATTTGTATTTATTTTCTAATTTTATGGCTACAATAAATTTTGAAGAAAGTCGATTGCATAATTCCGCAATCTTTCTACACTAATATCATAAACTACTATTTTTATTATTACAAACATAACCTAGAATTTTGAAATCACGTTAAAACCAAAATAGTAAGAATTTCATAAGCCTAGTTTTATAAATCTGTAGACCAGAGTAGAATTGACTAGAAATGGTAATTGTTTTTATTATTTTGAGCATATAGTACAAAAGTATGTATAATGACAATTACCTAAATTAAAAAGCAATCATTACTATAGGTATACATAATGGTACGAAGTAAATACTACCTATCGAAGCAACTGAAAAGGAATAGAAGAGCACGAGCTGTAAAAGCATATTATAAAAATAAAAATTCAGCACGACAACATGTAACGGCAATCCTTGATGAAATATTAGAGAAGATTGATTACGATAATCCTAACAATAGTTCATCGATTCCCCAAGAAGATCTGAACGATGATAATTTAGGAGATTATAATTTTGTTTTTGGTTCTCAAGAGGAGTACGACAGGTAAGTTTTATTTTATTATTGTTATGTTACTGCAATATAATTTTATTAGTGTACAAAGTCATCAATTGGAGGTAGAACCAGATAGTGAACCACCAACTCCCTTCAGTGGATATCGCATTGTAAATATTCTATATTTCTTGCAACAATTAACATCGTTGCAATACGATCATTCAAAAAAGTGCACTACTGGAAAACTATTACCACACAAAGAAATTGGAAATGGTCTTAGTTCTTCAATTATTTTTAAATGCAATTTATGTTCTAAAGAAGTTATTCGGCACACGGAGGATCCCAACAAAAAAATTTGAACACATTTTCACAAAGTTTAAGAGAATTTTAATTACATAATGAATACTGTACTAACCTTTTTTATTTTTTGAATTGGTTTTTTGAATTTTCTTTTAAATGTTTTACAGATTCAAGGGCAATTACATATTTCAAAGAAAGAATTATGTTATTTTATCGTGTATGTGGGAGATGCAACAGATTTGCATGTTGAAGAGATAGAAGTGGACCATGATTTTTGGTATCGTAATATGCTCGATAAGCTGGTGAAATTTTATACGGACTGCATTGCACCAGAACTGATTCTGAACAGACGCATAAGGGGCTTAAAATGTCGAGATCCTCCACCCATTACTGATGATTAAGAATTGTTTTTGTATTATTATAATAAATAATAATTTCTACTTTTTTCTTTTATTTATATTTCATCATAATACAAAACTCAATTGACTTCTTGGGAATCTCTACAATAAGATTTTACGACCATATAACTTGTATAATATTTTTAAAGCACGCACAGTTATTTTTCTTTTTCTCAGCACTAATTTATTCCAGTACGCGTAATATGTAATAAATCGAAATTCTAGTATCTACATAATTAAAAAATATTAAAATTTATTTGAAAAACAGCGCACTCTTTAAGAAAATAGCGGAACTATTTTATCTTATTTTTTAATACGCACTTATGCAACCTATTTGACGCATACCAATTTTAATAAAATTTTGCCAACCATTTTGCAAAGTTTTTATTACGCGGTTACCGCCGTAATTACAAAGAATTTTAAAAAATGAAGTTAAAGTAAATCGAAGAAAATTTTTGTCTGATTCTGATGAATCCAAATATTACATAAGTAAAGCAAGTTAAAAAGGTAAAATTTAAAATATTACTCATGCTTTAAAACGCTACTTTTTGTGTGCCCTAAAAATAATATTTCTAAATTGAATTCTTTAACTAAAATCGGTTCATTATAAAGCTGTATCCTTATACTTTATATTTCTGCTTTATTTACCCTCAAATTCTACATAGTTTTTCTATGAGACTCGAAATGCTAGAGTAACTTTTCTGCCATCTATTTAACATAGCGTTTTCACGTCCTTAATACGTCCGAAGTCGGCAGCTTTTTAAAACAACATACATATTTGCTTTACCTTTGAACAAGACTACATTAAAATCAGATATATTATTATTAATTAAACTGGTTAAAAAATTGAACATAATATACTAGGTATTTAAATTTAAAAAATTATTTTCATCCATCCCTTATAATAAATACCTATAAAGTTACTCACAAAAGAACTGGGACACTCCAATTCTTATGGTAGCAATGTAAATTGAACATTTTGAAGCCGCTTTTTTTCATATAAAAATCGATTTTACAGCAAAACTATTTCGACATTTTTTGTTGCAAATTTCATTGCCTTCCATTTTGTTTATATGAATTTTTTTATTTTGTCGCGCCGTTGACTGACAGCGACTTAAACAAGACTGTAAAACACAAAAAATATTGTCATCTATATATCTCGGAAACGGTGCAATAAAATAGAAAAATGTATAGGAACAAAATTGTAGAGAATAAAATTTACAAGAAAAAATGCTTATTAATATTTTAATGTTTTCGCACCGTTTCCGAGATATACAGTGGCTCTCATAATTATTCATACATTCCTATGCTAGCAATGTAAATTATGCGTTTTGAAGAGGTGATTTGTAATACAAAAATTCTTTTTACAGCAATACTTATTGGAACTTTTTTGTTGCAAATTTCATTTCCTTCCTCTTTGGTTTCTATTTTGTGGTACCATTTCAGAGTTACAGTGATTTAAGCAAAACTCAATAAAATGCAAAAAAGATTTTCATCTGTATCTCAAAATCGGTACAACGAAATAGAAAAATGTATAAGTAATTTTTGTTGCAAATTTTATTCCCTACATTTTTGTTTATATACATTTTTCAATTTTGTCACACCGTTTCTGAGATACAGATGATAATATTTTTTGTCTTTTACAGAGTCTTGTTTAAGTCGCTGTCAGTCAAAAACGGGGCGACAAAATAGAAAAATGTATAGATGTAAAATTGAAGACAATGAAATTCTTAACAAAAAAGGTCTACAAAGTTTTGCTGTAAAAGCAATGTTTGTGTGTCAAAAAAAGGCTTCAAAATGTACTATTTACATTGTTAAGATAGGGGTGAACGAATACTTTTTTTGACCACCGTAATGTGCTTCTCTTTTATGCGTTTAATATTATTTTGATAATTTATAAATAATTTTTAAAGTTGCTATAATTATCTCTGTTTTACTTTTTTCTAAATCTTCCAAAACGTAGGATATACAGTACAAGCTCGATTCTATGAACACAAAAATCCAAAGGTATGTTCAACCAACTTAACGCAAGTTATCACACAAACATCGGTGTAGAAAAACTAGTCCAGTCAATTTAGATCAATTTTCGGAAAATAAAAACATTAATCGGTAAAGATCTGAATTTTGGTATACATATTTATTACGGCATTCTGTTAAACATACTAAAAGTCCCCGTTGAAATCTGTTGCGCTCAAGCCGCCATCTTGGAAATAAGGTATACTACTTCAGTTTTTTGGCTATTTCTCGGCAACTTGTGCTGTTACAAAAAAAAAGTTTAAGTAAAATTTGTAGTTTATTGAATATCCTTCAAAATAGTTTTTATGTATTTTTTTTTATCTCTAATACTTTAATACTCTACTCTAATACGTTGCTATAAAAGGTGTTTTTGCAGCTTTGTCGTTTCAATGCAGTCAATTTATTTTTTCAAGGTGGTAAATCGTTTACCTTTAACACTGACTATTTCTCCAGTATAAAGAGGTATAAGAAAGATATGCGTTGCATAAAGTTTTGTCACTAGTAAGCATGAACATCGTGCATAATGCATATCCCTTTTGAAGTGTCTAAACCTAAAGTGTTGGAGATACAAAAAAATGTTTAGTAACTTTTTTGGAGAAAATTTAATAAACTACAATTTTTACCTGAACTTTTTTTTTCTATCAGCACAAATTGCCAAGATATAGACAAAAAACTAAAAAAGTTTACCGTTTTTCCAAGATATCAGCTCGAGCGCAACACATTTCGACCGGGACTTTTAGTATGTTTAACAGGAAGCCGTAATAAACATGTGTACCAAAATTCAGATCTTTACCGATTAATGTTTTATTTTTAACTAATTTTACTGGACTAAGTATCAAGTGTTCACGTTATCGAGCTTCTACTGTACTTCAATAGATAATAACAAATCAATGGTAATGGTTAAAGGTCTTCAATGATTTCAAATTATTTTGTAAATTGAATTTATTAATTTTCAAATAGTTGGTTGCTATAATTATTATGGCCAATACTGTATAATATTCTTTATGCTGACGTGATTAAATTTACACACCTATAAAATGACCAAATCTTTTTCCAAAATTATTTTAAAGCTTTCGTTAAATGCTTTGTATGAATTGGCACACCGACCATGTGCATTGTAAATTAACTATAGCATATCAAAATAGAGATAATGCTTGTGTTTGCGAATTGTAAAAATTTTTACTGGAGTAAAAGAATTTAATTGTACGAAGGTTACTATAATAGATTGGCGCCATAAAGCCTAACGTAAATAAGAGTTGATTATTCACCTACCGGATACATTACTTGTTAATTTTCATTCTCGGCAAAATGCACAATCAGAGTATCATATTATATTACTGTCATGACTAGACTATGCTAATACATTTTAAAATGTCATTCCCCGAATATTTTAGATGTGACATCTATGAAGTATCTCCATTATCCACCACAGTTCAGCACGACAAGCACGCTCGCGGTGGCCGTCTCCTGTACTAAATATTCTGGTCAGACCACAAACAGGTTGCGCAAATTTCCATAAGCGTTAGCTATCTGTAAAGTATTAATCTGTGATAATATGTTCTGTGTTCACACTTAAAGCGTTCTTTTTAACGGGTAGTGCAGGGTAGTGACGTCACACTTCAAACATGTGAAATTTTGTTTTGCTTTATACGTATACTACATAAAGATTACACCTACGACATTACGTGAATGAAATAGTAGCGCGCCATATTCAGCCAATTTTGAAAAAATCGATTTTGAAAATTTTAGAACTAGGTATTATTTAACTTAGGTATTATGATACAAATCACGAGAGAAATTCAGGACAAAATTAAAACATTTAAAAACAAAAAATGGACGGACCTACTTTCGACACTAAAACCCCAAGACAATTCTATTTGGCGACTGACAAAGAATCTCAAAAAAACTTACAACCCTATTCCGGCCTTAAATTTGGACAACAATGTTATCGCTATGAAGGACGTTGAAAAAGCCGAAGCACTAGCGGAAACTTTTCAAAAAGTACATAATACCGACACCACGGACACCAAAGAACAAACAAAGATAAGAAATGACGTTAAAGCATTTTTAAACCGACAATATACCCTAACGACTGAACAATTCAGCAAAGTTATGACCAGCCCCAACGAAATTAAGACTTTGGTAAAATTTCTACCAAACCGTAAAGCACCAGGACCTGACAACATAGAAAACTTAATTTTAAAAAACCTTTCGAACAAAGCCATAGTGCAGCTAAACTACATAGTAAACGCAATTTTTAAACTACAACATTTCCCAACCGACTGGAAACTTGGTCTTGTGATACCAATACACAAGCCAAATAAAGACGCAACTCAACCGACTAGTTTCAGACCGATCAGCCTGCTAAATACACTTTCGAAACTGACAGAGAAAATTATACTCCTCCGACGAACTCAAAATTACGAACAAAAACCAATTTGGATTTACAAAAGGACATAACACGACATTACAAATCACAAGAATAACCAATGACATTTTAACTAACTTTAACAAAGACAAAGTAACAGTCATGGCACTATTCGACATAGAAAAGGCTTTCGACAAAGTTTGGATTGATGGACTAACGTATAAATTGATAAATTACAAGTTTTCGGCACACCTCATAAAATTAATAAATTCATATCTTACTTCACGTGCCATGACTGTGAAAGTTAATACCGCAACTTCGACAACAAAAAATATACCCGCAGGAGTTCCCCAAGGCTCCGTACTCGGATCGAAACTATTTAACCTTTTTATTAACGACATACCGACATTCGATAAAACAAGCATGGCCCTGTACGCAGACGACACGGCAGTAAACGCCCATTCGTACTATGCACAGGTTGCTAATAAACAAGTACAGATACACGTTGACCGACTAGAACAATTTTTTAGACATTGGAAAATTAAATTAAACTCGGAAAAAACGGAGACAATAATTTTTACACTGAAACGAACAAACATCAAAATTTTTGAACCTTTAACAGTAGACGGACATAAAATTAAAACCAAAAAGAATGTTAAATATTTAGGCATTAACATGGACACTAGACTTAATATTCGACAACACTTACAAAACAGAAAACAAATTGCATACGGACAAATGCGCAAAATGTATTCACTTATGAAAGGACAAACGATGACCGACAAAAATAAATTAATATTATATAAAACGTTACTACGACTGACTATACTGACATATGCCTCAACAGCTTGGTGTAATATTTCGAAGATGGCTATCAAACCGCTGCAAGTGTTCCAAAATAAAAACTTAAGACTAATAACCGGACTGGACCGTTACACACGAATTACGACACTTCATGAACTGACAGACTTGGAGTACTTTCAGGATCACGTAAACCGACTTGCTACTAAATTTTACGATACACAAATTTTTAAAAGCCAACTTACTAAAGACTTGACTAAAATTCGACACAACAATACACCTTTTAAAATGAAACACAAACTATCATATCAAAATTTACCATTTGTTACGGAAAAAGTCGACCTTACGACGTGAAAAAGGTCTAAACGAGAAAGAGGGGTCTCAGTTGTCTGGAAGGCCGCCAGCTCAAAGTCGGTGAGGTCGTGGATCGCTTCAAAAATCAGGGACATCCAGAAACCGAGTTCCACAAAACCTAAATCATGAAAGTCTATATCGAGAGGGCGCCACTCGAGCTGAGGGAAAAGCAAAGACTTACCTCTCTTGGAGACTTCGCTCGAGATTCGAACTCCAATCTAACGGTAGCTTCGTAATAATAAACACAAAAAATGGGGTAACACATGAATTTAATTTTATCAAAAGGCCATCATAATTTAGAAAACAAAACAAATGATTAAATCAAAATTCGCAAATTATCAAAGTCAAGTTGTTCGCAGTCAAAACCTTAAAACTACATGAGGGTGAGTTCTTAAAATTTAAGGATGATTAACATTATTAATTTCATACAACAATTAATTGATCAAAACAAAAAAAATGCTAAATACCAAATTAGTTATGCATAAGACATAATAAACATGATTAAAAAAAAATTGAAACTAAATTTTGATTACCAAAGAAATTCCTTGACCGACTCGACGAACAATTTGTCATTCAACACTTAAAACAGAAAGACGTTAACTGAATTAAATTTTTACTAAATAAATTGAATTTAACTAAATATTACGACGATAAAACGGAAACTACGTTAATTTCATAAACTAATAAATTTTGGATTTGACTAAATTTTGATATCACAAACCAAACAAAAAAAAGGTTGCACCGGTAAGTCCAAATTTACAAACTTGTTACGACCAAAATTTAAAATGACGATATGAATAAGTTGCATTGTAGAAAAGCACTTACGACATCAAGTTGCCACACCAGATCTTCAAGGTGAAGTGCTGACGCACTTGACGACAATTTGTGCTGACTGGCAAGGCGGGATAGCCAACGGAAAATTCCCGTGCGAACAACGGAATTGCTAAACCAAATTACCAAATTGGGAAGCTGACTCAAAATCGGTGATGGTGGTGTTTCCAAAATAAACCTTCACTTATGATCGGTCACCACGGACCATAATATGCAACAAACGGCACAAATAATACTTGAGCTTAATAATGTTTCTGAAGGGAGGCTCGAATCCGCACAAGGCGATAGCCATGCTGAATGCCTACTCCGGGCATTTCAGCCACAAAACACAAACTTCAAACGCAAAAATTTCTTCAGAAAGGGTCAAGTAGCGAAGGCACCACTAAATTTCCCATTACGAATGGGTGTTGTTAATACCACCCATTTGGGGTCACGGATCTTCGAAGACTGACTCAAGGCGGGATCGTGTTAACGTTAGATCTACTGACCTCTATAGAAAATGGTTATGACTAAAAGATTAACTAAGCTTGAAACTATTAATTACCAGAGGGTGCTTGAATGCGCAAATTAAATTTAAAATTACTGGAATTAAATAAATAAAACGAAGAATTTAAAACGAAGGTTACACATTATTTGCACAGACATTGACGACCGAAAATGATGACAACGAAGACGACAACGATACTTAACCTGCAACGCCACTGTGACGAAGTACATTCCAAATTCTTGTGTGTAAATATTGTAAATAGTTTTATTAGCCGTTTAGTAATAAGGTAATAAGTTTTACCCAAATGTAATTATAAATAAAGCAGCTTTTATTATTTTCCTGCAATATTTCCAAAACTAATATATTATGTATTTTAACGAAAACGACAAATAAGGTTATTTATCCATTACCTAAAATTGTCTCGGCAATAAACATTAAGTCAATGGGAGTTACGCATTAGGCAGGGTTTTCCAACATCTCGCTTTCCAATAAATTTTAAAATGTTATGATTGTATATTTTAAAATAATCTGTATTGATAATTTGTTAATAAATATTTTCCTGAATTCTGATTCTGACTAGCAAAAACTATACAAGCCAGTATGAGTTCGAAACTGAACCTAACTACATATTTTTTTATTATTTAGGAGATTTTTTTTATTCATTTGTACTCGCATTTGTATTATTTACGTGTAAAAGCAATTAAATGTATGCCAATTATCAGTAATTTAATATTGTAATAAATTAAATAAATAATATAATATATTATATCTATTTTATTTTATTTTAAAATTACTATTTTCAATAGAGCACATAAATTTTCAATCGTTTGAAATAATTATTAAATTTCTGATAATTGACATAGATTTAATTGACTTTACACGTAAATAATAAAACTAAATAAAAAAAATTACTCGTAAATAAAAAAAAAATTAGTTGGGTTCTGATTCGAACCCATACTTGCGTTATATGGTTTATCGCTACTTTATCCAGCTTCTTACAGAACTAGGCTACGAACCTTTCCTTGCTAAAGTGATCTCACACGGCTACTTAAACGTAGTATCAAAAATTTTTAAAATCGATTTATTCAAAATTGGCTGAATATGGCGCGCTACTATTTCATTCTCGTAATCTCTATGTAGTATAAGTATAAAGCAAAACAAAATTTCACACGTTTGAAGTAGCCCTTGTTAGTGCAGTAGTTCACTGCACTAGGTCTGGAGCAAGTACAAGAAGTACATAGTTTTATTCGGAATAAAACGAACAAAAGGTTTTTAGTATTTTTTCGTTTTGTTTTAGTGTCTTGATTATTCTCCCAAAAGTCCCCGCTGATAACTCATGTGCTTAACTTTTACGGGTGGTTTTAAGAGGTGAAAATTGCTGTAAAATCGATGTTTCACAAATATCTTTTAAAATATCCACTTTACTACTAAAATACCTTTATACTAAATTAAAGCTGTTCAAATTATCTATAAAAAAGTATCCCACACTGTTAAGCCTACGATAAATAGTTTCCAAGAAAAATTAAAATTAAAAATAGTATTTAAAAAAAAAATTTTTTCTTGAGACATCTAAGAAAACGTCGTTGTACTGTCTAAGTTATCACACTTTAACTGTCATTGAGTATGCTAGTACAGAAACAAACATAATCTTTATTTTTGTTTTATGTTCCAAACCACCCAGCGAGAGTTCGGCGTTGTTAGTTCGGCGCAAAAACTATTCGCACAGGAACTATTCGGTGAATGGACGATTCGGAGAATCCCGTTTCGGCGCGAAGACTATCTAATTTTCGTAATCTCATAATCTTTTTAGTTATGTATATTGCAACCAAATTTATCTGTATAAATATTATATAGCCAAAACTTTTTATTTAATAAAATTTCATTTTAACACATTAGCTCTGTTTGTTATCAAAATCCTGTGCACCGAGTACGGTGTAACTAGTGTAACCAGTGCTACTCAGAATTCGCTAATGCGCCGGTGCAGCCAACAATCTGTAACTGTTAACAAACGCCCTTAGTCTTTAGTACGCTTAGTTCAGGATTAATAATTATGATTAATCGATAAAAAGTAGAAAAAACAGTTGATTTTCAAAAAGATTATTATTTAAAGAATTGTAAATATGGGAGTAGCCAACATATAAATAGTAGGATATTGCTAATTTCAAGTTTTCCCACCTATAAGTTTGTAATATTGCATTTCAATTTTAATTGAAATGATGGTTGGGTTGCCTAGAGAGTATTATATTTCGAAATGTCCGGTATATAATTGTTGGAATAATTTAAGTTTGTGGCGACACCTAGAAGGGGGATACGGCAGGTCGCGGTTAAGATTTACGGATGGTTATGATCAGTGATTTTCTATATTATAGATACCAAAAGCCGTATACCTGCCTTAAGGGCGTGTTCCCAGCGACGAAGAATTGACTCGATATATGTGTCTCTTTTTATTTACTGCAAAGTGCTGGCACCTAGCTTACGATAGAAAAATATTACATTATTGCTATTATGATAACTTAGGTAAGTTAACTTACCGATGCGCTTATCTTCAGAATTTCCACAAATGAATTATCTTAGGGTCGTATTCTCTAACTTTTAAGGGATCTTAACGAAGAGGATCTCTTAACTTAATGACAAAACCTATTCTGTAATAATAAAAAATCCTTTAGTTAGATACCGCTCTTCAAGATTGATCTTTACCTGGCAGAGTGGTGTGGGATCCCTTCAGGTAGAAGGATTTGCCCATTCTGTAACTCGAAGGGATCCGTAATTAGCGTCAATCTCTTAACTAAGAGATGGTCAGTAGGTGTCATTAAGAAAATTGAAGGGTTATTTGTATTAGTGAATGAGAACTGGAAACGTGAAAAGTGAATTTATTTTCAAAATAAATATTCAATTAAATAATATTCTTGATGAATTATGCAAAAGGCATATTTTAAACGCATAATATACGCAAAAATTATAAAGTGTAAAAACGCTCTTATATGAAACGATTCCTTAACATGTCTTATTTCTTTAAATTGAAAATTAATAAATTGATTATAATTAATTATTTAGCAATGAATTACCACCCCACATTTGTAATCAACATTATTTATGCCTGCAGAATACCGCATAACATCAAGCAATTGCATAATCTGGAAGTAGTAATTGTTAAAATTTACGCACACACATCCGGACATCATTGCAAAATTTGTCTCAAACGAATTGTACGGACTCATAGACTATGGAAATAATGTTAGTTCAAAAAATTTTTTTTGAATTAACTACTGCGGTTGAAATTTAATAGTGATGTGATAAGATAACGACGGCTACCAGTTGCAAGAGACGCTTTTACTATAGACTCAACTCGATATGCACCTTTATATTTCATTATAAATTATAATATACAAAACTCAATCGACTTCTTGGGAATCTTTAAAATGAGATTTTATAACCATAATACCAACTTGTATAATATTTTTAAAACACGCGCAGTTTTTTTTCTTTTTTTAATTATCTCAGTAGTAATTTATTCAGGTACGCATATGTAATAATTCACAATTGCATGTTTCTTGCAACTCAATATGCTATCCGTACTTACAGTTTTTCATTGTAAGTAGATGCATATAATATTCATCTGGCGTTTGAATTACAAAGCAACCTAGATTAGTTCCCCTCTGTCAAGCTCCTCCCCATAAATCACGTGCAAACTGCATGAATTTGTTATTCTCAGGTGCATGTGTTATAAATGAAGTATTTAGTATCTACATTATATTAATTTGTATTTAATAAAAAATATTAAAATTTATTTAAAAACCAGCGCCCTCTCTTGAAAAATGGCGGGACTAATTTACAACATTTTCCTATTTGCACTTATGCAACCTATGTGACGCATATGAGTTTTAATGAAATTTTAATAATAATTTTACAAATTTTGTACTTCTCCATTTCCGCCGTAATTACAAAAAAATTTTTAAAAATGAAGTAAAGTAAATTGAAGTAAATTGTCGTTTGAACATGTTGACGCTAAATGTTATATAAATTAACCTAGTTAAAAAGGTATAATTTGAAATATCAATTATGTTTTAAAATACTACTTTTTGTGTGCCCTAAAAATAATATTTCTAAATTACATTCTTTAATTAAAATCGCTTTAACCTAAAGCTGCTACCTTATACTTTATATTTCTGCTTCATTTACTCTGAAATTCGACTTTGTTTTTCTGTTTTCATGGTAATGGTAGAGCTAGTTTTCTGCCATTCATTTAACATAGCGTTTTCACGCCCTTAAAGAGCAGTGTTCTTAGGACTACGCGCCATATGTTTATCTACCCATCTCTTTCTACTACTTTAGTTGCAGCCTCGATTTGCTCGTATTAGTATGCAACAACTGTGGAATTACGTTTTTGTTAGCTGTCATTATAAGTTTTTGAAGGTTAACTGTACATGGGCGGTGGTAATATAACAATTTTTTCGTCGTTAGACGATTCAAATGTCAAACATTAGATGCGCCATGTTTATTCGTGTACCTACTATAGCGTTCTTTTTATCCTTCGCTGTACTCTTGCACTACCCTGCACCACCGCTGCACTCGCCAACTAGTGCAGTGCAGGTGCAGCACTAGTTCAGTTAAAAAGAACAAACCTATATTTATGTCAAATTATTAAGGTTATGAATTATCATTAGACAAGGGATTATCTGAGTAGATGGCGTAACTATACATATTCTAAATTTAATTGCAAACAGCATTTTTATTGGATTTATTACATTTATTATTAACATTCTCCTCTTTCAACCACATACAAAAATTGCATTAATACTCGAAAAAGCTTGTAATTGACTCTTTGTGCAGCAAAATTTTCAGCGTTATGTTCATATTTTCAACTAGAGTTCGTGCCAAATAGAAATAGAACCGTAAATCATCATAGGCCACACCTCTAAAATATCTCCAACCACTTAAAGATGATGATTGACGATTCTATTTCTATTTGGCACGCACCCTAGTCCAGTCAATGGGGAACTTTGCCTTGCAATAAATCATAAAGTTTTGAAACTTGGCAAAAAGTTTCGTCTGAGGTCCCTGTTTAACCAAAAGAAAGTCGCCATATTAGCCTAAATCTAATATTTAACCGACAAAATCCATCTGCCTGTCGTGAAATGATATGCTGCGTCTGATTATGACTACAGTGTAGCGGATTATCGTCAAAAGCGTTCACTAACCAAATTACAACGTACAACTAGACGAATTATATATCAAAATGTTCGTATTGACCTAATGGACCAAAATTCGAAGTTTGGGAGATCGGCAATTGTGAGACGAAAGTTGTAAGCCAAAAACTAAAAAAAAAATTTTTCGTTAAACAGGGACCTCAGACGAAACTTTTTGCCAAGTTTCAAAACTTTATGATTTATTGCAAGCAAACATCATTTTTGGATCCGTATTGACTGGACTAAACGATCTGTTACTAATGTCAATGTGGGGATAAGTTGGGTTAGGTAGATCAGCTAGTAATTGAATCAAGTAAAGATCTTAACAAATTTTAATTCTCATTTAGATTATTATATAAGAGAATATGCAATTTGGTAAATTATATTTTCAATAAAAATGATTTTTAATATCGATTTTGCAATGTAATAGTTTATTTGTAAATTTGAATATTGGACTACATTTGGACTCAGCCAAACCCTACCGAACCACCTTAATTATTCACTCTGATGCCAAAATATAATTAAAAAAAAAAACAGTCGAATTTCACAAACTCAATTTTACTAGGCACACTGGGGCGCAGGTGATCCCAGTCGTTTTTCAACGGCTGTTGCAGATAGATTAACTGCCTAAGTGTTATGCCACTGGCTTGAAAGGGTAATGGTACTTCTGAACTACTAACTACTTAAAATTAACGAAAAGTGGGCTTGGGGTATTCTACACCCCAGTGTGGCAAGTAAGGGTTAAGTTATTCAGTTATTTTTAGTTCTGAAAAGTGTTTTGTGCATTTTTTGGGTTTTCTAAAATATTGCTATGGATTTCTTTTTGTACCTTTTGAAGACTTTTTGACACATAGAAATCGCTTTAACAGCAATACTTATTTTACATTTTTTCTTGGAAATTTCATTTCGCCTCATTTTTGTTTATAAGTATACATTTTTATGTTTTGTTGCATCGCTTTCGAGTTACAGTGAGTTTAAAGACTTTGAATTCAAAAAATATAGTCATGTGTATCTCAGAAACGGTACAATTAAATAAAAAATTGGATGTGGTCATGCCCATAACTTTATCATACTTCTATTCCGGTGTGCATCAACACGTTGTGGATTTAAGTATTGGTTCTATATTTACATAAGTCTGGCCAATTGACAGTGGTCAAGGTCAATAATTAATTAAAAAAAAAATAATCATACTTCTAAAAGATAAAAAAATTTATTTAAAAAATAAAAAATTTTTTTTTTTAAATTTGTAAAACCAATATTAAAAAAATAGCATATTTACACGATTATTGATTAATATTACTTTCCCATTTACGTGGTAAAAGAAAGTCTAACGTGTTAGGTATTAAGAGTATAAGTCAAAATGAGGTACTTTTCAGGAGAGCACCCAAAAGATTTAAAAAGCTCATATATCCACTTTTAAATGTATTTTCTCTTAAGTGCTAAATATTTCTAGCTTAAAACATGCAATTCTTGTATTATAATATAATGATAACAATTAAAATTATTTGGTTAATAAAATACTTGAATTGTACTGTTAAATCATAACCTGTTAGTGACTTATACTCTTAATACCTAATACGTTAGAAGTATTGTAATCAAGTAAAAAAAATTTTTGAACTAGCAATTTTAGAACATTTTTGCATGAATTTTGTTGATTCTAAATGATGGGCCAACCTAGACAGCAATGGGCCAACCTTGACAACTTTTTTATTTTTTAATTCCCCTATAAGTTTTCTATTTTTACCCAATCAATTTGCAATTGCCTCGAAGTTGTTCTTATTCAGACCTTTCTGACCATGTACTTAGATTAACAAAATTCATTCCTAAACGGAAGTTATCGGTAAAAGTTAAAAAGGTGGCCAACCCTGACGACATTCCCCTACTAAATTCGAAATTTTGTTAAAAAATTCCTATTACTTTTTGATGCAGAGCGCATACAAAATTTGACACATACACACACACACATTTTTTGGAAATGATGATTTTCCGCTTCTGGGATCCCAAAATGCCTAAATTCATCAAAATTTCAATTTTTTTTCCACACGAATACTTTTTCATACTTAAGTAGTACCACAAAGTAAAAATGAATAGGAATATTTTTTTATAAATTTCATTTTCTACATTTTTGTTCATATACATTTTTACTTTCCCCATACGTATACGTATGTACTATAAGGGAAAGTATTGTAATCCACTCAAAAATCAAAATTTTGGTATTAAAATGTTTTTGATGAATTTTAGTTGGATGTTTGTCTGTATGTATGTCTGTGTGTGGTTACGACAACATGAAAAGAAATAGTATCAATTGCCCAGGTTAAACCACGCAACCAAATGTCAAAAAAATTGGCCTAACTGTACATCATAGTTAAACTTAGAGGCCAGCTGAAAATGGTTAAAATTCGTTGAAAATTGCAGAAATGATAAAGAAAATAAAAAAAGTTCAAGTGTCAATTACTTTTGGACCACCATTTGTTATACCCAATAGTTATTAATAATTATATAAGGGGATTAGAAAGCCTCTAATCCACGAGGAAAAATGGGCACTCAAGGCGCAGCCGAGAGTCACATTATTTCGAGAGAATTAGAGACTTGTTAATTCCCGAATGTAATTCAACATTTTATCTACGACCATGGCCAAATCCACAAGTAAATATTCTGATTTTGAGAAACGTCAATTTGACAAATTTATTTTGAACAAAAATATCAAGCAATATGATATTATGAATTATTCTAACCCAATAGTGTATTAAAAGGCCTCTAATCCAAGGAAAACGAACGTATTAAACCTTCATAATATAGTGGTCGTGGCTCGTGGATAATAAGATAACTATTTATCGTACCGTGTCGCATCTCTTTCTAAAGCACGTAAATCGAGTTAAATGCTGGTTCACACTAGGCAATTTCTCATGTGACTTCATCGTATGAAAAATCATATCTAAAATCATAAGCAATGCGCATTGCTTTTTTTTGTTTTTATGTTACAAAATATCAAAAATTGTATAGTGTAAACGTAAAAATATTTCTAATATGACAAGTTGTACGATAAATGGCCGGGATTATAAAGGATAGTTAAATATTTACTTGCTAGAATAAAATTTGCTCCGCAGATTTGAGTATTATAAAAGACTAATAAATTTATATTTATTAATTAATTTAACCTCTCGATTTACTCACGAGAATAAAATTTACTCCGTAGATTTGTGTATTATAAAAGACGGATAAATTTACTAGCTAGGTTAAATCTATGGATAAATTAAACTCCCAATTTCTAGGGATAAATATTTACTTGTCAAGTAAATATTGCAAAATAGACCAATTATAGTTATTTTTGCGCTATTATAGTTGAATAGTGGTATTAATTTAACCTATAAATTAAGTGTAGTTGCAAATTTATCCACTATTTCGTCAATCTCTTCTTTTTTTATTATTAATGCTTATATGATTTTGACACTATTTGTCAAATTGACATGAGTTTAGTTCTAATAAACCGTTAAATAAATTAAATCGCAAGGTAACTAACTTTAGTATACTTTTGGGTTTATAGTCCCCAAAATTTACTAGGTAGATTTTACTCATCAAGTAAATTTACTTCGAGAGTAACTAACTAACGATTTAACTGTCCTTTATAATCCCGGCCAAAAGTCACATGAGAAATCGCATAGTGTAAACCAGCTTTTAGACGAAATGCGAGTCGCGTCGCAACTCGATTCTAAAAATTTTCAGAAATTAATTAAAGTTAGACGTTTATGAAATTTTGACATGTTTTATGTTTTCGGGTTTTACCCGGGTTTTACTCAACATTTTTGAGTGCCGCAGATACGACCTGTCGCTTCTTTGAGGTCTTCCGCGTCGAATGGTACACGGCAAGAGGGTGAAGGACGAAAATGTACCCTCTAATTATGTGTGCAAAGAAGTAAATCTGCAGTTTTAATTTAACGGGTTTTCAAATTTTTCAACTTTTGATGCGAACTGTAGCTTTCTCGCGGTCTTTCTCGTCGAATGGTACCCGGGAAGAGGAGGTTGAACCAAAATTAATTGGGAAAAGTTATGCAATGTTTACATAGACAATTTTTCAATTTTGTCACACTATTTCTGAGATACAGATGACTATATTTTTTGAATTTAAAGTCATTTTAAACTTACTGTAACTCAAAACCGATATGTATATAAACAAAAATTAAGCAAATGAAATTTTCAAGAAAAAATGTCCAACAAGTATTGCTGTAAAAGCGATTTTTATGTGTCAAAATGTCTTCAAAAAGTATAAAAGTAAATGTATAAATATACGAGCGTTTCCAAACTTTTAGCCAGTTAATAATATAATTTTAAACTTTTACAGTAAATTGAAATATTTAAAAATTATTAATGATAATGAATGTCCCTAAAATAAATGCCTTATGTAAATGTATATGCGATAAGTAGCAACAACCTTGCGGACGCTAAAAAATCACTACGACTATGTGTATACTTTATAACTACACTATCTGTATCTGTTCAGATAGTTTCTCGTCCAAATGATAAATCATTAGCTTCATTAATTCATGAATTATTTAACAGAAATTTCAAGAATTACTGACGCAAAAATTTGTTTGTGTAGTACTAACTTGTTGCTGAATGGACATTAATTGGAGAATGCATTTAAATTGTACGAAACAATTATCTGAGTATTCAAATGCAACTGGTTAATTTAGAGCCGAGTTGATATTCATATGAAAAATCAAATTTGAAGTTAATCATTAATAATTAAAGACAGCTGCTGTTAATTACTTTTTTTTGTAAAAGTTAAATAATAATTCGGTGGTCACATGCAATATGGGAATAAGTCAACTTATATTCATTTTTTGTAGAATTAGATTCCTAATAATAGGTGTCAAGTTCTGGTATAAGGAGAAAAGTTAATGTTAATATACCGGGTGCTGAATGAGTTAGCCGAACATAGGAAATTAACATGTAAAAACTTATTTATGCAAATTCCTGCTTCCCTAATTATTTTAGAGAAAATATAAACTACGAATGATAAAGAGTATTAGATTTCATTTCATCTAGCTTTTACTTAAAAAGTCAAAAAATTCTTTGGAAATTGTTTAATTTTAGTAAGTAAGTTTCCAAATATTCAAAATAAAAATTTAATTAAATTTATTACATGGCCACTCCAATAAAAATGAAAATTTTAACAATTTCAAAAGCATTTCTGGACTTTTTAAATAAAAGCCAGGCCCGTAGCCAAGAGGGGGCACCTGCCCCCCTCCCCCGAAATGTTCGAAAGAAAAAAAATTTTTGAAAGAAAATTTGAATTTCGAAAATAAAATTGGGAAATTGATATATATTTTAAAGTGGGAAAAAATTTTTCGGAAGGGGAACCCCGAGATTTTTTTTTTACTTTTATGAGTGCCCCCCCCTGAAATTAAATCCTGGCTACGAGCCTGATAAAAGCTAGATGAAATCTAGGCGACAGTCAGGGAATTTAGACCACGAATCTTACGTTTTCCTAAATACCATTAGATAGAGAACAATTTTTTAAGTATATTTAAAAAAATTTTTTTTGCTGATTACGAATTAGTTTTAACTGGCGCTTAACTCGCTAAAAATATCCCTGAAACTGAATCCACCTCGAGTGGGAGGCCCGACCTCTCCAGGGAAGCCCGCACTCCTACTCGACATCACCAATTTCGTCCGGATTTATAGTGTATGGAAGGCTTGACTAGAATTGCAAGTGACACAAGTTGTAGCTCCAGATGGTCAAGCGTTTAGGAAATAAAAAATTTCTTGGGGAGTTAATATTGAAGATTTATACATAAGTCTTTTACGTTATAAAATATCTAAGTACTAGCTAGCACAGAGGTACGAAGTTGGACTCAAAATGCGAGGGTCCCAGGTTCGACTCACCATACTGGAAACTTCTTTTCAATTTTTACGATATAAACCGTAATAATGTATTGATTTAATTTTACAAAATGCATAGGCCATCATTATTTTAACAAGGTAGAAAAAAAAAGTATATTTAGGCTAACTTTTGGAAACATTACTGGCAATATTTTAATGTTTTTGAAAATTTGCAACCCGCAGTTTAGGCTATTTCAATTTTATATTTTTGCTATTAAAGTTTATAAACAGTTAATAAAATGATTAATAAAACTTAAAATTTTAGCACAATAAATATCTCAAAATAACAATAGTCCAGTCAACGAAAAACTATAGACGGAAATGTTGGGAACACAATTTTTGACATCGTTACTTTGTTTGGACTAGGTAGGAGGTAAACATATCAAAAGTCCCCGCCCGTAGCCCTTGAGCATGGGGGGTAGCGGGGGTTTGAAGGTCCCAATTTTCGGTTTCTTGCTTATATCTCGGAAAAACTTGATTGAATAAAACTTGTAGCAAATTTAATCAGCTTTCATTTTGTATAGAATGGTCATGTCGCTAGGACGTACAGTTTTCGAGATATAAGCAAAAATCCGAAAATGGGACATTCAAACCCCACCTTCACCCCCGGCTCAAGGGCTACCGGCGGGGACTTTTGATATGTTTATCTTCTAACTAGTCCAAACATAGTTACGAAGTCAAAAATTGTGTTCCCAACATTTCCCTCTATACCTTTTTTTGTGCATTCGTTTCCTGGACTACAAATATGGTTTAAATATATGTTTTTAATACATATGCAATGCAGTTGGTATGACAATTTTGAAAATTTTAAAGTATAATCGCAAATAAAAGTGTTTTCGGTAATAAACACTCCATAAAAATGTCATCCCTATTTATTAAAGCGGCCTTTAAAATGCTACTACAACAAATCTTACAAAATCTAAAAAAATATAAATTTAAATATATTTAATTATAAAAATATAAATAAATACAATACATTATTACGGTTCATATCGTAAAAATTGAAAAGAAGCCATAAGAAAAAAAAAGTTTCCCATATGGTGAGTCGAACCTGGGACCCTCGCATTTCGAGTCCAACTTCGTATCGCTGTGCTAGCTAGTACTTGGAAATTTTATAACGTAAATGACTTATGTATATATTAACCTTCCCCAAAAAAAATTTTATTTCCTAAACGCTTGGCCATCTGGAGCTACAATTTGTGTCACTTGCAATTCTAGTCAAGCCTTCCATACACTATAAATCCGGACGAAATTGGTGATGTCGAGTAGGAGCTCCCTCCTTGTAAGACTATATCCGAGTACACATATCGTCAAGAGAAAACCCGAGTACAATTTCTATGTACTCCCATGTTAAAACATATCGTTGGTGAAACCAGAAAACGGTGTAACTCCACTTTTATTCAAAATGCGGGTTTCAAGTTTCAACCCAATCATTACAGCAGTTCAGAAAATAAACAGTTTTTATTGCCTCCTGTAAAATTTAGTAAAATGGAGTTAAACCGTTTTCTCAAAAACTAATGGATAATCCGCAAACAAATTTTTTTATGTATCTATAAAATTGTCATCTTTCCAATGGTAGGTATATAGGAAAAAGTGAGATTTGTGGTCTAAATTAACTGACAATAACCAAAATCTAATGCTCTTATCATTCGCAGTTTATGTTTTTGCATTACTTTTGGGTCTTTAATGTTTTCTCTAAAATAATTAAAAGCAGGAATTTGCATAAATAAGCATTTACATGTTAATTTCCTATGTTCGGCTAATTCATTCAGCACCCAGCATATTAAGTTTCTACGATATTTATACATTTGTGAGGTTGTAATTACACTTTCAAAATATCAGTTCAGTGACTATAAGCTAGTAATTTTAAAATTGAAGCTAAAACAAACGTTTTTTGTCAATTGTAAAATTAGGTATTTTTTTACTTATACCCTTGTTGCATGTGACCACAGAATTAATATAAAGGATTCCCATCCATTTTTCAAAATAAATTTCATGACTTTTCAAACCTTGGTAAATTTTAGAAATTATTATATATAACCGAGTGATTTACAGACATATCTGTTCCTCGCATCCTACTCTCCATTTTGAAAAATGTAAAATTATTACATTCAATCTACAGTAGAACCTCTATTATCCGGGTCGACTGGGACCGTGCTCAGCATGGATAATTGAAAAACACAGATAATAATAATTGACGTGTTTTGTTAATATAACAAAATATACTTATTATATTATAGTAGATTTTAAACAAGGAACATATTAATTAAAAAGTTCTATTTGAAAAAATTAGATAATTTTGTTTGATTTTGACTTTTACTTAAATTAAGTAAAGTAGGTAAGCAGAAAATTTAGACGAATTGACACATTAAAGCTTCAAGTATATTTGTAGAAAACAATAAATTCAGCGAAATTTTTTATTATGTATAACACAGAAAGATACACTAATGCCCGTATTAATAGTCACGGATTAATCCGAGATTCAAGATTTACCAATGAGATCACTAGAATTTTTAAATTCAACCAATCTCATTGGTAAAATCTAGGATTATCTTGAATCTCGGATTAATCCGTGACTATTAATACGGGCATAAAACCGCCCGCATGGATAATCCGCGCACGGTAATCGATGTTTAACGCGTCAACGGATAAACCGCTTCACGGATAATGCGCACACGGATAATCAAGGTTCTACTGTATTTGAATTATTTCCTGATTATAATTAATGTTGATGAATATTCCTCGACTTTTCCAGGTATTTCAGACTAGTGAGAATTAATGTTATTATTATGAATGAATTTAATAGCGTGTTTAGATGGTGAGTTGAGTACGCACTCAGTGCACATTTGTTTACATTTTACTTATTGATCAATTGTGAATTAAGGGAATACTGAGTGCGCACTAAACCTGCCAACTAAAAATGTTAGAAATACAAGAAGGTGCACCTAAACAACGAAATAAACATAATTTACATGAGTCAATCCCAAACAAGTGTCTGCAATTAACTAAGATGTTGGTTAGTGCTCTTTTAGTAATACCATATTAAATTCGTAGGTACATTTGAATGCGAGTAAATTAACCGTTGACACTAATGCAAGTTCGTATTCCATTTTTATTCCAATGCATGCTCGAATTAATGTCAATCCAGCATTACAAAAACAATAATAATTGTAACAGTTGGTACTGCTAAGCGCTGTTTTTAAATTTCATAATACGTAAGAGCTTTATTCTGTGAACCTTAAAAGCTGACTTTTAAGAAATAGCTAGCTTTTAACAAGCAGTCAACCTTTTTTGACAACAAAATCGTTTTATATTACACTGAATCATTATTTGTTATTTATACCTTGACAACGAAATATATTAAGTATGCTATAATAACCTAGGGCGTATAAATCATAATGCCCGCTTATTATGCCCTCTCAATAGCAATTCCACCGCAAACTAGAAAATTTAGCAAAATCTAATTCAAAATTTATAAAAATTTTTAAATTTTCTCAAATTTAAATGCAGTGTAATATAAAACGTTGTATGCACCACTGGCATTACTCGATGTTTATGCTCTCGAGCAACTTAAAAACTCTCGGGCCTGGCGGCCCTCGACCTTTTAAATTGGTTGCCCTCGACATAAACATCGTCATAATGCCCTTGATACATAAATAACTATTATGGCTTTAATGAAAATCATCCGAAGAATAAATCAAATTCAAAAAGAATACAATTTACGAATTTTTAATTTTAGCTGTAAAATTTTGAAAAACTTTGTCAAATTATGTCAAAATTTAAAACATCAAAAATCAATTGGCTGTTTTCCAGAATGACTGACTTTTGAAAATACAAGCAAACTTTTTCTTAAAAACTGACTTCTAAGGTTCAGAAAATAACTTCCTCTTATTAAAAATAGTATTAATGAAGTTAAATTCAACATTTTTTTATTATTTGAAATGAATAATTATTTGCATTAGATAAAAATATAAAATTAACTAGTAGTAATTTTTTCATTCTTATTTAAGGATAACGCAAGTCTTTTTCTAGCATTAGACTCTACAACAAGTGATTTACACCTAAGTGATCCATCGGACGGAGTTGGTGTACCTTTCCTTCTTTGGGTGATATTTAAATTTTTACGTATTATTGAATTCTTAAGAGCACTCTCTGTTTTTTCTGGTAAATTAAATGCAAGTTTAGTCCATATTTCCATTTGGGCTTCTCTGGATTCTCGTAAAACATTACGTATGGCTCCGGTCTCGCCCACCATTTCTTGCAATTTTTGGATAGTTTGATACAAACACACTCCACTAACTAAGCCAAAGTCAAATAGACTACACATATGCACTACAAAATTTCTATATAAATTTTTAAGTAATAATTCTTTCCCTCTCTGTTGTACAAACATTATACATGCAAGAGGAATTTGACAATCGCCAACAAAGCCGTGCTTCATCACATGAAGATTCCACATTTTCATCAATTCCTTTTCACCTTCATTAACATCGGTAAATTCGTCAATCATCATAGTGGTTTTGGTTCTCAGCCATTCAGGATCATTTTCTCCTTCTGAATCCACATCCATTTCTTTAGGATGAATTGGTAAACAAGTGATAGTGTGATGATATAAACGATTATGGCCCGTTATAAATGGTCTTTGTCCATCGTATTCGCAGTCATCTAATTCTAAAAATTCCGATAAACTAGATTTGGGTCTTTTAGGATGGCAAACCAATATGTGCGTCACAGAAGCACGTCGAATTGGTCCGTTTCTAGAAAATGCACACATTGATGGTTGCGAAATTAAATCATGCGGAGATCCCGTATAAGAACCATCGTATAACTCGTTTATGGCAACATCTATTCGAGCCCCTTGTGGTAATGGAACATAAGTAAAAGTAAAGCGAGCATGACACAATTTTAAATGCTTCATTAATGTATACAGAGCATAACAATTTAAACTGCACCAGGGACAATGAAAATCTTCGCAAGCTTCTGTTTGTTGACGTGAGTTATTGTTATACACAAATTGATAAACTATTTGTAATTTTTCTTGGCAGTTGTTAATAATACCATTAATAATATTATCGTTGTTTATATTACAAGAGACATTTTCTTTATTGTTGCCAATTATATATGGCTTTGGTATTTCCATAAATTGTTTACACGGCTCTTGAGACCACGTCAACTTAAATCTAATAATTGGACCTTTTTCTAAAACATCAAGATTTGCATTTCCTAAATCACTAACTGATTCCCAATTTGAATATTTCTTTGGAGATGTTTTTATTGGGGCGGTTACTTCTTGTAAATACACATCATAATCACCATCGGTTAATACACAACGATTGTGTTTATCATATACAGTCAATTCGGAAACGTAAAACTTTGAGTCTTGCATATCGTAAAACTTATCTGCATTTAAAATAGATTTACGCCGTTTAGCAATCGGTTCTTCGCCATCTGTACTATTACTAGCTTGCTCGGGTAAACATGATACGTTTAACAATAAAATGTATGATTTTGCCAAAGGACCACCGGGCAAACTAAACGATTCTCTTGATATGCTAATTGATGGAACTAATGAAGTTGAATTGTCAGTAGTAGGGTTGACCACAATCTCTACTTTCCCAACGGACATTCGCATCATTGGGGAAGAACTATCTTTACGTTTTTTATGACTAATATTTAATAAAAACATTTCCACTTGCACCACCCGCAAATTGGGATCAACCAAGTTATTGAAAAAACCTAAAAACGTAATATTCATAAAAGCTGGAAGACCTGAAATGGGATTATCCCTTTGACGAGAAGTTATCTTATTTAACATATTATCTATGTTAAATCCATTTCGTAGTTTATGACTTCTAGACATTCGATCCTTCATCATATATGATAAGGTTCTGTATAAAAAGATGGGCTGTGAAAAAATAAATCATTTTAAATTGGGAAAATTGAATTTTAGACGTTTCTCTTACCGAACACATGTTTCTGGTCCTTAAGTAACGATATATTTGTGTTGGTTCTGTAATTAATTATAAGTTTATTTGAAACATTAATAAATGGTTAATAGGCAGAACTCACTTTCAAATGCTTGTAAAAATAATTCATGATCGGCTTGTATATGATCCATCCGAGGATTTTTTGTAGACTCAACATCTTTCTCGCGCTTTTTAGGTGGCATATTTACATTTAAAATTAAAAATATCAAGTCATAAACTAAATTAACGCCGATCAACGAAAAACTAAACGACACTAAACACAATAAATTTTAAGAAACACAAACCACACCAGCTAACTTTTTATATAACAACACAAGCAACCCCAGCGTTGCCATATTGGTTTAGTTGAAAATACCTAGATGTCGAGCAATTTATCCCTCGATATTTTGGCCGTGTTCGACTTGGACGCTTACACGCTTTTGGTACCAAATGGTGCCAACGCTAATAGCGCGCAAATTTTGCCGTTCGACTTGGCAAAGAGTATGTATATACTCATAAGAGTACATACTCTTTGGACTTGGACAATTGGCGCATACACGCGCTGACGCTAAATTCCAAATCGAACGAAGTTTTAGTTTTAGCACTTGTGCATACTTGTGCAGAGTAGGGGTAAATACAAAATTACATTTGAGGTTAGTTAACCTAAGTAATTTAATATTGTATTCCATAATATTTTAATTTAACAATATTCAAATTACTAGGAAGATAATGTTTTCGCTAGTAAGTACTATTACTAAAACAGAAAATACTACATAAGTGCTCTTACAACTTGCAGAAAACGAATTAAAAGTGTTGATTAAAACTAGTCAAGTAACAGAGGTAATAGTTAAGATTAAATTAATTTAAGTACCTTATTATTATTACTATAAAAAGATTATTATTTTTTTTAAATTTATTTAGGTTAATTTATTATTTCGTAACTTGCAGGTATAAAAACAATAATCATAAATTTTAAAACTCAAATGACAAATACACAATAGTAATTTAAATTTAAAAATGTAGGTTTGCTACTGTTTCGCGCTAGAAATACTTTCAAATTTTGACACCACAGCGCCACGCTTACGTTGCACTACCACAATAGTATATTACTTATTTGCCTCTGCACACTCGCCTGTCGGCTCGCGTGCAAAACTGGCAAATGCGTGAGCGAATCTTTCGGTTTCTCCACGAGTTATGTATAGCGTTTTGTTCAATCCTGCACTTATAAATCTAAAAAATTTATGAAAATACAATTTATTATAACTCGTGTCATCAATAATTAAAATTGAGATTTTGAATTTGCAATAACTCGAAAACGGCGTTAGATATCGAAAAACTGAGCTAAAAATTTACCCCCCTTTGCTCGTACTCAACCCCTTGTAGCAATTTGTCGTAGGAAGCTTTATGCAAAATTTTAGATCGATAACGCGCATTTTGCGCGCAAAATAATTTAAAAAAAAGTTAGCTTTGGTTTTAAAACATTTTAATATTATTTTGTTCAATCCTGCTATTGAAACATGTTGTTTCTTACTTGGATACGCAACTAGAAACCGTTTGTTTTACTCACTCAAATTATATCTATGGTAACGAGTGGGCGAAAGACTTTTCACCCACTAGTGAGTGAAAAATGCAGTCATTCATTAACCTGCCTACGTTCTTTATAATAATATTAAAATGTTTTAAAACCAAAGCTAACTTTTTTTTAAATTATTTTGCGCGCAAAATGCGCGCTATCGATCTAAAATTTTGCATAAAGCTTCCTACGACAAATTGCAACGGGGGGTTGAGTACGAGCAAAGGGGGGTAAATTTTTAGCTCAGTTTTTCGATATCTAACGCCGTTTTCGAGTTATTGCAAATTCAAAATCTCAAATTTAATTATTGATGACACGAATTATAATAAATTGTATTTTCATAAATTTTTTAGATTTATAAGTGCAGGATTGAACAAAACGCTATACATAACTCGTGGAGAAACCCTTTCGCTCACTTATTTGCTTCTGCACACTCGCCTATCGGCTCGCGTGCAAAACTGGCAAATGCGTGAGCGAATCTTTCGGTTTCTCCACTAGTCATGTAATATACTAATAAAGAACGTAGGCAGGTTAATGAATGACTGCATTTTTCACTCACTAGTGGGTGAAAAGTCTTTCGCCCACTCGTTACCATAGATATAATTTGAGTGAGTAAAACAAACGGTTTCTAGTTGCGTATCCAAGTAAGAAACGACATGTTTAAATAGCAGGATTGAACAAATGAAATTTACGTTGTGACTTGTGAGCGTGTAAAATTTGAAAATGCGTGAAGTCACGTCCATCATCTGTGACGTCACAGTTGCGCCTGTAAGCGCCAACATTTCCAAATCGAACGCTAAAGTGGTAGCGTTGGCGCCAATTGGTACCAAAAGCGACGTGAGCCTAACTGCAGGAAAGATGTCTCCAATCATAGAGCAGCTAAGGCGAGCACCAATGAGAGCAAAGCGCGCTATAGGGAATTCTGATTTCAAAAAACTTAACTTAGTATTAATTTAATAATAGTTTGTACATAGATAATAATTATTATTTTCGTGTAATAAAATATTAATAGTATTCAATTTCGACAATGCTATTCATTGCCAATGGTTGCAATAAATTACATAAATTTATTAAAAGTTATCAAATTGAAACGGTCTTTTTGCATTAAAAGTCTTATTCATCTTTGATCGTAATTATAGTAATAGTAATAAACAAATTTAACATTGGGATAAAGATTTTATAACTATTTGTTAATTTAAAAATATTATCGAGGTGATATGTTATATACCTATGGTAAAACAATTTATTGTCAATTTATACCAATTATATATTTTATTGTTTTCATCATCACTCTAATCTTAAATTTGGGCTTGATTTTACATCTCTTTAAGTGAATTAACCGATTTACCTACGGAACATTAAAATAACTCAGCGTGGTGAACAATTCAAAAATACAAGTATAAATTTCTGATGCTATAAATTAATTATTGTAATTTAACGAATAAAAAAGAAAGTATTTATTTCTCTTGCTTAACTCTAAGAGTTCGAGCAATTATCATTTGATTTGGGATCATATATCGATATCTTTCTACGATATTTAGGATCGAGTAGTATTTGTGCTTATTTAACAGGTTGTACTTTATATACTTATTTACATATATTTGCCAACAAATATTTTTTAAAATAAAAGCATTTTGTTAAATTAATGTATTATATTATTATAAAAAAATATACAAATAAATAAAAAAATTAGCTTTTCGAAAGAAAATATTTTTCTAGTTTCCGTTGGTTTATTCACATCAGGTTTAGTTTTGTTGCTAAAAAGATAAAAATAGAACCTTTGGCTAAACTCTATTATATTATGCCAGTACAAATTTTTTCGTTTGCTTTCATTCATGAAACAGATAATGAAATACAAGATTAATTTGCTACATGCTTTTCATTACTTTTATTTCATTAAAATCTTAAATTTTATGTTGATTTTGAGTCTTTGTTGGTTGTCCGTGGTTCAAGATTTGATTTTATTAAGTATTGCCGTACTCGTGCACCTAAAAGTTAAAACTTAAATTAACTAATAATCATTTCTTTTCATATGAAATATTTATTACCTCTAGTAATAACTGTGCTATAATAGAATTCTTTATCGTGCATATAAGCATGTGCCACGCTGACTTCACGACCACGACGTGTTTTATAAATACTACTTTCGTTTTGTTATTTTGCAGTATTATGCCCGAGATTCATGTTAAGTCAGTTTTGTGTAAACCCTGAGACTTCGATAAAGTTATCGTTATTAATTGGAACTTCTCCTTAAGTTTGACTTCGATTGCATAATTTATTATTACCATATTTTTTAACCCAACTGCATTTTTATGCTACCTCCAGGCATTCCTTATTGTACAATAAAATCTATAAGGTTAAGACATTAGATTTTATAATATCACTAAATGTAACTGTTGATAAAATACCTATAATTATATTTGAGCCTTCACCTTCACAATTTAAAATATTTATTTTTATCTTCTTGTTATCTTCTATTTCACATAATTATACACCTTCTGATTTCCACAATATAATAAGAGGTTATCTCTCTTATCTATGAGGTTATGTTAACTTAACATGAATGTAAACAAAATGTAACCAACACAAAATAAAAATACCCCAAGCTGCTTTGTTCTCACTGGTGCTTGCTTAGCTTCACGGTACGCGACTCTTATGGGGCTTAGTGTACATCGGAAAAACGGTCACTGTAAGCGATAGATGGCGTTCTTACCTGTTTTTGTTTTTTTTTTTTAGTTTTTGTCTCTTTCTTTGTTCATGATTGCTTAACCAATAACTACTTTATAAGCAACCGTCCATTTTGTTTCATGTTTTTGCAAATTTAGAATTTACCACGTGTATTTGAAACGATTTAAAATTTGTTTTCCAAAGCAATAAGCTATAAATTGCAGTTATTATTGCAAGATTGTGTATTTTGTGATATTTTATATTGGTATTGTGTGATATATTACATTGGTATATTCACGCAAAAAATAGATATTGTTATATTAACATTTTTCATGTAGTAAAATAATTGTGGTCATATGAACAACAATTGCAGTTAAATTAAACGCACACCGCATGCTGTTTATACTAAATCAGCTGTAAAATGCACTTACGCATTCTTGTTCGATGCATGTAGTTAATTTTACAATTTTGTTGTACTTTTAACTCGAGAGCGTTGTTGATTTATCGCTCAAAATAGTTGATTTTGATGTAACAATAAGATAAGTAAAAAGTACACATCAATTGTAGTACAATTTGAACCGTATAATAAGTACTCGTATGTAACACAATATTGCAACTCGGACGTTTTGCAATCTTGCAGTTTCTATAATTGAATCATGCTTTGACGAATATGCAGAATGTTTTATTCGTCCTTCATTTATGTTTGAACCTAAGGTACTAATAGTATGTGAACTGAGAAGTAGCAAATATTTTGAAATGAAGTGCAAAATAGTTATAGTGACTACGTTCAAGACATTTTAACTGAATGGGACATGACTTAATACCTAATAAATTCCTTTAAAGGTAAATATTGAATAATTTTTTAATGTAATGGTTTTATACTACATTTTTATTTTAATTTATAACAACTGCTAATTAATAAAAACATGTTTTTTTCAGCTGGATACAGATTTGCAACACAAATACAAAAATAACCAGTAAATCACTTTTTACTGAATAGTCAGAGATAAAAACTAAATTATTTCGTTTTGCAAAATCGTTTAAAGACACAAACCTATTTAGCAATTAATGAAAACCAAAGATTTTTAACGGTAAGTATTCCTTATAGATATCATATAATCTCTTGTTTTATATAATCAGTTTTGTAGGTAATATTGAAGTACTGGCGTTACTATTCTTCTTGGAACTGCAGCCGTAAAATCTAAAAACTCTGGATGTCATTGGAGGCCCTCAAAAACTGAAGTTCAAAGTGGGTTTTCGCTTCAATGGAAGTAATTTATTACCTTATTATAATTATAAAAATGTTTACATCGATTTAATTTAATAAATGTATTATAACTGCCATTTGTTGTCAAAGCCACATAATAATTCTGTGGTTGGCACTTATAAGGTCATAAGTATACAATACTTATGATCTTTTAAGTGCGCGACTACAGAATTGTAGTAGTTCTAATTAATTTATAATCCAAATCTAGCAACACCAATATTATGTAAAAATAGCAGCAAATTTGTAGTACAATTAACTTTCGAGGTCGTTAACATTACTTAACAATGTTGTGCAAGTAACAAGAGCACCAAGAGTGAATTGTACTGAATAGTAGCAATATTTACTACACAGTAAACGTAAAGATAACTACAGCTACAGTTGTTAAAACAACATCACCATTAGTACTATGTACTTAAGCACAAGTTATTAGAACAACAAAAGATTAAGTACTTCATATCACAATGTTGTTAAAATTTAACAACAATTGTAGTAAGCTGTACTGCAGACATTTTACAACAATTGACGTGTAAACTTTACTTATGTTTGGTGTTGTCACTATATTTACAATTTATTGGAGTAGATTGTACTGCAATTGTAGTTATTTTAACAAAAATATTTTTTCCGTGTTCGTATTAGTTTTGTAACACGAGTGTAATGGTGAAATGTTAAAGTTGAAACCAAGAGCAAAACAAACTGCAAAAGTGATCGACTTCTTCGACAAATTGTTCGTCAGCGTTATTAGTCATGTTGAAGTTGAAGTTCCAGACAAGAAGTTACGAACCTGCGTCACCGACAAATCTGATCATATTGAATTTGGAAGAGAGCTATTAGAATTTTTAAGACGATAGTATTATTTATTGATAAAGATGACAATGGCAGTACTAAGCGATACAGATGATACAAACAAGAATGAGGGGCTCATAAAGGAAGCACACGCCACCATCCATAAAAACTTGGATTACTACGCTAGAAGTAATTTATAAATAATTCTAATATAAATAATTAATGTATATATCTTGCAATTTTCAGGGCTTTATTAACATTACTCAAACATGAAAGTTTTTGGTTTTAAGAGCATGTTTCCTATAGGACGTTCAACCAGGATGTTTTGGAAAATTTTTCTGGAGAAGTAAGACAGAGGGAAGTAAGATTTACAAATCCAACAGTAGCTGCATTTACTCCATTTTACAAGAGTTTGTTGGTAAATAACTAAAGCAAGGGTCATTTAGAAGGCAGTAATTGTTGAAATGATGAAGGAGATATTTTGGTTTCATTGAAGAAATTTGTGCAGCAGGTAATTACTTACATGTATTATATAAATGTCTTACATGTATTAATTTACTAATTATTATTTTAGCATCTAGTTGAAGTTCAGCCAGTACTCCACAGTAATGAAGACATCAAAATTACTGAAAATTTAGAAAATCTAAAAGATTTTGAAGCAACTATATATTACCGGACATTAGAGCATTTGTTTCAAAAACAGTTTTACCAAAAGTAAGAAAATGTGAATGTTTTCTTTTCTTTCTTTTTCTTTATCGAGAACTATTATGTTAATAAATGTGTATGTGGTACTTGAGAAGGCTAATAAGCCAGAAACACGGTGTTTATCACTCATTCCTTATTTAAATATATTATAAATTGTTAACTTGTGAAAAATAATATTAAAAACTTCAATAAAGCAAGTTAATTAAACTAATAAAAATGAAATTATATTTTTAAGCTTCCAGCGATGTTTAATTAACTTGCTTTATTGAAGTTTTTAACATTATGGTTCTTTATTTATGCTAAGTTATTAATATTGACTTATAGATTATTTAAATGTAAATATTATTATTAACTTGTGAAAATTGTATGAAGAATAAACTTAAAAAGCTAAAATCAGGTTAAATAAACTCTGTTTTGTAATTAACACTTTGTAAAATGACGATCACTTATCTGAAAGCTCTGTATTTAAAACTATTTTTAATGATTTATTTAACTTAATTTTAGATTTTTAAGTTTATTCCTCATTTAGGTTATTTAATCTATAATTTGTAATTTAGGATTTAATTATTTATTATGTAATTTGTATATTTCAACTATTTGCAAAGTTTTATCTAAATTTTTAAAAACAAGTTTTTAATTTAATTTTCTAACATGTAAGTAATAATTTTACTTTTACTATAATATTTCACATGTTAAATAACTATACTATATCTTATTTATTGTTATATTAGGTTTATTTAGGTAGTAATAAAATCAATTTAATAATAAATCGGAATGTCTTATTTTAAAATTACATCAAAATTACAATGTAACTTTATAATCATAAAATTTCATTAATTCTTATAGTAATGTATATGTATAACCTTTATTAGTGCTATTTAATACATTATTTTAAAATTTAATGAAATTTTATGATTATAAAGTTAGAAATTATAAATTCTAAATGAAATAATAAATATTTTAAAATTGCCGCTGTCTCCCCCACCTCTAAAAAACGGGCGCTGTGGCGGATAGATGGCGCTGAAATACGATACTAAAGTTTGTATTGAAGTTAGCATACCGTGCTTAGCTTCATTCTGATTGCGGAGACATCATTCCTGCTATTATGTCCTCGTCCAAAAGCGTCCAAGTCGAACACAGCCTTTAATATGCAAACACAGCGGCGTATTTAGTGTAATATTTTACACTGGAAGGTTTACGAAAATTTTGGACATTTCAAGATCAACGCGTTTAAAAACAAATTTGTGCAAAAATCGTGCTCTTCACAGACCCTTTCAATCTCCCATCAACTCGCTTATTGCCCGGAAAACCACTAACAGGTGCGATATTGATCATTTTCTTTGGAAATAACACGCAATTCTTCTTCTCCCAAGGTGTATATTGTCATGTTATTTTACATTTTTGTTTATTTTATTAAAAATTTGATAATTTTGAAACAAATTGAAGCTGAAGTTAACATCACTGTAAGTGATTCAATTGTATAAGCTTTGGGTGGTTTGTTCTCTATTTTATAAAATTTCCTAATATGAACTATATTTTTAAATTTCACATATCTATAAGAACCATTTTTTTAGAATTATAACTCTTAGGTTTAGGTATTTAAATTTAATATTTTAAAACAATATTTTGCCGCTAAATGTTTAAAAGTGCAGTGATAATGGGAAGTGAAAAGGTTGGCACCAAGAAGAGAAGAGTGTGAGAGGCGATAAGAAAGATAGTGCATGAAAAATGAAAATTAAAATTTAAAATGTGCCAATAAACG
Organism: Cantharis nigra; assembly: GCA_958510845.1. Taxonomy (NCBI): domain Eukaryota; kingdom Metazoa; phylum Arthropoda; class Insecta; order Coleoptera; family Cantharidae; genus Cantharis; species Cantharis nigra. Next base: position 49,375,785 of record OY294028.1, read on the forward strand.
ACACGAAACGTCAGACAATTTAATTGTTAAAAAGACCTTAATATCAACAATTTCAAAAAAGGATAAAATAAAAGGTCAACAATATTTAAAAATTTTAAAAAGAATTGTTTTAAGGATACTGAACAAAGAGTAAAAGCATATTTTCTTCAAATTCATTTCTTTGAATATAAATGGGCTGTGAATAATTTGAGATAGTTTGGATGTTAGCAGAACAGATAAACTGGGAATTGGAAAAATTCATTGATCATCATTCCATATCACACGACCGTATCAGTCACTATTCTGGAGCCACGATTGTTTGGATTTGCTGTACTATTGAAGTTACTACCAAAAAGCAAGAAAAATCAAAACTATAGGGGATCACATTACGCTGTAAGAATACTGGTGATAGACTGCATATAGTATAAAATAACAGTGAGTACATGATTTTTATAAAGAAACTATTAATGGCAAAATTTTAAATCTAATAAACAATAGTGGGTAGATTAGCATCTAATTTGATTGAAAATTTAAAAAAAACATATAAATTGTACATAAAATTTAAATTGATTGCATTCAGTATAAATAAAGCTTAGAGGACTGAAAAATTTGTCACATTTAAATAAAGCTTTATTAATACTTAAATATTTTTGTTGTGGTTATTTAGTCAAATTGTGACATATAAAATTAGATTTGTGAAATTAAATTGTTAATATTAATTGAATCAATTTTTTAATAATATAAAATAAAATAAAAATCCAAAGAAAAACACCCGGGGTTTCAACAGATGAGAGTCTCCTCCCTGATGTTAGCTGAGGCAAGATTAAAGCATAACGGAATTGAGATTAAAAAAAAAAAAGTAATTTAATAAAAGATTTCTTAAAAAGTTGATCAATTTCATATTTTATCAAAATAACATCTCAATATATTTGCAGAACAATTTTTATTGGTGCAATACCACTTAATTGTTTTTATCCCTACATCACGTATTGTATCATATCAGCTATAACAGAAAAATAGGCTGTTGCTAGCCGCTCGTTGGAATATTTTTCTGTTTAAACGTTGTATATAGTAGATTTTTTTTTTATTTGTACCTTACATTAGGTAGTACATTAGGGGGCGTCCATTAATTACATGAGGTGATTTTGGCGATTTTTAAACCCCCACGCCCCCCTTGGTGAGATGTGGTGAGATTTGGCTCGACCCTCTCCCCCACCTCCTAATCTCACGTGAGATTTTTTTAAATGCGTATTTTTAGTATAAATACGTTAATCTGTGCTTCATTGCGTTGGATTTCTTTAAAAAAAAAATAATTTGCTTAATTATTTTTATTCAGGACTAGTTAAGACAAAAAAATTACGTAATATTTTTCGAGCCCCCCCTCGCCCCCACGTAAGATTGGGTGAGATGTTGCTCGACCCCCTCCTCCCCCTAAACGCTTCACGTAATTAATGGACGCCCCCCTTAGGAAAATCATTATATAAAGCATCAAGTATCAAATATGCTACATTTAATCTGCTAAAATTATCAATTTCAAAATTAAAGGGGGGCCCACCTACTAAAAATATTATAAATAAGAAAATGTATAGCTCTATTTAATTTCTCTCTGCGATTATCAACTATCAAATGATAGAATGGCGTCAACACAAGATTACAAATCTACCTTGAAGACACCTACCCCTGTAGCTATAAAATTAAATAAAAATGTGGTTTATTTGCTAGATGTGTTTGCGCACCGTTTTATTTTGTAAAATCAAAATACTTTTTGTCCCATTAACTTTATCAAAACCAAGTCAAATTGCGTCATAAATCTCAAGATTTTTGCATAACTTGAATAAAACTCAACTTCCATAACACAAGGAAAACTTAAAAAGACTTAAAAGATTAACAATAACCTTGACCACCTCGACTTAATTGACCGATCGGTGGAATTTTTTATATTTTTTTAAATTTGGATTAAAAAAGATTTGACCGATCGGATCGGTGGAACTTACAATCGCCCTGTTAATTATGTGCTACGGGTTCAAGTTTCTTGTATTTTTACACTGGATGTTTTATTTCAGAAATAACCGAATAAGAAAGTTTTCATTGAAGTTCACATGATATGTGTTCCGAGCATTGGCAAATTCATGGTACCTATTTTAGTTTAGTCGTATTTCGTATTGCAATCAACACCGCAAAAAAGAGGTCTTGTCTTAGGTGGAACGGAACGATGAAACAATCATTAGGTACACTTAAGTACTGAAGTTCATTAAGTGCATTTTAATTTTTCTGTAGGTAGGTACCAAATGAAGTCCAAGCTGAACTGAAGTTAAACGTTGGAATTGCTTAAAGCAAATTTAACGTTGAACTTCGTTGGTACGGATTTAGGATGTACTATATAAAGCCCACTCAAATAAGACTTTTTGAACTTTTTGTTTTTAAATTTTGAACCTCTATGGGATAACACATTTTGAACCTCTTAATAAAGCTGTTTTTTTGTAACTTCCATGAGACGTTGTGGCAAGAGCTCTAATTGCCGTTACTGGTGAGAGTTATATGCGACAGCTTATACTGTTCCTTAAAAGTCGGACATAAGAGTGGACAGGAACGTCCGAGAAAGGTTAATAGGCACTAAAACAGAACATCACACTTCCCGACGGGTAAACTATGTTACGTAGTACGAGAGATGGCAACCAAAATTTTTGCCTCATAGCGTCATAGCGTCAAAATTGCAGAAATGCAATTTTCAGACATTTTGCGCGTAGCGTCTGATCTGAGCGCATTTTCAAAAATGTCAACGAATCTGACCTAAGTGTTTTATAGCAACCCGTCTGATTTGCGGAATGTAGTTAGATAATAGCCCTGAGATACCAATAACACAGTTTTCAGACACAGAGATTGTAGCGTGTACCCAGAAGACCAATAAAAAAAAAAATGAGAAAAAAAAAATAAATTACAGGAACCCGTCTGAAAATCATTTTTATGGATAAAGTCGGGTCAATTGGTGCGGAAAAATCAATTTTCAGACAAAAAACATGTCGTCTTACATTTTTATAGCATTTAGAACGTGTCAACAAATCTGACCTAAGTGAACCATAGCAATATGTCTGAAATTCGTCGTCAATGATTGAATACATTGCCCAAATTCGGAAAAAAATGATATCAGACAAATTGAATGTAGCATGTAACTAATCAGATAACTTTTCAATTTGCAGTACTTAGATATTTTACTTCAAATACATTAACACGTATACGTAATTTAAATTCAAGATTTAATGTTAAAATAAGAGGTTAGCTGAATCTATGAACAATCGTGAATAAGGTAAAGAAATAGTGATTATACCCAAAAAATACCCAACAATTTGCGTTACCCAACAAAGTACCCAAATCAGTAGAAAATACCCACATTTTGGGGAACTATCCAACAATTGGCAACACTGGCAACAGCTGTGGTGAAGCGAGAGACAGGGACGTAACACGTAAATGGCCGTTCTTGACACAGGAGCGTAACAAGAGCCGTGGTATTTTCCGGGCGACTCCGGCACATTTCTTCGTTATAAGCGACATTCAAAATGTCTGAAAACAGTATTTTTGTATTCTGGGCATCCATACGAATGATTTAAAACAAAAATGAACCAAGCTGCTATGTGTCACTTAGGTCAGATTTGTTGATATTTTTGAAAATACACTCAGGTCAAACGCTATACGCACAAAATGTCTTGAAAACACAAATTTAAGTGATGAAATAACAAAATCTATGTGCATTTTCAATATCAGACGGGCTGTTATACGACAGTCGACCAATTTTTTTTACACAGCAGAAATGGCCCTCCGCGAAGATGCTACACTTCTGAGAGTTACTACTCACCAGTAGGCTCTAGGGTCATCTAATCTATCGATTTTACACGGTTTTAGTCGGGCTGCTATGAAGCATGGTTTTGGTTACCATCTCTCGTACTATAACGGGTTTGTGTTTAGTGGGATATTATACTTAATAATACAATACATACCATGTCACTAATTAGTCACATATGGTATGTATACATAGAATACCACTTGTTGTTAAATATAGACAAGCAGTAGTGGGATTACGTGTACATCGCTTTGAAGCGATCGCATTGAAGGGTTCGCATTGAAGCGTTCGCATTGAAGCGTTCGCATTGAAGCGTTAGCTTTGAAACGTTAGTATTGAAGCGTTCGTTTTTAAAATCGAATTATGTACAAATGGCAAAAATTGGGTAATTTCTCAATTTAGTTAAAGAACAGTTGTTGTAGGACCATGTGAGTGATACCTTGCTCATTTACAAATATTATCGCTTTGATTCGAAAAGTTTTAAAGGCGAATATACTAGAAATTCTGAATGTTCAACAGAATTATTTGTTCGGATCTTTGTCGGCAAAAGTCGGAAGAATGTTCCAATTATAATTTCAAATTAGAAAGAATCTCATTTTTGCGTTATTTTCAATAGAAATTCAAAATTCTCTTATCTGTTATTACAATTCTACCCTTATTTACATGATACTACAATATTTAATGTATTTTAAAAAGATTGTAATAAATATAAATCGAATAACCTCTAAATATATTTAATTTACGACAGCTACCCAGTGGCTGCTCGTCAAAGCACCCAAGGGAGGCTTAGCCCCTTCTGAAATTTTGAACTCTTGAGAATAGGTTTTTTGTGCATATATATAGATATATGTATGATATATAGATATAACTATTAAATTTTGTATTTACAGTAAATAAATAAATAAAATAATAAATAAAAACTTCAAAACAAAAGCAAAATTTCAAAAGTTAAAAAAATGTAACCAAATTTTGTATTTTGAGGTAAGGTGAGGTTCACTGTATTATATCATTAACTTTCTCGAATAAAACAGCCACAAGCCGCCACTAAGTTTAAAAAATTTTAAAATTGAAAACTACATATTATGCAAAAATATATTATGCATATTATATCTTGAAAAGACTAATCCGAGATTATAAATAATTATAAAAATAAAAATTTACATACTACTCGTATAGATTTGTTATTTTGTAACACGTGTTGTCACAATTTTGTCATTTAATTTATAAAATTTATTTGTAAAATATAAAATTATTTTAAAGTTTATTTATATTATCTAATAAAATATCTGCAAAATAAAATTATTAAAAGAAATAGAATATTTCTTCGCATAATTAACATAATATGTTTTTTAGAAACTCATCCTATTTCGCGCAAAGCGCATCTTCATCTTTTTAGAAACGTTGAGTTGCTTTAAAAAAATTTTAATTAAGCGAAAATGTATTTCATTTAAATATACTGTTGTGTTCTGTTAAAGAAATGGAAAGTGAGTTGCGTAATTTAGAAATAAAGAACTGACTTTGCAACCTGATGAACAATAAAGGCGGGACTTTTGTTCTGTTTTCAAAATTGTTTTCTATTTCGTGTTAAGTTTGTTCGTTAGTTTAAGTTACATTGTTTAGTTTAAGTTTGATGTTGAAGTAATTTAATTCATTGTTGTAAAAATTTTACTGTGTGTATTTTTATTTATTGTTATTTAGCGACTTACGCGAATGCAGCTGGGCAGTACACGAACAAGCATAAGCAGCGGAACATAAACAAAATTCTAATCTTGATTTTTAGAAAAAAAAGGGAAATAGCAAGAACCAATAAAAATTGAACACGGGAAGAAAAACCAAGGAGATAAAAAAAGATAAATAAGGGAAGAACGGACAGTCGCAAATTGAAAGCTAGAGAGGCAAGTCGTGTTGGGGAGTGGTAAATAGAGAGTCCGAGAGGCAAGTGGTATTATAAAGTTGAAATTTGAGAGCTATAGAAGCAAGTCGTGTGGTTGCAAACCGATAAGTTGGAGTGGAGGTGTGTTTTAGCCAAGGAGGTTTTTTTTTGGAAAGTTTATTAATTACGAAGTTTGGCAACGCGAATACCGAAGACAAGTTTCTGTAAAAAGATATTTGAAGAAAGTGTCCGAGTTACACGTGCTGTCTAGCGAATTTCGTGTAAGTCTTGCGTTTATAAAATTGTTCTTGTTTTGTTCAGGTTGCAAATAAATACGTTGTTTAGATTGTCAGTTTTTTATTGTCTTCCATGTAACCATTTTACTTTCGAGAACCAACGACCTATTTTTAGTTTGAGAGCAGAGAGAAAGAGCACTACAATACATATAAAAACATTAAAAACTTCAATATAATAAGTTAAATGAAATAATATAGCAGAAATTTTATTTGAGCTTTGCAACGGTTATCGCTTTCGTCAGAAATTTATTTATTTATAATAATATAATTTCTATTATATTATTTCAATTTAAGGGGTTGTCCTTTAATCACGTGAGGTTCAAACAGGGGGGAGGGGGTTAGAATAACATCACGATTGATCACGATGCGGGGGGAGGGGATGCTGTGACAATCACGTGTATATTTTCTTGCTACCACGTGAAATCCCGAGAGAGCAAATTTGTGCCTAAAAAGCAACATAACAACAATATTTAGCTCTCAGCTGGCTTCCGGCATTGGACCTTGTGACGCCACTCGTCGTTCCGCATCCCGCGGCCTTCTGTCTCGCCGTCTCTACTTGAAGAAATTTTTCAAAAATAAATACACGTGATGTTGGGTAGGGGGGGTAGGGGTAGCCTAAAACCTCACGACGTATCACCAAGGGGGAGGGGGGGGGGGTAAAAAAATTACATAAAAAACCTCACGTGATTAAAGGACAGCCCCTAACTTGTTATATTGAAGTTTTTAAGGTTTATGTATTTTATTTATTTCAATAATTTTATTATTTTGAATTTACATAGTAGAAAATTATTATTTATTTATTATAATATAGGTCATTATTATTTCACGGATTTGTGTTAATATATTATAATATGTTGCTTATTTTAATATCATTGCTCATCATCAACAGTCGAACATATTTTAAACAAATCCTAAAACTTTACATCCAATAGTAAGATTATCATACAAACGTTTCAATGCGGCAGTGTTTAGCTTATAGTTTCAATGCGAACGCTTCGTTGCAAAACAATCGCAAAATATGTGTATGTAATACCAAACTATTGAAATGCGAACGTAAACTACCCAGTGAACACTTTTACATACAACTTACATCAGAATGATGTCATGCTAGATCACATTTACGTAAAATGTAAGTCATAGGAGAATCATTATTTCAAACTTTCTTGCGTCAGATCTGATGTAATAAACAAGACAATAATATGACGTCTATTTGACATCATATGGACCTTGCTTACTGATGTCAATGTGACATAATAATGGTGTAATAATGACGTCAAGTTGTTTTTGTCAATGTTACGTGAATATGACCGAGTAGTTATATAATTTTTACATCAATTGAATATCATAGATTGATATGTATCACTGAACACTTTTACGTACAATTTACATCAGAATGACGTAATGCTAGATCATATTTACGTAAAATGTAAGTCATAGGAGAATCATTATTTCACACTTCCTTGTGTCAGATCTGATGTAATAAACATGACAATAATATGACGTCTATTTGACATCATCTGGGCCTTGCTTCTTGATATCAATGTGACATAATAATGGTGTAATAATGACGTAAACTTATTTACATCAATGTTACGTGAATATGACCAAGTAGTTATATAATTTTTACATCAAATGAATATCATAGATTGATATCATGGAATTGTAATTCTTGTGATGTAAATATTATATCTATTATTCTAGAAAAATTGAAAACTCAGTTTTAAAGATTCGATAAAATCTAATGCAAATCAATTGAATTAGTCTGCTACATTTGAATTCATAGTAATTGAATTTTATCTGTTTGTCTTAGTTTTTATTATAAAATTTTTTTATGTTTGCCTGATGAGATTCTGAAAATTCCTATGAATTCAAATGTAGCCGACTAATTCAATTGATTTGCAATGATTTCATCCAATTTTTAAGACAGTAAGTTTTCAGTTTTTCTAGCATGTAAAAAATAATTTGAAGTATTAAAATAATTTCACATGTTAATAACTACACCTAATAAATATTATATCAAACTATTATTCGAGTCTAAACTATCTATTCTCTGTTAATTTAAAATTTACGTCAAAAGTATGAGAACTTATTAGTATTTACTTATACTTACTTCTAGTCATTTTTCAAGTGCTGAAAAGTTACGGAAAATACTTAAATAAATATTAGCCACTTAAATGTTTTAAATAAATGGTTTAAAAATTGAACTTTATTAAATAATTAAACATAAATTATTAAAAATAATTATAAATAAAATGAACAAAATAATTAAAACATAATATTTTAAGAAAGAAAAATAAAAAGAAATTAAAAACATTGCCTGCAACGTCTTGAAAAATGTTTAATTATAATTAGAATAAAATTGAAAAATTAGAATAAAATAACTTATTTCTATTAGTTGCGGCTTCAAACATTATTTTGTGAGTTATTTTGTTTTTGCAACTGGCCGGTTGGTTGCCAGACCGTTGGCGTTGGTTACCCAGCCTAAACCAATTATCCCGGTTTATTCCAAATTCGGCGCTATTCCAATTGGGAAATTTTTTCAACATCATCTCTGAAATAATAATGAAAAAAAATGAAATAAATGAATAATAATAAATAAATTGTATAAAAGACAAATATTGCATACCTTCAACAATTGCTATTACGGTAAGTGATTTAATGCAGTATTTGGTTTTTTTTCCTTCCCAGGTGTTGGTTCAAGCGAATGAGGATGAGAAAAGCAACTCTAATACTCTCTTAGTATAATCTTTGTATAATCTTCACCATTCTTTCCAACAACTTGGTGAATAATTTTCATCTAATTAAAAAATTACATAAATCATTAATTTTTATTTGTAGTGTTAATCAAAATTGAGAAACTGCAAATATAAAAAAACATTTGCTTGTTTCATTTTTATTTAATAAATGTTAAAAAAATGTTTATCAATTATTATTTACTACTATTTATTAAAATTCTAATTTACTAGACTACTGGTCTAAAATTTATAATTCAATTGAAATAATTTAATCATTAAGATAAGCTTACAAATCCTTTATGATTCTCTTCTGATTCGGTTAGAAATTGTTGAAATTCGGTAACTGCTACTTCACTTTCTAATGGTAAATATTTCTTTATTTTATCCAAAATTTTATCTTCATCGAGACAAAAATATTAGAAAAATTGAAAAACATAATATTGTAAGAGTGGTAGGCGCAAAGAAAATTTTTAATGAGAATTGGGTCGCAAGGTTGAGAAATGCTGAGTTAGGTTGCAATTATTATTAATAACTAAATAAATTAATATCTTTAAAATAAAAATACTTACTTACAATGTAGGTACAGCAGGTCAAAAAAAATCTTTTTTTTGAATAATAAATTCACCCACTATAATTTTCACCAACTTTTGCAAGAAATTATTTGCATTTACAGAATCACACATACGCTACCAGAGTAAAAACTCTATTACTATTAGCTGAACCAGAGACATCCCTGAGACGTGCAACTCTATGCTAAAATTTTGTTCGCTAAAGACAGAGAGATATATAGTTGTCTCTCTCTAGACGACTAAGGCCCAATGAAGATGGCGCGACAATCACTGAATGCGGGAAATTTGAATAGAATATACTCCTTGATTTAATAAATATAAATTGTAGTAGATTGACCTAAAATCGATCGATTCGTTTTTTTCTTTCTTGATAACCAAAATATGAATATCAAGAAAGTTAAAAACAACATCTAATCGATTTTAGATCAATCTACTATACCATGTAGTTGAAAAATCTGATTATAATGAGAATCGCCCGCACCTGTCACATGACCGACATGCACCAATGACATTGTCAAAAACAATTGAAAAGTAGCCAATCCCATTAAAATTAAGTGAAAATTTGAAAAACGAATATTTGGCCCGGGTGATTGTCAAAAAATGACAATTACCCGCTACCCTTGGCAGCATTATTAATAATATTGTTTTTTAAATGTAAACAGTTTCTTTAATAAAATTAATTTTTACATAATTATATTCAACTCGCATAATATTATAAAAATTAATTTGAAATATTAAATGTACAATTATTATATACATTTGAATGCTTTGGTTCTTGGAGAAGTCCATTGCTTGTGAATAGTTTAGGAACATCTTTCAGTACAGCTTCCGTTCGTATGTTTTGTACAATTCTCTTGTGGTATTCTTCATCCATCTGCAAATATGGTTTAAGGGAAGTACTACTTGAATGTCCAGTAATTTTAATTAGTGATTCCTCTTGTATACCAGCTTTAGCTAAATGCGAAATAGTGGTCGATCTATGTGAATGATTTGAAATTTTGATAGTTTTGGTATCAATACCAATAGATTCCGCTGCAGCTCTAGTCCATCTTGCAATAATGTTCTTCCCTATTGGTGAATTCTTAAACCATAAATTACCTTTTTCCCAATTGGGATTAGGGGTAAGAAACAGTCTTTGGATATGTACATTTTCACCTCTTTTCGAAATCAATTTTCTTAGCAATCTGTTTTAGTATAAATTTTGTTAGCTAATTTAATATATTATTATAAAGAACTTGTAATTCTTACCTTACTGGGCACAATGATTTGTTCTCATTCACAATTAGCCATTTAGAATCTGTAAGTTTTTTTGATCCTCCTTGCGCTGTCTTTGAAACAATAGGATTGTATTCAATTCTTCCTTTAAATTCGCCTTTGTTGTCAAATTCTTCACAAAAATAACTGATCAAGCAAAATACGGCTTCCCCACCTCGCCAAGCTAATTCATGGGCCGCTATATGGTAAAATTTCTTATTTAACCCATCTGGTGTATTTTCGTCGTATAGATTAATAATTTCTTGAACTTCAGATTCGCTAAAAGCGGCAGAACTAAGTTTTCTAAATTCAGGTAATAATTGCAGTTTTTTTCTAATTGAATTTCGAGCACTTCTTGCATTAGCAAAACCAATGTCTTGAAATGGGTCAATCTTTATATTAAACCTTTTAAAATAAATTGTCTGCAGTTGTTTCGCAACCGAATTCCACATCTGTTTCACAACCGCTTCTTTATAATTTGCACCATCCTTCTTTCTCATATTAAAACCCCAATCTTTTAATATATCATTTAGATTTTCTACAGGTAACGCGGTACTGATAACATAGTTTCTTGACGCACAAAATTTGTCAAATTGAGACCATACTGACTTTTTTGAACGCACAGTATTAATTGGTGTACTATTATTTATTTCTTCATCAATATTTGCTAGCGATTCTTCACCAAACCGGGAACACATTTTAGTTTTTAATACAATGACAAAATAATAATTTGTTTATCGTCACGTCGTCCTAGTTACTATGTACATATTATTTTACTTGAGTCAAAGCTTTCTAAATTTTTAAAATACAATTTTTTCGTTTTGGCGATTCTCTTGTCAAATATCCCGCTAGACAGGCATATATTCTGACAATTTTTCCCGCTCCCTTACACGCGTGATTTTTGTACCTAAAAAACTGCCCGCAGCACTTCGTGCTTTGGGCAGTTTTTTTAGGTACAAAAATCACTTGTGTAGAGAGCGGGAAAATTGTCGAATATATGCCTGTCTCTTGGGATATTGTATATGAATAACAACTTCAAATTTTGTCTGTTTTTTATTTAATATTTGAAAATAAAACTTACAAAATAAAATAACAAAAATTTTTAAATGTTGTAGTCCTAATCTGTGTCACATTTTGCGAAGTATTATGTCAAAAAAGTTGGTTTTTTTGAAGTTTTTTAACATATTAATAAATATTTTGTTTATTTTGACATACTACATCTCAAAATGTGAAAATTGTTCCAAATTGCCACAGAATTTTAATAAAATATACAGTAAAATGGAGAGCAATATGTCTCTTGGACAAGGTAAAGTATTTTACAATAGTTTCCTTTACGTAATGAGCAAAATGTAGGTTTCATAACACACCACTACCCACTAGAAATATTGTTCCTAAATTTTATTACAAAATAGTGGTAAAATTAAAATATGACCGGAAAAATCTTATAATAACTGTATATTTTTCGTGTTAATTTTTTTTCTTTGGAAAAGCAATTGTCAAGAAGAAATGCACTTATATTTAGTATCCATATAGTGTTGAAGCACTTTCCTTGGGACTTGTCAGTTAAACAAAAACTAATGAAGTTACAACACCGTTTATTTATGTTTCATGTAATACACCACAACTCTCTTGCTTATGCGAGTATGACCAAAGAAGAACTAACCGGTATGTTTATCGTATCTATCTCTTATAACGTATTCTAATCACTTCTATGATCAAAGTAGAAAGTGATTAGAACGTAATTAGCATATCATCATTGACTATAGTAGTTATCAAGACACGCAGCCATATATGTTCTAATGCAATACTAAATTGTCGCGACAACTAGATAGCGCTAATTTTCAATGTAAATCCTCATTAACAATTATTAATCTCGCGATCCATTCCGTTAGAACGTGTGGACAGTATAGTGCGCGGAGTGCGTTCGAGTGAGAGAGACATAGAATTTACAATTCTTCCATATGGCTGCGTGTCTTGATAACTCCTATAGTCAATGATATCATGGAAAACATTGACCGGGGTTTCATAATAGTGAAAGTATTGATAAGAGATAATGATGAAGATAAGCATGAGATTTGATCTATAATAAGAGTAAGTTAATATATACATGGTTGGTCAAAATATATGGTAGGGGTATACAACACACCTCCCCCCTTTAAGATTAATCAAGTATGGAACATTAACTTGATTAATTTAGTAAATAAAATATACTTACACAATTATTTAGTAATTAATTGTGACCATAAAAAGATAAAATACATGAAACGGAACTTTAGATAAGTAATACAATATAGTAGTAAAATTTGTTTATAGAAATTAAAATTATATTAAATTATTGATGTATTTTTTTTCTGCAATTACCCTGCAACCGTAAGGTTAGTAGAATGGTTAAATGTTGTTTCATTGTCTTTTGTTGCACTATGAAATTGATTACTATTTTGAAGATCATTTAGTTTACAGTTGTTGCCGGAATCAGATAATTGGTTTTCGGTAATGTTACTATTAATTTGTAAAGACCTTTTCTTTAGTTTATTTTTTAACAACACATAGCCACTAAATAACACTAACATGCACACAACCGAACTCGTTATCAATATCGATGAAGTCCATACTGATGAATTATAGTTGTGATGTTTTGTTTTGATAATGCTTTCCTGTAGTGTTTCTTCGTATCTTCGTAGATTATCCCGAGATGAACGTAATTCGCTAAAGTTGAAACTCCGAATAATTGATGGTTCTATTTTTGTTTCTTCGTTTGATAGGTGTTGTAGCATAGTATAAGAAGTTATACAGTAGGGACACTCGGTGTCGGCGTCTTTGATGTTCGTGTTCCAGATTTTCAAGTCTGGGTTAAGTTCATTTGAGACACGTAGAGATGGCGCTGAAATATTAATTTAAAATTGAAATAAACCGCAAGAGACTTAATTATTTTAAAGGATTATTTTCACATTGTAATTACTATTATTCATTTCAAAAACAATAATTTAGCATTGAACAATCATTTAGAGTGAATATTCTTTAATTTATTTCTCTTAAATTTTGAAATATTGAAAAAAATATTGAAATAAACCTTGTAATGCATTCTCTTAACGAGAGAAAGTAATGTTAAAGTACTTTCATTATTAAATTTTAAAATTTTTTACAAAGTCACCAAAATTTATTGTCAAATCATTAAATCTAGCGACACTTTAAGTGACTTGACAACACTGTAGCAAGTTGTGAAACAGCACGAATCACTGGCGAAACTGCACGAAACAGTCGCGACATCTGCTAACTTATGTAGGTACTTAACCCAGACTTTGACATGCGCATAAAAATTTGGAACACAAAATAATTGCGAGTGTCCCTACTGTATAACTTCTTATACTATGGTTGTAGGTTGGTGCAGCAACTGTCTTCCGTAATATTTAATTGTGGAACATAATTTTTATAATTTATTGTTTTTGTTAAACTTGAGACTAGTACAGTTGATTCACTATAGCACTTGCACCCCTGTGAGATTGCGAGGATTCCGGCTCCTACCAATTTTACATCTATAGCTTCTGAATGGCGGTCTTCACATAGTATCGATGCCGTTATTTCTTCGGAGATTACATATAACCATGAGTTTGTTGTTAGTTCATGCCATATTTCCAGTTTAGCTCTCACGGTGTAGGTTATACAATTTTCTGGTAGTTTGTTAACAAATCCTATTTTTAATGATGTTTCGCAGATAGGACGTTCCTTTGTAAGCCATATCATAGGGTTTTTTTTTTTTATTTTATTTATATTTTTTATTTATTCACATAAATTCTTCTTCCGAAAGTTTTTCACAAGAAGATAATTCCTTTAATTGACCATAGTGTGATTTTGTAACGCTTAATAGAAGGTAAGGATATGGAGTTTCAATATAGGAATATGTTTTTTTGTCGTTATGGGAAGCTGGTAATGGAATGAGATTATAAAAGTTGAATATATATTTGTTAACGAGTGGTATTTTAATTATATAGACTAGGATTCCGTCACTGTAACTTGGATGGATTGTAGAGATTGAAAAGTACTTGTGAAATTTATTATAATTATTTAGTTGTATTGGCAAACTGTAGTCATCAGAAAGTTGAATTTTACTTAAAGTATCGTGAAGGTTCTTTGGAGTAATTATTGAGGGATGCATGATATTTTGTTTAGCAAACAGTATTGAAGAAGTTATCGTGTTACATATTTCATTTAATTCATTAATTATTTGAGTTAGAAGAGTGAGATGATTGGATATTTCTTGTTTAGAAGTAATAGAGTGAAAGGAGTCATTTGTTTTTTTTATGAATGTAATAATATTCTTTATGTTTTTATTTAATATCTGTTGGTTGGTTTCTAACGCGAATACTGATTTGTTATAAGCATCTATAGAGGCAGAAACCACATGAATCTGTTGCTTCATTAAAAGCTGGGTATCTAAATTTTCTTTCTGCAAACTATTAATAGCCTTAACGTAATGTTTGGCATCATCGGAACTTGGGGTACCGAAGAGCCATTTAAGTGCGTATGTTCACCATTTAGTCCATGACCCGTCAAATGCGTAATTGAATCGAATTTTAACTGTAATTCAGCTATTTGTTCTTTTATTAGTTCCAACGACTCTTGACAATAATTAGCTATTACCTTTGAATCGCGGGAACATGCTTTTATAGATTTTGTATATACTGTTTTGACTACTTGAAGTTTTTCTTTGATAAACGTGATATTATTATATGACAGTAAGGTATAATGGTTGTCGGATACTCTGGCAATTCCGAGGTTATGATAGAAAATACCTGAGTTAGGTTTGATTTCCGTGTTAGAAAATGTTGGTTGTGAAGAATAGCATGACAGAATCGACAGCAGACAGAGAATAGAGTAAAATATGTTATTCGGTTGGATCATCTTCTTCGCCTGGAATAAAAATTTTAAGAAGGTTAGGATGATAAGTAACAAATTTATTGTTTTTTAGTTTTAGTTTTACAGTGTTATTAGGGTTTAATTTTACTATTTCATAAGGACCTTTAAATTTTTCACTAAGTTTTTTCGTCAGACCCGGTTTGATTTGTTGATTTTTTATATATACGAAGTCTCCAATTTTAAGACCGTTTTCTTTAACGTTATTTTTCTTATCATAATAAATTTTTGACTTTTCTTTGTTTTTAACGAGGTGTTGGCGTGCCAATTCGTAAGCTTTATTAAATTTAAGTTTTAAATTAGAATAATAATCGTCATATGAATATCGAAATTCTGGTATAGAGGAAAGCGAGCTAGGTATATGACTTTTGTGACCAAATATTAGTTCAAATGGTGTGAAACCTGTGGAAGAGTGAATGTGATTATTGTAAGTAAACATTGCTAAACTAACGTAATCGTCCCAGTTATTTTGATTTTGATTGATATAATGCTTTAAGTATTCTTTTAGGGTAAGATGACTTCTTTCGAGTGCTCCGTTGGTTTGGGGATGGTAGGGACTACTGAAAACGTGTTTAATTCTCAAAAGACGATTTAATTCTTTAATTGTTTCAGAACAAAAGTCCGATCCTTGATCTGACAAAATGGCTTCTGGAATGCCAAAAATAGTAATAAATTCTAACAGTTGGTTGGCTACGGTTTTTGCTTCGTGGTTTTTGATGGATTTAGCAAATGAATATTTTGTCAAATCGTCTTGCATTGTAATGATAAACTTATTTTCATTTTCCGTCACCGGTAATGGCCCAACTATATCCAATGCTAATCTTTGAAATGGGCGCTCACTTGTCGTGGTTATTTGCATCGGGGCAGTCTTCGATTTACTCGTTTTATTAATTTGACATGATTGGCAAGATTTTATGAACGTTTTTATGTCTCTTTTCATGTTTGGCCACTTATAATTTTCCTTTACGCGTTTATATGTTCGTAAATAGCCAGCATGTCCCGATATAGATGATGTGTGATTTTCTTCTAATATCGTTTTTATTTCTTGCTTTGTTTGGGGTTTAAACTTAGGTTTATTTACTAACGAAATTTTAATGTTATGTCTAGAAAATAAGTATTGGATTAGTTCGTTAAACATATCCTGTTTCAAGTATGGATTTTCTTCGATTGGATTTTTTAAATGTAATTCGTAAATTTTTTCTTTCATAAGAGAATCGCGAAGTTTTTGTAAAGAATAGAATAGATCTTTATACGATAGGTTGTCAAAGTGATTTAATTTTGAAATTAGTAAAAATGTTTGTTCGCCTTTAGAATTACATAATGGAACAATATCGTATAACGATATGGCATCTGAGATAGAACTAACATCTTGGACTAAGGCAAGGTTTTCGAAATTACTATTATTCTCATCTAAATCTTTCGAAAATATTAAGGCGTTGGGAAATTTTGCAAAAAGGTCGTCTTTAATTAAAGGAATATCTGGTATTGTATTGTTTTCGTAATGATATTTTACAAACGTGTCATACGTTTCATTATTTTCTTGAATGGCAAGTACCGGATTTCTGGATAAAGCATCAACATTTGAATTAACTCGCCCAGGTTTATACTTGATCTCGTATTCATATTCCTCAAGTTTAAGTTGCCAACGCACTAATTTGCTACTAGGGTCTTTGCAATTAAACAGCCAAGTCAAAGGTTTATGATCAGTAATTATAAAAAACTTTTTTCCAAATAAATATGGTCTAAAATGCTTGGTTGCCCACAAGATTGCTAATAACTCCTTCTCCGTGGTGGAATAATTCACTTCGGATTTATTTAAAGTGCGTGAGGCATATGCAATAGGCAAATCTTTACCTATTTCTCCTTGCGACAAGATCGCTCTTATGGCGTAGTTAGATGCATCGGTGGTGAGTATAAAAGTTTCGTTAATATCTGGGAATTGCAGAATAGGCTCGGAAGTTAACACTTTTTTAAATTGTTCGAATGCTTCTTGTTGTTGGATTAACCATTGAAATTGTACATCCTTTTTTAGCAATAATGTTAACGGTTTAGCAATTTTTGCAAAATCTTTCACGAATCTTCTATAATACCCAATTAATCCAAGAAATTGTTTGATTTGTTTCGAAGATTTGGGTGTTGGATAATCAACTATAGCTTTAATTTTCTCATCGTTGGGCGCAACTCCATTTTCAGTAATTTTATGGCCAAGATAAACAATTTCTTTTCGCAAAAACTCGCATTTATTTGGCCGAAGTAAAAGATTGTTATCTCGAAGACGATTAAGGACAGCTTCTAATTTACATTTATGTTCTTCGAGTGAAGCGGCAAATATAAAAATATCATCGACATATACTAAACATTGCATGCCCTGTAGTCCCAATAACACTTTATTCATCAATCTTTGGAAAGTAGGTGGAGCGTTTTTTAACCCGAAAGGCATTCGTAGAAATTCATAGTGTCCTAGGGGAGTTGAAAATGCCGTTTTGGGTATATCTTCGGATTTCAGTTCAATTTGGTGAAATCCATCCGCTAAATCAAGCGTGGTAAAATATTTGGAATGCCCGATTTCATCGAATAATTCCTCTGGCAAAGGTATGGGAAAAGCGTCACCTATGGTAACGTTGTTAAGACCCCTATAGTCGATCACGACACGCCATTTCTTTTCACCTGACGCATCCTGTTGTTTTGGTACCACCCACAAGGGGCTCGAATAGGGTGATACAGAAGGCCGTATAATTTTTTGTCTTAACATTTTTTCGATTTGCTTGGCTACTTCCTTTTTGTGGATATCGGGGTATCGGTAGTTCCTAGATTGGATGGGAGTCTCATCTGTGAGTTTAATTTCGTGAGTAACAGTTTTTGTCGACGTTAACTCATCATTTGGGAGGTAAAAGCGGTCGTTAAATTCGATACAAATTTCGAGTATGGATGATTTTTCTTCCGAGTTTAAATGATCAGTTCGGATATTTTCCTTTAGTAATTTCAAGCGTTCTGGTGATATTTTAAAAGGTTGGTTCTGACAATAACTAAATACATGCGAAAGATTTTCTTGAAACGGTTCGAGTAATAGTTTGATATGCCCGACTTTTACCTTACAATTATTCGTATTTAATATTGTAGTAATTGCTTTATTATTATCATCAACCTTCACCAACGATCTTGCTAAATAAACACCTTCACAAATAAATATTTCGGGAGTTATTCCTTCAGTTATACCATCGTTTAGGATGTCTACTTCAATTAGTGTTTCAGATCGCGGACTTAAAAAATATGAACTAGATTGATTTGGGTTTAAGTTTAATTGTAACGCAATAGGAAAGGGAACAGATTTAATTTTTAATTCACGTTTCTGAAAATTGATATTTGCGTGTTCAGTTTCTAAAAAATCATTACCGATGATTCCATCGAAAGGAATTTGATTCTTGTTGAATTACATGAAACTTCGCAGGAAATGTTTTATCGTAAACTTCAAATTTAATTCTACTGTTCCTATCGAATGCACGGAGGCGTTTGCGCAAAGTCCTGTAAAGGACATTGTGTCTGATGAATTACATTTGGAATTAATTTTTTTTAATTTTTGCGCTTTAATTAAAGAAGTTCCAGCGCCCGTGTCGATTAAAAACTTGAATTTTACTCCTAATATTTCTACATTTATATGTGACATATTGCACGTAGTGATACATATTTTAGTTGATTTAACGGAAGTTTCGGCAACCCTTTTGATTAATGGTTGAAAATGGTTATTTATGTGAGAAAGATGAATTGTACGCTTCGAGTTTTCGTTAAATACCCAATGCCTATACCATTGTGTATGCAAACATACGCGATAGTTATATTGGTGTGCAAAAATAAAAATAATGTCATCGTCTCCCCAAGCATTAGGTGCGCGAAGAACCTCGATAGCTTTGGTTGGCGATCTACATTTCATCAAAAATACGGAATCGAGTAAACTATTTTTAAAATTAATAATTGGAGCAGGGTAATTAATTAGATTCATCAGTGAATAAAAAAGACAATTCCCATCACTGTTAACATCTACGAGTTTAAATTCGATTTTGGGTTCTGTACAATTATGTAAAATCTTATATGTAGTATGGTTTATTTTTGCGCTATTGCACTTTTTTAATCCACAAGTGCGACGTTTACTTGGGATTTCTTGTAGTTTAAATGAACCGCAGAATCACCAGAAAGAGATACGTTTTTGATATTTGGATTATTATTTTGAGTTTTGATTCTATTATTGTATTCTCTTTTCCGGCATTCTTCGATAGAATGGTTACTTTTCTTACAGTAATTGCAAAATTTTTTATTAGTGTTCCCGTGGTGAAAATTTCTGTTTGGATCATAAAAATTTTGATCGCGATAATAGTTTGAACTTTTTGAATTTGAAATTGCGGTCTCTTCTTCGAGTGCTTTTGGTACCGCTTCGGATAAGGATTTTAAGTTTTGAGTTCTTAAAAAGCGTGAGATATCTGGTTGTGAATGGTAAATAAATCTATTAGTTGCTAGATCATTAATTAATGTGGTTTTTCCTTGTCGTTGATCATCGTTAACGTCTGTAATAGAATTAGTTAGGTCTTTTACAGTTTTTTCTATTTTTTCATAAAAAGAAGTAACGGATTCATTTCGTTCCTGCCTCAGATTATTTAAATGTTCCATTAATTGGATATAAGTTAAAAAATTGTCTTTCTGAGGTTTATAAAATTTACAAAGATCACCTTTTACTTCTTCCCAAGAATTATAGACTTTTCCCTCTATTTGTTCACGAGCACTGCCTGAGATTCTTGAAATTATAAAAATGAGGATTGGTCGCGTTTGTTGGGGTGCGCATAATGATACTGCGTTATCACAATCCGAAATAAACTGGCTAAATGTACTTCTGTTTCCATTAAATGTATTGGGAATCAAAGAAGCTATGAATTCTATACTAAGTGCAGTGTTTGACGTCATTTCGGTAGTATTTTCTGCAGGAGGAAGAGGAGGAGTATTTTCGGGAGGGTTGTTGGGTTGGCTTCTCGTAATCATTCAAAATCAACCATTTATCGATTAAAAAAAAATCTACTTACGGCTTTGTTGTAAATGTTTTCGATGGCTTGTTTTTCCTTCGTCCTAAATTTCACTTTTCTTGTGACGGCTTCGGATTCTTTTGAATAACAAAAAAAAATTTGATATCCCACTTCTGACACCAATTTGTTGAAGCACTTTCCTTGGGACTTGTCAGTTAAACAAAAACTAATGAAGTTACAACACCGTTTATTTATGTTTCATGTAATACACCACAACTCTCTTGCTTATGCGAGTATGACCAAAGAAGAACTAACCGGTATGTTTATCGTATCTATCTCTTATTATATATTCTAATCACTTCTATGATCAAAGTAGAAAGTGATTAGAACGTAATTAGCATATCATGGAAAACATTGACCGGGGTTTGATAATAGTGAAAGTATTGATAAGAGATAATGATGAAGATAAGCATGAGAGTTGATCTATAATAAGAGTAAGTTAATATATACATGGTTGGTCAAAATATATGGTAGGGGTATACAACAATAGCTCTCATAATAAAATTTTTTGATGTTTGGTACAAACACATTTAAGTTAATTGATTTAAGCAATTTCAAGTTATTTTTGGGTAAGTCAATTAAATAACAATTAGATTATGTATACAACGTTTTGTTAATTCATTTTAAGCTTCGCCAAGAAACACAAAATAGTAAAATAAAAATGACAAATTCAAATATGAAGTAATAAAACATTTTTTATGATAAGTACTTGTAATGTCAAAACGTCAAATCAAATCTCCCACGAATAACCCCACTACCTAATCTGAACCTAGCCCTCCTAAGCGCAATTATGGTGGCCACCAAACCCGCAATGCCGTATCGTATAATACTAGGACCTCCACGTTGTGCACAGAATCTACCCCGACATTACATCCCAGACGTAGCACTTCTCTCATATCGAAGAATGAACTTGAGCAAAGCAAATGAATCGAAAGAAACGCAAATCGAACACATAATTAAACACAGTAAATTTTGATGTTTATAATTTGTCAGTTGTCATTACATTTGTCTATTCAATCTTGTGGTTAGCTTTTGTTACCTTATAGGTTATCATATCAATTCTGTCATTTCGTTAGGTAAATTACATACGTGTTAATATTCATAATATTGTCAATATTCATAATGGTTTTATCATTTAAGTTTATATGTTGCATTTTGCATAATTTGGTAATACATAAAATATACAGTGTCATTCAGAATATAAAGAGATTGACATCTTTAATTTCTAATAAACTGATCCAAAGAATCAAGTTTCGTGTCGTGCCTTTGATAACAAAATGGCTACCGCACAAAGATTCTAATCTTATTTCATCAAATCTTGAGATACTCTTGAGGTTCTGCAATGGACTCTGTCTAGTAGTCCCACAGTGACCCATAGGTCTTCTGTGAGTTTTTACTACTGGGGTCAACAGGCTCGTCTCTATCAAATGTTCTCTAAGATTAGAATTTATTATATAACAAATATGTTCATTGAATTCGATTACACAAAACTCGTATCTTTGGAATATATTAAATATAAACATTATTACCTTTAAATTGGTTAAACTGGTTAAATTCACTAAGTTGAATCACAATTACAAACTGTTATATACAATTAAATATTAAAAGCATCTGTTCACTACGGCTTCGGCAAGATGTCTCTCTTCCTCCGTTCACCCTGCCGTTGACTACCCTCTCATCCCCACCGTCATTCTTCGTCGTCATCGTTTCTCCAGCGGTTATGTCGAGCGCTGTAAAGCCATAGGTTGCCATCTCGTGCATTATTTCCAAAGTAACAAGTATGCATTTGGTGGCAATTTCAAATGATTTAAAATCGTTCATTAAGCGCCAATTATAAACTACGTTTATAACATTGCATACTTAAGTTAAAAATAAATTAGCAAAATATTGAAGATACACAACATAATCAAATTACAGTCAAACTTCCTTAACTCAAATCTTAAGGGACCACCAAAAAAAGTTCGAATTAGAGAAACTTCGAGTTATGGATATAAAATTACACATATTTTATGTATTTGACAAACCTGTATATTTTTTCAAAAAAAAAAAAAATTCGATTTATAGAATAATTCAAGTTAGTGAATTTTTACTGTATTATATTATTTAGTTCACTAACCCTAAAATAAAAATAAATTAATTATTAATAAGGGTCAGTTCTACAAAGCAAATATAAATTAAGACGAAGACGATAAACGTCGTCGAAAGCTTAAAAATATAATTTGATTATATTATTTAATTTAACTTGTTATTTATAATTTTATTGTTTAATTTCTCACAAGTTAAGATTTATATATTTAAATTAAGAATAAGCTATACTGAGAGTATAGCAATCGTTAATAATAAATAATACATTTGTTCTATTGGTTACTTGTGTGACATATTCTCAGTATAGCTTATTCTTAATTTGGTATTGGTCCTGGTATTAGAACCATAATCCTCATATCCCACAATCCTGCTATTCTTCTTGTCATATTCTAAATGTTGTTTTAGATGAATTTCATCAAGAAGAAGCATAACGCAACCACCTTCGTCCTTTAGGTCGTCTTGTGGCACAACGCAATTGTGCGATTAAGAAATCCCTTGTAGATCTTGACATTCCAACGAATAGATTTCCAATAACCTGGCTATCGGTGAGGAGAGCTTAAACCCTTAACCTCTCTTTTCCTGGCCTTGCAAAGTCTTTTTAAACCACGAATTTGGACCTCTTTTGAATTTACAATGGACACCAACCTCATCTTTCTAGGTGTTCTAAAATTCAAAGTAATGGGAAAAATTTAAACTATTTAGGTCCGCTTTTACAATAGTCGGTTAAGTATGAGTATAACTAACATATAGCTATAAACCAATCAACAATAAACACACTAAACAATAAACCAATAAACATCCGTATAACGTTACAACCCGGATAAATAAAACTTATCCGACTATTGTAAAAGCGAACCGAAATTGCATTAAGTTATGTAAAATATTTTACCTTGCACTTGTTCTCTACTTATGCCACAACAACTGGGTTCTGCTTGTTTCGATTGGTCTGTTGAACATGGAAGTAATGTGGGAGCTGCATCTCGACGAAACTTCCACTCGATACAATTTAAATAAGACTCCTGTGTAAAATGCCTATTGCAAATTCGGAAGTTTCGTAAAGTCTCTCCGGAAAACACCATTCCCATGTTTTCTTGCCATAATTGAGATCTATAAAAAAAATAATCACTGCTTTGAAAAGCTATCAAAGTTTTACTTTTTCAGAATGGCAAAGGTTCAAAATTTTCGCTATAATTATTAATGTAGAAAATTCAACTTGCAATTCATTCTTATAAAATATAATAGAATAAAAACATAATTAGGTACCTGTTTAAAACCTTCGGAAAGTAATGCATCTTTTCTACTTCATCTTCTTCACATCCACAAACTAAACAAAAGATTTTCGTCATTGTCTTTAATGTATTATTAAAACAAATTACTTTGTTCAATCCTGTTATTGAAACATGTCGTTTCTTACTTGGATACGCAACTAGAAACCGTTTGTTTTACTCACTCAAATTATATCTATGGTAACGAGTGGGCGAAAGACTTTTCACCCACTAGTGAGTGAAAAATGCAGTCATTCATTAACCTGCCTACGTTCTTTATAATAATATTAAAATGTTTTAAAACCAAAGCTAACTTTTTTTTAAATTATTTTGCGCGCAAAATGCGCGCTATCGATCTAAAATTTTGCATAAAGCTTCCTACGACAAATTGCAACGGGGGGTTGAGTACGAGCAAAGGGGGGTAAATTTTTAGCTCAGTTTTTCGATATCTAACGCCGTTTTCGAGTTATTGCAAATTCAAAATCTCAAATTTAATTATTGATGACACGAATTATAATAAATTGTATTTTCATAAATTTTTTAGATTTATAAGTGCAGGATTGAACAAAACGCTATACATAACTCGTGAATAAACCCTTTCGCTCACTTATTTGCTTCTGCACACTCGCCTGTCGGCTCGCGTGCAAAACTGGCAAATGCGTGAGCGAATCTTTCGGTTTCTCCACTAGTCATGTAATATACTATTGCTACACAGAGTAATGGATTTCTTGATATTTTGTGAAAACCAATAAAACTATATACTACGATACTACTTACCTGTGATACCAACTGGAAAATGTTAAAGTCAAATTTAAAATTCAAATATTATTTAAGGATGTATAGGAGACAAAAAATAAAACTCAAAAATATAAGATATCGATGAAAATTGGTACACATGTCATCATTAACTTTGCGATGTAATAAAAAAAATTTCAAATCGATTCACTACACCGTTTAATAGTTCTTGCAGTTTTAATTTGATGTTGACTTTTTGTTAAAATTCAAGAAAATCACATCTATGGTTTTGCTTAAGAGTCTGCTTTTAGGGAAAATCACAAGGTGTTAAACAGTAAAATACTTGTCTAAATAAAAATCTAAAGCTAAATCTTAAGAAATCCTAAAAAAATTATATAATATAAAAATCATTTTATGAAAAACCTTTAATTGAATAATATATTGGCTTAAAATATATGATCAAAATATAAGAATTTTTTCAAATTTTCTGTAGTTATAGCTTGTAAATAGAAGAAGGTTTTAGCAAAATTTCATCACGGTTTACTACCCGGTTCTCGAGAAATTAATTAGTAATTGAACAACCGATATTGAGTTGTCACGTTCAATTTGCTAAAAATAAAATTGATTTCGACATTAAAAGAACTCTAAACATATTTAAAACTTGTTGGTATTAAAACTATTATGTATATCTCGATTTTTATTAGTTTTAACAACAAATATCAATTTTTACTCATAAAAATTATTACATTTTTTATTTAGATAGTAGGTTGGATTGCAGGGATAGTCACTAATAAAAATTTTGTTATGTCAAATTTAATATTTGTAATTTCAGAAAATGAACCGATTTAAACGAAAAAAACCTTTCTTCATGCATTTTTATAACTTTGTTTATCGTTTATGATATTTTAAAAGTATTTTACTACACACATAAGACTAATATTCGTGATATTCAAATTAATCCTACTTTTGTCTCCGATTGTATCTCCTATAAGTAGTTAAGGTAGACCGTTACTGCGATAAATATTTATTTCTAAGTCCACAACACTGAGAACTGCGCATGCACCAATTCCGCGCAATAAAGTATCATATATTTTAATTTGAGGGTTATTAATTATCCGCTAATTATATAAAATACATAAGAATATATTTTAACTGAGATGGTTATTAATTTATAATTATTTAATTACATTACGTATTATTTAAAATAAGTTATTATCCGTCTTATATAAAATATAATGTTTTTAAAATTAAAATTTCATTATAATTATTTTGATCGCCTACGGGTGTAGACATTAGTGACATTCCATTATTGTAAAATTGCAGTCAAAATCAATTAGTATCGTTTCTACTTTCTATTATATTTATCATAAGGTATACCTCATAATGTAAACACCGTTTCTAAAATTGTTTTTAATATTTAAATCCATTAAAAAATCATTTACAAAAACTATCTCACACTAATTAGGTATCTAGTATTCATATTATATAATGCATTGAAATTTGAAAAATTTAATTCAGTTCTTTTATACTCGTGGTGTTTTAAAATATGTCTTCAATTACTGAAGCATCGGGTTCAATTATTAAAGTGATTAAGAGTGCTTATATACAGTTATCGAAAAATCCTGAAGAAGTTGATAATTGGATAAAATTATGTTATAAAAATTTACGTTTATTAAATTTGGCATCCAAAAATTGTAAATTAAGTGCAGGTCGCAGGAAAAAAATAGAAAATCATGTGGGGTTAATTAAAGGTATGCCTTTTATTTATTTATTTATATAATATTAATAGATTTACCCAATATCTCACAATAATGGGGGTATATAACTACGGTTTTTATTATTTTAAATAAGGACAGCAACGCATAAAGTAAATTTAATAAGTAATCTCTCATATTTTTATGTGAGATTACTTATTAAATCTACTTTGTACTAGTTTTTTATAATTTAAATTTGTTATTTTAAAATGACGTTGTAAAAGTCAAATATCAAAACTTTCAATTGTATTTTAAATTATTATTATGAGATATTCGATAAAGCTTTGTATGCCACTCGTGAGTTATAACAAATAAGGAACTTATAAACTTTCCTCACATGACTTATTTATCATATAACACACTTGTACCATAAATAGCTGATTTTGATTCGGAAATTAGAAAAAATTAAATATATTTATTATTATTTTTTTTTATTTAAGGTTATATAATTCATATGAAAGCCTTACGTATGCAAGGAGGAAATATAAAACGACAAGCAAACCATCGAAGTGAACGTGTTAAGTGGCAAGAGATAAATTCTGCTTTTCAAAATCGTGTAAGGACAGGTTTAGTGATTAATTTGAAACACATCGATCCCTTAACATTTCTAGAGGACGCTCAATTTCTTTATGCATCGAGAGTGAAAAACGTATTAAAGGTGTCACCTATGCTTAAAATCAACGTTGACTTGTGCTGTGAATTTTCACAAATCAAAGGTGAAGAAATTGATAAAGATTTTAAACATTTTTGCACGCCTAATGCTGTAGTCGACTCAACAACAAATTTAAAAGATTGGTGGGAGACTTACGTTCAAGATAATATTATAGTGCAATTAGGTGATTTTCAAGAACGGGGAAGCGGATGGAGTTTAACAGCTATAATAAACCTGGCTATCAATTTTAATCGTCACGAGCCATTTAGGGGTTCTTTCTACATACCTTTACCGAAAGATATAGAAAACAAAAAAGCTTGCATCAATATCAAAAACAATGATCAGGCTTGCTTCGCATGGAGCGTAGTATCGGCACTATATCCGGCAAAAAATAATCTTAACAAAATATCTTCATATCCACACTATTCGAGCGTACTCAATATTGAAGGAATCGTATTTCCGATGACACTAGGTCAAATTAAGAAATTTGAAATTAAAAATAAAATTTCAATTAATGTTTTTATGTTAGAACGTAAAAAAAAGAGAGTACATAATGTTGTACCTATATTCTTAACAAAGAATTTTGTAAGTGAGGAAAGACATATTAACATGCTTATGTTAGAAGATAATCCTAATAATAATGATGATGATGATGATGATGATGGTGGTGATAACGATCGGCATGCTAAATATCACTTTTGTTGGATAAAAAATCTCAGTAGACTAGTTAACAACCAACTGAATACTAATAGTCATAAAAAAAGGATATGCAACAGATGTCTGCATTATTTCAAAACTGACGAGAAATTAAAAAAGCATGAGGTTGATTGTAACAATATGAATAATTGTAAAATAATCATGCCGAATGCAGGTGAAGTCGTCAAATTTACGAATTTTGTTAATAAAGATATGTCACCATTTATTATATATATGGACATTGAAAGTATTCTAAAACCTGTAAATATGAAACGTGGTATAAAAACCGTATGCTATCAAGAACATGAAGCATTTAGTATAGGATACTATTTTAAGTGCAATTATGATAATTCAATATCTTATTATAAAAGCTATCGTGGAAATGATTGTGCTAAGTGGTTTGCACATGAACTTGAACAAATTGTTGAAGATATCGAACCTGTATATTGGGTCGTACAACCGATGGACTTATCATTGCAAGAAGAGCAAGATTTTCAAAAAGCTGGTACATGTCATATATGTGAAAAACAGTTTACGCAAAATGATATTAAGGTACGCGATCACGATCACATAACTTCGAAATTTCGAGGTGCTGCGCATAGTGAGTGTAATATTAAGTATTATGACTCCAAGGCTGTATCGGTTGTATGTCACAATATGTCAAATTATGACAGTCATTTTATAATTCGAGATATAGCTCAACAAATTGAAGGATGTATTCAGTTACTTCCAGTAAATAAAGAAAAATATATTTCTTTCACCAAATACATAAAAAACAGTAAAATAAAGTTCAAGTTTATTGACTCTTTTAGATTTCTACCTTACAGTTTAGACAAATTAGCTTCATATTTAAACGAACTAAAAATTGTTAAAAGTGAATTCCTTATTAATGAACAATATAATTTGTTAACTCGTAAAGGAGTATTTCCATATGATCATATAAAGTCTGCTACCAATCTTGATGAGAGGAGGTTACCCGAACAAGCATATTTTTATAACCAACTTACCGAAAGTACAATATCTAATGAAGAATACTCTCATGCTCAAAATGTGTGGAAGACATTTAATATTCAAAATTTAGGAGAGTATTCGGATTTATATTTAAAAACAGATGTATTGTTATTGGCAGACATCTTTGAAAATTTTCGTGAAACCTGCTTTAACACATATGGTTTAGATCCTGCACACTATGTGTCAGCCCCAGGCCTTACGTGGGATAGTATGTTAAAGTTAACTAAGGTTGAATTAGATTTGATTCATGATATTGATATGCTGATGTTCATCGAGCGTGGAATTCGAGGAGGCATCTCCCAATGCAGTAGTAGATATGCTAAGGCTAATAATAAATATATGTCCAACTACGATCAGACACAGCAGGACGTTTATCTTCAATACTACGACGTCAATAATTGTAAGTTGATTTTCAACCGAAATAACTTTTTAATGTTTATGTTTCTTTCTTTTTTTAGTATATGGTTGGGCCATGAGCGAATTTTTACCGAGTGGAAAATTTTCATGGCATAATAATACCAATATAGATGTGAGTCAAATTCCTGATGATAACAGTCTTGGCTTTATTTTGGAGGTAGATTTAGAGTATCCAAACACGTTACATGATGTTCACAACGATCTGCCCCTATGTCCCGAGCATCGAGCACCACCTAACTCTAAACAGAAGAAGCTACTCACAACTCTTCATAATAAAGAACGCTACGTTATTCATTACCGTGCACTTAAACAAGCTCTAAAACATGGTATGAAAATTACAAACATTTATCGAGTGTTAGAATTTAAACAATCCGCCTGGTTAAAACCTTATATTGAATTAAATACTTTAATGAGAACGAACGCGAAAAATGAATTTGAGAAAACTTTTTTCAAATTAATGAATAACGCAGCATTCGGCAAAACTATGGAAGATGTGCGTAAAAGAAAAGTTGTAAAGTTGTTATCAAAGTGGAATGGACGCTTTAGTGCCAAAGTGATGATTGCCAAACCCAATTTTCATAGTAGAACTATTTTGGATGAAAATTTAATTATAATCGAGTTAAATAAAACTGAGATTGTAATGAACAAACCTGTCTATGTAGGCATGAGTGTTTTAGATATATCAAAAACTAAGCTATATGAGTTTCATTACGAGTATATGCAGAAAAACTTCCAATCCAAAGTGCTTTACTGCGATACCGACTCTCTAATATATGAAATTCGATGCCCTGATGTATACGACAGCATTAAAAAAGACATTTCACGGTTTGATACTAGTGATTATGCTATAAATAATCAATTTGGTATTCCATGTGTTAATAAAAAAGTTCCGGGATTAATGAAGGATGAGAACAATGGGAGAATTATGACCGAATTTATAGGTTATTCATTAAAAAAGCTAAAGGTGTTAAAAACTATATTGTTAAGAACCAAATTTGTTTTAATGATTATTTCGATTGTTTACTACAAAATAGTATAAGATCTGTAAATCATAATGTTCATAGTATCTCTCAAACAAAAATTGTCCTAAGTGCCGATGATGATAAACGATTCTTGATGCCTCACACATCCGACACATTAGCATGGGGGCATTATAAATTAATAAATAAATAAATATATAAATAATTAAAAGTTTTTTTATTCAAAATCTTATATCTATATAATACACTAAGTATAATAATTATTTTTGAATTGAGTATTTAGATATCCATGTAGGTTTTTCATACCCCATCCACTTAACATATAGCTGGTCACCCTGATACTTTCTTAATTGAAAAAGTGTTACGTAAACAGGGTGACCAGCTATATGTTAAGTGGATGGGGTATGAAAAACCTACATGGATATCTAAATACTCAATTCAAAAATAATTATTATACTTAGTGTATTATATAGATATAAGATTTTGAATAAAAAAACTTTTAATTATTTATATATTTATTTATTTATTAATTTATAATGCCCCCATGCTAATGTGTCGGATGTGTGAGGCATCAAGAATCGTTTATCATCATCGGCACTTAGGACAATTTTTGTTTGAGAGATACTATGAACATTATGATTTACAGATCTTATACTATTTTGTAGTAAACAATCGAAATAATCATTAAAACAAATTTGGTTCTTAACAATATAGTTTTTAACACCTTTAGCTTTTTTAATGAATAACCTATAAATTCGGTCATAATTCTCCCATTGTTCTCATCCTTCATTAATCCCGGAACTTTTTTATTAACACATGGAATACCAAATTGATTATTTATAGCATAATCACTAGTATCAAACCGTGAAATGTCTTTTTTAATGCTGTCGTATACATCAGGGCATCGAATTTCATATATTAGAGAGTCGGTATCGCAGTAAAGCACTTTGGATTGGAAGTTTTTCTGCATATACTCGTAATGAAACTCATATAGCTTAGTTTTTGATATATCTAAAACACTCATGCCTACATAGACAGGTTTGTTCATTACAATCTCAGTTTTATTTAACTCGATTATAATTAAATTTTCATCCAAAATAGTTCTACTATGAAAATTGGGTTTGGCAATCATCACTTTGGCACTAAAGCGTCCATTCCACTTTGATAACAACTTTACAACTTTTCTTTTACGCACATCTTCCATAGTTTTGCCGAATGCTGCGTTATTCATTAATTTGAAAAAAGTTTTCTCAAATTCATTTTTCGCGTTCGTTCTCATTAAAGTATTTAATTCAATATAAGGTTTTAACCAGGCGGATTGTTTAAATTCTAACACTCGATAAATGTTTGTAATTTTCATACCATGTTTTAGAGCTTGTTTAAGTGCACGGTAATGAATAACGTAGCGTTCTTTATTATGAAGAGTTGTGAGTAGCTTCTTCTGTTTAGAGTTAGGTGGTGCTCGATGCTCGGGACATAGGGGCAGATCGTTGTGAACATCATGTAACGTGTTTGGATACTCTAAATCTACCTCCAAAATAAAGCCAAGACTGTTATCATCAGGAATTTGACTCACATCTATATTGGTATTATTATGCCATGAAAATTTTCCACTCGGTAAAAATTCGCTCATGGCCCAACCATATACTAAAAAAAGAAAGAAACATAAACATTAAAAAGTTATTTCGGTTGAAAATCAACTTACAATTATTGACGTCGTAGTATTGAAGATAAACGTCCTGCTGTGTCTGATCGTAGTTGGACATATATTTATTATTAGCCTTAGCATATCTACTACTGCATTGGGAGATGCCTCCTCGAATTCCACGCTCGATGAACATCAGCATATCAATATCATGAATCAAATCTAATTCAACCTTAGTTAACTTTAACATACTATCCCACGTAAGGCCTGGGGCTGACACATAGTGTGCAGGATCTAAACCATATGTGTTAAAGCAGGTTTCACGAAAATTTTCAAAGATGTCTGCCAATAACAATACATCTGTTTTTAAATATAAATCCGAATACTCTCCTAAATTTTGAATATTAAATGTCTTCCACACATTTTGAGCATGAGAGTATTCTTCATTAGATATTGTACTTTCGGTAAGTTGGTTATAAAAATATGCTTGTTCGGGTAACCTCCTCTCATCAAGATTGGTAGCAGACTTTATATGATCATATGGAAATACTCCTTTACGAGTTAACAAATTATATTGTTCATTAATAAGGAATTCACTTTTAACAATTTTTAGTTCGTTTAAATATGAAGCTAATTTGTCTAAACTGTAAGGTAGAAATCTAAAAGAGTCAATAAACTTGAACTTTATTTTACTGTTTTTTATGTATTTGGTGAAAGAAATATATTTTTCTTTATTTACTGGAAGTAACTGAATACATCCTTCAATTTGTTGAGCTATATCTCGAATTATAAAATGACTGTCATAATTTGACATATTGTGACATACAACCGATACAGCCTTGGAGTCATAATACTTAATATTACACTCACTATGCGCAGCACCTCGAAATTTCGAAGTTATGTGATCGTGATCGCGTACCTTAATATCATTTTGCGTAAACTGTTTTTCACATATATGACATGTACCAGCTTTTTGAAAATCTTGCTCTTCTTGCAATGATAAGTCCATCGGTTGTACGACCCAATATACAGGTTCGATATCTTCAACAATTTGTTCAAGTTCATGTGCAAACCACTTAGCACAATCATTTCCACGATAGCTTTTATAATAAGATATTGAATTATCATAATTGCACTTAAAATAGTATCCTATACTAAATGCTTCATGTTCTTGATAGCATACGGTTTTTATACCACGTTTCATATTTACAGGTTTTAGAATACTTTCAATGTCCATATATATAATAAATGGTGACATATCTTTATTAACAAAATTCGTAAATTTGACGACTTCACCTGCATTCGGCATGATTATTTTACAATTATTCATATTGTTACAATCAACCTCATGCTTTTTTAATTTCTCGTCAGTTTTGAAATAATGCAGACATCTGTTGCATATCCTTTTTTTATGACTATTAGTATTCAGTTGGTTGTTAACTAGTCTACTGAGATTTTTTATCCAACAAAAGTGATATTTAGCATGCCGATCGTTATCACCACCATCATCATCATCATCATCATCATTATTATTAGGATTATCTTCTAACATAAGCATGTTAATATGTCTTTCCTCACTTACAAAATTCTTTGTTAAGAATATAGGTACAACATTATGTACTCTCTTTTTTTTACGTTCTAACATAAAAACATTAATTGAAATTTTATTTTTAATTTCAAATTTCTTAATTTGACCTAGTGTCATCGGAAATACGATTCCTTCAATATTGAGTACGCTCGAATAGTGTGGATATGAAGATATTTTGTTAAGATTATTTTTTGCCGGATATAGTGCCGATACTACGCTCCATGCGAAGCAAGCCTGATCATTGTTTTTGATATTGATGCAAGCTTTTTTGTTTTCTATATCTTTCGGTAAAGGTATGTAGAAAGAACCCCTAAATGGCTCGTGACGATTAAAATTGATAGCCAGGTTTATTATAGCTGTTAAACTCCATCCGCTTCCCCGTTCTTGAAAATCACCTAATTGCACTATAATATTATCTTGAACGTAAGTCTCCCACCAATCTTTTAAATTTGTTGTTGAGTCGACTACAGCATTAGGCGTGCAAAAATGTTTAAAATCTTTATCAATTTCTTCACCTTTGATTTGTGAAAATTCACAGCACAAGTCAACGTTGATTTTAAGCATAGGTGACACCTTTAATACGTTTTTCACTCTCGATGCATAAAGAAATTGAGCGTCCTCTAGAAATGTTAAGGGATCGATGTGTTTCAAATTAATCACTAAACCTGTCCTTACACGATTTTGAAAAGCAGAATTTATCTCTTGCCACTTAACACGTTCACTTCGATGGTTTGCTTGTCGTTTTATATTTCCTCCTTGCATACGTAAGGCTTTCATATGAATTATATAACCTTAAATAAAAAAAAATAATAATAAATATATTTAATTTTTTCTAATTTCCGAATCAAAATCAGCTATTTATGGTACAAGTGTGTTATATGATAAATAAGTCATGTGAGGAAAGTTTATAAGTTCCTTATTTGTTATAACTCACGAGTGGCATACAAAGCTTTATCGAATATCTCATAATAATAATTTAAAATACAATTGAAAGTTTTGATATTTGACTTTTACAACGTCATTTTAAAATAACAAATTTAAATTATAAAAAACTAGTACAAAGTAGATTTAATAAGTAATCTCACATAAAAATATGAGAGATTACTTATTAAATTTACTTTATGCGTTGCTGTCCTTATTTAAAATAATAAAAACCGTAGTTATATACCCCCATTATTGTGAGATATTGGGTAAATCTATTAATATTATATAAATAAATAAATAAAAGGCATACCTTTAATTAACCCCACATGATTTTCTATTTTTTTCCTGCGACCTGCACTTAATTTACAATTTTTGGATGCCAAATTTAATAAACGTAAATTTTTATAACATAATTTTATCCAATTATCAACTTCTTCAGGATTTTTCGATAACTGTATATAAGCACTCTTAATCACTTTAATAATTGAACCCGATGCTTCAGTAATTGAAGACATATTTTAAAACACCACGAGTATAAAAGAACTGAATTAAATTTTTCAAATTTCAATGCATTATATAATATGAATACTAGATACCTAATTAGTGTGAGATAGTTTTTGTAAATGATTTTTTAATGGATTTAAATATTAAAAACAATTTTAGAAACGGTGTTTACATTATGAGGTATACCTTATGATAAATATAATAGAAAGTAGAAACGATACTAATTGATTTTGACTGCAATTTTACAATAATGGAATGTCACTAATGTCTACACCCGTAGGCGATCAAAATAATTATAATGAAATTTTAATTTTAAAAACATTATATTTTATATAAGACGGATAATAACTTATTTTAAATAATACGTAATGTAATTAAATAATTATAAATTAATAACCATCTCAGTTAAAATATATTCTTATGTATTTTATATAATTAGCGGATAATTAATAACCCTCAAATTAAAATATATGATACTTTATTGCGCGGAATTGGTGCATGCGCAGTTCTCAGTGTTGTGGACTTAGAAATAAATATTTATCGCAGTAACGGTCTACCTTAACTACTCCTATACATCCTTAAATTTGAAATAGAATAATTTTTAACAAATAAAAATATAACGAATATAACCACAGAAAATATATGAACATAACCAAACATATCAACAACTACCGCCAAAACTGGAATTAAAATTGACACTCTTGACAGGCGCTGTGAAATTTTTAAATTGCTCCAACAGCGGCATCTACCCAGGGCCTTAGAGTTTTTGACAAAGAAAGCAAGTATGCGCAAAATATGCGTTAGAGAGGGATAGGTAAAGACGATCAAATTTGCTATATTAGTTGCACGTCTCAGGGCTGAACAACAAAATATTGCCAGCAGAAAAGAACCGCGACTCCCAATGGCGTCAGCTATACCGGTAGTAGCGGATAAAAAAACTGCAACGCAAGAGCATCCCACATTCTTATTTTTACTATGTACTTACATCGCGTTATTAAAAATTATACTGAAAATAATTTTAAAAAACTAAATATTTTTGGTAGCTATTACCTACCTACAGTGCCCAAAAAAAAGTATTCGTACACCTCTATCTTAACAATGTAAATAATACTTTTTGAAACCTTTTTTTGACAAATAACAATTGCTTTCACAGCAAAACTTTGTAGACATTTTTTGTTAAGAATTTCATTGACTTCAATTTTGTATCTATAAATTTTTCTATTTTGTGGCTCCGTTTTTGACTGACACCGACTTAAATAAGACTCTGTAAAAGACAAAAAATATGATCATCTGTATCTCAGAAACGGTGTGACAAAATAGAAAATTAAAAAAAGAAATAGAACATAATATGTATCTCATAATATATGATAGATTTGTTATGTCAGTTTTACGTAAAAAAAGGACTTATAACTTATGTAATAGTATCACAGATGTGTTATGTCAGCTTTACGTAAGAAAAGGACTTATAACTTATGTAACAGTTATGACAGATTTGTTATGTCAGTTTTCCGTAAGAAAAAGACTTATAAGTTATGTAACAGTATGACAGATTTATTATGTCAGTTTTCTGTAAGAAAAAGACTTATAACTTACGTCAGTGAAGTGACAAAACCTCCTAACTTTAAAAAATGCAAAAATTGGGTTTTTATATCAAAATATTCTTTAGAATCAGGCACATGTATAGAATTACTCCTAACTTTCAAAAAAATTTATATCTTTGAATATTTATTAGAAACAATGCCTACACTCAAAAAAATCCATTCTTACCAGCTATAGAATAATGAACTTTAAATCAAGAATAAAAGTTCTTGAAATTGACCCAATCATGCCGAGTACTTTGATTCAAGAATAATTTAAGAATGGCATACTTAAGGTATGCATATTTACGGTTGTATAATCCTTAGGGATTATATTAAGTATTAGTACCTACTTTGGTAGGCATCCTCTATTTAAACATGCCCATTCTTAATTTATGCTAATCTCACGTTTTTATTTTAAAATTTTATAAAAAAAAACAATTATTTTTAATATTAAAAAATTTCATTTAATATTAATTTAATAAATATATAATTTAAATTTTTCACACTTTAAACTCCTGATGGTAGAGTTCTGGTTTAATTTATAATGATTTGTAATATTAAATTGAATTTTGCAAATTAATTTCTCTTAGTTACATTTTTTAAGATGGTAGTTAAGGTTTTTATTTATAACATTAGCTGTAATATTAAATTAAATTTTGAAAATAAATTTTTTTTTACTTGCCTTTTCCTAGTCTGGGATTCGAACGCCTTATCCTCGTATTACGAAGCATCTCCTTAGCCTACTCATCTATGGGTGGTACACGTTTTGATATTGTAGGAATTCCGGTACCTACTAGGTATATTAGGGACAAGCGAGTGCCCACAGAATGATAACACAAAATATAATGATAAATGATTAAATGTGATAATACCACGCAAAAAAATATTTATAAAATAAATAGTACATTTTTATATACTATTTAAACTTATTTATTTATTATGATTTATTTTATTTGACAATTAAAACAATTTTCAGAGTAAGTGACAACATAATAAATTATGTATGGGTATTTATTAATAGGAAAAAAACTACGTTCCATCCCCGGGGACTTCATTGTAAAAGTTACATTAAGTGCAGTTTACGTTATGCGATTTTGCTCGCGATTTTACGTACAATTTCTTTTGGTAGTTTTCTGTTATTATATTTCTTGTGGACAATGTTACCCATTGATGAGCGCGTACCTGTAAATTCACATAATCCCTCCAAATCCCTTTCTCAGGTACTGGACGGTATGTGTCAATGAAGGTAAACCCTTTTTAATAACAGAATCGTAAGGAAAATCACATGACAATAGAGACGATCCTATTCATAAGATTTGCCTACGACTTTGTTTGCAAGTTCATCTTTGCGTCGAATCGTATGCTAAATCGTATAACGTGAACTTCGAAATATTTGCTTACAACTTGGAAGCAAAATCGTATAACGTAAACTACACTTTAGGCTACATGAAGGGAAGGAGGGTTTCTAAAGTGACCAAAATAGAACCACGTGGTTTATGGATGACCCCTAAATGGTATTACTTTGATATCACTTTTTCAATTATATAAAAAGTGTTTGCGTTAATAAGTAAAAAATATGTAATAGGGGGGAGATTAAAGCCCCTAAACCGCCCCTTTGCGCACGGATGAAAAATGGATGTTTATATTATAAACGGATTTTCTTTTTCATTTTCAATTTCTAGAATGGCAATTCTAGATTCTAGAATGAATCAGCAACGATATTCTTGATGTAAGAATGTCATTTTAAAACAGATTATCGTTTTAAAAATTAAGCTTAAATTTATAAAGTACGGTAGAGAATAAGAATGCCGTTCTTGATTTAACTCCAACATGTTAAAAATAAGAAGTTAGTTCTTTGAATTAAGAACTTTTCAACATTCTTAATTTAATGCTCGGGTTCTTGATTCACTTCTTGAGCAAATTTTTTTGAGTGTACTTACTGTTTATACTTTCACACATTTAATCAGTTTTTATTGCGCCCTGTAAAATTAGGTAAATGTTAGATAGGAGGTTTTGTCACTTCACTGACGTTATGTAACAATATGACAGATTTGTTATGTCAGTTTTCCGTAAGAAAAGGACTTATAACTTATGCAATAGTGTGATAGATTTGTCATGTCAGTTTTCCTTATAACTTATAACTTAAAGACTTATAACTTATGTAACAGTATGACAGATTTATTATGTCAGCTTTACGTAAGAAAAAGACTTATAACTTATGTAATAAAGTGACAGGTTTGTTATGTCAGTTTTCCCTAAGAAAAGGACTTATAACTTATGTAATAGTGTGACAGATTTGTTATGTCAGTTTTCCGTAAGAAAAAGACTTACAACTTATGTAACAGTATGACAGATTTGTTATGTAACTGTACATAATATAATGACTTTAATGTTAGTCATGATATGATGTAAATATTACATATGATGTACGTAACATGTAAGTCATTTAATGACATCACATGACAGTCACATGCTATGTCCATATGATGTCACAATGACATCTAACTTCATGACATCATATTGAGATCATGAAAAAAGTCAGTTTTATGTCAAATTTATGTAAAATTGTATTACATAAATATGATTTACGTGTGACGTCAATTGTAGGTCATGTGTTCACTGGGTATCCATTTCACAAACCGTTATTTTAAGATGATCTTTGTAATAATGGTTTTCTTAACCTTTATAGTGCAAAATATAACAATTGCTTAATAGGTGCCGTTAAGAAAAATAGATTAGAGAAAAAATGGCTTTTAACGCCGGATTAATTAATATTTTTGTTCTAAATGTATTAGAAAATGCGGATTGGAAGTATTTATTTAAGTATAATAACGTATGAGTCTAAAGTAGCTGGACAAATTTAAATTACGTCAAAACAGTAGTTATAATCTAGCAAATCTTTTGAATTTTTTTCTGTACCTTCGTTCATTTGTTTATTATCAAATTTTATTAGTTTCGTTTAAATTATCCTTATGAAAGTATGCGACCAGAAATTTTTGCGTAAACGCGTTTTTAAAATGCCTGGCGGGCAGGAAACAGATGCGTTTTAAATCATTTTATAAACGAAGAGTTCAGCTGAAGTACTATTTATTCCATAATTTTGAGGTTTAGTAAAAATATTAGCCCCAAAAATATAAAAAAAACCGGAAGAAAAGCAATTCTAAAAAATCCCAACTAAAGTCCTTCAAGAAAGCCGCTGAAAACAAAATTGGAGTGAGTACTCGCATATTACCATGGAAATTTCAAGATTTGCAAACAATAATTTGCCGAAATTTGAAAAAATTTAAAGTAAAAAGGTACAAGTGAAATGTTAAACCAAGATACACCGATAAACAATTAGCGGAAATACCCGGAAAATGCCGCATTTTGCGACAACAGTTTTTAACAGGCGATAAAATGAATATTTTGGACGATGAAAAGTACTTCATTTTTGCGAACAGTTGTGACGTTGCAAATAAAGGATTTTATACCTCCGATAAAAGTACAGTTTCTGATAATGTAGAGTTCATAAGAAAATCTAAATTTGAACCAAAAGTATTGGCGTGGTGTGCAAAAGCATATCAAATTTTTTTGTACCCTCAATCGGGTATTGCTGTTAACACCAGACACTTACATTAAAAAATGTTTATCAAAACGGTAAATTTTGTGCATAAAAACCATAAAGATGATAAAATCATCTTTTGATCGGATCTTGCATCTTGCCATTATGCAAAAAAACATTAAATTGGCAAAATGGTCAAAAGATACGATTTATTCCAAAATATGCAAATCAAAATTTTCTGGTTAATTTTCCCACAATTAGTTTACAAGAATGGTTGGGAAACAACTTCAGCCGATCAATTAAATAAACGGATCAAGTCATATGCCACAAAAATTGATATGAATATGCTCCGCCGTATGACGGAAGGTGTTAAAAGTAAAGTAAGAAAAATTGAAGAAAATGAACCACTGTGTATTGAAATTTTTTTTTGTGTTCCAATTGTATTGAGTTTTCTTAATAAAAAATTAATTTTAAGTTTTCTATAATTATAATAATATATAATATATAAATATATAAAAATAATAATTTTCTATATATTTTTAAATTAAAGTTTG
This sequence comes from Cantharis nigra, assembly GCA_958510845.1. Taxonomy (NCBI): domain Eukaryota; kingdom Metazoa; phylum Arthropoda; class Insecta; order Coleoptera; family Cantharidae; genus Cantharis; species Cantharis nigra. Next base: position 49,416,234 of record OY294028.1, read on the forward strand.
AATTCTGTCCAGCTACTTTTTAGACTCATACGTTAAATTTATTATAAAAATGTAATTTATGTAGGTTTATATAATTACTTTCGAGGTTTATATAAATACTTTTTCTGATTGATCTGTAATTGCAGTGAAGCATGTGAGAAGGTTGAAAGAAGAGTTTTAAGGGAAAAAAGTGATCCATTTTCAATGTGTAACAGGTTTTTTGTTAAAAAATACCGTTTAACAAAAGATCTGATGCGCATACTTAATTACCACATACGAAGTAAGCCGAAAGAGTAACAGCAGTGCCAATATATTTAAAAGTACGTTATTTATTTTGAAATATGGAATTATCTGCAGTTAAAAGGCATTTCTGCAGAATGCAGAAGTAGATACACCGAAGCACACATTAAAGTCGATTTAGGTGCATTCATAAACATAAAATCCTCAATTATGATTCTGTCAAAGATGCAAAAACTGTTTATTCTTGTGTGATTTTACATAACATTGCAGTGGAAATCAAATTACCACAAGAAATTCTGCAAGAGTTTGAAGAAGAAGCAGAAGAAGAAGCAGTACAGCATAGAGCTTCAGGTTAACTGAAAACAGAAAATTTGCAACATTGTAATTCAAAATTTTCGTTAATACGAGTATTAACGTTAGCTAGTAGATTAATTGTAAATGTAACTATTTTTATTAGTTTTTGAAATAATTTCTGAAATAAAACCCATATACAGAAACTTAAGTACTTTTTATTTTATCATCATCATCCGCGTTTTGCTTATATTACTTTATAATTGTTTAGGTATCCGCTTGTCGGTCATTCTTTCAAAGTGTTGTTTCCAATTATTCCTGTAATTCTTAATGCGGTCGTTTATGCTGGAGATGTTTAACTCGTTTCTGGTATCGGTGTTACGCTTTCTATCAACCCTCTTGTACCCTGGAATCTCCCTCAAGAAACTCCTTTCTGCGGCTTGTAATTGCTTTTCTTCACCTTTTGTTAGGGTCCATGTTTCGCCTCTATAGGTTACTGTTGGTACTGAAATTCTTTTATAGAATTTTAATGCCGTATTCTGACCATTTCTGTTCTTGAATATTCTTTTAATGGTTCCATTTAAGTAGTTGAACTTTTCGAATTTCTTTTGTATATCCGTTTCTCCATTTCATTTTATAAAAATGAAAAATATTTTAAATTTAAATGACATTTAATAGCACTGACAAATTATTATGGTTTCGTAGGACTGTTTTGTGATCCAAAAATTTAAATATTGTTATCCTTTTCCGACACTTGTGAGCTACAATAAAGCTTTCTCGCTTTATTATAACATAAAGGTTGACAGTTATTTTTAACGGTTGGGATACATAATAGACCTGATTGTATGTCATAACTGTGTCACCTTTATAATAACGTTTGTGATACATAATAGAACTGAATATTTATTGAGCAAAAAGTATTATAATCGGGCAATATCGGATGCACTACCAATACCTGTTTTATTCTATAAGGTTTACAGATTATCGTATTATTTTTTTTTACTGCCTAAAGGGTATAGCCGGGTTTATATGGGAAATCTGCCCTTGCGGCCTTTTCGACTCGTACTTGGGGGATCGTTTTGGTATCAAATAAAAATAATTCAGCCAAATTTTCAGCTCTTTATCTTAAACGGTTCTCGAGTTTTTCAAGAAAACCTATTTTTTCGATTTTATTTTTTTTTAAATAGTAAAATTTAAAATTAATGGATGGTGATTTTTTTGCTAATTCTTAGGAGTAAAAGACATGAAAAAATACTTTGGTCATGATTATTAAACGAAAAGCCGATTTTTGGCGAAAGAAATAAAATTTAAATCTTATTTTTTAACGCCTTTATGAAAAGTGTCACTCACCAAATTTTGTCAGAAAATGTCTTTTATACTCCCTAATACTCATGAATTTTTTTGATTTTTTTGAAGTGGTGCAACAATGTGACAAAAATTAAAAAGTAATTAATTTCTGTAATTTTGTATTTAAACAAACTTGTATATTTTTCACATTTCACTTCCCACTTTTGCGGAAGTAAAGTACTATTTATTTGATCTGAAATTTTGCATATACTTGTAATAGATTCCTACGACAAATTACTAGACCTTTAAGGTAAACGAGGCGAGGCACGAGGGGAAATTTTTTTTCGGTTTTTCTATATCTAGTGCCGTTTTCGAATTATTGTAAATTCAAAATCTCAAATTTAGGTATTAACTAATGTAATTTATCATTTGCAGCGAAATTGTGAAAAATAGTGTATAGGGTGCCAAATGAGTTAGCCGAATATAAGAAATTTATTTATACAAATATCTGCTTTACTAATTATTTTAGAAATAAAATTTAAAACACAAAAATAATGAAGAAATACACACTATTAATGAGATTTAATGCTTATACGAATGAGCATTTTTCATATAACTTTTACTTAAAAAGTCAAAAAATGCTTATGAAATTGTTAAAAGTTTCATTTATCAGACTGTCCATGTAAGTTTCCAAGGTAAGTATTTTTGAAAATAGAAATTAAATTGAATTTTTTATTACATGGTTAGTACGATAAATGAAAATTTTAACAATTTCAAAACCATTTTTTGACTTTTTAAGTAAAATCTAGATAGAACCTAATGCTCTTACCAATCGTAGATTTTACATCTTAATTTCCTATGTTCGGCTAACTCATTCAGCACCCGGTATACACCTCGGGACTAAAGTTCTTTTCATCCCGTTTGCGATTTTTGTACTCGGCTAACACCTCGTGAAAAATCCTTTGCACGCGGGATGAAAAGTAGTACCTTAAGGTACGTTTTGCTAGAAACTGCCGCAGCAGAGCAGTTACGGCCGCGTCAACTGCGATTGCAAAACCTAATGGGAAGTACTGCGCTGAAATTGTACCCCGGTCTTGCTAGAAACTGTAGCTGCAAAGCGGTTACGGCCGGCGTCAACTGCAAATGCAATACCTATTGGGAAGTGCAGCGCTTCAATTGTATCGTCTAGCAACACACGTAACAGATATTGCATAAGTTAGCCAAGGTTATGCGGTGCTGCTTGTGCAGTTGTTAGCAAACCGTAGCTTTAGTCCCATGATGTATAATACTATTCTATGGTTAAAAGATGTATAAAAAATTTTTTTACCGAAAATTAATAATTACATTACTTAGAAAACATTTTTAATCGATTTTTTTAATGTCTCTTTAATCATTTTTCACATACTATATTATTTTAAGCAGGATATGTCTTAATTTTCTATGGTTTTCTCTGTTTTTTCTCTGGTGAGGATATATTTTCAGTAAAAAAAAATTTTATACTCTTTTTAACCATAGAAAACATAAAAGTTTGTTTAAATGCAAAATTACAGAAAATAATTACATTTTAATTTTTGTCATATTGTTGCACCACTTCAAAAAAATCGAAAAAATTCATGAGTATAAGGGAGTATAAAAGACATTTTTTGACAAAACTTGGTGAGTGACACTTTTCAGAAAGGCGTTAAAAAATAATATTTAAATTTTGTTTCTTTCGCCAAAAACCGGCTTTTCGTTTAATAATCATGACCAAAGTATTTTTTCAAGTCTTTTACTCCTAAGAATTAGCAAAAAAATCACCGTTCATTAATTTTGAATTTTACTATTTAAAAAAAAAATAAAATCGAAAAAAGAGGTTTTGTTGAAAACCTCGAGAACTGTTTAAGATAAAGAGCTGAAAATTTGGCTGAATTATTTTTATTTGATACCAAAACGATCCCCCAAGTACGATTCGAAAAATCCGCAAGGGCAGATTTCCCAAATAAACCCGGCTATACCCTTTGCCTATTCTGTTAGAAAAGTTTGGATTTTCAAGATCTCTTGCACAGTCTTTTGATTTCGTCCGACCCAGTAATTTCGAGTCTAAAGTAATTTCAACACAAAAATGTGGGTAACAAGAGTTTCCCATCAGAAGTGATTCAATTACCGTTGAACCAAACGCATATTTTCTCAGATCTGATGCCGAAGAAGTAGCAAAGAAACCCAATTTAGACTCAAGTGCTTCTACCAGTAATGATTAAATGCTCGTAAGTTTATTTTGCTTATATTTCATATTTTGTGATGAAACCCATACCTTTTTCTACTTTCTATTTGTTATTTATTACAATGTACGTTAACAATAATTTTCCAGCTGGAAAATTCCAATAATATTATTGCAAGGCAGTGGCCGTTTTAATTTCTGCATTTTTTCTGTTAGATTTGATCCTAATACATGGGTTAGAGAAAAAATTTACAATTTTTCATGCCATTTAGGTTTCATCCAGCTGGATTATGAATTTAATTGTACCAACGGTAACTTCCCATGTGTACTCTCAAGTGCTCCTACCAAGATATAATTGTTTTTTCTAGGTTAAACAATTAGGTTTTAATGTAGTTTTTAAAAAAAACTTCTTAGAAAATTTATTAAATGAACAAAAATGCAAATTGGACAATTTAAAATTAAAAGATTTACAAAGGGAATGTTTTATCTACAATACCTATTACTTAATACATTTTAATTATAATATTAGTAAAAGTTGATTTGGCAGACATTATCATACTTAGATGCACACAACCAGTCTCATACATCCTCCAAAACGAGGAATGGTTACAAAAATGCTCTTTGTAAAACGAGGAAGCATAAATATATCAACATGTTGTTATAAAATATGTAATAAATGTGAATGAAATTTTAATTTTACAATGCCACAAAACAAAATCTTTGTAAGTACTTAATTTAAAGTTCATCTTTTCTTGGCGTATCATCATCTTCAGTTTCTTCTTCAATTGGTTCTTCTACACCAGCTCCTTCGATACCCCCAGTTTCCACAAATTTGGTTAATCCTTCAAACGTCCTGGGACCATTATATTCAATGACTTTATTATCTCCTTTGCTATATAATTTAATAGTGGGAAAACTTGTTACGCGAGTATGTTCAAGTTCATTTACTGTAGCATCCATTTTGGCTATAACAACATCATCATTTTTTTCAAAATGCTCACCCACTTTATCATAAATGGGAGATAATTGTTTACAGTGACCACACCAAGGTGCATAGAATTCTACAAGTACATCTTTCGTTGAATCAAGTGCCACATTATCAAAATTACTAGCAACTAGAACATGAACAGATTCTTTATTCCAATCTTCAGGAAGAGTTTGTGATAATAAATGTTGCTTTAATTTTCCATCAAGAAAATCTTGTACAAATGATTCTAAAACGGACTTTGTGAGTTCACTACTTGCTGGTTTATATTTGGCCATATCTTCTTCAAGTTTAATTAAACGAGCGGCAGGAGTTTCTTCCTTCTTCATTCCGAAAAATTCAAGAATTCTTTGATGATCTTCTTCATCTGTATCTATGGTCACAAAGAGAACTTGATCCCTAAATGGCTTAGCAATTGAACGAGCAGCATCAACAATTTTTTCAGTTTTTGCATCTCCTTTAGATACAAAAAGCAGTAAATGACTTTTGATATCACCTCCAAAAATTTTTTGTGCAGTTTCGTGATTAAATTCAACAATAAGAGGCAAGGATTGAGTAGTTACAAATTTCTTGATATTCTTCTCTGATAATTCGCCTTCAAAAATTGATTTCTTTTCATCAAACTGTAAAACAAAAAGAACACTTGTTATTTCTAAAAGTGAGTGAATTTATTAACTATTATCAACACATCTTCAAGCGATAAATGTTGTAGGTTAATAAAATTAAACTGAATTTGGCTCTAATCAAACCAGATAATAATATATAAGATAACTTTTAATTGCTTGCTTCCAGTCCGATTGGAATATAACCGCCTCTTTCAAGTCTTTGCAATTTATTTCAAGGATTTAATTTACAATACAATTGTAATTTAAAACTTTGTTAAATTAATTAGAAAAAGTTACAAAATGAAGTATAACAACTTATAAATATTATTATTAATATGAATGTAGGGAATAATAAAATATTAATTTAATTGTTCTTAGTTTGTAAATTTAATTTAAAAAATGATACTAACCTTTTTAAATAAAATGATAGAACCACATTTAGCATCTAATTCTTTGAAAACATTTTCATTAGAAGTAATAGCAAATGGATAATCATCTATTGAACCAGCAACCGATAAAAAGATTTTACTTTCATCGGTAGTTTGATCTTTAAAGAAACCTATAATTGCAACATTGTTGGCTTCGATAAACTCCTGGGCTTCTGCTACAGTTTTTAATTCTTTAGCTGGTGGACCAGTTTTTTTTGTCACCCATGCAACTATTTCGTCAGCTGTGCGACCGCCACTATATTCAATAGGCGAACCATTTTTATAAAACTTAAGAGTAGGATAACCCCTTACACCATTTTCCTCCGAAAGCTCAGTTTCTTCGGTAGCATCTACTTTGCCCAACTTAATTAGCGATTGTTGATCAGAAAGCAATTGTGCAGCTTTTACATATTCTGGAGCTAATGCTTTACAATGCCCGCACCAAGGAGCATCTAAAATGATAAAATAAGAATAAAACTATGCTTGCTTTTAAATTATAAGAATACACGTTTAATGCTAATAAATTATTGACCGAAACTATCATAATCAATTAGTTGACATCCGACAAAGCAGACATTTTGTTGGTGTTTTTCTACAGATTAAAGTTACCTTCGAATAACTATTTTCTGGTGGACATTTTGTGAATTTTAAAAGAAAGCAGAAGAGCAATTTCATCACTTGAGCTTGAAATAATGTAATCATTGCGATCATAAGATTTGCGAGTATTCATTTCTAATTATTACCTACGTACATAAATCCCTTAAGTTATTAGGCATATAAATGCAATAAATAAAAAAGCAAACTTCAATTTCTTCATAAGTGACACATCAATACGATAACTATGATGGATTGATAGAAAAATCAGTAATAATTAATATGAATAAATAATTATTAATGGGCGAATAACTTTAAATTTTAAGTTGATTAAACCAAGTAATTATTAATACTTCCAGTTAAAATTCGTTCTTATTAATAATTAAAGCAAACTTTAAGAAGTACTTACAAAATTCAACGAGAACAAATTTGTTGTCGGTAACAGCGGTTTTAAAATTTTCTTTAGTTAAAACCAAAACGCCTTCGTCTAATTTAATTTCTTCATTGCCATAAACATTATGAATTACCACAAGCATCAAACAAAAGGCCACAATTTTATTCATTTTAAATAAATTAATCTGTTACCTACTACAATTGGGTACCGTCTTAAAATGACAAGATTTGTAAAGTCGACAACGAACGTGTGCATCGACGAATTGTTCTCACAACGTGGCACGAATCGTGGGGCACTATGATTGGTGCCGCTGGATGACGTAGTGAACGTGTATTTGTGACGTTTCACATAGAAAATTATTATTTAACAATCAAATTACTTATCTTGGTAAGCCGTAAAATATAACATACATTTAAAAAAAACAACGTTAATTTATTAATAATAATTTATATTTTAATAATTTTTTATGTGCTGCATGATATACTTACTTTGCTTTTCTTAATAATGCCAATAATAGTGGTATGGTAATATTAATATTATGTAGTAGTACAGTAGTTGTTAGTAGGTATTTTCCAGTGGCGTACGCGTGAGCGTAATATTTCGGGAAGGGTTCGGGTTCTAACAGCCTTATGCATAGTCGTACTCAGAATAACAATATAACATACATTAAAAAAAAACAACGTTAATTTATTGATAATAATTTATATTTTAATAATTTTTTATGTGCTGCATAATATACGTACTTTGCTTTTAATTATGCCAATAATAGTGGTATGGTAATATTAATATTATGTAGTAGTACATTTGTTATAGTCCATTTCATTTAAGAAACAAGTAAGAATTTGTACTAAGCCGATGGCCTCGAAATATTAACCAATGAAATTGAATCGGTCAGATTAAAAGAACAGTAAAAGTCCAAAAGTTGAAATGTTGGGAAAATGAAAAAAACTGTTTCCTTTGTAAGTTATGCTTCTTACAGGTTTGGTATGCACAGATAAGTTTTAGTGTATCATATTAGACGTTCATTAAACCAAGAATAACATCTGTCATTTGATACATTTTTGATATATTCATAAAAAAACAAATTGGGACTTGTATACTGTTCTTAATCTCAATTTGGTGAAAATTGCAAAAAATACAGGAATACGATATGGTAAACAATATTTTATTGAACAAACATACAAAAGAATCATATTTGGTTATCAGTAGAGTGTGGAATTATATGTAAATGCCGGGGACCGTAAATTGCGCCAACGGTCAAGGGCATAGATAAGAGAAGGGTTTTTCTGGTCCTACCCGTAAATTGCGCCAAAAATTTTTAGGGTTAACCTTAAAATTTAAGTCGTAAAAGGTTGTTATATTTTAATCCTTTGCTTGTTTGTCAATAGGATTAGTATGGCTCTAAAAACTTTTATTTTTAATTTAACAGAGGTGCATTTGGCCCGTATCACACTGTAGAAGTTTCACGGATTTTTAAGTTAATTTGGACATCTTTTATTTCTGAATTTTAGCGAAAGTTTTGCTTAAGATATAATGCTTATTATATAGTATTAATAGTATTAATCATAATCAAGAGAAGCAAATCCGTACTAAAACTATATAAAAGAAAAAAAAAATCAAAGGAAATGAGCAGATTTGATTTTCTAAAATGTATATGTAATCATTTTGCAGATATTTATTAATGCTCATACTTCTAGTCGATACTTCGCCCGATCTCGGACTTGAGACTTCAGTATGAAATCGACCAATCAAAATAAAGAATTTCGTACCTAAGTCATGCTCAAGTTTTGCTGGAGCCAAGCATCGACTATAGGTACGGGCATAAGTATTCTCTTATTTTTCATTAATAATAAAAAGAAAAATAATAAAATGATTATAGTAATTTGCCCCCATCCTTTCGAAATTAAACATGTTAAGCATTGCTTTTATGACTTTTAACAGGTTAGGTTTAGTTAGTTTTCTACATGGTTTGTAGGTTCGTACTCGTAGGTACAAACTTTTTTCTATATATTTTTTTAGAAATTAATTCTTTAATAACGCGAGGTTTTTTATGCCAATTTTTAACCCCCCCCCTCTTTGGTGATACGTCGTGATGTACATCACGTGTATTTTTTTTTGAAAAATTTTTTCAAGCAGAGATGGCGAGACAGAATGCCTCGGGCAGCAAGATGACGAGGGGCGTCATAAGGTCCAGTGCCGGAAGCCAGCTGAGAGCTAAATATTGTTGTTATGTTGCTTTTATACACGTGATTGCCACACGTCCCCCCCATCGTGATCAATCGTGATGTTATTCTAATCCCCTCCCCCCTCTGTTAGAACCTCTCGTGATTAAAGGACCATCCCATTACCCCATACCAAGTAGACATATTAAGCATTGCTATTATGACTTTCAAGAGGTTAGGTTTAGTTACTTTTTTACATGGTTTTTGAAATGATACCAAAAATATGGGATCTGCGCGAAAAGGTAGAACTGTAGGTATGTAGGTTCGTAGGTTACCTATAGTAACTTTTTTATATATTTTTTTAGAAATTATACCAAAAGCACTTTCATTGTGATTTATGACTATAGTGATCCTCCCCCCACACACCATAAGTTCTATACGGTAAACTTATTTTGATACCTTCATAAAACTGCGCCACTGTGGCGATTACATAATAAGCTACTCTCACCAACCGCTGCACAGTGGTCCAGAAAACGGAAAAGCTGGCCAAAAGTCGAAAAAAAAGTTATAATAATCGTCCTTTTTTCAGTAGAAATAGTTATAGTGGTACCCCTGGAATTGTTTCTGATTATTAGTGGGTGACAAATGTATCTTCACCGTCAGTTATAGCTTTTCTAATTACTCGTCAGAAAACGTTCAACGATACTCGAGGTCCGACAAACAAATAAGGGTTCTTTGCCAGTGTACAATGATTCAACGGATTAAACAATTTCTACCCGACAAAATGGATTCTGTCTTATTGTAAATATGTGATCTTGTATGCTAAATCCTTTTCTGAAGCCGCTTTGTGATTTCTCCAATGTCGAATCTATTACTTTTTTTAATTTTGCTTTGAGGATTCCTTCGTAGATTTTGGCTGCTACACATAGCAACGAAATACCTCTGTAGTTTTCACACATCATATTGTCACCTTTCTTGTATATCGGTAGTATTATGTAGTACTAGTATTATCTTCCGGTATTGATCCTTTTTCCCATGCCAAATTTAATATATTGTTTAATACCTTCATACCATTTTCTCCCATATATTTTATCATTTCTGGTTTAATTCCATCGTGTCCCGCTGCTTTTCTCAATTTCAATTTTCTTGACGCCATCAATGTTTCTTCCAATGTGATTTCGTCTTCTACCGTTACTTCTTGCCGTTCCTGGATGTTATTATCTTGATTTTGTCGATTGGTTTCTAGTAATTCTTCGAAGTATTCCTTCCATCTACTCATTATTTCCTTCTCTTCCCGTATTATTTCCCCTTGTTTATCTTTTATCTGCTTTAGAGTAATTTGTTTAGTTCGTCTTAAGTTTTTTATTATTTTGTAGAACAATTTTTGATTCTCATTTTTATTTCTTTCCATCCGCTTTCCAAACTCCTCCCAAGCTCTCCTCTGCATCGATTACCATTATTTTAGTTTTTACTCTTTGTTTTTTATATTCTTCATACGTGAATTCGGTTTTTTGTGTTAAATATCTTTTCCATTTTAGCTTTTTCTTTTTTATTTCTTCTTTGATCTCATGGCTCCACCATGATGTTTGATTTTTACCGTTTTGTACTCTGGTGATGCCACATGCTTCTTTTGTTGCTGCCAATAATATAGCTTTAAATCTCTTCCAAATATCTTCAAGTTCATTATCTTGTATGCTGCTCAATTCTTCCATTTTGCGTTCTACAATAGTTTGGTATTTCTGTCTTATTTCTGGATCTCTCAGTCTGTAATCTTTCACTATCTCTTTGCTTTTCACCTTATGCGACTTCTCCTTTCCCTGTTCAACGAATGTGTTGTATTTTATTTTTGCTACCACCAAATAGTGGTCACTGCCTATTTCAGCCCCTCTATGTACTCTAACATCTATTAAATTTTTCTTATTTGCCTTCTCTGTTATTATATAATCTATAATAGATTTTTCTTTTCTGCTTGGTTCCTCTCTTGTATACTTATGTATTTCCTTATGACTGTATAGCGAATTGCCGATCACCAGGTTATTCACTACGCAACAGTAAATTAACCTTTCTCCATTTTTGTTTCGAATATCTTCACCAAACGGTCCCATTACTTTATTGGTTCCTTCGATTTTGTTTTCTATTCGTGCATTGAGGTCACCCGCTATATAGACTGTACCTGTCGCATTCTCAATTGTCAACTGTAATTCTTCCCAAAATTTTTCTTTTTCAACCTTTTGAGCATCCTCGCTTGGTCCATATACTATTATTACTGTAATTTGATGTTCTTTCTGTAATGTCACCGTTAATATTCTTTCTGAAACAAATTTCCACGTTTTTATTGATTTCCTGCTTTCTCTTCCAATTATACAACTTACTCCTGCTGCTGCTCTTTCTGTTATTTTTACCCCGCTGTATATCATTATCAGATCTTCTCCAATCTCTACAATTCCATTTCCTTTCTTTTTTGTTTCGGTTGCCGCTAGTATTTCTAAATCGTTTTTGTTGAATTCCTCAACTAACTCCTGTTCTTTACCATTTATCCCTCTTATATTCCAAGTCGCCAGTTTCCACGTACGTAATTCAATCTCGTTTGTCCGTTTTCTCGCATTTTTCGTTATATCTTCATTCCATCGGCTTACAATATTTAGTTTTTTGATCTCTCCGGGTCGCCCACATACTTCACAATTTCCTCAGAGTGCTGCTCCCAATCCCAACGCTGACCGTTAATAAATACCTTTCGATAACCCACCTTGGCAGCATTTCCCTTCTCTCTTTCTGTCTTTGAGATCATCCTTAACCTGGCCTGTATCTTTCTCTCCTCCACTGACAAATCATCCTCGATGAACTTTCTTGTGCCTCTCAATTTATTCTTGTTCTTCATCACTTACATTTTATCTTGCCAGTTGTTCATTTTAGCCAATACAATAGTTTGTGCTGATTTTGTCTTTATTACTTCAGCTCCCCTCAAGGCAATATCACACTGAAAGAAAAATGTGTCTATAACTTACACAATTACATAATATTCCTGCACAATTTGTGTCTAGATTGGCGCTAAAGCCAATATTGTGTTGAAAGGGTGTCAACGTTTGGGTTAAGGTGCGATTTTTAGAACGGTTTCATAACTTCAGTTACACCTCAAAATTGGTTATAGATACAACTATAATTTTTTTTTAGCGGAAAGAGGAGAATTTTCCGAACACTGTGATATATTTTTTAATCTGTTTTGATAACGGATTAAAATTTTGATTAATTTAATTTGCGATTTTATATAAAAAAAAATACATTAATTACAATTTAAAATATATCATAGTGTAGTTAACATAGTAACCTTTAATATTTTGCATTGAAATCGTTTTAATATCAAGTATTATAAGCGCTGTAACTGAAGTTTTGTTTAGACTATAATTTGAATGATTTAAAAAAAATCGCCTTTTAAAACCAATCAAATTTTTATTTCAATTTTTCCAACCAATGAAAGGTATCCAATTTTAAATCTAGATAATCGCGCCACCTGTTGAAAATTTTTTCGTCCAAATAAAAAATCGCAGCCTTAAGGATTTTTAGCAGGTAAACAACCCAATTGAGTAATTTGTAGGTACCAAATTTAAGAAGAAAAATGTCCCACCTAGTAAGTTTAAAATCTGCACAATAAAATGCACATTATCTGAAATAAAAATTCAGATAATTCTACATTAAAATATGTGTATTTCTATCAAATAATTCTGCATATTTCAAATACAAAAATTTGAGTATTTCTTGAAAAAAATGTTGCATATTTCTGAATAAAATAATGCAAGTTTCAAGAATATTGTATATAAAAAATTATTATGTAATTCTGCAGATTTCCACAACAAATTTGTGTGACTTGTAGGCTTAATTTATATTTAAATAAAAATTCAGTAATGTTTAAAATGCATATTATTTATTAAGAATTTAAATAAAATTAATTATACAAAATTCACAAAACATATACAAACTATATAAATTCACAATATACAGTACAAATTATAATATAAACATTAAACACTTTTGAACAATTATCAATCATAAATAATATCTTAAATAAGTATACAATACATTATTAACAGTTGTTTCAAGGCAAGGGGCGTATATTAATAAATCAGGTGCATTAATTGTAAAAATGTTGGATGTTTGCTGAATTTCATTCGATTGAAAATGTGGTTCAAAACCAATTTATTGCTTTAAATATTTCATATTAAAAAAAAATTGATAGACAAAAAATGATGATGAATAACAATTTATTGTTAAATTTTTTCCTGATTCAGGAAACAGTAGTTCATCTTCTGTATGACTTAAAACAAGGAAACGGTCATTTTCAATTGACGGTGTTTTGCCTCCGATCTCATGGTCCAGATATAAACTTAGTAGCCCAGACATCTTCATTAAATTGTGGAAAATATTTTCTTCAATTTAATTTTCTAAAAATAAAATATTATAAAGAGATTTTAAAGTTAAAATTTACTACAAAATAAATATTTTAAAATAAAAATTAGAATTAGAAAAGTAACTTTCCTGTTTGTTTTCTTAAAAATTATAACGGATTTTGATTTTGCACACCAGATAAAATTATTGTAAAATTACTTGATAAGTTAAAAAATATTATCTATATTATGATTTATGACCGTTACCAGTTTGTTCTTAAGAAAACAAATTTGGAAGTTGTACTTTTTCACCACTCCGTACTTACCAAATTATAAACAAATGCAACGGATAAAAATGATAAAAATTAAATTCAAATCAATAAATAAATTAAATTAAAAATAAAACTACATAATATTAAAAAAAATTCTCCTTACCTTTTGAAATATTACAAAACTATCAATCTCGAAACTATGTAGATAAAATAACAAATCTATGGTGGGCGATAGAAACAGTACAAGTCTAAAACGGCAACTTTGCTTTTAGATAATATCTAAAATTAATATTTTGAAAATTTTATTATTTTAATGTCAAAAGTTATGCAGTTTTTTCGCTCTTCTGTAAAGTTGCCGTTTTTGACTTGTATTGTTTCTATCGCCTACCTTAGAAATATTCTCGTGCTCAGTGTACGTTTGACGTTATAATATGAAAGAATAATTTTTTTCGTCCAACGAAAACTAAAAATGTAAAATTCCCACTTCTTTTGTTGGATTTTAGTGCCATTAGGTAAGATTTTGTAAAGAATATTCAGGTTGTTTAATTTTTTCTAGGTAGGTCCTTTGGGCTTACGGTAAATTTAAGCCGATTTATTTCTTTCATTTAAAATGCACATGGTTTTTAACAACCCTAGATTTAAATTTAAATTTAAATTTAAATGCTAAAATTATTGTGAAGAATAACATCTTTTATAATTTGTCTTTACTTAATTTTACTGATAGAATGGATAGGACAAAAAAATAAGCATTAATAATTACTTCAAGTAATTTATGAAAGTCTTTACATTCAGTTTCAAAAGTTGGGAACGAATTATAGAAAAAATATTCCATTTCAAAAATTGAACATATTAATCTATTTAAAATAAAAATATATACTAATGCTCGTATTCACAAACGTTCTTAAAAATTTTGATGAACCGTTTATTTAAACAAACCAATGAAATTTATTTTCTTGTACTACGAGATCATTTTCATTGGTGTGCAAAATTAAACGGCTCGTTAAATGTTTTAGGAACGTTTGTGAATACGGGCATTAGTGAGATATTGGTCATAGACTCATAGAAATCTACAAAGTAGACGAAGAAATTCTAAATAAACAAAACAAAAACGAATGAAATAATAGCATGAGAAAATTTTATTAAATTTAAAAAAAAACCTTACCGAATTACATGTTTCGATCTTATTCACGGCTAACACCTTAATTCGGTAAGGTTTTTTTTAAATTTAATAAAATTTTCTCATGCTATTATTTCATTAGTTTTTGTTTTGTTTATTTAGAATTTCTTCATCTACTTTGTAGATTTCTATGAGTCTATGACCAATATCTCACTAATGCCCGTATTCACAAACGTTCCTACCTGATCTCATCAGATTTGTGCTGGAAAGAGGGCGTCCATTAATTACGTGAGGCGTTTAGGGGGGAGGGTCGAGCCGAATCTCACCCAATCTCACGTGGGGGAGAGGGAAGGTCTCGGCAAATATCACGTAATTATTTTGTGTTAACTATTCCTAAATAAAAATAATTAAGCAAATTTTTACATTAAAAATACGCATTTAAAAAAATCTCACGGCATCTCACCTAGGGGGGCGGGGGAGTTTAAAAATCTCCAAAATCACCTCACGCCTCCAAATTGATTATTATTTTGGTAAAATGGTAATATTATTACCATTATTTCAAACGATCATGAAACCGTCCACGTGCGCTGAACTTGTCAAAGCTATACTACGATAATGTATTGTTGTTGCTAAAGCCGGCCCTGACTGCCGTTTGTTTATTTGTGAATTTTTTCATCTACGTTGTAGATTTTTATGACCAATATCTCAACTATAATATTTTTATTCTAGTTTCTAATGGTCTACTATACAATATAGGCTTTTAAAAATTTTTGAATTTCTTGAAATTCAAATATTCTTTTTATCGTTATTTTTAATATTTATTTAAATCCTTATAGGAATTAGTAATTTATTTTTAAACCGGTCCTGTTGATGGAAAATAAACAATTTTCACTAATTTCTTTCGTTAGGTTTGACTAAAGAGGTCTAGAATTCCGTTAATTAATCAATTACAAATAAACTATAAACTACCAAATTTCTAACAAAAAGTAAATAATAAATATGAATATCAATTACGAGCTAAAGGGTACTAATAAATCTTATTATATGGATTTCGCAATCCTATATAATTAAATATTGTAAAAAAATTATTAATAATTGAAAATGCTTACTGTGTTTTTATTTTCAAGAAATGTCAAATAATTTTGAATTTATATATTTTTTTCTATCATATTGAATTGAATACTGTGCGCGTTAGTAATTTTTTCCAGGTTTGCCTGATGAGAATCCGAAATTCGAAACACCTATGCATACGTGTCGCAAACTAATTCACTTAATTTGCATATTTTTCGGATTAATGAACAGTAAGCATTTTCAATTATTAATAATTTTTTTTACAATATTTAATTATATAGGATTGCGAAATCCATATAATAAGATTTATTAGTACCCTTTAGCTCGTAATTGATATTCATATTTATTATATTTTCAAGAGCTAATAATTATAATTAACAAAAAGTAAATATTAGAAAAAAGACCGAAAGTAAAGTATAGCAACATTTTATTTATGATAAAAGAATTTTTTTTACAAAATATTGTAGAATTTTAAATAAAGATAAAAAAATTTTAATGTGTTCCAAAAAAAGAATACACAACTAGTCGAGAAGCACAAATTGGGATTGAAACCGTAAAATTTAAAATGCACAATATTAGATAGAATTAGTGTAAACAGTTTTTTTCTAGCAAACAGTAGATTTAAAAACTGCACAATTTGAGTTTACAGTTGGTACAATTTGACATGCACAGCACTATGTAGATTTATCTCAAACGATTTTTTTGAGTGCAACCCCTATCTCGTTTTTTAGAAATTGTTCGGTTTCTTGTTTGAGATTACTTTCGTTTATCGTTACTCCCTTTATTACTATATTTGTTTTCCTTTCTTTACCCTCGAGCTGTATTATTTTGGTTTCTAGTGCTCCAACACGTATCTTTAGATTTTTGTTTTCTAGCTTTAACTCATTGATTTCTTGCTCGTAAATTCGTTGGCCGCTTCTAATTTCCTTCACCTCATTCATCAGCTCTCGCATCATTTTGGTCAGTTCTTCCATTGTACTCTCTTTCGTCTCTTTTTTTGGTGTTCTGGATGTCTTTTTGCTTCTGTTAAAAATCTCGTAATCAGCTCCTCGTTTTCGGTAGGTTTCGATATCGCTATCTTATTGTGATGTATTAATCATCCCGATTAGGACTGCAACTCGGGTCAATTCCTCGGAAGCTGTGGCCCTATTTTGTGTACTTTTCAAAGTTTTAAATAATTTGTAACTATATTTAGGCAACCCAACTGACACTCATACGATATTTTGTTGTTATCAATAAATTATTCTAACCTCTTGCAAAAATTTTTCTTATTTATAATTTATTTACACCTACTCAGTAGTTTGGTGTTCTCAGGTCTCCCCCAGATCACTAAACACTACACAACTCCTAATCAGGTCTATACTTTACTTTGAATATCTTATTTAAACACCTGTTTTTATATTCCTGTGTGATACAGACGTATTTACGATACTGATATCGCCACACTTCTACAATATCTATCCAAATGATATCCAAAGGTCCGCTCTATATCCAGGACATTGTAGATATACATAGGATATCCATCGGATATCCAGTGGTTATATTGAATATCCACAGTGGATATCCATTGGATAGCTAATAGATATTGTGTGCTGACTGGGTAGTCACTAACTAATTATAATCACTAACTAATTATGAACTTCAGCAGCACTAATAAGAAAAAACACCCACTAGAACACGTTAAAAACACAAAAATTGATGAAAATATAACAAATGGTAGCGGTTACAGTTGATATTCGTGAAACAATGTGGTTTTAGTTTAGTAGCACGCAGACGCAGTAACACACGAGACCCACAAGACCCTGTCGCACTGTGTTTGTTAATGGTAGAACGTCCAAGCGTCCTTCCAGCAGGACCGAATTACATGCTAAAACCCACGCTTGGACGTTCTATCTATTTAAATCTATTTAAAAATCACGATATTTTTATTTATTTTAACGAATAACTTGCAGGTGGCCTATGCTGCAGTATAATATGACTCTTAGAAGTTTTTTAAATTTATTTTACGTAATATAATTTCTTTGCATATCCACAAGAGATATCCCTTGGAGATCTATTAGATATCTATCATGGAGTGGACATTCAGTGCATGGATATATGGATATCCTATGGATGTCTAATGGATATTGTGTGCTGTCTGGGTATATGATAATAGAACTCCGTTTGTTCTTCTTCTATGTATTTCATTAACTGTTTTATATCGATCATTTTCTTATAATTAATTGGAACTGGATTGGAATATACTTTATTGGTAGGAATTTCTGGACTGATATTTTTTTTTAATAACTTGAACTATAATATCCACCACGAATACCACTTTAATCTTGAATAACTTTCGGAGAAGTAAATTTATCAAAACATTATAAGAGGTCTTTTTTGTAGAGCTTTCAATTCTTTATAAAAATATATATTGTTCATTGCTGTAACCTTATTTGTTTCAGAGAAAAAAAATTAAATACAAAAGTACAAAAATCCCATGTTATTTAAATGGGATTGTAACATGATTTCGGCACGGTTTATTTACAAAATTAAGAGTTTTTTTGGGTTGGATATTTTTTTTTGGGACAAAAACTAAAAATTCATGGGGCGGCAGAAAAAAAAACCAACTTGGGAAATAACGGACACCCTAATGTACATACGCATGCTCTTCATATAATCTATTGAGAATAAGAACAGTACAAGTCCTGGGATTTGTAAAGTCCGGGGACTTGTACTGTTCTTACTCTCAATAGGGATTTTACACTACCGATGGTGGCGCTAGCGACACCTTCAATATGTCTGCCATAGCAAGTATACCTCGGTAGAATGTTGGTTTAAAAAAGACTGAAAGACTGGTTTTTTTTTAGATAAACACTGCACTGAATTAAACAATATCAGGAAAACTAACTCGAACACTGTTGAAACACGTTAAAGACACTTAGGTATACTTGATGGAGTAGTTACAAAAGCTGCGTGTGGTGGCGTTTGGTTAATGTAAAATTCCTATTATGTACTTTACACTCTGGCAAGTGCTTTAAGAATATGATTTTAATACTGTTTTTTTAATCATTCGATGCAGCTCCGTATTTATAACAAAACTGCTGTAGGTCTGTTCCAACACGCAGTTATCTCCAGTTCTCTGACTATGCTCATGCTCTTTAGTTAAAATTTTAACGAAAATGATCTTTAATACTCAAAACTTTAGTCAAAGAGCATGCGCATAGTCATTAGAACTGAAGATAACTGCTTGTTGGAACAGACCTATAACAGATGAAAATGTCATATTTTGGACTCTTCACCGATTCAATTGGTTTGAAATTAGGTGGTTTCACACTAGCGAAATTTACATATTGATGACAGATAACATTTAATTTTTTGTATTATATTAAACAGTTTCTATGCAGTATTTCTTTATTTATTTTATCAAAATTACATTAAAATTGAAATAAATTTGTGAAAATACGATTTGTAATGATTTATAATGATTTAAAGTGATTTATAAACATTTGTTGCTAAAACGTCAGATGATCGAATCGGGGCACACAGCGATCGGGGCAACGAACCGCCTCGATTCGATAATTTGACGTTTTAGGTTTTAGCAACAAATGTTTATAAAGTACTTTAAATCATTATAGTAAATTACAAAGTTTTCCGATTCAATTTGATAGTAAATTTTCCGTTCTATAAATTGGTGATTTTATATTATGGATTGAGTGAGTAACTTTGCAGAAATTAAGGGTGAAAGTCGATTAGTGGTAAATCTTGGATTGTTTTTTATTAATTATCAGTGCCGTAACTAGAACTTTTGGTGCCTATGGCCAACTACGAAAAATGCGCCTTAACGGAAAGGGTGGGGGTGGGATTTATTCTCTCTCCCCAAAGAGGGGTCCGGGGTTTTCCCGGAATTTTTTTTTTGAATTTCGTGCAAAATGGCGAATTTTGAGACATACTTTCAGTCGGGCTTTCAGTTATAATTTATTAAATTTAAAAAAACTGATTATATGTTTTACGAGTTTTACCAAGAAGAAAATATAAATTAGGCGCCTTTATTTAATCATCGCCTATTTTTAATTTGAAATTTTTAATTATATTAAATGAGGGGGTCATTGCAAAACTCGTTAAGTCCACTTTAGTAAATTTTACAGGAGGAGCAAAAAACTGTTTGGTTCACACACTGAGAGAAAGAAATTGCTTAATCAAACGATAAACGATTCAACCAACAAATTTTTTGCATTGCGGGTGCCGAATGCAAACCGTGCATTAAACTTTGCGTTATGAGAAGTATTTCCTTGAACGTTCTCGTTGTGTTAATTGAATCAAATTTTACTAAACTAAAGCTATCAGTTTCTTTAATAGGACGTACTAAAAGGTTGATTCAACATTCCGCACTTTTCGAACTAACCAATTAGGTATATTGTATCAACCATTTCGGTGCATTAAATTAAACAATTTAATATATTGTTTGAATCATTTTAGGTTTTTGATGTACTTTATTGTAGTATATGGGGAATTATGGGTTGGTGGGGTGTTGGTCATGTGCCAGGTGACGCTGAGCAAGAAAAATGGTTGTCGTTGTAAAAAATATTATGTGTAATTGTTAGAAAAATATAATTACGTTAATATAAAGCGTAGCATTATTTCACGAGTAAACATTACACTAACTTACGATGGTATTAAATCAAGCACTCTAAATTGAATGCGTATATCCAATGTTGAATCATCACAATAGGTGTATTACTGTATTAACAGTAGTGCTGTAATGTTATAAACGTAGTTTATATTTGGGGCTTAATGATCGATTTTAAATTATTTGAAATTACCACCAAATGCATACTTATTGCTTTGGAAATAATGCATTTTGTTTTTGTGTTTGAACGAATACTGTATTCGACAAAGAATTCGTCGTGTAAAACTGAACTGCAGCCAGGCCCAACTAGGGGGGGACGCTTGGGGATTTGTCCCCGACGCCTGGGATCCCCCAAGGGCTCGGACGAATTACTAAATAAATTCCATAAATAAAAAGGACGATCGACTGATCAAGATTGCAAGAGACTTGAAACCATTGGCAAAACGAAACCCTGGAAGACCACCCAAGAGATGGATGGAGAGCTGGGTGTCCACATCAGAGGAAATGTGAAGAGGGGAAAAGTGTGAAGAAAAAAAGGCAGATGCCTATAATAAATGTAGAAGAAGAAGAAGAAATAAAAAGAAAATAAATAAAAAATTAGATAATAATATTGTGTAAGGTACTTTTGAAAATTAGTTGAAAACTACTGTATTTTTTATTTTTTAATTAATTTTACCCATTTTAGTTGTTTTGTGCGTAGTTTTTTTTAATAAAAATACAAAGTTTTATGATTTTCTTTTTTATTTATTAAATTTTTAAAAGCCGAGGGTCCGCGTAAAGTCTTGCCACGGGGTCCGACGTGGCACTCGACGGCCCTAACTGCAGCAATCCATTTATTTCTTTGTTGCTGTTTGTGACTTGCTCTTGGGAATATATAAAACTTGGAATCACTATTTTTACCACTATTATGGCAATTAACAACACAGCACGTTGAGTGACCACCCATTTTAATCATACGTATGTCTTAAATCACGTAAGGCAAGTCTGAAAAGTCCACATTAAGATCTATTACCGGCCACTCCGAGCGCGTCGATAGGTTTGCGTATCCCCTCTTAACCCATGCACAACACAATTTTTTTAATTTGAATTTTTTAAATTTGGCGCCTTTTTCAAACGGCGCCTATGGGCGGGGCCACATTAGCCATACCCTAGTTACGGCACTCTTAATTATGAATTACGCCCTAAAAATTGAGCTGATACTGTAATAATCAATTTTATTTTGTAAGTCGGCAATTTTTCAGGCACAAATCGGGCCGTAAAATGGAAAGTTAGGGATGAAAAAAAAAATCCTAGTTCCAGCGATAACGACAAGTCTATAGATTAATTTTTTTTTTGATATTTTTATATCCGATGTCCTCAAGAGCCGACATCACCCGGGCCAGTTACGTACCTTCTTTTTACTTTGACCAATAATAATAATAATAAAACATTGTAAAATGAAGTCAAAAAAATTTTTTTTTGTATCCTTTAGATGCCAATAATAACATACTACAAAACCAAAACCATTGAATTTTATTTTTCCATAGAAAAATAATTCACAATAAAAACGTAGAAAACGTGCAAGTCACCAGGCTACCACCTTAATACTTCCAAAACTATACAAGATATCGAAAAACTTGACTGAATGAAACTTGTAGAAAATTTAATCAGCTTTCATTTTGTATAAAATGGCTATGTTGCTAGGACGTATAGTTTCCGAGATATAAGCAAAAACCGAAAAATGGGACATTTAAACCCCCCCTTCTTCCCCGGCTCAAGAGATACGGGCGGGGACTTTTGATATGTTTACCTTCTAACTAGTCCAAACAAAGTTACGAAGTTAAAATTTGTGTTCCCAACATTTCCCTCTATACTTTTTCGTTGACTGGACTAAATATCTTCCCCTTTTAATAATGTATTATCGAAATTTTGTAACATAATATTTTAAGTTTAGTTTGAAAAAGTAAATCGTCTAGGCGGCTTTATTGTTCGTCCATATCTTGTTGTTATTGTAGTTTGTATATTCTCTTCATTATTTGTTTCTTCTTTCCTTTCTATGTTATTATCATTTTCTTCTTCTTCACCTTTGTTTTAATTTTCTTTATTTAAATAGTTATTTTTGTCTGTTTTCAATATGTGTTCTCTGTTTCTTCTAAATAGTTTTCCTTCAGGCGTTGCTATAATGAAAGATCTTTCGTCATGTAGTACTTCCTGTGTTGAATTTTTCCTGACGTCCACTTCTCTGTAGGTTTTATTTTAAATTTTATTATTTCTCCTTTCTCAATGGTACTTAGTCGTCGGATGCTTTGATTATAATAATATTTCATTTATCTATAGTTCTTCCTTTGATTTCTTTATACTTTTTTATATCGATGATCTTTTGGTTGTAAATTACTTTTAAGAGTAGGCATTTTTGATCGTAAACTTCTTAACATAAGTAATTCAGCCGGAGATTCCAATTGACCTTTCTTAGTATTTCTATATTGTAGTAACGCCATATGCTTGCCCTGTCAGTTTCATCACATTTTTTAAATAATTTTTTAATTGTTCCAATTGATCGTTCCACCAAACCGTTTGATTTTTGATAATTTGGACTTGAGGTTATTTTTTCAATATCCCATTCTATGCAAAAATCACTGTATTCTTTTGAGTTAAAAGGTGGACCATTATCAGACATGATTATTTGGGGAATTCCACTTCTTGCAAATATAGCTTTCAAATGCATGATTACTGTATTTGCAGTAAAACTTAATAATAATAATAATATATATTTATGGATACACCACTTTACACAATAAATACAAATACAAACTTCAAATTAAAAAAAACATTATAAAAACCGATAAAAAATTACAAATTATGTTATGAAATTATTTTTCCACATCATTATATCTTTAAATTCATGTAGCGATTTTGAAAAAATCTTATTACTATCACACCAATCATTCACAAGACGTGCCATTCTACTCAATGGGCTGAACAATCCATAGTTTGTCGAATGGTGAAGCGTACAAAATATCTTAACCTGTCTTGTGTCTCTAGGTGGCAATCAAAATTGAAAATAAGCACGCAAGTAGTCTCACTTATGTCCATATTCACAAACGTTCGTAAAATATTTAACGAGCCGTCTAATTTTGTCAACCAATGAAAATGATTTCGTAGAACAAGCAAATAAATTCCATTGGTTTGTTTAAATAAACGGTTCGTTAAAATTTTTACGAACGTTTGTGAATATGGACATTGATCTTCTTATTTATTAAGCCATGGACAAAGCAAAGGTCCATGACCAATCTTCTGTGTTCCAGAGCTCTTGTTCTGCATAACGAGAGACATCTGTTATTCGAGAATTCTTCCTGTTGAAATCCAATTTTATAAGAAAAATACTTTAAAAATGTATGCTGCACCTTTTCTAGTTGTGAAATATGAGTTTGATAATGCGGGGACCATACACAAACGGCATACTCCAACTGCGACCTGACGAATCCACTTCTGACTTGATAGACTTGAACATCTTGAAATCATCCGCGAACAACAAGGTGGCACTTCACACAAATAATGGCACTTCAAACCTGCCCCGATGTCGTTTACAAATAATAAGAAGAGAATTGGAGCACAATGCGAACCTTGAGGCACCCCTGATCTAACTGCGATATCATAAGATACACAATTCTTAATTCGTACTTGTTGCGATCAGTGGCGGAACTTCAAAATTTGGCCCCCCCCCGCAGGAACAATTTATGGACCCCTAATAAAATTGTAAGTTTGATAAAAAAAAAGCAAGAAGTATGCAATACAATTTTGGTTCATTTTTTATAACACAAAAATAAAAAAAACAAGAGTAAAAGATAATACAAAAATAAAGAATAAAAAAAATTTAAATTGTATTATACAAAATCCGAGTGAGAGATCACTGGGCAAAATTTTGTACAATATTGCTAATTGTCGGCAATAAAATACGATATTACTATTATTATCTTAATTACCCTTAATTCCATTTATTTCCTGCTTATTGCCATTAATGCCACTTTATTCCCATTTAATGCGTGGTATTACCGAATTTACAAAATATTGCTAGGAGCGGGTAGGCACTTTTTGTAGGTATTTACGGGAGAGCGATCGAAACTTTTCTTAGTAAATTATTAAACTATACACTTTTCTCAATCAATGATATTAATATACATATTTATTTAATTGACTAGTTTCGACTGGTTCAGTCTTCTTCAACATATTCCATCAAAAATTAAAACTAAAATTAATTATTTAATTAAAGATTATTTCAAAGAATATGTTGAAGAAGACTGGCACCAGACCCGAACTAGTTCATTAAATAAACATGTATAATATTATAATTGATTGAGAAAAGTGTATAATTTAATTTACTAAGAAAAGTTTCGATCGCTCTCCCGTAGAGGCTCCACGTCTTTACGCCTAAAACTTTACGCCTAAAAACACTTACGACTAAGTCAGTACGCCTAAGTCTTTACGCCTAAAGAATTTTACGACTAAGGTATTTTACGCCCAACATCATGTACGCCTAAAACTTTTACACCTAACTAACTTATACGCCTAAGACATCAACGCTTAATGCATTTATGCCTAAAATAGAGATTATTTATAGTATATTTCTGTTTATTTAAAAATATTACAACATATTTACCAGCAAAAAAATAAAATTAAATATAAAATTTACACATAATAAAATAAAAAAGGCTTAAGTTAGTTAGGTGTAAAAGTTTTAGGCGTACATGATGTTAGGCGTAAAATACCTTAGTCGTAAAATTCTTTAGGCGTAAAGACTTAGGCGTACTGATTTAGTCGTAAGTGTTTTAGGCAGTGATTTTCTATAGAAAATCACTGGTTTTAGGCGTAATGACGTGATACCCCGTGGCTAGCTACAAAAAGTGGCCTACCGGCTCTTAGCAATATTTTGTAAATACGGTAATACCACGCATTAAATGGGAATTATGGCAATAGTGGCAATAATGGCAATAATTAGGAAATAAATAGAATTAAGAGTAATTAAGATAATAATAGTAATATCGTAAGTAATTTTTAGAAATTAATTTTGCGAAAATTATCAAACTTACAGTACCGGGGGTTTTCACACATAATAAGATATATTTTAACTAACAACACAAAGAACAAACATTTTTTAAATCTATATGAAAGTAGTTATCGTTTGAACTAGAACGATACCGATAGATTGAATATTTTAACCCTGCTCTCATGTTTTAGTTGACAATTTTTCGAAAAAATTAAACCTTAA
The DNA here is from genome assembly GCA_958510845.1 of Cantharis nigra. Lineage (NCBI taxonomy): Eukaryota > Metazoa > Arthropoda > Insecta > Coleoptera > Cantharidae > Cantharis > Cantharis nigra. The sequence continues at coordinate 49,442,086 of OY294028.1, forward strand.
TTTTCAAAAAGCTGCGATTCCGATAAAAACTTTCGCACTTACTTAGTTCTAGTTCAGACGATAACTACATTCATATAGATTTAAAAAATTTTTTATTCTTTTGTTTCGGACTAGAACCGCCACAATCTGTGCGTCCGATTGCATGAGTGTCTCACGCTACGACCTGCATAACATAGTACATAGAAGATGTCAATCAAGTATTGCATAAAAAAGTGTGTTGTTAGTTGAAACAAAAACTATCAAACCTACAGTATGTACCGGGGGTTATAACATAATAACAAATACACATTAGGGTGGGCAAAAAAAACTTTTAATTTTCTTTTCTTTAGCTACCATGAAAATATCGTTCAAGATGTCGAAAAAGGAATTCTGGTAAAGTTTGAGCACTTAATATTAATATTTAGAGGTGGCTAATCGTGATTTTTGATTTCCCATTTAAATAACATGGGAAATTTTATTTTTTTTATTTGGAATTTTAATGCGCTTCAACGAATTATCGTCTAATAAAATTTAAAACTAATACTTGTAGGAAATTGAACGATCTACAAAAATGGTCTGAAATGATTTTTCGCTAAGTCGGCTCGTTTAAAAGTTATTCGAGGTTTAAGTTGAACCTCAAATGTTAAATGAGATTTACACAATTATGTATACTCGATCACAAAATAATGGCCCAAAAACATAAAGCATCATATTTTATGTAAAGTTTATCGAGTGTTCTTCGGTAAAACAATAAAATGTTGACGAAATATCAATAAAATTATTAATACTTATTGCTCTGCATATTGCCACTTATTACCACAATGTAACCTGAGCCCTGCTCTATCGCAGCAAGCCAACTGCGCGGACTCAGTTCAGAAAACGTTACCTCAACAACTTCTTTAGCGACGCTACGGCTAGCTTTGTTTGAGCATAAATAAAAAAGGGGGAGGGGGGTCAAAGGAGTACAGACTCCGACTCGCTAAAACAAAACCAAGGCGCCACGTACTTTTTGTCGCTGATGATGTTTGCCTGAAAGTACGAAAGCTGAAAATTATAAAGATAAATGAAACGCGTTGTTGGGTAACAAAAGTTTAATAACGAAAATAATGTAACAGTTACTGAAAAAGCGTTATTAAAAAAAAAAAATATAAAAAAAATGTCAAAGTGGTCAGACGCAGCTGAAAAACAAAAGGTATCGTCGTCAGATCTGATAACGCTAACAAGTTATTTCTTTTACAAGTACGATCAATGTCGTACTTTGCGCAAACATAAAATAAATTAATTACGATGTCAAAAATACTAGACTTCAAATGATGACGACGAACGCAATTTGGCTGACGAAAAACGCACAACACTAAACAGGTGTGCCACGATGTTTTAATAATAAAATTGAATTTTGGCTCACCCCAAATAGTCCGAAAGCCGGCACGGCACTGGATAGTAGGGCAGGAACAACGGGTGCGCTACCAATCTCGACAACTACTGCTGCTGATAAAATTATCTTCAAATCGAACAATATTATGGTAACCAACGGTATTAACGAACGGAACCTTCCCTGCTTCGAGTATATTAAAAAAAGGTTGATTGGATGTAAATATTAGATTTGGATATTCTTCAAAAAAAAACCAAGTATGATAATCGTATACAGTAAACAAATCCGCAAATGCGTGATCGGTACCTCAACCTCCAAATAAACCAAATGTCGGTCTCCGAATAAAGTCAGCTGATATGTAAATCCCAAAACGGTATGGAAATTCTAACAATAATTTTCTTTCCAAAAAAAATATACCAAGCCAACTACTGGACATCAAAAATCAACTTGACTTCTTCCAAATTCAAAACCAAAAACTTAATATCTGGCGTACGCTTATCTTCCTATGTTTCTTATCGCCCCTAATCCATTTTATATCCAATTTTAATACCAATTTTTAAATTTTTATACTACAGGGTGTTACGAAAGCCTTAATTTTAAATAAAATGTATCTATGTAAAAACCGAAGGTTACAACAATTGCATTTTATTTTCGTATATTACTATCTATTGTAGTATTTTCCATCATATTACCAACAATTTGTACAGTATTGCGGTCAGTGAAACGCCCCTCGACAAAATCTAAAAAAAATAAGTTCTAGAAAAAAAAATTAAATATGGAAATTCTTAATCATAATTGATTTTATCTCACACACACTTTTTGTGTGCGAAGCATTTTTTTAAATTACAAAAACAATAATAATTGAAAAAATCGGATGTGGCCATGCCCATAACTTTATCATACTTTTGAATATTAAAAATATGAAGAAATTGGATATTTACACGATTATTGATAGAAACTTCTTTATTATTATTATGAAGCAGAACATAATAAAAAAATAAAATTTTAAAAATATGAAAAAAAATTATTTTTTAAATTATTATTGATTAAGACTTTTTTAATATCATTATAGAGAAGAATTTAATAAAAAAATAAAATTTGACAAAACAGAAAAAAATTATTTTTTTTGCGTTTCCGTGTACCGATTTTAACCAAAATCTAATCAGTTCTAAGTCTCAATATATATGTACTAAATACAAAATTTTGTTAAAAAATTCCTATTACTTTTTGCGGTAGAGCGCACACAAAATTTGACCACATACACACACACCTACACCCATACACCCTCACATACACCTGTGCAAACCTCATATTATTGTTATTTCTAAATCACATACACATTTTTTGTTCGAAATAGCTGCATTATCAAATAAGTCATATCATTGTATGCAAGCGTCACCTATGCCATTTTGGAAAACTAAACCACCCGCCATTTTACCATACAATAACCATCCCTAACCAAATCAAATATGTAACCAACTTTACCCACAATAATCGACGTTTAACTATCGTTTGCTGTAAAAGTAATTTTTATGTATCAAAAAAGGTCTTCAAAAGCTTGAATTTACATTGTTAACATAGAAGTGTACGAATACGACCGGGAGTGACTCGCAAAATTTCTCGAACAATGATACCAATGTAAATTGAACATTTTGAAACCGTTTTTTTTTCATATAAAAATCAAATTTACAGCAAAACTTTTCAGAAATTTTTGGTTGCAAAGGGCATAGGAGGATAACCATGGTGAAACTACCCCCGGGGAACATTTAAGCCACTTTGGGCATATGTTAGTACTAATAAAATACTAAGATCGTGAAAATTTTAGATCTCTAACTCAAGGGGATTTCGAGAAAATCAAAAAATATTAAAACAGTGAAAAGAATTTTTTACTCCAGAACGGCTTAATCGATTTTGATAAAATTTGAGTATCTTATAGGGGTATATAAAGGTCACCTCAGGACAAAATAACAGCCGTATGGGATTTCATTAACTAGTGAAAAAAAATCTTTTTATTTAAAAACATTTTTTTTAAATATGTTATGATTTGAGCAAAATTATAAAATAATGTTTTTAGAAGTTTTCACCATCATGCCTTAACCTCCTATGCCCTTTTATTGGCTTCCTCAAAATCACGCTAAGTGACATGTCCGGTTTTGCATATACCCCCCTCAAATATTGTAAACATAATTCGTAATTTAAAAAATACGTTTGTTGTAGATCAGATGAATGAAGAAGAATATAAAATATCTTCGGAACTATACGAGGAATTCGATTATATCACAAATCTGGAACCTCTACTCAAAAGCAATAGTAAGTGTGAATGTATAAAATGGACATAAAATAAAAATTTTCAGTAAATTTGTGGTATGTAGTAATTAAATTTAATAAAATAAGAATAATAGAGTAAAGTGGCCAAATATAGAATACCACTTTCATTTTTTTCAATAAAAGTTGGTATACTTTTAAAAAATTATGGAAAAATCTGCATAACGTGTAGGCCAGTCAAAATCGACAATAAATTAGAAAAACATGATGTATCTCTGATTTTTTAGTATGTTGTTTGGACTTATTAGGGTAGTGTATACCCAAGTTTGCAACTCTCTAAAAGTTAATTGTGGAAAAAGTGTAGCACACGAAAAACCGCAAAATTTTAGGACTTTTTTCAGTTTTTGCTCTATATCTCCTAAACTATGCATTCTTTGACAAAAGTCACCATATACGTTTTTGAGGAGCATTAAATTTGTGATAATTTAGATTCAACCGGAGCTCTGTAGGTCAATTAGTTACCGAATTACGGCACTTTGAAAATAGGCTATTTTTTAAAACTTCCGATACAGGTAGGTGCCCAAGCCTATCTTGATGGAGGAGAGGAATAAATGGCTTCTTGCTGCAGAGATTATTGCGTGAGCAATAGACACACATGTTTTCTTCCAACCTTCGGGGAAATGGCGTTTGTGCTTCAGCAAAATCGTCTCGAGGAACAGCTTCAGTGATTCCGGAACAACAGACTCTGAATCTTTTAAGAAATCGTCGGATGGAGGATACGTGGTTGTGTCTTACACTTGACATCGAATGTCTTGTAAGATAATCTCGGCTGCACTCTTAACGACTCTTAACCGTTCTTCCTTTGGATCGCGTTTCTTATCGTTAATATACCAGTTATCATAGAGTATCTTGTTGCCGACATCTGTGAAGCACATGACAACTTGGTGACTACGGCCGGATCCTATCTCAGCAAAAGTTATCTTGTCGCCAAAGCGATTCATCAAGTGGTCCTTGACAGTTTTGTGGTGAGGCTTGTAATCACCTATTATCTGATCAATGAGACAGTTCAAAGAAAACTGACATTCATCCCTGTTCTCTGAAATCTACGAGAAAATGACTTCCATACACTGAGCAACATCTTTGGGTTCTGGATACAGTTTTTCTCTTAGTGCGGCTGGGAAGCTGTAGAATTTCTTGTAGATTGTCTAGATACCCCAATCGTCACCACGACGTCTTGCGGTCTCGAGAATCGTCCCCCTTATGTGGAATGATTCAACTGTGTAAATCTTATTTCTGCGTGACATAGGAAGTCGTTTTTGAAGCTGTAGAAACTTCTCAGTAATTTCTTCCCCACAAAGGAAACACATTTTTCGCAGATTCATTAAACCTAACTGTTGATCTCAAGGTTCATGGTTGAGGAGGAGTCTCATTTCCTCCACGACGAACAGAAGCATCAATGTTACGTGTGGCAGTATACCTCTTCCTACAGGCATCGTGAACACTGCCTTCATTCAGGTTCCCCAAAAACAGAGCATTTTCTTGGAGACCACGTTTTACACTGATGGCAACAAGTGACTGGATACCGTGATTTTTAACAACTACCACCGATTCGTCCTCAAGTGGACTTCGACATAATAAAACACGAGCCCGGAGGCACTGGCATTGTTGGAATTTTTTCACAACACGAAATTGGAACACAAACTTACAGATTGAAATACCTACAATTTATTAAACTTGGAATTCTGCCTTATTAATTCTATGAAATTGTTCCAGGTGTAAAACTCATTTCATCCAACAAAAAGGTGATGTCTAAGGAAAATGCGATTTTACCTTATATAGGTTTTTTGAGATTTTGAGAGAACTACGAGGCCTACAGACCCCACTTTGTGCTTGATTTGAAGCTAATTAAATTGGCTACAACTTTTATTCTATGAGTTCTACTCGTAGGATCGATGGTTTAGCCGCAATATCGGTCTAAATAAGGGCTGAAACTAAAATTTTCACTTTTTGGAAAAAATAGCCTATTTTCAAAGTGCCGCAATTTGGTAATTAATTGACCTACGGAGCTCCGGTTAAACCTAATTTATCACAAATTTAATGCTCTTCAATAACGTATATAGTGACTTTTGTCAAAAAATGCATAGTTTAGGAGATATAGAGTAAAAACTGAAAAAAGTCCTAAAATTTCGCGGTTTTTCGTGTGCTACAGTTTTTCAACAACTTTTAGAGAGTTGCAAACTTGGGTATACACTACCCTAATGTGTCCAAACAACATACTAAAAAATCAGAGATACATCATGTGTTTCTAATTTAGCGATTTCTTGTGTCGATTTTGACTGGCTTACCAGGTAACAGCCCGAATTTAAATCTGATTGAAAATCTTTGGGGCATTATGAAACGAAAAATTACCGATAAGAATACAAAATCTATAATACAATTGCTTAATTTGTTAAAAGTTGTAATGCAGATGGCAGAAAGTCATTACAGACGAAAGTTTATAACATATCGTTAAATCAATGCTTGCCCGGTTAAAAACCGGTTTTAAAAATTAATGCAGGTTCTAGGAGGATGCTAATAAAATATCTGTAATGTAAAGACAATAAATAAATGTTTTATTTCATACTTCTATGGTTTGATACACTTTTTAATATAGTAGAACCCCCATTATTCGACACCCCTTTATTCGACAATTCCGAGAATTTCTCATACTATTGGACAGATAATTATGAGCTGATGACGCACAAGTTGTGAGCTTATCTCGCCATGACTGGAGTTCAGGACGTTATAATGCTTGAAACAATATAATAGCAAAATAACAGCATTTTCAATGCTAAAATAAAGAGTATTTAAATTTGAAAGTGGTTATTAGAAACTAATAAAAATAAAATATTTACATTCTAATAGTATAATAGTTTTGTTATTTTGTAACGCGTATCGTCACAATTTTGTCATTTAATTTATAAAATTTATTCGTAAAATATAAAGTTATTTTAAAGTTTATATTATGTATCTAATAACATTTTTGCAAATAATTCTTTTTACAAGATTTGTATATTTAAATTAAATCATCAAGTTTGCTGGGTAAGGCATAGTGTAAATAAATTCTTTTTTTTATTGGTATCCTATTTTGCTTATTTAAAGTACGCTTCAGCGTGCTTAAATCCAACTTTCAAAAACGCGCGTGTTTTAAAGTTACCATGGCAACTTCAACAACCTAAGAAACGTGAAGTTAAAAAATGTCAACTTTTTAATTATTATTTAATTATTTAATATTCCAATATTTAACAATATTATTTTTTTAAATAAATGTTAAAAGTGCAGCTGGAATTGTTTGAAATATTAATACTTCCGTTTTTTAAATCAGAGGAAATGCTGCTAATATTCTCGGAAGTCGGGTTGCACTTCCATTAATGGCACTCCCAATAATGTTTGAAACATTCTTCTTATTCAAGACTTCTTGGCGACGTCATTCTTGCTAATTGCCTTCATAAATGCATGGACTTTCGTAAATGATTTTATATCGACCCCTTTGTTTATCCTCAACATACTTTGCAATTTCGAATGGATAGCCCACATAGTCGATGCCTTGTACTGCTCCGACATTTTCTGAAGGTAAGCAAGCACAACTCGTTTATCTGTATCTGTTACCTTTTCATCTTCCATCCATTTAATGAACTTGTCGAATTCTTTTTTATAAGCGGCTTCCGATTTTTGCGGTATTAACCGCGATTCTGCTTTACTATTTAAGTAATCAATGGTAACACTCATTTTCTTAAGCAATATACACAACAACTGTGGTGACAACAATAATTAATCTTATGTGACAGATTGTAAAATTAATTTTTGTTTTTCTTACTTACAGTGGTATACTGATGTCACATCACAAATTCGACCATTTCACTTACTGTTCGATATTTTTTCCATTTTTTGTAGTATCAATACCAGTATTAATGGTTTCAAAGTGTACCAATAAAAAAAAATTATGTAAAGTATTCGTGGATACATGATCTTTAAAACACTTGCTCTATTTCGAGCACTCCGGCTGCGCCGTCGTGCTCGCAAAATCGCGCGTGTTTTAAAGATCCTAATATCCACTTATACTTTAATATACTATATCGTAATCAAGAATAACATGATATGTTTATATCATATAAAGATATTTATTTCATTTCTCTATTCGAAAAATTCTATGTTTGGACAGGAACTGGGTCCCGTTTATGTCGAATGATGGGGGTTCTACTGTAAATATTTTTTAATCCTCGTTACCTGTCGCCATCCATTTATTAATATTTTTCTTTTTTGTAATGTGTACTTAAATATGGGAACGGTACGATTCGCCGCGCACGATTCGCCGCGGCACGATTCGCCGCGGCACGATTCGCCGCGGCACGATTCGCCGCGATACGATTCGCCGTGGCACGATTCGCCGCTACACGATTCGCCGTGAGTTTTTTATTTTTATCCGTTCAGTAACCCCATCTATTGATCATCTTTGATAGATTTTTAACCCATAAAAATGAATTAAATAAATTAAACAAGTTAAATAGATTAAATAGATAAATTTCTCAAAAGTTAGAAAAAACAATAGTAGTTCTTTCTGTTTTCGTTTATTTTTAATTTTATTTAGATTAAGCCTCCAACATTTCGAAATTGTGGGCTAAACCACGAAGGTATTCTAATATATCCCGATTCTCAAAATCATTGACTAATGTCAAGATTGCCTACCATTGCCTTTACGATTTCTTTCGCCCATGTAGTACCTTTCGAACCAATTGGCAAAGGAATAAAATACAGAAAACAACGATAAAAATACACCATCTTATTACCTATTGAAGTACTTGAGGATGAATAAATTAGGAAGTGACGGTTGGACATTTAAAATTGTTTGGATTTTTCTTCTTCAAAATGGTATAATGCGATTGGTCAATATACCGTTACCAATTATAAATTGGAAATTTATAACGATAAATTTTATTCCTAACTTAGAAAAACATGGAAGGTAAAGAGGTATGAAAGATAGAATTTGAACCATATTAATTGACCTGTGTATTCATGTAAATACAAAAGGTCAACACATCGAATAATTTTCTTCTTGTTTAATTCCGAAGATTATTCATATGTGGCGCTGTAAGCTCTCGGCGAATCGTGCCACGGCGAATCGTGCTTGGCGGCGAATCGTGCGCGGCGAGTTGTACCCAACCCCTTAAATATGTATTGTAATGATATTTCTGATCAGCAGCCGGTGTTTTTGGTTGAGGCTTGTTTACTTGGTAGTTTGGATTCTGTTGGAGTCACTAATCGATTTGCACCGCGATTAAGAGACTTGTTTTTATGCTCGGCAGGTCGGTCTTTATTGTTAAATGCCAATAACAAACAATGACTCGGAATTGTTACACAATACACTACTTTTAACACAAATATTATTGTTTTTCTGTAAGGAAATAAAGGTGTTGTGAAACCAGTGACAAATCTTGCGAACGTGAAGCTATAATTGAAAAGTGTTTAGAAGAAATATGGTGCATACTGTATAATTTGAGACTTACGAGGGAATTTGTTGTTATAAGGTTGGAAGGGTCGTTCGTTGAGAAGAGGACGTTGTGCGTCCACGAGAATGTGTGCGTTTTCCAAGTGTGATATCATTTTTTTTGCGTTAATTTGTCAGCCGATTAACTGATTAAGTCAGGGAGCATATCCTGATGGTTGATAGTGTGATTGCACAAACAAAAATATTGTTTGCTTTTTGTTTCAAGCTGAAATAAAGCAGAAAATTAAAATTTGGTATTTTGATGATAAGAAAATTTAATAACGCCGACCGCCATATGCATTTATACTACGATTATAATTTTAACAAAATTTACTTACCTCAAATGGAATTTGGATTGAATTTATATGAAATAGAAGAATACACGTGTGTAATTAAGGCGATTATCGAAGAAATTTCACAAGAAAACAAAACTATCCGATCAACTCCGGTAACCAAAGTTTCAGTAGCAGAAACACCTGTTGTATCCAGTGTGATACGGGAGCATTTGACCAACAACAAAGAGGAAAGCAGTGGACCTCAAACGTTAATCAAGCTAAGAAATTATTGTTTATTTGAACTATTTTATTTCTCGGAATTCTTATAATTTTCATATTTTTAATACTAACATTATTACACTAACAGTGGAATTTGGTAAATGAATTTAGAAGTCATATTTGGTATAAAAGTAAATGCAATTCATTTATCAAGTGTCGCTACACAATACACAAAGAGTCAAGAAACAATATTATTAAGTTTCAAGTTATTGGTATTAAATAAACCCTATTTTGCGATATCAAAAAAAAAAAGGTTTTTTTTGTTTTCTTGAATCACATGATTCGTGGGTTTCAAATTGAATTCGCTCCTGAGAGTCAAGTAATTCCGAAATTATCTGAGCTAGCTGGAGAAAAAGGTAAGAGTGTGTAGAGTTTATAAAATTTACATTACATCTTTTTGGCGCAACAACGTGGGGCTCGAAACCACGATTTCAATAATAAACAGGGTAGTTTAGACTAAATTAAATAAATCAAAATGGCAGAAAACGGATCAGAGGATGGTAAAATACAGGTAGAGGAAAGTCAGGTGGAAGAAAGACAGGTAGAGGAGGGTCAAGTTAGCGAACAGGTGATACAAGTATGGGAATCGCCGATAACACCGCCAATGCACAGTAGTACAAAAAAGGGTTCGATAGATCAGGGGGGAATAAGCATAGAATTATTAAGGCAAATTATGAATAAATTAGATCGAAATACCGAAATATTAAGAAGGGAAATGAAAGAAAGTCAAAACGAAATGAGAGAAAGTATAAGTGGGGATGTGAATAAATTAGATAATAAATTAGATCAAACTACCGAAAGTATAAGAAGGGAAATGAAAGAAAGTCAAAAAAAAATGAAAGAAATTCTAGAAAAAAAATTAGATCAAAATGTAGAAATAGTAAGAGGGGATATGAATAGGGGTTTTCAGGAATTTCAGGAGAAATTTAATAATTGGGAAGAAAGACTAAATATAACAAATTCAAGGGTAAAATCGGTAGAAGAAAAAGTTATTGAAACGTTAAAAGAAAATGTAATTTTAAGGGAAGAAATAAACGTAGATTTACAAAAACATAAAACGTACATTTCTATAGAAGTGGGAGATAAATTGAGGAATGCAGAAACCAAATCGATTAGGACAGTAAATGAAATGATAACGGGAATAGAAGATAAAGTTTTTCAATCTGTTATAAATAAAACGCTGGAAGAGGGAACTGAAATTGCAAATGTGGTAAGAGATATAAAAAAATTAGAAAATGATGTTGCTCATAATGGTGAAAAATTACGAACTTATGAACAAGAAGTAAAAATGCAAAGGGGAAATATTAATGTAATTGAGGGGAATTTAAATAAAAAATTGGAAGACACCATAAGGGATATTGAACGGGGCAAAATTCATAATCTAACATTCACAACGGGAATGGGAAATAGTACAATGAATAAATCATTGCAAGAAATTTCTAATTATATTAATAAAAATCCAAAATTAAAATTTTACGGACAACCACAATCAGGGATTAACCCAAAACACTTCATAAAATATGCTAAGCCTATGGTCGATCAAGTATTTGATGCGGAACAATTAAAAGTGATTCTTGGTTCGATGATGAAGGGAACAGCCGAGGAATGGTTCGGGATTCATCAAAATAATTTCAATACTTTTGATGAATTCTCAAATATGTTTTTGGATAGATATTGGGGGGATGAAGTGCAAGAACTGGTAAAAAATGAATTAAAATCGGGAAAATACAATGGGTTAGGCAGTAGGAATGATTATGCGGAAAGGCTAATTAATGCTGTACTTAATTTAGATCCTCCTTATAGTGAAAAGGAAATAATAAAATGTTTAGCTAGCCATTTTGATTTATCTATTAGAAATAGGATAGTAGTCGAGAAGGTCGAAACTATAAGCGAGTTTGGGGCATTGCTAAGGAGATTCGATCACGGGTATACGCCTAATTACGAGCATAAAAATTTTAATAGAGTGTTCGATAACAGAGTTGTGCATTATCCCGAGAGAGTAAATCAATTCATGCCAAGCCGCGGTGACAGTAATTATCCTAGGGATAATAATAATTTAAGAAATAATTATAGCAACAATGATAATTACCAAAACGGATCAAGTTCACGATTTAATAATAATTATAATCAACAAAATTCATTTCAAAATAGACCCATAAATAACAATCAAAATTATAATAGTAATTACAGGAATGCTCAAAATAGTAATGATAACAATCAAAATGGCTATTCGAATAGAAATTACCAAAATAATAATAATCAATATCAAAACAGGAGATATAGCAATTACGATAGTCGACCGCAATTTCAAAGGTCTACAAACCCAAATATGAATAGAAATAATAACGACAATAATAATGTAAGAGAGGCTCAGGTGAACGCTATAACAACAACACAATTACACCTAAAATACGGTCATATAGGTATCAGAAAAACTTGGTTAATCTTTAGAGAAAATTTTTATTGTAAACGTGATCTGTCATTGATAAAACGAACTATTAATAAATGTCATTTGTGCATTATGGGCAAATATAAAAATTATCATAACAAGAATTACATAAGTAGCATAATTTCATCTGAGCCTGGTGAGAAAATTGCCATCGATTACATTGGTAATTTAATTCCAAGTGATGATGGATATAAAAATATTTTGATAGTAGTAGACGTGTTTTCAAAATTTGTAAAATTATATCCAACGAAAGCGTGTAATACTGATATTTCTATTCTTAAACTTGATCAATTTTGTAATGAAATAATTAAACCTAAGACTATAGTTGCTGATAATGCCACTTATTTCAATAATGAAAAATTTAAATCTCATTGGTCTAATCTTGGCATAAAATTGGTGTTTGTTTCGATAAGAAATCCTCGGGCCAACTTGAGTGAACGTTTTGTTAGGGAGTCAGTAAAATTTTTGAGATTAAGGGTATATCAGAATCAAACAGATTGGTACAGGCATCTTACGGAAGTAGAAAAGTTTATCAACCATACTCCAAATACTGTGACGGAGGAATCACCTGTCTTCTTAATGTTTAATGAACCACCTGACCGACCATGGTTACTAGAAAAAAATAAAGATTATCAGGAAACGTTAGTTAAAGCGAAAAACAAAATTAATAAACGAATAAGAAATTATTTACAAAAAGAAAATGATAAAATTACCAAACATTGTAAATTTTCGATTGGTGATTTAGTAGTAGTAAGGAGTCTGCGGGTAGGAAATCGAGCAAAGAACCAATGTTTAAAGTTGCAATTGCCATTTGAAGGTCCTTACGTCATAGATTCTGTAAACGAAAACACGTATTTGTTAAAATATCCAGATTCAAATAAATTAAGAGGAAAATATAACCTGGATAATATTTATGCTTATGATATTGAAAATAATTATTCATCTTCAGGATCAGAACTTGATATGTAATGAAAAATATTTGTAAATAAAATTAAGAAGTTTTTATTTCAGTTAATTTTAAAAAAAAAAAAAATAATTATTATTTTATTTTGAATTGAGTTATAGTTTAATTTTTTGGGAAAATTTTATAAAATTGTGATAGCTTTAGACTTGATTAAGAAATGAAGACTATGATTTGTTTCTTACCTTCCTTTTTAGCTGAATATTGCTCAAGCCGATATTTGCTTGCGACAATCTAGTTGTCTTATCAAATGATCAACTTGGAGCAAGGGGATATTAGATGTAATGATATTTCTGATCAGCAGCCGGTGTTTTTGGTTGAGGCTTGTTTACTTGGTAGTTTGGATTCTGTTGGAGTCACTAATCGATTTGCACCGCGATTAAGAGACTTGTTTTTATGCTCGGCAGGTCGGTCTTTATTGTTAAATGCCAATAACAAACAATGACTCGGAATTGTTACACAATACACTACTTTTAACACAAATATTATTGTTTTTCTGTAAGGAAATAAAGGTGTTGTGAAACCAGTGACAAATCTTGCGAACGTGAAGCTATAATTGAAAAGTGTTTAGAAGAAATATGGTGCATACTGTATAATTTGAGACTTACGAGGGAATTTGTTGTTATAAGGTTGGAAGGGTCGTTCGTTGAGAAGAGGACGTTGTGCGTCCACGAGAATGTGTGCGTTTTCCAAGTGTGATATCATTTTTTTTGCGTTAATTTGTCAGCCGATTAACTGATTAAGTCAGGGAGCATATCCTGATGGTTGATAGTGTGATTGCACAAACAAAAATATTGTTTGCTTTTTGTTTCAAGCTGAAATAAAGCAGAAAATTAAAATTTGGTATTTTGATGATAAGAAAATTTAATAACGCCGACCGCCATATGCATTTATACTACGATTATAATTTTAACAAAATTTACTTACCTCAAATGGAATTTGGATTGAATTTATATGAAATAGAAGAATACACGTGTGTAATTAAGGCGATTATCGAAGAAATTTCACAAGAAAACAAAACTATCCGATCAACTCCGGTAACCAAAGTTTCAGTAGCAGAAACACCTGTTGTATCCAGTGTGATACGGGAGCATTTGACCAACAACAAAGAGGAAAGCAGTGGACCTCAAACGTTAATCAAGCTAAGAAATTATTGTTTATTTGAACTATTTTATTTCTCGGAATTCTTATAATTTTCATATTTTTAATACTAACATTATTACACTAACAGTGGAATTTGGTAAATGAATTTAGAAGTCATATTTGGTATAAAAGTAAATGCAATTCATTTATCAAGTGTCGCTACACAATACACAAAGAGTCAAGAAACAATATTATTAAGTTTCAAGTTATTGGTATTAAATAAACCCTATTTTGCGATATCAAAAAAAAAAAGGTTTTTTTGTTTTCTTGAATCACATGATTCGTGGGTTTCAAATTGAATTCGCTCCTGAGAGTCAAGTAATTCCGAAATTATCTGAGCTAGCTGGAGAAAAAGGTAAGAGTGTGTAGAGTTTATAAAATTTACATTACAGTATGTACTTTATCATTTCCAACTAAGGATTTCTCGATTTTATTACGAAAATTACAAAATAATTAATGATAGAGAAAGTACCTGGGCAATAACAACTCTCAACTAACATTTGCGCATGGCTATTTATGTTACGAACTACTGATAGTTGCTCCTTAGCAAGTATCGTTTGAACCGCAAATGAACCAATTCGATCCGTTCAACATGGTTGTTGGAACAGCGGTATGTCAGTAATCTAGGATTGCGAACTGGTAACTTGTGTCTGTTGGAACGACATTTCATTAATGCGCTTGCGTTGTAATAATATTACTGAAGATACTTGTTGTTGGAACAAACCCATGCATGGTTGTTCCAGCTATTACAGTTGTAATAGATCTAATACTTTTTAATGAGAATCTGTTACGCTATTACTAATTGACTAGATCTATTACTAATTTAAAAATAGAAATTTACAAGCAAAAATGCCTATCCGTTTTTCTATTTTGAATTTTTTTGCGCGTAATTGTATGTAATTTAGTTTATGTAATGTATATAATGTCTTTTATTTTATTGCTTTTTTAATGATAAAATTTTCAGAAAAAAAATTTATGGACTACGAGTATAGTACTACGAGTATAGTACTAAAGCGGATGATCGTCAAAAGCGTTCACCGTTCACTAACCCAATCACGACGTATAACTAAACGAATTATATATCAAAATGTTAGTATTAACCTATTAGACCTAAATACGAAGTTTTGGACATCGGCAATTCAGAGGGACAAAAGTTATAAGCCAAAACCGTAAAAACAATTAATTTTATTTAACCAATTGAAGGATCTTTTGAAATCGTTCGTACTTAAAAATTCATTATGTAGTATACCAAGATGATTTTAATTAAGTTCTAATTAACTCAAATTTAATATTATACGAGCAGAGAGAAATTTGAATTGCCGGAATATTTGCAATCAAAGAAGTGTCTGATGGAAGTAGTTAGGATGTGCGTGAAGTTAGCCCCGCCATTTGTGAAAATTTGAAAACTGAATATTGTGCCGGATTGTGCACGTTGTGCTGTATTTTTATTTTTATTTTTTTTATTTTTTCTTGATTTTATAGAGATAGCTTATTTTGGGGAAGAAGTTAGCCCCGCCATTTTCAATGATTCTAAAAATTAAAATTGTATTGGATTCTACTCAACTTGTGCCGTTAATCATAAAATTTTATTTTGACAAATAAAATTTTTTTGGGCCAAAAACTGTTATATCGATAGAAATTAGCGTCGTCATTTTCGATAATTCTAAAAATTAAAATTTTATTGTATTTTATTCGACATGTGTTTTTGTGTGCCGTACATTTGAAATTTAATTTATTTAAATAAAATATTTTTAGGTACACACAATTATTCGCTATAATGCTATAATTAATTGGGATGAAAGACACGGAAATAAAATATTATAATTTGTTGTGATTGGTTGAACGGTTCAGGAATAAATCGAGAGACAAAATATGACGACAGACAGACCGACACAGAATTTTTTTTTTATTTTTTGCAAATCTTTACGTTTCTGAACACGGTAATCTCGAAAATGATTAAAAAAAAATTTGAAAATTTTTTTCGATTACCTTACCTCCAAAATAATATTTTTTTTTGATTGGAGGTAAAAATATTTTTTTTTTGATTGGAGGTAAAAAATATTTTTTTTTAGATTGGATGCAATAATAAAAATATAAGTAAATTGTCAAACATTCCTTAATATCAAAACCCAGTACGTTTCTACCAGGTAAATAAAAAGGTATACATTTCTTGATTTAAGGTAAATAGAAAGGGTATTATAAAATGGGCAATTGTAAGTTCCACTGATCTTCTTTATGTAAAATATTGCTAATCATTTCTGTCACATTAATGATAAATAATCGGTACAGTAGTGGTTTATATTTGATTTTTTTTAATAAATACTTAATTTCATAATTATTGGTTTCATGTAATTATTTGTTTTGAACTTTAATAGTAAATAAAATATTTTGATAGTTTCATGGCCAATAAAAAGCCCCTTTCAAAATGAGTTTAATTATTAATCTGTCTATTGTGTACCTACTAATACTTTGTAATCCCTAATTATCATTAGCGGTGGAATTTACAGGTGACCAGCGGTGGAGTTTACATACATTCACCTTGACCACCTCGACTTAATTGACCGATCGGTGGAACTTACATGTTGGAAAATGTAAATTGATTTTAATGTAGAATAAGTTCTTTATAATTAGTGATATTTATCGCTGTGACGGATTTTGATCAGCTAAATCAGGAAAAACGTTGAAACTATGGCGAAAGGCGTATTAAAGCAATCCAACTCTACGGACGATTCTGAGGTTGGTGATGTAATTTGTGGACACTGTAACCGCAATATAGTACGCGATAAGGTGGTTTGCGTGAAGATGCCATAAGATCTTTCATCCTGGGTGCATGAAACCTGCCTCGCTCAGAAGCTCTTCATGTGTGCATGAAAGTGAGGTTAGGGACGACTCTAGATTGACGCCGAATCAACAACGAGATAAACTAGAAATGGAAATAGTTTACTTGAAGGAAATGGTTATGGAACTAAGAAGCAAGAACAGCATTCTAATTGAAAACAACACCTTTTCGAGGGAAAAGAATTTGCGCCTGCAGGAGGACCTATTGGTGGCGACGCGGTCGGCGCTGCCTTCCGATGCCGGGAGAAGTGTTCGGCGCAGTTGGGTTACACCGAACATCCGTTTGGACGACCATGTGGCCCATCTTGAGGCGAATCCCCCACGGGTTGAAGTTGAGCGGCGGTGCCTATTGGCGCGTCGTATGCTGGTTCGACGGGGTGTGAAACAGATGGCTTCACACTTATCAAGCCACGCAGAACCTGGAAGATGACCAACGGGAATTCGGGCGGCGAAAGTGGCGCTTCTACGCTGCTTCCTTCTAGCGGGCGTGACGCTTCGCGCGGGGGTGTCCATCGGCCTCGTCGATGTGCCGAGGGATCGGCGCCGCCGTCTCAGCTCGTGTCGATGCTGACTGCGGCGCCGCGGTACATGTGGCTCTACGTGGGCAGAGCAGGCCCTAGTGCAGACCCTGCAGTTTTGAAAAATTATATTCGAGCCGGTTGCGGTGAAATAGCAGATGCCGATTTGGTGGTCGAACAACTGACTACGGTGGGTAACTCAAGGGCCTTTAAAATCGGTATAAAAGACTTACACTACCCTAAAGTGAATGCTTCTGAGTTTTGGCCCAAGGGTATCATTTTCAGACGTTTTAATATTGGCCAACCCAAGGTGCTGACAAACCGTTCTAGTGATGTAAATCCAAATTTTCGCGTGGGCGAGCAAACGGACGTGCTGATGCGAGTGTAAAAAAAATTAACAGTTTACTATCAGAACGTACGGGGCTTGCGAACTAAATTGGCTAATTTGTTCTTATCGTTTTCATTAACAAACTACGACATAGTAATTTTTACAGAGACATGGTTAACGCCTGAAATATACAGCAATGAGTTCGTCGATAATAATAATTATCAGGTTTTTAGGACAAATCGGGATGCTCTTGAGACAGGCAAAGCCCGGGGTGGTGGTGTTTTGATCGCGGTAAGGAGGGGACTGCAGGCGTCGGTTGCGGTTCCCTGCACCAACTGCTTACTTGAACAACTGTGGGTATTTGTGCGTTTGGGTGGCCGCGAACTTTTGTTCGGCGCGGTCTATCTGCCACCTCAATGTGGTCTGGAATGTTACCGGTCATTTGCAGACTCTGCTGAGCATGTGTGTGATACTTTAAGCGCTCAAACTGCTGACATTTATGTTTTCGGTGATTTTAACCTTCCTAATGTCTCTTGGCTTAATGATGAAAACGGACTGCGGGCTTCCGCCTCGTATCCACCCAGTGACATTGTTGCGGAGACTTTTGCTTATTTAAATTTTTATCAGCTGAATCGAGTATTTAACGAGTATGGTAAAATGTTAGACTTGATCTTTTTTAGTATTCCAAATTATACGGTTGAGATTGCTTCTGAATTAATGGTGCCTTGCGACCCATATCATCCGGCGCTCATACTAAACATCAAGTCAAATCAATCATCAATGCCTCTGCAGTTTAATGAAATTGTTTATAATTATAAGGCCTGCAATTACGATTCTATTAACGCGGATGTCTCTCGTGTAGACTGGGAAGCTTTGTTCGATAATTCACATGAATTATCTGATTCACTTGATAGATTTTATAACGTATTATACAATATAATAGACAGTCGTATCCCGAAAATCACAATTGGCAACAAATCCAAGTTTCCTAAGTGGTTTAGTTGTGAGTTGATACAAAACATTGCACGCAAGCGTAGGGCTCATAGTGCATTCAAGCACACACTAAACTCATCAGCGTATAACGAGTTTACTGAACTAAGATCGACTTGCAGAGCACAGGCTTCCATTTGCTACAAGAATTATATCTTGGAGGTAGAGTCTAATGTTAAACATAATAGCAAAGGCTTCTGGAACTACGTGAATAGCAGAAAGGGTGGTGCCTGCGGTGTTCCCGACTTCATGCGGTTGGGCGATGAGACTGCTCAAGACGGTATCGGTATTGCAAATATGTTTGCTGGACACTTTTCTTCTGCCTTTTCTTCTTCCGATGGCAGCCCTTGTGATGTGGTGCGGGGTGATACCAATTTACATCTGCACACGTATCGTGTGGATGAGCTTCAGGTCTTCGATAAGTTGAGATATTTAGATCCCGGCAAGGGGCCCGGTCCGGATGGCCTACCTTCCATATTTTTGAGGAGTTGTGCTGTGACTCTGGCGTTTCCTCTCTGGCTACTCTTTAATGAATCCCTAGCTACCTATATAGGAAGAAATCCTTATATTTAAATCAGGCGCAAGAGATTCCATTGAGAATTACCGCCCGATTGCTATCCTGTCACATATTCCTAAGATTCTCGAAAGTATGGTTAATGACTATCTCTCGTCTGCATTATCGTGCACTTTGAGCGACAGACAACACGGCTTTACCAACAAGCGCTCTACCACCACTAATTTGCTGGTATTTGAAGATAGCATAAGACGTTCGTTTCACTCTGGCTTATCAACGGATGCGATGTATACTGATTTTTCAAAGGCCTTTGACCGCGTCGACCATAACATTTTTCTGAAGAAATTGTTTAGTATAGGATTGTGCGGGACTTTGTGGCTCTGGTTTCAATCATACCTGAAGGAGCGATCCTTAATTGTTAAAATTAAAAACTTCTACTCGAAATCTTTTATAGCCACCTCCGGAGTTCCCCAGGGTTCCCACATCGGTCCCTTGTTGTTTAATATTTTTATAGATGACATCGTTTTGTGCTTTTTATACGCTCAGGTCTTACTCTATGCTGACGACATGAAGATCTTTATTAAGATTTTTAACAACGAATCGATATAAAATTTTAATTTTTAGAATTATTGAAAATGACGACGCTAATTTCTATCGATAAAACAGTTTTTGGCCCAAAAAAATTTTATTTATCAAAATAAAATTTTATAATTTACGGCACACAACGGCACAAGTTAAGTACAATCCAATACAATTTTGATTTTTAGAATCATCGAAAATGGCGGGGCTAACTTCTACCCCAAAATAAGCAATCTCTATAAAATCGATGAAAAAAAAATAAAAATTAAAAAAAACACAGAACAACGTAGCACACATCGGGCACAATCCGGCACAATATTCAATTTTTAAATTTTCAAAAATGGCGGGGCTAACTTCACGCACATGTAGTTAGGGGACGTCCATAAATTACGTGAGGCGTTTTTCTTAAAATTTAGACCCCCTTCCTCCTTGGTAAGATTTGGTGAGATGTAACGGAACCCCTCCCCCCTTTCTATCTTCTCACGTGAGATTTAAGCGTCGTTCTCAGCCAATTAACCACAACATAGCATAGCATAACTTAACATAGCACTACAAAACAAAATTCGCGATAATTGTACTAATTATGGTACAAAATACAAATTATTATTACTTTCTGACGTTTACTTTCAATTTCTACCAGCGCCTTCCTATTAATTCGTTGGTATAATAGGTAAATTCATAATATACCTAAAATCGTTAATGCTTTGTTATGTTATGTTATGCCAAATTGGTCATTTATCAATTTGAACACACACATATTAAGTTTCAATGTATTTTAACTTCTGTGCTAAGCTATGCTATGTTGTGTCACGTTAATTGGCTGAGATCGCTACTTTGCTCTATAATTTTTTAATAATTAAATTTATTTGATATGTTCATGTATTTTGTTTCAAACCACTAATATATATTGATATACTTCTATATACTTACTACATTTTTTCTGTGAAATACGAGGAGAAAAATAATACTAAGTAAGTTGTATGTAAATAATTTAAATTTTTACACTAAAAGACAAAATGTTATCTATTATAATAATGTATATTCTCTAAATTAATAGGTTGACGTGAGATTTTCATTGACCCCCCTCCCCCTTAAATGAGATTCGGTGAGATTTTGCCGGACCCCTTCCCCCCCCATATTTGCCTCACGTTATTAATGGACGTCCCCTTACGAAGAAGATGCCTCGTTTTAATTTTTATTTTTCGTTCCTTATTATGTTGTTTATTTATTTGTAACAATTTAAATGTTAGAGTTACATAATAACACAGGGCAACAGTGATTCTGCGGTCTGGGGTTTATGAGTCAATTTTGGGTAATTATGGTCTCCTGAATTCAAAAAAAATTTCAGATTTGTCGAATTGACTCCAGTTTTTGAGATAAAGACAACCCTTTTATATTGAAAATAAAATGAAAAAACAATATTTAATATATTCAAAGACCACATAGGGAAAGAGTGATTCTTCTGTGTGAGCTTTATGGTTTATGCGTCGATTTTGGGTAATTATGGTCTCCTGAATTCAAAAAAAATTTCAGATTTGTCGAATTGACTCCAGTTTTTGAGATAAAGACAACCATTTTATATTGAAAATAAAATGAAAATTTCTTTTTGAGATATCCGCGGAGATTCGCTGTCAATGGCTCATTTTTTCATAAAAATTAATAAAAATTTCACAGTATATTCTTCAAATATTACTTTATTATGTAGTAATTATAGCAATAAATATATATTAATAGTTTCGTCAAAAAAAATTATCGAAATATGCTGATTTTGCTTAAAATTAACTTTACCCCCCCTCTTTAATATGAGAACTAGAGTCAATTTGAACAAAATAACTATGTGCCGAGTACATTATTACATTAGTGTATCCAAATTCACTGCAAAACCCAAGACCGCAGAAAACAGTTTTTGTTTTGTTGCCCTGTGTAATTAATAAATTTGGCGTTTAATCCTGTGCTTGCATTGCCTTTCTTTATACCGGCCACATTCAATGCAGAAAGTAAATATGTCCATGATTATATAATTGTTTTAATTGTGAAACTGACAAAAAAATTTTAATTATCAATATGAATATGACTTAAAATTACTTGTACTACAAATAAAAATATATTCTAAATATTTAATTTTCATATTAAAGCATACAAACAGTTTTTTGTGATTTACTCAAATACCACTGCCAATGGACATATTCACTTTCTGCATTGACCGATTCAATTGTTCGTGGAAGATAAGGGTATTTTTTTCGAAAAATGTACATAACTCGAAAACCAGTTGTCTTCTGAACTGCGAAAAAATCATGTTTATTCAACACCAGAAAGGACATATTTTTAGAAATATTCATGTAAATTAAATCATTTATATATGCGATAAAAAAATTAAATACTGAAAAATTGGTTTTCGCCATTTTGACGGTTAATTTGAGGTTATATTAAAAAGTGTTAAATACAAAAGTTTTAGGTTAAATAAAACTAATTTTATATTTCGTTTTTAGCTTATAACTTTTGCCTCTCACAATGGCAGATGTCCTAAACATTAAATTTAGGTTCAATAGGTCAATACGAAAAAAAGGTCTTCTTCTTCTTCCACTTTTAGGCTAGGATAACTCCTGTTTGCCTTGACATTGGGCTGTCTTCTATATTGAAAACCGAGCCATAGTCACAAAGTCTCTGAGCATATAAATTGCTTTACATCTGAGCTTGCTGGGCTTGTCTCAGATGTCAGATGTGCCCGTAACCCTGGATTTTTGTTGATGAGGGCAAATCATCAACCCAGGGGGACCGCCGGCTTTACGTGCTCTCCGAAGCACGGAGACGATCATAAGAAATTTTAGAATCCCACCGGATTTGAACCGGGTACCTTACAAGGGCTACTTCTCAGGTGTGAAATTTTGTTTTGCTTTATACTTATACTACATAAAGATTACACCTCCGACATTACGTGAATGAAATAGTAGCGCGCCATATTCAGCCAATTTTGAAAAAATCGATTTTGAAAATTTTAGAGTTAAGTTTAGCTGACCGTGTGAAATCACTGCACCAAGGGAACGTTTGTGGCCTAGTTGTATAAGGAGTTGGACTAGCAATGAACAATACAAACCAGTATGGGTTCGAATCCGAACCGCACTACTTTTTTTTTTATTATTTAGGCGTACTTTTTTTATTCATTTGTATTATTTACGCGTAAAAGCACGTAAAAGCAATTAAATTTATGTCAATTATCAGTAATTTAATAATTATTTGAAACGATTAAAAATTTATGTGCTCTATAGAAAATAGTAATTTTAAAATAAAATAAAATAGATATAATATATTATATTATTTATTTAATTTATTACAATATTAAATTACTGATAATTGGCATACATTTAATTGCTTTTACACGTAAATAATACAAATGAATAAAAGAAACCTCCTAATTAATAAAAAAAAATGTAGTTGGGTTCAGATTCGAACCCATACTGGTTTGTATGGTTCTTGCTAGTCCAGCTTTTACAGATCTAGGCTACAAACTTTTACTTGCTGTAGTGATCTCACACGTCTAGTTAAATGTTACCCCTAGTTATAAAATTTTCAAAATCGATTTTTTCAAAATTGGCTGAATATGGCGCGCTACTATTTCATTCACGTAATGTCGGAGGTGTAATCTTTATGTAGTATAAGTATAAAGCAAAACAAAATTTCACACCTGAGAAGTAGCCCTTGTTAGTGTCAGCAGTTATTCAGCTAACATACTAGGCCAATGACCGTCAAAATATTGATATAATATAATTCACTTATTAGTTCTACGTCATGATTGGATTAGTAAACGAATTTGAAGATGATCTGCTCCACTACAATAAACGTGGTCCCACTATTATCGTGACGTCATGATGCTATAGCCATTTCGAGCGGCCCGAAAATTTATCGATTTTCAAATTCATTTTTACCGAAAAATTGATGGCGAAAATCGTTATTTTAAACGGTATTATTGTTTTTAGTGAATAATCTCTGTAATAAAAGTGGTTTTACACTGATGTTCCAACCCTATTGAGTCACACTACATGGAGTTGTTAGTTTTTGACTCTGTTAGTTCCAATAGTCCAGTCAATTTAGATCAATTTTCGGCAAATAAAAGCATTAATCGGTAAAGATCTGAATTTTGGTATACATATTTATTACGGCTTCCTGTTAAACATACTAAATGTCGCCGTTGAAATCTGTTGCGCTCGAGCCGCCATCTTGGAAATAAGGTACATTTCTTCAGTTTTTGGCTGTATCTCGGCAACTTGTGCTGATACAAAAAAAAAGTTTAAATAAATATTTTGTTTATTGATTATCCTTCAAAATTGTTTTTATATATTTTTTGTATCTCTAATACTTGAGCTGTAATCCGACGTTGCTACAGAAGGTGTTTTTGCAGCTTTGTCGTTTCAATGCAGTCAATTTATTTATTCAAGGTGGTAAATCCTTTACCTTTAACACTGACTATTTCTCCAGTACAAAGAGGTATAAGAAAGATATGCGTCGCATAAAGTTTTGTCACTATAGTAAGCATGAACATCGTGCATAATGCATATCCCTTCTGAGGTGTCTAAAGCTAAAGTATTGGAGATACAAAAAAATGTATATTAACTTTTTTGAAGAAACTTTAAGAACCTACAATTTTTATCTGAACTTTTTTTTTCTATCAGCACAAATTGCCGAGATATAGACAAAAAACTGAAAAAGTGTACCGTTTTTCCAAGATGGCGGCTCGAACGCAACACATTTTGACGGGGACTTTTAGTATGTTTAACAGGAAGCCGTAATAAACATGTATACCAAAATTCAGATCTTTACCGATCAATGTTTTATCTATCTAATTTTACTGGACTACCACAATTGCAATATTTTTAATGAAAAGAACTAAAAAAATACAAAATAACAAGTCGAACAAATTTCCTATAGAATCTTTATAATCTCTTATCTATGTCTCCGTTTATGCACTTCTTCACCCACGCCTACTCCTTTTCAGGCTTTGCTTCTTCTATAGAAGAAAACCGATTGTTTATCTTTCTAGTTGGTGTACAAAATTATTCAAATTAATAGTAAAATTTTAAAATTACTAATTTTATAATGTCCGAGAACTGTAAGTTTATGACGCAAATAATTAAAAATTTTTGTTTCAGATGTTGTATCAAAATTCTCTTTTGAAAGCCCTCCAGCAAGGTTTGAATTAGATAATGATGGAGATATGGTTGTGCAGAGGAAATGCATCACGAATCATGTGGAAATTGGTACACATTAACTTATCAAATTAAATAATAGTGTAATGTTTTATTAGGATGGAAAATGAAGTTCTTCTTGGTAAACAAGTTTTACATATGCGAGGCAGGGTCATATTATGCACTAGGCTGACTAGGCTAAAGCCTAGGGCGCCGTTTGCAGAAAAGGCGCTAGCCTTTTAAATTCAATTAAATTCAATGGTTAAATTTTTATTTTTATTAATACATTTATGAAAAAATGCTAAGAAATATTACATTACTTAGGTCGAAATACATGTTTTTAATAATATGTGTATATGTAATGCAGTTGGCATAACAATTTTGGAAATTTTTAAGTATGTATAGTCGCACAAAAACTCAGAGGGTGGGACATAGGAAGAAAGTTTCGAAAGATTGGTAAGAAAAAGTTCAAGCTTTACTCAGCGACGGCGCCAGCATTTTAGAAACAGGTGGGCATAAATTGGGCCTAATATATTTGGGGTGGGCAGGAGCACACAAAATTTATAAATAAACTCTCAAAAATACATTATTGAAATAAGCACCTAAATAAATTGGGTGGGCACTGCAATCAACAGAGTAGGCAAGTGCCTACCATGGCCAACCCTGGCGCCGTCACTGGTTTTACTAGAGAAAGTGTCAAAATTAGACTAATTTTCAAGTAAAAAATCAAATTGACGTCGCCGACTTTGGAAAACAGGAATTCGAGCAACCATCGACAAGCGCAAAAGGAATATTTGATATAGCTAACACAAGTAGATAGAGTGTAGAGTTGTAAAATTTCTATATTTCCACAATGAAAATTGAAATATCGCTTCTTATACTCTTTTTTCGTATATTTTAGGAAGTCAAGTGAAAACTAACTAACCCGAAAATTAATTTTGAACTTGATACTTCTGCTGTCGATGAAAGAAATGCAGCAGCTGATAAATTTTCAGGCGCCTCTACTGAAAGCTTTGTAACTTTGTTTTGTCTTGGTTTTTAATAAAAAAAACTTGTACACTCTGAAAAAAGATTTGTCGTCATAACAAAAGCATTAGTAGCTATAGCCTCAACAGAATTTTTTGCTGCTACAACAAACTTTTTTATGTTTAGAACAAACATTTTTTCCAAGCAGCATAAAATTTGTTGTAACAGCAAAAAATTCTGTTGAGGCTATTGCTACTAATAATTTTGTTACGACGACAAATATTTTTTCAGAGTGTAAGCACTTTTATGCTCTAAATTATTAACAGGTAAATTAAATAGGCGCCAAAGTTAAATTAGCCTAGGGCGCCAAATAGACGTAATCCGGTCCTGCTGGTGACTATAACCTAATCTTATCATTAACACCTACATATTTCACGCAACTGCCTAAAGCTAGCCACAGACCAGCGTATATGTGTGTCATGCAGGAGTGTCACACCGGTTGAACGTTGATGTTCGACGGTCTGTGGGCAAAAGAGTGACATACATGCGCGACGCACAAGTTTTCAATTTCACTTGAATTCATGTGTGTAACACATTAACGTTCATACCATGTATGACGGTCTGTGGACAACCTTCACTCTTTTCTATATAATTTATTTAATTCAGTGTCTCGCGCCTATTTAAAATTTTTATTACAATAGTTTATTTTATTTATCATGCATGCATACGCCACTGATAAAAATATCAACTCGTTTTCATCATTCATCGTCGACGCTCAAACTACATGTGTGACAGCCAAGCATGCTAGTGTAAGGGCAACAGCACACACAGAGAGAAAGATTTCTTTATATTCAACAAATTACCTTGAAAGCGAGATTTTAGCAGCTGAAAATATGTTGAAATCGAAGCTATTATTATATTGTCGTGTTCAAAAAGTAATTAAATATAGGGTTGATGCTAATTGTTTAATTTTTCTATAAAAATTTTGTGTTGTAAAAAAAAGAATATTAATCCTCTTGTATATTTGAAATTATTGAGAATGTTAAGTTGGTAGTATTGTTGAAGTTTGTAAATTAAAAATATGTAGATATGCTTTTTGAAGGCCGATGGCCAAGACAGCGGACGTGAGTTTGTCCGCTCATATTTAATTTAAGAAAGTCTACGAATTTTGAGTGTTTAAAAAGTGTTTTTGTTTAATTAAAATGCTATTTTAAAATTATCCCAAAACCAGGGATTGGAAAAATACATCACATTTAAAATTATCCCAAAACCAGGGATTCCACGATTACACCACAATATATATATCTATATATATATATGGCTATAACCAAATTTTAAAGTTATTGCTGAAATTATAAGTTTTATTTTTTTACTAGACATTGAAAAGATATTATTGTAAAGTACTACGAAGAGATATTTGCATTTTTTTTGTTAGAAAATAGTTAAAAAATTCACAAGTCCATGAAAATAAGCAATTTTTAAAATATTACTGCGCAAGCATAAGTAATAATTTGAAAAATCTGACTTCGTAGTGCTCTCAAGACAACCTTTAACTGCCCGGAAAAAATTTTTCATTATTATCCGTGCCTTAATAATTGCGTGTTTTATGTTAGAAAATGTCTTGTTTTAAAAATTATTTGCGTTATTCTTAATATTTCTCCGTAGTGGTTTACAATAACAAATTTTTGATGTCTAATAAACAAATAAAAATGATAATTTCAGCAATAACTTTAAAATTTGGTATCATAATGGCATCGATTACAATTTCCTTTCGACTGCTAAAATCCCGCCTTAAATCAAATAAATCCTTCTATTAAATAGTGGCAATTAAATATTTCTTTCGTGGTAACTAATTATTTATTTAAAAACATTACTTTATCTCAAACATATTTTTGTTGTTTGCAACAAATAAATAAATTTCTTTTGTTAAAATAATCTATATTTGAAAGCAACAATGATTTTCTTTGTAGTAAAAGAGTTTACTTTTGCTTTAAGATATACTTTATTTCGTTCTAATAAATCATTTATTTAATTTAAAATCAGATTTTTTTAAGTTAACACAAATTAAGTATGGTTGCAATTACTCTTCATTTGCCATGACATTAATAACGGTTCGCATGAAATTAACCAAATTATCCCCCCTTTCAATATAATATTTATTGCTTTCAGTAACACAAAATGCATGAACATGAGAAGAAAAATATAAAGTCTTTAACGATTTACAGATGAAATATACATTTTAATTTTTGTCAACCAAAATGTGCCTACATTATTTTCTTAAACGATTCCAAATTGTCGTTTACTTCAGTAAAAATAATTAAATTGGGGGTGGTTTTGTTGTAAAACACTGGTTACACTTTCCACATTGTTCCCTAATTTGAATATGATATGATATTCCACAAGAAACACTTAATTGAAAAACTCAAAATAAAGACAACACTTTTACACACGTTACATTACCGTTTAATAATGGCTTTCTATAGTAGGTATAATTTAATTGGGAAAGTAGGGATGAAAGGCGGGTATGTGTTTAATTCAAATAAAAAGTTACTTGCTACAAATGCTGCATAGGTTGCACTAAAAAAATATTTCTTTAAGTGTAAAGAATATCACCTTTAGCTATATATCACATAATTTGTTTGAATTTAATTTGTAATTGAAACATGCAATATTGAGCGCAAAACACCATTTGTTTGAAGTAAATTAGTCTCAGTTTTAAATTAAAAAAATTTAAAGTTCTTTAACACAAATAATAATTTATTTCTATTAAGTAACCTGTTTTTGTGTAGCTTAAATTGAAATTAACATAATATTCCTTCCAAAGTAATATATCAAATAAATCCAAAATTTTACTGAAATAAACGCTGGTATTTAAATTAAAACTTTAAAGTTCCATTGAAATAAGCTATAGCAGATTCAAATAAATATTCTGCAAAGAAATATATTTCTTATTTTTAAAGAATCCTTTTTCTCTGTGCACCATCATACATGCACGACACACATGTATGACACTCCTGCATGACACACATGTACGCCGGTCTGTGGCTAGCTTAACTCTACGGCCTTTTCCAATCGATTGCCACTAGAATTTTATTGTTTTTATTAATGAATACAATCAGTAATAAAAATATTAACCTGTTGACTTAGACCCTTTTTTGAATTTTTTTTTGCAATTTTAATCGATTACTGTCTATAAAGTTCCCCGTTGCGGGCCGGCAGTCGTGCATTTTTGTAATCTCCACTTTCAAATTAACAAAATAAAATATAATTCAAACTGGTAAAAATCGTACAGGTATTTTGTCACGGGCTCCCGGACTATCAGTATGTCATTTCTTAATCAGAATTGCATGACGTAGCGGCACAGATATTTGAATCGAACTTTACCTAATGATGTAAACGCGGAAATTTTTACATTAGACCAAATCTAAAACAAAATCCAATACAAAATCCAATAATGTAAAGGATAATATTAGACTAGTTTTGCCTCTGACCTATTGACAACATTTTGTTCAAATTATTATTTGCTTAACAGCTTACCATCGACTAAAGTACTTATTTGTTTTAGTAACTACTATTATACTTAACAAAATTTTCATTTTTAGAGCATAGCAAAAGTACTGTATTAGAATTGGTTGGTCTTCAGATTTGGCGAGGAGCTTTTCTTTTAGCTGATTGGTTATTATTCAATGGCGATCACTTACCAAGAGATACTACAATTCTTGAGCTTGGTTCTGGAGTAGGTTTAACAAGTATAATTGGTGCTATGTATGCTCCAGTTATATGCACAGGTAATCACTAATAATAATTAAGGCATAAAATAATATCCATATAATTTAATTCACATTACAATACTTTTTAATTTTAGATGTAAATAAAGACGATATTATGGATCTCATAAATTCTAACGTTTTACGAAATCAACATTTGACTAAATTTCCTATAACCGTAACCGAAGTGGATTTTTCTAAAAGATTATTACCGAACTCAATTCAATCTATTTTACAAAAAATTCAATTAGTTTTAGCTGCTGATGGTAAGTTTAAAAAATTAAACCTTCACCAATTACATTACATTTTTATGCCAGTCCTATATTTTGATTTTTATCGACCACTTTTTTTCTATTAATTTTTATTTATTTGCGCTGTTCAGCCAAAGCTAAAGCTAATTAAGGGGGGAAAACATATAATTATAATATATATTAATTATTTTTAATTTAGTCGATTTTGATTAATTTTTTTGTAACAATCATTCATTTGATGTTTTTGAAACTTGGAGTATCGTTTATGTAGGTATATATTGAACTATTACAAAAATTTCTTTTTATTTTTAATATTTTATAATAGTCGATTTACATTCCAGTCTTACGGGAAGGTTGCATCGGGAGTTGTTGATTGGCGTAACTTCTACCCTCTGTTGTATTGATCAGAAAAAAAAAAAAAATTTCTTAATGTTTATTAATTTTATAATTTGTAGATGAACCTAAAAGTGATATACTATATATTAAAGAAAAAACAGAATTGTTGAAATAAATCAAAGAAATTATTACGAAATATTATAAAATTCAAAGTCACCTGAATCTTGCAATTATCTGAAGTCATTGAAGTTGCATATATTGCATTACGGTGACTTGTAAGAATTGTAAAGATACCTTTGATAAATATACTTGAATTACATGGAAATTATCGCAGTTTTGTTATTATTTTGCGAATAATGATTACAGAAATTGTTATACAAGCTGAAAAATTTTTTTTACAAAACTTATAATTTGATTGGAAACCGATTACCATTTTTAATATTAAATAGTAACGCCAGTGCATACGTCGGGCCCACTAGGCCCGAAGCCCTTTTATTGGAAATCCATTCAACTTCTTCAAGTTTTTTAAACACATGTCGATGTATTTTCATATTTTAGACAGCTACTAATGATATGGTGAAATTTATTTAAACGATTCTCTTTTTATATTCATTTAAATGTTCACTCGGGCCTCCTAGGCCTTACGTATTCACTGGAGGGTTAATATCTGAGGGTTGGTATAGCTCATGATACTATACTTAAGTCTACACAGAAACGGCCGTTTTGCTTCCGCATGCGCATTATACATTATGGTCGTGATTGTTTTGTGTTTTATTCTTCGAATGAATATTATGTTTAAGATGGTCTTTGTTCGATAACACACAAATTCACTTAGTAGTGTAATTTACTATTACAATTTAATTATAATAATATCTTAAAACTATTTAAGATATGATACTATTCGTTCTCAAATTCGTCCGTCTCCGCGCACAACGTCACTGGAACGTAGCAGTTGACGATTTACCATCAGGACCACATTGTAATTGCATATATTTCTACATTTAACGCATTTTTTCGTACTAATGATATTTATAATTGATAATAACTAATTTTTGTTAGTAATAAAACAAAAAACTCGAACATAATAGGTTCAATTTTTTTAATATTATTATAAAACTACAACATACAGTTACTCAAGAAATTACTGTTACACACTGCTATGTTAACAAATCAACATTGCTTTTATGGGAGCTTTTTTAAATTTTTTCAAGTCTTTTTAAAATTGCTGTAACTCAAAAGGAATAAAATTTGCAACAAAATATATTTAAAAAATTTTGTTGTAAAATCACTTTTTATATGAAGTATTAAACATCC
The DNA here is from genome assembly GCA_958510845.1 of Cantharis nigra. NCBI lineage: Eukaryota > Metazoa > Arthropoda > Insecta > Coleoptera > Cantharidae > Cantharis > Cantharis nigra. The sequence continues at coordinate 49,473,914 of OY294028.1, forward strand.
ATAAAAAGATAAATTTTAATATTCGTTGATAATGATTTTTATTTTGTTAAAATTAATTAATTAAAAGTTAAATAAATTTATTGGACCACCAGTATATTTTTTAAATAATTTTATTTTACAATTTTTGCAAGTTTCCTTTTTCTACTTGTCGCTTTATCACTTATATCTTTATTTAAATTTCTTATTCTAAAAAACATCCTACTTCTGAAATATAGTTTTTTTTCATCATCACTACAACTGATGTCACTGTTTTGAGCGAACAAATTTTTCAAATAATGTTTAGTGATAAGGAGGTTATTAGTATTGACACGCGATTGAAAATACATTCAAGCTTCTCCAATTTGCTCATTAATTCAGAAGAGGGTTTGGTCAAACCACCTTCATCCAAAATATCTACCCATGAAAAATAGCCATCACTGCGAGTAGACGTTTGTAATTTTTTGCAAATAAATCCAGCAAGATTTTCAAGGCCATCGTACGTGATGTCATCAAATCCATCCATTTTCAACTTGTTCATCTAACTGGTCCTCTGCAAGATTTTGAAAACATGGAGCACTTAAATTAATAGTATCTAAAGGTAAGCTTGGAGTGTCATCTTCTTGGACATTAGAAAATTCCGAAAGTGATCCTTCATTTCTACCAATTATATATGAACGTAGCCGGAATCGAAATTCTAGAGCATATCTGGATGTTCATGAAATCCACCTTTTGCTCGAATGGTACTAAAAAAACTTTCAAGAACGTCTTGATTCAAGCGATATGTTAGAATATATTTGATACCAAGACGTTCTTTTAAGTCTTCAAATAATAATTTCAGAGACGAGTTAGTGATGATAATACCTTAAAATAATTTAATATAAGTAAATTGATTTTTGTCACAGTGCGATTGAGAACATACCTTGTTGGAAAGGAAGAAGAGATTTTTTACCCTTTACTCGTATATTTTTCATCACTTCTGTCATTTCGTCGACGATTTTAACTTGTACATTTAATGATAATCCATACGCTTTTATCCTGTCATGATTATCAGCTTTGGGTACACGTACATTGAGGCAGTCAAACCAATCATTTACCTAAATAATATTATAATTAATTATAATAAAAGAAATAACAATTTGTTGTCAAAGTAGTAATAATTGTAAAACCTGCCAGTTTGAAAATTTTAGCACATTCATTCCAGTTTTCTCCTTCAAGTTTATTATTAAATCCACATCTCGTTATTGCACATGAGACAGTATATGAAAATAACTTGGTTGCCAATTTAACTTTTTGTCTGGCTGCATTTTTAACATTCAAGCTTTCTTTTGAAATTTTATGAACAATGCTTAATTCCGAATTGCTAGTAAGATCTAAAATTCTCTCAATCACCGATTTGTTAATTTCTTTATTATCGATTAGAAATCCAGAATCTACGAAATGGTTTCTGATTAGTTTAATCAGATGCGGCACATCTGCAAATACATAAATGTTTCGCCCAGTTTTGGAATTAAGTGAACCAAGTCTTATTAACATTTATTTGGAGATCATTGTGTAGTTACTCCACCTATAGATCACTTGATATTGCCACAACTTGAAATCCTAAAACGCAAAATTATATTAGAATTTTATATTAGAAAAAATTTTATATTTGTTTACCTGAAGTCTCCACATAATCTATTATATCAAACAATAGCTTTTTGGTCATTTTGCAGTCGTAATTATAAAAAAAATTGGTTGCTTCCAATTTGAGAAGAGTCCCCTTAACATTACAACTTGTACATAACTATATGGCTTTAAGGTCTCGTCTTTGCTTTTGTCATAAAGGTATATCTTACGAATTTTCATTTCATCAAAAAAGTTCTTGTCTAAGATTGCAAAGGAAATCATCTTTCTTGAAATGTAAGGAACAGATTCTTGCATTTGCGGCATTAATTTTGTCAGTTCGACAGCATGCATTAATCCATGTCCTGCATAATTGGGGATCCTTTGGAAATCTAAACATCATCACATCTCGATTGAAAGATTTTGAATCTCTATCGGTATTACAACCAAACACTGCACATCTCATGATGTTAGTAAAAAAAGTACAACCTAAAAATAATTTCTGACTGCGATAATCTACGATTTATAAATTAACACAACAAATTCAAAATAAACACCATACGTACTGTTTTCTGCTGTTTGAATTAAACTAATTTCATTCAGTAACACCTCAAAATTATTACTTATTAACTTGTCGGTAATACGCCTGTTGAATTTATTTACGTACCAGAACCTCAGTGAACGTTCCAGTGACGTTGCAATGTACCCTCCTAAGTCCCGCCTACATGCGCAATATCATATCTTTAAAGTTATAGTATCATGGGTATAGACTGGCTCTTGGTATAGCTGGTATAGCTGCACGAAGGGGCATATGCTAAGAGCTTAGATGTTAGGTGAGCAGTCATGTCATAGTCTTGAGTGAAGTAATCCTGGTGGTCGTGGCCTTCCTACCGTAAGTAATCTAGTCGAATTATTGTAGTTTAATTTCTTGTGGAATATATAACACATAGTTAGAAGAGTTTTCAGTCTGTCACTAGTAAAATTGAAAATATATACTACTCACTTAAAAAAGATTTTCAACACGAATATTATAAATTATGAAGATCTGTTCTAACAAGAACACTTTTTTGTCGACAATAAAGTTCAACAATAATGAGTAAAAATAAGACGAGACTGAATAAGGCATATGACCGCAACAAATGTAAACATACGCAGTAATTTGTAACTTTTCCGACTTAATGTAATTGAGAAATAACTCAACGTTCATAGGTTCATTCAAATTTTTATCAAATTAGTTGGCATATTTTCCGAAGCTTTTCTAAGATTGGTGAAGTCTTTATTTGCATTTATTTTTTTTATGTCTTAATGTACATATTATTTCTATACTTATGTTCATATATACTCTTTTTGTTTTTAGTGATATACGACAATAAACTAACCGAAGATTTTGTGTATACTGTTAAACTCATTTTAAATGGTAATCCTGCTTGTTCGGTTTATGTGGCTTTAGAGAAACGCTACGTATTTACAATATCCGATTGCGATTCTGTTGCTCCATGTTATCGATACTTTAAAGAATGCATAAAAAATGAGAACTTACTAATTAGTCATGTGCTTCTAGATTTTCCTCAATATTTTAAATATAATCGTGTTAAAGAATTGGTTTTGTGTAAAATTAATTTAAATGTATAGCAATGAAACTTAAAATTCTTTATAATAAAGTTTTTCTTGTGTTCTTGTAGAATACGGTCACGCTTGCGACCCCAAAGTAGCGTCAAAAACGTTACGTCCGAGTCACAAGCCTATAGTTTTTTTTTAATTTACCACGTAAATCCCCGCATTCGTTAATATACATACTGAAAGGCGCAATAAAAAAATATCGTCACTGCTGCAAGATAGTGAACCTATTGTAGTATAAATTAATTACAACGGCACGAGTTTCGGAAGGTCCATTCCATAAAAACTCATGTTTCTATAAAGATCAATTAATTCAAAAAATGTTTCATCCGTTCACTCTCATTTATCTGAACCTTAAGGTGGAGATTCACTTGTAACTGAACGTTGTAATGTAATGTAATGTAATGTAATGTAACACGAGCATTCGATAGTCGGTACCGATAAACGAGCGCGAAGCGAACACGATGCAAGCACGAACAGCGAGCGGCGAGCGAAGCATCCGTGCTCCATTCGACTATCGGTTTTTTAAGGAATCCCTTTGATTGTTACATTACAATCAGGGTTGCCAGATCTAGGGATTTTAGAAGTGCCAAAGGGGAAAAGGAATTTTATTAAATTTTCCTCTAAATCTAGGGAAATTAACCCGTATGGTATAAAAAAAAATTAATTAACACAGCAAAAATTTTAAAAGAGTTAATAATTTTAAGTCCTGAGCAGGTTATTTCTAAAGAACATAACTCAATTGCACCTATAGCTATTTATTTTCCCAATATAATTCCTCAGAATAAACTGAACGATTTAGACCGAGAATGGCGGCAATTAAGAAATATAGATTTAAATAATTTTCATGATCTTAACATATCCGAATTTTGGATAAAAATTTCGGAAATTAAATGGGCCGATAATTCTGTAATGTTTTCCATACTTTCTAATTTTGTTTAAATGTTATGTGTTTGCCACATTGAAGTGCCACTGTGGAGAGAATTTTTTCTCAAATAAATTTAAACAAAACTAAGATTCGAAATAAATTGTCCACAAAAACTTTAAGTGGCATATTACATACAAAAACATTATAAAAAACTGAAAATTGTTGTAATTTTAATATTGATTCAGATTTAGTAAATATTATTAATTAAAATTATTAGCTCTTGAAGATAATATAAATGAGAATTATTAATATTGATATAATGATATAATATTAAACTTGAAACTTGAAAAGTTTAATATTAAACTTGAAAAAGAAAAAGTCATTTTTCGAAAGCTCGTTTAAAAAATGTGTTTTGTTTGTGTCCTGTAGCTCAATATTAATAATTCTAATTTATAGATTTAGTAAATAAACTAAATAGTAAAATGTATATTAAATAAATCAAAACTATACATACTTTTTTAAGTGTTGTTTTAATTTACATTTTCAATAAAGTTTTGTTTACCTTTTTTTTGGGTGCGTAAAAATATCTTTTAGCATATCTTAGGTTGCATATTAAAATAGGTGATCTAGGGCAGCGATTCTCAACCCGAGGGTCCCCTAAGGGGTCGCCGAACTATTTTAGGGGGTCGCAGAAAATTGAGCGATTTCTTTCTGAAATTCGTTTTGAATTTTAATTGGAAATTAGTAACCCGAATTTTAGGATTTCCCTTTGCACAAACAATTGAATTTAGGATTAAAAACATCATCAGGACACAAAACATCAACATCAAAGAAGTCATCAATAAGCATTATTATTATTATTTATTATTGCTGAACGGGTTGTAGTTCCATGCCCACTTGTACTGAAGCTCGAAGCTTATTGTACCTCGCATTTCAAGTTATACTCCATCAGCCTTGTTTCATCAATAAAATTGAGTATGCAGCTGATGGGTGCTTGAATTATTTCCTCGGTTGTTGGATATGGCCAATCGAGGTGTCGTAACCTCAACGGGGCTAGAACTGAACACACACACATACAACCCCAATTACATTGAAGTGCCTATTCAGCCAGCAGTGTTCTGTAAGTAGTCCTACTGTCTTCCTCAGCTGAGGTCTACTCAGCTAAAAGATTTCACGCTTTCTTTTGTTATTGGAGGGTCTTGCAATGAACATCCGCGATGTTCCGTCTCGGAACCTTAGATATGCTATCTCGCAAGTTGGTTCTAGTCCTACTAGATCTCGTTTTGCTGCAGCCTTAGCAAGGGCTTCTGTTTTTTCAATGCCTTTTATTCCTGAGTGTTCGGGCACCCACCTCAGCGTTAAACTGCTCTCTTGTGCAAGTACTACTAGCACATCGAGGCAGTGACTTACAATCCTGGATTGTGTTTCCACTCGCTATAGGGCTTTTATAGCTGCCTGGCTGTTCGTCATGATACAGATTCGCTTATTTGCATAAGCCCTCCATGTCATGACCTCTGCACAAGCTGTTACAGCAGTTATTTCTGCATAATGGAATACAATAGCGTGGCAGCCCATTATGCTAAACGCATCTTCCATTCTACGTCCACTGATCTCTGTTCCAGTACTAATTTCCGTTTTAGATCCATTTGTGCACCAGATGGTATCATATAAAGCCCCCAGCTCCTGCTTGGTGCCTCCCACTCCCCTATCATATATGAGAACCTTGAAAGGTTTTTGGAAGATCGTGGTATGATGGGCTTCTATGGGGATCACTTCTCAACGATCGTTTATGGTTAGCATGTATGATGCCAGTAGAGCCTCTGTTTCCACCACCAAGTGTAGTGGAGGAAGCCTTAAGAGCGCCCCCATGACTGCGATAAGCGTTTTTGCCATTGCTCCCGTAATCCCTAGATAGGCAAATCTTTGCAACTTGTTTAGCATAGTAATACTACTCCTTTTGTTGGCTTGATGCCACCATATATGTTACAGTGGGTCATTAATAAGTAAAAAAAAGTACAAGTTGAGCATTTGTTTTTTTTTTAATATAAATTTTAAATAAAGTAATTGATAACTATTTTTTATTACTGACATTGTTGGAGCCGCAGAAAATAAGCAAGAAAATTTGGGGGTCGCGTCGTAAAAAGGTTGAGAACCGCTGATCTAGGCAATTCTAGGGATAAATTTCCCGACATCTAGGTATTTTCAACTAAAGCAATATGGCAACGCTGCATTACATGTCAGTACCCAACGCGACGTGTTTCATAAACTGGAGCACAGGTTGAGCCAAGCATTCGAAATGAGCATTCGCAGTACCAAAGAAACGAGCTTTGCAATGTAATGCTCGCCTCGAGCGTTAAGCAGCATTCACGTAGGGGATTGTATTTGGATGGTAGAATCGGTAAGAGCTAAAAAGCACTAACTCAAGTAGAAGCGTTCAGATAGACTTAATCTCTAGCACGGTGTAAGAACTCGGGGAACGACTGTGAAAGTTAAAAGTTTATTTACTTTTCCACAGCTCGTTCCCCGAGTTCTTACACCGTAAGTCTATCTGAACGCTTCTACTTGAGTTAGTGCTTTTTAGCTCTTACCGATTCTACCATCCAAATACAATCCCCTATGTGAATGCTGCTTTACATTACATTACATTACAGCGTTCAGTTACAAGTGAATCTTCACCTTTACATTTACAAAATTATATTTATTGCGAAACAAAAATTAAAGTTACTTATTTAAAATTAAAAACTTTCGTCACTTGAGAAAGTCTCAACTTTTCCAACAATTACGGAAAGCTGGAGACTTAAGTCACGATAGCAGAAATGAACATGTCCACTTGTGACATTGCAGTCTCTGATACCCGCACCTACTTGTCTCCAAGACGCTCTCAAGCCCTTATCTATTTTTGAGTCTAGTCTCGAGACTGTTATGTCTCAAGTGGACACCAACCTTTAAAGTGGACGCCAGTTAATACAAATAGAACTAAAAACAGAACACAGATAGAAAAAATAGATGTTGGAAAGTTTAATTAATTCACTAATCAAAAAAAAAACATAAAACCTACACATAAGGATCAAGTAAAGCTAATACATAATAAAGAATTACGAACTAGAAAATAAACTAAAAATACAAAAGTAAAGAACTGATATCCACCTGAGGGGTAGATTCAGTCATTAAAAAAAATACAGTTGAGCATCCTTAAAGAGGATAACACAAAAATGAAGTTATGCCCAGCAAAGATTAATTGCACACCGGATTTCAATATCTCGGGATTATTGACTTACAAATCGAAGGTTTAGAGTAGTGCTAGGCGATGTTCATCGATGTTACCCGATCGATGTTTTCGAAACATCGATGTTACCCGATCGATGTTTCGATGTTTTGCCATCGATGGTAGACGTATCGATATATCGAAACTATCGATGTTTGCTTTACGATGTTTCGCTGCATTCGATGTTCCAGAGAATTTAAAAAAATAAAATAAATTCACGTCAAATACACGACAGTTGGTATTATACCAATTTTTTTGCCGGCATTGATAAAAAGTTTTGGGACTAGTACCTAATTGTAATTTTGTAAAAATTACTATGTAATATGTATTATAACTTATTTGTAGTTTATTTTTAAATAAAATAACTGTTTTAACCCTTTCAGTCACGACTTTTTGTTATTGGAGTTAAAAGTTTGAAACTAAGAGGAGAGAGCTTAAATGAATTTTAAAAAGATTTTTCAAATACATTTGAAACCCATACGGTTCTTACTTAAAAAAAAAAATTATATTGGTTAGAATGAAATATTGATTCCATGGGTAAATTTGGGTAAAAAATATATATTTTTCGAATATTTATAAATAAATACAATATTATAAACATTTAAATAACTCAAAAAAAATTCAACATCAATGCAACTTAGGGGACGTCCATTAATTACGTGAGGCAAAATCTCACTAAATCTCATTTAAAGGGAGGGGGGATCAATGAAAATCTCACGTCTACCTTTTAATTCAGAGAATAACATTATTATAACAGATAACATTTTGTATTTTAGTGTTTTTTTGGTTAATTTTTTTTTTATTTTACTTATTTTCTCGTGAGAAAAAATCTCACATGAGAAGATAGAGAGGGGGGGAGGGGTCCCGTTACATCTCACCAAATATCACCAAGGGGGAGGGGGGTCTGCATTTTAAGAAAAACACCTCACGAAATTTATGGACGTCCCCTTACCACAATATATTTAAAAACACGCAAATAATTCATCAACAAATAAGCATAGGGAACAGTAGTTGTCACTTGTTTTAAAAGATTACCAAAAACTGCGAAATTTGCAAAATAATGTGGACACCAGTCCTAAATATGTAATATATATGTGTACCCTTAGACAATCGCGATATTTAGATGGAGTAAAATTATTAAGTATTCAAACAAATGAACATGAAATTGACAAGTTTAGTAGCAAATGTTTTTGTCATTGCGCATGTCAACAAGAAAGAAGTCGTAGTCGTAAAGCAGATTACATGCAAATAAGACGCTCTTATTTTTGTTCATCAATGTTATGTGTTATTCATATTCAGTCTTGTACAGTTATTTAATAAAACATTCTTTATTAATTCGTTATCGTTATTAATCTTAATAGGTTATGCGCCCAGTGAACGCGAAAAATTAATAAAAGAAAATTAAGTGAAACGTCGTGAATCAGTTTTAGGCGTGGCAAAAATGGCTGACAAGATTGAAATGGGTTCAATAAATAAGTTCGATGGGAAGAACTACCAGCAATGGAAATTCCAAATGAAGTGTGCTCTACGTGCAAAAAATTGCTACGATGTCGCAATTGGAGAGTCCATAAAGCCAAATTCCGAAGATAAAAAGCAGCTTGAACTTTGGAACAGGACGGACGCCATAGCTATGTTCACCTTGACATCGGCAATGGAGCTTGCGCAGATAACACTAGTGGAAAATTGTAACAGCGCAAAAGAAATCATGGATCGCTTGGACACCATCTACCAGCAAAAGTCGGAAATGAACAAGATGATGCATCAAGAACGTTTTCATCAGTACCGAATGGATCCCAATGATGGCGTTGCTTTACATGTTGCCAAAGTTGAAAACCTAGCTAAACAAGTAAGAGAAGCAGGTGACGTTGTTAGTGACGTAGCGGTGATGACTAAGATGTTGAGCTCCTTACCAGAAAAGTTTCGAGGAGTAAGGCAAGCTTGGTTATCAGTCAACGAGGAACGTCAAACAATACAAAATCTTACTGCGAGATTGTTAGATGAAGAATCTAATTTAACCAAAGTCGAACAAGTCGACAACGCGTTTTCAACACAAGTAAAGTTGAAAACAGCAGCAAATGGAAATTCGAAAAATTGGAAAAAGAAGATCACTTGCTACAACTGCCAGAAGAAAGGGCATTTCGCAAGAGATTGTTCCAACCCAAAGAAAGCAAGAAACAACCAAAAATATGTCAAACCAGATGAAAATGGACCACAAGGAAATGTATCGGCTTTCACAACAGAGGACAATGTTGTCCATGTAACTGAGTCAAGAGATGACGTGTGGACGCTAGACAGTGGTGCATCGGGACACATGAGTTTCAAACGCGAGTATTTCCATACATTTAAAGAAAACCAAAACGAGAGCTTAGTCACTCTAGGAAATAATAACACTCTTGAAGTTAAAGGAAAAGGAACAATAAAGATTCGAAAATTGCTGAATGATGAGTGGCATGACGCGACAATAACAAACGTGTTATATGTTCCTCAACTAAGAAAGAACTTATTTTCAGAAGGTGTCATTACGCGTAAAGGAATGAAAATTGTGAAAGAGAACAAACATGCATATATTTACGAAAATGATAAAATTACGGCAAGTGCGGTTCGCGAGACAAACAATCTTTATCATCTACAGTTTAAGACAGTGATTTCACACCAAGGAAACGTTGTAACGGAAATCGATAAGTTGAAAATGTGGCACAACAGACTTGGTCATATCAATTTCAAAAAAGTGGAAGAAATGGTGTCGAAAGGACTAATTACGGACGTAGACTTAAAAAATGTTAAACACGAATTTTGTGAGTCATGTGTTTACGGAAAACAACACCGACTCACATTCGGGAGTGTAAAACGTAACTCAAAACCGGGAGAGGTCATTTACTCAGACTTGTGTGGGCCGATGACTTTATCAACCTTAAACGGTGCAAATTACTTCGTACTATTCAAGGACGAAAGCTCAGGTTATCGCGTAGTATTTCTTATCAAGCATAAAGCTGACACGCTAGAATGTTTTAAAACTTTTGTAAACCTATGTGAAAACAAATTTAATTACTCAGTAAAAACTCTACATGTGGACAATGGAACGGAGTATATCAACATAAATTTTCGGCAGTTTCTAATCAAAAAAGGAATTGAATTAGAAAGAACGGCACCCTACACACCGCAGCAAAATGGACAAGCGGAACGAGAAATGCGAACAATCGTTGAGTGTGCACGGGCGATGTTATACCAAAAAGACTTACCGAAAAATTTGTGGGGCGAGGCTGTCAACACAGCCGTATATATTCTAAATAGAACGTTGAACAGCAAAACAGAAATGACGCCATACGAAAAATGGACGGGAAAGAAACCTACTTTAAATCACATCAGAACCTTCGGAAGTGATGCTTACATGCACATCCCAAAAGAAAAAAGGACAAAGTTGGATTTCAAAAGCAAAAGACTGATAATGGTTGGGTATGATGGTAACTCGACAAATTACAGACTTTTAGACCCCGAAACCAAACGGATAAACATTTCCAGAGACGTAATCTTCAACGAGGATATAGCAACGATAAACTCCAGAACCAATACAACAAAAGCAAGTGTGGAAGAAAACGAAGAAAGTAGTCTTGATAATGAAGAGAATGTTCCACAAGAAGTTGAACCAGAACAACACGAAAAGGAAGAAATGGAACCGTCAACCTCCAAGGCAACTCCATACAATTTAAGAAGACGTGAAACACTACGTGCTCCTAACAAGTTCCAAGATTTTGAAGCAAATTGTGTAGAAATGGATATCCCACAAAGCTATGAAGAAGCCATGAAGAGCAAGGACTCGGAAAAGTGGAAAGAATCTATTAAAGAAGAACTAGAAGCATTGGACAAAAACGACACTTGGAAATTGGTACCAATGCCAAACGACAGAAACATAATAGATTGCAAATGGGTATTCAAAGTAAAACGAACACCCAACGGAAACATATCACGTTACAAAGCGAGATTATGCGCGAAAGGATTCACACAAATAAAGGGTATAGATTATGAAGAGACTTTCTCACCCACGACAAGGTACGATACCATACGAATTCTACTTGCAATCGCAGCAACAAATGATTTCGAAATCACCCAGTTCGATATTAAAACAGCATTTTTAAATGGTGATTTGGAAGAGGAAATTTTCATGATGCCGCCAGTAGGAACAAACATTGAACCTGGTGTTGTGTGCAAATTGAGAAAAGCGCTGTACGGTCTCAAGCAAGCGTCTCTTAGGTGGTATCAAACACTGAATAAATTTTTGAAAAATCTTAATTTTGAACAATGTGAAGCAGATCGGTGTGTCTACAAAGGTGAATTTGAAAAGAACAAAGTTATTATAGTAATTTTTGTTGATGACGGTTTGATAATGAGTAAAAATGGAGAAATGATCAAAAAGATTCTACAAGAACTAAAGAAAAGTTTTGAGGTCACTGTAAGCGATACCTTGAATTATTTTGTTGGACTTGAAATTTTACGAGATCGTAAAAATAAAACTATTTTTATTCATCAGGCAAACTACATCAAACAAGTCATTCGCAGATTTAGGATGACTGACGCAAAGTCATCAAATACACCAGCAGACAAAAACACAATACTGACCTGTCCCAATGAACAATCGCAGACAGATGAAATTCCATACTATCGAGAAGCAGTGGGAGCTTTAATGTTTATTGCTATTGTAAGCAGGCCTGATATCATATATGCGATAGGATTAGTCAGCAGATTTTTGAACAATCATAACACATCGCATTGGAATGCCGTAAAACGAATAATAAGATATTTGAAATGTACCCCAAATACAGGCATTAAATATGGTGCAACGGATTCAAAATATCCAAAATTAATCGGCTATTCTGACTCAGATTTCGCCAACGACCCAGATACAAGAAAGTCAACTTCTGGTTATATTTTCAATCTAAATGGTGGAGCAGTTACTTGGTCAAGTCAACGACAACAAACAGTTTCCCTCTCCACAAGCGAAGCCGAATATATCGGAAGCTCAAACACAGCAAAAGAAGCGATTTGGATACGTCATCTTCTACAAGAAGTAGGTGAATTAGAAGAAGGACCAACAACTTTGTGCGTGGACAATCAAAGTGCTATACGATTGGCAAAGAATGCAGAACACCACAAGCGCACAAAGCACATCGATATCAAATACCATTTTGTGCGCGAGAAATGCGAAAGCGGGCAAGTTAAAGTTATTTTTGTGCCGTCTAAAGAACAATTGGCCGACATAACAACCAAACCTATTAGCAAAAGCCAATTCGAAAACCTGAAGTCACAATTCGGCATGATCGAAGGTGAAATGATATGAAATTTTTATTTATGTTTTATTGTTTTCAAATTTAAAAATTTTCCTATGTATTAGAATTAAACTTTCAATTAGTGGGAGTATTAAGTATTCAAACAAATGAACATGAAATTGACAAGTTTAGTAGCAAATGTTTTTGTCATTGCGCATGTCAACAAGAAAGAAGTCGTAGTCGTAAAGCAGATTACATGCAAATAAGACGCTCTTATTTTTGTTCATCAATGTTATGTGTTATTCATATTCAGTCTTGTACAGTTATTTAATAAAACATTCTTTATTAATTCGTTATCGTTATTAATCTTAATAAAAATGCATTCCGCTAATTTTGGTAGTTAAGAAGAGTCCATGCATGTTCGTTTAAATGAGCAAGGTGACCGAAAGAGTTAAATGTTTTATGATGTTTTTTCCTTGATTTAAACTAATAGACAATAACATCGACATCGAACATCGATGTTCTTCTATCGATGTCCCAGCACTAGTTTAGAGTCAGAAGGATGTAACTACAAATTACCACATTTGAGGTATTGAAGAAAAACCCACATTTTCAAGCAAGTATACTGTTAATTAAAGATTTCTCAATTCCTTTTTTAGGTAATATAATATCTTATTATGAGTTGTTTAGATAGTAAACTAACAAAGTAACTTGATAAGTGTTTATTAAATTTGCTATAGAAATCAGGTGACTCAAAACAACTATTTTTGTAGTTACACCCTTCTGACTCTAAACAAAAAACAAAAAACTAAAAAACAAGTATATGCATCTCTATGAGACTTACCTTGAATGTACTACTACTAACTTCACGACACTGCAATTTTATAACATTACTTCATCATTCTATTAGTCTACCATCCAGGAATGAAAGTCTACAAAATAGAGAACACAAAATACCTACTCATTAAAAATCAACATGCCTGCCAGTTCATAAAATCTAATCATCCGCTTGAAGCTGAGGTGTACCATCTCAAATAAAACAAAGTAAATCCACGTCTGGGATTGAAAAAGTGGCGAAACAACAAAAAGACAAATCCACGAAGTCTGGTTCTCCAATTTGAATTAACTTCAATCCACTAGGTGTAACTAAACGGGACACGGACAACTCGGCACTTGACAACTCGGTACCGGACAACTCGGCACCGGACGACTCGGCACCGGTATAACTTGGCACCGTAATAACTCGGCGCCAAACCATCGGATTTTTGAAACCGTTTCCAATTTATACCCGGGGGGAATTCAAAAATTAACAAAATATTGAAAAGTATATATTTTATTTATTTAGTAAGCGCATTGGTTCAAAACACACCAAACAAAAAACAAGGGTGCGATGCCTCCCCTTGGCTTATAATCGCCCTTAAGCTTATACATCTTAATTCTACATATACTGTTGGTAACTAAAGGTTAAATTAGTTGGGTATATATTACCATTTTTACTTTTCTCTTGCAAATAAATCTTAACTAGTGATATAGCATACAGAACAGTAATGGAACCCAACGTAATTTTATCTCAAAGAGAAACCGAACGATACAGTCACGAAGGTTACATCTATGTTAAAGATAAACCAAGTATAAGGATGGCATGAAATTTTTTGGCGTTGTCAAAATGATAATGGGAAAAATTCAATCGGAAATAGAACGTACTGTAATGAGCGCATTTGGACAAATACAGCCGACCGATCCTTTCATTCGTTGCGAATCCCACATACGTGCAGTAATACCGGTAATGCCGTTCAAGTCGAAATTGCAAAAATTACCACGGCTGTTAAACGAAAAATAAAAGAAACGATGGAAATCCCCCAGGAAATCAGAAATGGGGTTTCTCAAAATATTTCCGAAGCTGCTTTAGGATAATTACCTTCGCGAGAAACGATGAGAAGACTTGTCAGCCGGGTTCGTGTCGATGATAATGCTACTTCTAATCCACAAACTCGTGAAAAAATAGTTTTGCTCATCAATTACACACAATATGAAACCAATCCCGGACAGTTTGAAGTTTTTCTCTTGGGAGATTCTGGATTTGGCGATAGTCAACGAATTTTAATATTTGAACGAGAATACCATAAAACCTGGAGTGGACAAATGCATGAAGTTTTTATGGATGGTACATTTTTGCTAACTCCACCTTTATTTTCTCAAATATTTGTATTGCTTAATTTATTAATTAATTAATAATTTCTCTGAAGCGTGTCACAAAAAGCTGCAACAGGGATATGGGGTCGCACATCCAGGATTATTTAAATTTCTGGGTAATTTAATAAAAATACAGAAGGCATTCGATGCTGATTACGAGCGTTTTGTCGCGGGATACGAAGCACCACCAAAACGCAAACGTTATGACGATGCAGATTTGCGGATTCTTAAAAAAGTAACAAATTATGAGCAAGAGAGTATGTTGGAGTATTTGCGCGGTTTATCACATAATTATTTAATGAACTAATATGTACGTAAATAAATGTATGTTTTTTTTTATTTACCCAGAATATTTCCAATCTGTCTTACAAAAATAAATAAATGTTTGGTCTGTTTCTAAAAGTGACATATTTAAGCAAAAACTCAGTGGTTTCTGGTGAAAACCTCTGGGAAAAATGTGGTGGTATATTTTCCAAATTTGTTGTGAATTCTAAAAGCATATTACTAATTGCAATTGGCTCTATCGCAATATATATTCGGTCTAAAATTATCTTTCGCAAGAACCCATTGTTTCCACATTCATTGCAAGTTTTTCTGATTACATGTTCCGATATATGTGCCTCTAATTTCGTCGGCAGTTCTTGAATAGTAAGAAGTTCTACTGATAACCATTTCAGTTCAGTTTTTTGAATATTTTTGCAATTTTTGCATTCGTCCGTCAGCATTCCCATCTTAAAAGTTTCTAAAGTTGTATTAGCTATATTGGTTATACTATCTTCACAGTTAATTTCTGTAATGGATTCTGGCAAAGAATGTTTTGGAAAATGTTCGTACAATAGTTCGGCTCGAGTTCTATATGTATGTGTGTTCACACCTTTATTCACAACTTGAACTACTAATTTTGCGAACCTATTGCAGTCTTTAATTGATTCCATGAATTCCTTGATAACTAACGAATCACAATATCCAATACAAAATATTTGAACTAGTGCATCTAGTCCGCAAGTATTTTTTAACGTTATCAATTGCTTGAGGATTTTCAGTGGTTTTTGATGAACTATATTACCATTCCGCAGGAGTCCAATTGTCGTTATGTTTACTTTTCTGGTCCAATCAACAACAGCCATTTCTGACTGTGGTTCTAAATATGATTTTCGGGGCCTCTTCTTGGGAGGAACGTTCATTCCCATCCATGATTCTTCAGCGACTCTTTCTGATAATGTTTTGTCTTGTCTACCTCTAATATAACATTCTTTACAAAATATCTCATCTTCGTATAAGACAGTGCAGTTGTCATTGTTATGCAACAACAAATTGCATAATTTACATACCAGATTGGCACTTCCAATACCTAACTGACAAGAAGCACACAGATTATCAGGCAACAGAAGATTTTGGTGTGGTTGTGTATTATCTGTTTTAGATTGGAAATTGTTAACTACGGATGACTTTTCTACTTGGCTTGTAGGAATTCTACCAACTCGAATATTATCGTTCATATCATACTCTACAGCCAGCTTCATAGCACCTTCGTAGTGCCTGATGTATTCGCTAACAATTCATCCACACGTAGGGGAAGTTTTTCGTGAGCAAAAATTCTGTTCTTGACTTGATTAAAATTACTTTCAGCCGATGCTGAGCTGGCAATCCTAGGCGAAAATGGAAAATTTTTACACATAATACTGCTCCATAAAGGTAAAAAGTTTGAAATCTTTAAAAAATCGTCGACGAAAAGTGGTAGAACCTGTTGATTTCCTCGGTCACCTGTTTCTTCTGGTGTGTTGACTCGAATTTTTGCGAATTCAGATATGTTCTTGCACCAACTTCTAAAATTATTATCGGTTTCAATTTCTTCTTTTTCTTTATCATGTAGCTTTCCCATAAGGTCTTCTTCTGCAAAATTTTCCGCATCCATAATCTTGTTGAGCTCAACTGTTCCTGTAGATATACGTTCAATAAGCCACTTTTTATTAATTTCGCAAATTGTCGGGTTGCCATTGTAATGCCCTTCAGTATCGGAATAAGCAACAATAAACATAGCATCTAATAATAACTGCAAATCCTCTATTCCTTGACATTGTACAACTTGTCCCATGCATCGAAGATAAAATGTTCTGGTTAGTTTATGCTGATTTCGAAGACTAGGCCATCTAGTAACGAGCTTTATAAAATGGGCCACGTCAAAACGAAGAAAACATTTAAAAATTGTATCATCATCTCTAAATAGTACCTTGTAACATTGTTCAATGTATTCGTTGAGGTTCTTATACGGAGTAAATGTGTTTGCGCACGAATGCATTAAAGCAAGAGACATATCAGTTACTACTTCTGACGGAGTACATCCTGCGCTTCTAAACCACACGGATAGCCAATGCGTTATTTCTTCTGTGTTTTGCGAATCACTAAGCATTGATCCAACGGAATATTGTTTTCGATTTGGATACAATATCACAATATCATATAAAAATATATGCCTTGATTTGCTTCTATCGGTGTAGATAATACGTTTTACAACTGATCCTGTGGCATCGATAGCTATTCTACTATAATTGTTTTCACAATATCGACGATACACAAGAAGCTGAGAATTTGACCACCAAAATACAAAAAAAGGGGAATAGCCAATATTGCGAATAACATTAGAAAATTCTTGAATATTTTTCATTTCATGAAGAGAATCAATAGATTTTTCATTAAGGTAATTCTTTTTCTTTTCTTTACATTTTGCAGCTCTAAGTGTACTGAGTTCGGGCATAATTTTTCCTGTTTCTAATTCGTTATTAATAATAATCCTTTGAATTCTACTAGATGAAAACTTCTCATTCACCATTTTATTTACATAGTAAGATCGCAGGTCACCCCGAAGTGGACGTCTGAATTTTAATGTGTGCTTCTTGTTAAAATTTCCTCGAACACTACAATTCAGTTCCGAAATTTCATTTTGTTGTGGTTCGTTAATCAAAACGCATATAATTCTTGATTTACATTCTTTGCAAACTGCCCAAATCTTTAAAAACAGTGGACCAACCGGAAACAATTTATGCCTGTCACATGTTAACGTACATGTAAGTGTCGAATTTTCCATTAATTTCTTGTGTATTATATTTGTCCAATTTGAATTAGCGAAAACATATGTATTTCTAATTTCACCAGCGTGCTTTGATTTGCTCACAGACTTATCCCTTCTTTTGTGTGAAACAAGTCTTTTATCAAAACTTACATATTCAGTCCATGTCAAAGCAATATTGAACCGATAAGTAGTTTCCAGTTCGTCAACACAGTCTTCTTCAATATCAGTGCTAGTATTACTGTTACTGTTAGTACTGCATGATATGTTACCGACAGAAACTTCTTCGTATATTGCTTGTACATCTTTAACATCATCCGGATAAATTTGTAGAACATTCCATAAATCATAATAATTTTTTGAAACTGCCGTGTAAATTCCAAGTTTTGATATGTTCAGATTATAAAGTATCATAAAATCTTCCGATATTTTCTGCCAAATTGTATCGTGTTTTGAAACAAAACATTTATTTTCTCTATCATACAGTGTTTCTAATGGAAGCTTTAACAATCCTTCTACAATTATGTGAATATCAGATTCAGAACGCTTTCTTCCCATTTTAAGTTATTGTACACTGAAAGAAAAATGTGTCTATAACTTACACAATTACATAATACTCCTGCACAATTTGTGTCTAGATTGGCGCTAAACCCATTATTGTGTTGAAAGAGTGTCAACGTTTGGGTTAGGGATTTTAAGCAGGTAAACAACCCAATTGTGTAATTTGCAGGTACCAGATTTGAGAAAAAAAATGTCCCAACTAGTAAGTTTAAAATCTGCACAATAAAATGCACATTATCTGAAATAATGTGTATCAAAATATGTGTACTTCTATCAAATAATTTTGCATATTTCAAATACAAAAATTTGAGTATTTCTTGAAAAAAATGTTGCATATTTCTGAATAAAATAATGCAAGTTTCAAGAATATTGTATATAAAAAATTATTATGTAATTCTGCAGATTTCCACAACAGATTTGTGTGACTTGTAGGCTTATTTTATATTTAAATAAAAATTCAGTAATGTTTAAAATGCATATTATTTATTAAGAATTTAAATAAAATTAATTATACAAAATTCACAAAACATATACAAACTATATAAATTCACAATATACAGTACAAATTATAATATAAACATTAAACACTTTTGAACAATTATCAATCATCAATAATATCTTAAACAAGTATACAATACATTATTAACAGTTGTTACAAGACAGGGGACGTATATTAATATATCAGGTGCATTAATTGTAAAAATGTTGGATGTTTGCTGAATTTCATTTGATTGAAAATGTGGTTCAAAACCAAATTATTGCTTTAAATATTTCATATTCAAAAAAAATTGATAGACAAAAAATGATGATGAATAACAATTTATTGTTAAAATTTTTCCATATTCAGGAAACAGTAGTTCATCTTCCGTATGACTTAAAACAAGGAAACGGTCATTTTCGATTGACGGTGTTTTGCCTCCGATCTCATGGTCCAGATATAAACTTAGTAGCCCAGACATCTTCATTAAATTCTGGAAAATATTTTCTTCAATTTAATTTTCTAAAAATAAAATATTATAAAGAGATTTTAAAGTTAAAATTTACTTCAAAGTAAATATTTTAAAATAAAAATTCGAATTAGAAAAGTAACTTTCTTGTTTGTTTTCTTAAAAATTATAACGGATTTTGATTTTGCACACCAGATAAAATTATTGTAAAATTACTTGATAAATTAAAGAATATTATCTATATTATGATTTATGATCGTTACCAGTTTGTTCTTAAGAAAACAAATTTGGAAGTTGTACATTTTCACCACTCCGTACTTACCAAATTATAAACCAATGCAACCGATAAAAATGATAAAAATTAAGTTAAAATAAAAAAATAAATTAAATTAAATTAAATTCTCCTTACCTTTTGAAATACTTCGATTTTCTATTACAAAACTATCAATCTCGAAACTATGTAGATAAAATAACAAATCTATGGTGGGCGATAGAAACAGTACAAGTCTAAAACGGCAACTTTGCTTTTAGATAATATCTAAAATTAATATTTTGAAAATTTTATAATTTTAATGTCAAAAGTTATGCAGTTTTTTTCGCTCTTCTGTAAAGTTGCCATTATTGACTTGTATTGTTTCTATCGCCCACCTTAGAAATATTCTCGTGCTCAGTGTACGTTTGACGTTATAATATGAAAGAATAATTTTTTTCGTCCAACGAAAACTAAAAATGTAAAAATTCCCACTTCTTTTGTTGGATTTTAGTGCCATTAGGTAAGATTTTGTAAAGAATATTGAGGTTGTTTCATTTTTTCTAGGTAGGTCCTTTGGGCTTACGGTAAATTTAAGCCGATTTATTTCTTTCATTTAAAATGCACGTGGTTTTTAACAACCCTAGATTTAAATTTAAATTTAAATGCGAAAATTATTGTGAAGAATAACATCTTTTATAATCTGTCTTTACTTAATTTTACTGATAGAATGGATAGGACAAAAAAATAAGCATTAATAATTACTTCAAGTAATTTATGAAAGTCTTTACATTCAGTTTCAAAAGTTGTGAACGAATTATAGAAAAAATATTCCATTTCAAAAATTGAACATATTAATTTATTTAAAATAAAAATATATACTAATGCTCGTATTCACAAACGTTCTTAAAAATTTTGATGAACCGTTTATTTAAACAAACCAATGAAATTTATTTTCTTGTACTACGAGATCATTTTCATTGGTTTGCAAAATTAAACGGCTCGTTAAATGTTTTAGGAACGTTTGTGAATACGGGCATTAGTGAGATATTGGTCATAGACTCATAGAAATCTACAAAGTAGATGAAAAAATTCTAAATAAACAAAACAAAAACGAATGAAATAATAGCATGAAAAATTTTTATTAAATTTAAAAAAAAACTTACCGAATTACATGTTTCGATCTTATTCAAGGTGTTAGCCGCGACACTGATCTCATCAGATTTGTGCTGGAAAGGGGGCGTCCAAACGTGTGGCGTTTAGGGGGGGGGGTCGAGCCGAATCTCACCCAATCTCACGTGGGGGAGAGGGAAGGTTTCGGCAAATATCACGTAATTATTTTGTGTTAAATATTCACAAATAAAAATAATTAAGCAAATTACGTTTTTTTAATAAATCCAACGCAATCAAGCACAGATTAACGTATTTACATTAAAAATACGCATTTAAGAAATCTCACGTGAGATTAGAAAGGGGGAGGGGGTCGAGCCAAATTTCACCCAATTTTACGTGGGGAAGAGGGGAGGTCTCGGCAAATATCACGTAATTATTTCGTGTTAGCTATTCTTAAATAAAAATAATTAAGCAAATTATGTTTTTTTAATAAATCCAACGCAATCAAGCACAGATATTTATCGTGATTAGAAAGGGGGAGGGGGTCCAGCCAAATCTCACGGCAGCTCACCTTGGGGGGCGGGGGAGTCTAAAAATCTCTCTGGGAGTCTCAAAAAATTGATTATTATTTTGGTAAAATGGTAATATTATTACCATTATTTCAAACGATCATGAAACCGTCCACGTGCGCTGAACTTGTCAAAGCTATACTACGATAATGTATTGTTGTTGCTAAAGCCGGCCCTGATTGCCGTTTGTTTATTTGTGAATTTTTTCATGTACGTTGTAGATTTTTATGACCAATATCTCAACCGTAATATTTTTATTCTAGTTTCTAATGGTCTACTATACAATATAGGCTTTTACAAATTTTTGAATTTCTTGAAATTCAAATATTCTTGTTATCGTTATTTTTAATATTTATTTAAATCCCTATATGTATTAGTAATTTATTTTTAAACCGGTCTTGTTGATGGAAAATAAACAATTTTCACTAATTTCATTCGTTATGTTTGACTAAAGAGGTCTAGAATTCCGTTAATTAATCAATTACAAATAAACTATAAACTACCAAATTTCTAACAAAAAGTAAATATTAGAAAAAAGACGGAAAGTAAAGTATAGCATCATTTTATTTATGATAAAAGAATTTTTTTTACAAAATATTGTAGAATTTTAAATTAAGATAAAAAAATTTTAATGCATTCCAAAAAAAGAATACACAACTAGTCGAGAACAAAAATTTTTCTTTTTGTAACATACTCGTGGTTACAAATAAGCACAAATTGGGATTGAAACCGTAAAATTTAAAATGCACAATATTAGGTAGAATTAGTGTTAACAGTTCTGAAGATTTCAATCGAAATCTTCAGGTACAAAAGTTTACTTTTTTCTAGCAAACAGTAGATTTAAAAACTGCACAATTTGAGTTTACAGTTGGTACAATTTGACATGCACAGCGCTATGTAGATTTATCTCAAACGATTTTTTTGAGTGTAGTTTTGCTCGGTACGAGTGTTTTTATTTTAAAGTCCAATTTTATTTATATAATATTCTTAATTATCTCATAAGTAGATAATTCCCTAAACGCATTATCCTTCTGAACTAGCTTCCAAATGTTTTCCATACAGGGTGGTTCAAATATTCACTAATTTTTTCTGGAAATAAAAGGGGGGAGGAGAAAAAAGAAGTAGAACCTAAGTGGTTAAACGATTTCATTAAATAAAAAATATTTATAGATTATAAATCGTAAATATAAAGTGCGTATTTATTGTGATTTTTGCGAATATTTAATTGTTTATTTGATATTTATTCGGGGGGGGGGGGGGTTAAGAAGCAAATGTTCAATTTTGCTTGTAGCGCCAATCCTGGCAATTATAGAGACCGAAATTCTCTTATTTATAAAGTAGTCCACATATTAGTGAATAGATTTTATATAATGGAAAGAGACGTCACCTAAGTACGGACCTGATAAGTAAATATTTGAACCTATCCATTCCATACAGGGTAGTTAAATTAAATAAAATTTATTTTACTTTATTTACTATAGTATATCTACGTAGTTACTATTTATTTCATATTATACGATATTAGTGTATTATAATGTTAAATTACGGTTGTATCTATTAACTTTTTCGTTCTGTTCTTAAATTAATCACATAATATAGATTAACATTTAGCAATTAAAAAATTGTTAGTCATGTTTAGAATGGGCGGAGCGTGTGGAATATATCGGATCATGCGCAGGGGAATGAAACATTTAGACATTTTTATTAAATACTAATTTGTGAAGAAACTGTAATAATGCTAGCTCTAATATTTGGGTGCTAGCTGGTGCTAGCTATAGAGATTAGGGAGCTAGCTTTTGGAGCCAAAATATTAACTGGGGGGGGGGGCTAGCGTTACTTTAGCCCCCCCCTCCCCCACAGTTTCAATATGGATTTGTGAAAAAACTGTAATGGTGCTAGCTCTAATATTTGGGTGCTAGCTGGTGCTAGCTATATAGATTAGGGAGCTAGCTTTTGGAACCAAAATATTAACTGGGGGGGCTAGCGTTACTTTAGCCCCGCCCAGTTTCAATATGGATTTGTGAAAAAACTAATGGTGCTAGCTTTAATATTTGGGTGCTAGCCGGTGCTAGCTATATCGATTCGGGAGCTAGCTTTTTGGCCAAAAAATTTAACTGGGGGGGGCCAAAGTAACGGACCCTGGTTTCTGACGTGTATAAAGCCAGCATCCCCACTTTCTCAAAATTAAAAATATTGTGCAAATCATGTGCTAACTATGTGTTCTTTTAAAAGAACATGTGCACTTATTGTTTTAGAATTATAACAATTTTATTAGTGGGGATGCTAGCTTTATATAAACTCAGCACCACCACCTTTGTAACTCGGCAACCCTTAATGCTAAAAAATAAATAAGCATATCAAAATGATGTGCAAATTATGTGCTAATTATGTGTTCATTTAAAAAAACATGTCGCTGGGTTAAAATTATAAGGTTCTATGTTACAATGCACTGGAGCCGAAATAAACAAGTTTGAAATTTTGGATATTGGCTATGGTATTTAATTTCTTAAAAATGAAACTTTATTTTTTCTATTTTGGCCGCGGATTTACGATCTGGCCCCACTGTGCGTCGGTAAAATGCCCTTCCTTTTCAAAAATTGTCGCCAACTTAAAATATTTCGCGCAATATTACCAAATTCAAAAAAATATTTACAAAATTAAATAAAATTATAAAAATGAACAAAATCTTTACAATTTATTACAATACGCTTCAAGCGGATGATTAGATTTTATGAACTGGCAGGCATGTTGATTTTTAATGAGTAGGTATTTTGTGTTCTCTATTTTGTAGACTTTCATTCCTGGATGGTAGACTAATAGAATGATGAAGTAATGTTATAAAATTGCAGTGTCGTGAAGTTAGTAGTAGTACATTCAAGGTAAGTCTCATAGAGATGCATATACTTGTTTTTTAGTTTTTTGTTTTTTGTTTAGAGTCAGAAGGGTGTAACTACAAAAATAGTTGTTTTGAGTCACCTGATTTCTATAGCAAATTTAATAAACACTTATCAAGTTACTTTGTTAGTTTACTATCTAAACAACTCATAATAAGATATTATATTACCTAAAAAAGGAATTGAGAAATCTTTAATTAACAGTATACTTGCTTGAAAATGTGGGTTTTTCTTCAATACCTCAAATGTGGTAATTTGTAGTTACATCCTTCTGACTCTAAACTAGTGCTGGGACATCGATAGAAGAACATCGATGTTCGATGTCGATGTTATTGTCTATTAGTTTAAATCAAGGAAAAAACATCATAAAACATTTAACTCTTTCGGTCACCTTGCTCATTTAAACGAACATGCATGGACTCTTCTTAACTACCAAAATTAGCGGAATGCATTTTACTCCATCTAAATATCGCGATTGTCTAAGGGTACACATATATATTACATATTTAGGACTGGTGTCCACATTATTTTGCAAATTTCGCAGTTTTTGGTAATCTTTTAAAACAAGTGACAACTACTGTTCCCTATGCTTATTTGTTGATGAATTATTTGCGTGTTTTTAAATATATTGTGGTAAGGGGACGTCCATAAATTTCGTGAGGTGTTTTTCTTAAAATGCAGACCCCCCTCCCCCTTGGTGATATTTGGTGAGATGTAACGGGACCCCTCCCCCCCTCTCTATCTTCTCATGTGAGATTTTTTCTCACGAGAAAATAAGTAAAATAAAAAAAAAATTAACCAAAAAAACACTAAAATACAAAATGTTATCTGTTATAATAATGTTATTCTCTGAATTAAAAGGTAGACGTGAGATTTTCATTGATCCCCCCTCCCTTTAAATGAGATTTAGTGAGATTTTGCCTCACGTAATTAATGGACGTCCCCTAAGTTGCATTGATGTTGAATTTTTTTTGAGTTATTTAAATGTTTATAATATTGTATTTATTTATAAATATTCGAAAAATATATATTTTTTACCCAAATTTACCCATGGAATCAATATTTCATTCTAACCAATATAATTTTTTTTTTTAAGTAAGAACCGTATGGGTTTCAAATGTATTTGAAAAATCTTTTTAAAATTCATTTAAGCTCTCTCCTCTTAGTTTCAAACTTTTAACTCCAATAACAAAAAGTCGTGACTGAAAGGGTTAAAACAGTTATTTTATTTAAAAATAAACTACAAATAAGTTATAATACATATTACATAGTAATTTTTACAAAATTACAATTAGGTACTAGTCCCAAAACTTTTTATCAATGCCGGCAAAAAAATTGGTATAATACCAACTGTCGTGTATTTGACGTGAATTTATTTTATTTTTTTAAATTCTCTGGAACATCGAATGCAGCGAAACATCGTAAAGCAAACATCGATAGTTTCGATATATCGATACGTCTACCATCGATGGCAAAACATCGAAACATCGATCGGGTAACATCGATGTTTCGAAAACATCGATCGGGTAACATCGATGAACATCGCCTAGCACTACTCTAAACCTTCGATTTGTAAGTCAATAATCCCGAGATATTGAAATCCGGTGTGCAATTAATCTTTGCTGGGCATAACTTCATTTTTGTGTTATCCTCTTTAAGGATGCTCAACTGTATTTTTTTTAATGACTGAATCTACCCCTCAGGTGGATATCAGTTCTTTACTTTTGTATTTTTAGTTTATTTTCTAGTTCGTAATTCTTTATTATGTATTAGCTTTACTTGATCCTTATGTGTAGGTTTTATGTTTTTTTTTTGATTAGTGAATTAATTAAACTTTCCAACATCTATTTTTTCTATCTGTGTTCTGTTTTTAGTTCTATTTGTATTAACTGGCGTCCACTTTAAAGGTTGGTGTCCACTTGAGACATAACAGTCTCGAGACTAGACTCAAAAATAGATAAGGGCTTGAGAGCGTCTTGGAGACAAGTAGGTGCGGGTATCAGAGACTGCAATGTCACAAGTGGACATGTTCATTTCTGCTATCGTGACTTAAGTCTCCAGCTTTCCGTAATTGTTGGAAAAGTTGAGACTTTCTCAAGTGACGAAAGTTTTTAATTTTAAATAAGTAACTTTAATTTTTGTTTCGCAATAAATATAATTTTGTAAATGTAAAGGTGAAGATTCACTTGTAACTGAACGCTGTAATGTAATGTAATGTAAAGCAGCATTCACATAGGGGATTGTATTTGGATGGTAGAATCGGTAAGAGCTAAAAAGCACTAACTCAAGTAGAAGCGTTCAGATAGACTTACGGTGTAAGAACTCGGGGAACGAGCTGTGGAAAAGTTAATAAACTTTTAACTTTCACAGTCGTTCCCCGAGTTCTTACACCGTCATTGACAGTCAACGTTATTTTTTAAAGCATAAATTCAGGTCTATTATGTATCCCAAACGTTATTATAAAGGTGACAGTTATGACATAACATAAAGGTTTTCGGCAAAATGGTATTACGTATCCATTTCACAAACCGTTATTTTAAGATGATCTTTATAATAATGGTTTTCTTAACCTTTATAGTGCAAAATATAACAAGTGCTTAATAGGTGCCGTTAAGAAAAATAGATTAGAGAAAAAATGGCTTTTAACGCCGAATTAATTAATATTTTTGTTCTGAATGTATTAGAAAATGCGGATTGGAAGTATTTATTTAAGTATATAATTTATTATAAAAATATAGTTTATGTAGGTTTATACAATTACTTTCGAGGTTTATATAAACACTTTTTCTGACATAACAAATGATCTGATGCACATACTTAATTACCACATACGAAGTAAGCCGAAAGAGTAACAGCAGTGCCAATATATTTAAAAGTACGTTATTTATTTTGGAATATGGAATTATCTGCAGTTAAAAGGAATTTCAAACACAGTTTGTTGGGGGCGTTAAAGTTGTCTTCCAGGTGGGTAAGTTGAGGATGTGAAAGCTAATGGCACAGTTTTATCAAAATAAACTTTTATTGGCGATGCTGCTTGTTCATTGCAACCGTGGCCGTTAACTCCAGTAGAAAATGCAGAAGCAAACTGTCCACAAAGTAGGTACACCGAAGCACACATAAAAGCAAGAAACTGCATTGAAAGGTGCTTTGGTGTACTGAAAAGTCGATTTAGGTGCCTTCATAAACATAGGATCCTCAATTATAATTCTGTCAAAGATGCAAAAACTGTTTATTCTTGTGTGATTTTACATAACATTGCAGTGGAAATCAAATTACCACAAGAAATTCTGCAACAGTTTGAAGAAGAAGAAGAAGAAGAAGCAGTATAGCAAAGAGCTTCAGGTTAGCTGAAAACAGAAAATTTGCAACATTGTAATTCAAAATTTTCGTTAATACGAGTATAATAGTTGTAAGTTACCTAGTAGATTAATTATAAATGTAACTATTTTTATTAGTTTATGATATAATTTCTTAAATAAAACCATATACAGAAACTTAAGTACTTTTTATTTTATCATCATCATCATCATCCTCCTCCGGGCTTTGCTTATATTACTTATAATTGTTTAGGTATCCGCTTGTCGATCATTCTTTCAAAGTGTTGTTTCCAATTATTCCTGTAATTCTTAATGCGGTCGTTTATGCTGGAGATGTTTAACTCGTTTCTGGTATCGGTGTTACGCTTTCTATCAACCCTCTTGTACCCTGCAATCTCCCTCAAGAAACTCCTTTCTGCGGCCTGTAATTGCTTTTCTTCACCTTTTGTTAGGGTCCATGTTTCGCCTCTATAGGTTACTGTTGGTACTGAAATTCTTTTATAGAATTTTCATGCCGTATTCTGACCATTTCTGTTCTTGAATATTCTTTTAATGGTTCCATTTAAGTAGTTGAACTTTTTGAATTTCTTTTGTATATCCGTTTCTCCATTTCATTTCATTTTATAAAAATGAAAAATATTTTAAATTTATATGACATTTAATAGCACTGACAAATTCCAAATTATTATGGTTTCGTAGGATGTGCGTGAAGTTAGCCCCGCCATTTTTGAAAATTTAAAAATTGAATATTGTGCCGGGTTGTGCCCGATGTGTGCTACGTTGTGCCGTATTTTTTTTTTATTTTACTTTTTTTTTTTGATTTTATTGAGATTGCTTATTTTGGGGTAGAAGTTAGCCCCGCCATTTTTGATAATTCTAAAAATTTAAATTTTATTGGATTCTATTCGACTTGTGCCGTTTTGTGCAGTTAATCATAAAATTTTATTTTGACAAATAAAATTTTTTTGGGCCAAAAACTGTTTTATCGATAGAAGTTAGCCCCGCCATTTTTAATAATTCCAAAAATTTAAATTTTATTGGATTTTACTTGACTTGTGCCGTTGTGTGCCGTAAATTTTAAAATTTTATTTTAATAAATAAAATATTTTTGGGCAC
Source organism: Cantharis nigra (assembly GCA_958510845.1). Classification (NCBI taxonomy): domain Eukaryota; kingdom Metazoa; phylum Arthropoda; class Insecta; order Coleoptera; family Cantharidae; genus Cantharis; species Cantharis nigra. The sequence goes on from OY294028.1 coordinate 49,502,533, forward strand.
GCACAATTTTTCGCTATAATTAATTGAGATGAAAGATACGGTAATATAATATTATAAGCTCCCTCTTATGCAATGGTCATTTTTAATCTTCTTCCGTTTAATCTTTTATTCTTTAATCCTTTAATTCGTTTTTATTATAATAATAATTTATTATATAAGTAAAAAAATTGCAATTCAATAAACAACAAAATTTACAACGCCAAATATATACAAATACTTAAAAATGAGTGACCGACCTTCCATACGACAATTGCGAGAATTATTAAAATTAAAAAAGTATCGAGCTGTTATGCTTGATGATGGTTCGGTAACAATGCCGTCTTCTCAGGTATTCATTGAATTATCTAACGCTATGGATAAAACACACCGTTTGTTACCAAAAAATATATACACTATTTTAAAACTGAACCGCTATAATATGCATACCGATCTCTTAAAGTTATATGATATCGTTTATAATCCTCCACTCAAATATGAACCGATCTTATCCGAATCTGATAGTAACGAAGATGTTATTAAATTTACGATCGACATTAGATCCATTTGGGAAGACATCAAAATTGAAGATGTACAGTATAATTTCAAAAATCGTTCTCGAACTGTAGGTACTCTTACTCGAAAATCATGGACTCATTTCCTTTTTGATATGATATTTAAAATCACCAAAATCCAATGTCCTATAGCATTTAAAAGATCAAAGACGTCTGTCTCCGGATATGCAATTACTGTTCCTGGTTATTGTCCAGAATGTGAAGTTCAGTTTATGGGAAATGTAATAAATGAACCAACCAACGATATCGATCCTGTATATATGGAATGTTCTGTTACAAATTACGATGCATTATTTTTGCACAAGAAAAAACGTCAGTTGAAAGGATCGAAAAGAATTGAAGTGGCAAAAGAAATGATTGAAGGTAAAACTTTACCTGTTGTATGGAGACGTACAAAAATGAATAAACTTGCTGATATGTACGACCCAGAGCCACCGCATTTGTTTTCTTTAAACACCTTAAGAAAAGCGAAACAAGAACGCCAACAGAAAATAATGGGTTTAAAAAGTAATATATATGAAAGCTTACATTTATTAAAATACAGTCCACAAATTGAGGGAGCTATTAGAAATATAGGATTAGATCCTTTATATGCTCATTATTGGACTAATGAACAAATTGCAATTTATCAGAAATATCATGAAGTATTATACATTGATGCAACTGGGTCATTGATGAACTCTGTGAAATTACCAAATGGAGAGCGCAGTTCGCATATTTATTTATATCAAGCCGTAGCGAAGATTGGAGAAAAAACTGGTCCTGTGTTTCAAATGATTTCATCAGCTCAGAATACAAATTTCATTACTATGTGGTTAATGGAATTTCTACGAATAGGATCCTTCCACAAGTCTACTTTTCCTTTTCCTAAAGAAGTAATAACAGATTTTGACCGTGCATTAATGGGCGCAGTAGTAAGAGCATTTGCAAAGCAATATTCTCTGTCTGATTATCTGTCTTTATGTTTTAATTTAATTCAAAATAGAAATTTTGAAACTCCACGCTGTTTTGTACGTTTGGATATTTGCCATTTCACCAATATGACAGCAAAATGGAAATTCTGGCATGAACACCCTTCTAGAGTTAAAATATTCTACATTAATAGTATCGCTGTTTTAAGAAATCAGACAACTCTAGAAGGAATTGAGATACATGCTAGAACCATTTTTAACATGGCGTTAAATAGTAACGAAGGTCCTGGAAGTTCTACCGATAACGCTCGATCTTTTTTAACAATGGCAGTTAGAGGTATAAATATGAAAGATCCGGAAATCAATATAAATGATGAAGTTGGAAAAGTTGATGAAGGTGATGAAGGTGATGAATTTGATGATGGCGTTCATTTATCAAAAACAAATATTTTTACATGGGCCGTTGGTTTGTATGAAACTTGCAAAAATGATATTGCATTGGAAGAAGAAACGAGTAACGTTAATGGGTTTTATTGTCCTAAACTTGCAAAAAAATTAAAAACTTTGCTTCCTTACTTTCCATTGTTTTCCGAGGTAATGACATCAATATTTGGTTATGGATCGGTAAGACCAACGTCAGCAGCAGTTGAATCAGAATTTAATGATTTGAAAAATCGAATTTTAAAAGATGAGAAAAGACCAATGCGAGTCGATTATTTTATATCTCGTCATTTAGATACTCTATCGGGAAAATTAAAACTTGCTGTAGCTAATGAAAAGCCATACGATCTTGAAAATGAGTATAATAAGAAATCTGACGAAATTCTTATGTTACCCCAAAATATACCCGATGAAGAGATGAACACTTCGAATGGAAATATTGTGAATGACGACGATGTCTAATTTTCTATAAAATCAGAAAAAAATGAATCCGAACTGAACAGTTGTAAAACAGAAAAAAATAGCAAACTAGACGAAGATGAATTTTTGAATGAGTTATCAGAACTGCAATGCGAAGTAAATTGGCGTAACAAAAATCAAACTAAAAAATCGCATAGATATGGTGATCCTTTACCTCAATTTGATCCAACTCTCCCAACTAAACTCATGCTTCCCACTATCATTAATGGCAATTTTTGTAAGAATATTGATAACGATAAAAAAATTTTTATTGTAAAGAATACCTGTGGATTTGATAGTGCATGTCAAATATTAGCGACAAGTATAAGAAACAACACAGTATATGAGCAAGCTATTGTGGAAACACACGATTTGATTTTTGAATGTGCACGAACGTTAATCGATAATGGCTTAAAAGTCAAATTTTATAGGCAAAGAGCACAATTGCTTTCACAATTAAAACTATTTAAAATTGACTTAACTCAAGCCATTATTAAACTTAATGCTGCAGTAAATATTTCAAATTTACTAAACGAAATATTTACTGCAACTCCAAGCTGCATAACAACGTATACATGTAAAAAATGCAAAGCTAAAGAAGAAACAATTTCTCCTGTTGTAAATGTTAATCACAACATGTTAAAACAACAAGGGTTTTCAAATCTTGTGGAAGCTATTGAAAATGGGTTTTTCAAACCAAGCAAACCATGCTGCAATCAATTAAAAAATGTAATCAGGCATTATGGACCGACAGTAATGGTTGATACTGACACTGGCGATCGCAATTTCGTAAAGTTGCACGATATACCAGTTCAATTAAAATTATTGGAAGGTTCTTCAAAAGTTTGCCCAAGTTCACGCACACATGTGTATTTATACAATAAGTTAATCGTCTAAAATAATTTACCTACTGTAAACTTTAAATATTTATAATTATAATAAAATACGTAATAATAATAATATGTAATAATAAAAATATGTAATAATATTAATCATTTTTGTTAAAACTTTAATAAATTATATAAAAAAAATATTGCTTATTTTTAAATTGAATTCATTTTAATTTTTCTTAAATATTTTTACTTTTTTATACACCTATAACGAGGTTTTTTATACACCTATTTTATAATACCCTTTCTATATACTACCATAAATTAAGGAATTTACCTTTTTACTTATCTGGAAGAAACCCTTTTTAACTTTTACCTGAAATACAAAGGTTAACAAATGACCATTGCATAAGAGGGAGTTAATAGTATTATATTACTGTATCTTTCATCTCAATAATTAATTACAGTAGAACCCCCATCATTCGACATAAACGCGACCCATTTCTTGTCCAAACATAGAATGTGGCGAATAGGGAAATGAAATAAATATCTTTATATGATATAAACATATCATGTTATTCTTGATTGCGATAAGAATTTATTTACACTATGCCTTACCCAGCCAACTTGATGATTTAATTTAAATATACAAATTTTGTAAAAAGAATAGTTTTGCAAAAATGTTATTAGATATTACATAATATAAACTTTAAAATAACTTTATATTTTACGAATAAATTTTATAAATTAAATGAAAAAATTGTGACGATACGCGTAACAAAATAACAAAACTATTATACTATTAGAATGTAAATATTTTATTTTTATTAATTTCTAATAACCTCTTTCAAATTTAAATACTCTTTATTTTAGCATTGAAAATGCTGTTATTTTGCTATTATCATGTTTCAAGCATTATAACGTAGGTAATCAATCTGTCTGCCTACGTCCTGAACTCCAGTCGTGGCGAGATAAGCTCACAACTTGTGCGTCATTACCTCATAATTATCTGTCCATTAGCATGAGAAATTCACGGAATTGTCGAATAAGGGGGTGTCGAATAATGGGGGTTCTACTGTATAGCGAAAAATTGTGTGTGCCCAAAAATATTTTATTTATTAAAATAAAATTTTAAAATTTACGGCACACAACGGCACAAGTCAAGTAAAATCCAATAAAATTTAAATTTTTGGAATTATTAAAAATGGCGGGGCTAACTTCTATCGATAAAACAGTTTTTGGCCCAAAAAAATTTTATTTGTCAAAATAAAATTTTATGATTAACTGCACAAAACGGCACAAGTCGAATAGAATCCAATAAAACTTAAATTTTTAGAATTATCGAAAATGGCGGGGCTAACTTCTATTGATAAAATAGTTTTTGGCCCAAAAAATTTTTATTTATCAAAATAAAAATTTTTAATTTACGGCACACAACGGCACAAGTTAAGTACAATTCAATACAATTTTGATTTTTATAATCATCAAAAATGGCGGGGCTAACTTCTACCCCAAAATAAGCAATCTCGATAAAATCAAAACAAAAAAAGTAAAATAAAAACAAAATACGGCACAACGTAGCACACATCGGGCACAACCCGGCACAATATTCAATTTTTAAATTTTCAAAAATGGCGGGGCTAACTTCACGCACATTTTCGTAGGACTGTTTTTTGATCCAAAAATTTAAATATTGCTATCCTTTTCCGACACTTGTGAGCTACAATAAAGCTTTCTCGCTTTAGAAGTACTCAAAACTTACTATTATTTTATGCTTTAAAAAATAACGTTGACTGTCAATGGTTATTTTAAAGGTGGATACGTAATACCAATGCTGTAATAAACGCTAAGGAACCAGTTATTTTGAAACTTTATTATAACATAAAGGTTGACAGTTATTTTTAACGGTTGGGATACATAATAGACCTGATTGTTTGTTTCCTTCAGATGTCAATAATAACATACTAAAAAACCAAAACCATTAAATTTTATTTTCCATTAGAAAAAACTCCCAATAAAGACGTAGAAAAACGTGCAAGTCTTTTATACAAGATTTACAATTTATACAAGATATCAAAAAACTTGATTGAATAAAACTTGTAGCAAATTTTATCAGCTTTCGTTTTCTATAGAATGATTATCTCGCTAGGACGCATATTTTCTGAGATATAAGCAAGAAACCGAAAAATGGGACCTTCAAACTCACGCTACCTCCCCGGCTCAAGGGCAACGGGCGGGGACTTTTGATATGTTTACCTCCTAACTAGTCCAAACAAAGTAACGATGTCAAAAATTGTGTTCCCAACATTTCCCTCTATACTTTTTCGTTGACTGGACTACTAATAAAAATTTTGTTATGTCAAATTTAAAATTTGTAATTTCAGAAGATGAACCGATTTAAACGAAAAAAACCTTTCTTCATGCATTTTTATAACTTTGTTTATCGTTTATGATATTTAAAAAGTATTTCACTACACCCATAAGGCCAATATTCGTGATATTCAAATTAATCCTATTTTTGTCTTCGATTGTATCTCCTATACATCCTTAAGTAATTTGGAGGAGAAAAATTTTAAATTTTAGTCTATTCAACGAAAAAGTATAGAGGGAAATGTTGTATATTTCAGTTGGATGCAGTGCCCATAATTGCTGGTTCTCCATGTTAGGTAAGGCGCGCACTGAAGTGGTGTAGTGGTGGTGTGCTAGTGGCGTGGTGAAAAGTGACAGGTGGAATCGATAAAACCTATGTAAACTCGCCACTCCAACACCACACCACCACCACACAACTTCAGTGCGCGCCTTACCTTAGGCATCGGTCCAAGTGCATGCCCAGATACTTGACTACTCCTATTTGTGGAACAAAATTTTGATATAAAAAAAGTATTGGAAGCCCGCGGACAGTTTCAGTCGACGGTTTTTTTTGATCAAAGTGATCAAGTCACGGCCAGTGTCAATTTTGATTTTTTCTTTTTGTGATTTTCCTTTTTTTTTAAATTTAAATAAATTCAATTTTTAATTAATTAAAAGTGCCAATTTTAAATTTCACAAGCCAAGCCGTTGCTCGAACTATATTATTAGAAAGTTGGTAAGTCATTTTAATTAGTTTATTCGCACCTGCATACGTAATAAGCAAATTAACACGTTATAAGCATACTCCATAAGTTGACAATTAAACACGACCCTGATAAAATATAAAGTTACCTACTTTAAGATATAATATGCCCACGCATTTCAACTACATTAAACGTTAACTCTGTTATAGCAACATAATATTACGTCACCCCTTCACGTCGTCGGCGTCGTCTATATTATTCTCAAGTCAGTCTTTTTGCTTATACTGCATAAGTAAGCATAATTGTATATCAGTATATCGAATTACTTAGTTATTCGCAAAGCTTACCTACGAGCAATAAATTATATTTCAACTGTTTCAACTTATTTCACAAATTTTTTTTGTTATTCCCCATTAATTTGTTAATTTGCTTATTACGTCTACAGGTGCGAATGAAATAGTATATTAAAACTCAAGTTTAAGCTGCTTATTAAACGCGAGGTGGATCGGATATCATAAAGCTCTTGTTTAATAATATACTATTAATTTTACTTATTTTCTTGTACTGACATATTTTTGTGTGGCCATAATTTTTAATTATATTTAGGTAAAACCATTTAATTTTTCTTTTAATATTTTTGTTTGCATTTTATATTGTCGCTATAATTTTTATTCTTTTTAAAATAAATTTAATTTGAAATCTTAAAACTGTTTAATTTTGGTGTTGCAAAAAGTGTTGTTTATCTCGCTTCTACGTCTCTTAAAAAATCACGTTACCAATCCAAACGAGCTGGTCTATCTCGTGTACATCTTAAACTAGGCTTAGTGGCAGCGATACCAACAATAACCAGGTACAAAAGGGAAGAAAGGTAGGATAACGCTAATTTTCAACAAAACCGTGAGGGCCTATTTTCCAACCCCGAAGTCCAGGTTACCACAACTTTTGCTTATGTATGCCGACGATATCTATCTGATTAATTGTAATTTTCTTCCATTATTGTTTTCATTTTGAATTTTTGTCACTTATTCAGTAGCAGATCCACACAATTACCATAAGGGGGGTATAAATAAATATAAATAAAATAAAATTTTATTAAATATGAAAAATAAAAAGTAATAGGTAGTAATTCAAAAATAAATTTGAAATTTGTTTTTTAATTAATTAAAATTTAAAATTCTATGCGAGAAGTGTATATTTCTTCCCTGAAATTTTCATTAATAATATATATTACTTGCAGACTCTGCCGATATACAGTGTGTTCACGATAAGAGGTAACAGTGAATAATTCTTATATCTTACTAGATACAAAATAAAGTTCAATTAGTTTTTTATTCAACTCGAAATTTACCTTTGGAATTTTTTTATGTAAAAATTGATATATTGTTTAGCTTTAAGGGGGGGAGGGTAATCACTTCCTCTTGAATTCGCCACTGCGAGGGAGGACGGTTACGGTCTGATGCTTAAGTGCGTCGGTTACTAAGCAGAGAATCCTGGTTCGAGCCCGAGTAGAGCAAGAATTTTTTTCAAGCCGTCCTCCGTCGGCGGGTAATGGCTAACCACCAAGGTAATCTGCCTTGAAAACCCTTCATAATATGAAGTGGTTAGAGAAAACCCACTCTGGGTTGTAGCGCTACTGTATGTATGTGGTAATTCAAAAATAAATTTATATTTTGTTTTTTAATTAATTGAAATTGTTTTGGTGTAAAAATTGATATTTTTTTAGCTCTAAAGAGGATGATTAATCAACCCCTCTTGAATTCGCTACTGCGCGAATTATATTAAAACAAACCATGCTTATTCAACACCAAAAAGGACATACTTTCAGAAATTTTCATGTAAATTAAATCATTTATACGCGAGAAAAAAATTAAATACTGAAATATCGGGTTTTGCCATTTTGACGGTTAATTTGAGGTTATATTAAAAAGTGATAAATACAAAAGTTTTAGATTCTTTCATTATCTACTACTTTTTTATTGTACGTTTTCCGCTAGAAGGTCACTATTCGCCACAAATTGCAAAAAACCGTTTTCAACCCCTAAACTGCATCCCCATTTCACCATTTCCAGTGTTTTGGTGTTTAAAATGTCTTTTTTCTTAAAGTTGGAACCTCAACAACATTTTCCACCTGGTCCTTGCCTGTTATTAATTTTCTTATTTATTTATTTTCTCACCAGCCTAGAGGGTTTGAATTTAGTAAAAAATTTTTATTAAATATTTTTTTTGAAAATGTGTCCTCTACACCACGGAAATTTTGTAAAATCTATCCGGAGACACCCTGTATGTATAGTCTTAATAGTACTGTAATTAAAGTACTTGAGCTAAAACATTGAGTTGAATTTTTTATCATAACTGCTTATCCCATCATGGTCCCACTCTGAAATTTTGATAAAGTATTTACCAAGTCACTATTATAAACATATATTGTAACGGTTCAGAATTGGTGGATCAATTTGTGGGTCAAATGTGATGCGGGGGTGTGTTAGCACAGCACCCGGATCCGTTGGTTCGTCATTTGGTTCACCATGATTTTGATTTTTCTTTGAAATAAACGATATTTCGTTGTTTTATTTCCTATTGGTAATTTTGAGAAATAATAAATTATATTGGAGGTCCTGTGACTGATATGATTAGAAAACACATTTTTCGTGGTTAAAATTTTTCAAGTTTTGACTATTCGTAATTTTGGTCTTTTGAAAAAGATTTTTTTTTTGATTAGTAAAGTGCTACGAAAGTGGGTTTATGTTTTTTTTATTAGCCCTTCCGATTTCTCGGGATTCATTCGCTGCACTTACAATTGAAGATTGTTATTGAAGATATTTAATCTTATCTCCTTTGGAGGATTTTATATTCAGAATTCTTTTTTTGTAAGTACCAAATTTTCGTTTTGAAATGCCAACTATGTTTGTAATTTTTATTTTAGTCAACTGTACATCTGCTTAAAACTACAAAAATTTACCATAGGAAAATTGTTCCTCGACCACATCTGAGAGGTAATTTTAGGAATCCTCTAATGTTGTTTTTCTCCTTTATCTACGCCAACTATTGTTTTAGGGTCTTCGTTCGACCTCTTACTTTCCGTCAGTTAACTGCTAAGTGTTGAACCAAACCTTTATCATTTTCGGTGACCGCCATTGTAGTGGAAAAATCGCTGAAAAGGTCGATTTTGAGAACATCAATTCACCCTTATTGGTTAACAAGCTAGAACGTCCACCATCTTAATTCAAATTGATTCCGTTTTACCATCTACTAGGACTCCGTATCAGCTGTTGAGATAAGTGTTTTGTGCCGTCTATGTTACTAATTATTAATTTTTGTTAATGATTTTTATTGCGCCTTAATTTTGATTCGACATTATTTACCACCAGTCTCGATATTGTTTTAGCCTCCTAATTGGAGTGAATTGTGTAAAATTTTGTGTGAAACCACATATAGCTATATCGGGTTGATTACGCTTTTCGCAAGAAAAGCCATTCGCGACTTTGTTACTATTTTTGGGTTAGATCAAATTGAAATTTGGCGCTATTTATTTTATTATTCAATAAAATCATGTTATCCAATTCAAGTGTATTTTCTTGTACCAATTTCATTTTTGTTTGAATTTAATTACGCCACCGTTCGTGGTTTAAGTAGTAGCACGCTTTGGGAGGTTGATTTTTTACCACGTGGCGCCTAGGGCAAAACTTTCAACCCTCTCAATTATTTTTTTATCAGTCTTAAAACTCACCAACGACTTTTTCTATTTAGTAGCTAGCCAGGGCATCGCCAATTTTTTTTTACCCTGAGATTGGAATTAATACCATCTAATCCTTTGCTCAATTTTGAGCGTGGCAATATTATTTTCAGAATTTTCAAAAAACACTAACTCAAAAATTTTTTCAAAAACATTTTTTGAAGTTTTCAAAATAATTCATTTTTATTACAAAATGGTCAAGATTAGTATCAAATTAAAGCCCATTAAATTATCCTTAAAATGAGTTATCATACAACTTTGTAGCACTTATAGAACTGAAGTTATAACAATTTGTATGATTGAGCGTGCGCCAAGAAAGTGTCGCTTTTGCGATTTTTGTAATTAAATAGCTCAAAAACTATAAGAGTTAAAATTAAAAAAAAAAAATTTGAAATCAGGATGTTAGAGAGTATAATTAACCAAAGTTTCAAAAAAATCTATGATGGTCAATTTGAAAACTATATATTTTTGGTTGATTTGTTGAAACTGTTGTAAATTTAATTCTCTACAAGTCCGTTTATATTCATTTATGCCCTGAAGTTAAAAATAAATGAGATAATGCAAGAGTTTTACTTCGCCGCTTTTTTCAGGTTTAATTTAAAAAATATCGATTTTAGAAAAAAAATGCCGAAATCAAAGTTGTAGGAAATTGAATTTCTTATAACTTTTGTCTTTAGGATTTTTCGTTAAAATTGAAAATGGCAGAGTTATTTAAGAAAACCATTTTTCATAAAATTGAAAATGGCGGACATAAGCAAATGCAGAATTTGGTCGACTTTTTGAATGAAGACTACCAGTAACCTCCCCCAACAGCTAAAACAAGAAAAAGCGATAACGGAATTATTGTATATTCATGGGGATTATTTGGACATAATGACTGTAGTATTACTATTCTTCTTGGAACTGCAGCCGTAAAATCTAAAAAATCTAGATGTCATTGGAGACCCTCAAAAACGGAAGGTCAAAGTGGTTTTTCGCTTCAACGGAAGTAATTTATTACCTTATTATAATTATCAAAATGTTTACATCAATTTAATTTAATAAATGTATTACAACTGCTATTTGTTGTCAAAGCCACATAATAATTCTGTGGCCGGCACTTAAATAAGGGAGATGTACCAGGTATGAGACAGGTTTTGTTTTCAAGCCAAAACTTTTTATAGAAACCAAATATACCAAATGTCTTATATACCATTCGAAAGCTAATGATCATACGCAACTTTTTGTTGTAGAAATTATATTGATCCCATCAACCCAAAAACAGTTACGAGCATTTCCGTGATGAGTTGATTTTTGACCGAAAAAAAAATTTGACACCATGTATGAGACACCCGGTAAAATCTGCTAAATATGGGGAAATATGAAGTAAAACAGCCATCATGAATAAGGAAAATATCAATGTTTATTCATCATGAAGGCCTTCAGTGACCAAAATTACGAAATAAAATGACACTTTTTTTTCTATAAAAAATCTTGATGATCTTTTGATGATGATCTTTTTCGTCTTCATCTTCGGCTCTTGTCCAATTCGCAATGTTTGCACGTAAAGAAGCTGGCACGCATATTTACACACTTCAAAAATTGCACTCGATGCATTTGATAGAATTGGCTATAGTCTCATAACTGGTACTCTCGGCTGTCTCACACCCGGAACATGACGCCATTTTTACAAAACGCAGAAAAATTTATGTACTAACATAAATCAGTCCAATCGACTACTTCATCATAAAATATAAGGAAAATGCAGAATTTATATGCACTGTAATCTCATGTTTTCGTTGAATAACTAATTAGTAATAACAACAATTACAAAAAAATCAAATAAAACTTTTTTGATAAAATTTTTATTCGATGTTTAGATCACATACAAACATTGTGACAATTGACTCCGGTATCTTAAAAAAAACTAGCTTCCAACTAGCTAGGAAAAATGTTGACACTAGTCAAAGCCGGAAAATTAGCATCGCAATATGGAAAAATTTGAGTGTCTCACATCTGGAGCCGTCTCATACCTGGTACATCTCCCTTATACAATACTTATGATCTTTTAAGTGCGCGACTACAGAATTGTTGTTAGTTCTAATTAATTTATAATCCAAATCTAGCAACACCAATATTATGTAAAATAGCAGCAAGTTTGTAGTACAATTAACTTTCGAGGTCGCAAGAGCACCAATAGTGAATTGTACTGAATAGTATAGCAATATTTACTACACAGTAAACGTAAAGTTAACTGCACCTACAGTTGTTAAAACAACATCACCATTAGTACTATGTACTTAAGCACAAGTTATTAGAACAACAAAATATTAAGTACTTCATATCACAATGTTGTTAAAATTTAACAACAATTGTAGTAAGCTGTACTGCAGACATTTTACAACAATTGACGTGTGTTGTCACTATACTTACAATTTATTGTAGTAGATTGTACTGCAATTGTAGTTATTTTAACAACATTTTTTTTCCGTGCAACAAATAAGGTTAATTTAAAATGTAGTCATTACTATATAATGTTAAATAAATAATTGTGATTAATAAATGATAATAAATTTATAATAAGTACTTTGTCTAATCATTTCTTAATTTATTATTATTTTATGCTTGTATTCACAAACGTTCGTAAATTTTTAACCAGCCGTTTAATTTCTTGTTCTATAAAATGAAATTTTTTTTCGCATAATTGTAAAATTTAGAAAATGAAAGAAAAAAATTTCATGATGTCATATTTTTTTTTCTATATCAGATGTTAAAATGCGATGTGTCCGAATGAAAATAATTGAAAAAGTGATACTTTAACAGCAAGAGTAAATAAAATAGCATTTTAACAGCAAGGGTAGATAAAATACTTTGTTTTTACTCAAATTAATTTAATTTTTTTTTATTGCATTTAAATAATATGTAATTCTGATTTATAATATATAATAAATTAATTCTAATTTATATAAACTTTAACTTCACAATTGATATTCCCAGAAATCTCTATTTTTGGAATTGTACCACAACTTGTATTTATTTGCTGCGACAATCGTACGGGTGGATTATTAGTCTGCATTTCTACCTCATTAAGAATGTGCTTCGATGCGGCAATCTTACTGGCAACCGATTCTTCGATATACGTTTCTGCCACGGATGAAGATTTCCACCCACCAACACGCTTAACTGTCATCAAATCAGCACCAGAATTTGCCAACATTGCAGCTGCGGAGCGGCGGAATCAATGTCCAGTATACTTTTCTGCATTTGGTAGCTTCAAGAAATCTGCAATTTTCTTAGGAACCTTATATAAGGTATTTATCCCTACAGGTTGGATGGTACATTTTTTTTTGTCGATAATTGATGAAAAACTTCTTGTGAGGCACGTTTTTAGGACGCAAGGCGACGTATTTTTTTAAAATTTCTAACACACTCATTCCACATTCCTTGTCGGCAATGTAAAACGATTGATCTTTTTTGGTTTTAGTATCAGTAAGTGCAACGAACATTGCTGATTTTAGATCATCTACATTTGAAACTTCCAGTTTGTACAATTCATCTGACCGACACGCCCCATACAACCCCATTATAGCAACAACCTGAAATTCCAAATTCAAATTATATAAATTATTGAAACCAGAAATTTTAAAAATCATACCTTCCTAAACAGATGGTCCTCTGTTTACTTTGGAGAATATTTAGTAATTTTAGGCTGATGTAATTGTTATACTCTATAATTAACTGGGTATCAAGAGAATTACTTATTTTATTTATTACATTAAATGATGAATTCAAATTATTTTGAATTGTTTCGAAATCTTTAGGGTAATGCGTTGTTATGTGATGTGCAAATGAGCTATACTCGTTTATTTGTTTAATTATCTTTTCTTGATTATTATATAGTAAATCTAAATTTTGATTAATATCAATTAAATCTTGATTGTTTGGATTGCCGGTAATGAATTAAATAGCGATTCCTAAAACGTTGATAAGTCCATGTTTGTTACGATAATTAAATTTTGATAGTTGTTTTTTGATTGAATTGCAATTATCTGTTAGCACGTTAACTAATTGTCGTGTAAGAAGATTTGAATTGGATGTTTTTAACTGTAAAATAGTAGTACTGCTTAATAACTTTAAATAACTTAATTCTAGATCGCTTATATTAAAATAAAAATAAAACTTATGATAATGACCGAGGAGCTTTGCTGGACCTAAGTCTTCGGGAAAATATCCGTTCGTGTCAATGTTGTCTACCCGAAGGGCCTGGTTTTGACTGGTCAGTTCCATTATTCTGTAACGGAAATTTCTTTTTAAGTCTTTTTAATTTTCTTATGTGTATATTTGCTTGTCGTTTTGACTTATCTCGTATTCCAATTATTTTATTTTTTTCGATTGATGTTACATTTACTTTATCATAATACGGGTCTGTTTTTCTGATTCGTTGCCGTGTAAAATATACTGTGGGTTCATTAATTTCAACAGTGGGTTCCTTATTTTTATTATGATTTTGCAAATTGTTTTCACCTTTTTCGAGTTGTTTTTGGTATAACTGTTCATAGAATGGCAATAATTCATCTTTTCTTTTTTCGTTATAAATTTCGTAAACCGTTTTACTTAGGTCTAATTCGTGAGCGTTTAAGTTTTCATAAGGACCATATAATAATGTAAATGGGGTGTAACCTGTCGCGGAATGAATTGATTGATTATAAGTTAATACGGCTGTTATCATTAAATGTTGAGGACTTTCATTTGGATCTTTTTCTTTAATTATTCAGAGTTTTTCTAAAATAGTAGAATGCACTCGTTCTATCGGTGAATTAGAGCTACTATTATAATTTGTCGTGAAATGTAATTCTATTTTAAATAATTCGCAAAATTCTTGAAATACTTTGTTTTTGAACTCTTTACCTTCGTCACAAACAATTTTCTTTGGATAGCCGTGATGAGAAAAGTAATGACGTAATTTATTTAATATTGTTATACCGCTGATATCTATTACAAAATAAGCTTGTGTGTAACGTGAAAATAAATCAATTATAGTTATAAATTTATTACTTTCAAAACTGAATGTATCTATGTGAATAACGTCAAAAGGTTTTTTTGAAAGTAGGGGTCCCGAAAATTGAATCTTGTAAGGATTCCTTTCATATTTACTAGCGAGACAAGTTTCGCATTCATTTATAAATTTATTTATTTTAGTTTTCATATCGGGCCAATAATATTTTAATTTTAAGTGATTATAAGTTTCGGTGATGCCGTTATGGTTACTTGAATGATATTGTTCTATTGCTTCGTCTTGTTGGTTTGAATTTTCTAAATCTTTTGCTAATATATTGCTTTTTATAAATTTTACCTGATTATTGAATAAACTTTGAGTGATTTTTAAAAATTTGGATTCTATTTCGTTATCTTTGAAATAAATTCCATATACATTTCCAGGGTTAACAATTTCCTTTAACATTTGTGAGAGATTTTGTAATTCATTACCTCTTCTAATAGTGACTTTATAGTTATTTTTCGCAAAAATTCTTTTATGATCTACGTTATATTGATCTCCTAATTGTAAGATTATACGATTCGCAAATTGATTTACAGGTTTATCAGAAATGGGCATAGTAAACACGGGGTTTTCATGTGACGTATGTCTAGTATTATTTGATTCATTGTCTTCGTTAGTATTATCGTTAGCGTTAATAATTGATTCGTTATTTTTATCAAGGGTGTTTATTATGTCATCAAGATCTTCTAATGGTAATTCTAAATCATCACCAATATTTGGTGTCATTGATATTAAATCTAAATTTTCGTCTAAAGTTTCTTTTACATTTATTTCTATGCGCGATAATGCATCTGCTACCTGATTTTCTTTGCCTTTTCTATACTGAATTTTATAATCGTATTCTTCTAGTTTTAATCGCCATTTAACGAGGCGAGAATTTGCATCTTTAATTGAAAATAGCCAGACCAGCGGTTTGTGGTCAGTCTCAATAATAAATTGTTTTCCGTAAACAAATGGTTTAAATTGTTTTGTCGTAACGACAATTGCTAATAATTCGCGTTCAATTGTTAAATAATTTCTTTCGGCACTATTTAAAGTTCTAGAATAAAAGCAATGGGTTTATTATTTTGGGATAACACACCTCCGATAGCTGTGTTAGAAGCGTCAGTTGTGACGTGAAAGATTTTTTCAAAATCGGGATAAGCTAATATGGGTGCATTTGTTATTAATTCTTTGCATTTCTGAAATGCTTGTAGATAATCGGGATTACTTATTTCGATTTTTGCTCCCTTTTTAAGACATTTTGTGAAGGGCTGTACTATTCTAGCAAAATTTTGAATGAATTTTCTATAATATCCTATTAAACCAAGAAATGACCTAATTTCTTTAATTGTCTTAGGAAGAGGATAATTTTGTATAGCTATAACTTTTTGAGGATTAGGTTTTATACCTTCTGGCGTAATTACATGACCAAGAAAGGCAACTTCCTTGCGCAAAAACTCGGATTTGTCAAGTTGTACTTTAAGATTGTACTGTCTAATTTTATCAAAAATAAGTTTAAGGTGAACTAAGTGTTCGTGGAGAGATTTTGAATAAATTACTATGTCGTCCATATAGACAAAACAAAATTTATAAAGAAATACGCGGAAAATATTATCCATTACTCGCTGAAACGTACTAGGGGCATTTTTTAATCCAAATGGCATGCGAACATATTCCCAATGGCCGTTATTTACTGAGAAAGCAGTTTTCTCAATTGAATCAACGTCCATTTCGATTTGGTGGAAACCCTGCGCGAGATCTAAGGTGGAAAAATAATTACATTTTCCTAGATTATCCATAATTTCTTCAATTCTAGGAATGGGATATTTTTCTTCAATTGTTTTTTCATTTAACTTGCGGTAGTCAATGACTAGGCGAAATTTCTTTTTTCCACTAGCGTCAATTTTCTTTGGTACAATCCAAACTGGCGAGCTATACGGTGAAATACTGGGTTTTATAATTTTATCATCTAATAATTTTTTTATTTGATTTTGAATTTCTGTTTTTAAATGATAAGGGTATCTAAATGATTTACAAAAAACTGGTTCGTAATCTACTGTTCTAATTTTATGCTTTTTACTGCATTAGTGAATGTTAAATCGTGATTTTCGTTGTAAAAAATGTCTTTGTATTTTCTACTTAAACTTAAAATTTCTGCTTTTTCTTCCAAGTTAAGATGTTCCGTGCGGATGATGTTTTGAACATTTAAATTTGAAAAATGATTTTTAGGTTTCTTAATTTCTACATTTGTTATTGGTTCTACTTTTACCTGTTGTTTAATATTAATATCTACTTTATGTACTTCTTCTACAGGTATTTCGCAAAAACCGTTTTTTGCAAAAGCAATTGACTCGGGGATACAAAATTGCTTAAAATTAATTTCAGGTATAAGGACTTCTCCTTCATCAATATTTACAGGAATCTTTATATGAGTTTCAACTCTTTGCTTAAATTGCTTAAAATTGTTCTGGTTTAATTCAAAGAAAAATGAAATTTTATAATTTTATTATTTATAATTAATATTTATTAATTCTAATATAATTATAATATATATTTTTAATTTATTATGTTCTATTGTTATAATTTATATTTGCACCTAATTTACATAAATCTTCGCTTCCTAATAAAGCGTCAAACCTATCGTGCCAATTAATTAAATGAAAATTAATTGTGTTATCTATTCCGAATTCTTTCAAAATAGGGTAAGATACGTTTTCGTCGTTAGAGACCGTTTGATTCATACTTTTAATTAAGAAATGTTTTTTAAATATAAAATTTTTTAAATTTTCATGAGCAATATTTGGGCTCATTACAGAATTTGAGGCTCCACTATCAAGAAGAATTTTTAAATTTAGACTAGGGATTGAAATAAAAGGTAATTTAGGTTTGCTATCTAATATATTTAAGTCAATGTTGATTGTTCCGAGGCTGGTATTCGAACATTTTCAATTGGTTCATTAATATTTTCAAAATATTCTTGATTTTGCAATTCATTTTGATCGGGTTCTTCTATATTATGGAGTTCTTCTGATATAAAATTATTTGGACCGGATTTTTGAAAATGATTATGATGAGACGTGTTTGGTTGAATTCGAGAAGGGTTAAATGTATTTCGTGTTGATATTGACATAGGTGTGGGTTTTGTTTCGGGTTTTCTTCCGAATACTTGCGAATTTGTAAAAAATTTATTTTAAACGGGTCGAGTTTGGTAATTTACTGGACCACGCGGAAATTCATTTTGGCTATAATTATTATGATTATTGTTATTGTAATTATTATTAAATCTACTAGTATATCCATGATTTTGATTAAATGATCGGTAATTAGAAAATTGATTGTTATATTGAGGTGTGAAAGAGTTAAACCGTGGATTATAAGATTTTTGAATATTTTTGTGCGTATTATTTTGCTTTGGAGCTTTATTACGCATGAAATTTAAAAATTCGACTTGTTGTTTGTAATTATCGTAATTTCTCAATTGCAGTATGCAATCTTCGATTGAATTTACAATTTGATTTGATATATGAGATCTATATGGTTCTAACAAGCCTGCCTTAAATGTATCTAACGCGCTTTTATTATGTAAACTAATTTTATATAATTTAAGACCTTCATCTTGTTCCCTAATTGTAACGTGTTCTAATAACAATTGCAATTTATTTTTGATTCTTTCAAAATAAGAATCGTACGTCTCGTTTAGTAATTGATAACAAGTATTAAGATCATTTAATAATAAATTTTCATTTCTTTGATCTCCAAAACGATTCAAAAGTGCTATTTTTAATTTTTCCCAGGTGGAACAATCTGTTGTAACTAAAGTATCTCTGGCGACACCAGTTAACTTCGAGCAACAAGTTTCAAAAAGTAAATTATTTAATGAACTAGCTTCAATTGGACTTTTGTAAGCCCTAATAAATTTTTCGCATTGAAGTATAAAATATGATAAATTTTTACTACCTCTATCATATTGAGGAATGGTCTCTTTAGCCAATTTAATTTCTGCAAAATTATCAGACATTTCGAATTGATTAATTTTGTTTAATTGACTAAAAATTATTTCACTAATTTCTAATTGTAAATTTGAATTATTCGAATTATTTTCCGTAATTTTTATAAGTGATCTATTGCGATTTAAACTCATATAGATTTTAATACATTGTAACAAAATTTTAGGTAAAGGAAAATAATAAAAGGTACTTACAAAACTAAGGTTGCCAAAAACATGTTGAATGTCTAGCGGGTGAATTGCTGGTGGTGTAGTTTCCGGGTTGTACTACGGGTGAGGTCCGTCTGCGGTAGAAGTCTCTCTGTAGCAGGTACCAGTGGCTCTTGCACCAGTTTGCACAATTTAGAACGTCGCACTGATTATTTTACCCAATTATGATTTAATAATCGCCAATTCTTCGATAGAATTGTTTGGGTATCCTACCGACTGCGCCAATTATGTTCTTCCAATTAAAACGATTGTTTTTAAAAATTGAAAATTTATTTAGTTCAAGTTACAACTGTTCAAGTTAGATGCAAAACAGCAACTGATTTTAAAATATAAAAATAAGTGTATCGAAAGTTACATTTTTAAAGTGGGGTGTTTTGAACTCTTATAATATTTTAACACTTAAGTTCGAGACGACCCTTACATGTTAAAGCTTTTTAAAACTTATATTAATTACCTTGTTTCCATGTAATTTATTTTGTTTATATTAAATAAATTTCTGACGAAGACGATAAAAGTCGTCGAAAGCTTAAAAATATAATTTGATTATATTATTGAATTTAACTTGTTATTTATAGTTTTATTGTTTAATTTCTCACAAGTTAAGATTTATATATTTTATATTAATTACCTTAGACTAAACAAGAAATTATATTATAAACTATTTGAAGTGGTCCTTAAAGCTTCGTTAGAAATAACTATATGCTATAGAAAAAAATTAAATTCTATACACGACGATAAAATTTCATTATCGACTCGCGAAAAATAATTTACTTGCGACTTTGTCGCTCGTAAATTAACAATTTCCGCTATAGAAAATAACTATTGTTCAATCTAGAAAATATTTATTCATCGATCCGTTGAATTTAACAAACCAATGGAAATTATTTGCTTGTACTATATGATATAATTTTCATAGGTTTCTTAAATTTAACAGCTCCATACTGCGATGACCCCAGCGGAATAATTTGAAAATGAAACCTACTACAAAAATTTGCCTCGCTGGAGTACATCCATTTTTGATTGCATGAAAACTCTTCAATTAAAATTTTTTTCCAAATAAAACCATAATGTAGTTAGACGTATTAAATTTAATTTAAAAAAAAAATCTCAATCAATTTTTAAACAAAGAAACCAATACAACCCTTTATGATTATCTGAATTTAGCAAAATTATAATACAGATGTTTTTAAATCTTGTCTTAACATAAGATCAACCAACGAATCACAAATCTGTACGGTTATACCGCAATGATTTACTTAATAATAAAAATTTATAATTTTAAAGCGTACGTTTATCGCAAAGTTTGAAATTTTATCACAATAATCAGCTCACCCTGTACATTGAAGTGGTAAGTAGCTTCCAATGGTCATCTGGTGCTGTTCGTTTGCATAGTTTGTGAAGAAGTGTTAACGGATTCCATAAAAAAATACAAATTCTCGGTACCAATAATTTTGATCTTCCAGCTTGATTATTCTTCTGCGATAATTAATGAATTTTCTCTTTATTTTGAGGTAGATAGTTCACTTAGTTTTATTTTATTCTGATTGCAACCTTTAATTTTAACTAATTTTTACAATCACCGGTTAAATTATTATTATATAATCAAGAGACACCTCTTTAACATCTTGCACGTCATGGTCGTTCTATCGCAATCTCTATTTTCGTCTCTCTCTTTTCTCATTTTCAAAATTACCAAACTTTTAAAACAAAACGACGGCGCGAAATTCAATTGGTGAGTAAAATTAACTTTGTCTTATTTAAACTTTTTAAACACTTTTATTTAAAATATTTTTAAGCCCTAGCTGAATTATCATTTACAGCTTTTGACTATCGTTGATTAGCATCTTCTCATTTGAAGATTTGTGATCTAAAAACATCTTTTATTTCAAACAAATATGAAGTGACCTCAGACCAGTCATCGGGTTAGCATTTATTCCCTTCTCTAAAAATTTAACCAAACTCAATAAAATTTAAAAAAAATGAAACATGACATTTTACCCCTTTCATTTTATGCATTAAAAAAATAAATAAAATAAAAATTTTTTTTTATAAATAAAATTAACCTTTGTCATTTTATATTTTTTTTATCAACTTATTTTCAAATTAAACCAACTTAAAATTCACTTATAAATCAAATTAAAATTCACTTATAAATTAAATTAAAACCAATACGTTACCGAATTTTAATAACTCAAAATTTATCTAACTTCATCTTTGTCTACAAATTCATAAATATGTCACATAAATTGAATCTACTCCTTATTACATTTGTTTCGGGATTAACAAGTTCATAAGTATTTTCTCCTACTTTACGATTAATGAAATATGGTCCTTCGTAAGGAAGTTGTAATTTTGCACATAGATTCTGTGATCTCTTACCTACTCGAAGACTCTTTATGATCACTTGATCGCCAATTTTAAATATTGTTTTCTTTCTGATTTGTGCATTCATTTTTTTCTTATAGTTTTCGCTATATTTTCTCAATTTTTTTCTTATTTAATTGAGTATTTCATTGTAGTTTAATTCTTGTTCATCTTTAATCCGTGGTCTCTCTGGTAGTCTTCCCGTCATCACATATAATGGTGAATGTTCGGTTAGCGTGTGTGGCGTTTCATTTATAAATTTTTCTACTTTATGCAGATTTTCGAACCATAATAAATTATTCCTGTGGGTGAGAAGTCTTAAATATTTCGTAACTTCTTGGATGTAACGCTCGCTAATATTAGTCTGGGAGTGTCTAATAGCACTGTAGATTACTTTAATTCCATGATCTTCCCACTTATCTTTAAATTTCTATAATTGTTAAAATAGGTTGCGTTGTCCGCCAAAATGGTTTTAGGTTTAATAACCGTGTTAATAAAATCTTGTAATAATTCGATGGTTTGTTCTGTGGTACATGATCTTGTCGGATAAAGTTTTACGAACTTACTAAAAGCATCGACAATGACTAAAATGTTGCGTTGGCCCGGTCCACTTTCAAATAAATTACCGATATAATCTATAGCAATGATATCTCCGGGTGCGTTTACTTTGATGCTATTTACTGTGTTTTGATTGTGATAATTTTTGAATTTTCCGAACAAACATAAACGACACTCAACAATAACTTCTTTTATCGTCTTCCGATCTTTTCGACTATAATAGTTCTCTCGGAACATCAACCAAGTTTTCTTAAGTCCAATGTGTCCGTAACTTTCATGTAGTTCTTTAGAAATTAGTTTTGTTAATTGTTTATCAATCACATACAGTTCTGAATTATTTATGTTTTTTATTAAGAATCCACTTTTTATTTCATCGTCTTTGTATTTTTTATTATCGTTTCGTTTTATCTTTTCTTTTAAATCTCTTAATAAATCATCTTTTTGTGATTCACTTACACACCTTGTATAAATGGCTTTTTTCCAGTATGTAGCCTATTTAATGCGATTAATATTTCTTTTACCTTTGCTTTGTTATCACCATCTTTACGACTTAATACGTTATCCTTGCCTTTAATGTGTTTAATATGGTAAAATCATACTCTTGGATTAGTAAGGACCACCGATAAATCCTACTGTTTGAAAATTTGGTTGTCATAAGAAATGATATCGCAGCATGATCCGTTTGTATTTCAAATTCATTCCCGATGAGGTAAAATCTTAATTTTCCAAGTCAAAACACTATTGCTAACATCTTTTTTTCGCTTACGGTATAATTCATCTCACTTTTTCGCAAAACCCTAGATGCAAAACAGATAGGAACTTCTAATCCTTCATGAATCTGTAAAAGTGCTGCTGAAACTGCGAAGTTCGAAGCATCTGTTCTTAAAATAAACTTTTTACTAAAATCAGGATGAATAATGCTCATATTTTCATATAATATGTTTTTCAAAATAACGAATGCTTTTTCATGCTTTTCATTCCATTTCCACTTAGTATGTTTTTTTAATAATTCAAGTAGAGGTAGTGTTTTATCTGAATATCCGGGCACAAATCGCTTATAATAATTTATTACCCCTAAGAAACCCCTTAATGTCTTCAGATTTTTAGGTTGAGGATATGATTTAATTTCTTCTCTTTTAAGTGACATTGTGAAGTTTGTTCTTATATAGCATTAGAGTTGTAGTGACAGGTCTTGAATTTGAATCTCGCGCCCCCATGTTTTCAAATCTCAAATCATCAGCACCAAATACCTAGCCGTACGCTCGTGATCGTCAAATCCAACACCCATACGTCGTTAATAACCTCCAGTTTGTAGTAACCCAATCTTCAGATTCTTTTAAAGAACGAACAAGCAGTTTGTGAGATCAACATAACCTTTGCTAAATATTTAGTTGTTGACATAACCAAGACGCAAACACAACTTACAGTTTCCTTGTTTGTTTGAACCAGTGACGTACTCAAAGCTATCTGATGTAAAGTTAGTAACACTTAAATTTAAAAAGTTGATTCAATCAAGAGCAAAACTTCCCAGCTTAATATATGTGAATAAATTAAATCCCCTTTAACCCAATAGACATAATAAAACACAGACTGAGGTATATTTTGGTATTTATTAGTAATAAAAAAAAAAATAAAAAAAAACTAGCACGGAAAATTCGAACAACAGCCAAATCGGCAACTCTAGTCATTATTCATTACTATCATTAACAATTAAATACAATAATATTTATTTATTTTACATTTTGGTAGTTTTTCTGTATTATTTCATTAGATTAACTTTCTTGACTCCACTTTCTTGTCCATAAATTAAAGTACTTGTTATTATTTGCTTTCTAATCTTTAACTTCAAACTCTTCATTTATCATTAACAACATTACTTCCTAGCCTGACTTTGTAATCATAATTAATTTTACTTTTATGATAATTGATTATATTTGTATGAGATTCTTGTTCTCTTTGAGAATTTAATATCATTTTGTTTAGATTCTTTTAGTCAGCGATGTTTTGTATCAGAATCTAAAATACAAAGATAACACATAATATAAAGAATGATAAATTGAAGCCGACTGTTACTTGTCAAACAAAGAAACGAACTCATTCAAATAATGCAACAATTTGAGAAACCACATACCAAGATTAATATAGGTCAAATGGGGGGGGGGGGGGGGGGTAAAAACCATCGATTCAAGCACACAATGCCCTAACTAATATGATTGCATCATTTCCTAATGCTGCTAGGCTATACGGGTAAAACTCGGATTCGATTACATCTACGAGTCAAAAAAAACCTCATATTATTGTTAATTCTAAACCACATACAAACTACTGGTTCGAAATAGCTACATTATCAAATAAGTCACATCATTGTATGCAAGCGCTACCTACGCCATTTTGGAAACTAAACCACCCGCCATTTTACCAAACAATTACCATCCCTAACCAAATCAAAAATGTAATCAACCTCACCCACAAAAATCGACGTTTAATTAAATAGACTACCAATATTAATTACTTGGACACATTAATTACCACACAATAATAATAATACCACACATTATCACACCTTTAAATAAATACTGAAAACCAACCACCAAAAATATAACATCCACGAAATATTAAAAAGCAAAACCAATTTAGAATTACCAATAAGCAAAACCTTTTGTCCCTGATTACTTAAATAAATAAGAATTCAAATGCATTAAACCAAGCTACCATTTTTTTATGTGAACGTTACCATGTACCTCGTGGTTAAATCAACTTTGGTTAATAATCATAATAATAAATATAATTACTTGAGAATTTCAATTTAATAGAAATACCCGATTTGTCGTTTTAAATTCGAAATAAATTTATATTAATTTAAATATGAAATCTTAGATATATTTGTTTAAACTTTGTACGCACGTCAACACACTTGTTGAAGTTCACAAGCTAAGGGCCGTTTTGAACTCCCGTAATAGTTAACAATCCCCTCTTTTCTTAAATATCCTTCTGTTACCCTCCCACAGATGGTGCTTTCAAATATACAGTGCCGTACTATGAATATCGAATAACCCGGCAAATTCAAATGTCTAAAGTGAATATTACAGAGTGAATTACTAAAAGTGGATATTACCTGGCTGCAAATTCGAATTCCTGGTTTCGGATACCATTTAAATGTGGTGTAATTTTGGAAGTAATACCATCTTAATTAAAAATAAGCACTTTAAAAAAAAACTCGAAAATCAAAAACTTGATTAAATTAAATAGGAGCGGACAAACTCACGTCCGCTGTCTTGACCATCGGCCATCAAACACAGAATTTATATACAAAAATCAAACAATTAGTATCAACCCCTATTAAACTACTTTTTGAACACGACAATACATAGTATTTTCTAGATTTAACAAAAAAAATATGACATGGAATTTTCTTTCTATCATTTGACATTTTACAATTGTGCGAAAAAAAATTTCATTTTATAGAACAAGAAATTTTCGATTGTTTGATGAGAAAAATTCTACTTTGCCGATCATCATTATTACTTTATTATTCTATGAAATATTACTGTACCGACTGGTTTACATTATTATAGCAACATCGTAATTTTAGTTGCAGCATTGTATATTATTTTAAGCTGTATGATTCGCTGCAAAAAAAAATACGATGTTGTTGCATTGTATAACTTAGAATGTTTTCGTTCTAGTCCAGCACTACAATATTTAATACTAAAAATTACGATGTTGTTTTAGTAATCTTTCATATAATTTTCTTTCCGTGTAATATGCAGTGGCATTCCAATAATATACATAATGTAAACGCGGATATTTTTTCATTTGACCAAATCTAATACAAAATCCAATACAAATCCAATAATGTAAAGATACTTTAAAATCATAATTCACAATTTTCGACTTATGAAGTAAGAATAAAGTTTGTATTTAATCTGGTTCGAAAAAAGTCAAACTTTAAAAAGCAAATTTAAAATTAAACAGTTCAGTAAAGTTTGACTAGAGGTTATTAATTAAAATAAAGTTTGTCATGCACTGGTATAAAATTTGTATTGACGACGTTTGTTTTGTTCACATGGCAACTTTCAAATAAATGTCGAATTTGATCAACTTGAAGAAGTACATGTAGTAATTTAGTTTCTCATTTTTTGAAGAAAGTTGTGAACATGAATAAGTGTAAAGAAGACGAACCAAAAGTCATTGATAATGCTATGATCGAAATGTGTATAGACGAACAAGGACCTTTAGGTGAAGCCGGACGATTGGCACGCCTAGAAGGAACATCACTTGACGAAATAGAACAAATCCGCATTGAATTTTTAAGTACAATTTTCACTTTTAATAATAATAATTAACTAATTAAGTTTTAATTATATTGCTTTGTTATACGAAAGGGTATAGCCGGGTTTATATGGGAAATCTGCCATCGCGGCATTTTCGACTCGTACTTGGAGGATCGTTTTGGTATCAAATAAAAATATTTCAGCCAAATTTTCAGTTCTTTATCTTAAGGATGTATAGGAGATACAATCGGAGACAAAAGTGGGGTAAATTTAAATTTCACGAATATTGGTCTTATGTGTGTAGTAAAATACTTTTAAAATATCATAAACAATAAACAAAGTTATAAAAATGCAAGAAGAAAGGTTATTTTCGTTTAAATCGGTTCATTTTCTGAAATTCAAATATTAAATTTAATATGTCAAAATTTTTATTAGTGACTATTCCTGCAATCCAACCTACTAACAAAATTAAAAATATAATGATTTTTATGAATAAAAATTAATATTTGTTATTGAAACTGATAAAAACCGAGATATTCTTAATCTTTAGAATATCAACAACTTTTAAATATGCTTAGGGTTCTTTTAACGTCGAAATCTATATTATTTTTTAGAGAGCTGAACGTGCCACCTTTTTTTTGTTCAATTTCTAATTAATTTCTCGAGAATGGGGTACTAAACAGTGATGAAATTTTGCTAAGACATTCTTCTATTTACAAGCTATAACTACAGAACATTTGAAATAATTCTTATATTTTGTTCATATATTTTAAGCTAATATATTCGATAAAATATTACTTTTCATAAAATGATTTTTACATTATATAATTTTTTAAAGATTTCTTAGGATTTTGCTTTAGATTTTTATTTATACAAGTATTTTACTGTTTAACACCCTGTGATTTTTCCTAAGAGCATAACTCTTAAGCAAAACCATAGATGTGATATTCATAAATTTTAACAAAAAGTAAGCATCAAATTAAAACTGCAAGAACTATTGAACGGTGTAGTGAATCGATTTGAATTTTAATTTATAACTTTGCAAAGTCAATGATGACATGTGTACCAATTTTCATCGATTTCTTAGTATATTTTTTAGTTTTAGTTTTTGTCTTTTATACATCCTTAAACCTCTTTTTCGATTTTATTTATTTTTAAATAGGAAAATTCAAAATTAATGAATGATGATTTTTTCTTCATTTTTAAGATTAAATGACTTGAAAAAATACTTTGGTCATGATTCTTAAACGAAAATCCGATTTTCGACGAAAGAAATAAAATTTAAATCTGAGCATTTAACGCCTTTCTGAAATGTTTCACTCACCAAATTTTGTCAAAAAATGCCTTTTATCGGAAAACATAGTCAAAGGGATGCTTTCCGAACTCCTCTCGGGTGAGAAAGCGAAGCATTCTCTAGTCACTTAACAAATCGATTGGTAATGTAAAATCGACTAGTAATGGTTTTCATTACTGGTCGCTTATGTCACTTCAACATTTTGAATCATTTTTATTATAATGCTATTAAAATAAAAAAGAAAACCGATTTTAAAAAAAAGTTAACTGTTAAAAAGTTAAAAGTTAAAGTTAATTAGGTTTACCGAATGTAATTTAAATATACAAGATATAATTAAAATTATTGAAGAACCAAGAACTTACAAAGAAGCAATAGTTCAAAAGGATAAAAGTCAATGGGAAGCAGCAACGCACAAAGAAATTGATGCAATGAAAAGAAATAATTGATGGACTCTATGTACTCGTCCAGAAAACAAGAATGTTATTGGCTGTAAAAGGGTTTTTAAGATAAAAACTAATTACAAAGGAGAAATTGATCGATATAAAGCAAGAATAGTGGCACAGGGTTATTCACAAAAATTCGGAAATGATTATGATGAAGTGTTCGCACCAGTGGTCAAACAATCAACTTTCAGCATTTTGATAGTCACAGCAGGTCGAGATAAACTGACAGTTGAACATTTTGACGTAAAAATTGCTTTTCTTAATGGCTGTTTAAGTGAAGAAATTTATATGAAACAACCAGAAGGATTTATTCAAAAATCTGAAGAACATTTTGTTTGTAAACTTAATAAGAGTATCTACGGTCTAAAGCAAGCAGCTCGCGTTTGGAATATACTGTTAGATCATCAAACTCTTAAAGAAAATGGTTTCAGAAGGGGAAATGCTGATAAATGTTTATATATAAATAAAAATTATGGAGAAACCATTTACATTTTGACATTTGTAGATAATTTAATTATTGCCTGCAAGAAAAGAAGTATAATTAAAGAAACAGCGGTTAAATTACCAAAGATATTTCAAATAAATTGTTTGAGAATTATTAACTAATCTAGGTATACAAGTAGAACATGATGAGCATGGGGTATTTAAAATACATCAGAAAACATATATTGAAAGGTTATTAAATAATTTCAATATGACAGATGCCAAGTGTCAAATATTCCATTAGATACAGGATATTATAAATCAAGTAATGATGATGTATTAGCAAATTCAGATAACTAGTTATAGAAAAGCTATTCGAGCATTGTTATATCTAGCAATAAATACAAGACCAGATATAGCCGTCAATACATCAATTCTAAGCAGAAAGGTAAGTCGACCAACAAAAAAGGATTGGACTGAAATTAAGCGTATATTTAGATATTTAAAGGGAACAATTAATAAGAAAGTTAAACTAGGAAATCATAACGATGAAACCAGCAATAAGAACTTGTTAATTGGTTATGCTGACGCAGATTGGGGTGAAAACAGAAAATACAGAAAATCTAATCGCCGATATTTATTTCAATTTTGTGGAGGATTAATTTCATGGAGCACTATCAGAAGCTTGTAGAGAAGCTATGTGGATAAAATTATTATTAAATGAAATGGGAGAAGATATAGAGCAAATTAAAATATATGAAGACAACCAAAGTTGTTTAAAATTATTGAACAGCGAAGGAATAAAAGAGAGAACAAAACACATCGAAACCAAATACTTTTATGCAGTTGAAATGAAAAGGGAAAATAAAATTAAGTTTCAATACTGCCAACGAACCAATGAAATGATTGCAGATTTCATAACCAAACCATTAGCAGCTCAAAAGTTGGAAAGGTTTCGCAATTCAATTAATTTAATTTAAATTATAATATCGAGAAGGGGTGTTGAACTATACGATATTAAATGTTATTATACCTATACTCGTAGAGTGTGTTGATATAATTATGTTTTGAGATGACATACACTTTGTATTGTATGATAAGTAGTTTCTTATGATTAATATATGTTTATTTACCAATAGGTATACTGTATTTGATTGAGGATATTCTAACAGATACTCTTGAAAAGTGCTCATTGATAGACAGCACCAAACAGGTTCTTATAATCATTTTATAATTGACTGCCTTTACAGTTCTCTCTACAAAATGTAGTTTATCCATCCCATGAAAAAAAAACATTCCCAAATCATTTGACGGCCTGGTTTTTTAACAGTCCTCTGCAGACGTGAATCACTATAGCGTTAATCAACTTTCCGGCGTAGATATTGCATTCCATCGGAATTCCAAATTAAATTTACTTTCTTACACAGAAATTGAAATACAACAAATAGTCCAGGAACTTTAAACCAAAATTAAATCTTTTTTTAAGAAAAGCTTAATGGTGAAAACCGGAATTCGATATCTTTTTTCGTTTTCGAGTTATGGTCAAAAGTTCGCCTTTTCGACTTTTTGTTGTCGGTTGTTTCTAAAGTTATAGAAAAAATATTTACTCATTTTTCAGACACTTTTTTAAGGAGAATAAACTGGGGTAAAGGGATTTTAAATACCTTCATTTTCTTCCGAGTTATAATATAAACTTGTGTTTTTTTAAATAGAAACCATAGTTGGCTATGACATATTTAAATAAAGTTTTTTATGCTCTTTTCAATTATATATAACATGTGGGGTCTATTATTTCATTTTCTACCCTTTATATCAAAAAATGTTAAATAAAAACAAAAAAGATTGGAAAATTAAATGTTCGCTGTGTAAAAACAAAACACTATACAAAATCACTATTGCGACATCTAAAACTTTTGTTTCCAATTGTTTTTATGTTGTATTTTTTAGTAGCTATTTAGTACTTATTTAGTACCTATTTACAGGTTATTTCATAACGGTGCCGGTGTGAAATGGCTTATGAAAACTATGAAAAATGTGATATGTTAAAAAAATAAAAAAAAATTAAAAATTTAATATTGTAAATAATAATATAGTAAATAATAAAATTAATATAGTAAAGTTTAACAATAATATAAATTAAACTAAGTATTCAAACTGATGTCCATTGTTTGCAATGCATAAATTACAACTCTTCCTAAAGCTAGCCACAGACCGGCGTACATGTGTGTCATGCAGGAGTGTCATTCATGTGCGTCGTGCAAGTGTGATGGTGTGCTGTAGCCCCTACACTATCATGCTTGGGTGTCACACATGTAGTTTGAGCGTCGACGATGAATAATGAAAACGAGTTGATAATTTTATCAGTGGCGTATGCATGCATGATAAATAAAATAAATTATTGTAATAAAAATTTTAAATATGCGCGAGACACTGAATTAAATAAATTTTATAGAAAGGAGTGAAGGTTGTCCACAGACCGTCATACATGGTATGAACGTTGATGTGTGACACATGAATTCAAGTCAAATTGAAAACTTGTGCGTCGCGCATGTATGTCACTCTTTTGGCCACAGACCATCGCACATCAACGTTCAACCGGTGTGACACTCCTGCATGACACACATGTACGCCGGTCTGTGGCTAGCTTAACACTCTTGAGTTGCATTGCGTATGTGAACATTCGTTACTGAACTAGCACAATCTATAAAAATATGTCTGAGTTCGTTAATGTTCTCCCCTTTTTTTATAAATAAGATTTTCTTTTAATTTATTAAAAATTCGATTATTGGGTTGTCTTCTTTCAGGATAACAATTGAAATAAGTTTCAGATGCAAGAACGGCACTATTGTTACTTTGAATGAAACATTGTAACATATCATATTTTTCATAGTTCTCATACGCCATTTTACACTTTTATGAAATGATTTTGAATAGTGTTTTGTTTTTACACAGCCAACATTTAATTTTTAAATCTTCTTATGTTTTTATTTAACATTTTTTGATATAAAGAGTTGAAACTGATATAATAGACCCACATGTTATATATAATTGAAAAGAGCATAATAGTTATTTATGTATCAAGGGCATTATGACGATGTTTATGTCGAGAGCAACCAATTTAAAAAATCGAGGGCCGCCAGGCCCGTGAGTTTTTAAGTTGCTCGAGAGCATAAACATCGAGTAATGCCCGTGGTGCATACAACGTTTTATATTACACTGCATTTGAATTTGAAGAAATTTAAAAAATTTTATAAATTTTGAATTTGATTTTGCTAAATTTTCTAGTTTGCGGTGGAATTGCGATTGAGAGGGCATAATAAGCGGCCATTATGATTTATACGCCCTAGGTTATTATAGCATACTTAATATATTTCGTTGTCAAGGTATAAAAAACAAATAATGATTCAGTGTAATATAAAAAACTTTATTTAAATATGTCATAGCCAACTATGGTTTCTATTTAAAAAAACACAAGTTTATATTATAACTCGGAAGAAAATGAAGGTATTTAAAATTCCTTTACCCCAGTTTATTCTCCTTAAAAGAGTGTCTGAAAAAGGTGTAAATATTTTTTGTATACTTTACAAATAAGCGAGATATCGACATTTAACGAAAAGTCGTAAAAGCGAACTTTTGGTCATAACTCGAAAACGAAAAAAGATATCGAATTCTGGTTTTCACCATTAAGCTTTTTTTAGAAAAAGAGATCGTAGATGCGCCATCCATTTTTCCATATCTCTTATGGTTACCGAATTCCCCATAAGAACATTCCAATTTGAACCACCCTGTACACGTACCTTTTAGCTTCCCAAATAACCTCTGAAAAGTCCTACGCGTCCAGGGCATGGCTAAACTTTTGACAGCTAAAAAACGGTGAAAAATTGACCTCTTTTCGGTTTTTTGCCAATATCTTCGTTCCTGTTTATCTTACCGCTATGAAGTATACTTATCGAAAACAAAGAATGGAAAATTCTCTATAAAAAAGGTTGTATAAAGTTTATTGATAACACTAATGCCCGGTTTCACAGAATATAATTAAGGAATTTAATCATTGATTAGCAAGTTAATCATTGATTAACTCAGAATTGGGTTGCACAGATATCGATACAGTATTTAATCAATGATTAGTATAATCAATGATTAAATCTGTTGTTAAGTAACTATTTGGGTTGCACAGATGATAATTATGCCAGGTTTTACACATGATAATTAAAGAATTTAATCATTGATTAGCAAGATAATCATTGATTAAGTCAGATTTGTGTGCATAAATCACATTTAATTAATGATTAGTATAATCAATGATTAAATCTGTTGTTAAGTAACAATTTGGGTTGCACAGACGATAATTAGACCTTAACACAAGTTAACTTCCCAAAATATTTAACAAATGGATATCTAGTGATTAAGGCGATATAACTAATGATTTAGTACTTACATACCTGTCGTGCTGAACTTTTCTTTTCTTGTCGTGTATTTAAACAAGTTTTTTAAGAAATGTCCCACTCATCTAATTGAGGGAAAATTTAAAATGATTTTAATTTATTAAAAATTAACTTTTTTTATATATATTTTTTATTTTTAAATTAATTAATAAAATTAAATTTTCTTATATTAATATTTTTTGAAAAAAAATTCAATTTTGAAATTTTTATTAGAATTAAATTTTTCTGATACAAGTTTCCAGTACGAAATAGTTTATTATTTGTTGAGGAAACAAAGTGGGTCATTTTCTCTTTGACGTGATCTTTGCAGACTCAAGTTTGAGGTTGGAAATTCACTTCAGGAAGCAAATGAACTCTACTCCTGATGCAAAGATATTATTTTTCTCAGATGGAGAGTAAAATAAACCCACTAAAATCTACAATTGCATTTGTACAACAACAAATTCAGGTTTGTTGACATTTATCGTGTCGGTCCCGGGAAAGAATATGACGCTACCGGGAGGGAAAATGACGGTACTGGAAGTTTCCGGTTTCCGGAAACTGTTTCTTCTGGGTGAAAAAGAGCTACTATGGTGCACGAAATCAGAGCGCAAATACGAGTTTTGCTCTCTATAGGACGAAAATGCTTTTTTTAGAAAAACAAGTTTCGTAATGCAAAAAAAATAAACAATTGTAGAATTTTAAATTAGTTTTACTATTTCATATAATTTTTTTTATCAATTTATATTTTAAGAAATTAAATTTTGTAAGTTTTGTGCTTTAAATTTTTAACCTTACTGTTTCTTGGTAATTATCATTTTGTTGACTGTTAGCAGTCATCACAGAATAAATAACTTACAAACAGTCATATTTATGTCAATTTTATACTATGAAGTTGACGTAAGTGTACCAACCTAGCATTTGAACGCATAATCAGAGATTAACTAATTATAGATTTCAGGTAGTCTCTGCAACCCATTCAAAATTTAATCAATGATTAGCCGTAACATATGTTAACTAGAAACCCTTTCGTATTATATGATGATCAAAAATTTAAATTACGTTATAGGTTAGATTATGCTTTTTATTTAATAGTAATTATTAAAAAAATAATAATTATTTCTCTTTTTACAAAAAAATAAGATTTAGCAAGGAAAACGTAATAAATATAAAGAACCAGCTAGAGAACATGGAGCCAGCAACTTTTTGCAATAAATCCCTTTCAGGAATGCTGCAGCTTCTACTCACATTAAGGTTTTACGCAACTGGATCTTTTCAACATCTTTTGGGAGACAACATAAATGTGAGTAGAAGCACTGCATGCAGAGTAATTCAAAAAGTATCGAAAAGAATTGCAGCTTTAAAACCCAATTATATCTACATGCCTCGACAGGATGAAATTGCTGATATAAAAACAGAATTTTATAATATTAGGCAATTCCCTGGTGTGATAGGTACAATAGACTGCACCCATGTGCGGATTCAGTCTCCCGGGGGCGATAACGCCGAACAGTTCAGAAACAGGAAAGGATATTTCTCACTGAATATTCAGGCAGTATGTGATGCAAAGTTAAAAATTCGGAACATAATTTCGCGATGGCCTGGGTCAGTTCACGACTCAACTATTTTTAACGATTCACCATTGTGTGCAGATCTGGAAACAAGGCACTACGAATCAAATACTTGGTTACTTGGTGATAATGGGTATGCCTGCAAGCCATACATACTAACCCCCTTACTTCGTCCTGCCACACCCTCCGAAGAAGCATATAATCGTAGCCATATTGCAACACGCAATACTGTGGAGAGATGTTTTGAAGTTTTAAAAAGACGTTTTCCTTGTCTTCATACTGGCTTGCGCAACAAATTGGATACGGCAGTAGTCATTGTTGTTGCTGTGCGGTACTGCACAACATTGCCATAGAACTGCGCGAGGATGACTTTAACGACATTGTTTTCATAGAAGATGCAGAGGTAGATTTGCCCCTTGCTCCTCAAAACGCACGAGATGCAAATGTTAGTGCACGAACGGCTTTAATTCTTAATCGTTTTTAACACCTACTTCTATTTTTAAGTTAATTGCAAGTTATGTTTAAATAAAACCATTGCTTTCTACAGGTTTTTAATTTTTTTTATTTGCTTGTATTTGCTGGTTGATCAGTACAATTTGACGTTTCCTGTAATGCAATTCTAGCCTAGCCGATTTTAGCTTAATATTTATATCGAATTTGTTTCAAAGTCAATTTTTTTTTCTTGAGCTGTCGCCGTCTACGAATTTGGATTGGGACTTGGGATGACGTTGAAGGGTTTGGTTCCTCACACTCAAGCTCTTCTCGCCTGAAAGCTTCCAATATATTCAATCCTTCTGACGAAACATGTTGCTGGAAACCACTTCCTAAACAACAACATGTCATGAATTATGAATTACAATTTATCAAAACAAACCTCCTTCAAAATAGTCATCAAAACTATTATTTATAGGCTGCACTGGAATGGGTATAATTTCAGCCAGAACTCGCGCGCCGTGAGTTGTCAATTGGGAAGTGTAACTCCCTCCACCTGTTTTTTTCTGTTCTTTCTGTTAAAAAGTAAAACATTTTTTTGACGATCAAGTTATAAATGCATATCTGTATTATACTTACATTGTCCTCGGCCTTCTGCTTTTTAGCTTCTAAATACGCCTCTTTCAAAAAGGAATTATTTGAATTACCAATTAATGTATAAAATTTACAAGAGATCGTACATGTGCATGTGCAAGCCCTTTGGTTTGCATCCTCTTCAAATTGTTATGCAGCATTCTTAATTGCTCAGCACTACGTTCTCCAGTAGTTTCACTTGCATTATACGCATTGCAAACTTTTTCCCAAGCTAACTTCTTCTGGCTCACAGTTGAACCATCTGTTTTTTTATTGTTTATTACATCACCGTATCTATAATTAATTTTAATAAATTGAAAATACAACATTTCGAAATTAATATAAAATTGTATTTTCACGAAGAAGTTTTTCTTCTTCCAGGGATTAGCTGTTAGGATTTGTATTTATGTATAATGTATTTATTATATATTATATTTATATTATATTTATTTACATATATTCAATGTAAATATAAATACTTACCTTAATACCAGACGTAACACCTTTTGTTTTTCGGATTCAGTGTAATTTTTATTCCTTCTCTGCTTATCGCACATTTTATTAATTAATTTTAAAAGTAAATAATGGCAATTAATATCAACTTTGACACTCATAAGTACGTCAATTTTGAATAGAAAAGTACCAACCTAACATTTGAACGCATAATCAGAGATTAACTAATTATAGATTTCAGGGAGTCTCTGCAACCTATTCAAAATTTAATCAATGATTATCTTTAACATATGTTAACTAACACAGGTTAAAAAAAAATTTTGTGAAACCGGGCATAATAGTTTTTACGTGCTCGGGCATTGAAACTCTGGTAAAAATTTTCTCGGACTATTTTAGTGCATTTCATGATCAAAATATAGTTTTCTGTGCGTTATTTTCTAAATTTCACATATTTTTATAGGAATCGGGGTGTGAAGAATGGTTTATTTCAGTGAACAAAAGTTATTATTTCTTTATTCAGATTATAGATTAGTTATATAATTATATTTTACAAATAAAATAATACGAATAGCTTATTATTTTCCTATTCAGAATCATCAAGAGTGGTTGTTTCTGGATCGTCGATGTCAATTGTTCTTTCGATGTTATGGTCCTCGACTGGTGCAGCATTCAGGCAAGCTGTCCCACGATAGTTGCCACAAACTGCTGAACATTGGAGTCCTAACTTTCGACAGCCGCACAAAGCGGCACAGACTTTCGAACAATTGCAGAAAATCATATTCAGAAGACAATCCGGGGCAGGAGGTTGTGAGGTTTTTATTGGCTCCAACAAACCGTTCTTCAATACCCATCCCCAATCTTGAGGGTTAAGCTCGCTTCCCAACCGTTTCTGCACCTGGTAGTAGACACGATACAGGTGCTCTTTAGCCGCATCGACTGTGGGGGGTAACATACCCAACTGGACCGACTTGTTTCTATACCTACTACCTTTCATAAAGCACTGGTAACGGTACTTATCTAAGTTTTTTTGGTTAACCGGAGCGCCATAGACAGCTAGGAAGATACGTATTCCATCCGAAGAAACTGACTCTCGAGAAGCTTCATTGTGGTTGAAAGTTTGAGCTGCAGTACGTTAAGTCTTGACGTTTCTTTAAGAGTTTCAAAGCTGCAGTTTTCCCTTTGTGAAAAAACGCAGATGTGGTGTCACATTCAGTGAAAGCGTGCAGGAAGAGGAGATTATCTCTGATGTCTTCGTATTTGTTGAAACTTCGAGAAGAGTAGAGCTTTTGCTCAACGTTTTCTCTGCCTGGCTTGAGAAAGAAGATCTCTTCATCAATCGGAGCGCGACCAACCAAAATTACCAAAAGGTCTACATCTTCCCCGACGACGACTGTTTTTTTTGTGCGTAAACATTCCAGCTCTATTTCAATGATTAAAACGTCAGCATCATCTTGCGCCTGTTTAACGACAAAATTGTTCGCCTCGAACTTGACAGACAACATTGAAATTAATCTGCTCTTGTTGTTACTGTTAGAAAGGAATTCTTCCTGGCCTACTGTGACATTTGTCGACTCGTCGAAGTAGGTGTCGACAGACGAAGATTTTGCTGCACGACGACGTTGTTTCATGGCTTTCACGCTGTTGGTGCTATTGTTGTATCCGTCGAAGACTACAACAGTGTTTGATCCGTAATACCTTTGTACATAGCCAACATACTTTGCACAATCGAATCAAAAGATTCATTTTGATGCCACACGACTCGATGCAAAAGGAATCCTCCATCAATGACTTACGTGACTGTTGTAAAATCAAGTTCAGCTAATGATAGCTCGAAGACGTCAAACAAAGCAGATTTTTTTCATTTGCGCAGGTCTCCAAGAACAAACATTGATAGCGGGAAAGGAGACAATTCATGTTTGATGTAAATACGGAGCTCTGCATCCTCTCTTTTCATTGCACTGATTCTTCGGAACAGCAATTAAGGATCGATAGGTACTGTTGTATCACGAACTTTGACGTTACTACTGACTGTTAAGAGTGAAAGTACTCTGTCGGCGTGGGAGGATTTAATATCTTTGAAATTTTGACCAATCTTCTTCTCCATCACAGCAGTGCCGATCTTCTGAGCATTGTGGTAGTTGTGGTAGTAGAGATTGAAAGCATTGAAGTAGCTTCTGTCAATCTTCACGGTCTCTGTTGACGCGAGAATCTCTTGCATCGACATGTTGATCCCCGGTGTCGAAAGAAAGTCCACAAAACTCCCCAGGCGTTCGGAAATGTTACCACGCTACGGCGCAAAACAACAAAACTCAATCCAATATTTCGCACCTTTTTCCGTGGAAACGACTAATTCTATTAATAAACTTTATATGACCTTTTTTGTAGAGAATTTTTCATTCTTTCTTTCCTATAAGTATACTTCATAGCGGTAAGATCGACAAGAACGAAGATATTGGCAAAAAACCAAAAAAGGTCAATTTTTTCACCGTTTTTTAGCTGTCAAAAGTGTAGCCATGCCATGGACTCGTGGAACTTTTCAGAGACTATTTGGAAAGCTAAAAGGTACGTGCACACAAATTTTCAGCTTGGTTCCTGGATTATTAAAGAAAAATCAATTTCCTATATGTTAATTGCCTATGTTCAGATGGTCGACCGGTCACCCGGTATATAATTGCGAATGAGAGGACTTATGTCCTCTATTTATAGCTATTATAAGCGGGCATTATGATTTATACGCCCTAAGGCATTATAGCCTCCTTAGTATATTTCGTTGGCAATGTATAAAATAACAAATAATGATTCAGTGTAATATGAAATAATAATAATGACAATAATATTATATTATTAAACGAGTATATAATGCAGGTCATATTACGCGAGAATTGTTTACACGCTCGTAATATGACGCATTATACATATACGAATTGAACACAATACTTTATCATCCACTGTTAAGGGGGGCGATACATGTAAAATAAATAGAAATAAAATAAATAAATAAATAAATAAATGCATAAATAGTTAAAATAAAATCTCAAATGTATGGCCCTAGTATCGCTGACTAGTTGGTATATCGCTGTAATTTTTAACTATCAAAGTTGCCATTGTTATTAAGGAAACAAATTTGTTTTCATCGATTGTACGTCAATGAAATTGTTTTGTGTGTAAAAGTATTTGTTAAAAGCTAATTTGTTCGAGAATGTCTTCAGAAGAGAGTGATACGGAAATGCCGTGTACTCCTCCAGAGATCAAAAATGCAGCAAATATAGTGTCATCGAATTTGCTACCGGAAAAATCTAAAAAAAATTATGAAATTGTATTGTAAATTGTAGAGCCGTGGAATATGATTTCATATTCCACTATAGTGTATTACGAAGTACATTATGTGTCTATGGATACGCATATAACAACGCTATTGTTTAGCAGTCGTAGATAAAAATACATTAAACCAAAAAGTGAAAAAAATTGACTTCAGTCGAATGATCCATTTGTTTAAGGGGTTAGACCCACCTGGAACGTCGAAAAAATGGTTCATTAAAAGAAAAACGAGTACAAAAACCCAGAGCGAGGGCTTGATTTTTTTTTTGTTACAAAATACTGTCACAAATGTTTTGGGATTTTTAATTTGGGGCGGTGTAATCAGATGGTGAGAGAGCTAAATTGACTAGGATTAATTTGGTATTGAATTAATTGTGAAGCACAGGTGTATCAAAAT
Source organism: Cantharis nigra (assembly GCA_958510845.1). Classification (NCBI taxonomy): domain Eukaryota; kingdom Metazoa; phylum Arthropoda; class Insecta; order Coleoptera; family Cantharidae; genus Cantharis; species Cantharis nigra. The sequence goes on from OY294028.1 coordinate 49,542,331, forward strand.
AAACTATTTATTAAATAAAAATATGAATTAATACTAATAACTATTTTTAAGAGCGCGCTGCCAGAATGGGAGAGGGAAAGACGAAATATGACGTTAAAAAGAAGCCTCTAAACTTTTGTTCAGATTTCAAAAACTAAACGTTGTATTAGTGTGATTTTTTTTTATATTAATAAGAAAAGACTATTGAAGGTAATAAACCTATTTTTAGCGTTTTAAATTAATAGTAAATAGGTCAATTTAATTTTTGAAAACAGAAAATTTTGAATTTTTATGACAACCAATTTTTATAAAACTTCGGAATTGCCCCTTGCAGGTCATTATAAGGACAAAACCCGATTTTGAAGTGATTTCATGATCAATTATAGAAAAGCGATACGAAACTTTGCGATGAAAAAATATCTTTAGTGGAGTTTTAAACTATATAAAATCAACTGAAGGAGCAAAAGGTTCAAGGGTTCCCTTATAGATGGTGCAAGAAAATTATTTAACACTCACGTGTTAGTATGATGTATTTGATTCTCTGATAATCGTATTCAGAAAGTGAGATAAGTTTCTTATTTATAAACACCGGATATCGCCAGACCTACATCAACAACATTCCACTAAGGAAGTCAAAACAATCGCAATCTACATTTTATTTCTTTATTATTTCAATACTCTATCTTTTTCAAGCGCATAAAATTAAAATTTGAAGTGAATAATATTATAATAAGGAACCAGGGGCGGATCCAGAATTTTTCTCTGGGGGGGCACCAAGGGTCGAGACGGGCAAAAAGGGTTCTCGGATTTGGGATTGTCTGCTTGTTTCCTTGTTAATTTCGAGCGTCTGGGGGCACGTTTCCCCGTGCCCACCCCCTAAATCTCCTATGAAGGGGACGTCTATTAATTACGCGAAGCGTTTAGAGGGAAGAGGGGGTCGAGAAGAATTTCACAGGGGGGGGGGGGACAAAATTTAAAAAACGCCCCAAACGAAATTTTTTGATGTTTCAAGGTCATCGGCGTTTAAATCAAAAATTATAAATTATCACAGGCGTCAAATTGATATTTTAGTACATTTATATTTTCAGTTTTTAGAAAAAAATCGGGACATTTAGGCGTCCCGACTTACATGAATAAAAAATCGGAACAGTAGTGTGAAAGTAAGGACTGCCCCGACCAAATCGGGACGTCTGGTATCATATTATAAAATTATTTTGCGAGTAATGATTACCAGCAATTGTTATTACCAGCTAAAAAAAACATTTACAAAGCTTATAATTCGATTGGAAGCCGATTACAATAATTACACGATTTATTTTATTTCCTGCACCTGCAAGAACAGAGATAGTATTATATACAGTGTTGTCAATCGCAAATATTCGTTTTGCGAAACACGATAGCCATGGCACTGATGGTCGGTAACGAAAACGTTATTTATCACGTGATAAATAATGAATTACTGAAAACGATATAGTGCAGCCAACGCCACCTAAGTATTTTCATGTAACTAAGTAATGGTAATGAGCTGTACTATTTGTAAAATTTCCCTCTCCCATTCTCGCAGCGCGCTCTTAAATCTATAACTTACTCTACATTTACACCCTGGGGAGGGTGGAATTATCAAGCGGCTTGACGACTTATATCTAACTTCCACGACTTATTACGAACTAATTAATTATGTTGCACCGCTTGATGCTTCCCCTTTCCCTTATTAATTAATACTTCCATAATACATTGTCAACTTTACATACGAAGGAGCTTCAAGTGGAAATCTATTTCATTACATTAATTATACTTTTATTTATAGTTTATACATTTCCACTTGTGACAATACTAATAAATAACAAAGTTAGAGTGCTTTCGACAAGCATGTTATATTAAGGGTTATTAAGCAAGATACTTTAAAAACCTGAGCACCAGTCTATCTCAAATTTTGTGTGTTTGTTTTAAACATTCAAAATTAGTCTTTAATCGAAGCTGTTGGTTTTTTATAGCGTATTTTCTATTTTATGAACCAAAAATGACTATTTTTTTAAACAAAAATTGAAATTTTGACTTAGAATGGCTGCCATATTATCAAATTTAAGTTTACATTTAAAAAAATATAAGAATAATACAATACGTAGAAAATCAATAATTATAAAAATTAAAAAAGACATAATTATCACATAACAGGTTTGGATTAAGAATATATAAAATTATGAAAAATTCATAATGTGATATAACGTTATTTTATGGTTATTTAAGGCTACCAGACGTCCCGATTTGGTCAGGACAGTCCTTACTTTTACACTGCTGTCGCGATTTTTTTTTCATGGAAGTCGGGACGCCTTAAATGTTCCGATTTTCAGAATTTCCAAAAACTGAAAACATTAATTTATTAAAATTTAAATTACAATATTCAACTAATTAATTTACTAGGTAAACGTAAGTACTTTTGAACTTATAATTTGTGACCCGCGCTCGCCTACGTTCGTAGCTCGCTACCAGGAGCAACTTTTATTTTTTATTTTATTTAATATACGGATAAACCAATTGAATTTATACAAGTAGCAAAAAATATTTGAGCAAAACGCAGTTAATTGTGATTGATTGCATTTAATCTCCACATAATGCACTCCTTGAACATGTGATACGAGCTGTTGACAATGTCGAAGCTCGGGGACTTATTCAGTCTATTAGCTGATCGACACATTCGAGTGATGGGGCTGTTTAGACCATAATTGGTACAGTGATGGCAGATTGCGAACACATCAACAAGCCTTGTATTACGGCATGCAACACGAAATTTGAAGCGATCGTGAAGAAAACTGCAGTTGATTTCCTCATGTAAGAGGCGATGAACAAAACAGAGATCTGTTACGGTCCTTCTGTACTCCAAAGATTTGGTCCTACATTGAATTAGGCTTGCTTCGTAAGAGAACTCATCCGCTGCTTTGCCTAATTTGAAGTGATGGTATTTTAAGAACTTTCGTTCGACACTGTTTATCCTATTGATGTTAAGTTGATAGAAGGGGAACCATACGCTTGACGCATATTCCAGTTGTGACCTAACTAGCGAAAAATATAGAAGTTTCACTGTGTTAGCAGAGAAAAATCTACTTTGACGACGTATGAAGCCTAAAGTGCGACTGGCCTTGTTGCAAATTATTGCGATGTGACTCTTGAATGTTAAACCTGAATCTAGTCTAACACCTAGATCATCTATTTCGTATACACGATTTAGTTGAACACCATTTATACTGTAATTCAATTGATCGCAATTATGTTTTTTGTAAGTGATGACTGAACATTTATCGAGGTTGAGCAATAAATTGTTGTCGGTACACCACTGATGCAGATTGTCCAGGTCCAGTTGTAATAACATACAGTCCTCAGCGGACGTGATGGTTTTGAAGATTTTTAGATCATCGGCAAATAATAAGTACGAGCAATGCTTAATATAACGACCAATGTCGTTGATGAATAGCAAAAACAAAATAGGTGCGCAGTGGGAACCTTGTGGGACACCCGAGTGTACCATAATATCAGACGAGAGAAAATTCTGAATTCGCACATTTTGGATTCTATTTATTAGGTAGCTTTCTAACCATTTAATGACATCAGGTCCAAATCCTAGGGAAGTTAATTTGGCCAGAAGGGCAAAAATGGAGACACGATCAAAAGCTTTAGCGAAATCGGTATACACGGCGTCTACATGTTTATGGTCCTCGAAAGCTTCAAAAATCTGAGTGACGAATGTCAATAAGTTAGTGGTTGTCGAACGACCAGGAAAGAACCCGTGTTGATTTTCTATTATATATTTACTACTAGCTTGTAGTAGTTGCTTAGACACCAGTTTATCGAGCAACTTAGGAATCGTAGACTGTATCGAAATTCCTCTATAGTTACTAATGTCGCAACGATTACCTTTCTTGAAGATAGGAGTTATGAAACTCTTTCTCCAGGTATTTGGGAAACGACCACTCAAAAGTGATAGTTCAAATAATTTGAAGATTGGGTTAGCCAACGAGTATTGACATCTCTTTAAAAAATACGCTGGGATTCCATCGGGTCCACTGGACAAACTGTCGGGTAGTTCAGAGATGACATTGAAAACTTCTTCAAGAGTGATTCTAAACGCATCGCAGTTAACCTCGTGACGTTGTTCATAGCTGTGGTTGGCAGTTTTATCAGTTGATCTGTCTACATCTACAGTGGCTCCAGAAGTTATAAATCCACTCCTATGTTAACAATGTTAAACGGACCTTTCCAAGACCTTTTTTCTCATAATAAAATCGATTTTATAGCAAAATGTTTCAAACATTTTTTGTGGAAAATTTGATTTCCTTTACTTTTGTTATTACACATTTTTCTATTTTGTCGCACTGTTTCTGAGTAAAGCGATTTTAAAAACACTCGGTAAAAAATTTAATAAAACTCCCATATTAGCAGTGTTAATTTTATTAAATTTTGTACAGAGTGTTTTTAAAGTCGCTGTTAGTCAGAAACGATGCGACAAAATAGAAAAATGTGTAGAAACAAACATAAAGGAAATAAAATTTGCAACAAAAACTGTTTGAAATATTTTGCAATAAAATCGATTTTTATATGAGAAAAAGCATCTTGAAAAGATGCGATTTACATTGTTAACATCTAGGAGTGTATTTATAATTTCTGTAGCCACTGTACATTTTGTACTTGTTTCTAATAATAAATTAGTATATACTTGACTACTTAAACAAATTATTAATAAAAGAGTGGAGTGAAAAGTCAAAATGTGGGAACATCGGTATTGAAAAAAACTGTCCACTTAAAAACCTGAAAATTCGACGCTTATGACAATTTATAACTTTTGATTTAAACGCTGCTGACCTTGAAATATCAAAAAATTTCGCCTTCTCCTATATGTCCCGATTTCATGGTAACCTTAGGTTATTACCAATCTTCTGTCACATTTAATGAATAAAATTGAATAAAAATTGAAAAATAAGAAAAATATTCGAACTTAACAAAAAAGAATTCAAAAATATTGACTAAAATGCACAAAATTGACTTACCATAACCTCACAAAATTATCAAATCTGAACGTTGTCACGTGTAGGAATAACCAATTTGAAATAATTTGAATTAAGAAAATTTTCTTAATCCAGACCTGTTACGTGATAATTATGTCTTTTTTAATTTTTTGATTTATTGATTTTCTACGTATTGTATTATTCTTATATTTTTTTTAATTTAACCAGAATACCAAAATGTTTTCTAAATTTAAGTTTATTGAAAAATTTTTCAATTAAGGACTAGATCAACTAATAGAATAGTATCTAATTTTTTCTGCATTTTTGATTTTGGATAACCTGATTCCGAATAACACTGCTCACCGCAAAATATGTTTTTAAAACATGCTTGTCGAAAGTTGCACTCTAACTTTGTTATTTATTGGTATTTTGCAATGATTTTTTATAGTAAAAAATATAGAAAATCACTGGTATTTTCTAACAAAACAATTACCAAGTCCTCACTAAATGAAACTCTTTTAAATACTTAAACTGTTGTACAATTATATGCATCACTTCTCTACGAAAAAAATGCAAAAATGAACAATTTTTTCGACATTCTAAGGTAGGCCTAACCCCAGAACTCTTCTATTCTTTTTGTCACCTATATACTGTACATATTAATATTTGTGATTTTAGGGATCTTACGAATCGATCACATTTGGATGTTAACTTCTTTAAAAAAATTAAGTTTGAGTAATAACCTTATTGAACGCATCGAAAATTTGGACTCTTTGATTAATTTAAAGGAACTAGATTTATCCTTCAATAAAATAACGAAAATAATAAACTTAACTGCTTTAATTAATCTGGAATTTCTAAGTTTATTTGAAAATAAAATATGCATAATAGAAAATATGAGCAATTTAACAAAACTGGTTATCTTTACTATCGGTAATAATTGTATCGTCGACCGAAATAATGTAAGAGACATAGAGAGAGCGGGGCGCATTGATCACATTTTAAAAGCTCAATATCAATGTAACAATGAGAAGATAATTTTGTTTTTACAGTTGGCCATTAAAGGGTTCAGATAAAAGAACAAAAACAAATCGAGTTTAAGCTAAACTTGGTAAATGACCAAGGTAATCTATAGCTCGTTTTAAATCCAGCTTCCCATATACCACCAAAGTGAGGTGCATGTGGTAGTATAAAAAACCATTCATTTTAAGTTCTTTTTCGTTGTTCTTTAGAAAATTTTGTAAATCAATTAACTCAGTTCGAGCACCTACAAAATTACGACCGTTATCCGTTATCTGAAAAAACCTTCTGGGGTCTACCGCGACGCGCTACAAATCGTCGAAACATTGATATATTCGGTTGGATGTCCCTGAAGCATCAGGTGGCCTTCATCGGGTTGATAGTAAATTGGGTAGTGTGTAAGCACATCACCCGACAATTTAATGTGCATTCCTAGTCGGGTGGTTCTCTTATCCTACCCGACCAGATCAGACCGTATGTAAGCATGATTGGCGGTCGGGTGCAACTATCTCGCTTTAAGCAGCAAGAGGAAAGAGTTTAACCAAGCAAGGAAAATAATTTTCATTTTAATTTAATGTAATTTCAATTTAATAATTGACCGAAGCTTCATACTTCATTTTTATAATAATTACTAAAGTCATTCCAGTTTACTTATTTCCCTAATTACTTAATTTTTTATAAGTTTTTAATTTTTTTTGTTAATTATTAATTAACGATAAAGCTAACGAAATACCAACTATTTAATGTTTCGAGGGAATTGAAAACATTATGTTTAATTGCAAAAATTAAAGAATTTTATTGCTACTTGAGACATTATAAATGCAATATTTAACGTCGCATTCTTGTTGTCATCGTAAATCACTCTTATCTATCAGCCGACCAAATCAGACCGTGTATAGGGGGGTTTCAAATCCTACCCAACTTTTATTACCCTTTTTTAAGAATCATAAAATAGTAGTATGATAAAAGCTACGTCGACTTCTGTATTTCCCTAAAATGCATTATATGCGTTGATCTCGATGCAATCCAATTAATTAATTAACTAATAATTAATTAATTAATTGCGGTTCAAGAATTAAGTACAAAAACTTGGCACATCATATTCAAACGAATGAATAAAATCAAATCGTAAAATATCGATCAATGATCGATATAGTCCATAGTGGAACATTGTTTGTTTGGTTAATCAAAGATAGAAAAAATTTGGCAAAAAAACGCTAAACATACAAAAAAATTAGTAATTACTAATTACAGAAATATATTAACTGTAATGACTTTCGTAGTTATTTAAAAATCCACTCCAATAGTTTCAAAGAATTATTATTAAAGTGAAATAAAATTAAACTAATTAAATTAATTTTATGAATGAATTTGTTCGAACGTTTCGCACTTCTTATTTAAAGCAAGACAGACTACCCAATCTGTTCAAGTCGGGTGGAAATCTCACCCGACAAGGAATGCAATAAAAATGCCATAAAATTATCAGGTGAAGCTTCTACACGATCCAACTTAGCACCCAATCTGAAAAAGATTAGAAAATGCTGCAAAAACTCCCAACCGTTCAAGGACGTATCCGACCAAATTGGGTGTCGTGAATAAAGCGCTTTAAGCTTGTAATGAGTTCTAAATTCTAAATGTATTGCACGAGTAGTAAAACATACAAATACAAATACAAAAAAAATGTATATTAACTTTTTTGAAGAAAATTTAATAAACTACAATTTTTATCTGAACTTTTTTTTTCTATCAGCACAAATTGCCGAGATATAAACAAAAAACTGAAAAAATGTACCGTTTTTTCAAGATGGCATGGCGGCTCGAGCGCAACACATTTCGACGGGGACTTTTAGTATGTTTAACAGGAAGCCGTAATAAACATGTGTACCAAAATTCAGATCTTTACCGATTAATGTTTTATTTTTATCTAATTTTACTGGACTATGTAGCATCACGCCGAATATTTTTTATAAAAATAGCCTCACATAATTTGTCTTCGTTTGACTCGATTTTAGCATTTACGTGTGGTTCTTCTATTAACCAAAATTTTGCAAGCTGATCTTGAATATCCTTTACGGCAAGATTACATTATAGTCTTGTTTTCTGTAATATTATTGGGGCTGAACTAGAAATCATCCAACCCAATGGAGTATTTTGTAATATAGGCATTTCTGTCCCTAGATTTATTTTACCGGCTTGGATTAAATTCCAAAAAATACTAGCTCCCACTAAAATATCAATCGATTGTGGTTTATAAAATTCGGGGTCTGCAAGATTGATGTTTGCAGGAATGTTTATTAAATAGGGGTCGATATTTTGCATTGGAAATAAGTCTGAAATTTCAGGAACTATTAAAGAAAATATTGAAGTTTCATAATTATTTTGTTTTGATTTTATTTGAATAGAACAACGTTCCTTTACGCTCGATGAAGTTAGCGAAATTCCAATAACTGACATATTGAAATTTGTTTTTTCTAGACCTACTTTTTCGCAACACGATGTCGTTATAAAATTGGACATTGACGCGGAATCTAGCAATACTCTACACGTTTGCAAATTTCCACAAGAATCTTTTACAAAGACTAGCGCTGTCGATAGTAAAATTTCATTCGAATATTGAGTTTTAATTTTTGTGAATCGATTTGACATTGAAATTGTTGGCGCCCCTTGTGATTCATTCACAGTTTCATTTCGTTGACTTGCATTTGTTTCTTGTGTAGAATTATCGTTTTTAACATAAAATTGATAGTGTAATAAAGTGTGGTGTTTACGACCACATTTTCGGCAAGTTCCCGCGTTACAATTTGTGCTAGTATGATTTGCTTTTAGACAATTTAAACAATGTCGTAAAGATTTTATTTTTGAAATTCTATCATTTATCGATAATTTTATCAATTTTTCGCAATCGGATATTCTATGCTCTCCATTGCATATATTGCATTTTATAAAATTAGTTGCGACAAACGATTTTGTTTTTGATTGAAAATTATTGTATTCTTTGTATTTAGTTGACTTTTGATTAAGTTCAATTGTCTCTAAAAGATCCGCTTTTGACTTCATGAATTCCTTAAAACTATTTAAGAATGGCAATTCATTTGCACCTTTATATTTTTCCTACTCTTTCATTGAATTTCGATCTAGTTTCCCCGCAAGACTATAAATTATTACGGTATCCCAATGATCCAGGGCCGTAGCTAGTCTTGCGCCCCAGGCTAATAACTTTAGGTGTATATCGTATTTACTCAGATTAAACTACAATTTAGGTACAGTTACTCGCAAAAGTATATGTTACCAATGTAAATTGAACATTTTGAAGCCAGCCGCCTTTTTTCATATAAAAATCGATTTTACAGCAAAACCTTCGAGACATATTTTGTTGCAAATTTCATTGCCTTCAATTTTGCTTAAATGAATTTTTTATTTTTTTGTCTGACTGCGACTTAAACAAGACTCTGTAAAACACAAAAAATATTATCATCTATGTATATCTCGGAAACGGTGCGATAAAATAGAAAAATGTATAAGAACAAAAATGTAGAGAATAAAATTTGCAATAAAAATGCTTAGGTATTAATTAATAATTTTTTTGCACCGCATTCGAGATATAGATGACAATATTTTTTGCGTTTTACAGTCTTGATAAGTTGCTGTCAATCAAAAACGGTGCGATAAAATAAAAAAATTTATATAAACAAAATTGAAGGCAATGAAAATAATAACAATGGGGTAATAAATACCCCAAATTACAATTTATTATTTTCTCTCTGCAGAATATCCTCGCCAGCAGTTCCAAAATTTTGCAATTTTAAGTTAAATACTGAAATTCGGTTTCTGTCAAACATTCTTTTTTAATTAGTTCAAGCAAGCTTTTTCCCATTGAAAGAGAAGGAAGGCAATAAAATTTGCAACAAAAAATGTTTAAAAAGTTTTGCTGTAAAATTGATTTTTATATGAAAATAGCGGCTTCAAAATGTTCAATTTACATTGGTATCATAGGAGTATCCAAGAAATTTTGCGAGTCACTGTAGGTAGATATAGTCACTCCCGGTGGTATTCGTACACTCCTATGTTAACAATGTAAATTCACCATATCAATATTTTATAAAACCCAAAAAATGCACTAACACTTTTCAGAACAAAAATGTTTTTAAGTCACATGTAAAATACACTGTAAGTATATATTCGCTGTTTAGTGCATTTTTTGGGTTTTCTAAAATATTGATATGGTTAATATCGAGTTACACTACTTAAACCACGTATCAATAGATTAATGTAAATTCAAGGTATTGAAGACCTTTTTTGATACATAAAAATTACTTTTACAGCAAAACTTATTAGACACCTTTTGTTGGAAATTTCATCTCCTGAATTTAATTTTATATACATTTTTCCGATTTGTCGCACTGTTTCCATTTTATAGTGACTTAAAAAAGACTAGAAAGAATACAAAAAATATTTTCATCTGTATCTTATTAGAAACGGTGCTACAAAATGGCAAAATGTATATGAACAAAATTTTAGGAAATGAAATTTACAATAATAAATCTTTAATCATTGTTTTATTTCGTTGTACTAATTTTGAAATACAGATAAAATATTTTTTTCTTTTCTAAGTCACTGCAAAACGGAAACGGTGCTACAAATCAAACAAATGGATATAAACAAAAATTAAGAGGATGAAATTTCCAACAAAAAGTATCTAATAACTAATAAGTTTTGCCGTAAAAGTAATTTTTATGTGTCAAAAGAGGTCTTCAAAAGTTTGAATTTACATTGTTAACATAGGAGTGTGCGAATACGACCGGGGGTTAATGTACCTACACTTCAAAAATTAAAATAAATGACTAATAAATAAATAACTTCATGTTAATATATTTTATGATTAAAATGAAATTGGTATGTAATAATGTTGTTCTTTGCTATGATGTCCAACCTTTTGATTGTTTTATAATTTTTAGACTCTGATGAAGGCCTATATTAAAAGCCGAAACCGGTCAGCAACTATTTAGTGGCATTTTTATTTAAGGACCCAAAAAACCCAATATAATTTTTCCATCTAATATTTATATTTTATGATTGTTGAACATAAACGCGGAAATGCCTGGGCGGCTTGCGCCTTTTATGGGAACGGTACGATTCGCCGCGGCACGATTCGCCGCGACACGATTCGCCGTGGCACGATTTGCCGCGACACGATTCGCCGTGAGTTTTTTATTTTTATCCGTTCAGTAACCCCCATCTATTGATAATCTTTGATAGATTTTTAACCCATAAAAATGAATTAAATATATTAAACAAATTATATATATATTATATTAAACAAAATATATTACAAATTATCTATTAAATAGATTAAATAGATAAATTTCTCAAAAGTTAGAAAAAACAATAGTAGTTCTTTCTGTTTTCGTTTATTTTCAATTTTATTTAGATTAAGCCTCCAACATTTCGAAATTGTGGGCTAAACCACGAAGGTATTCTAATATATCCCGATTCTCAAAATCATTGACTAATGTCAAGATTGCCTTCCATTGCCTTTACGATTTCTTTCGCCCATGTAGTACCTTTCGAACCAATTGGCAAAGGAATAAAATACAGAAAACAACGATAAAAATACACCATCTTATTACCTATTGAAGTACTTGAGGATGAATAAATTAGGAAGTGACGGTTGGACATTTAAAATTGTTTGGATTTTTCTTCTTCAAAATGGTATAATGCGATTGGTCAATATACCGTTACCAATTAGAAATTGGAAATTTATAACGATAAATTTTAATCCTAACTTACAAAACCATGGAAGGTAAAGAGGTATGAAAGATAGAATTTGAACCATATTAATTGACCTGTGTATTCATGTAAATACAAAAGGTCAACACATCAAATAATTTTCTTCTTGTTTAATTCCGAAGATTATTCATATGTGGCGCTGCAAGCTCTCGGCGAATCGTGCCACGGCGAATCGTGCTACGGCGAATCGTGCTTGGCGGCGAATCGTGCCGGCGGCGAATCGTGCCGCGGCGAGTTGTACCCAACCCGCCTTTTATATTTTGACGCTGCAGGCGATCGCCTGTTGTGCCTACTGGTAAATCCGGCCCTGCAATGATCCGTTGGTTAACCGAGATAATGCCCGTATAATATGTTTATTCATTGTATCCATAAGTTTACGTATTTCTGACGATGATTCGTGGTTATTAGTCGAGATTCTCTACCCTTTTGATTATGCATTTTTAGACAATCAGTTCCAGCCATGGACATTAAATGTATTGTGTGTGATTTGCTGGATCTTGTAGTTGCATTAACGAATTACAAAGATGCCTTCTTCAGCAATTACTGCATTATTTGAGCAAATTGCTTAACGATTTTCAGTTTTTTCACTAACGATTTAACTTTTTCGATTTTACATCCGGCTCGAAGGACCAAAAATGTTGTAATTAAATGCCTTGTTTTGAACTATCGTTATTTTTTACTTATACACTAAATAAAATTACTATAATGTCGCTTTTACGAATGTTGAATATGTTGCTGGTATCAATGATTTTTACAGACTGGTTTATCGAAATGAAACATAACTATTTTAAAGAATAATGTGTGCATGCGTATACCGAATATGTAATAAAAATGAACAATACACTAAAACTAGTAAATATGATTTAACATTTACTCAAAAATAATTTGTTAAAAAAAATTAGCCTTCAACAAATGACTTAAAAAAAATTAAAAGATTGACGTGGATTGACGTGTTCTAATTGGTATGGCAGGTCCTAAGCCCCACCATAAAAGTATGGCATTCGCTAAAGCAGGGATGTGCGTGAAGTTAGCCCAGCCATTTTTGAAAATTTTAAAATTGAATATTGTGCCGGATTGTGCCCGATGTGTGCTACGTTGTGCCGTATTTTTTTTTATTTTTTTTATTTTTTCTCGATTTTCGATGATTCTAAAAATCAAAATTGTATTGGATTGTACTTAACTTGTGCCGTTGTGTGCCGTAAATTATAAAATTTTATTTTGAGAAATAAAATTTTTTTTTGGCTAAAAACTATTTTATCGATAGAAGTTAGCCCCGCCATTTTCGATAATTCTAAAAATTAAAATTTTATTGTATTTTATTCGACGTGTGCTTTTGTGTGCCGTACATTTAAAATTTAATTTTGATAAATAAAATATTTTTAGGCACACACGATTTTTCGCTATAATTAATTGAGATGAAAGACACGGAAATATAATATTATAAACTCCCTCTTATGCAATGGTCATTTTTGTTAACCTCTGTATTTCAGGTAAAAGTTTAAAAAGAGGTTTTTACCAGGTAAGTACAAAGGTAAATTTCTTGATAAGGTAAATAGAAAAAATAATTCTAAAAACTAAAATTTTATTGGATTCTACTCGACTTTTGCCGTTGGCGTTGTGTGCCTGTTTTATCGGTAGAGATTTCATGCCATTTTCGGTAATTCTAAAAATTTAAATTTTGTTAGATTCTATTCGACTTGTGACTTTGTGTGTCGTAAATTATAAAAATGACAGCCCTTTACTTTCGGTTACGAAAAATGCTTGACACGCTGTATGTAGCCCTCTTATGCAATGGTCATTTTCAAATCCTTTATATTAGTTTTACCTTTCTGCTTGCTTGATTGAATACGGCAAAACTTAGAAAGTCAAATTTGACTCAGTTTGCGCTATCCAATCGAGCTGAAATTTTGCACATGGATTCGTCCCCGATGACAATACACTTTGCAAAAAAAATTTCCGAATTTTCACATTTTCCGAGAATGAAGTGAAAAAATTAAGTTTTTATGGTTCTATTCAAAAAAATTATTTGTATACTATTTAAGTACTTATCCGATTAGTACACTAATTGGAGTACCTTGATAGTATTTTGTGTTATGATCCTTATTCATTGGATATACGGACAGTGGTAATGGTCAGGTTATAAGCCTTTTTTTGTTAATCTGCCGAAGGAAAATATGTAAGTTCCACCGATGGCCAAAAAGGTACCCGGGTGAAACAGAACGATTGTAAATTTCGCCGATCGGTCAAATCCTTTTTAATCCGACATGTAAGTTCCACCGGTCCCTTTTGGGTCACTATTTTCCAACATATAAGTTCCACCGATCGGTCAATTAAGTCGAGGTGGTCAAGATGGACGTATGTAAACTCCACCGCTGGTCACCTATAAACTCCACCTCTATTGATAATTAGGGATTACAAAGTATTAGTAGGTACACAATAGACAGATTAATAATTAAACTCATTTTGAAAGGGGCTTTTTATTGGCCATGAAACTATCAAAATATTTTATTTACTATTAAAGTTCAAAACAAATAATTACATGAAACCAATAATTATGAAATTAAGTATTTATTAAAAACAATCAAAAATAAACCATTACTGTACCGATTATTTATCATTAATGTGACAGAAATGATTAGCAATATTTTTCATAAAGAAAATCAGTGGAACTTACATTCGCCCATTTTATAATACCCTTTCTATTTACCTTAAATCAAGAAATGTACCTTTTTATTTACCTGGTAGAAACGTATTGGGTTTTGATATTAAGGAATGTTTGACAATTTATTTATATTTTTATTTTTTTAATTATATTTTTTTTAACAACAAATATTATTTTTGCAGTCTAGATTTTTTATATTATTGTTACAATAAACATACACTACAAACCTTTTTTTAAACTTTTACCTGAAATACAAAGGTTCAGAAATGACCATTGCATAAGAGGGAGTTTATAATATTTTATTTCCGTGTCTTTCATCTCAATTAATTATAGCGTTCTAGCGAAAAATCGTGTGTACCTAAAAATATTTTATTTATCAAAATTAAATTTTAAATGTATGGCACACAAAAACACACGTCGAATAAAATACAATAAAATTTTAATTTTTAGAATTATCGAAAATGACGACGCTAATTTCTATCGATAAAACAGTTTTTGGCCCAAAAAAATTTTATTTATCAAAATAAAATTTTATAATTTACGGCACACAACGGCACAAGTTAAGTACAATCCAATACAATTTTGATTTTTAGAATCATCGAAAATGGCGGGGCTAACTTCTTCCCCAAAATAAGCAATCTCTATAAAATCAAGAAAAAATAAAATAATAAAAAAAAAATTACGGCACAACGTAGCACACATCGGGCACAATCCGGCACAATATTTAGTTTTCAAATTTTTAAAAATGGCGGGGCTAACTTCACGCACATAAAGCAGGATTTATTATTTATCGACAACCGGAAAATGCAAAATTCTTTGTGTAACAGATCGTTTGAAACCCGTAATTTTTCCGACAAGTTTCATTAATTACCTTGCAATTACGCCCCGACGACCAGCGCTATGACCATTATTTTTTGTTTATTACTTACCTAATTTGACCACTAAACGGTCGTCATACTTGTAACAAATGACTTCGAATTTTGTGTCAGTATTTCCCGGTCTATTAACCCTCCAGTGAATACGTAGGGCCTAGGAGGCCCGAGTGATCATTTAAATGAATATAAAAAGAGAACCGTTTAAATAAATTTCACCATATCATTAGTAGCTGTCTAAAATATGAAAAGACATCGACATGGGTTTAAATACCTTGAAAAAGTTGAATGGATTGCCAATAAAAGGGCTTCGGGCCTAGTAGGCCCGACGGCGACGTATGCACTTGCGCTACTATTTAATATTAAAAATGGTAATCGGTTTCCAATCAAATTATAAGTTTTGTAAATAAATTTTTTCAGCTTGTAAAACAATTTCTGTAATCATTATTCGCAAAATAATAACAAAACTGCGATAATTTCCATGTAATTCAAGTATATTTATCAAAAGTATCTTTACAATTCTTACAAGTCACCGTAATGCAATATATGCAACTTCAATGACTTCAGTTAATTGCAAGATTTAGGTGACTTTGAATTTTATAATATTTCGTAATAATTTCCTTGATTTATTTCAGCAATTCTGTTTTTTCTTTAATATTTTATTATTATAAAGTTTAATATATACAAAAATTATCTAATTTTCCTGAAATATCCTAACATTCGTCGATTTAAAGCTACGGGCCTGACAGGCCCTACGCATGCATTGGTGTGATTTTTATTGACGTATGCACTGTAGGGTTAATAAAGCAGTTTATGCAAACCTATCCGTATTCTCTCCTTCTTCGACCCGATAGTCCACTATTAAGCTGGTTGTGATTCTTCGCCTTCCCCGATCACTTGAAATGGAACTGCGTCCAGTCGGTTCCAAATAATTTCTATGCCACGTGTCCAAAATTTCACCTCGTGCGGTTTTTTCCAAATTGAATATATTGTTTGCTGTTTCGAAATATTCATTTTGTTAATCACTATGTGGTTGGCTTCAACTTTCTTTGAAGCCGACCACTTCAACGACTTGCTTGGACCAAGTCTTATGGTCAACTACCTCGGACCAAGTCCTATGACCAACTAACTATTTCAGTTATTGTTTTTTCAGTCTGTTGTCTTGATAATTCAACTTTTTTTTCAGATTCAATTTTTTTATCTAATGCACGTTATTCATACTGCGATTTGTTATTTTTATTTTGCATACGCATGCACACACGCACTGTCGTCAAACCGTTGCTTGCCACATCATAGCACATAGCATCCTACCCTTCCGATTGTTTAGTTAACTTCAAAATTGTTTTGTCAGAATTGACATTGTCATAACTTTGAATATCAAGCTTCTTTGAAATATTAATTTGATTAAATTGAAAAATTTAACAATTGCATTTCGTTCGTTTGCTTGCATTTTTAGACACTGCACTATATTTGTAGTAGGGTGTATGTTACGAATTACTACCCGAAAGGTACGATCTTCTTTCAATTGGTAGATATGGAATTGCGTTTTTTTTTTCGGTGAGGGCTTTTACCCTATCTGTAGGTATAATGTTTAGAAGTATTTGGCTGTATTTTTACCTGGTTTTAAAAACCAAAAGCCGCCACTGCAGCAGCTATCATTGTATTACAATTTTTAAAAATTTTAAAATTAAAAACTCGATACTTGGGCAAAACATATTATATACGTACATAATAATAATAATTTGTTGATTTTAAGTGTGATTAGAAAATTATAATTTAATTATGTTATTTTAAATTATAAAATTAAATAAATGTGTTTTTATATAAAAATGTTGCCCATTTAAACAGTCGACCATATTTTAAACAAGTCTTACACTTTACATCCAATAGTAAGATTATCGTACAAACACTTCAATGCGGCAGTGTTTAGCTTATAATTTCAATGCGAACGCTTCGTTCTTTGTTGCGAAGCGATCGCAAAATCTTCTTCTTTTCTAGCCACTTTTCGTCCAACTTCGAACATAGGCCTCTTCTAACAAGAAGACTCCACGGTTGCTTAATCCGGATTGGGGAATGACCAACCGAAGCACGTCGTTTCTTACTAAAGTAGTTCTTCAGAAAATGCTGTATTTAGCAACATCGGAAAAACTAGTTACTTTTATTGATTTTTCAATCGAATCAATCAGAAATTTTTGACAAATTTTGTTAACAATAAGTTTTCCATTAATCTGTCTGACTTTTTGCATTTTCCCGTGGTTTGCAAATTGAAATAATAGAGAACGAGGTATTAAGGTATTACTGTCAAGATAATTTAATAAAAATCTTGTAAATTTAATTTTTGTAAGCGAAGGAAAATGTCCCAATGCTAACCGAGAATCAATTACTTTTTAGTTTGGTTTGCAAATATAAATATACTAGCAGGTCAGGCGGCCTACCGGCCGCCATGACCTTCTAATATTTGAATTACCTGAAAATTCCTTTTTGCACAGGATCATTTATTATAATTAATTTCTTATTTTATTATTATAAAATCACAAAATTAGTCATATTTTTTTTTACTTTTTTTTTCAAAAAATTGAAAATTGACGTAAAGAGCTGGAAATAGTGGCGTTAACCTTAGAACTCTTAGCTGAATAACCAGTTAAAATTTCAATTCAATCGTGCTTTCCGTTGGGGAGATTTTGATGGGACGGATATACATACAAACTTTGAGTTTTATATATTAAGAAGATAATTGAAAACAAACAAACGGATGCCTTTTTAACAAAGAAAAACAGCGGACTTGACCTATCCAGGTGACTGAATTTTTATATGGGTGCCATCGATAACACCAATGACTCTTGGAAAACGAGCAAAACCTAAGAAATCGTTTTTAACTTCTGTTATTTCATTAACAGTTCTGGGCATTTTGATAAATTGTGGTCTTCAGCGAGCGAGTACGTCAGACACTCGTGTTATGATCCTCGAAGCAGTTGATACATGCGTGCTATCAAAGTCATCGACTTTGGTATGCTGATGGATAAAACCGTAGGGTTAATAATTGATTCATTGGAGATATACTATTATTTCTAAAAAAAATCAAAATAAAAGAATTTACCTCAAACTAAACATGTTGCAATTACATACCTTACATTACTCTATAATGTAAACTCTATAACTCTTAACATTGTTTAGTTAAGCGAAATCTTCTAAAAAAGTTAAATTCGTCCACATCATGGAAATAATTAGAGCGCATATAATTCATCCTTAATCTATAATTTCTATTATGTGTATATCGTCTTCAAAAATGTCGTTATTTGGGCAATCCATTTTGAAATAAATAAAAAACGAGCAAACACTCGTCAAAGGTACGAAAAGCTAGAATGCGGTTTGCTAGGTTATATGATTATCTTGACAGTTCAGCAGTGTATGTATTAGTCCGCACACTCTAAACATTTTTTAATTTTATGACCAAGCTTAAGCCTACACCTACGAATTTAGTTTAAAAATTTGATTCGGTTCTTAAGAAATTTTTAAATAATGGTGCCATCAGAGTTCTTGCTTAAGCAACTCTTAGGCTTTAAGTACCACTTAATTATGTCGGTGCAAACGGGCATAAGTAAGCTAATGACCGTCGCATTTTTAAGTTAAATAATAGTGTTAAAATCATCTTGGTATACCTACAGTAATTTTCAAGTACGAACGATTTCAAAAGTTCCTTCAATTGGTTAAATAAAATTAATGTTTTTTTTCGATTTTGGCTTGTAACTTTTGACCCTCTTAGTTGCCAATGTCCTAAACTTTGTATTTTCGTCCATTAGGTCAATACAAACATTTTGATATATAATTCGTTTAGTTCTACGTCGTGATTGGGTTAGTGAATGCTGTTGACCGTCATCCGCTACACTATAGTGATATAATGATTCGCAGCACCACATTTCACGACAGGCGAATAGATTTTGTCGGTTAAATATTAGATTGACGTTAATATTATATATAAACTTTCTTATTGAGAATTTAAGCTTCAAGTTTTATAAGAACTATTTTTTTGTAAAGTTAATATTTTTGAAGATATTATTGAAAAACCATAAATTGTCACTTAAAATCTAGGATGGCGGACCCTTCCGGACGTCGGAGGAATGGGGACTTTTTTTGGTTAAACAGGTACCTAAGACAAAACTTTTTGCCAAGTTTCAAAACTTTATGATTTATTGCAAGCAAACATCATTTTTGGATCCGTATTGACTGGACTAAAAATTCAGGCGTGAATTTATACTTTGACATAAGTATAGTCCCCTGAGTTGATGATTGTCACCATCAACTATTAAAAACAGGGTTACAGGCATTTCTCAACCCGGTTAAAGGTCGTAACTCACTTATCAGCATAGCGACTGATCATCACAACATCATCATATTTATTTACAGGGGTTTAAATGGAATTGCGACGTGCCTTGCAGGTGATGTGCTGATGCTGTTAGGTAGCCGCTTACATTTAAATACACATAAGAAATACAATTTGCTTGTGATGGTCAGTCGGCGTTCCTACGCTGTGCTGATAGATGAGTAACGATTTTTAAGGAGCTGTGAGGTCTAAATGCTAAAACTTTTCTCAAAAGAGAAAGAGGCTGATGATCGAGGAGTGGACTGAAATGATGATGATCTTACTAAAAAAATATTGGAAAATGGCTACTGTAGCTGGGTGACCACTGCGCTCCGGTTCTCCTACATTTATATATAATATAATATAATTATATGTATTTTTATTTGTATAAATTGTAAAATTTTCAGGTAATATATTTACGTCGCTTTCGTCAACTGAAATCTCTCAACATGGCTGGAAATCCTTGTACTGAAAAAGATGATTTCTTGACTTTTGTAGCAGCTTTCTTACCTCAAATTACATATTATCAATATAAACTAATCCCAGATGAAGAACGAATTATTGGTCTAGAAGAGCATAGGTAGAGTTTTAATAAAAAGAAAGAGTTTTTACATATTTGAAAAATAGACAAAATTCAAAATACAATTTTTTAAAATTGCATTAAATGGTTGAGTTTACAAGTAGGCTGTTTACGAAAATACGCTATGCAAATCCGATTTGCCATTTTTCGTTATGGGGATGGTGCACAATATAGGGTGGTGCCACCACGCGCAGATTTTGGCATTTCGGTCTCAAAAGATAATTGCTGACATTTATTTGATAACATTAAAATAAAGTAAATAAGCTTAAAATAGCGTTCTCAGCCAATTAACGTGACACAACATAGCATAGCATAGCATAGCATAGCTTAGCACGGAAGTTAAAATACATACATTGAAACTTATGTGTGTGTTCAAATTGACAAATGACCAATTTGGCATAACATAACATAACAAAGCATTAACGATTTTAGGTATATTATGAATTTACCTATTATACCAACGAATTAATAGGAAGGCGCTGATAGAAATTGAAAGTAAACGTCAGAAAGTAATAATAATAATTTGTATTGTACCATAATTAGTACAATTATCGTGAATTTATTATTATACAGGGTGACCCAGGCCACCCGTATCAGTACTTTTTTTCAAAAACGGTAAGTCGTAGAGAGTTGGGCTAAAAGAATTTATTACAAAAGCCCTACTGACGAATCTAATGGTGATATTATTATTTCCGGGAAAAGTCGGCATCCAGAGTAGTTAGCTCCAGAAAGTCCAGAAATCCAGAATTTTAAATGGCACCATATGTCAAAAGTGGTATCGTTGGAAAGCTCTTTAAAAAATAAGTAAGTTTTGTAGGAAAAATTTTTTTATTACTTCCACCCCTTTTAAGTTATATTCACTTGAAATTATTAAATTTCAATTTCTTATAACGAACTTAACTTTAAAAGTCAGCACTTGAAATCCAGCTACCGCGTTAGAGCAATGTCACAAGTGTTCAAAATGTCTTCCATTTACTTCTAAACACTGTTGAGCTCTTCTGGTTATACTATCAGTGGCTCTAAGTACTTCTTCAGTGTTTAATGATCGACAGGCATTGCAAATTCTGAGCTTCATATCATCTCTCGTTGTCGGTTTTTCTGTATAAACAATATCTTTGATCCGACCCCAAAGAAAAAAATCCAGAGGAATACAATCTGGCAACCTTGGAGGCCACGCCACTGTGTTTCCCCTGCCAATCCATCTATTGGGAAATAGTTGGTTTATTGCATTCCTAGCAACCAATGAAAAATGAGCTGGGCAGCCGTCTTGCTGAAACCACATTATTGCTCGCATTTCCAGAGAAACATTTTCCAATAAATCGATCAAATCATTATTTAAAAACTCGGCATATCGTATCCCATTAAGATTTTCTTCAAAAAAATAAGGACCTATAATTTTTCCTTCAAGCACACCACACCACGTGTTAACGCTCCAAAGATGTTGGTTATCAATAGTTCGCAGTCAATGGGGATTATTGTTTGCGACCAGTAATGCGCATTGTGAATATTGATTTCACCAGTGCTTTTAAAAGTAGCCTCGTCAGTCCATAAAACCGTGCTAGGAAAATGGGGGCCTTTGTTAATTAACCAATTACAAAAAATTACTCTACTTTGAAAATCACTCTCAATTAATTCTTGATGCATATGTATGTGGTATGGATGAAAATTATGATCCTTAAAGACTCTGCATACAGAGGATTGGCTAACACCAGAATCTCTTTCAAGTCTTCTGGTTGAAATATTCGGATCAACAATTAGTGCAGCAAGAATATCAGTTGCTCTTTCATCACGTACATGTCGCATAATCCGATTACCGCGATTGTTTGTTGGTTACACCTGGCCTCTGGTACAAATACGTGCTGCCAATCTCCGAAAAACATTGAAAGATTGACGGGCACGTTGAGGATATCTTTCAGCATAAATACTATCAGAAGCTCTGTAATTTTGTCCACATTCTCCCAAAATCATTAACATATTGAAAGCCTCTAAATTCGAAAACGGCATAATTTCACTAATTAAACTAATTAATAATATAAATTTTAACTTCAAAACAAACACTTACGCCCGGTTTTTCAATCGCTGGTTAACTATTAGTTCAGAGTTAACTATTGGTTATGTTAAAACTTACGTTTTTCAATTGTAAGTTAACGTAAAGTGTTGGTTACGTCGTGATTATGTTTACCAACACCTAAGGTATGAGTTAACCATAAGTTGACGAATTACTAATACTTTTTAACCTTAGTTTTCATTAAAATAAATTCAATTAATTAATTTTTTGAAATTATTAATTTTGTTAGATATGCATTATTACGACGATTACGATATTAATGCGTATTAGCAGTTACGAAAAAATAAGGAGGCCAAAAATAATTCGTTACAAGTCTAATTTTTTTGAAGAATACGATGGTTCTAACTTTTTTAATAAATTTTTTTGCAAGTGGTTCGTTTTTAAGAACGACTGGGGATTTTTCTAGGGTTAGCAAATCTACTACAAGTAAATGTGAGGCGAGCCAGTTTTTTTTTAAAGCAGGTTTGCGACTGCGTTATAAAAAATTGCTTTAAAATGAAGAAGTGCTTCAAATTGAAAAATATTTCCCAGATGCATAGGTGCATTGGATTGTACACATAGGATAATATCGTACAGTCACCTGGAGGTGATGATGCTGCAATTTTTCGTAATAAAAAACAATATTTTTAATCAATGTTCAAATTCTGACTAGTCCAGATTTAAGAAATCAAAATATTGTAGCTAGGTGGCCCGGGTCGTTGCATGATTCCCATATATTTAGAATTTCAAGAATTCATGGTGATTTTGAAATGGGACTTTATGGTGATAATAGTTCAATAGTTGGTGATAGTGGTTATCGAATTAAACCGTACTCGCGCACGATACACTTATACCGGTATGCTCAGTAAGAAATTAAAACTCGTTTGTTCTGCGCATTGACGTCACGTTGGAGATATTTATTATAATACGCTTAAATTTTAATTATAAATCATAAGATTATTTTATAAAAATAAAAGGTCAAACAATATCAATTTCAATTATATTATACCTCATTAACATAATAATCCTATAAGTGGTTGAAAAACGTAAAAAATATTGCAAATTTGACATTTCTGGCTCCAAGCTGACGTCAAATAGTGCGAGAAGGATAGAGCTAACCTGCTAGTGAGCATACCGGTAATAAGTGTATCGTGGTACTCGCGAAGCAAGAAACAAACACGAGGGTTTCTTCGACGAATCTCAAATTTGTACACGAAAAATTATGGAAAGACAATGTTTGGAAAAGAAGATTTCCAGCAATTTCCAGGGTTAAGGGATTGTTTATCAATGGTTAATGGTTAAGGGTTCGATTAGATACTGCACAATTACAGTATAACCACTGCAGCTGTGCTACACAACACATTTCCATAGATGAAAAAGAACGAGTACTACCTCAATAGACCAAAAAATAGCTGAAATTAAATATAGATAGCGTTATAATCATTATTTATTTTGTAGGTATTTGTTTATATTAAATATTTAAATGTATAATAACTATTAATTAATCTAAAGTTATCATTGCTTATCGATTCGTGACAAATTCTATTAAAAATGACAGACAATTGACAACTTACACACAAATATTTAATTAGTTGGTATTTAATCATGTGCAATAGTTCAGATGTACCGTAAACTAGAAGTTACTTGACCAACACCTGAATGTGAATTGAAAAACGCAAACAAATTCTAACTATAGGTTAACTTGAAAGTGAAGGTAACCAAATTAAAAAGTTAACTAACGATTGAAAAACCGGGCGTTAATATTGATAATAAACAATAAATAATGATTAGTTTGAACAATGGCAACGGATACTTTTACGACAGAGGGATAAAATAATTGCAATTATTAATTATTGTCTAACCCGATAGCTAAGATTTTGAATGCCAATTTTTAAAATAAAGTCAAAATAATCAAAATAATAACTTAATAATTTAAGTCGAATATAACTTAAAAGGGGTGGGAGTAATAAAAAAATGTTTCCTACAAAACTTGCTTATTTTTTAAGGAGCTTTCCAACGATACCACTTTCGACGATTCTAGGACATTTCGTTACGGGACATTTTGCTCCCGGACATTTCGCTACCACATCTTACTAAACTTACATATTAACATACTTTACGTCTTCGCACGGATCGCTCTTTTAAGCGCAATTTTGCTAAACAAATAATTGAAACTAACACTAACCTACATAACAGACATATGTCTTTGCACGAATCTCTTGGAAGGGCGATTTTGCTAAACAAATATCTGAAACTAACAGTAACCTACATAATAAATAAAGCCATCCAGTGAATTCTCTTTATTTTGTATAGATATTTTAAAGTTACAGTACTGAGATGTAGGCCAACGAATGTTAACGTTACTTCAAACTTATAATCCAGAGTATAAGCTTTATTTTCTTCGTAGCATTATTGCTTATAATTTAAAAAATTTTTAGTTTTTGTTTTTTAAATATCTATCTTATATAAAAAAATATTCATTAAATGTAATATACTGTCATGTTTCAAATCAAAAAATATAAAATTGTAAAAATATAAAAGAATAATAAAAATTTATAGTATAAAAGAGGACAATTATCTGATATCATGGTAGTCGATAATATCAAAATTACGTGATTTATTAATTAAATTATAAAGATCATTTATGAAGGAACAATTTAAAAAGTAGAACGTAAGTGACATTATAACAAACTACACATAAGATTTTGAGTGCGGACGTGCCTTAAGTGCGATAAAAGAGAAGAACAGGGAAATCGTGTGTGAGAGTTGGTAATAAGAAAGATAAGAAGAATTTTTGGAAAAAGATAGTAAAAAATGGATTTTTCTGATTTGGAAATAAAAATTTGTAATGGAGAATAAATAGATATTTGGATAAATAAAAGTTAAATGACCATTGAAATATAATTTTAAATAAGATTGGGTGATTGGAAGATAATCGAATAAGTATTAGTTATAGTGGTTTAAGGAAAATTATAAGAGATAGGTGGATAAACGTTAATCGTACAACATCCTGGATATGTTCAAGAATTGGATATTAAAACTAGTGCAATTCAATGGTGATCAATCGTTTATTTAATTACTAAAGGCAAAAACAGGAAGTTGAATGGTTGCTGAATGATATTGGTACATTCGAAAAGTAAGAAGACTGAGTCACATTGGATGATATTGTTATGAGGTCAGAGTTTTTTTTTATTTATAAACATTTGGGACGTAAAATTTCGTTAAAACTAATATTTTGTATTACCGATAGACAATTGATTTAATTTAATCATTAATGCACACACTTGTTTACTTAAACACATTAAATTATGATTTATGTTGTTCTTTGGAAATTGTAAAATTAGTTGGATGCTGAAAGAATTGCAAGGTAAATTTATGTTTACAATCTCCAAAGCAACTTATCTACGTTCAGGTCCGGATTGTGGACGAAAACTTTTATTTGTTCTGGAATAAATGATCATAATTGTTCAAAAATTAGTTCATTTAATTTATTATTACATTTCACTGAACCGACTGCTGAGATTAAAGAGGTTGTTCTCCGATTAACAGGCTAGGGTAGGTTGCAGGTTAATTTAATATTTAAAATAAATATAAAATATCATTGCAATACATTAGTTTCTTTTATTGTTCTGATAAAATATCAAATTTTGAATCTTCATTAGTACGTTTAAATATTTTTAATTAAACAATATTGTTTACAAAACTGTAGTTTTCTTTAAACCCACTTTTACTATTATTATTAACAATAAAATTATTAACATTAATTAACATTTTAAATCTATTTTATGTAATATTTCACAAAATAACTATTTTTTGGTAAGAGTGTAGGAATGGTAACGAAATGTCCGGGAGCAAAATGTCCGGGAGCGAAATGTCCGGGAACGAAATGTCCCGTAGCGAAATGACCGGTCACCCTTTCGGTTTATGATGCCTATTAAAATTCTGCATTTCTGGACTTTCTGGAGCAAACTACTCTGGATGCCGACTTTTCCCGGAAATAATAATATCACCATTAGATTCGTCATTATGGTTTTTGTAATAATTTTTTTTAGCCCAACTCTCTACGACTTACCGTTTTTGAAAAAAAGTACTGATACGGGTGGTCTGGGTCACCCTGTAGTTTTAGTACGGATTTGCTTCTCTGGATTAATACTATCGATTTTAACATAGACAGATATTTGCAAATTCAACACAGCATTCAAAAATGTGTAATGTGATCAGCTGTATGGAAATTTTTAGCAAAATAGTTGTGGAAAGACTCGCATCATGCGTACATGCGTTAGTTCTTCAGAAAATGTTTGATGTATTCGATGCCCAAATTTTTGAAAGGAAACAGAAATTTTTTTTGTATGTATGGCTTATCTAAATATGAAATATATTCAGAATGCCGTGCATCTGAGGGCATATAATAAGCATTAAATCTTCAGCAAAACTTTCGCTAAAATTCAGAAATAAAAGATGTCCAAATTAACTTAAAAATCAGTGAAACTTCTACAGTGTGAAAATACGGGTTAAATGCACCTCTGTTAAGGTTGTTAAGAAGGAAAATGAAATTAATAAAAAGTTCTTGAAATTTTTACAGAACATTATTTAAGTAATAAAAAAAATTCTGGCAAAGTTTGAACTTAATGTTGTTCTTAGTTATCGAGATAAAAAATCGACAATCAGAAATGTCAGCATTTTCAAAAATTGCCAAAATATTCACGAAAGTCTTATAAATAAGTATACCAAATTTCAAAAATGTAATGTTTTTAGTTTCTGAGAAAATTAAATTATTATTCTAAAAAGTACTTCAAAAGTTATCAAGATTTTCGATAAATATACATTAAAAACAAAAATATTGGTGGGAAAATGAATGGGTTATGAAATCAGATGTTGCCATGATTTACAACATCTTGATAGCTTTTGTACACTTTTTGGAATAATAATTTAATTTTCTCAGAAACTAAAAACATGACTTTTTTAAAATTTGGTATTCTTATTTATAAGACTTTCATAAATATTTTAGCAATTTTTGGTAATGCTGACATTTCTGATTGTTGAAATAATGACCTTTAAATCAATGCGACCGTAATGTAACTTTGACATTTTTTATCTCGATAACTAAGAACAAGATTAAGTTCAAACTTTGCCAGAATTTTTTTTATTAATTAAATAATGTAAGTACTGTAAAAATTTAAAGAACTTTTCATTAATTTCATTTTCCTTCTTAACAACCTTAAATAAAAAATGAAAGTTTTTAGAACCATACTAGTCCTATTGACAAACAAGCAAAGGATTAAAATATAACAACTTTTTTTCGACTTACATTTTAAGGTCAACCCTAAAACTTTGTGGCGTAATTTACGGGTAGGATTAGAAAAACCCTTGACCGCTGGCTCTGGCGCAATTTACGGTCCCCGACTATAGCAATCGTCATTACATCATTTTCCGTTTTAGGTTTGTTAAAAGATGCATGATTAATAAGATTTCCTTTTAATTTATTAAAAATTCGATTATCGGGTTGTCTTCTTTCGAGATAACAATTGAAATAAGTTTCAGATGCAAGAACAGCACTATTGTTACTTTGAATGAAACATTGCAACATATCATATTTGTCATAGTTTTCATACGCCATTTTACACTTTTATGAAATAACAGATACTAAAAAAACACTACTCAAAACAACTGGAAACAAATGTTTTAGATGCCAATAATGATTTTGTATATATAGCGTTTTGTTTTTACACAGTTCACATTTAATTTTCTAATCTTTTTTTGTTTTTATTTAACATTTTTTGATATAAGGGGTAGAAACTGAAATAATGGACCCCACATGTTATATATAATTGAAAAGAGCATAAAAAATTCTATTTAAATATGTCATACCCAACTATGGTTTCTATTTAAAAAAAGTCAAGTTTATATTATAATTCGGAAAAAAATGAAGGTATTTAAAATTCCTTTAGCCCAGTTTATTCTCCTTGAAAAAGTATCTGCAAAAGATGTAAATATTTTTTCTATAACTTTACAAACAACCGAGATATCGACGTTTAACAAAAAGTCGAAAAATCGGACTTTTGGCCTTAACTCGAAAACGAAGAAAGATATTGAATTCCGGTTTTCATACCATTAAGCTTTTTCCATCTTTTATGGTTACCGAATTCCCCATAAGAACATTTAAATTTGAACCACCCTGTACATAAGGCATTAAAAGATTTCTTAAAACTTGGAAAATTTCACGAGCGTATACCTCAAAAACTAAAATAAATGTCTCAAAAATAAGTAGAGATATTCTTGTAATAAATTTATATTTTTATTTTAGTGAACAGTTAAGACTTGTCGAATTGGAAGAAGCAAAGGAACAAGAAATACAAGATAAAATTGAAGCTGAAATTGCCGAAGCTGAATTACACGCAGGAAGTTTTGTTGAATTTTTGGGTTCTAGGCACTTATTTGATCAAATGTTTGACGGCGATGAAGAAGGAGCTGCTTTACTAACTATGAACACAGAAGTTAAACAGTTTTATAACGATTATGAAGACCAATTTATTACAATCACAAAACAAATATTTGAAATGGGTCAGAAACAATATAAAATACGTAAAACTGAAGTAGACGAATTTTTTGAAAGCATTACCACTGCAAAAGTTGATAACCAACAAATAAGTATAGTAAGTACCTACTCATTATTAATAATAAATAAATTATAATAATTATTATTCGCCATTTTCAACTGAACAGTTTGATAAGTAACAAACTGTTAATACTTGACAGTCTGCTAAAATTAATTCGTATTCACCATCATTTTTCAAAGTTCCAATAGTAAACAAGCAGTTATTGAAAAGTAACTAGAATAATTATTGTTGGTACAACTCGCCCCAGCTAATTTCACTGATTTAAAATCTTGTATAAATTAACCTTAAAAATGTAATTGTCATATACAATATCCCAAGTGCATTCAAATTGTCGACAAATTTTTTGAGCTCACGAATGCGTTTGTTGCTTTTATAAAGTAAAGTTCGAGTCGGGAAAATTGCCGCAAAGCAACAAACGCATGAGTGAAAAGCGAAAAAAAATTGTGTACTAATTTGAAATGCACGAGAGGATATTTATTTAGACTATTTCACGAATAAAATAGGAGGTTAATTTGTAGATTTACAAAATTATAATGTGAGTTACTGCTTAAAGCACCATTTTTTTTCATATTTATTAAGTAAATAATATTTATTATTTAAATATTGAAGTTAATAAAAAAAATTGACGCTTATATTTGCTTTAAAATAAACTTGAAAAAATTGTCGCTGCAATTCGATTGCTATTGGTTGAATGTTTTGATGTTTTTTCATTCTATTGGTCTAATGACAGCTGAGTAAAATAGTCACATTAAATTACATTGAAGTTATTAAAATGCAGGAAGAACGAAAGTGAGTTTGTAATTTCACCAAATTAGGAAGAGCTTTTTTTTAAATTAAAAAAATCCATTTATTAACTATTCAACTATTTTTGGCCGTCTGATTGGATCATCTGAATCGTCGGAAAACGAATTTAATAAATCATGAAATTCCAATCGATCCATTTCACTACGATTTTTAACAATAATTCAATAATATATGGTCTGTCCCACGATAGCTCGAATCTGACTCGTACTTGAAAACTATCCGAAAGATATAAAATATTCATATTTAGTGACTTTATCTACTTTGATTTTGTAATGTGCCATATTTCAAAATTTTTTAAAATGTCGTAATGATAGTTTTTACCGCACTAGTGCGGTAATTTTGTAAATGAAGTGAATTTTGCAAAAATGTTTACAACTATTTATTAATATAAAATACACAGTTTGTAACATTTTCAAAATGAACTTGAGACGCTGTTCCCAAGTTTCCCAATTTTTGAATTTGGCAAGATGATCTTGATATATTTTACTTCGTCTTGAACGTATCGTGTCATCAAATTTGTAATCTCCTCACGACGGCAAGCACCAAAAACTCCAATGATCAAAATGACCTGAAAGCATAATGAATTTGAAATTGGTTTTAATTATTTAAGCTATAATTTACCTTCATAAATAAGAAATCCTTATCATTCATTTCTGTAAGAAACTGATGTATCTCTTCTTTGCGAAAAATAAACGATTTTTTAGGTCGGTATCTTTCCGATTTCCTCTTCAAGAAAGCTACAACCTGATGATATTGACTAATATCAATTTTTTTCTTAATTGAGACCAACGTTCGCAACATAGAATATCGGCACCGTAACGAGGATGGTTTTAGCTTCCCTGCTTGTTCCGCAAAATAGCACCTTTTCAGACACTTCACGAATTTTCTTTACGTCCATCCATCCTTCAAAATATTTGTACACTATCTCATAACGCTTATTAGATTTGGCATGTATCTATGGCAGATTGAACAGCCAATTCTACATCAGAAGGTAAACTTTGCTCTGAATCACTCATATTATTTCACTTACGAATACACTGCAACTTGCTGTCACTTAAACGCTTGGAAAACAATTAAACAATTTTTTCGTAACTACGCAATTAGCCACCCTATTATTTTTTCATAAATGCAATTTAAAATTTTAACTACAGACACACAAATATGTGTAGGCATTAATTATAAAAGTAGATAAAACGTTGTACAATATTTGTATCGTAATGTGTCTCTACGATACTTGATGGATTATCTTCGCCTTCGGCTCGTTGGACAATTTTTCCATCGCGTATCGTAAAATTCCACATTACGATACACATATCGTAAATATCTATTTTCTTACTAAGAAGTAATTACTATAAGCAAGGTACTTAGTAAGTAAATACTAAAAAATAATTTTTAAAATATAAATATTTTATATGGTTTGGATGATTTTTAAGTACGAGTCATCCTCGAGCTCTCGTGGAACAGACTATATTACGGATGTTTATAAGTGTCAATAATGTAGTGACTTGTCTTGAATTTGAATCTCGTGCCCCCATGTTTTCAAATCTCAAATCATCAGCACCAAATACCTAGCCGTACGCTCGTGATCGTCAAATCCAACACCCATACGTCGTTAATAACCTCCCGTTTGTAGTAACCCAATCTTCAGATTCTTTTAAAGAACGGACAAGCAGTTTGTGAGATCAACATAACCTTTACTAAATATTTAGTTGTCGACATAACCAAGACGCAAACACAACTTACAGTTTCCTTGTTTGTTTGAACCAGTGACGTACTCAAAGCTATCTGATGTAAAGTTAGTAACACTTAAACTTTAAAAGTTGATTCAATCAAGAGCAAAACTTCCCAGCTTAATATATGTGAATAAATTAAATCCCCTTTAACCCAATAGACATAATAAAACACAGACTGAGGTATAATTTGGTATTTATTAGTAATAAAAAAAAAAGAAAAAAAAACTAGCACGGAAAATTCGAACAACAGCCAAATCGGCAACTCTAGTCATTATTCATTAATATCATTAACACTTAAATACAATAATATTTATTTATATTACATATTGGTAGTTTTTCTGTATTATTTCATTGATATCATAGATTAACTTTCTTGACTCCACTTTCTTGTCCCTAAATTAAAGTACTTGTAGTTATTTGCTTTCTAATCTTTAACTTCAAACTCTTCATTTATCATTAACAACATTATTTCCTAGCCTGACTTTGTAATCTTAATTAATTTTACATTTATGATAATTGATTATATTTGTATGAGATTCTGGTTCTCTTTGAGAATTTGATATCATTTTGTTTTGACTCTTTTAGTCAGCGATGTTTTGTATCAGAATCTAAAATACAAAGATAATACATAATATAACAGTCCAGTCAATGGAGATTTTGAATATATGGCAACCCAAAAGTTGCGTTTCAGGGGATGAAAGTTACACCAATCGATAGCTAAATGTTCCCTTATGAACATATTAAAATGTATCAGCTCAATTTTTAGGGCGCGATTCATAATTAATAAAAAACAATCCAAGATTTACGACTAATAGACTTTCACCCTTCATTTCTTCAAAGTTACTCACTTAATCCAAAAAATAAAATCACCAATTTATAGAACGGAAAATTTACTATCAAATTCAATCAAAAAACTTTGTGAGAAATACACCATTAATTTATTATAATGATTTAAAGTAGTTTATAAACATTTGTTGCTAAAACGTCAAAAGATCGAATCGTGGCGGTTCGTGGCCCCGATTGCTGTGTTCGGCGAACAAATGTTTATAAATTACTTTAAATCATTATAATAAATTAATGCTGCATTTCTGACAAAGCTTTCCGATTGAATTTGATAGTAAATTTTCCGTTCTATAAATTTGTGATTTTATATTTTGGATTGAGTGAGTAACTTTGAAGAAATGAAGGGTGAAAGTCCATTACTCGTAAATCTTGAATTGTTTTTTATTAATTATGACTCGCGCCCTAAAAATTGAGCTGATACATTTTAATATGTTCATAAGGGAACCTTTAGCTATCGATTGGTGTAACTTTCATCCCCTGAAACGCAACTTTTGGGTTGCAGTCTAAATCTATTGGACTATAAATAATGATAAATTGAAACCAACTGTTACTTGTCAAACAAAGAAACGAACTCATTCAAATAATGCAACAATTTGAGAAACCATATACCAAGATTAATATAGATCAAATGGGGGGGGGGACCCATCGATTCAAGCACACAATGCCCTAACTAATATGATTGCATCATTTCCTAATGATGCTCGGCTATACGGTAAAACTCGGATTCGATTACATCTACGAGTCAGTAAAAACCTCATATTATTGTTAATTCTAAACCACATACAAACTACTGGTTCGAAATAGCTGCATTATCAAATAAGTCACATCATTGTATGCAAGCGCCACCTACGCCATTTTGGAAACTAAACCAACCGCCATTTTACCAAACAATTTCCATTCCTAACCAAATCAAAAATATAATCAACTTCACCCATAAAAATCGACGTTTAATTAAATAAACTACCAATATTAATTACTTGAACACATTAATTACCACACAATAATAATAATACCACACATTATCACACCTTTAAATAAATACAGAAAACCAACCACCAAAAATATAACATCCACGAAATATTAAAAAGCAAAACCAATTTAGAATTACCAATAAGCAAAACCTTTTGTCCCTGATTACTTAAATAAATGAGAATTCAAATGCATTAAACCAAGTTACCATTTTTTTATATGAGCGTTACCATGTACCTCGTGGTTAAATCAACTTTGGTTAATATTCATAATAATAAATACACTTACTTGAGAATTTCAATTTAATAGAAATACCTGATTTGTCGTTTTAAATTCGAAAGAAACTCATATTAATTTAAATATGAAATCTTAGATATATTTGTTTAAACTTTGTACGCACGTTAACACACTTCGAAAGTTCACAAGCTAAGGGCCGTTTTCAACTCCCGTAATAGTTAACAACCCCCTCTTTTCTTAAATATCCTTCTGTTACCCTCCCACAGATGGTGCTTTCAAATATACAGTGTCGTACTATGAATATCTAATAACCCGGTAAATTCAAATGTCTAAAGTGAATATTACAATAATAATAACTGTCAAATTTTGACACAAATATTATTTATCAGTCTGTTAGTAAAGTTAACAGCTCCATATGGCTCTGTTAACTTATTAGACGACTTGACAGAGTCAACTGCTAACAGTCACTGGTAACAGTCAGTGGTGAATACAAAAGTGTCACATTAACATACTGTTATCGACTTAACTCTATGATAGCAACTTAACAGAGCTTGGTGAATACAGCTGTAAGGACATGTGCAATGAACAATTACTACTAAACTTTTATAGTAATTTGCTCAATTTTTTTTGCAAATTTTGCCCAAAATAAGAAAAAATAAAGAAAAGTAATATCAAAAATAAAATTAAGGGGAAGCATAAGCACGTGACTTTTTAAAATCAAAACATTCATATCCCGACGCACACAAGGACAAATGACTAAATTACGGCGACAAAAATAGATTTAGGTATTTCTTTTAAACTAATTTTAAATACCGTCAAAACGTTGTCCATAAATCAGTCCATAATCGGGCATAAAATTTTTTTTAATTATCGAACCCAAACACACTGAGAAAAATGAACTAATACAATTTTGTAATAAAAAATTTGTAGAAAGAAATTATATAAATGTGTAACTATTTACTCTAAATATGAGAAGAATTTACAAACCTTATTCCAGAAATTTTATGTATATTGTATTGATGTTATTGTGACAAATTTTGTTACAAAACCACCACAATGTATTATTTTTTGTATCGTATTAGTTATGCAATTTTTTATACAGTTTTTGTAGTTTAAAATTATTTGACTTTCTAAAACTTCAAAACAAAAAATCATAATTTTTACTACACATTATAATGTTTTATATAACACAAAATTTGTAGTACATCCCTACAGTAAGATGTGTTACATAATCCTACACATCGTATTACTTTATCAAACTTATGCAAAAATGCAAAAGCGAGGGCACACAATAACTTTGTATGTACAGACGCGTAGGTGTATCGTCCAGCTAACTTATCATTTTATGTAACGTCTTTATGGTCTATTCTATGGCATAATTAGTCGGCTTTAGGTTGTGATTGTTGTTCTATTTTATTTAAAATGGATGAATATGTAACCAATAAATTTGTGGAGTGGAATTTGGAAGGTCTTCAAGTAGCTTTTGCAGCTACCGTTTTTTGTAACCTTGTTCTATAATTTCTCTTGTAATTACTACAATTATAGTATTCTTCTCAAAATATTGTAGCAGAAAAAGAGAGAAGTAATAGCAAAATATTACTACTAGAATATGATCTTTTCCTAAAAAATAATTGTACTAAAAGCAAAAATTTATAGTAAACAGTAACATTTTATTTATAAATACCTAATACAAAATATTAGTAAAAAGGATAGCAAACTTATGGTTTTATGATATTAAAATATATTGAAAGATCATACACGTTTGTAGAACGTTTTACTGTTACGGCGTTACGGCGTTTTGAAAAATTTCGTATAATTTTGTATTACTTAATGTTACAATAAAGTTAAGACAAAACTTTGTAAAATAATAACATAAGTTGTACCTAGTTCATATTGAAATACAATTTGTAGCGATTATTTTGACAATTGTAGTATAATTTATAAAACTTTTTTCTTAGTGCAGTTTGAGCGCGAGTTATGATTCCGAAAGGGGTTTTAATGAAATATAGAACAATTTAAAAATTAAAATACTAATTTATTGAGTCACAACGTGTCGATTCTAGAGCACAATTATAACTAACTTAGTTTCTACATTTTTACATTTTTATACTTAATATTAAATCTTAAACTTATACCCCAAATCCTAAAATTTAATGGGGCGTGTAAACTTATATTATTTCTAGTCGTCCGAATGCATTTGGTCACATTCTTGTTCCCATGACATAATGCATTCGTCACATATTATAAAATAAAATATATTAAACTAATATTAATTATTTATTCTAAATCCAGGAAACATCACACGGGCGTGTAAAGTTGAGTTTCTTTCGCACGGCCGCGGCCGTTATTGTTAGTTGCTATTGAATTGTTGTTCTAGTAACATTACGATCGTTCATTTTGTGAATTTAAAAATAAAAGTTTTATAATATGGATTTTGAAGCATCAGGTATGTACTTCACTATACAGGAATTACTGTATAATGTATTATACAGAATGACTTACAATTAGGCGAACCTAGAAAATGAACATGTTAAAACTTATTTATGATGAATGATAAAAGTATGATGACGCCCGGTTTTTCAATCGTTAGTTAACTTTTTAATTTGGTTACCTTCACTTTCAAGTTAACCTATAGTTAGAATTTGTTTGCGTTTTTCAATTCACATTCAGGTGTTGGTCAAGTAACTTCTAGTTAACGGTACATCTGAACTATTGCACATGATTAAATACCTACTAATTAAATATTTGTGTGTAAGTTGTCAATTGTCTGTCATTTTTAATAGAATTTCTCACGAATCGATAAGCAATGATAACTTTAGATTTATTAATAGTTATTATACATTTAAATATTTAATATAAACAAATACCTACAAAATAAATAATTATTATAACGCTATCTATATTTAATTGCAGCTATATTTTGGTCTATTGAGGTAGTATATACTCGTTCTTTTTCATCTATGGAAATGTGTTGTGTAGCACAGCTGCAGTGGTTATACAGTAATTGTGCAGTATCTAATCGAACCCTTAACCATTAACCATAGATAAACAATCCCTTAACCCTGGAAATTGCTGGAAATCTTCTTTTCCAAACATTGTCTTTCCATAATTTTTCGTCTACAAATTTGAGATTCGTCGAAGAAACCCTCGTGTTCGTTTCCTGCTTCGCGAGTACGGTTTAATTCGATAACCACTATCACCAGCTATTAAACTATTATCACCATAAAGTCCCATTTCAAAATCATCATGAAATCTTGAATTTCTAAATATATGGGAATCGTGCAACGACCCGGGTCACCTAGCTACAATATTTTGATTTCTTAAATCTGGACTAGTCAGAATTTGAACATTGATTAAAAATATTGTTTTCTATTACGAAAAATTGCAGCATCATCACCTCCAGGTGACTGTACGATATTATCCTATGTGTACAATCCAATGCACCTATGCATCTGGGAAATTTGACGATATTGTAGAAATATTGTTGAATTTGAAGCACTTCTTCATTTTAAAGCAATTTTTTATAACGCAGTTGCAAACTTGCTATAAAAAAAACTGACTCGCCTCACATTTACTTGCACTGAGAAAAAACAATTATAAGTAATAAAACAAAAATGTTATATTATAACATTTGTAGTATTTGAATAGGCGCCAAACAATACAAATTATATTAAATACAACTACAAACTTATATGTTCAGAATTATATGCAAAATCATGTTGTAGTAATATTTAATATAAGTATTCCAATTACAAGTAATATAACTGCGATGTTATATAAATAACCACTACGTAGTTCTATGCGGAGTAACACATGCCTGGTTATGTATAACACTCTGTTGTTGTAAGTTATAATATCAGAAATACTATGAAATAACACTACATTGTTATATAAATACCACTACGTAGTTCTATGCACAGTAACAAATGCCTGTATGATAACACTACGTTGTTGTATGTTAAAATACTCGTAATATTCGGAAATAACACTACACTGTTATATAAATAACCATTAAATAGTTCTATGTTCAGTAATCCTATGTGCTTATGTATAACAGTATGCTATTGTGAATTATATTATTTCTAATACTTAGCAAATAACACTACAATATATTATAAGTTATTACTGCACTTTTTGACAAAATCAATATTAAATATTATGTATAGGATTTGCAATACCGAAATTCAGTATTGATGCAATTAAGCGCCACAGTCCGCGTGAATACTGCTGTATTAATTTATTGTTATTGATTGCAGAGGGTTTTGCCGAAAAATGAATGGTTTTTTCGGAAAAACACTCCCTGCAAACAAAAACAAATTATAACAGCAGTATTCGCGGACTATGGCGCTTAATAGTACCAATACTGAATTTCGGTAGCTATTGCAAATCCAATACATTATACTTAATATCGATTTTGTCAAAAACGATGCAGTCATAACTTAAATCGTAGTGATATTTTCTACAATTAGAAATTATATAATTTAAGAAATAAATTAGATATTATAGTAGGTAATAGTAGTAGTGATAATAAAAAACTCCATGTTACGTAGTATTGTTTAATATAAGATACACAATCACAATAAATTATAAAAAAAGTTACAAGTCAAAATAAGAAATAACTATAAAGCAGGCTTGTTATGTTTAAAACAATGTTTGTCTTTTCAAAAACAAAAAAAGTACTTAAGTACTAATTTAAAATTACTGGAAACTGCAGTATCCCATGAAAATATTGCCGACGTTTACAATACGGCCAATGCTTGGCACGGCGCTGGCAAACCAACCGTTGGCATACAACGTTGGTGCCAACCTTGGGCCAATGCCATTTGCCAGTACCGAGCACATGCTAATTGTAAGCTATGGCATACAATGTACGACCAGTGCTGGGCAAGGACTGGTTTAGTACCGGCAGCCCGATACTGTTTGCCGTTGCTTTACCGGTAGTCAGTTAAACTTCGGCATGCAATGTATAACCAGTGCTGGGCCAATATCATTTTCATATCGGCAGCCAATCATTGGTGTCAGGTGTTCAAACCAACCTTGGGTCAATGCTGTTTGCCATTGCTTTGCCGGTGATCAGTTAAACTGCGTCTTACAATATATGCCCAGTGCTGGGTCAGTGTCATTTTTATAACGGCAGTCAACCATTGGCGTCCGGTATTCAAGCCAACCTTGGCACAATGCCATTTGCCATTGCTTTGCCAGTGATCTGTTAAGCTTCGGCATACATTGTATGACCAGTGCTGGGCCAGTATCATTTTCATACCGGCACCCAATTATTGGTGTCCGGTGTTCAAACCAACCTTGGGGCCAATGCTGTTTGCCATTGCTTTGCCGGTGATCAGTTGAACTGCGGCATACAATATTTGACCAGTGCTGGGCCAGTGTCAGTTTCATACCGGCAAGCAAACATTGGCGTCCAGTGTTCAAACCGACCTTGGGCCAATACCGTTTACCTTTGCTTTGCCGGTGATCAGTTTAATCTTCGGTATACAATATATGACCAGTGCCGAGCCAGTGTTATTTTTATACCGGCAGCTAATCATTGGCGCCCAGTGTTCAAACCGACCTTGGCCCAATGCCATATGCCATTGGTTTGCCGGTGATCTGTTAAGCTTCGGCATACATTGTATGACTAGTGCTGGCCCAGTATCGTTTTCATACCGGCACCCAATTATTGGTGTCCGGTGTTCAAACCAACCTTGGGTCAATGCTGTTTGCCATTGCTTTGCCGGTGATTAGTTGAACTGCGGCATACAATATATGACCAGTGCTGGGCCAGTGTCATTTTTATACCGGCAACCAATCATTGGCGTCCGGTGTTCAAACCGACCTTGGGCCAATACCGTTTACCTTTGCTTTGCCGGTAATCAGTTTAATCTTCGGCATACAATAGGTTTGTTCTAACAACGAGTATCTTTAGTAATATTACTACAACGCAAGCGCATTAATGAGATGTCGTTCCAACAGACACAAGTTACCAGTTCGCAATCCTAGATTACTAACAAACCGCTGATCCAACAACTATGTTGAACGGATCGAATTGGTTCATTTGGGTTCAAACGATACTTGCTAAGGAACAAGTATCAAGTAGTTCGAAACCTGAATAGCCATGCGCAAATTTTAGTTGAGAGTAGTACAGCCCAAATATTTCCTCTATCATTAATTATTTTGTAATGTTCGTATTAAAATCGAGAAATTTTTAGTAGGAAATGATAAAGTACATACATATTTAAGTACACAGTACAAAAAAGAAAAATATTAATAAATGGATGGTGACAGGAAACGAGGATTAAAAAATATTTATTAAAAAGTGTATCACACCATAGAAATATGAAATCAAAAATTTATTTATCGGAAAACATGGCCAAAGCGATGCTTTCCGAACCTCCTCTCGGGTGAGAAAGCGAAGCATTCTCTAGTCACTTAACAAATCGACCAGTAATGAAAAATCGACTGGTAATGGTTTTCATTACTGGTCGCTTATTTCACTTCAACATGTCGAATTATTTTTATTATAAAATGCTATTAAAAAATTTTTACCGACGTGAGGATCGAACTCACGATTTCCAAGCGATATAATTATGATCCAGCCCTCAATACAATACGTCATACTGAGTTGACCTAATTACATTGTTTTAATTCGTCTCATTTGTTACCAATATAATTTTTTACCGAATGCATGGCCGACCGAATGCGTGGCCAACTCAGGCCCCCCCCCCACTCGAATTTTTTATTAAAATTGGTGTCAAACGTTTGAGCTTCGTTTGAGCCTCAATGAGCTTCCATTCCCGTCGTTTGAGCTTCAACGGTCGCAGAATTATTCGCGAAAACTTTTGGGGGGGGGGGGGGGGGGCTGTGGACATGATAGCCCCCCCCCAAGTCGAATTTTTGACTAAAATTGTTGTCAAACGTTTGAGCTTCGTTTGAGCCTCAATGAGCTTCTATTTTCATCGTTTGAGCCTCAACCGTCGCGGAGCTGTTTGCAAAATCTTTGGGGGGGGGGGGCTGTAGACACGTTGGCCCCCCAAGTCGAATTTTTGAGTAAAATTGGTGTCAAACGTTAAAGCTTCGTTTGAGCTTTAATGAGCTTCCATTCCCGCCGTTTGAGCCTCAACCGTCGCGGAGTTATTCGCGAAATATTTGGGGGGGGGGGCTGTAGACATGTTTTTCAATTTTTTGTTTTTTTAAATTTTTTGCGTAATTTTGGTGTCAATCGATAGAGCTTCGTTTGAGCTTCAATGAGCTTCCATATTCATTTAATTTTTTTCAAAGCTATAGTTATTTTAAATTTTGTGCACCTCCGAGCAAGTTGCCCTGGAAACATTTAATTTTAATTTCGTAAACAACTTTTAATTGAAGTTTTAAACTAATGAATTAAACTCCAAAAGTAAATTTTTAAAAAAATATGTTTTATTAATAAAAGTTACAAATATTATAGTTATAATTATAAAAAAATTGAAAATAAAACTTTATATACTATATATAAGGAATTGGCATTTAATGGCAATTGTAGTTTGTCGTACTATTTTAGGTGATTGGTGTAGGTCATCGTAGCATTCCCAATGTACAGTATTGTCACGCCAACAATAGCTAATATAATGCCCTATTGCATTAATGTCATTTAGCACAGCAGGCGGTATAAAGCTAATTGCTCCGCGAAGGTAATACGTGTTTCCATCCATGTGAATTTCACGGGGGATCTTCTGTAACGGAATATCAAATTCTAAAGGTGTACATTTTACCAATTTCCCACAAATTTCAAAGAATAAATGTTGACCAAAAATTGTGCTATTTTCATGTATGTTTTGACACTTCTCGCAACTGGAAACATTAATTTCTTTAAATCGTAAATTTAATGCCTTTTGGAGGTATGTAATGTCGTTTGTTGGAAAATTTATTGTTACCGTGGGGTACTTCCTTTCTGAAATGTTGTTGCAATTAGTACATTTCTGATGCTCCATTATTGAGGGCTGATCACTGAATAATTGCTGAAACAAATAATAAGCTGTGGATGCAGCGTTGAGTTCCACATGATTATTTGGTAACTTCTTCTTGTTGGCTATTGAAAGAATATCATTTAAAATCGTAGCCCGTCTTTTGTATGTTTGTACGTTTACTCCATCTCGCATAACATTCGCTATTAATTCGTACAATTTTAATTCGATATTTTTAGTTACAAAATTTACATAATTTTGTATTTTGTGTAACAGCACATAATATGTATTATGCTATCAAATCCACACGTGTTGATTGGTGTAAAATAAATTTTATCCAACAGGATAGGTTTTAAGTCGAGCGAATTTCCATTTCTTAGCAATCCTATTACCCGTGACTTGGTCTTACTTTCAATATTACAGGTTAATACTGTAGGATCTTTGTCCAAATAATTAGGTTTTTTTCTTTTTTTACTTCTGCTATTTTTACCAAGACCACGCCAGTTTTCTATAGCGGTTTCAATATTTATTGTTTCATCGTTTTCAACATCGATTTCGTTTTCTTCGTTGGATATTTTTCTTTTGGAGGTACTGTTCAAAGATATATTTTCTGGAACTTCTTGACTATCACTATGTAAAGACATATCTCCTGAAGCTTCTTGATTCGAAGGTAGTTCACCAATGCGTATTAATTCTTTGATGTTTTCTTCATTACTATTTTCTTTAGCTTTCATTGTTTCCATCAAAATATTATGTTTCGTATTATATTGTGACTTCAAAATAATCATATTTTGCGGTAGATTGCGGTAATATGCGTTTTTATGAAATCATCCACTCGTATTGGCAATGTTTCATGATGAAAAATTCTATTTTTTAAATGGTTGAATAGACTTTCCGAAGTTGAGCTGGTTTCTGTCAGATTGCCATATTTAAAAATTAGGGTCATTACAGCCGACAAACATGGAAGAAGTTTACAAAAACGTAACAACCTTTTTGCAATTGCAGGGCTATATTGCATGTTGTCATGGTCACCTTTATTCTGTGCTGCCTTTGAATCACGGTTACAAATATCATAAATTGATTTAATCTCTTCGTAAATATCAAGCGAATCATCAATTTCAGAGAATGCGTTACTATCTTCTATTTCATTTAAATCGTTATTTTCATAGCTACAGTCATTTGAGTCATCATCTATTACTGCCATCTTTGTAATTTCGTGGGTTGCTATTCTGTGTTTTAAGTAGGTCTTTGCTATTTCACAACTTGTTTGTTCATTGGAAGTATTTTTTCCATCTTCTTC
Organism: Cantharis nigra; assembly: GCA_958510845.1. Classification (NCBI taxonomy): domain Eukaryota; kingdom Metazoa; phylum Arthropoda; class Insecta; order Coleoptera; family Cantharidae; genus Cantharis; species Cantharis nigra. The sequence continues at coordinate 49,585,072 of OY294028.1, forward strand.
ATGTAATGCTACAGTGAATATATAAGTTAATAAGTTTTATATATCTTCAAAATCTGTGCTAACTATAAGTAAACCAATTGACCGAAGATAAAAGTTTTTTATGCGTTTTGCGGATGATTTGATTTCTGGCCAACTGCTAAACAAATGCATAACATGATTAAAATCATTACTAATCATGCATAGGGGTACGTCAACATTTAATTTTTTTTTGATTAAGTCTGAACAAACGCTTAGATATTTTGATAAGTTCGAATATTGAGTAAATGTTCTCACAGTGGCCATCATCAAAGCAAAGGATTGGTCTGTTACTACAATCTTTGGTCTTTTAACAGCATGTTTCAACCATTCCGATAGCCAGTAAGAAATTGATGTATTATCGTGTTTTTCGGATAACATATGGGCTACCGCAAATTGATTTTAATTTTTACGGTCCATTATGCCAATTTCGTATAAGAATATGGCGGATGTTGTTCTTTCACTAATCAGATTGATGTTTTTCACCACTCCACCTGTCGCGTCTATAGTTATAATTGGAATTTCATTATACTTTGTATATGTTCTATACATATCTATTTCCGTCGCTGTCCAGTAATGAATAAAGAAACGATCATTTCCCATATCCCGAAGGCACTCGTTATACGGTGATATACCTTTCATCGCGAATAAAGATAAAATAGGATCCTTATGAATACGACTCTTGGCTAAATGTTTGTATTTTACACATCTGAGTGCATTTGCGGTTGGTATGCTACTACATTGTGAATCACCACAAGTCATATCTTTTTGTACCATTTCGGCTAGTATATAGGACGGGGCCATTTTCTCATTGACTAATTTCTTTTCTAAATCTTGTCGTTCATCCTTCGATATTTTTCTTTTAGCTTCTCCATTACAGTTTTTAAAATCACCAGTAACCACGCAGTCCATCACAATAAGAGATTCCGGCTTAGGAGCATCTTCCATGATACCACTAAAAACGCTTTGGCATATAGTACATCTACCTTTTATTCGAAGATAAGTATTTCCATTTGGATAGATCCGATTTCTTTTATATGACATGCAACACGATAATTTGGTCTGCCTAAAGAAAAGTCTATGAATGACCGTCGTCCAGCAGTTGGGTTTCAAAGTTTCATAGTTTCTGCTGCTGCTGTGTCCATCCGAGCGTTTGTAAGTATTAGTGCACGGATAAATTTTATTCCATTCTTCTTGCGAAAACGTTATTTTAAATTTTAAGTTATCACCATCTTCTTCGCTGCTTTCATCAGTCGATGGTTCTAAATATTCGTTTGTTGATTTTGGCAAAAGAAGTACATTTAATTCGTCCAAAATGTTGTGTCTGTTAAGGATTACATGATTATAAACGTATTTCGGCAAAACCGCTGTATTTCCGAACTGTTTCAGTATATCGGACCAGCAACCATGCGTCGGCCCCCAAAATTTATTTCTGTTAGAATCATATATATTTTCTTTGTTTGCAAGAATAACCAGGTTAAGTTGCTTTAAATCAATAACAGCTTTTTTCGGCATGATTTTTTAAGAGTTCTCTATTTGCTATAAATATATTTATTGTTGATGAGTTGAAGAGGTTTTCAGGTTACTAAAGTTATTGACTAATATTGCTTATTGAATAAATAAATACTAAATCTTGTTACCAACTGAAAAAAAAGTTTTAAAAAAATTACCGAACTATCATAATGGAACTCAACGCTGCATCCCCAGCTTATTAATGGCTTCAGCAATTATGAGGTAATCAGCCTTTAATGATGGAGTATTTAAAATTAATTTAAATAAATTTATTCGAACAAAATAGTTTTTTAGTTTACAGTGTATATTAAAATTGAAGGGGGGGGGGAAGTATCATAGAAAAATTTCTTAAAGTATTAGCAACTCAAAGAATGAGACTAAAAACTCATTGAATCTTAAATAAACCTTAAATACAGATCTCGATTTCGGAAAAAAATTTGATGATTTGAAAGGAAAGTAGTACAAAATCTACATCCCATTTCATACTCCCCCTTCAACCCCCCCTTCAACAATTTTATAATCATTTAAGTTAATAATAATAAGATCTCACTAATAAGTACGTTCTAATATGTAAGTTCCAAAATTTATTACACTTACACCAATCACCTAAAATAGTACGACAAACTACAATTGCCATTAAATGCCAATTCCTTATTATAGCATATAAAGTTTTATTTTCAATTTTTTTAATAACTATTTTATAATTATAACTATAATACTTGTAACTTTTATTAATAAAACATATTTTTTTAAAAATTTACTTTTGGAGTTTAATTCATTAGTTTAAAACTTCAATTAAAAGTTGTTTACGAAATTAAAATTAAATGTTTCCAGGGCAACTTGCTCGGAGGTGCACAAAATTTAAAATAACTATAGCTTTGAAAAAAATTAAATTACAATGATGAATATGGAAGCTCATTGAAGCTCAAACGAAGCTCTATCGATTGACACCAAAATTACGCAAAAAATTTAAAAAAACAAAAAATTGAAAAACATGTCTACAGCCCCCCCCAAATATTTCGCGAATAACTCCGCGACGGTTGAGGCTCAAACGGCGGGAATGGAAGCTCATTAAAGCTCAAACGAAGTTTTAACGTTTGACACCAATTTTACTCAAAAATTCGACTTGGGGGGGCCAACGTGTCTACAGCCCCCCCCAAAGATTTTGCAAACAGCTCCGCGACGGTTGAGGCTCAAACGATGAAAATAGAAGCTCATTGAGGCTCAAACGAAGCTCAAACGTTTGACAACAATTTTAGTCAAAAATTCGACTTGGGGGGGGGGGGCTATCATGTCCACAGCCCCCCCCAAAAGTTTTCGCGAATAATTCTGCGACCGTTGAAGCTCAAACGACGGGAATGGAAGCTCATTGAGGCTCAAACGAAGCTCAAACGTTTGACACCAATTTTAATAAAAAATTCGAGTTGGGGGGGGCCAGCGACATGTACCTGAGTTGGCCACGCATTCGGTCGGCCATGCATTCGGTAAAAAATTATATTGGTAACAAATGAGACGAATTAAAACAATGTAATTAGGTCAACTCAGTATGACGTATTGTATTGAGGGCTGGATCATAATTATATCGCTTGGAAATCGTGAGTTCGATCCTCACGTCGGTAAAAATTTTTTAATAGCATTTTATAATAAAAACAATTCGACATGTTGAAGTGAAATAAGCGACCAGTAATGAAAACCATTACCAGTCGATTTTTCATTACTGGTCGATTTGTTAAGTGACTAGAGAATGCTTCGCTTTCTCACCCGAGAGGAGGTTCGGAAAGCATCGCTTTGGCCATGTTTTCCGATAAATAAATTTTTGATTTCATATTTCTATGGTGTGATACACTTTTTAATAAATATTTTTTAATCCTCGTTTCCTGTCACCATCCATTTATTAATATTTTTCTTTTTTGTACTGTGTACTTAAATATGTATGTACTTTATCATTTCCTACTAAAAATTTCTCGATTTTAATACGAACATTACAAAATAATTAATGATAGAGGAAATATTTGGGCTGTACTACTCTCAACTAAAATTTGCGCATGGCTATTCAGGTTTCGAACTACTTGATACTTGTTCCTTAGCAAGTATCGTTTGAACCCAAATGAACCAATTCGATCCGTTCAACATAGTTGTTGGATCAGCGGTTTGTTAGTAATCTAGGATTGCGAACTGGTAACTTGTGTCTGTTGGAACGACATCTCATTAATGCGCTTGCGTTGTAGTAATATTACTAAAGATACTCGTTGTTAGAACAAACCTATTGTATGCCGAAGATTAAACTGATTACCGGCAAAGCAAAGGTAAACGGTATTGGCCCAAGGTCGGTTTGAACACTGGACGCCAATGTTTGCTTGCCGGTATGAAACTGACACTGGCCCAGCACTGGTCAAATATTGTATGCCGCAGTTCAACTGATCACCGGCAAAGCAATGGCAAACAGCATTGGCCCCAAGGTTGGTTTGAACACCGGACACCAATAATTGGGTGCCGGTATGAAAATGATACTGGCCCAGCACTGGTCATACAATGTATGCCGAAGCTTAACAGATCACTGGCAAAGCAATGGCAAATGGCATTGTGCCAAGGTTGGCTTGAATACCGGACGCCAATGGTTGGCTGCCGTTATAAAAATGACACTGACCCAGCACTGGGCATATTAATGTAATGCCTAATGCACTTCGTGCGGCAAAGAAGGGTTGTATAAAAAAAATTATTAAATAATTAAAGGAAAAAAACTGTACCAGACTGGTCATCCATCCATGCACCAAATGCTTAGCATAACCCGACTTTTCAGATCGGACGGAATCGGGTTACTTCCACTACGCTATGGGCGTTGTCTTAACATTTCATCTTTTATATGGTATTTAATGTTGTGATTTACGATATTTTTTATATTTTGTATAATTGCTAATATTTTTGTTTTCCGATAAAATAGTATACTCACCTCTACTCGAAAAATGATTCGTTACTGGGCTTGCAGCTTTAAAAAGCTCGCTACCGCTCGCTTTTCAATATAGCTGCGCGCCCAGTAACGGATCATTTTCGAGGCTCGGCCAGTAATCTACTATTAATGTCTTTACATTACAGGTATTTTATTAGCATCCTCTAAAACCCGCATTAATTTTTAAAATCGTTTTTTAACCGGGCAGGCATAGATTTAATGAAATGTTGTAAAATTTCATCTGTAATGACTTTCTGCCATCTGCCATACAACTTTTAATAAATTTTGCAATTGTGATTTTGTATTATCGGTAATTTTTCGTTTCATAATGCCCAAAGATTTTCAATCGGATTTAAATTCGGGCTGTTACCTGGCCATTCTAAGAAATGAGAAAACGTTTTACTATCCAATTAAAGTTGTAAAAATTAATTTTTTGTGCGTATTAAGTATATTACTACTTCAATATGTAAAAGTTCAAATAAATGATATGTGCCGAATCGTTCTAGCATATATGGATGAAGAAGCATGGGGAATTGTAAAACTGTTAATTTATTCATATTTTCCATTTTAGTAAAATTCACCATCGGACTTGTTCTTAAAATAGCAATTATAAATTAACTTTAAAAACAAAAAAATATTCCTGAAAACAGGCTTCAAACGTAACTTCATAACGTAAATCGTATACATTTTAAAACAATTTATTGCTGCCTTAAATATTGACGATAAGCATCGCTCTCTATGATCACACTTGTCAATTATTTAAGGTCAATCTCGGTTCGAAAACAATTCGGAAAACGTTCCAACACAGCTTTAAGTTACTACTTGTGAATTTACTAGTGTTCCTAACGCAGGCGCAATAAGTGGTCGAATTACTGGTTGCCGTCGATAATCGAATAGCTTGTTGGAACAAACCTAATATATGACCAGTGCCTAGCCAGTGTCATTTTTATACCGGCAGCTAATCATTGGCATCCGGTGTTCAAACCGACCTTGGGCCAATGCCGTTTGCCATTGCTTTGCCGGTGATCGGTTGAACTGCGGCATACAATCAATGACCAATACTGGGTCAGTATTGGTTGCGTAAAAGTTTAAGAAAAACTCCTTGTTTTAAAAAAAATAAAAACTATACAAATAAGTTGAATTAGTTAGCGACTCGTGAATTCATATGTTTTTATACGTGTAGGTATATTATTTTTATTTATATCGTCAAACTAAGCCATTTCTTTGCATAGTCAGATTTATTTCGGAATACAGTAAAAGCCCTCATATCCGAATCCCTCGTATCCGAAAATTCTTAGAATTTATCGCGTCAACCGAAAGATGCTTGCGAGGTCAACGCGTAGGCAGACTTCCGTTTCATGTTGTGGTATTTATATTTCAACCTGCCATTTATCCGAAACATTCGCTATCCGAACAGAAATGGGTCCCGTTCATTTCAGATACGAGGGCTTTTACTGTAACTCAAATTGAAGAACTAACTTGTAGAATAAGTATTATATCCTTACATCTATGGAAAATGTGTGTGTCCAGTCTCAAGTGTGTTGAAATCATGGTCGACGACAAGCGCTATGTAGTAACTTTGCTTCATTGTTAATAAATTATGCGCCAAATGTAGTTAATAAATTCCCAAGCCGACCCTGTTCTTACCACGTGTAGTTGAGGTTATATGATTTATTTTATTTTATAATAAATAAACATTTTTAATTTAATTGTACTCCCTATATATTTTAATGTATTTACCTAAATTATTAGTTAACTTTTAAAAATATTCTGAGCCAATATCGGTTTCTGAAAAGCATCAGGCCCGGCATCAGGGATACAATAATGTTAATGAAGTGTTAAATTATTAAGTAATGTTGTTACCAAGATTTTTATAATCTTACTAATAACTTTATTGCACGTTATATGGTAATGATTCATTTTTTCCCAAAAACTTTCACTTTAACAAAAAAGTTTTCAAGGGCAGATCAAGACAAAGTTCATAGAGGTTCTAAATGAGGCTAAGGAAGTGTTGACAAATAGATATATATTTTGATAAGCATTCAGATATATTTTTCTAATTTTAACAATATTTTAACATTTTGTTGGATTTTAGTAGCTCATGTGATGGTAGTTACCCCGTTACCCTCCCCCCTTGACTTTAATTTTTAATTTTAAAATTTTGCTATTTCGTAAATATTGTTTCTACCTACTATATCTATATTAGACATTAATTATTATTATTGATTGATTCATTCTTAATAATTTGTACCGTTTATAAATAATTTTCAGTTTATAAATGAGAATGGGCTACTAAACGGCTAAATGTGACCAGGAGGGGGTGGAGATTAGTCTAATATTATGATGTCGCGTCCGCAAAATAAACTTAGTTTTTCAAAAAATAGTAAAATACTAGAAGTTATAAAAACTTTAAATTCTTGCTTGTTTAATTTCAATTTGAATTATAGGGTGATCCATAAACCATGTGGTTACATTTTGGCTTCTTTAGAACCCCCCATTATGTAACTAACGTAGCTTTTACTATCATGGCCCCCTTGGATGGAACATATTTTTGCCCCTGACTGTTTTTCAAAAACACAGGGTATATGAAGTTACTATATATAATCTTTGTTTATGTATTTATATGTTTGTGTCACCATATCTCCCGAACGGTAACAGATGGCGACGTACTTTTTTGACAGCATGTTAGTAATAATCAGGAGAGTGTTCCTGGCTGGTCAAATACAATTAATTTTCCCCCACGAAAAGAAATTCTATTGCAGAAAACCATCTCTACCCCCCCCCTGTTCTCTATATTTGTTAGATTACGTAGGATCAAACTCATATCAGTGGCTAACTATTCGCGCTACCACATCGGCTGACTTAAAACATATGTTCGGTTTCTCTATACATTTTGACAAAATGTACTCCAAAAAGAGAGAAATAAAATTTTAAAAACCCCGGACTGTTAAAGCACCTTACTTTAAAAACTACTGTTCCCTTTAAGAACGACGAAATTATTTTTTCCTCTTCACTCAACAACATAAACTCTCGAACACTTAATTTGAAAAATTAACTTATCATCCTTCGCCCCCCTCCCACTACAAAATTTAAACCATAATTTTGAAGTCCGGGGACACGGAGATTTGTTCCACTTACAAAACTTATTTATACATTTCGTATTAAAAATTCTCCGTTTCCCCTGACTTCAAAATTAATGTTTAAATTTTGTAGCGAGGGGGGGGCCGAAAGATGATAAGTTAATTTTTCAAGTTAAGTGTCCGTGAGTTTATGTTGTTGAGTGAAGAAGAAAAAATTATTTCTTCATTCTTAAAGGGAACAGTAGTTTTTAAAGTAAGGTGGTTTTACTGTCAAGGGTCTTTAAAATTTTTAATTTTTATTTTTGTTCCTATTATTTAACAAGCCGTTAAATTTAACAGATGTATTCTATTGGCTTATTAGTAATAAGTAATAATTAATAAAACGTTTTGAGCTGGTTGTTTTTTGAAAATTGGAGAAAGTAGAGAGAGAAATTTTAAAGACGAGTTGGAGTACGAGAAACTAGTGTTATATACAAACAAAATATTGTGGAGACAACAAACACAGGAGGGAAGTAGTAATTGAAAACGAATTGTGAGTATTTGAGGTTAGAATACCTGAAGTCGATTATTTTAGGGATCCTGTTAGTAGTGTGAGTTCCTTTGAAGGGTTGACCTGGGTTCTCGTGCTGACGCTGACGGTGGATAGATAAACCCACGAATCACTAAACAATTACCATAAAATTAAAATAAGGATTTTCAACGAGCAACTTTGGTTGCCTAACAAGGGCTACTTCTCAGGTGTGAAATTTTGTTTTGCTTTATACTTATACTACATAAAGATTACACCTCCGACATTACGTGAATGAAATAGTAGCGCGCCATATTCAGCCAATTTTGAAAACATCCATTTTGAAAATTTTATAGCTAAGTTTAACTGACCGTGTAAAATCACTACACCAAGGGAACGTTCGTAGCCTAGTTCTATAAGGAGTTGGACTAGCAATGAACAATACAAACCAGTGTGGGTTTGAATCCGAACAGCACACCTTTTCTTATTATTTAGGCGTACTTTTTTTTTATTCAATTGTATTATTTACGCGTAATAGCAATTAAATTTATGTCAATTATCAGTAATTTAATAATTATTTGAAACGATTGAAAATTTATACAATGTAAAATAAGTATTAAAAAATAGTTAGTATACGTAAATTTTGCACATTTTTATTTTTTGTTAAATAAATTAAATAAATAATATAGTATCTATTTTATTTTATTTTAAAATTGTATAATATAATACAAATGAATAAAAAAAAGTACGCCTAAATCAGTCATTTTCTATAGTATAGATACCAAGACATACGTCAATTGTGTTTTTTACATATCAAAGACAAATTATTTTCGGACATCTCCATCTACTCTGTTTAGATTTTTAACATTTCCAGTTGTCTCTTTCTACGAGCCCCACCAGTACCAGACAACCATATTAGGTGGCAATATTTTAAATTTTGACAGCTATTTGTTAAAATATGGAAATATTTTTATTATATTATTAAAATAAATTTTTTACAATTATTAATATTGCTTTTATACAGTTTTCAGAAAGAATATAAAGTGTTTTTAAATTTCAAATTCTAATGAAATGAATTTTAAATTTCTAATATAAATTTAGTACATAGTAGACATAAAAAATAGATATCAAGATTTATATTTGTACAACTGCTTTTATTTCTGTGCAATTAGTTGATTTTTGATGAGTGGACCTTGCCGACTCTGTTGATTAATAATGTGAAATGCAACTTATTATTTTTATAACAAATTATATTAATAATAAATTTATTTATATTAATAAAAAATTCAAAAATGTTTAAAATATGTACATAACCTTCAAAAACTTATAATGACAGCTAACAAAAACGTAATTCCACAGTTGTTGCATACTAATACGAGCAAATCGAGGCTGCAAAAGAGATAACTGCTATCTAACTAAAGTAGTTAGATGGGTAGATAAACATATGGCGCGTAGTCCTAAGAACACTGCTCTTTAAGGCAGGTACACGGCTTTTGGTATGTATAATAGAGAAAATCACTGGCCTAAATAATAAAAAAAAAAGTAGTGCGGTTCGGATTCGAACCCATACTGGTTTGTATTGTTCATTGCTAGTCCAACTCCTTATACAACTAGGCTACGAACGTTCCCTTGGTGTAGTGATTTTACACGGTCAGTTAAACTTAGCTATAAAATTTTCAAAATCGATTTTTTCAAAATTGGCTGAATATGGCGCGCTACTATTTCATTCACGTAATGTCGGAGGTGTAATCTTTATGTAGTATAAGTATAAAGCAAAACAAAATTTCACACCTGAGAAGTAGCCCTTGTAAGTTCAATTAAACATTAGCAAATGAATAATATCAAAATTACTAGAGGAAGGGCAAACAGTGTACCATCGATTAAAGAATACCTCAAAAGAGGAAGAGATATAACAAATACAAGTACGGAAGAGGAGGAGGAGATTTTCCGTCGAAGCAAAAAAACACCTAAATCACCAACACAAACAGAGAAAAGAGAAATAAAAGGGGAAAACATGCCAAAAAGGAAATGATGGCGGGCTTAACCAAAATCGTAACTGACGGTAATAAGGTAAACATGGAAATAAAGGAGAAACTGAGTACGATGGAAATCAATTGGAATGCTAAAGTTCAGGAAATGGAACAGGTGATTGGGAATCTGACAATGAATGCAAATAAACAGAATGCAAGAATAACCTACCTTGAGGAGCAACTTGAAAAGCACGAAAAAGAGAAAAGAAAGGAGAACATAATCATAAAAAATCTAACAATGCAATGGAGGGAATTGTGACCCCAGGAAAGATAGAGGAATACTTGAATAGTAAGATGCAGATACGTATTGAGGTGGTTGATGCTTTTAAGCGAATAACCGAAAAACAGATAATTGTTGCAAAATTGAAAAACAATGCACAGAAGCGACTAATAATGGAAAATAAAAGTAAGCTTAAGGGTACTCGCACTTATATTGAAAACGACATGGCCAGCAAGGAAAAGGAGATACAAAACCAAATATGGTCCTTGGCTAAAATTGAAATGGGAAAAGGAGAGAAAGTGAAGGTTGGGTATCAAAAGATGATCAAACAGAACGAAGTGTACATTTGGGACAAAAACGATAATGTCCTGAAACTGAGGAACAATAAAGAACAACCTACAAAAAACTAACGCAGTTAAGGGGAGGAGTGTTTGTACCTTACCAGACAGATACTCCAGAAAGGACAGCTGGGAAAGATACACAGATAGGGCATGGAACAGAAAAAATTGAAATGGAACAAGCGGATAAAATAAGGTGTATGGGAAGAATGAAAAAGCATGGTAAAAGAGGTGAAACAATTAGAATAGCGACGTGGAATGTGAGAACGCTTTTGAGACCTGGAAAACTGAAGGAAGTTGTTAAGGAAATGCAAAAGTATAGAATAGAGTCGGCAGCAATACAGGAAACTAGATGGAAGAAAGAAGGAGAAATAAGAGGAGAAGATTTTGTATTCCTGTATTCTGGGGAAGATAAGCAAGGTAGTAAGGGCACGGGTTTTGTGGTAATGAAGAGGTTTATGAAAAGAATGCTGCAATTTAAACCAATAGGTGGAAGACTATCATACTTAAGAATCGCAATGAAGCCAAATAACCTGTCAATAATAAACGTTTATGCACCGACAGAAGAAAGTACTGAAGAAGAGAAGGAACGGTTCTACTATGATCTGGAATTGCTATATGATACCAAAACACGACACCGCAATTATAATGGGCGACTTCAATACACAAATTGGCAAAGAAAAGCATATCGAGGATGTAGCTGGAAAGTACACAATGCACAAGAAAACAAATGACAACGGAATTAGGCTATGTTGCCTGGCAGCCTCACTGAATATGGTTATCAGTAGCACCAAAATTGAGCACAAAAAACTACACAAGATTACTTGGATGTGGCCTGGCGGCGATAACGATGAAGGACACCAAATAGACCACGTTCTGGTGACAAAAAAGCGAGCAACATCAATGAAGGACGTGAGAACTTACAGAGGCGCCAATGCCGACACGGATCACTTCTTGGTAGTCCCAGAAGTGAAACAGAAAACCATGGTAACAGACATAAGGCACCACACAAGAAAGCGGATAGCAACAGAGAAGCTTAACAATGAAGTATGTAGAAAAGAAAACGAAGAGAGAGTAAATAGGGAAATGAAACAAAAAGAAAAAAACAATAACATAGGCATGATATGGGACAACATTGAAGATAGTATTAGAACAAGTGCTAGGATATGAGAAAAAAGTAAAATGGAAGGCATGGTTTGATGGGGAATGCGATGAAATACATAAAATAAAAAAGGAAGCAAGAGTTAAATGGTTGAGAAGTAATGAACGAGAACACCTAGATGAATACAATAAGAAAAGAAAAGAAGCTAATAGACTATATAAACAAAAAAAGAATGAATGGATTGAGGAAAGAATGAAGGAAATCGAGATAAGCAGTGTTAATAATAATGTAAGGAGATTCTACAAGCAAATTAAGAATACAAAAAAGAATTATGAGATAAGAAACAAAGGAATGAAGAACGATGAAGGGGTTTTGGAAAATAGATCCGACAAAATTAAAAAATTATGGGAAAACCATTTCAAGAGGCTACTAAACACAAAAGAAAATGAGGATATACAACAAAATCAGACAGTAGACAAACAGCATACAGATGAAATAAATGAACCGACTAAAGATGAAATAATGGAAGCAATTAAGAAGCTAAAAAACCGTAAATCCCCTGGTACAGACAAAATTACAGCAGAAATGCTAAAGAATGGTGCTATCTAAAATTTTCAAATTAGTAAAAGAGATATGGACGCAAAAGAAGTTGCCACAAAGGTGGAAGGAAGGGGTAATAATTGCGATAAAAAAGAAATGTAGCGCCGAAGAGTGTAGCAATTATAGAGGAATCACGCTCTTAAACACCGCGTACAAAATACTATCAACAGTCAATCACAACCGTCTTAATAGATACACTGATGAAATAGTAGGAAATTATCAGTTCGGCTTCAGGAGAGGAAAATCGACAGTAAATGCTTTACACATAATTAAACAGATTCAAGAAAAAAGTTATGATCATGATGTGGATATGCATATGCTGTTTGTGGATTTTAAGCAAGCGTTTGACAGAGTCAAGAGATCCCAATTGATAAATATTATAAAGGAATTCAAGATTCCAGATAAAATGATAAGAATGACTTGGATAACACTAGCAGAAGCAAGAGCAACAGTTAGAACGACCGAAGGTGATACAGACAGCTTTGAAGTGAATAGCGGTGTGAGACAGGGTAGCGTAGCGTAGCTTGTTGGCTAGTGAAGCGTTTAGTGCCGGAGGCACTTTAATCTTCTTCGTCTGGTGATCGTTGTTTTGACGTTGATTTGGTGTGTTTACGCTTTGAGGTGGTGAACCACGACGGTCTGGGTAGGCTGTGAGACAGGGTGATGCATTGTCGGCGACCCTATTCAACATTGTCCTTGAGAAGATAATTCGAACTACGGGCTGCACAGGATCCATAATGAATAAAGAAAACCAAATAATAGCATATGCAGACGATGTAGTCATTATATCAAGAACGAAAAAAGGGTTAATAGAGATACTAAAGCTAATAAAACATGAAGCAATTAGAATGGGATTGTATATTAATCAAGACAAAATATATGAAGTGCACGAGAGAAAATAATGACACAGTGAATGAATTAAATATAGACGGTGCCGTATTTCAGCAGGTAAAAGACTTCAACTATCTGGGGGTGCAAATTAATAACAGAAACAATAGAGCTATGGAAGTCACAGCAAAAATACAAGCAGGAAACAGGGCGTATCATGCAAACAAGCAGCTATTAAAAGATAGGCAAATATCTAAAAGAACTAAAATTAGGATATACAAGACATTAATAAGGCCGGTCCTCACATATGCAGCTGAAGTTATCTGCCTAACAAAAAGAGAAGAGGAATATTTGAGAGTGTTTGAAAGGAAAATATTGAGAACGATAATTGGACACAAACGAATAAATGGACAATACCGAAGTAGAAGTAACTCAGAGTTACTTGAAGAAATGGCCGGTGAAGACATAGTGAAATTCATAAAGGCTCAGAGAATAAGATGGTGGGGCCATGTAATGAGAGAAAACAATGAGGAAATTGGAAGATCATTAATGGCATGGAAGCCAGAGCATGGGAGAGTGAGAGGAAGGCCAAGATTGAGATGGAGTGACGGAGTGGAAAGAGACCTTGAAAAGTTGGGTGTGAGGGACTGAGCACAAAGGGTGAAGAACCGCGAGGCGTGGAGGGAAATTGTGCGAACAGCTAAAACGCATCGGGACCTGTAATGAGATGTATTTATGAGGATTAATCCACCTCAACAAATGGATTTTGTAAGTCCGTAAGGACAGCTCTGTTCTATTGTAGAATGTAACGCTGTAAATAATAATAATAACCAAATCAAATGCAGATGTCATTAGCTGTCAAGTCAAATAATTATGTCGTCATTTAAATGTCAAAGAAATTGTTTAATAAATTATGACAACGTCAAATTTAACGATGTACAGTTTTGAGGTTAAATAGAACAATTGAAATGTTAGGATAAGCCATGTGGCAAGAAATGATGTAGTGAGGTACATTTACGATGCGCCCTGGTATTCAAACAAGAAAAAAAGAATCTTAGCAAGAGTAACGCGTCGTAAATAAAAATATGTGAATCTGAAAAAAACATTTGAATTGCCTGGAAACGGCTGAGAAAACAATTCGAAAATATTTAGTTAATCCTTGAACGAGGTCCGAGAAGGTGGATTTCTGAACACGTTCCGAGGTAGTTCAATTTTGGACAAAGGTCCAACATATTGGAACACGGATTTGAGTCCAATCAAGTTGTTAAGTGGTGGTTCCAAGAATCCGGAATCATTCACTAAGTGCATAAATTTCATTTCGGCAAATCAAGAACAAATTTCACTTAAGAAGATAAGGTGCTATAATAATTTAGAAGAACAATTTGGAACGTGGCATAGAAATTTTTGGAGATACTTTGGACGTACCTCCATTTCACGTGGTGGCGAGTGAGAAGATAACCACAAACCATTTAGAAGGAACGCAAGGAAGAATTGCTGCTGTTAGGTTTGCATAAACTGAATTTTTAAAGTGCAGTTGCGGAACATTGCGAATTTTGCAAAAAGTTTAGATACGGGACGAGCGCATTGCTAGGCGGAAATACCAAAACATAATCTTTGTGATTCTTTTGTTTATTTAACTAAAAATAAATTTAAAATTCATTTCAAATTTAAGTTTCTTTGAAAATTATTATTCTAAAAAAATTATTTATTTCGTTCAACACTTAGATCCAGAGGTTCGTTAAGTTGTGCATTCATTGCATTATAAGAAAGTAAGTATGGACTCTTAACAGTCTTCCGCTGTTAACAGTGCAGTATATTATGTTACGCGAAATTAAAATTTTGAATGTATAGCAACAGCAACTACTATGAGAAGTTTGATAGTATTAAGCATGACTTACGAAACATCTCATGGTAATTAAAGCTTTATAAAGTACCAATTGAGTTGGTGCATTATAGTGTCTATTTATTATTTCATAAATTGCATTTTTGTAGATATACTTTGATTCTATCATAAATAGTGGCTTGAAGAAAACCAATTTTAATAGTAATTTTAGAACTTCATACATATTGAGATATTTATTTGAAATTTTATTCTTTAAAGTCTGCTAACCACACTAGCAAGTTTAAAGACTTGGACCAATCTTGCATATTACAGCATTGGCCAAAACTATGAAGCACTGTTTTGGAGTGGAGCAATGGAGCACTAAAAAGCTGTTTTGTTTTAATTAAATCAAAAATACGAAATATACAAAAAGTATTACGGCCTTGATTAAATCTTCGATATTTTCGGCAAACTTTATGAGCTAAAATAAATAGTAAATTTTACCTAAGATTAAGTAGTACTAATCATTACAAACAACAAAGTCTCAAACAAGATTTTTCAGAAACGTACCATTTTTAACCGACTTCAAAAAAGGAGGAGGTTCTGTGTTCGTCTGTATATATTTTTTTTGATGTATGTTCACGCATAACTTTTTTGTTTATGCACCAATTTTAATGATTTTTATTGCGTTGGATTCAGCATAGTTCCAAAGTGGTCCCATTTTAATTTTGTTAGTATTTGACCTTGAACTTTGAAGATACAGCAAGAAACTGGTTAATTTTTAACCGACTTCATTAGTCGGAATTTGTTGCTACGTGATTTCGACATTGACACCCCTCCCTGATTTTGCTGCTGCGTGATTTTGACATTATCAACCCTCCTCGAATGTCATGCCTCGAATGAGTTGCTACGTGATTTCGACATTAACACAAATTTAAACAAACAAATTCATGGAAGGTTGTCAATGTCGAAATCACGTAGCAACAAATTCAGGGAGGGGTGTTCCGATCGAAATCGCTTAGCAACAAATTCATGGAGGATTGTTAATGTCAAAATCATGTAGCAACAAATTCAGGGAGAGGTGTTCGGATCGAAAACGCTTAGCAACAAATTCTCACAATAGTTTTAGAGATTTTCAAAACAGAAATCTTATTGATTATTTGCGTGGACTAGCACATAAGTTTGAAATTCAAGTGTAAAATTTTCAAGTTACCTTTATAATTAACTTAAATAAATTATTTCATAAATCTTATAGTATATATGAATATTTTATACTAATACTTTACGGAGCGTGTGTGCGATCCTTTATGGTGAAAACGTAGATAAGCTTGTCTTACTGAAAATAGTGAATAGTGGATAAATAGTATAGAATAAATTCAGCAGAAGTAGAGTGAGAGTGATTCAAAAGCACAGGGTGTTGAATCAGAGGTGAAAACCCAATCAAGTGAGTAAATTGATCGAATTTGTAAAGATAGGAAAGTTAGATTATACAAGACGAAGGTTTCCGAGGTGTTGAACCGAACCGAGTCCTGAACGCGGAGAGTATAAACTGCACTGTTGTATAGGCAACACAACAAGCACATTAAAGAAGGGAGAAACCATTCAAGACAGCATAAAAGCGAGAAACCATTCAAGACAACATAAGAGTGAAAAACCATTCAAGACAACATAAGAGTGAGAAACCATTTGCAGTGGATAAAAGAGGAAGTTTATACAATGAGTGATAAAAAGAAGGCAACCATAACCGACAACTATGAGAGTGAAGGGTCGACAACTGACGAAAATAGCAAGAAGAGAAGGATCGATTACGATATTTTTAAAATGAGTAAGAAAGTATAAAGATCACCAGTAAAGAAGCGAAGCATACTAAGCGAGGAGATGAAAGAGGAAGTAACCCGCAAGAAGGAAATTCAAGAATCGAAGAAAAATTAGACCGACTTACAAACATGGTTGCAAAATTCATGTCAGATATGCAGGAAAGCATTGGAATGATCAAACAATAGGTAGGCGAGTTGAGAAAAGAAATTGCTGATGCCAAAATCGAATCGAAGAAGACAAAGGAGGACTTGCAAGATGTAAAAGTGGAAAGCGAACAGAATATAGGAGCCGTTGGAGAAAAAATGGAAAGACTCGAATCGAGAAACATGGAGCTGAAGTGTCAAATAGAAAGGATCGAAAGAGAAAGAATAAGAAACAACTTGATCATCACAAGAATTACTGTGGATGAAAAGGAACCGGACAAAATGAGAATGGCAATGAATGGATTTATCAAAGAAAAGTTAGGGGTCACGACCGAAATTAAGAATACGTATAAGATAGGCTACCAACGATACGTGATTGGAGTAAACAAATGGGAAGATAAGATGGAGATATTAAAGAATAAAGCCAAGCTGGCCCGAACCGACATCTACATCGATAGTGATCTCACGAAAATGGAAAAAAGCATAATGAAAGAAATCAGAGCAAGGGCAAAAGTCGAACGGGAAAAAGGAATAAACGTAAAATAGAACACCTAAGACTCACTATGCCTGGAGTTGTTGTAACCTGGGATCAGCAGAAACGAAGATTGGTAGAAGAGCGAATTGAGTCAGTGGAAACGGACACCCAAAAACTGACAAAACACACAGGAAGGATAATACATGGCACAAACCGGCGAGGAAACGGAATAACGAGAACGAAAACAAATGAAAAACATAGGAAAGTAAATCAAAGGAAAAGAAAAGAATCTAAGATGTGGAAGATTGGTACGTGGAACGTCAGATCAATGCTAAAGAAGGGCAAGATGCAAGAGACAATAAGAGAACTAAAGAGGTACGGAGTCAACATAGCAGCGGTACAGGAGATAAGATGGGGGGGGGGGGCGGTGATGGTAAGGTAAACGCCGGTGAATACGTATTATTGTACTCAGGAGAAAAGAAACAAGAGTTACTTTGTAAGAAACGATATGAAGAAAAACATAATGCAATTTAAACCAATTAGCGGCAGAACAGCATATCTGAGACTAAAAGCAAAACCGATAAATATAAGTTTAATAGTTACATATGCGCCAACTGAAGACAAGAGTAATGATGAAAGAGGACAATTTTATTGTGAATTGGAGAGGGTGGCTGAAACAGTACCTAGGGGTGATATATTGATAATGTTGGGCGATTTTAATGTCCAGATTGGGAAGGAAGATTACATTAGCGGAGTGACAGAAAAATTTACGATACATGAGGACACCAATGATAACGGACAAAGACTGTGTAATATGGCAGCAGCACTGAATATGTAATATAAGTAGCACTGGATTCAAACACAAAACAATACACAAAGTAACATGGAAGAGACCCGGAGCAAATGACGAGAAAAAAGGAAATCAAATAGACCATATCTGCATATCGAGAAAAGGAACAAATTGTATCAAAGACGTGAGAACATACCGCGGAGCGAATGTATATTCTGACCACTACCTAGTAATCGCAAAACTGGCACACATAAACATACACAAGATAAGAAGAGAGCACATCAAAAGATTAACAATAGAAATATTGACAGACACAAAGATCAAGGAGAAATATAAAGAGGGGACAGATAGAATAATAGAGAGCATGGAGAGAGAACAAGATGTAAATAGAGAATGGAAAAATATCAAGATGGCATTGCGAACTGAAGCAGAGAGAACGGTGGGATTTAAGATGCAAGTCGTACACAAGAGATGGTTCGATAAGGAATGTGAAGAAATGGCAGGCATCAAAAGAACAGCAAGATTGAGATGGATGAAAACAAAAAGAGAAATAGACAGAATTACATATAATGAAAGAATGAAGGAGGCGAACAAGATATACAAAAGGAAGAAAGAAAAATGGCTAAACGACATCATGAACGAAATGGATGATAACTGTAAAAATAATAACGCTAAGAAGTTCTATCTTGGAATGAAACAACAAACAAAGAAACGAAAAGTAAACACAAGAACAATGAAAGATGAGAATGGAAGAAGAAGTAACAATGAAAAAGAAACAAAAGGAATATGGAAAAGACACTTCCAGAAACTGCTAAACCAAGTAGATGACAAAAACGCTGAGGTAGAAAAGGAAGAACAGAAAGAAGAAACAACAGTAACGGAACGGAATGTTGAAGCAGCGCGAAATTCAATGTTAATTCGTGAAACAGCGATTAGAGCTAAACAATTTCTTCGCTTTATCAGTTATCACAGCTCCAATATAACCGTACCCTTAGCCATTAATCTAATTACGGTTTTGTTTTCCCGCCTCACGATCCTGAGCGAGTTCTTGAGCTGAGTGAACAGCCGGCAATACTTTTACTTTTTTTATTTGAGTTTAATGTCAATTTTTAAGTTTTTTTATCTTTCAAGATTTTTTTCTTTTTTTGCGACGTTTAAGCCCCTTTTACGTAACAAAGTGTCTCCTTGCATACTTTTTAAAAAATGTGAAAATACCCAATGAAGTAAAAAGTCTGTTAACAAAGTAAATGAGTACGTTACTTCTTCATAATACGATTATGTACCAACGTATTTCGTCGGCATACAAGTAAAAGTGACCGACTGCGTGAAAGTGACCAACTGCATTAATGGCGAAAATAAAGCTCCGTTGACATGGGTAGTGATAACGATCGTGTTCCACATTTGTGAATTTACAAATTTTAATTTTCACGATATGATAATTTTTATATTCGTGGTGAAGATTACACGAATGTTTATATTGCTGTTGCGAACATTAACTCGGCGAAAAATCACGATTTATACTTTACGAATCAGTAGTTTACACGGCGCGTATTCTGCAAAAGTGTGACTCACTGTCGTGATTCACTACCCATGTCAACGCGGCTTAAGATGCTTGATTAATTGGGTTGATTAACGATATAATAATAAAAGAATAATTAAAGTTTAATATAATAAACTATATTAATTGTTGTATTATGGCTAAAATTGTTGAAATTTAGTCAATTTTAGACTAATTTATATATTATTTATAATTTATTATATAGATTTTTAATTTTTTAATTTATATAATATAGATGATTTATATATTAAGATAAGAAGTATTCTGTAAATAAATTTTTATTATTATGTTATCACATAACACAGTAAAACTATTGCAAGGTAATCTGCTCAATGAGATTATAGTACAGTCACTTATTTATTAGGCATTATATTATTGTAAACAAAATATATGCAACACATTGATATTTTTGTCCATAAGTAAAGAACTTCACACTATTTTAAAATCTTTGGAAATTTTTTTTTTTTTTGTGTAAACGTCCTAACATATTAGTAGTACTAAATGACCATTATTTCAATTTTATTGTCTTTTGTTTTCGTGTGAGAGCCATATTTGCTTTGCAATATGTGGCATATTTTGCAATTTTAAGGGTTTACGACAACCGAAATATTTCAGCTCTTATTTGTCCTATCAAGATAAAAAAAAAAAAATTGTTTAAAAAGAAACAGACTACAATATTCCTTATTACATATTTTTACCTAAAAGCAATCCTAAAGGGTAAAATTGCAGCCTCAATTCTTATCTAGTTTTATAAAAAAATAACATTTTTAACCAGAAGTTCATGCATGAAGGAAGAATATTTCAAAGTTAAATTTTTTTTTACAAGGAGATGATAGTAGTTCAAATCACACACCAAATATTAACCCTAAGATTTACTCCCTTTTTCTTCTAAAAATTTTCAAAGTTTGAAAATTTTAACCAAACCGCGAATTTTGGCATTAAATATCGCTGGTGGGCGACCAGATAAAAATCTGAAATTTCTTGTCATAACAGTACTACATAATGGCATTACGCAAAAAAATTTTGAGTTTTAGATTTGACTACAAGCCGAGATATAGCTATCATAAAATGTCAAAGAAATTAATAATTTTATACTATATAAAATCAATTTATATTACAGAATACATAAAAAAAGTACGAAAACTGAAATAAATAAAAGAAGAAGTGTAGGTATTTTTTAATAAAATGTGTCGGTAAATAAGGAAGTATTTTTCAACTAGCTGTGATGTTAAAGAACTGATTGATTTTTCGTTTTTGCACTTTCTCAAAGACCTCAGAAAGTGAAGTGTGATAACACCTTATCATTATATCGTTCATCGGAATATATTTATGTAGTTTTAGGAACAGGCAAGCAGTTATCAAAACGCTATTTTAGATTAATTCCGTTTGCGACCACCTCCTCACTATTTACATAAATATATTTAATTCCTGGAAGGTTTTCATTGCAAAAGTTGAACATGTCTTCTGGGGTCAAAATATGATATTTACGACAGTTTCATCTGTTCTTAAAGCAAGCAAAACTTGATTATTTGATATCTCGTGACACTGGACCATACACACTTTTATGACAATCTTCGCCAATCAGTTCACCCACATTGCATTCCATTTTTTAAATTTCAACGCCTTAAATACAAAAACACAACCTTCTTATGTGGCTATTACAATAGACCTTATGCTAGAAGAACATATGTATATATATGCATATCAGCATATTATCTGTGTCCGAACAATACCGTTCTTGAAAAAAATGCAATTTATACGTTCACTAAAACGTGTACATTTTTTAACATTTTGTGATTGCTATATCTCGGCTTGTAGTCAAATCTAAAACTCAAAAATTTTTTTGCGTAATGCCATTAGGTAGTACTGTTATGACAAGAAATTTCAGATTTTTATCTGGTCCCCCACCAGCGATATTTAGTGCCAAAATTCGCCGTTTGATTAAAATTTTCAAACTATGAATATTTTTAGAAGAAAAAGCGAGTAAATCTTAGGGTTAATATTTGGTGTGTGATTTCAACTACTTATCATCTATTTGTAAAAAAAATTTAACTTTGAGATATTCTCCCTTCATGCATAAACTTCTCTTTAAAAATGTCATTTTTTTTATAAAACTAGATAAGAATTAAGGCTGCAATTTTACCCTTTAGGATTGCTTTTAGGTAAAAATATGTAATAAGGAATATTGTAGTCTGTTTCTTTTTAAACAATTTCTTTTTTTTTCATCTTGATAGGACAAATAAGAGCTGAAATATTTCGGTTGCCGTAAACCCTTAAAATTGCAAAATATGCCGCATATTGCAAAGCAAATATGGCTCTCACACGAAAACAAAAGACAATAAAATTGAAATAATGGTCATTTAGTACTACTAATATGTAAGGATGTTTACACAAAAGAAATAAATTTTTTTTAGAATGGTCACACCATAGGGTTTGACCACTTGATATGGAATGACCCACAACCGTTATATATCTTTGCGTGGATATCTCTTTTTTATGAGTAATTTTGCTAAAAAAAATCAACAGCTAACACTAACCTACATAACAGATGCATATCTTCGCGGAGATATCTCATTTTTACGGATAATATAACCAGGGCTGGGCAAAATACATTTTTTTTTGTATTTGAAATACAAATACAAAATACTCGAAAGTCAAGTATTTGAAATACAAATATAAAATACATTTGCAAAAATGTATTAAAATACATTTGTATTTGAAATACATTTGTATTTGAAATACATTTTTTGTGTTTGAAATACATTTTTTGTGTTTGAAATACATTATTTAACATAATTGTTGTTCCCGTTTAAAAAAACCAATCTCTCGAATTGTAAATCGGAAAGCGAACCTTTTGTTGGAACTTGGAAACCAAAAACGTGCAGATTCGGCGGTAAATTTAAAAAATTTTATTTTATAATTTAAAAAAATTGATTAAATTAATGGCGACAAAATGTAATTGAGTAAAGTATTTCAAAAATACAAAATACATTTTTATTGTATTTCAAATACAATTACAAAAATACATTTAGAAAAGCATTGAAAATACATGTAACGAAATACATTTGTATTTCAAACACGTATTTGACTGAAAAATTATAAGTCCTTATTTTTTTGAAGAAAATCTTAATGGGATACGATATGCCGAGTTTTTAAATAATGATTTGATCGATTTATTGGAAAATGTTTCTCTGGAAATGCGAGCAATAGTGTGGTTTCAGCAAGACTGCTGCCCAGCTCATTTTTCATTGGTTGCTAGGAATGCAATAAACCAACTATTTCCCAATAGATGGATTGGCAGGGGAAGCACAGTGGCGTGGCCTCCAAGGTCGCCAGATTGTACTCCTCTGGATTATTTTCTTTGGAATCGGATCAAAGATATTGTTTATACAGAAAAACCGACAACGAGAGATGATATGAAGCTCAGAATTTGCAATGCCTGTCGATCATTAAACACTGAAGAAGTACTTAGAGTCACTGATAGTATAACCAGAAGAGCTCAACAGTGTTTAGAAGTAAATGAAAAAAAAATTTTGAGCACTTGTGACATTGCTCTAACGCGGTAGCTGGATTTCAAGTGCTGACTTTTAAAGTTAAGTTCGTTATAAGAAATTGAAATTTAATAATTTCAAGTGAATATAACTTAAAAGGGGTGGGAGTAATAAAAAAATTTTTCCTACAAAACTTGCTTATTTTTTAAAGATCTTTCCAACGATACCACTTTCGACATATGGTGCTATTTAAAATTCTGGATTTCTGGACTTTCTGGAGCAAACTACTCTGGATGCCGACTTTTCCCGGAAATAATAATATCACCATTAGATTCGTCAGTAGGGCTTTTGTAATAAAATTTTTTAGCCCAACTCTCTACGACTTACCGTTTTTGAAAAAAAGTACTGATACGGGTGGTCTGGGTCACCCTGTATATAGAAATGTTGTACATACCATGTTGACCATTTTCAATTTTATTGGGTTCACTTTAAACAAATAATAACTACAATACAATATTTCTAACAGAGCGCTCGAAATAAACGAAGCAGTAAGTAAAATCGCGGTTATTAAAATGGGTAAGTTGGAGTCCCTCTACAAAGCACAAGGTTAACTTGAATTTTTGAAATTATTTGGATTAATGTCTTTTCTATGAAGAGCTATCAAAACATACCTGAAATTGTAAAATTCACTTTCGGGGTTTTGTCCACGAATTTCTGATTTCAGACCACTGTGGCGTCGATCAGCTCAATGTGACCACATAATTCGCAGCAGGCGTTGCCAGCCGGCTAGTATTTGTCAGCGCTGGTGAAGTTGGGCATGTTCAACATTTGGTAGGGGGACGTTCATTAATTACGTGAGACGTTTAGAGGGTTGATGGGGTCGAGAAGAATCTCACCAAATCTCACGTGGGGGAAGGAGGGGTCTCAACAAATATCACGTAATTTTTTTTCCGCAAGAAACTTTAAAATTGCGAGAGATTTGCGTTAAATTAAGAAGGTAAAACAAACAATCTCACGTGAGATTAGGGGAGCGGGGATCGAGCCAAATTTCATGACATCTCAGCAGGTAGGGAGGGGGGTCGAAAAATCATGGACGTCCCTTTATGGTATGCAACAAAAAGATATAACGATTGATACATCTAACAGTTACGAAATACTCATTTGGGTTTGACTTAAACAAAATGTGAAAAATGATTAAGGATGTATAGGAGACAAAAATACTAAAAAATATAAGATACCTACCTATTAATAAAATACAAAATTGTTAAGTTACAGGTCTATTAACCCTTTCAGACACAGTGTCCTGTAGAGAGGACATAAGCTTAAGGCAAAATTACGGCTAGTAGTAGCTGTATGGAAAGTGCCAATCAAGTTGATCTGTTCCGAGGGCTAGTCAGCTTGACTCCTGAAAGATTGCATTACTTTTAGGACTTATTACTATCTTTTAATAAATTTATTTTGTCTTATGTTTTGAAACTGAAAGCACATGGTTGTGTTTGAGTTTTTTGTGTTTATTTTTCTTTTGGAATTTAATACTATTTCAGTACGTAATATTTTTTCTACTTTGTATAATGTTGTTTGCATTTAATAAAATAAATTTTTTTTCATGGAATCTCCAAATTTTCGATAAATCGTGATCAGAAAATCACCTTGTCCACTACACACAGAGGACAGTTAATATCTGAGTACTCGGGAATCTTAGGGTAATCTAACAAACATGAAAAATCTTCTAAAAATTAAAGTTCACATGCTGAGTTTGAAAATTTTCCTATAACCCCTTCATAATTCGTGTCTGAAAGGGTTAAGCAATTAAATGTCGGACGTTTTGAATCTTTTTAAATTTGACCCATTTTTAAGGCTAAAAATTATACAATACAATTAAATAATTATTAAAATATTTAAAAATTTTTTTTACATGTTATTGACAAATTTTTGTTATTTTATGTAAAAAAAGAAATAGTAAGTATAAAAATTTCTTTTTAAAATTTTTTTTAAATTTTTAAAAAAATTACAGTTAACAATAAGCTAAGTCCGGGAGAGTTCGACCACTTTTTTTAAAAAAACCTGGAAAATGATCCATTTATAAACATTTTGTCAGTCATTAACCCGTTCTCACACGCATTTTAAATTTTGACCAGAAAAATTCTTTCATGATGTTTTCTTGTAAAGCTAATTTTTCTGAACACTTATAAAAAAAGTTGTGATCCGACCTATAGCATAGGAAATATAGCACTTCCAAAATAATTATAGAGGTGGCATATCTCCTATGCTAACCCGAAAAATTAGAGTTTTATTACGTAAAAAGTGAGTTCATACTTTAGAACTTTCAGAATTCTTTTAGAAAAACCGATACCATATTTTATTATTAAAGTATTCACAGAGTAAATAAAACAAAGCTGAAATGAGCAGATTTGAAAGTTAGCTAGGTTTTAACGACTGACATATTTCGAAACACGCCAGCACCTTTCAGGTACATTTATAGTATGTCCATATTTGTGGACATTGGGCACCCAAGGTCATCCGCTCAAGTAACACCGAATTACACGCATTTAAAAGCAATGTCCATGGTTATGGACAAGGTGCGCGAACAGGTTAAGTGCATCTTAAGAGGTCATGATGTGACCTGGCCGCTTGATGGTTCCACCCTCTCCAAGAGTGTAAATGTACTAGGGTAAGATCTAGTTATAAGCAGTGGCGAATTTAGAGGGGGCAAAGGGGCAATCCCCCCCCCCCCCAAGGATGACTTGGGTTGTATCCCTGAAACCCTCCCTGATAAAAATAATTTTTACTACGAAGTTTTAAAATTGAAATAACTTAAAATTATTTTTATTTATTTGCTTATTATTTATTTACTAGCTTAAAAGCCCGTCCGTGGACGGGCAGTTAGACGGTGGATCTCTTTTAAACGATATAATATTTAAGCAGTTAATTTCGTTTCCCGCTACAAATTTCGACAGGAAAAATCGGGAAATTTGAATTTTTAAGCAAAAGTGAGGGAAATGAGAGTGTTTTTTTTTACCCAAAAAATGACGCGCTGTAGCAGCAGCAGCGTTCTGTGATTTTATATATCAGGATATTGTTTCAGACAAACAAACTGGGTTAGATAAAACCTCGAAGTAAACTTAGAATAAAGTGAGATCAAACCTTTTTAGTTTATCTACTAATTTAACAATAAATTAAAATATAAATATTTTTTATCGGAATTTTTAACATGAAGTACTTTTGTCTCTCGCTAGTCAATAAGTATAAAAGTTTTTTTACTTTTGTAGAAATTATTACCAATTCTGAGAAGATTCATACAGTAAAAGTAGATAAACAAAAGTAGATTTTAATCCAATTTCAATTTTCTTAACTTTTAGATTTATAAATTCATTTATTATTAATTTAAATTGCATTATTTGCTAATTTCTCGTTTTTTTTCTGGCAAAGTTTGAAAAATTATAAATTCCCTATCTTCTCCAAGTATTCTTCAATATGTACTGGAGGGTGTTCCACACCCCCCAGACCACCCGGTTTACAATTTCGACTTTATATTTGTATAATTAACTTTTCCAAGTATCACAGAAAGTTGCTGCTAAACACTAATGTAAGCACTAATGTAATTAAATAAATAGCCTTTCAAGTTTTAATTTTTTCTATCCTCATTTTTACTTAAAAATTTAAATTTCCCGTTAGTCCTAATCGTAGTTAGTTTAATCAATTTTTCGGTTGGTAAAATTATAAACCGGGGGGTCTGGGGGGGTGTGTAACACCCTCCAGTACATATTGCAGGATTTACACTCTTTTAGAAAACTTGGAGAAGATAAGGAATTTATAATTTTTCAAATTCGCCAGGAAAAATCGGGAAATTTGAATTTTCAAGTAAAAGTGAGGGAAATCAGAGTGTTTTTTTTTCACCAAAAAATGACACGTTGTAGCTGGAGCAGCAGCAGCGTACTGGGATTTTAACGAGATTCTAAACAATATTTTTTATCTGCCCCTCCCCCCAAAAGCATTTTCTAAATACGCCACTGGTTATAAGAATGTAAACAAGAATGTATTAGTTAATTATCTTATTTAATACATAGTTTATTTTGATACACTTGTGCTCATCATTGATTTATTACAAATAAACCCTTATCATCAAATCATTAAATATAATCAAATTTAGCTCTATACCCCTGAGTTACACAACCCCAGCCACGAGTAGCATAAAATACACGTGACAGTATTCTGATTTTACAAAATAAAACGCAGCACAAGCACATCTAACAAATAAACCACATTTTTATTTAATTTTATGATTTAGGTACAGGGGGGGCGTCTTAAAGGTGGGTTTGTAATTTTGTATTGACACCATTCTATCAGTTGATACTTGACAATCGCAGAAAGAAAATCAATAGAGCTCTACATTTTCTTATTTATAATATTTTTAGTAGTTGGGGGGTGGGGGTTCGATTGAAAATGTCTTTATGGATGGCACTTTTAATTACTGTACAAAACCTTTTACTCAGTTATTTACCCTACATGGGTACAGTAACGGTTATTACTTATTATATACCTTTGGTATTTTGTCTTTTGAAAAAAAGCATTGAGTAGGTACAGAATTTGTATTAGATTAATACAGATATTATGTATAATGTTCTACATAAATGACGCTTTTAACCCTACAGTGCATACGTCAATAAAAATCACACCAGTGCATACGTAGGGCCTGTCAGGCCCGTAGCTTTAAATCGACGAATGTTGGAATATTTCGGGAAAATAAGATAATTTTTGTACATATTAAACTTTATAATAATAAAATATTAAAGAAAAAACAGAATTCTTGAAATAAATCAAGGAAATGATTACGAAATATTATAAAATCCAAAGTCACCTGAATCTTGCAATTAGCTGAAGTCATTGAAGTCGCATATATTGCATTACGGTGACTTGTAAGAATTGTAAAGATACTTTTGATAAACATACTTGAATTACATGGAAATTATCGCAGTTTTGTTATTATTTTGCGAATAATGATTACAGAAATTGCTATACAAGTTGAAAAAAATCTTTTACAAAACTTATAATTTGATTAGAAACCGATTACCATTTTTAATATTAAATAGTAACGCCAGTGCATACGTCGGGCCTGCTAGGCCCGAAATCCTTTTATTGGCAATCCATTCAACTTTTTCAAGTTTTTTAAACTCATGTCGATGTCTTTTCATATTTTAGACTAATGATATGGTGAAATTTATTTAAACGGTTCTTTTTTTATATTCATTTCAATGTTCACTCGGGCCTGCTAGGCCCTACGTATTCACTGGAGGGTTAATAAATCGACAGAACCCTGCACCCTCTCTATGATATTCCCAAAAATGCTTTCAAAGGCATTTTCTTGTGGTTTTGTAAGATGTAGTAATAATGTGTGACATTTCATAAATTTATAATTTTTTTATCTAGATATTGACAACAGAAAAACATGCTTTTTTGCTTTGAAATTTAGGAGAATTTATTATAAGAACAACTATATGTCTATGTGTAATCATAAAAACTTTTTATTTTTGTTATATTGACTGTTTGGTTATTATTAGATGATTCATAGCTTAAAACTTTTAAAAATCACAATTTTCGATTTCATTCTGTGCCTTTAAAAAAAAATTTTTTTTTAATATCTTTTTCTTTTTTTTACCTAGTCACGAAACGCTGATTTTAATAAAACATGTTAAGGGCATATCTGGGTTTACAAAATAATAAAACTGTATCACCCTTTGTAGCTCAGGGGTAAGGGAGTTCACTACTAGATCAGGAGGTCGTGCGTTAGAATCACAGCCAGATCAAATAAAGATAAATAAAATTTAATATTTGTAAATGATAATATTAATTTCAGACTACAATTTAGATATAAGAATAAGTTCGTCAGATGTCCAGATCCAGACGTAGTTGAAGAAACCATATTTGTAATCAATACCTATAATATAATATACAAAATATACACCATATATGTACATAATACGTGAAAAATATACGTTTAGATATTAATCTATCACTGCGACATTAGCACGTATATTTTACGTTTTTATTATAAGTTTTATTTACGTACTAATTTTACGTATAATACACGTGGGTCAAATACGAATATTATACGAAAAATATATACGTCTAAATATTAGTTTATCATTGCGACATTAGCACGTGTACTATACGTTTTTATTATACGTTATATTTAAGTACTACTTTTACATATTATAATATACGTGGGTTAAATATGTATATTATACGTAAAAGATATACGTCTAGATATTAGTCTATTATCGCGACATTAGCACGTATACTATACGGTTTTATTACACGTCGTATTTACGTACTACTTTACCGTACTACGGATAATATACGTGGATCAAATACGTACATTATACGTAAAAAATATACGTCTAGATATTAGTCTACAGTCGCGACATCGACGCGTGTTATCTACGTTTTTGTTGTACGTTTTATATGCGTAAATAACGTTTCGAATAATCGACTATTATTCGTCTAATATACGATTTATACAACATAGGAAATTGATTTTTCTTTAATTGCTGCTTCCCATCACAACGGATAAGAATGAAAATGGTATCGA
The DNA here is from genome assembly GCA_958510845.1 of Cantharis nigra. Classification (NCBI taxonomy): domain Eukaryota; kingdom Metazoa; phylum Arthropoda; class Insecta; order Coleoptera; family Cantharidae; genus Cantharis; species Cantharis nigra. The sequence goes on from OY294028.1 coordinate 49,614,938, forward strand.
TTTAAAGAGATTTTTATTCCGCTTCTAAAGATACATAACACTTGATATTTTGTTCTTTAAAAGTTTTTTTTTAAACTCACTAATAAAATTCAAAAAATAGATTTTAAAAATAATTTTAGTTATGCCTTGATTGAATTTTATTGCAATTGTTTTTGTAATACAATTACCACTGTAATATACTCGTAATTTTACCATAAAAACTTTTTCTTCCACAGAATAAGTGTTTGCGTTCATTGTTCACCAAATTTATTGTAATCTGTTAAAGTAACTTGTTGGAAATTATTGGTTTTCAAACATAAACAATTGCAATAAAATTCAATCAAGGCAACTAAAATTATTTTTTAAATTTCTTTTTTGCATTTTATTAGTGAGTTTTTACCAGTAATTGAAAAACAAAATATCAAGTGTTAAGTGTCTTTTAGAAGCAGAATAAAAATCTCTTTAAATTGATGCCATTTTCATTCTTATCCGTTGTGATGGAAAGCAGGAATTAAAGAAAAATCAATTTCCTATGTTAATTGCTTATGTTCAGATGGTCGACCGGTCACCCGGTATAAGACGTAAGAAATACATAAAACGTAAGAATTTCAAATACGAATAAAACCTTAATCGAATATTGAAAAATATACAGGAGTTATTTTGGTATATGCAAAAAAAACATTCTACGTCGTGTACTTTAAGATTTTAATATTATTCGATACTACACTGTAAAAAAAAATTTACTAAATGTTACACAAAATAACACAAATTAACACATTCCTGTGTTAATCCAGGTCCACACGAAATTGTGTTAAATTTTACACGGAAATATTTTGTAAGTTCAATTTTTCAGCGTGTAAAATTTTGACACAATAAAATGTAAAATACTTACACCAATATTTGTACTTATTGATAAAATTTAGTAAAAAATTAACACATTTATAATCAAAATTTTTAATATTTCTTTATTTCTAGTGTAAATTTTACACGAATTTATGTACATAAGTTATTAAAAAAATACAGTAACCTTGTTTCTTGATAGAAATGTGGTATTGAATTGAATTTAATTCCAAATATTGGTACCCCCACAATTTATTCTTCATTTCAAATTTAAAATTTGTTTGATCAGTAAAACTTTATCGTTAACGCTTCTAATTTTGTCATCCGGACGCGTCATATCTTAGACTAAAATTGCAAACAATCTAAAAGAAGAAGAAGATAAGATAAGAAGATCTTATCATCGTTTTTATTGGTTTTTATGACATGACATTCTGATATCATTATGACTCAGGAGTCCAAAACGGGTCATCAATAAAAATTTTCAATATTTACAAATCAAGTTTTACTTTTCAAACTGAATCTACTACTTTAAGGTACGTTCTTACGAGTCAAGTTGAATCTTGAATCGTGAGAACTGGACTTGATTAACTCGCAAATTAGAAAAAGATAACATAATAAATTAATTTTTTGTCAATAGGATAAAATGGAAGAATTTTTACTAAAAAAGACAAACACATTCGAACATATAAAAAATTTAGAAGAAGATTTGGAAGTAGAAAAGATAACGTTAGAAGAATTTAATGATAATATTCAAAAGTGCGCTGACGAATATAATGATATCATACACCATATTTGGAAAGATTTAATGGGGCTGGAATTAACCTTGTATGAGCAAATGGAAGAAGTAATACAGAACTTTGAGCAAGTGGTTACAGAACAAATTAATGTATTTATAGAGGCAGCACAAGGATATTTTACAGAATTAAGAAGTTTGGAGCAAACATATATAGAAAATATAGCAGTGGAGGCGCATGCATTTCAGACGATGATCAATGCCCAAGAAGACTTTTTTATACCAGACGAATTGACTATGGTAAGTATACCCGTTTTATCAAATTTTCGTCTTTTGTTTACGGGCCTAATAGTAAGCCTGGTTTAATTAAAAAAAATTAAAGTGGAGTGCTTATTTTCCTAATCCAGAGTAACTAACTTGTAATTAATAAAAATTTTGATCGTTCAAAACATAATTTATTAAGTATATTTGTATACCTATGGAATTACGTATTTATCATCACTTATCAGTTATCACCTATTATATTCAATTCATTCCACTGGTAAGATCGTACAACATTATTTAATACAATTATCCATAATTGTTATCGTCCGCAACTCAATTAATTATTAACAAATTATCGGGATTTATCTTGGACAGGTCTAATAAAAAACTTTAACTTTTTGTCGACGTTTCGAACATATATTTCGTTCTTCTTCAGGACTCAAGTTCAGTTTAAAGAGACCAGGGGTACATTATTCAGTCAATAGCTGAATGTAATATAAACATCAACATAACAGTAATAGTAAAATACAGTGAAAAACTCCAAAAAAACCAAATCAACAACTTAATACATTAAAGTGTCAACAATTTAATGGATGTTAAAACAACACAGCCCTGGCGCTTCCTTTTTGTATTTATATGCTTTGCAATGCAATCCATGTTACCTCCGACTAAATATACCTAGACAGAACGTAAACAAACCTAATTTGAAACAAATTTTTCTATTTGTTTACATTACTGGTGTTGACCAAGTCCCGAGTGGTAATTGGTCCACAAAACGCGCCACTTGTTGTGGTTAAAATACGAAATATTTTTTTAGACATTGTGAATTAATTATTATAGTTGTTGAGTCGTGTGTGAAGTTTATAATTTAAAAAATGGGCAAGCAATGCATTGTGTGTGATTACTCAATGGTGTGATCAAGTGTATCAAAAATCTTTAAAATATAAGTAAGTAAAACTTAACCTATGAACATTTATAGGCGTAACCACTGGAAGTTGTTTAATAACAAGTAATGTTTACCAACAGTGATGCTAAAATTTGCTTCAAAACAAACCTGTGTGTTAGCATAGCTATGCTCTGTCTAGTATATAGTTAGTCTGAGCATGTTACAATGTCAATATTTCGATGTAAACTGGAATCAATTGTTGGATCATAACGAAATGCAACGCGTAAAAATTCTAAGCGATTCGTATTACGGAGTGATGCTCTTGATTGCATATACAGTGTGTTCACGATAAGAGGTAACAGTGAATAATTCTTTTATCTTACTAGATATAAAAAAAAGTTAAATAGTTTTTTATTCAACTCGAAATTTTCAATCGGAAACAACGGGGGTACATTGTTTGGACTTCAAACTCAACCGGAAGTAAACATGAATTTTTTTTCAATTGGCAACATATTTTTTTTTAACATTTTTTTAATATGCAGTTTTTCCTCTATACATACATATCATAGGGTTACATAAAAAAATTTTCGAGAAAAACGCAAGATAAATTTATTAATTATTTTAATTTTTTTTTAAGTGCTATGAAAGAAAACAACATCACGGTACAGAAAACACAACCTATCTGATAAATTAGTCAAAAATCCCACCAAGACATTACACTACATCAGTATCATTATGTTTTTATAGCACACTAAATAAATTAAATAATTTCTTAATTAATCTTGCAATTTTCTCGAAAATTTTCTTATGTAACCCTATGATGATTTTATATAATTAGTAATAATTTATTATCGTTGACCTTTTTTTTAATATTTAAATAATAATAATTGTTGAGATTTAGGTCTTTTTTATATCAATTTAATTGACCGACGTTTCGAGTCTTTTATTATTGACCCATTTTCAAGGCTAAAAATAATACATTGAAATCAATTAGTTAAAAAATCTTTAAAAAATTTTTACATGTAAATGACAAATTACTTGACAAAATAATGTCATAATAATGAAGTTGTACTAAAAAACAAATGCATTATAGTTAGCAAGAATTAGCAATAAAAATTCCTTATTTAAAATTTTTTTTTAAATTAGCAGTTAACAATATATAAAAAAATTAAAAAAGTTAAAAAAGAATTTGACCAAAGAACATCACATGGTTTTCATTATATCCAGGATATATTTATATCCACCATGAAAAAATTGCACCCCAGGTAGCACAAAATATTGCGCAATATTGGGGCAACATTGCGCCAATATTGGAATGTTAGGCAATATTGGCAACGCCCAGGCAATATTGGTGCAATATTGATTACCATTATTGCGGCAATAATGGCTAACAATATTGGTGCAATATTGTCTACCAATATTGGCGCAATATTGTTCATCCATGTTGGTGCAATAATTAGAAAAATCTGCATTAATTACTTAACAATATTGAATATATTGTTCCCAATAACTTAATAATAGTATTATTAGTGATTTTCATCATTGGTAAATATATTGCACTCATACAGCTAAACTTTTCATGTTTTATTAAAATCCAATATTGGACAAAATTGCGTACCAATATTGCTGCATCTTTGCGCAGCAATATTGGAGCAATAATGACTAGCAATATTGGAGCAATATTGATTAACATTATTGCGGTAATAATGGCTAACAATATTGGTGCAATATTGTCTACCGATAGTGGCGCGATATTGCTTATCCATATTGGGAAAATAATTAGAATAATCTGCATTAATTACTTAACAATATTGAATATATTGTTCCAAATAACTTCAAAATAGTATTATTAGTGATTTTCATCATTGGTAAATGTTTTGCATTCATACAGCTAAACTTTTCATGTTTTATTAAAATCCAATACTGGCCAAGATTGCGTACTAATATTGCTGCATTTTTGCGCAGCAATATTGGAGCAATAACGCCTAGCAATATTGGAGCAATATTGATTACCATTATTGGGGCAATAATGACTAACAACATTGGTGCCATATTGTCTACCGATAGTGGCGCGATACTGTTTATCCATGTTGGGACAATAATTAGAAAAATCTGCATTAATAACTTAACAATATTGAATATATTCTTCTAAATACCTTCAAAGTTGTATTATTGGTGATTTTCATCATTGGTAAATGTTTTGCATTCATACAGCTAAACTTTTCATGTTTTATAAATATCTAATATTGGACAAGATTGCGTACCAATATTGCTGCATTTTTACCCAGCGATATTGGAGCAATAATGGCTAGCAATATTGGAGCAATATGGATTATCATTATTGCGGCAATAATGGCTAACAATATTGGTGCAATATTGTCTAACGATGTTGGCGCAATATTGTTTATCCATGTTGGGACAATTATTATAAAAATCAGCATTAATTACTTAACAATATTGAATATATTGTTCCAAAAACCTTCAAAGTCGTATTATTAGTGATTTTCATCTTTGGTAAATGTATGGCAAACATACAGCTAATTTCTTCATGTTTTATTAATATCCAATATTGGACAAGATTGCGTACCAATATTGCTGCATTTTTGAACCGCGATATTGGAACAATAATGCCTAACAATATTTCAATAATGAAATATCATTATTGCGGCGATAATGGCTAATAATATTGGTGCAATGTTGCCTACGAATAAAATGGAAATATTTTATATGTTGGGACTATAATTATTAAAATACTTCATTAATAATATTTAAGTAATATATATAAAATATATATCCTCAATTTCATCATTAGAGTTTGCATTTTTATAACATGTAGTTAAAATTTTCATGATTTATTAACGCTTCTTTGCCAAGTTAACCAAAATTGCGTACCAATATTGCGACATTTTGCGCAGCGATATTGGGACAATATTAATTCCTGTTAAAACAATAATTATTAAATACTGGTTTAATATTTAAACAATATTGAATATATTATCCGAAATAACTTCACAATTATATTATTTGTGATTTTCATCATTGGAAAATGCTTTGCTAACATGTAGGTAAAATTTTCATGTGTTATTAATACCCAATATTGGTACAAGATTGCGTACCAATATTGCAGCAATATTGCTCAGCGATATTGGGACAATATTGCTGATCAATATTTATAATTAAACAATTAATAATAAGTTAATAAATTTTACTTTGTATCTTTGTATTTCATCTTGCAAACTATCAATCAATCAAAATATACGAAATTGCTAAAAATATGAAATACCTTATTTCTTATGTTATACCACGTGGTTTCCCGCGTCACTAGTCCGTAATCCGTAATAATTATTTGGCCAATTACACTAATTTAGAAAGAGAATATTTTGGCTAAAAAAATGCAATCTAAAGATTACTTAAACAGTAGGTTTATTGCCTGTTAAGGACGGACATACTATATTTATATTAAACATGCAGTTAAATGCACAGCGCTAATAATAATACAGCGCGAAATTAAAAGCAGTGTAGTTTTCAAAATTTATTAAATATCCGTAAACAGCAAAAAATTGTTTAAGATTACGAGTATTATTAATAATATTAGAGTTATTATTAATCACTCAAAATGTACAAATTAGATATTTTGTTAGTTTGATTTCCACCATCGCAGTCTCCTGGAATCGCCATAACGTATTAAATCTTTATCAATGTTGTACTGGCTAACATTGAAGAGGAACACGATTGCCGCACAATTTTGGCAAAAAATTTTACAAAAATATATAGGAATTGGTCCAATAATTACAAATTATTGACCACGTGGTAAAAAAATTTAACCAAAAAACGCAAAAATAACCGCGAATTTTATTGCCATGCGAAAGAGGACCCCCCAAATACACGGAAAAAATCGATAAAAAATTCAAAAAATTTGGAGATGACCCGCATAAGATAAGATTTAAAATAAATTATTAACAAGGCACCTCAACGCCCGCAAACAACTATCTAGAAAATAATAAAAAATTATTTTAAGCTGAATGGTTTACAATGTTCATTCCATAAAACATATTTAGTTTTCCATAGTCGATTGATTTAAGTTTAAGCAGTGTAACTCGATATTAACATATCTTTTTATCATTGTTAACTCAAATTTAAAGTTAGAGGCGATAAGTTGTTTTCTGTTTGAATATTCACTTAGTTTATAATAAGATTAATAAGAACTCCAAATATCCAGTTACAAAAATAATAATATGCAGGATCTAGGAGCAACCTAGTGCGATATAGGTTTTATTGCCATGTAGCTATAGAAGTTTTATGGAAACAATCAAACCGCAGGAAAAAAATTGCTAAATATTAACGAAGTGAAAGTAATAAGAATTAAAAAAATAAAACTTTTACAGCTAATAATATGTTCTCTAATACAACTAATTTTTTGTACTAGACGTTTCCAACAATGCAAGTTGGAATTCAAAAAATTTTACATTTGAGCAATATAAATAATATGAAATATCATTAAAAGAAATAAAATCCAAATATTGGGTAAGATTACTTTGTTGCGGTGGAGTTTAACTTTCTTCTTAAAAATAAAATATAAACTTTTATTTAATATAAAATTTTATACATAAAACTTTAATATGTTATCATTATTTAACTTAATTGATAACTTATCAATGATTTACTGTAATTTGTTAATAATCTTTACATAAAAATTAAATTTCTACAAGAAGGTGTCGTAGGTCTAACGGTAGAGCGGTAGGGTTTTAAATCCATAGGACGATACGATTTAGGTTCGATTCCCAGGTAAGTTAAAAAAAAGGGTATTTTATATTTCAGTTAATGTTCAAATTTAGATACTGCTCCGAAACTACAAAAAATGACTAAGCCGATATCTAAATAAAATTAAGTTAGCAAATTTGTAAATTAAAATAACAATTATAGTATAAACAATTACTAATTTTTTTTTATTTGCAATCATGGTATTACAATATTGAGCTATATTGCCTGCAATATTGAGCAATATTGCTAACAAAATTATACAACAGCAAATAGTTCTCATATGGCGCTACATTGCTTTCAATATCGTGTAATATTGATTGTAATATTGTGCAAATTTGCAAATTGTTCTCATTAGTATATTGTGCTACATTGACCTCAATATTGCGCCAATATTTAAACTATGAAGGACCAATATTGGCCCAATATTGCGTGCTACCTGGGACATCTCGTTTATCGTTCATGGTATTTGAATTTATATGGATATTGATAGCCTCTTTTATTTTACGCTTTTTATCTATCTTCTCCCTGGCCAGTATTCTGATATTCTCACGTTTCAAGGAATTTTTATTGCTAATTTTTGCTAACTATAATGAATTTGTTTTTTAGTACAACTTCATTATTATGACATTATTTTGTCAAGTAATTTGTCATTTACATGTAAAAAATTTTTAAAGATTTTTTAACTAATTGATTTCATTGTATTATTTTTAGCCTTGAAAATGGGTCAATAATAAAAGACTCGAAACGTCGGTCAATTAAATTGATATAAAAAAGACCTAAATCTCAACAATTATTATTATTTAAATAATTTTATGTCTGTATAGAGAAAAAATTGCAGATTACGAAAATGCTAAAAAAAAGCTTACTTCCGGTTGAGTTTGAAGTACAAAAAAATTTACTTCCACAGTTTCCGATGGTAAATTTTGAGTTGAATAAAAAACTATTTAAACTTTTTTTTGTATGTTGTAAGATAGAAGAATTATTCACTGTTACCTTTTATCGTGAACACACAGTATATAGGGCATTCCACGCCAAATCGGACACCATATATTGCTTTTGCATCTCGGATTTTTTGACTCCATGACTTTTTTCAATTTTTTTTATCATGTCATTCAAGAGATATAGAGTTTTAAAAAATTACGTTACTTATTTTTTAAATGCTCATAACTTCGCGACTAATTTACCAAATGGCACCTTTTTTTTAAAAAATTGTTTCTTGTAAAATGTACTTTCTACAAAAACTATTGAAAAATATTTTAAAGCAATATTACTATTACATTTTCAAGTGTTAAAAATAAATCGCCATTTTTAGCAATGTTTGTACTGATCGATTTTCTTTTTGTAAAAAACTATTATCCATTTAACAAATTTTAAGTAGTCTCATCATGAGCAAACGATGGGTTCTATTTCTTTTTTCGAATTTTTAATTGTTGAGATTATATAAATTTTTAAAAAATTAGGTTACTTGTTCTTGAAATGTTCATAAGTCCGCAAATAATTGTCCAAATGGAACGTTTTTTTCAAAATGTTTCGTTTAAAACGCACTTTCTATAAAAAATATTGAAAACCGTTTAAAAACGTAATTACTGTTTGATTTTTAAGTTTCAAAAGTAAATCGTAATTTTTAACAATATATGTAGGTACTGATCGATTTTCTTTAAAAAATTTTGGAAAAAATTGTTATCTATTTAACAAGTTTTAAGCCTAGTCTCATAATGGGCAATTATTATCCATGTTTACACAGTACATATTTTTCAAAAGGTCCAGAGTATAAATTTTTTAAAGATATTTTTCAACATGAATAACTAAAATCTAGAAAATTATCAAGAGAGAATTATGAGAGAATATTATTATGAGAATATTATGAGAGAATTGATCACTGTTAAAAATTACCATTTATTTATGAAACTTGAAAATCAAATAGTGATTTTGGTTTCAAAAATGTTTCAATATTTTTTATAGAATTGTACTGTATTCGTCAAAGAATTCGTCGTGTAAAACTGAACTGCACCAAGGCCCAACCAGGGGGTCGCTTGGGGATTTGTCCCCGACGCCCGGGATCCCTCAAGGGCCCGGACGAATTACTAAATAAATTCCATAAATAAAAAGGACGATCAACTGATCAAGATTGCAAGAGACTTGAAACCATTGGCAAAACGAAACCCTGGAAGACCACCCAAGAGATGGATGGAGAGCTGGGTGTCCACATCAGAGGAAATGTGAAGAGGGGAAAAGCGTGAAGAAAAAAAGGCCTATAATAAAAGTAGAAGAAGAAGAAATAAAAAGGAAATAAATAAAAAATTTGAATGAATAAAAAATTAGATAATAATATTGTGATGTAAGGTACTTCTGAAAATTAGTTGAAAACTACTGTATTTTTTATTTTTTAATTAATTTTACCCATTTTAGTTGTTTTGTGCGTAGTTTTTCTTAACAAAAATACAAAGTTTTATGATTTTCTTTTTTATTTATGAAATTTTTAAGAGCAGAGGGTCCGCGAAAAGTCTTGTTACGGGGCCCGACGTGGCACTCGACGGCCCTGACTGCAGCAATCTATTTATTTCTTTGTTGCTGTGTGTTATTTGCTCTTGGGAATATATTATATAACTTGCAATCACTATTTTTACCACTATTATGGCAATTAACAACACAGCACGTTGAGTGACCACCCCTTTTAATCATACGTATGTCTTAAATCACGTAAGGCAAGTCTGAAAGAGTCCACATTAAGTTCTATTACCGGCCACTCCGAGCGCTTCGATAGGTTTGCGTATCCCCTCTTAACCCATGCACACAGCGAATACGTTTTAAAAGAAACATTTAACAAAAAAAACGTGCTCTTTGACGTGTGTGAACTTAGCCCCGCACTTTCTATAAAAATAATTTTTGAAAGTTGTTCCAAGTTGTTCCGGGTTTGTTCTATATTGTTCCAAAATATTTTTTTGAAATTTGAAAAATTAACTCGAAAAATCGCCAAAATCCGTTTTTCGAGTTGGCCCCGCACTTTGAAAATAATTAACTTCTGAAAGTTGTTCCAGGTTGTTCTAGGTTTGTTCTATATTGTTCCAGAAAATCATTTTCATATATTCAAAAATAAAGCCGTAGGAGGGGGAGCAACATTTATAGCCAGCCCCGCACTTTTAAAAAAATTAATTTTTGAAAGTTGTTCCAGGTTGTTCTAGGTTTGTTCTATATTGTTCCAAAATATTTTTTCAATAACTCAAATATTAACACGAAAAATCGCGAAAAACCGTTTTTCCAATTATAGCAATAATTTTCTAATTTAATAAAACACCAACAGGTGGCGCGACATTCTTATTGTTATTATTGTTACATACACGAATACACGATAATTTTCATAAGTCTGCGTAGGTTTACGTTGCATTCTTAACAAACAGATCGCTTTACTTTTATCATTCAAGCAGTAAATGCATTCACATTGGATTGATGAAACTTTATAAAATATTTTAATAATTTTTATCAGTCTGCGTAGGATGACCTAGGATTGATAACAAACTGCCGTGTTACATTTTAATTCAAATGAATACAAGGTTTAGAAAAAGGTTATTCGCCATTCCCTAATTCTAAATTTTAGGAGTTTAATCTAATTATCTTATGAAAAAAATAAATTAACCAGAGGTTTTAAAATACAATGCTCTTCCATATATTATGTTTACGAACTTAAAGCATAAAATACACGGTTATATTTTATCTTTTAAAAATGCAACAGTAAAGTATTTCTTATTTATTCAATGTATTTGCTGAATTTCTATATTAATTAACTTGTGAACTTGTGATATCTAAACAAGGAAAAATGCTTTACTTATAATATAATATATCAAAACCTACAATCTTACAAATTAAAACAATAGTAGTTGGCATTTGAACAATTTAAATTTTGTGGCATGCGCGCGCATGTTCAACGTGTTGGTAAATTTATTAGCAATAAGTAATGTCGCGCCACCTGTTGGTGTTTTATTAAATCAGAAAATTATTGCTATAATTGGAAAAACGGTTGTTCGCGATTTTTCGTGTTAATATTTGTGTTATTGAAAAAATATTTTGGAACAATATAGAACAAACCTAGAACAACCTAGAACAACTTTCAAAAATTGATTTTTTCAAAAGTGCGGGGCTGGTCATAAATGTTGCTCCCTCTCCCACGGCTTTATTTTTGAATATATTAAAATGATTTTCTGGAACAATGTAGAACAAACCTAGAACAACCTGGAACAACTTTCAAAAGTTAATTATTTTCAAAGTGCGGGGCCAACTCGAAAAACGGTTTTTGGCGATTTTTCGAGTTATATTTTCAAATTTCTAAAAAATATTTTGGAACAATATAGAACATACCCGGAACAACTTGGAACAACTTTCAAAAATTATTTTTATAAAAAGTGCGGGGCTAAGTTCACACACGTTGCTCTTTGTCAATTATTTGCGGAAGTATAAGAATTTCAAAAACAAAAATACCTAAACGTAATTTTCTAAAAACTTATATACTTATGCCCGGTTGCACCACCTAAAAAACGGTCTGTTAAATCGACCGATCGACCGTAAATTGAAGCTTTCGTGTTGCACCACCCAAATCGGTCTGTTTTTTGATTGATTTTACCGACTGAATTAATCGACCGTTTTCGGGCGATATTTGCAAATACGGACTGTTTTTGGCAATAACCACACTAATTTGCTAGTTACTATTTGTTTGTTATTAAGAAGTTTCAAGTTATTCGGCAATCCTTTTAATATTATTTATAAGTAGTATTGTATTAATTTATAAAAATATACAATCTACCCATTTGGTTATAAGTTGATTTATATTAATGTTATGATTTCAATGTATTTTAATGTGAATTTTAATAATAGATCATTAGTTATGAATACGTCTTCATTTCTTCATCTGATGAAGAGCTCGACCGCATAATGGAACTTCTTCCAGAAATAAGACAAGTGAGACCAAGACGTGATCCATTATTTAATTTATTTAACAACCGTGAATTTATTTGCACGCATTGTTTTTGGAATCCGAAATTCCTCCAAATGGCCAATGCTGCCTTGCTTTTTCCTTTGTTATTCCACTCTATTAGACCTCTTTAGTTAAAATTTGCACAATCATGTAGTACAAGAAAACGTGCATCTTTGCATGTATTTTTGTACATCTTAAACATTTTAAATTGGACTTCAGCTTTTTTCTTAAAGTCCAGCTGGTATAAAATCATCAACATTTTCAGATGCTTTCAGCTTTCACTCTTCCAATAATTTCTTGATTTCTTTAACATTCTAATATCCTATGGAGAATTTTCTTCTCTTTTTTCCTATGTAAAAATATTTTTATTTGGGCGTCGCGTTCTCTGCCCAAATGAAGTATTGTCGAAATCTTCGACACAAATCACGTGGTTTAGCAAAACTTTCGCATGAATCCGATGTTTCAACCTAATTTACAACCTAAATCATTTTCAACATAAAGTTTTACCCTTACAAATTTAAATTATTTATCTACCATCATTATTATAGTATTAACAAATTGCTACAAAAAATTTTAAAAAATCAAAAATATGTTATCGTACCATTATAAAATGTAATTTTTAGAGAATCGTACTATAAATGTAATAATTATTTTTTGAGTTCATTTTGCAAGCGTTTTTAATATATTTATTAATTTGAAATGAAATTATTGTATTTGCTTGTATATTATTTTTATAACCACATTATTATGTTGTCGTCAGGATCACTTTGGATGTGTCAATTAAAATATTCCTATCTTTTTCCGACACATGTGAGCTACAATAAATGTTTCTCGCTTTAAAAGTACTCAAAACTTACTATCATTTTAAAGTTTCAAATAAACAGTCGATTCAAAAATCAACTGATATTTTTTCTGGTGCAACTGGTATTTTGAAAAATCGGAGAATCGTCGATTAATCGCCTGATCGACGATATTTGTATCGACTGTTTTTACGGTCGGTTGGTGCAACCGGGCATTAATCTTGATAATTAAAAACTCTGGAAAAAAATAGATCCCATTGTTTGCCCATTATGAAACTAGGCTGAAAGTTTATTAAATGGATAACAGTTCTTTATAAGAAAATTTAAAAAACAATCGATCAATACATTACATTGTTGCAAATAATGTACTGTAAAAATTTCATGAACTTCTCATTAATTTCATTTTACTTCTTAACAACCTTAAGGAAAAAGAAGACTTCATGTTCTGATATCTAAAAGAGCATATTTGTTGTATTGCTTTCCTTACTAAATGACAATCAAAGTACGCTTGGTTCATATACTCAAAACCTGCCGTCATTTGTTATAAAAAGAAGCAAAAATGTTAATTTCTGTTACTAGAAACCACGATACAATTATACCGGTATGCTCAGAAAGAAATTAAAACTCGTTTGTTCTGCGCATTGACGTCGCGTTGAAGATATTTTTTATAATACGCTTGAATTTTAATTATAAATCTTAAGATTATTTTATAAAAATAAAAGGTCAAACAATATCAATTTTAATTATATTATACTTCATTACACACTAAAAAATTTGTTGTCAATTTAACAACAGTTGTTGGATTATACGGGCCACTATATCTCGAAATTAAAACTAGTACAGCTTTTGTTAGATAAACAATAATAGTTAATGAAATTTGATCTTAAGTGCAGGTGTTTCATAATATTGACTATATGACTTTGTTAAATCAAATTAAATTCAGTTAAATGTTACTAAAATGCACATCATTTTAACTACTAAATGTAGTGGCCCGTATAATCCAACAATTTGACTAAATCGAGAACAAATTTTTTACTGTGTAACATAATAATCCTAGAAGTAGTTGGAAAACGTAATAAATATTGCAAATTTGACATTTCTGGCTCCAAGCTGACGTCAAATAGTGCGAGAAGGATAGAGCTAACCTGCTAGTGAGCATACCGGTAATAAGTGTATCGTGCTAGAAACCTTCTTTTTTGGTTCTTCATTATTAATATTGCAATATTCGAAGTTTTAATAAATTGAAAATGTCCCAATTTTTTCAAATCTAGATCACTGTGCGGTGGTACCGGTACGTCGTTTGAGTAATAAATGTAGGTTAGGAGGAAGGATTGACCGTTGAGAGGGTAGCACGTCAAAACGTGGAAAACAAAAACAACGAAAACAAAAACGTCGAAGTCAAAACGTCGAAAACAAAAAGGTCGAAGTGAAAGCGTTAAAAATAAAAACTTTTTGTTTTACTTTTACTTTTAATTTTATTACATTTTTTGTAAATTATTTTTCTTCCATAGGCCTAGCATCATCTAAAACTTCAAACTCTTTGAAAGGATCGTGTTTAATTCATAAATTGATTTTAACTTTTACATTATTATAATTAGGTGTAGGATAAAAAATATAAAATGCATTTTTGGGACGGCTTATTAAAATATGTTGTATTTTAAAAATTCTGCTCAAAAATGTACTTTTTTCTTTGCTTTTTTTGTCATTTAATTTTAAAAAATGTAATAAAGCTGTTTATCCAATGGACAATTTGCATGATTTTTAATTTTAGCATATTAATATTCTACATAACAACATATGTAATGTGCCTTAATTTTTTAAAATTTGGTTCACATATAAAGCCAGAAAAAAATATTGAAATTTAAATGTATATTTGTCGCGCGAAATCGTATTAATAAATATGGCTGACTTAATTTGAAATTTGAGGATTTTGACGTCATCAAAATGGCGATTAGTAACTAAAATTTGGTTACTTCAAAACTTCATTACCGGTTGGTACTTACTTGGTAGATACTATAATGGAAATTATACTGGTGTATTGGCACCAATTGTTGAGGCTTATGTCGTCACATCCTGATTTTAATCACGTGATTTTTTCAAATAAATTATAACATTTCATTAATTTTTTGCGGGCTGACAATAAAGAATTTTGATAAATCACTCAAATATTCTGATTATAAGTATATTGAACTATCAATAAATGCCATTTTGAGGTGAATTTGAATTTTATGCAAATCGTCCATTACGTAATCATACAATTTAAGTGTAAAACTAGATACTATATTTAATTGTACTTCAGAAGTTTTCATTTTCGACGTATTTGTTTTCGACCTTTTTGATTTGACGTTTTTGTTTTTCGACGTTATTGCTTTTCGACGTTATTATTTTCGTCGTTTTTGACTTTCGACATTTTTGTTTTGACGTTTTGACTTCGACGTTTTTGTTTTCGACGTATTGACATGGAATCCTTTAGAGACTCCGGCCTCGATGGCTCTTTCGGAGGAGCGTGTGCACTCTGCCTTTACACTGAACTTTCTTACCCGGCAGGAAAGACACTATCATTAGCATAGCATGGAATGTTTGTCTTGAATAAGCTCCCCGATGTCGTGGGGGATACCGAAACGGTGCGGTCGCGCGCCGTGACGATGTTTATGGCTTAGCTTGTATATTATCTGTACCTGTAATTACGAACTTGCTCGGTATCCCCCAGTTGCAGGAGCACTGGATTGGGATCCGAGTCAAGTGCGTTTATGGAGGTGAGTTCATGCAGGAACTGAAGGTTCCTGAGAACGATTATGTTCAGGATGTTATGACGATGCTCAGTGGCAAAATGTTTAAATTTATTTCAATTTTTTATTAAAATAATTATTTAATTTATAATTAATCAAC
The DNA here is from genome assembly GCA_958510845.1 of Cantharis nigra. Taxonomy (NCBI): domain Eukaryota; kingdom Metazoa; phylum Arthropoda; class Insecta; order Coleoptera; family Cantharidae; genus Cantharis; species Cantharis nigra. The sequence goes on from OY294028.1 coordinate 49,631,056, forward strand.
TTTTAAAAAAAATTAACTTAATTAAGTCACCAATCAGAACATAAAAATTCAAAATTTGAAATTCAAATTTAAAGTGACAAATCATAAATTTGATTGGTTACTTGATTATTTGCCGAACAGATTTATCTCAAGGTAAATTAAACGGGCATCAGAAGTCATAAATATGTTTTTTAAGTCAAAAGAAAAAATCTTGCAAAAATAGTTAAATTAAAAATAATCTATTATTTTTAGATAATGTCTGATAAGGAAGCATTAGTAAATGCGCTAGGGGCAACACATGATAGCCATATGCTTGCAATTGACACTCGAGAAGATAGACTTACAGGACGTGCTAAAACGTGGTTGAGTAATTTAGTCGGCGGTTTAACTAAGTAAGTAATCTAATATAATAAGTATTTTAGATGATTTATGCTGCTGACGATTTAATACTGATTTTTTATCAGCCAAAAAGTTGCAAAAACTGTATTTTGTCTAAAAACTAAAAATTAAAGCTTGCACTTCGAGACTATGTTCGAGGGGGACATTTGTAGGTTTTACGTAAATACATCGCCTAGGGATATCCGTTTTCGGTTTTCGTTTCGATCGGATAACGTCAATTTGAAAACATGACAACAACTTCCAAGCTTTTGCAGAATATTGACAATTCGAAAATTATCGCCGCAATTCGATTGCTATTGGTTAAATGTTTCATTGGTTTTTCACGGGGGGTAAATCTCCTGACAAAAATGTGTACACCACATCTCCTTTTCCTTAAAACCTCCCAATATATCCTCACATCTCCCCACATTTCCTTCATATCCCCACATCTCCTCGCATCTCCCCATATCTCCTCGCATTTTCCCTATATCTCCTCGCATCGCCCCCATATCTCTTCGCATCTCCCCCACATCTCCCACATCTCCTCACATCTCCCACACCTCTTCAAATCGCCCACACCATTCAATTACTTGTTTAATTTATACTTAAATAAGTTCAATTTTTTGCTTCCCTTTAATTGCTCAGCAAAAATAGGTAAGAAAAAATCTGGGTAAACTACACATGCCTAGATTTGAAAGATAGTTTTTATTAAGATTTATATTTGTAAGATGTAAGATTTTATATTTATTAGTAAAAAAAAAACTATATTATGAACGCCAACTTTAACAAAAATTAAAATTAACAATATTATGATAATCCAAAATAGTCTTTCTTTCTTCAAGTATTTTTTCATTTGGCATTTTTTAGAGATTTACTCACAATATTGGGATTACCGCGAACTCTTATGAGTCGATCAGCACTTAATTTTGTGGATTGTTCATAAAAAGCCTTGAATACACCAAGGTAATCCGATACTTTTTCTTTTGGAAAAACAAGGTCCAGTTCATTTTTGGTAAATCGCTCAATTTCTGATATATGTAGTCTTTAAAGGTGTAATAATAATAATAACTACTTATAGGTAATTAACAGTAGGTAATAATATATTATGTACTATATATAATAGTCTACACTTCTCAAGTCAATAACATATTCTAATTATATCCTAATCTTAGCACCACATCTCCTTCCAGCATGTGACCTCCTCCCTCCGTTATTGTTAGGTCATTCTACTAGACCCATGTAGCTATTGATACATACAGGGTGTCCGCATTCGGCCATCCTGTAATAACGATCGTCCTCGATCGACATGAATCTGTACTAGACTACCTGTAATCAAAATTAGTAGAACATTTTGTTTTGATCTAAAGCGTCAGATACGCTGTCGTTTAATATGTGCGTCCGATACGCTACTCAAATCTCCTTTAGTATACGTCAAATACGTTACTACTTTACAGTGTGAGCGTCAGATACGTTACCTCTTTTTTTATGTATGTGCGTCAGATACGGGATACGCCACATAATTTCATTTTGCATGTGTCCAACACGCTACTGGTTTACATTGTGAACGTCAGATACGTCACACCATTTTTTATTATATATGTGCGTAGATACGGGATACGTCACATAATTTCATTTTGCATGTGTCTAACACCCTACTAGTTTACATTGTGAACGTCAGATACGTCACCCCCTTTTTTTTATGTATGTGCTTCAGATACGCAATATTATAAAGTCAATTTCTGTGCGTCAAACACGCTATTATTTTACATTGTGAACGTCAGATACGTAACCTTCTTTTACATCTATCAAGTACATATCAGATAGTATTTCTATATTCTTACCTAAACTTTTTGAAAAACGAAAGCTTTAATTACACTACACCTTCGTAGGGGCGGTTCGTCCTTGACGAGTGAACATTTTCTTTTACTTTGTACCTGTCATTAGGTAAAACATTTGTAATTATAAATGGACCTCTGTACTTATGCAGAAGTTTCTTGCTTTCATTATTATTAGCTGGGAAGCTATTGATTTTGCAAAGCACCAAATCTCCCACAGCAAACTGTTTAGGTGCACTTCTCTTTTTATTAAAATATCTGTCTTGTACTGCTCTGTTGTTTTCTAGTTTCTGTGATACTTCCTCTCTTAGCTTTGTTACATCCATAACGTTTGTATCATCCTCACTTATATACTTGTCACCATCGGTTCGCATTTTGTACCCAAAAAATACTTCACTAGGTGTAGTTTTAATAACTCTATGTGTGGTACTATTTATTCCTTGCTGTACATTTTTGAGGTTCTGGTCCCATAAATCAGAATTCAGTGGAGCCCCCATTGTTGTCAAAGCATCTAACACTGTTTTATTAGCTCTTTCTACTTGTCCATTACCCCTTGCCATGCCAACTGCCGTTGTAAATATTCGTATACCACCTTTATGAGTATAGGTCTTAAATTCTTTGGATATGAAAGCTTTCTCTGCATCTGTTATTAATCTTTTTGGGTTGCCAAATATTGTAAATATTTCATCTAATGATTGTATAACGTTTTTACTTAATGTATCTGGAGTTGCTTTTAGATAAACAAATTTGGTAAAGCCATCGATTATTACCAATATATATTTATTGCTATTTTTCGTTTCAACAAATGGTCCCAAGTGATCCACATGTAAGGTATGATGTGGTCTTGCATATTTTGGTAAAGAGTGGAGGTAGCCTGGTTTTTTTCCTCCTGGTTGTTTATGATACAGACATGGAAGGCATGCGTTAATGTATTTATTTACAAAATGTCTCATCTTGGGAAACCAGTATCTTTCTTTTAATCTATCCAGAGTTTTGTCAAATGCAAAGTGGCCTATATCATCATGGTTACTTTTAACTACTTGCCACCTGCACTTCTTTGGAACTACCCATCGTTTACCATAGTTTGTAATTTTATAGACTTTATTTCCTCGTAAATCGTATTCAGTAAATATATCCTTGCTATTGTGTATGTCTCCAGACAAAAGAATTTCTTTTATTTTCTTAATAGTTTCATCAGTATCTTGGGCCTCTCGCAAGTAATCGTCTTCAAATATCAATGATACGTGTTGAACAATTTCTTCCGTTGTTTGAAAATTTCTACTTAAAGCATCCACATGTTGCATTTGAGTTCCGGGTTTATGCTTGATTTTAAAACTATAATCTTGTAAAAAACACCCATCTGGCAATTCTCGGGACAATATTTTGTTTTGCCAAAGCATTTTTGACAGAATTGCAATCTGTGATTATAATAAATTCTTTTCCTGTTAAGTAGTTTTTATATCTTTCTACTGTTCGTACAATGGCTAAAAGTTCTAATTCAAAAGGGCGATAATTTTTTTCTTCCTTACTTGTTTGTTTACTGTAAAAAGCTACAGGTTTCTCTCCTGTATTTGTAATTTGAGTAATTATCCCTGCAAGTCCGTCTCTACTTGCATCTGTGTACACAATTGTTTCCAAATTAGGATTCCATATAGTTAAAATGGGTTCTGACGTGATAAGGTTCTTCATTTCTTCAACAATTATTGTTTCTTCCAGACCATTTCCAAGGACAATCTTTTTTTAAAAGTTGAGTTAATTTTGCTGTCTTTTGTGCAAAATGTTTTATAAATTTTCGAAAAAATCCTATCAAACCGAGAAACTGACGTAATTGGTGTTGGGTTTTTGGAATTGGAAAATTTCTAACTGTTTCTATTTTGTGTTTACTTGGTGATATTTCGTTGAATGTTATTTCATATCCTAAGTATGAAACAGATGTCATTAAAAATTTTGATTTTGACATTTTTACAGTTAATCCATGCTTCTGCAATATTTTTAAAACCTGGTCTAGTAAATGAAGACCTTCTTCTACCGTTTCAGACGGTATCAGAATGTCATCTAAATATGGAATAACATTGTAAGCTCGGAGACACAAGAAAATTTCATTCATAAGTTCTTGAAAAACTGCAGGTGCGTTACATAATCCAAATGGACAACGCAAAAATTCAAAGTGGCCATCGGGTGTACTGAACGCTGTGCATTGTATCGATTCCGGATCCATTGGAATCTGATGATAACCTGCTGCAAGGTCTATGGTAGTAAAATTTTTGCAATTTGATAACTTATCTATAATATCTTCTATAATAGGCATTGGAAATTGTTTCTTTTTGTTATCTTATTTAATGCCCTAAAGTCAACGACTAGACGTTTTTGGTCATCTTTTTTGTTTATCAAAAATACTGGACTAGCATACGGTGAATTGCTTTTGCGAATAATATTTGCATCTTGAAGTTCTTGAATAATTTTTCGTAGTTTATGTTTGTCAATATCAGCTAGTCTGTATGGTCGATGTTTTATTGTAGTGCAATTCGTCAATTCAATATTCTTAGCTACAGAATGTGATTGTTTTAAATTTTTCATTGATGTGAAGAAACAATCCTCGTATTTATTTAGGATTTGCTGTAGTTGTTCTTTTTCTGTTTCTTTTAACGTACCTGCTTTAATGTCACTTAACACGTTAGATTTGTTTTTAAATACCAAATTATCATCAAAGCGGTAATAAATTATATTTTTATTTTCCGTGAAATTTCTTCCTATTAATAAATCAGTTTTCAGTGATTCAATATTTAAAGCATACAAAATTATGTCAGGTATGGTAACATCATCAATAGTAATTGTCGCTTGAACATAAAAATTAACGATTGTAGTGTTTCCTATAAATCCAGCTAATACCACATGTTCTTCAAGTTGTTTAATTTCTAGACCAAATTGTTTAACGAATTTACTCGAAATTAATGAACAATCACTGCCAAAATCTATAAAAGCGGTATATTTATGTTGATTGATAAGTATGTTTTTATTAAATTTATTTTCAGAACTGTTAAATGTTATTTGCTTGATTAACTTTGTTTTATTGTTTTCGGATACATTTTGTGAAGCCGAAGTATGTCCATAAAAATTAGTATAGTATTCATTATATTTTTTATAGCAGTTATTTTGAATATGTCCTTGTTTATTGCAAAAGTGGCATATTTTCTGTCTATGTCTGGATTGATTTTGCTTATGGCCAAAAAGTCCACAACATTGACATTGAATATCATTATTAGTGTTACGAGCTTGTGGTGGTCCCGATTTTGATGTTACAAATTTATTACGCGGAACATATGACATCGTCGGAGGAATGGTGACCTCGTTATATATTTTATTTTTCAAATAAGCTGCTAACAAATTTGGATCTTTAATATTTGCAGCCTCCACAGCCAAGGTTAAATTTTGATCATTTATGGCCCCAAGAACTAATGAAACTTTATCAGTATTTGTAAAATTTACTTTCAACTTGTCTATTTTAGCAATATGTCGGAAATGAAGCTCATACAGTGATGACCCTATTTTTGGTTTATGATTTAAAATGTCCATAAAAAGATTGTATGTATTTCGCGAACTTTGAAACGTATCTAACAGTATGGATTTCCATTGGCCCCAATCAAACTGTGACCACCCTGGATGGTTTTCTACAAAATTTGTGTACCAAGTTCTTGCGGTACCCTTTAATTTATTTAACGTTTGAAAAATTATAAAACTATCATTCCAACTATGATTTTTGGCATTGTGTTCTATAATTTCAATCCAGTCCTGAATTTGACATATCATTGGATCAAATTCAGGTATAATATTTAGGTCAACCGTTTTACTGTTGTAATAAAATGGAATATTACTCACCGACTTAGCAGGAAATTCAATGTTTTGTATAGTATTTGGCAAGATAGTATTCACCTTATCCGTACTTTCAGCGATGGCAGTTGGCAGGGTTTCTCTTGGTGGGGTTGTTGTAGTAGTTGTTATTCTCCTTTTCTTTCCTCTTTTAGATTTAGATGTGATAGGTCGTTTTGCAACACCTGAACTGCTACTATCACTGTCACTACCTTTATGTGAAGTGTCACTATCACTTTCACCCAGGTAAAAATTTGAACGTCGATTTTTGCGTTTGGGCATGATTACTATCCCACTTCTGATGTAGTCTTGATGTAGTCTGTAGTAGGTAATAATATATTATGTACTATATATAATAGTCTACACTTCTCAAGTCAATAACATATAATTATGTTCTTCCAATTAAAACGATTGTTTTTAAAAATTGAAAATTTATTTAGTTTAAGTTACAACTGTTCAAGTTAGATGCAAAACAGCAACTGATTTTAAAATATAAAAATAAGTGTATCGATATGGTTACATTTTTAAAGTGGGGTGTTTTGAACTCTTATAATATTTTAACACTTAAGTTCGAGACGACCCTTACATGTTAAAGCTTTTTAAAACTTATATTAATTACCTTAGACTAAACAAGAAATTATATTATAAACTATTTGAAGTGGTCCTTAAAGGTTCGTTAGACATAACTCCTCCCCCCTTAGTGGAGAACGTGTCGTTCTTACAAGAAGTGTCCGGTGAAGCTTGGACACTGGCATTGTGAATTTCTGATAATTCAAATTCTTCATTTTTCTCCCTCTTAACTAATGATTTAATTTTATTTCTAAATAGATATAATAATGCAACAAAAATACATAAAACAATAATAATGGTTGTGATAAAATGTGTAACATGCATTACAGGATGTATTTTGATGTGATGTTCTAAACTTTTTGCTTCTTCCTTTAGGTCATCTAAATCGTCCAGATGGTTTAATTGCAAATTTACAATTGCGCTAGCCTGGTAATCTTGAATTGCTAACGGGTTATTAAAAGTAAAATTATTAAATGTATTTACATAAGTTTGATCATCTATAATTATTTTACAATTGTTTTCGGATGAAATTAACGCATTGTTTATCACTTCGACATTATTAATTTTATCATTGCATTCTTCAATTACGTTTAACTTATTTTTACAAGAAGTCAGAACCTTTCCGTTTTTAAGTTGTGCGTAAAGTTTATAATTATTATTAGCTAATGCATAAGTACAATTATTGTTATTATGAATAAAAGAGCACTTGTTCACTTGGGGTTTATCTACACACACGATTGATTTTTCGATCACTTGACACTTTTCATCAGTCCATAGTTCTTTTCTAACACTTTGCAGATGGTACTTCGATGGCGGAATTAGCACCTTGTTTTGCAGATCGGGATTTGGATAAATTCTTGTGTATTGGTAAATGGATGGATCCAGGATAGGTATATTAAGTATACATGTAATAAAATCTCTTGTTGAAAAAATTTGAAACTTTGAAAATTCTAAAATCTTGAAAATATGAACGGTATCTAATTCGAGTAATTCTGATTTTTTATAAATTAGTTTTAAATGGTTTATAATTTCAATTAATTCTTCATCCGATATTATTTCCAAATTTGTAATTTCCGAAAAAGCTAATGAGATTGTTCTTTCAATACTTTGGAGAATATTTAGTAATTTTAGGCTGATGTAATTGTTATACTCTATAATTAACTGGGTATCAAGAGAATTACTTATTTTATTTATTACATTAAATGATGAATTCAAATTATTTTGAATTGTTTCGAGATCTTTAGCGTAACGCGTTGTTATGTGATGTGCAAATGAACTATACTCGTTTATTTGTTTAATTATCTTTTCTTGATTATTATATAGTAAATCTAAATTTTTATTAATATCAATTACATCTTGATTGTCTGGATTGCCGGTAATGAATTTAATGGCGGTTCCTAAAACGTTGATAAGTCCACGTTTGTTACGATAATTAAATTTTGATAGTTGTTTTTCAATTGAATTGCAATTATCTGTTAGCACGTTAACTAATTGTCGTGTAAGAAGATTTGAATTGGATGTTTTTGACTGTAAAATAGTAGTACTGCTTAATAACTTAAAATAACTTAATTCTAGATCGCTTATATTAAAATAAAAATAAAACTTATGATAATGACCGAGGAGCTTTGCTGGACCTAGGTCTTCGGGAAATTATCCGTTCGTGTCAATGTTGTCTACCTGAAGGGCCTGGTTTTGACTGGTCAGTTCCATTATTCTGTAACGGAAATTTCTTTTTAAGTCTTTTTAATTTTCTTACGTGTATATTTGCTTGTCGTTTTGACTTATCTCGTATTCCAATTATTTTATTTTTTTCGATTGATGTTACATTTACTTTATCATAATACGGGTCTGTTTTTCTGATTCGTTGCCGTGTAAAATATACTGTGGGTTCATTAATTTCAACAGTGGGTTCCTTATTTTTATTATGATTTTGCAAATTGTTTTCACCTTTTTCGAGTTGTTTTTAGTATAACTGTTCATAGAATGGCAATAATTCATCTTTTCTTTTTTCGTTATAAATTTCGTAAACCGTTTTACTTAGGTCTAATTCGTGAGCGTTTAAGTTTTCATAAGGACCATATAATAATGTAAATGGGGTGTAACCTGTCGCGGAATGAATTGATTGATTATAAGTTAATACAGCTGATATCATTAAATGTTGAAGGCTTTCATTTGGGTCTTTTTCTTTAATTATTCTGAGTTTTTCTAAAATAGTAGAATGCACTCGTTCTATCGGTGAATTAGAGCTACTATTATAATTTGTCGTGAAATGTAATTCTATTTTAAATAATTCGCAAAATTCTAAAAAATCCTTTGTTTTTGAACTCTTTGCCTTCGTCACAAACAATTTTCTTTGGATAGCCGTGATGAGAAAAGTAATGACGTAATTTATTTAATATTGTTATACCGCTGATATCTATTACAAAATAAGCTTGTGTGTAACGTGAAAATAAATCAATTATAGTTATAAATTTATTACTTTCAAAACTGAATGTATCTATGTGAATAACGTCAAAAGGTTTTTTTGAAAGTAGGGGTCCCGAAAATTGAATCTTGTAAGGATTCCTTTCATATTTACTAGCGAGACAAGTTTCGCATTCATTTATAAATTTATTTATTTTAGTTTTCATATCGGGCCAATAATATTTTAATTTTAAGTGATTATAAGTTTCGGTGATGCCGTTATGGTTACTTGAATGATATTGTTCTATTGCTTCGTCTTGTTGGTTTGAATTTTCTAAATCTTTTGCTAATATATTGCTTTTTATAAATTTTACCTGATTATTGAATAAACTTTGAGTGATTTTTAAAAATTTGGATTCTATTTCGTTATCTTTGAAATAAATTCCATATAAATTTCCAGGGTTAACAATTTCCTTTAACATTTGTGAGAGATTTTGTAATTCGTTACCTCTTCTAATAGTGACTTGATAGTTATTTTTCGCAAAAATTCTTTTATGATCTACGTTATATTGATCTCCTAATTGTAAGATTATACGATTCGCAAATTGATTTACAGGTTTATCAGAAATGGGCATAGTAAACACAGGGTTTTCATGTGACGTATGTCTAGTATTATTCGATTCATTGTCTTCGTTAGTATTATCGTTAGCGTTAATAATTGATTCGTTATTTTTATCAAGGGTATTTATTATGTCGTCAAGATCTTCTAATGGTAATTTTAAATCATCACCAACATTTGGTGTCATTGATATTAAATCTAAGTTTTCGTCTAAAGTTTCTTTTACATTTATTTCTATGCGCGATAATGCATCTGCTACCTGATTTTCTTTGCCTTTTCTATACTGAATTTTATAATCGTATTCGTCTAATTTTAATCGCCATTTAACGAGGCGAGAATTTCCATCTTTAATTGAAAATAGCCAGACCAGCGGTTTGTGGTCAGTCTCAATAATAAATTGTTTTCCGTAAACAAATGGTCTAAATTGTTTTGTCGTATCGACAATTGCTAATAATTCGCGTTCAATTGTTGAATAATTTCTTTCGGCACTATTTAAAGTTCTAGAATAAAAAGCAATGGGTTTATTATTTTGGGATAACACACCTCCGATAGCTGTGTTAGAAGCGTCAGTTGTGACGTGAAAGATTTTTTCAAAATCGGGATAAGCTAATATGGGTGCATTTGTTATTAATTCTTTGCATTTCTGAAATGCTTCTAGATAATCGGGATTACTTATTTCGATTTTTGCTCCCTTTTTAAGACATTTTCTGAAGGGCTGTAGTATTCTAGCAAAATTTTGAATGAATTTTCTATAATATCCTATTAAACCAAGAAATGACCTAATTTCTTTAATTGTCTTAGGAAGAGGATAATTTTGTATAGCTATAACTTTTTGGGGATTTTGTTTTATACCTTCTGGCGTAATTACATGACCAAGAAAGGCAACTTCCTTGCGCAAAAACTCGGATTTGTCAAGTTGTACTTTTAGATTGTACTGTCTAATTTTTTCAAAAATAAGTTTAAGGTGAACTAAGTGTTCGTGGAGAGATTTTGAATAAATTACTATGTCGTCCATATAGACAAAACAAAATTTATGAAGAAATTCGCGGAAAATATTATCCATTACTCGCTGAAATGTACTAGGGGCATTTTTTAATCCAAATGGCATGCGGACATATTCCCAATGGCCGTTATTTACTGAGAAAGCAGTTTTCTCGATTGAATCAACGTCCATTTCGATTTGGTGGAAACCCTGCGCGAGATCTAAGGTGGAAAAATAATTACACTTTCCTAGATTATCCAGAATTTCATCAATTCTAGGAATGGGATATTTTTCCTCAATTGTTTTTTCATTTAACTTGCGGTAGTCAATGACTAGGCGAAATTTTCCACTAGCGTCAATTTTCTTTGGTACAATCCAAACTGGCGAGCTATACGGTGAAATATTGGGTTTTATAATTTTATCATTTAATAATTTTTTTATTTGATTTTGAATTTCTGTTTTTAAATAATAAGGGTATCTAAATGATTTACAAAAAACTGGTTCGTAATCTACTGTTCTAATTTTATGCTTTACTGCATTAGTGAATGTTAAATCGTGATTTTCGTTGTAAAAAATGTCTTTGTATTTTCTACTTAAACTTAAAATTTCTGCTTTTTCTTCCAAGTTAAGATGTTCCGTGCGGATGATGTTTTGAACATTTAAATTTGAAAAATGATTTTTAGGTTTCTTAATTTCTACATTTGTTATTGGTTCTACTTTTACCTGTTGTTTAAAATTAATATCTACTTTATGTACTTCTTCTACAGGTATTTCGCAAAAACCGTTTTTTGCAAAAGCAATTGACTCGGGGATACAAAATTGCTTAAAATTAATTTCAGGTATAAGGACTTCTCCTTCATCAATATTTACAGGAATCTTTATATGAGTTTCAACTCTTTGCTTAAATGGCTTAAAATTGTTCTGGTTTAATTCAAAGAAAAATGGAATTTTATAATTTCCTATCTCTAATGTTCTATTGTTATAATTTATATTTGCACCTAATTTACATAAATCTTCGCTTCCTAATAAAGCGTCAAACCTATCGTGCCAATTAATTATATGAAAATTAATTGTGTTATCTATTCCGAATTCTTTCAAAATAGGGTAAGATACGTTTTCGTCGTTAGAGACCGTTTGATTCATATACTTTTAATTAAGAAATGTTTTTTAAATATAAATTTTTTAAAATTTTCATGTGCAATATTTGGGTTCATTATAGAATTTGAGGCTCCACTATCAAGGAGAATTTTTAAATTTAGACTAGGGATTGAAATAAAAGGTAATTTAGGTTTGCTATCTAATATATTTAAGTCGATGTTGATTGTTCCGAGGCTGGTATTCGAAAATTTTCAATTGGTTTATTAATATTTTCAAAATATTCTTGATTTTGCAATTTATTTTGATCGGGTTCTTCTATATTATGGAGTTCTTCTGATATAAAATTATTTGGACCGGATTTTTGAAAATGATTATGATGAGACGTGTTTGGTTGAATTCGAGAAGGGTTAAATGTATTTCGTGTCGATATCGACATAGGTGTGGGTTTTGCTTCGAGTTTTCTTCCGAATACTTGCGAATTTGTAAAGAATTTATTTTGAACGGGTCGAGTTTGGTAATTTACTGGACCACGCGGAAATTCATTTTGACTATAATTATTATGATTATTGTTATTGTAATTATTATTAAATCTACTAGTATATCCTTGATTTAGATTAAATGATCGGTAATTAGAAAATTGATTGTTATATTGAGGTGTGAAAGAGTTAAACCGTGGATTATAAGATTTTTGAATATTTTTGTGCGTATTATTATGCTTTGGAGCTTTGTTACGCATGAAAATTCGACTTGTTGTTTGTAATTATCGTAATTTCTCAATTGCATCATGCAATCTTCGATTGAATTTACAATTTGATTTGATAAATGAGATCTATATGGTTCTAACAAGCCTGCCTTAAATGTATCTAACGCGCTTTTATTATGTAAACTAATTTTATATAATTTAAGACCTTCATCTTGTTCCCTAATTGTAACGTGTTCTAATAACAATTGCAATTTATTTTTGATTCTTTCATAATAAGAATCGTACGTCTCGTTTAGTAATTGATAACAAGTATTAAGATTATTTAATAATAAATTTTCATTTCTTTGATCTCCAAAACGATTCAAAAGTGCTATTTTTAATTTTTCCCAGGTGGAACAATCTGTTGTAACTAAATTATCTATGGCGACACCAGTTAACTTCGAGCAACAAGTTTCAAAAAGTAAATTATTTAATGAACTAGCTTCAATTGGACTTTTGTAAGCCCTAATAAATTTTTCGCATTGAAGTATAAAATATGATAAATTTTTACTACCTCCTTCATATTGAGGAATGGTCTCTTTAGCCAATTTAATTTCTGCAAAATTAACAGACATTTCGAATTGATTAATTTTGTTTAATTGACTAAAAATTATTTCACTAATTTCTAATTGTAAATTTGAATTATTCGAATTATTTTCCGTAATTTTTATAAGTGATCTATCGCGATTTAAACTCATAGAGATTTTAATACAATGTAACAAAGTTTTAGGTAAAGGAAAATAATAAATGGTACTTACAAAACTAAAGTTGCCAATAACATGTTGAATGTCTAGCGGGTGAATTGCTGGTGGTGTAGTTTCCGGGTTGTACTACGGGTGAGGTCCGTCTGCGGTAGAAGTCTCTCTGTAGCAGGTACCAGTGGATCTTGCACCAGTTTGCACAATTTAGAACGTCGCACTTATTATTTTACCCAATTATGATTTAATAATCGCCAATTCTTTGATAGAATTGTTTGGGCATCCTACCGACTGCGCCAATTATGTTCTTCCAATTAAAACGATTGTTTTTAAAAATTGAAAATTTATTTAGTTTAAGTTACAACTGTTCAAGTTAGATGCAAAACAGCAACTGATTTTAAAATATAAAAATAAGTGTATCGATATGGTTACATTTTTAAAGTGGGGTGTTTTGAATTCTTATAATATTTTAACACTTAAGTTCGAGACGACCCTTACATGTTAAAGCTTTTTAAAACTTATATTAATTACCTTAGACTAAACAAGAAATTATATTATAAACTATTTGAAGTGGTCCTTAAAGGTTCGTTAGACATAACTATATTCTAATTTTATCCTAATCTTAGCACCACATCTCCTTCCAGCATGTGACCTCCTCCCTCCGTTATTGTTAGGTGATTCTACTGGACCCATGTAGCTATTGATACATACAGGGTGTCCGCATATATCAGTCTCGGAGATATTTTCTAATGAGAAGTTATTAGCGAAGCCGTGTAGTGTTAGTTGTTTCTTTATATGTAAAGGAATTACTAATTCTAATTCACTCTCGATCGTTTGTTGTCATTGGTATATTAATCAATTAAACTTATATGTACATACAATCGGGCAGTGCCGTATCTCGGACTTTTGTTCGGGGAGGGGGGGTTAAATAATAACAACTAATGTGTTTACCTCCAGGATTAAGTGCCACAGGCAATTTTTTTTAAAATTTAAAGGTCAAACGCTCTAATCCCAAGTTAGAAAATTTCAGCGCCGCCTCAGATACGGCGTTTTTCATTGTAAAACTGCAATTACCTATACTTACCTGTAAATAAATGTGCACTGAAATCTACTAGAAAGAAACACGCAACGTAAAAAAAATATTTTTATTCAACTTATTTTTAATATAAACTGCAATTTTATATTTTTATCTTTAAAAATTCTTTGTTTTCTCAAAAAAATTGTTTAAAAGTCCTTTATAATATTTTTATTCTAGGATTTTATCTCGCGTTTTATTTCAGGGGGGGGGTTGAACCCCCCCTCTCTGATACGGCCCTGCAATCGGGTATACAATTCATCAATACCAATATAAAAAATTTAAATTCAAAGTTTAAGAAATTAAAAATTGTTAATCCGTGAAATTCAAAATTATTTGTTTTTAGTTTTCTTGTTTTGTGAACTCATTTGGATCTTTATTTCTTTTATTACTGACTTGGGTTTTATCTAGATATTTGGGTTCAATTTAGGAATTTATACAGGGTCATCTGGTTCTTTCTTATGTCAGTTTTCCTGACATAAAAATTCAAAAAAAAATAGAACTCATCGTTTGCCCATGATGAAACTAGGCTTAAAATTTGTTAAATGGATTACAGTTTTATACAAAATTTTTTTTAAAAAATCGATCAGTACAATTAAAAATGGCGATTTATTTTTAAAACTTGAAAATCTAATAGTAATGTCGGTTTAAAATATTTTTCGATATTTTTTATAGAAAATACGTTTTAAAAGAAACATTTAAAAAAAAAAGTTGGTAAATTATTCGCGAAGTTATGAGCATTTAAAAAAAAAGTAACGTAATTTTAAAAAAATTGTATCTCTTGAATGGCTTGATAAAAAAAATTCAAAAAGGTCATGAAAGCTAGTCTCAACTAGAACTAAAAGAAAAAAAATTTTCAAAAAAATCCGAGATGCAAAAGTTAAACGTTGTCCGATTTGGCGTGGAATGCCCCATATAGACTTGGGCGAAAACTGGTATCTCTCGACAACGTACTTACATAAAACCTATGGGCTATGTCCCCGAACATAGCCTCGAATCCTAAACTTCAATTTTTACCTCCGATTAAAAAATAGTATATTATACATCACGCCTATATTCGCGTTGAAAACGATCACCCAAATCGACTTTTCGGAGGTTTACGTTTTATTCTAACCTATTTCTCACATATATTTTTAATTTCCAAAAGGTATCTTATTCTGGTTTTCCCAGCTTCACCACTTTTTCTATCCTTTTTTGCTTATATTTGATATATAATCTTCACTTTTTCAATTCCTGACATGTTATCAAACACTTCTGTTCAAGCCTATGTAACGGAGCCTATGTTGCTTACGGTTATCTCGTTGACATTATGAATTTTTCCTTGTTTTTATAATTAAAATAATAATAAATAATTTTAAAATAAATTTCCAACTCGACTGAGAAGCCCGTTAATTGAGCATTAACGTCATTGCCCGGACAATGATGTAAAAACTACATATGCAATTTTAAATGTCAACATCGCCCAAAATGACCGAATGTTTTTTTCACTGTTTTTCACAATATAGATTTTCTATTATTTCATGTGATCTATCACGTATTGTCATAGCAATCGTAATTTCACTAAAACTTAACTTTTTGAAAAGGTGCATAAAATTTATGTGCAAGTAATGTAACCTAAATTCTCCCTGAAAGCTGCTTGTGCAAGCAGCAGATAGCTTAATAGTAATTATGCAAACCTGTCCGTATATTTTCTTTGTTCGACTCTATGGTCCTCTTTAATACTGGTTGTGAATCCTCTCCTGACTGCTCACGTGAAATGGAATTGCTTCCAGTTAATTCCAAAGTAATTTCTACGCCACTTGTTCTAAATTATTCTTCCCAAAAATTTGCACTTCGTGCGGTTTTCAAAATTGAATTTATTTTTGTTGTTTCGAAATATTTGTTTTATTTTCACTATGTGGTTGACTACGGTTTTTAAGAAGTCGACCACTTAAACAACCTGCCTATTTCAGGTCTTCTCATCAACCAACTATTTTCAGTTATTGTTTGTCAGCCTGTTGTCTAGGCAATTCAACTTTTTTTTTCAGATTCAATTTTTTAAACGCATTCTTGTTCATGATAATGTGATTTGTTAATTTTTATTTTCATCCGCATGCCCGCACACGCACTGTCGACAAACCGATGCTAACACATGGCACGTCCTTCATGTTCGATTGTTTAGTTACCCAATAATTTTTTTGTCAAATTTGACATTTCATAACTTTGAATGTTAAGCTTCTTTGAAATATTTTTTTGATTTATAAATAAATCTTTTAATTGGAAATTTTAACAATTGCCTTTAGCTCGTTCGCTTGCATTTCTAGACACTGCAACATATATACAGTGTGTTCACGATAAGAGGTAACAGTGAATAATTCTTATATCTTACTAGATACTTACAAAAAAAAGTTTAATTTATTAAACTATTAAACAAATCGTCGACCCGCAATTATTTTGTCGTATATCCGAAAAATCGAGTTTTGGGAAATCGATGTTAAAGATTGAAACGAAATAAAAAAAAATTGACTCGAAAAATTTTCTGGTCACTTGTAGTTCATTTCATTGCGCTTCTTTTGGTACTAAGATATGAGGCTTTTTATAAATAAATTTCGGATTTTAAGGCACTTTTGTTCGAAAGTATCTTACCGTATACGCCACTTTTGACGAAATTTTTATGCATGCATGCCACATACGCCAAAGTAATGTGATTATATATGTCAAAATAATGGTTAATAATATGCTTAATTAGTACGAGAATCCTAAAAATAATGAAAATATGAAATATATTTTAAAAATATCATTTTAGTAAATTCAGTCTTTAAAAATTCAGTCTCCATTCATAATACTTCAAATTTTATTAGTTAAATTAAAGTTCCATTATATTTTAACATAAATAAAATATATTCTGCATTTTGTTAAAAAAGTAACAAAATTAGCATTCTGATAATAAAATAATAGATTGTAATTAAAGAAAAATATTATAATAAAATAAAATAATAAGAACATAATTAATATTAATGGCGGTGTGTATGTGTTTGCACTTATTTGTTTCATATTAATAAATTATTTCAATAAACTGTTGTAATATTCAACATCAATTTTAGATATAAAAATATAGGATTTACTTCTTTGTCAAATTCAAAATCTCTGAATCACAAATTAAATCATAAGTTACATGAAAAATGCACCAAAAACCACTAATTCCATGCACGTAAGATAATACGAGCATAATACTTCACCTGTATTTCTATTATAGTGCCGCATATAACACTAAATATGAACACATACGTCAAAATAATTGAGGATAATTTTCTTATACAATTTTACAGTGATTTTTGTCGTATATCCAAAAATTTGGCGTTTGCGGTAATATAATACTAAAGCTACGGTATTTTATGGCGTATAAGGCAAAATTCATACCCAATATCTCGCAAACTATACAAAATTGAAACATTCTGATAACACAGATCGATAGAGAAAAAAAAAATTATACAAAATGGCTATCTTAACTAATTTTTTGTGATTTTGTGATGTACGACAGTATAATTGCGGGTCGACGAAATTTATTTGTGTTTAATTAGACTTGCTGTAAATTTTCAAGTAAACCAACGGTAAATTTAATTTGATTTGAAGAATAAAAAAGATATTTGGGAAAATCATGAAGAGATAAACCAAATGATATTACAGTGTATACAGAGCATGTCAGCAAGGGTACGCCCTGAGATTAAAGACAAGAGGGAAACACAAAATATTAATGACAATGTGTAAAAGTAGTAAAAGTTGATGTTCTAGTTTGTTTGTCTTTTAATTTTACCTAAAAATCGAAATAACATACATAAAATAGAAATTTTTCAGTGGTCCTAATTCGATGGCCAGGGGCTGTAGTATCATGTCTTGAACAAAATGTTGGCAATTTTGAAGAATTCATCAGATAGGTTGTGTAAATAAATTAAATAATTAATAAAATTATCTTGCATTTTTCTCGAAAATTTTCTTATGTAACCCTATGATAATTTTATATATATGGGTCATTCCATATGAAATCAATCAAAAATAAATAGTTTTCAAATTGACCATCACAGATTTTTTTGAAACTTTGGTTAATTATACTTTTTAACATCCTAAATTCAAATATGATTTTTCTAAATTTTAACACTTATAGTGTTATAGACACTTTCTTGGCTCACGCTCAATCATACAAATTGTTATAACTTCAGTTCAATAAGTACTACGACGTTGTATGATAACTCATTTTAAAGAGAATTTAATGGGCTTTAATTTGATACCAATCTTGATCATTTTGTAATAAAAATTAATTATTTTGAAAACTTCAAAAAATGTTTTTGAAAATTATAAAAATAATATACTTATGTTTATAATAGTGACTTGGTGAATACTTTAAAAAAATTTCAGAGTGGGACCATGATGGGATCAGCAGGTATGATAAAAAATTCAACTCAATGTTTTAGCTCAAGTACATTAATTACAGTACTATTGAGAATATACATACAGGGTGTCTCCGGATAGATTTGACAAAATTTCCGCGGTATAGAGGACACTTTTTTAAAAAAAATAATTAATAAAATTTTTTTTCTAAATTCAAACCTTCGAGAGATGGGTCTTTTTAAAGCATTTTTTTTTTTTAATTTTTACTTTTACATGGCTAGAGCCCCGAAAATATTGCTTTTTAGTAAAAATGGTTTAGTACTTTTTTAAAGAGCGTAAAATAATCTACAAAGAAGATTTATACCTTTTATTGTTTAAAATCAATGGCTTTCGAGTTATGAATTAAAGTAAATACAAAAATGTTGAAAAATTAGAACTTTTTTTTATTTTGTATTTTTTCAAAACCCTGTATCATTTAAACGAAACACTTTATAAAATATCTGATGCCCCATTTTGGATAGTAAATTTAACGGACTACAACTTTTGTCTAGTAAAATTTTTAGAAAATCCATTTCATTTCAAAGAAATTCAGAAAATCATAAATAAGGTAGCTATAAAATTTAAACTTAAAATCGCAAATCATTTATATTTATTGAAAATTTATTTTATTAAACTAAACTTAAACCAATAAATTATTTGAGTAAATGTTCAAAATGGCATGGTTTTGAAAAACCTAAAATAAAGAATGCTTAAATTATTCAACATTTTTTTATTTACTTTAATTCATAACTCAAAAGCCGCTAATTTTAGACAATAAAAGGTATGAAGCAAAAGTAAAAGAAGCCTAACTCTCAAGGGTTTGAATTTAGAAAAAAAATTTTATTAAATATTTTCCTTATAAAAGTGTCCTCTAACACAACCGAAATTATGTAAAGTTTATTCGGAAACACCCTGTATGTATATTCTTAGTACTGTAATTAAAATACTTGAGCAAAAGCATAAGTTGGATTTTTTATCATAACTGCTGATCCCATCATGGTCCCACTCTGAAAATTTTATGAAGTATTCACCAAAGCACCATTATAAATATATATTATTTTTATAACTTTCAAAAAACACTAATTCAAAAATTTTTTCAAAAACATTTTGAAGTTTTCAAAATAATTCATTGTTATTAGAAAATAACAAGATTGGTATCAAATTAAAGCCCATTAAATTCTCTTTAAAATTCAGGATGTTAAAGAGTATATTTAACCAAAGTTTCAAAGAAATCTGTGATAGTCAGTTTGAGTGACTTGTTGGTTTGACGTGGAATGACCCGTATGTATAGAGAAAAAGCTGCAGATTACAAAAATGTTAAAAAAAAAGACATGTTGCCATTTGAAAAAAAAATTTCATGTCTACTTCCGGTTGAGTTTGAAGTCCAAAAATATGTACCTCCGCGGTTTCTGATGGAAAATTTCGAACTGAATAAAAAACTATTTAAACTTTTTTTTGTATCTAGTAAGATAAAAGAATTATTCACTGTTACCTCTTATCGTGAACACACTGTATACCGGGTGCTGAATGAGTTAGCCGAACATAGGAAATTAACATGTAAAAACTTATTTATGCAAATTCCTGCTTCCCTAATTATTTTAGAGAAAAAATGAAAGACACAAAAATAATGCAGAAATAAAAACTACGAATGATAATAGCATTACATTTTATCTAACTTTTACTTACAAGGTCAAAAAATGCCTTCGAAATAGTTAAAATTTTCGTTTATCGCACTGGCCATGCAATAAATTTAATTTAATTTTTATTTTCAAATATCATTACCATGGAAACTTATGGAAACTTACCATGGCTAGTGCGATAAATGAAAATTTTGAAAGCATTTTTTGACTTGTAAGTAAAAGTTAGATGAAATGTAATGCTGTTATCATTCGTAGTTTTTATTTCTGTTTATTTTTGTGTCTTTCATTTTTTCTCTAAAATAATTAGGGAAGCAGGAATTTGCATAAATAAGTTTTTACATGTTAATTTCCTATGTTCGGCCAACTCATTCAGCACCCGGTATAAGCAAGCGACCGAAATGCAATTGTTAAATGTTTAAATTAAGGACCAATCCCACCAGACACAAAAATATCGAGTTTTAAACAAAACTTGGTAGATCACCAAGGTAATGGATACTTTATCGCGATTAACACCAATTCGTGTTTCACCAACTACTTTTTTTTACAACTACTGGATTTTATCAATCAATCGAGTTTTTCAAAAACCGACTGGATTCTGAACATTTATTAACATAACCTATGTTATATTTGATAGCAATAGCAATGAAAATTAAGGATGTATAGGAGATACAATCAGAGACAAAAGTAGGATTAATTTGAATATCACAACTATTGGTCTTATGTGTGTAGTAATAGTATATTATACATCATGGGACTAAGGTGCTGCTTTTCATCCCGCGTGCAAAGGTTTTTGCACGAGGTGTTAGCCGAGTAATACGGTCTCTTTGCTCAAGTCTTTTCATGCTTTACTGATACTCTATCTATTTCAAACATATTTTGAATCTAAAAATAAATTGTAGTCAAACATATCTAGCTAAAGAATTATTGGGAATATCAGATAATGAAGCACATGATGATGCTGTTCAGGATGTAATAAATCTTAAAATCGCTTTTTGAACATTTGAAAATTACCGATGAATTACCGTCGGCAAAAAAACTTTAATCAGTATTATTAAAACAAGAGCTACTACAAAAAGAGCAACAACATTAAAAGTAATGAACAAGACCTTGATACCATTATATGTAGTTTTTACGGGAATGAAACAAAAAATGGCAAAGCTCAATTAAATTCAGCAATCAAGTCGAAACTTTATATGGAAAATGGTCGTGAAGGACTTATTGCATTTATTGTCAAGTGAAATAAACGGAAAAGTTCGTGTAACCAAAAATGTACACATTATAGATACCTACATTAATTGATTTCCTTAACGATTTCATAAATTATTAGAATTTATGTAATTTATATTGTTTAAAAATGCGGCGACGTTGCCAAGCGTTATAATGATTTACAAAATTTTGATGGTTTTGTACTATTTTTTAAAATAAAAATTTAATTTTCTCAAAAACTAAAAACATAACATTTTTGAAATTTGGTACACTTATTTATAAGTCTTTCACAAATATTTTGGCAATTTTTGGTAAAACTCATTTCTGAGTGTTCAAGATAATGCCCTTTACAGCAATGTGAAGCACGTCGCGTGCATTTACGGAATGTAATAACGTGTCACAAAACAGTAACTTTGACATTTTTTATCTCGATAACTAAAAACAAGATTAAGTTCAAACTTTGCCAGAATTTCCTTCATTATGTAAATAATATACTGTAAAAATTTCAAGAACTTCCGAATAGTAAAAAACAAACTTATAATTGTATATCGCATACATAAGCATGCAGAGAACTGACAGATAGCGGTAATTGTAGCTCTCAGCAGGCCGGATTGTAAATAGCTGATATTGTTTAGGTCAAATAATTTAAAAAATACATATTTTTAAGTTAGCTGACACTATAAATATGTCCGCAATGAAGTTCTGAAGCTATCTAGATAAATATCTCATTTTCGCCAAAATGTCAGTTGGCAGGTATTGTCAGCTCACCGACGATATGTACGTAAATATCACTTGCCAGATGGCTGTCAAATTAAAATTGCCATTTTGCTGTTCTTTATAGTAGTTATTCTATAATATCATCATTCATCATTGTCCAATCTATTTTGGCCATTAACGTCATTGACCGGCCAAAGACGTAAATATTACAATCAAATGAAAATATTTATATCATTGCCAACCGTTAACGGACGTTCACGTCAATGGCCGGTCAATGACGTTAATGGTCAGCGTAAATGGGCATTGACGTCAATGCCCAATTTACGTCATTGACCGTAACATATACCGGGTGCTGAATGAGTTAGCCAAACATAGGAAATTAACATGTAAAAACTTATTTATGCAAATTCCTGCTTCTCTAATTATTTTAGAGAAAAAATGAAATAAACAAAAATAATCCAGAAATAAAAACTACGATTGATAATAGGATTACATTTCATATAACTTTTACTTACAAGGTCAAAATATGCTTTCGAAATTGTTAAAATTTTCGTTTATCGCACTGGCCATGCAATAAATGCATTATTTTAACATCTTAACTATAATTAAACGTCGTACCATTTTTTTATAAGAATCCGCGATAGCGAACATCTGCTACCCTCGTTCTAGATATCTGATTTGGCTGGCCGATACGTAAATAAAATCTACGATCAGTTAATAGGGCCGTAGTCCAATAATTTAAAATTATTGGCACAAGGTGAAGAAATCAGACATAAAAAGTTTTGTTGTAAAATCGATTTTTATGCGTCAAAAATGGTCTTGAAAAGATACAAATTACATTGCTAATATAGAACAGTCCCATCAATTATTCTGTATATACGAAGTTAATAATGAGTGCGGTAAATAATTATTATTTACTCCTACATTATTAATTTGGTCTTCTTAATTATTGAAAACAACATAACATAATTTTTCTTAATTGCAGGGATGAAATTGAAAGAAACAGAGGTAAAGTATTAGAAATTAATCACTTCCTAGACATTCAAAGAGAAGAATTTGATGAATTACACGCTTTTACTATTGGAAATATGATGATGATGGATCCAGACTTAAGTGCCGCATTAAACTGAAAGAAATAATAAGTGAACATTAGAGTACACTTTTTCATCATGCTTTATATAAAATATGTTTGTACTCTTATAAATATTACATATTTTCGGGGTTTGTTAGTTTTATTAAAAGAAACATTATTTTATAGTATTAAAAAAGTGAAGTTGTAATATTCACAGTAGACATTTGAGTTTACCGGGTTATTAAATATTCATAGTACGACACTGTATACAGTCATTAGATAGATACAGTACCGCAAACCTATGGGCCAATGAGTTAGAGAGAGAACGTTAATTAGGGCCCCAAAATGGGGTCATTCGGAAATGTCAAACAACATTTGTTGTAATTTTTACGGTTAAATCAGGTGGCTCGCCAGAATACCCTAAAATTATTAAAATTAAAAATAAAAATAAACAAAAATATGCAGGAAAACACATACATAAGACGAAATTTTAACTTGACATTATTGAAAAATTATAACCCCAGTTACAATTTTGCAACTTTTTTTTAAATTTCCCGCATAAATTAAGTCCCCAATATGGCCGAACTTTGGGGTACTGTATCTATCTAGTGACTGTAACACTGTTTATTTGAAAGCACCATCTGTGGGAGGGTAACAGAAGTTAGATTTTAAGAAAAGAGGAGGATGTTAGCAAGTAAGGGAGAGGAAAACGGCCCTTAGCTGGTGAAACTTTGAAGTGTGTTGACGTATGTACAAAGTTTAAACAAAAATATCTAAAATTTCATATTTAAATTAATATAAATTCATACCGAGCTTAAAACTACAGATTAATTATTTATTATATAATAAAAATAACTACAAAATTTACCAACCGACTATTTGGTCGGGTTGGGATAAATTTCAAAAATATATGTTAGGATTCGTTGGGTCGTTTAGTTTCAATACTGTTGGGGGAGGGTTTTTCACCCTTTCGTCGCTACGCGATTTCTTATGCTATTTGGGTGGTTTGAGTCGTTTGGGTTGCTATGGTGTTCATGTTGATTGTTTTCCTTGGGTTTTTTGGTTCGCCCTTGTATAAACGGTTCCATGTGCTTGGCTTCTTATTGGGTTTTTGATGGGTTTTTCCTAAGTGGTTTGGTTTTCATTTCCATTTAGTGGTCTTCCTGGTTGGTTTGTACCATTTTCTTGGTTATTGTTTCCATGTTTAGCTTTCACCAAGTTTCGCGCCTTGGTTACTTGCTCTTAGGTTTCTGCTTGGGAGCTTATTTTGGAACCCACTGTATTTTGGGATACAGGGTTCTCATAAAATTGTTGTTTTTCTCTTAAGTACCTGTATCCATACTATCCTCGGGGGTGTTCAAGAATACAGGGTTGGTTGGCAGGATAAGTGAAAGAAGTGAAAGGAGTAAAAGAAGAGAAAGAATTGAAAGAGGAGAAAGAAATGAAAGAATTGAAAGAGTTGAAAGAATTGAAAGAAGTGAAAGAAGTGTAGAAGTGAGAGAGGGGGAAAAGGAGTGAAGTGAAGTGAAAGAAAAACGAGAGTTTTTATTGGTCGGAAGCTGAGTCAGGAGAGAAGTCTGACTCGGGGGAAGGTTCTTCGATAATTCTGTCAAATTCGGCTTTGTGGGCAAGGAAGGGATAAATTTTGTTTATTAATGAAACAATAATGTAATAATTAAACAAAAGGTAAATTTATTTTTAGTACACAAATACAGCACGAACTGCACTTCAGTGACTTACAAAAAGATCTGATGAATTTAATTTAGTTTTTGAAAAATAAAATGTTTACAATATGATATTTAGTGCGCTATTAATTTGAAGTGGATGATTTAAACAGAAAATATAGAACGTTGAGAGTTTAAAGTGCAGATAAGTGGTCTTATTCTAAGTAGTTACCACGTAAATATTTTGTTAGTAAAATAAATGTTTTTAAAATTATATTAGTTGATTAATAATTATTTAATACATAAATCCTAAATTTAATTTAACATAACTCTTCCCTCCCTAAGTCAGAAAATAAAGGTTCTGAAATTTTCTGTAGTTGTATATTAGTTTCTTGTGGCGATTTTTTATTTGATATATAGTTTTTAATGCACTTGAAGTATATGATCACTATTATACAGGCCATAACACAAAAACACACAATTACACTGTTGATCCAAGAATGGTGTCCATTTGGAGATGATAACGTGTTAGGTTGCAAATTTTCTGCCATGATATTGATGTGCTTTAATTCGGATACATCTAGGGTTTGAAGTCGAATTGGTTTTATTTGAAGGTCGTGATTTTTGTAGCCGTCTAAAGTTGTTTTTAACTTGGGTAACTCAAAGATTGATTCTTCGTGTAAACTTTCTTCTGGTTGGAATGTTTTATTTGATGTTTTAATTTTACAACCCTCTAAGAATATAACACTTGGTTGATTTATTTCGTATAGTCCATCGTCAGAATTACATTGTGTATGTACTTTTATTGGTTTTTGTGGTATTATCAATATTTGATCCGAATTTATTTGAATGATATTATCTTCCGTGAAGTTGATTAACGTTTTCTTACACTGATCCTCTCCGGTTTTTATTAAAATAGCTAAACATGGTTGATTTTTCTGTAATTTTTCTTTACGACAATAGTAGAAATTTTCAATTTCTGGACATTCTTCTGATGAGGTCCAATAATCGTTGTCGTTGAGCAATAGGAAAGGTTGTTGTGGTATTATAGTGAAATTTGAAATGGGAATAGGATACAATTGAAAGTATTTGAATGGGGAAGTAACAATAGGTATATGAATTTTGAACACTATTATATCTTGTTTTATGATTACTTGTGTTGAAAATAATGAATAATAATTCAGAATATTTTTTAGGTGAGGAATTTGTGTGACTTGATAGAATGAATTTAATTTTGTAATAATTGATTGTATGTCTTTTGGTCGTATGATAGAGTCGTGTAAAATATTCAAACGAGCAAATGAAATTGCGGTTTCTATATTATTTATTAAATTTTCAACCATTTGCAATTGCAATATTAAGTTGTCTATGGTATTTCAAAGAGAAAAAGCTTTTTCAATGTTAGAAATTTTGTTAATTTTTTTTGTTAACAGATTTACTTGATTTTGTAAAACGTTTTGGTTGTTTAAAAGTATAGAGAAATTATCATTATATGTTTTTGTGATTTCTTTTATTACAGTTGTTTGTTTTTCTAAATCATTATGCATCGACTGTTGATTTGTTTTCAAAGTTTGAAGATAAGAATTGATGTAATCACCATCATCTGAATCTAGAGTGCCAAATAGCCATTTAGATACTTTTCCGATGCCGTTTATCATACCTCTTTTTTATTACGAATCCCGTGTGTTAAAATACTTAATTTTTCAATTAAATGATGCGTGATGCTGAAGGCATTTTCTATTTTGTTAAGTAAAAGTATAGAAAAATGATTTACGCCCGATTTTGAAATATGTTGGTATAAATATTCTAATTGATTATTAATTTCGATGGTTGAAGTTTCTGGTAAAGTTAAATTAATATGGTAAAAGAAGGTGTGTTTTGATTCAATTATTTTGTTTTGTCCTAATTGAACTGGAAGGATCGGGTTGTTTATTTCTTTTACTTTGAGACCTAGTAAAAGGTTTGGAAATACTAGAAGTATCAGGCACTGGATTGGGGTCATTTTCAGCATCTGAAACAAAACGTTGTGGTTTCAGTAAAGTTTGATGATAAACTTTATCGTTTGATTTTATTTTGTTATCGTCAATGATTTCTGGATTTTGGACTGTCACGAAAGGTTGGGTGACCTTTTTTGAATTCGTGAAGCGAGTTTCTTTTCTGTAAAGGGGTTTCTCTAAATCTATTTCGGGATTTTTTCTGCTTTGATTTAATTTTTCCAAGTTTGTTCGCTGTTTGTCAATTAATTTTTTATGAATTATGGAGTTGAGGGTTTTTAAATTTTCTGAATGTTCATGGACGTATTGAGCGACTTTGGATTGTTCGTTTAATTCGAACGGGTTTTTATAATTTAATTTTCCTCGTGTAATTTGGAAAGGCGTATAGTTAGTAGAATTATGAACGCTGTTGTTATAATGTAAAATCGCGTAGTTCATAATATTTGAGATACTCTCATGTGGTTTTTCTCTTTGGAGAATCCGTAAGCTTTCCGCTAGGGTCGAATGGAATCTTTCAACGGGGCTGTTACTGTTGGGATTGTAAATGGTGACGTAATGAATTTCGATTTCGTGGGTTCTACAGAATCCTTGCATTACTTCGTTTTTCCATTCGATACCATTGTCACAAGGTATTTTCCTAGGAATTCCGAAATGCTTTATGAACTGTAATACTTGGTTTGTGGTTTCTACGGCATTTAAGCTTTGAATTGGGTATGCTAATCCAAATTTTGAGAAACTGTCTATGATGGTTACGAAACATTGTCCGGAAAATTTATAAGTGTCAGTATACAAGTGGTCAAAAGGTTCAAATCCGATAGGTGTTGGTTTAAATATTAATTTGTTAGGGTGGCGTTCGTATTTAGTTTTCTGACATGTTCCACAGGTGTTAACATAGTTTTGTACGTCTTTGTCCATGTTTGGCCAGAAAAATGATTGTTTTATAGCTTTTAGGTTTTCTTGAATACCTCGATGACAGGTTTTTGTTTCGTGATATTGTTTTAATTTTAGATTTCTTTCGTCTTGTTCGAGAACGTCTGTTACAAAATAGTTGGAAATTGTCAGATTGAGGCTTTTATTTTTAAAGAATTTTTGTACGGTTCGTATAAAGGGTAATTCAAAGTCTTTGTAAGTGAAATGTAAACAATAATGTTTTAATGGTTCAAAGGGTTCAAAGTAATCTTGTATGATTTTTAAAAAATGATCTTTCGTTTTTGATCTAGGGATTTTGAGATAGGTGCGGTAGTTATCGAAAACTTTTTGTTTAGTTATTTTGGGTTGGTCATTATTTTTTGAATCACATAGAGATATAATTATTTGATTTTTGAATGTGTTAACTGTTCTTTCTGTGTATGGTATTGTAAAAATTGGATTTTCTTGACTGGTGTGTACTGTTTCATTGTCAGAGACCGTTTCGTTTAAATTTTCTATTTCCGAAAGATTCTCATCTAAATTATCAATGTTTACGATCATTGAAGCATTGTCATTAGTTTCGAGGGGGTGTATTTCGATACGTGATAGTGTGTCAGCGTTAGTATTTAATTTTCCTTTTTTATAGGTAATCTTGTAATCGAACTCTTCTAGTTTAAGCCGCCATCTCACCAATTTTGAGTTTGGTTCTTTTAAAGAAAATAACCACTGTAATGGTTTATGGTCGGAAATTATATTAAATTTAACGCCAAACAAATAAGGCCTAAAATGCTTTACCGCCCAGACTATTGCAAGAAGTTCTTTTTCGATTGTACTGTAATTTATTTCGGCTGGGTTGAGAGTTCGTGATGCGTAAGCGACAGGAAGATCTTTACCTATATGGCCTTGAGAAAGAACCGCGCCTATTGCAAAATTTGAAGCGTCCGTGGTGAGATTAAATGGTTTTGAAAAATCTGGGTGTTGTAAAATCGGATCGTTCATTAAAAGGTTTTTGCAAGTTTCGAAACTTTTTATGAATTCTTGGTCGTGTATAATTTTTGCGCCCTTTTTTAAACATTGTGTTAAAGGTTTTGTTAACTTGGCGAAATTTTCAATAAATTTTCTGTAATAACCTACTAGTCCAAGGAAACTTTTGATTTCTTTGGCTGTTTTCGGAATAGGAAATTTTTTTATGGATTCTATTTTTTTTTCATTTGGTTTGATACCTTCAGGGGTAACAACATGACCTAAAAATTCGACAGATTTGCAAAGAAATTCTGACTTATCGAGTTGAATTTTTAATCCGGCTTCTTTTAATTTAGAAAATATTAATCTTAAATTATTAATGTGTTCCTGCAAAGATGCGGAGAATACAATTATATCGTCTACGTAAATTAAACAAATTTTATTTATTAAATCTTTCAGAATATTTTCTATCGCACGTTGAAAGGTACTAGGTGCATTTTTTAAACCGAATGGAAGTCTTAGAAATTCGTAATGCCCGTTTTCAACATTAAAAGCTGTTTTTTGAATAGAGTTAGGATGCATTTCGATCTGGTGAAAACCTGAAGCTAAATCTAAAGTGGTAAAATATTGACACCGTCCAAGTTTATCTAAAATGTCGGTAATATTCGGAATGGGGTACCGGTCATCGATTGTTTTTTCATTTATTTTTCTATAGTCAATAACAATTCTCCATTTTTGTTTGCCACTAGCGTCTAATTTTTTTGGAACTATCCAAATGGGTGAAGCCCATGGAGATTGTGAAGGTCTTATAATGCCATCTTGCAACATTTTTGAAATTTGATTCCTTACTTCTTGTTTGTGAACGAAGGGGTATCTATAAGATTTAGTATGAACTGGAATTTCGTCTGTTGTTAATATTTCATGTTTAACTTTGTTTGTAAAAGTTAATTTGTCGTTGGGATGATGAAAGATTGTTTTGTATTCGCGTATTAATTTTTCCAAAGCTATTTTTTCTTCTGTGTTTAAATGATTGGTTCGTAATTCTGGGAGATTGTTATCTTGGTGTTTGTAATTGGGAGAAAGTAATTCTTCGCATTGTAAGCATTCAAAAGATTCATTAGAAAAATTAGAAATAAAAGGTTTTAAGAATTCTTCGGGTATTTCAAAGATTTCGGTCTTAGGTGTTGTGTTTATTATTTCGATAACTGTCGAACCGTTTTCTATTTTTAATAAACTTTCTGGAATTATTAATGATTTTGCATGGTTGCTAATTTCGGGAATTAATACTTCACTATTTGAGATGTTAGTTTTTATGCGCTTTAAAACGGAGGACATTGGTGGAATTTCAATTTTTTGGGTTTCGAAGTTTGTTCTATAATACAAAGGTATTGATAAATGATCGTTGTACAATGATTCATTTTGAATATCAATATTAAGTTTAAGTTTTCTTAAATCTCTTATGCCTATAATTCCGTCAAAGTAATCATGAAAATCAAATAATACGAATTCTAAATTATCTTCTAATGGTTTAAATTCTTTAAAAAGAGGTATATGTGCTTTAAATTGTGCCTGTCTAAATCCTGTACAAGTAGTGATGGGTGTATTTGATTTAAATATTGTATTACAAAAATGATTTTCTGCAATAAATGGTCTAATCAAAGAAGGGTAGCAACCTGTATCGATTAAAAGCTTTAAAGGAGGATCGGAAATTTTTATGTATGGTAATGAATTGGGCTTTAAATTATTAAGATCTACGTGTTGTTTTGAAAAATTTTTGTTTCTTGAAAATTTTGTGCGTGGTTTTCTTCTTGGACGTTTTCTGCGTTGTTGCTGTCTGGTTGATAATTTTCAAAATCGGTTTCATATTGTTGTTCAAAATTTTCGGTTTGATGGTTATTAGGGGTGTAAAAATAATTATCGCGATAGATTTGATTATTGTCATCGTATTCGTAATTTTCCATTTCCACATTGGTGAGTTCTTCCGAAATAAAGTTTTGGGGGTTTCTATTTTGAAAATAGTTTCTATTTTGTCTAGAATAAAAAGAAGGGTTTCTAGACATTGTTGACATAGGTTCCGGTTTATTAAAAACATGGTTTCTAGATGTTGTGGACATAGGTTCCGGTTTGTTAATGGGTTTATGCGAATTTTGTGGGCTGAAGACATTTTTTGGTTTTCCAAAAACTTGACTATTTGTAGGAAATCTCTGTTGAATTGGACGACTCTGTATATTAATTGGTGAGCTAGGAAATTGCGTACGTGATTGTTGGAAATTTTGTGAAATTTGGTTATCATTTTTTATTTGCGAATTAAATGGGGACCAATTGTTACTATTTGTTGAATAATTAAAATATGAATGATTTGGGTGAATTCTATTATTTAAATTTGTTTGAAAACTTTGACGTGGTGAATTAAATTTTTGCTTATTTTTCGGATTGTTAGTGTTTTTGCCAAAGTCTTGCAAACCTCTAATTCGTTGTTGATTATAAAAATGACGCGTAACGATATCACTTGCTTCTAACATATTTTTGGGTTCTTTTAAATCTAATTTTACGCGTAAATTATCGTCTACATTTGAAAATAATACGTCAAGCGCGTTCGCTTCATTTTGTTCTACTAACAAAGGTTTTCTTGGGTTAGGTATAGTGGAATCGGACATGATTTTAATTTCTAATCGCGACTTCATTTGTTTTATACGTTCTAAAAAATCTATAATATTTTCATTTTTATTTCTCGTGAGGTATAAAAATTCGCGAGTTAAAGTTTGTCTATCGATTCGATCACCGAATTGTTCTCTTAAAGCAGATTTAATTAATGACCAAGTATTTAAATCTGGTCGACACATAAGGTAATTACTTACATCGTCTTTTACTTTAGATTTAATAGCAGTAAATGTAAAATGATTTAAGTTGTTATCAGTGGTTGTACCGTAAGTATTAAAGAAATTATCACATGCATTGATAAAGCTTTCTAATTGCATAAAATTTCCATTAAATGTTGGTAAAAAATCCGCAACAGCTTTAGCTGCTTGAATTGTCGGGGTAGTTAAAGACATATTGTTTAAACAATTTGACAATTCGTTTATATCAATTTCTTTGTTTATCATTAAATATAATATATTTTCTTTTTATTTAAATTAATCTTAATGACAATTTTGAAAACACTCGTACGAGACGAAAATGAATCAAGTTTTATTGTATTAATCTTGAAATCAAAAATTAAAATTTTAAGTTACGTTTTTTGTTATGTATAAATAAAATAAATTGTTTTTAATAATAAAAATAATTTTTAAACACTCGTCAAGTTCGAAAATGAATAAAATTAATTTATTTAATGTAATAGTTAAATCGAAAATGATTTTATCTATAAAATCACTCGTTATCCTAATTTAAATATTTTGAATAATGATTTTGAAAATGATTATAATAAAAATCACTCATCAATAATTCAATAAAATTTCATAGTTGTTCAAAATTCACAAAAGGAGTGCTAGATGGAATAAAAGAAATGCTCAACGACTTACCAAATAAACGTTCGGAGATTTCTTCTAAGGGTGTAGATTCTGGATCGCGAATTAATGGTTGAAACCAAAGGTAGATGCTGGTATTCCAAAATTCTTCCTTTCGAGATCCTACCGACTGCGCCAATTTTGTTTATTAATGAAACAATAATGTAATAATTAAACAAAAGGTAAATTTATTTTTAGTACACAAATACAGCACGAACTGCACTTCAGTGACTTACAAAAAGATCTGATGAATTTAATTTAGTTTTTGAAAAATAAAATGTTTACAATATGATATTTAGTGCGCTATTAATTTGAAGTGGATGATTTAAACAGAAAATATAGAACGTTGAGAGTTTAAAGTGCAGATAAGTGGTCTTATTCTAAGTAGTTACCACGTAAATATTTTGTTAGTAAAATAAATGTTTTTAAAATTATATTAGTTGATTAATAATTATTTAATACATAAATCCTAAATTTAATTTAACATAACTGATACCACAGATCCGGTGGTGTTTTCCTGAACAATTCATCCAAGCTTGGAGGTCGGCTTCCACCATGAAAGGTATCTATCGCGGCCCGCTCGTCCTTGTAGAGGTCGCACTCCGTGATCCTGTGGATCAGTTCATTCAAGAGCCCACATTGAGGGCACATTCCGTCTGCAACTTTGCCTAGACGTTTCAGATGTCTACCCAATTCTCCGTGCCCTGTTAGAAGTTGTGCCATTTCAAAGGTCCCGTTGGCGGGTGGTGGTTGGTCAACCCTGGGTATGAAGGAATGGGTGATTCTTCCATACACTCCGTTGTCCCACCTGGCCTGACAAGTGTTTACTATCCTTTCTTTTAACGCGTTGCTAAGATGA
Organism: Cantharis nigra; assembly: GCA_958510845.1. Lineage (NCBI taxonomy): Eukaryota > Metazoa > Arthropoda > Insecta > Coleoptera > Cantharidae > Cantharis > Cantharis nigra. Next base: position 49,664,236 of record OY294028.1, read on the forward strand.
GTTTTGTACCTGAATTGGGCTGGATCAAAAAGTTGCCCTAGGAAATGTGTTTTCTGTCCTTTTTTGAGTTTGCCCCAAGCAATCCTTCTTTGAATTTCTAGGTCCAGCGGGTGAAGCTCGGCCAGAACTCCTGCTGACTCAGAGGAGACTGTCCTGTAACTTTTGCAAATTAGACGACTGCAAAAGCCATATTTTGACAGGAGCTTGGCTTTGGTATGTCTATCCTGTACCCTGTGTATCCAGATCTCGCTTCCATAAGCCACGATGGGGATGACTGCCCCCTGGTAGATCCCTCGTACAGAGTCTTGGCATTGTATATTCCAACTAGCTTTGGCTTTTCGTTGAAGAGCTTTAAATAAGGTCATTGCTTTATCGCATACGTATTTAACGTGTTTTTGCAGGCTAAGTCTCCGATCTACCCACACGCCTAAGTATTTGAACTCTTCAACTACTTGGGCCTTTCTGTTGTTTAAGAATACTCGGATATCATTATTGTGCACCTTATCTGGCCAGAAGCACATGATTTTCGTTTTGCTTTCGGAGAGTGATAGCTTCATTTTTCTGCACCACTTGTTCAGGTTGTTGACATTTGTTTGTAGTCTCTTCTGGAGTTCCCTTCTGCTCCTGGCGGTCACCACTGATCTTACGTCATCCGCGTATGCGTCGACTTCGACTCCTTCCTCCTGAAGGGAGTCAAGGTAGTCGTCGAGAAGTGAGTTCCACAGGAGTGGTCCCAGAACCGACCCCTGAGGACATCCCTTTGAGCATAGTTTAAACACAGTGGTGAGGCCTGAGCTGAAGGTGACCGTTCTGTTGCTTAAGTAGCTTTTGATTATTGCTAAGAATCTGTGAAGCAGGCCCCTTTTCCTAAGAACCGAGAAGAGGGCTGGCCACCAACGGTTGTCAAAAGCCCCAGATATGTCGTAAAAGATGACTGCCTTGAAGACAGTCGCTCTGAAAGCTCCTCTTGGTTTGACTCGTCTGAGTTCCTGAAAGTCTAGTTGTGCCATGAAGTGGGTGAGTGAGCGGATAGTAGATCTCCCCTCCACAAAGCCGGATTGTTTGGGGGAGTGGTAAAGAATTTTCGAGTCAAGGATCCGGACCTTGATAATTTTCTCTAAAATTTTGCCGAAAACGCTGAGCAAAGTGATTGGTCTATAGTCTATAGTGCTTCAAATTGCCTATGTCGCCGGCTGGGTTTTTTAGGAGTACGATTAGTATCCCTTTTTGCCACAGCTTTGGGAAGTAGGCAGCCCGAAGACAGTTGTTGTAAATATTCCTTAGCACTCCCCCGACAACTACATAAATCTTTTTGAGGAAGGATCCCTGTATGTTGTCGAATCCTGGTGCCCTTTTCGCCTGTGTGTTGTAAATTAGACGATCCAGTTCCAGAGCATCTACCATCCTAATTTCTTCCATGTTGCAAACTGGTCCCAAGCTGTCGAAATCCGTTCTCATGGTTTGGTGATCCACGCATGAGTCGGACGTTCGATCGTCACTTGGGAGCAGTTTGTTTAGTAACAGATTTAGAGTTTCTTCTGGAGTAGAGGTGAAGTTTTCATTGTTGTATTTAAAGGAGGTCAGAACCTCCTTGTTCCTGAATTTTCCGGCCGCGAGTTTATACGTTATTCCCCATGGATCCTTGGTTAGGTCCTCCTTTACGAAGTTTTGCTAGCTTTTTTCCCTGGCCTCCCTGAGTGAGTTTTTGAAAGTTTCTTTGAATCTCATTATTTCTTCGTAAAGGGGTTGCCTATCCTCGGCCGTCCTGCACCGGTAGAGGGCGTTCTTTTTGCTTAGGTACTTCTTCCTGTTTCTTTCTACGTTGTCCGTCCACCAGTCGGGTCGTCCAACGTAGGTTTTTTTGAAGTGCGCTTTGGTTTGGATAAGTTCCTCGATTTTGTGATGCAGACTTTCTACTAAGTTTTCAATTTCTTCAGTCGTGGATAGCGTGACTGACCGAGGCTCGTTTTCTGTTATCCAGGGCTCAAGGAATTTACTAACCTCTTCCATTGGGATTGTATCCGGGTTGCGACGTTTTACAACCCGGATTTCCGCTTCCCTTGAGTCGATTTGGAAGGTGATGGCTCTGTGGTCTGAGTCGGCCACGTGGTCCTCCACCTTCCATTCTTTGGTGTCGGATACAGTTGACATAGTCCCTAAAGTTATGTCTACATTGCTTTTCATTCTCAATGTCCCATTGAAGGTAAAGGGGTGATCGGGTAAGTTGTAGATGTATAAGTTTTTCTGTAGGATGAACTCCTCAAGGGTTTGCGCTCTATCGTTGGAATCAACCGTATCGTGCCACATGCGGGAGCGACAGTTGAAGTCCCCGCATATGTAGGTTTCCTTTCCTCCTGTGACTTGGAGGGCTCTGTTTAAATCCACCAAGGAGGTGTGGATATCTCCCTCTGAAGGAGGGAAATATACTCCTATGAAAAAGGTTGGTTCCTTGGCGTATTTAAACTTGACCGAGGTTACTGTTACGTACTTGCTGGAGATTTGCGTGTGGAAGGTGAAGGTTAAGTCACTTCCCACTGCGTCGTATATCACGATGCAGGTCAGAAAACGCTCCCCAGCAAGTGCGGCTGTGCGAAGATTGGGGTGGGAGGGTAGTCGAAACTTTCCGGAATCGGTTCTGTAGCAGTAAGGCTCCTGGAGTATTAGGAGAAGGACGACCTTTTCAGCGGCGAAATGCTGGGCTTCCGCAGTTGCCGCTTGTATGTTTCTGAGATTTACCTGCATGATTAATAGGGTGTTAACCATCCAGGTTGTTCATATTTGATAGGGAGTGTGTAAGGTTCCCTAGCCGGGCCTTGTACACTCTGCATTCGTTTGAGGCTGTGGAGTGGGTTTGTGTCTTTGTGCTTAGCCCTAATGCAGTTGACACATCTATGCTGGGTTATGTCTTCAGTGACATTGCATTTGTTTGTAGAATGCTCTGCTGAAGCACAGTATGAGCAAGATTCTGCTGACTTGCAGTACTTAGTGGTGTGTCCAAACCTTTGGCACTTGTAGCACCTTACCAGGTTTATGTACTCATAAACTCTGTAGCTGCGCCAGTTCACCGTGTTTGAGAATTGCAGATTTAACCACTGGGTGGAGTTCCAAAATCCACTTTGTTACGCTACTTTTCGGCGCAACGCACAACCGCGCAACAGATGTATTGCCAACAAGGCTCAGCGCGAGGGGTGGTTCAATTTTACAAAACTATTTGTGCGTTGCTGAATCTGGATGAAATAATTAAGCCGAAATGTACGGAATTCAAAATTAAGGGCGCCACTGGCCAGGTCCGAGTTGTAGAATTAAGTGGCCAGTACTCAATTCGACTGCTCCTATAAAAAAATATAACGGGCTCCTTGTTCAACCTCGCTTGCTCAAACTTTACACTGAAATTATATAAGCAAACAAACACAGAAAATGGAAAAACAATAATATATTGGAATTTAAAGCTGTACAAAAAAATAGGATTACACAAATAAACAAAATATATAATGATAATAATTGGTTATAATTAGGCAAATATTTACTAAATTGGTGCACCGCATGAATTTGATAAATTATAAGTATAAATTTTCTTAGATTAATGATTTTAATTTTTAATAATAAAACAACATTGAAAATCGGTACTTAGTTTATAAAAATGTATCTGTCTTATGTGAAGAATTTATTTCTGATAATACAATGATTGAAAATGAATCCACTCGCGGTTCACTTTTGAAAAAATCGGCACAATATAGATGAAATTAAAAGTACTTACAAATTTGATGATTTTTTAGTTGAAGCAAGCAGGAAGAACAAATGCAAAATTTCGGTACATAAGTTGAGATGACAATTGGCGAAAAATGTAATAGCGGACGATGTCGAATACTGGAATTAAATCCTCGGACGAGATTTTTCTTGTTAATTACAAGAAAATGGCAAGACACAGCGTCGTTGTGGTTCTCTGTTTTTATATTCCGCACACGGCGAACTAAATAATTTTGGGAATTTTTCCCACGGTAACATCGTAACGTAAACTTTATAATTAGGGATCCAACGCGTGCAAGCTTATTTTTCCAGCGAAATTACACCACCGAATTACTTTTATTCGAACTTAATTGACATGCATCAAACTTTGAATTTTTACGTTTCTATCCGCACTTGGCGTTATTTTAATGAAACGGAGTTGAAAATGAAGTTATTGGCTTCAAGCTACTTCAAAAACTAACTGAGGTCGTGAACTTATGTCAGAGGTTATATAAAATTTGCTAAACCTTGACCAACAGTTCACTATTGGATAATTTGGGGGTCACTAGGTCGATAAGTCATCAACAATGTGGGTGTACTTTTTAGAAAAAAGAACACTACGTGATTTTTCTTAGTAATTGGTAATGACATCAGAAGATTTTACGAGATTTTGAAGAATTTTTCAGACAAGTAAACAAGTTTTTTGAAGAATTTTACTATGAAATAATCATAAAATGACCATAAAATGTTTAAGTGTTTATGGAAATTTTCGATGTTATGAATAATAACTAGAGTAAACTACTTATGTAACTGAATGAATATATAGGATGGACTAAAACAAACTGTCAAAGTTTTACTGTTCAATGTTAAATTATTTATCTGATTTTCGTAAAAATTAAAATTCTCATTACAACTTGTTGTGGATTTTTTCTTTAGTGAAGATGGGGTTGATGGTACGATACCATTTCTCCCCTGCTAGTGTGGTTGCTTCTTGGAAGTTTCCTTGTATTTCTGTGATGATATCCTCCTTGGTGACTGATTTGTCCACCATATGTTTTTTCAAGATTTTTTTCCGTTAGGAGGGGATTGCCGATTAGAGATTGCAGAGACTGTCCTGACGACTCGATGAGGACTCCGTTGTTTTTGACTAAGAATAGGCAGTCTGCCTTAATTTTGAGGGTGGATTGCGGAATTTGAGTGAGAATCTTTTCAGTTTCCTCGGAAGTGGTTGCAGAGCATCCTTCCATAGGGAAAACTAGGACCTGGTACTTTTTAGTGGGCTTAAGACCCTGTATAGGGTTTGTTGCCTTTGCCTTGAGAGCTGCTAGGTAATCCCTCGGGGGGTTTTGTGTTGCTGGTAAAAGTACGTCCAAAAATATTAAAATATTTAGAAAGAAATATAAAAAATCAGCCAATTCGGTAAGCGTTACGGTTATATGACGTTTCGCCCCCGTACCGTTTCGTTCCCACCTTTTAGTCCCCACCGTTTTTAATTAATTCTTACGTAAAATGTGGGGAGACATAATATTACGTACCTACACAGTAGAAGGGGGGGGGGGCTAAAAAATTACAAAAATCGTCTTTACGTAAAGTCGAGTTTACGTTATGCGATTTTGTTTCCTATTTTGCTTATGAGTTTACGTACTATTAGTACTAGTTCTCCAATTCGTCATATTTGCTTACTTACTTCGTTTGCGACTAACTCCACTTAAGTAATAGACGGTTCCTTCAGAATGAGGCAATTGTGTATTTATTGAAATTTGGACAAAACAACATCTGTCGGGCCATCTAGTATTAAATAAATTGAAAGTCAGATAATTTAAAATTAATATTTATTAAAATATATTGCAAAATATTTCAAAACTTAAAATTATAGACAATTCCAAACAAATAATCCATGGTATCTCGGCGATGGTACCAGAACCTGCAGGACGGTTCAAGATAAGCCAATCAAAAACATATTTCACGGCATATTTTGGTCAACCCTGTATCAGTAATAGTTATCGTTGAGAGGTGCCCGGATTAGGTACCTACATTAATTTCAGAACGTTACGGTATACCCAGCGGTAGATTTTACGGTATAGGATGGGCCATGAAGAATTTACTATTTTAAAACATATCTTACACTAAATTCACGTTGCTCACCCGTAAAGCGTTCCATCGTAACTGAATTTTCCAGCCACCCGCATCCCCTTCCGACATACATTTAGATCGCAATGACGCGACGTTTTAAAATGGTAAATTCTTTATAACCCACCCTGTACTTGTTTTGACAGAGACCGATTTTACACCTATCATAAGTTAAAAGTTTATTTTAAATCAATCAATATTGGGCAGTTTACATACGGGGAGAAAACGGTCGGGGGCGAATCGGCGGGAGCTAAACGGTCAGGGGCGAAACGGCTGGGGGCAAAACGGTGGGGGCGAAACGTCTCTATCCCAAGCGTTACAGTAGTATACAAAAGCTTATGACAGGTATAAAACTAAAAGTGTGAAATTTTTATGACCGTTTATGAATTTTTATATTAATAATAATTTCCCTGCAAGATGATAATACTCGTATAATATAATATAATAAAAAAATAAATTCGTTTTCATTTATTTAAAAAAACAAAATGATCCATGTTTATATTGTTCCAGCTTTACTCCTTTTTTTTTGTATTTGAATATAGATATTTAAAATTATATTTCAAAGTGCCTAATACTTTTGCACATGCCTTCTGTATGTACTAGGTATAAGTAGTTGATAGCATCGTTGAAGTTGTGACACCTCGTATCTGCATATGCAGATGCAAATAAGCAGAAAAATTTGCTCTATCTGTCTGGTGATATCTCGTAACTGTGAAAAATTCCTTCATGCAGTAATTTAGATAAATGCAGTTTCTCGTATGTGAGTTTTTCAGTAATTCCTGTGAAAACCCTTACGTGAAAAGTAGTGAAACTATGTATTAAAATTTGCAGATTCGAGGTGTCACATCTTCAACGACGAAAGGTTCTCGGACACCTTTCTCCGTACCCCGTACCAATCGCTTACTGTACCCTGTACCAAATAATACTGCTGTAGACTTCATAGAATGAATACGATATCTTTAATAATATTATAGATAGGTAAATAAAATAAAAGTTTTAACAACATAACAACCTAATTAAAACCGAAATATCTATGTTACAGGTATTATCTACTTCTATTACAATAGTTATATAAACAGTATTAGTACTATGCCAGAAAACCTTCTTGTTTACTATCTTTTGGTGTTTCTTGTAATCTTTCATTTCCATGTGTATTACTTGGAATTACATTAGTTGTTGTTATATTTGGTAAAGTTTCTGCTGCAGCGGCTCGTTCAGCTAGAAATTTTTCAAATTCACTGCTGGTCATCGATTCTTCTGATCTCACTTTCTAAAAATTCAGCTAAAATTAATTAAACAGTCAATAAAACATTTTTAGATAATAGTAATGTAATATTATGTTGCCCTATGAGAGCAAACACATATTAGTGGTGATTCTGTAAGGAATATGTTACTTAATTTAAACCTGCGTTAAAATATATTAATTTTTAACATAATTTTGCATTCTGTAAAACAGTAGATAACGTATGTGTTAAAATGTTTAAATTTAACATCATGCCTTAAAACGTTTGGTAATATTCGTTAAAAGTATAGGGTGGCTCAATTTCGATCCCTCTTATGGGGAAATCGGTAACTATAGGATGACGCATCCTCGATCTCTTTTTTTGAGAAAAGCTGCATGGCCAAAACCGGAATTCGCTATCTTTTTTCGTTTTCGAGTTATGGCCAAAAGTTCGCTTTCTCGACTTTTCGTTAAATGTCGATATCTCGGTTGTTTGTAACGTTATAGAAAAACTATTTACACCTTCTTCAGACACTTTTTTAAGGAGAATAAACTGGGCTAAAGAAATTTTAAATATTTTCATTTGGTTCCGAGTTATAATATAAAGTGGTTTTTTTAAAATAGAAAACATAGATAGCTATGACATATTTAAATAGAGTTTTTTATCCTCTTTTCAATGATATATAACATGTAGGGTCTATTATTTCAGTTTCATCTCGTTATTTTAAAAAATGTTAAATAAAAATAAAAGATCGAAAAATTAAATTTTGGCTTTGACTAAATAAAATAAAAATAAAAAGTCCGGGCACTTTTGGTAGCAACCGTTCAACTTCAGGTCATTTGTGTGTTGTTACATGCACCAACGCAATATTTTAAGCTGCAGACTACGTGGCGCGTAATTTATTATATAAACAGGGAGACTGTTCACAAAACGCGAAGGCAAACTTTAATTAACTTTTTTAGCTTTATAAACATATATTAATAGAAAAATAAGCAGGTCTAATTGGAAGTGGTTATGCAGAAACCTACCAACCTACAATTTTCGAAAATTGAGTTATAATTACGAAAATTAACTTATTATGAACTATTCTTTGACTTGCAAAATTCTAGAAAAAATTCAACAAGCCAATATGGATTTGATCTAGATATTAATTATTTTGCATAAAACTACCAACCAACATAATTTGAGTATTTTTGTACAAAATCAGGAAATAGTATTTTTGGCTTAAAAATAACTTAGAAATAAGTGACTTATTGATATAAAAGCATTTTCTCAACTGTCTTTCACAGTGTACTACCTCTAATACGATTTTTAAAATTAAATCTAATTTATTTATTTTCTCAATAAGTGTTTTATTGGGTTGGTAGGTTTCTGCATAACTACGTCCAATTAAGAATCATATAATATTGTTCAAATAATCAAATAATACGAAATAAATAATAATCTATACTTTTTATGCAATATTGGCCTGAGACAACGAGTTGCCCAGTTTACAAAGAAATTTGTAGGTGCAAAAAGGTATCTTGATGACGTTCATGAATTAATTTATTCCCGTACCTATAAGGAGGAACTGTTGCGTGAATTGAACTCAAGAAAAATTGAATGGAAATTTAATCCGCCAGCCGCACAGCCGCACACAAAATTCCATTTTGGAGGAATTTGGGAAGCCAATGTGAAAAGCGTCAAAACTTTCCTTACCAAAACAATCGGTGTTCAAATACTCAGTTACGAAGAATTTTATACCGTATTAAACCAAATTGAAGCTTTACTCAATTCCAGACCTTTATGTAGACTTGGGAATGATCCTAATGATCCACAAGCGTTGACTCCGGCCCATTTCTTATACGGTACACCTTTATCTTCGTTACCTAGTGAAGATTTATCAAATATCCTTCCAAGCCGCTTGAATCGATACAAACTGTTAGATTCCATAGTACAGCATTTTTGGAAACGCTGGCATACAGAATATTTGCACACATTGCAAGCGAGCTCAAAATGGAATACCAAAACCAATCCAGTAAAAGAAGGTATGTTAGTCATCTTAATCCAAAACAATATTCCTCCCTTGCAGTGGCCATTAGCTGTTATCAAAAAACTGCATCTGGGGAAAGATGGAATTGCTCGGGTAGCTACCATTCGAACAAGGTTTGGAATTTACAATGGCCCATTGGTAAAACTTTGTCCAATTCCAAATCAGTAATCCATTTTATTTTATTTTTTGTTTATTTTTATGAATCCGTATTTATTTTATTTCCTCCTCGTTGAATTTTAATTTCTATTTGGAATTTCCGTTATTTTGTTTCTTTTATGATATTTTCTTTGTTTGTTTATGACCATAATTCTTCTTGAATTGAAAATTCAAGCCCGGGCCGGCAGGATGTTCGCGCCACTTTCAAAACCCACTTCCCAATGCGCTCGCAACAAGCGCGACGAGAGTTGATAACCATCCACCATATTGGAAAAAACCAACCAATTTCATTGTAATACCAATTTTGTGTATTTTTACCAGTTTTTTCGAGTGTTTGTGACCAACCAACCCTCAACCAGCTGAATAATTATTGGAACATTTCACTACCAGTTTTATAGTGCTTATCAGTGACCGTCCATTTATTATCCTTTCCCTTCACTTTGTTTGATTCCTACCCGAAGAGAGAGGAGAAGTGAGAAGATTGGCTGGTAAGTCACTATAACAATTAACATCTTATCACTATCGATAACCTCATTACAGTCCACTTATTTTTTCACATCACATTTTATTTGGGGTGAGATTTGGCCCAAACAAATGGTCTTCCATTATTAAAAACAAATGTTCGTGAAGTGAAACACTGGAATATCTAAAAAAAATTAATTTTTTTTCTACTTATAGTGTTGCTCTCATAGTGCGATGTATTCGTTTGTATCATCGCATCGCCATAAAATCGCTTTAGTGAAGATTTGCTGGAAATTTCTATATATAAGTGAGTCCACGTCAAGCGGGACGAATTTTGGTAAAATTTGACCTTCATGTCTCCGATTCAGCTGTAAAGTCTTATATGAATTCTAAATTATTAAAATATGACTGGTAATTTTTGTCAGATTTTTATAATAATTATTTTGAAAGTTATAGACAATTAAAATTTCGAAAAATCGATCGAACGCTCTTATTCAAATATTAATATCTCTGGTTCTATTGAACTTACAAAATCTTGTCTTAGCTCATTTTAAAGATCTTAAATTGTACTTTCGTTGTAAAGTTTCTATATTTTATGAAAGTTGAAAATTCGATGATTGCTGAACCAATTTAACTTTAAAATCAATTTTTAACTAATTTTACTATCTTGGAAAATTTTTAAAAAAATATGAGGGTGTTCCTCGTTAAATTTCCTACGAAATATGTAAATTTCAAGATGGAAAATCAATGGACACTGATACAAAAAAAATAAATTCGTTGCGCTATTGATGCCGCTCATGATATTATACGCACGAAGTAGATTATGATAGGGGATTGTTATGCTTATAAGGACTTAATCATATCTCGTTAAATATTAAAGAAATTTAAATTTAATTTTTATTTGCCTACAGAAACTGTAAAAAATCCGTAGCGGCAGAAGATCTTTTTGTTTTTAACTTTTGCTGTGACACAGGTTCTACAAAGTGTAAAGAAAGTGTTCCACTGCATCTTGGATCGCAAATGCATAATTTTCGGAAAATACGCATATAATTAGGTATTCTCCGGTTTTCAAATGATTCTTCCACTCTGAAAAAGCCTTCACTTAAAAGAAGAAAACAATTTTTTCAACAGCCTCCTGCTTTCAATTCCTCCTGCTCACCGATCATAGGTAAACAAGGGATACAGATCAGGAATCAAATATTCTTTAATATTTAACGAGATATGATTAAATCCTTGTAACAATCTCCTGTCATAATCCACTTCGTGCGTATAATATCATGAGTGGCACCAATGGCGCGGCACGACGAATTTATTTTTTTTGTATCAGTGTCCATTTGTTCTCTATCTTAAAATTTACATATTTTGTAGGAAATTTAACGAGGAACACGCTCATATTTTTTCAATATTTTCCAAGGTGGTAAAATTAGTTAAAAATCGATTTTAAAGTTAAATTGTTTAAACAATTATTGAATTTTCAACTTTCATAAAATATAAAAAATTTACAACTAAAGTACAATTCAAGAGCTTTAAAATGAACTGATACTGGATTTTGTGAGTTCAATAAAACCAGAGATATTAGGTGCCTTTAGACACACAATCCTGGCACGCGGCTAGGATCGAACGCCAGGCACGCGTTCCAGGCGTGTGTGTCTAAAGGTAAGGAAACGCCATTCCACGCGCCACGCCTTGACGTCACAAAATATTTGGTTTATTATTATTTAAAAAAATAATTTAATTTGTGCGAGTAAATTACCTATAGGTACCTCAAGTATATAATTACTTATTATTATAACAAAATAACTTAAGTATATACGAAAGTTTTCAAAATAATAATAAACAAAATATTTTGTGACGTCAACGCGTGCCTGGCGTTCGATCCTAGCCGCGTGTCAGGATTGTGTGTCTAAAGGCACCTATTCATATTTGAATGAGAACGTTCGATCGATTTTTCGAAATTTTTAAATGTCCATAACTTGCAAAATAATTAATATAAAAATCTGAAAAAATTCAGTAGGGTTTTTTAATAGTATGGAAACATGTAAAAAAGAATCAGGCGTTTTTGAAAATAAGAGGTTTCGTAGCTGTCCCGGTTGACGTGGAATTACTCATATACCAAGGTAGTAAATATATTAAATTAAAACCTTGATCCGCTAGAATTGATCTCGCAGCTTATGTGATTATCTGATATTTTATTATAATGGTAAATGGTATAATGGTAATGGTATAAGCTAAATACAAATGATAAATTTCGAATTGTCCAATCGGTAGGCCTAGGCAAGAACGGGTATCCCGCGACGACGTATTCACGTAAAACCATACGGCCATGTTTTTTATTTATCCTTTTTTTTATTTTTTTATTTCCGATGTCCTCAAGAGCCAAAATCACCCGGGCCAGTTATGTACCTTATTTTTGAGACGCCCACTTTGACCAATAATAATCATAATAATTTAAATTTAACGAAATTGAATTCATATTTTTTCAAAATAATATTTTTATTTATATTTGATATTATAATATTACATGTTAAAAATTTAAAAATAAAATTTTTAAAAACGGATCATAAAATTTTCGAACCTTTCGTTTAATTCCATTTATGAATTTTTTGCAGTAGTAACTGATATTGAATCGGCTGCTTTTTTGTATTTTTTTTTTGGAAACTATGAACTAAACCATATCCGTGGTTTGTTTTCTTGTTTTTGTAAGTTTTAATTTAATTTGTGCCCAATATTTTTCAATTGACGAAGTGCTGGACAGTTTGGATGATTTGCATATTACGGTTAATTTTGATAGAATTTTGATCATAAAATTCTAGATTTCTTACTTTAATGGCAGGTAGCCAAATTAGACCAGAACAATGGTGAGATGTTGTGTAATGCCAGAAAAGGTAGTAGCCGATTTTTGAGGCATTCAATATGAATAAATATTGGCGTAAATATGAATTAAAGTTCAACTTAAAGGCCAGCTGAAAATTGTGAAAATTCGTTGAAAATTGCGGAAATGTTAAAGAAAATAAAAAAACTTTAAGTGTGAATTACTTTTGGGCCCCAATTAAATGTGGAAAGTTATGCAATGTTTACATAGCCAATTTTTGCTAATTGTCTTTGCGACAATTCAGGATTTTTAACAGGTTCGTAAAAAATTCGCTTACACTTGGTTACTTGTTGGCACTCCATAACTAACACCAATTAAAGACAAATAAAATTGTGTACTCTTGGAAACCTGTATTGAACCCAAGAGTAATGAAATTTGAAAAAATTTCATTGAATTTTACCTAAAATCATATACCTGAAAGTGACCCATTTTTTTCTGGGACAGTCTTTACATACGTAATTGAACTTCCAAAATTTTGTGAATTAAAAATAAAAGAGATTAAATTACGAAGTTTTGAGTCGAAAAACAAGATTCTAAAATTTTTCAGCATACCCAACATAAAAATTTCAGGAAATGAAGAAACAAGTAATAATTTCGAAGTGAAACCTTTAGAACTGTCCAAGTTAGATCTACTGAATTCAATAAAATCCAAAGTGAACTTAACGACCAAAAGGTGAAATTAAATGAGAAAAATACAGTGATACATTTTAGGAAAACAAGCATTTGGACAATTTAAATTTATATTTTTATATCTGTAATAATGACTTGTAAATTTTGTAATTTTATTAGGAAACGTAAAACACCTAAAAAACAAGAAGACAGTCTAGAAATGTCAGAAAAATTTAGAGCCGATGAAGCACCAAATTTTTTTTTTTTTTTCAATCTTACGCGGGAGGAGTTATGTGTACTCATAAAATTAGTAGGTACGTACAGTGGACGAAATTTCTATAAGAACACTGCTATTTTTAATAAAAATTACAAGAATATTTGTAATAAAATGAAAAGAATGCTAGAAAATAATTAAGGAATAATAGAAAAAAAAAAATTAATGTCCAGAAATGAAAAAATTTGTTTATTTTTTGTTACAAACAAAAAATTTCAAATTAACGCATAAACGTGTGGCGAAATTTCTATAAGAACAGTCTCAAAAAATTTGTGAAAATGAACTACATTTGGAATTTAATAACTTGTACTGCCGCCCTTGTTTTTAATTATCTCAAATATTCTGGTTTTGATACTATTAACTAATTTTTCCAATATGTTTTTCTCAATTTTTTTCCATTTATAGTTTATTGCATTCTCTAACTCTTTAATGTTGTTGTATTGCTTCCAATTTTTAAATATTGCACGGGATAATATTTCCCACACACTCTCAATGGGGTTTAGGTCTGGGGATTTCATAAGTGGCAAATTTTTTGGTTAAAACCACTCTCGAATTCTCGTAGCGTTATATGTACTGCTGCGTTGTCTTGCTGAAAAATAGCGATGTCGTTGTGGTTTTCTTCAATGAACTCAATTAAAATGTCTTCTAAAGGATCGATGTGTTTATCTGTATCCATTGTTGCAGTAGTTTTACATATTGATGTTTAGAATTGTGGCTAAATGCTGCCCAAACCATTAAAGTTCCACCTCCGAAATTTCTAATCATGCTTACGGCTTTATCTTGACGTAAATCATGCCAATAATATTTAAATCCACCCGAACCATCTAAATTGAACTGCTTTTCGTCCAAAAATATTACAGTTTTTCATTCTTCATCCCACGTCATATGATATTTGGCAAATTCTAATCTTTCATTTCTATGATCTTGTGTAAGAGATAGTTTCTTTACCATTTTAGTCCATTTTAGCCGTGTATCGCTTTGTAATATTTGTTGTACACGTCGTATGGTTACAAATAAATGTTAAATTCTCTTTATTTCACTTGCACTTGCATTATTTCTTGTTGTTTCTTTAAAGATGCGAGAATGGTTGCGTCTTGTTAATTTTGTATTACCACCAATGTAGTGGCTTTTGCCATATTTTTCGCGTCATTTTAGAAAATTATGTACGCATGTACCAGATTTATTTAATTTTTGGGCTATTTCTCTAATAGAAAATCCAGCATCGTGATATGAACCCATTTTTGCCTATTTTTCCGAATTTAAAACTTTTCCACGCGGCATGGTTCAATATTATAAAATATACCTTCAATTTTTATTGTCAATGCACACTATGACTGTAACTAAACTGTACTCGATATTAAAATATTTTTGATATACAGATGATGAAGCGGAACTAAGAAAAACTTACTGTTCTTATAGATACAGTGAGTCGAATAATAACTCGGACAAGCAAACATATTGCATTAATTGCCTTGTAATTCGATTATTTAAACTGAAAACAGCGGTGTCAAATTACCATTTTATAAAGTCATCCTTCAGGTCATCAAAAATACAAAAAAATTTTTTAAAAAATTAACAATAACAAAAAATTTTAGCGTTTAAACAATTTAATGTTAGAAATTATGTCGAAAAAGAACTCGGGCAAGATACACTCGTAACTTAAGTTTTGTCAATTTCACGAAAAATTATGCATTTTAAATATTTTTTGGGGTACCCTTTACGTCTGAGAACCCCACCCTAACGTTTGGACATGCTGTTAATAAATTATTTTAAAAAGGCTTTATCAATAAGGGCTCATTCTTCTTGCAAGCAAAAAATTTATTCTTTCTTACTGATCAGGGGTTGTTTTATTATTGTGCAGTACAATTTATCCCATAGATTTTTTTGTGTTCAAGGTACGAGGACTGAAAAGGCGGAAATAGTACTTTAAGGCATTTATATAACAAAAACTTCTGAATTAAACGCGATTTATGTTCAAGATCGTTGGTTTATATTTTTTGAAAATCTCTTCGAGGCCCATTTTTGTAGTGTAACAAATTGTCGTGTAACACTAAATTTCCACGCAAAATCTACAAATACTTGAACTTGTTTATAATACCGTGTTCTTATTAATAATACTGTGTTCTTATAGAAATTTTGTCCACTGTATTAGATAACAATTTCCGTTTGATTTCTTAAGGCTGCCGTCCTCCCTATGCTAATTGCATGGGACAGATCGCTCATTTATATGTACAAGAAGTGAAAAAGTTCTAACTTTCAGGGAATGAATTTGTAATCATTTTAAAGATATAACTTAGCTCTTGGATTTGATCTACTTTTTATTACAATCAGATTATTACAAATATTGAAAATTTTGCTGCAAAGTTACTCAATTTTTCAGATAACAGAAATAGCTAATATATTATAATTTTTATAATTGTTACCGTTATTAATAGAAGTGTTTGAATTAGATCACATCCAAGACAATTATTTAATCTTGCTTGTGAAAAAAATTGGTTGAATTATATCCATTTTTAAAAAAGTTCTTGTACGTATAAAGTGAAGTTACAATTTTCTTGTTTTAACCCTACAGTGCATATGTACGTCAATAAAAATCACACCAGTGCATACGTAGGGCCTGTCAGGCCCGTAGCTTTAAATCGACGAATGTTGGGATATTTCAGGAAAATAAGATAATTTTTGTATATATTAAACATTATAATAATAAAATATTAAAGAAAAAACAGAATTGCTGAAATAAATCAAGAAAATTAATATTACGAAATATTATAAAATTCAAAGTCACCTAAATCTTGCAATTAGCTGAAGTCATTGAAATTGCATATATTGCATTACGGTGACTTGTGAGAATTGTAAAGATACTTTTGATAAATATACTTGAATTACATGGAAATTATCGATGTATTTTCATATTTTAGACAGCTACTAATGATTCTAAAATTAATAATAATGTTATCATCATTTATCACTTGCATATTGTATTAATTATTATAAAATATCTAATCAAATGTTAAAACGAGTTGAGTCTTAGTTTAGCTTTTAAGTAATTATAATATTCATTGTAGTGTGTTAGTTTAATTTTAATATATTTCATTAATAAATAACGTATAAAAATTTAGTGTTTTTTTTTAAATTAATAAGTTTAAATAGTAAATTTAACTCGAAGCATTAGGCTTCAATCTTTTGTCATCATTTCTTCTTTGGTTTCTCTTTTTCACGGCATTTTTACATTCCTTGTCAAACCAATCTTTACTATCGCTTTTTTCTTTTTTCGTCGATATCACATTAGTGGTATTCTTTATTACAAATACGTATAACAAATATACCTATAACGTACTTTTATTTACCTTGAAGACAAAATACCCACAATACCGTTCCATCTTGGAAAAACTTTACTATAGTTGCAATAGGGTTGATATACAGTTAGTCTCATAAGTAGTGGGGCACTCCTATGTTAACAATGTTAATTTCACTTTTTCAAGACCATTTTTGACGCATAACAATTGATTTTATAGCAAAACTTTTTAGACATTTTTTGTTGCAAATTTCATTGCCTACAATTTTATTTCTATACATTTTTCTATTTTGTCGCCTCCTTTCTGACTGACAGCGCCTTGAACAAGACTCTGTAAAACACGAAAAATATTTTCATCTATATCTCGGAAATGGTGCAAAAAAATATAAAAATGTATATGATCAAAAATATAGAGAATGCAGTTTACAAGAAAAAATCACCTATTCGTTTTTTTATTTCGTTGCACTGTTTCCGAGATATAGATGAAAATATTTTTCGTGTTTTACCGAGTCTTGTTTAAGTCGCTGTCAGTCAGAAACGAGGCGACAAAATGGAAAAACGTATAGAAAGAAAATTGTTGGCAATGAAATTTTCTACAAAAAATGTCTAAAAAGTGTTGCTGTAAAATCGATTGTTATGTGTCAAAAATGGTCTTGAAAAAGTGAAATTAACATTGTTAACATAGGAGTGCCCCATAACTTATGAGACTAACTGTAGTTTAAAACTCCACTAAAGATATTTTTTTCATCGCAAAGTTTATTATAATCGGCGGATCTGGTCAAGCCGGCTACAGACTATGTGCACACGTACGCAAACTTGGGGCATACGCGTATATGTGTACGTAGTGTGTATGGCTTACAAATCACAAACTTCGTCTATGTGTGGCATGTGTGGACGTTCGGATGGAAGTAGGTAAATGAAGCACACATCAAAGAGATAATGGTAAAAACGAATAACACACCATACGTGTGCACATGATAGCACATAGTGTGTATCAGTGTATCGTGCATTCGTTGCATATTCGCATCAAGGTTAAATTTTGCAAAAGATGTGCACATATTCGCACATACCCCACATTTGCGTACGTACGCACACGTGTGCACATAGTCTGTAGCCGGCTTAATAGTGCTCATAATGCTAAGTGCGCAAATTCAAAAAGGTGTGGGAGCATAAGTTTTTGTTCAGTTGCGTACGTTACAGGATAATGTTTCATATAAATTAATAAAAGATACTAATTACGAAAACTTTAAAAAGGACTTTTTGAAACAAGATGACGATCCCAATCTTATTAATAAAAACGAAATGCTAATTTTATTTCCCCGAACATTTCAAACATATTAAAAAATATTGCTAAACAAATTAAATGTGATATTAAGAATTTTCTATTGACAAAAATAAACTTAAATTTTATGGAAAAGTGTATACACTTGTAACTATGTAGAACTTCGTGCATGTCGAAGTAACATAAAACTAGTTGCGTTGACTTATATAATGTAGTGGTATTTTGGGATAAGCATATAAGCAATATTTTCCCACAAAACCATTTTCCACACTTTAATGTTACCACGGCCAACTGGTGTTAGTCGGAAAGCAAGAGACACTCAGGAGTCGGTTCCTGTGACGCTAAATTAAATTTTCCAAAAATAGAGAAAAAATGATCCACAAAAATTAATTTCCAATAATTTAAATTATAAAATTTAAATTCAAAATAAACTTCGCTGTTAAAATGGAACGGTAATCAATCGTACGGCTTATCATCCAGATGCCACAAATTTAGCCTTTCTTTTTCAATTTTAAAATAAAATTTACCATCAACTTCTTAACAAATTTATTAATTAGGCATCCAATTAATTTCCAATAGTTAACAATCCTATTTTCCATCGGGCAAACTAACCAACGGCTGAAAAAAAGAATGAGTGGATACATCTCTTCAATAAGATGTAACAAAGCCGACTCAACTGCAGCTGCAAAACATGTACTAGAAGATGGCCATAACATGGACTTTGTAAACACCACCATTCTGAAGGTAATTCCGTCCTACAAAGAACGTATCTTATTAGATGAGATGATTGAGATAAAGAAGGATAAGAATTCAATGAACAGGAAGACTGATATTGAGGGACTGAGTAGCATTTACAATCCACTACTGATTTAACTTTTTTGAGAATATTGGCAGTAGCGGTTTTAGGGTAGGGCGCCCCTTCGTTTCGCGCTTTTTGTCTCATCAGAAATAACGTTGCAGAATACGTTTAGAGAATTATCTAATTAACTGTAGGATCGAAATCAGATATAGATGGTTATCTGTTGTGTGATGAACTCACAATCCTTAAATCCTTTTTGCATGATGAAGATGACATTGTGACTCCTGTATATATTTTAAATTTCATTAAAGATCACAACATACTAAAATTATATCCAAATGTATGGACAGCATTGAGAATTTGGTCACTATACCTGTAACGGTAGCGAGTGGGAAACGGAGTTTTCTAAGCTTAAGTTGATAAAAACCTATCTGCGATCGACAATATCTCAATCGAGGTTGACAAACTTGGAAACTTTGTCGATCGAAAATGAAATTGCAAAAAACAGAGACTTTGGTGCAAGAATAGCTTATCTTACATCCAACACACTACGGCCAATGCAGAACCCAAAGACTGCTTGGCTCGAATGTTATGCAATCCACCAACAGTTGACTGCCATTTAAAAAACTGTATTAACTGTTCTGGTACCACAAATTTAGAAGAGCAGTTTCAAGATTTATTCGAGAATTAGTTTCGAAACACCGTTAGGTACAGACAGTGGGTATTAGTTGATCTAACAAATTTGGAGACGATACAAGCACCTGTACAGGATTTTTTGGAAAAGCTGTGCGTGAAACTTGATAGACTGGTAACTCATGCATTCATTGCTGAGCAGCAATCGAAGGCTTTTTCAGAGTGGAAGAATCATTTGAAAGCCGGAGAATACCTAATTATATGGGTATTTTCCGAAAATTATGCATTTGCGATCCAAGATGCCGTGGAACACTTTCTTTACAATTTGTAGCACCTGAGTCACAACAAAAGTTAAAAACAAAAAGATTTTCTGCCGCTACGAATTTCTTATGTAAATTTCTTTAGTATTTAACGAGATATGATTAAATCCTTATAACAATCCCCTATCATAATCCACTTCGTGCGTATAATATCATCATGAGCGGCATCAATAGCGCAACGAATTTATTTTTTTTTGTATCAGTGTCCATTGGTTCTCCATTTTGAAATTTACATATTTCGTAGGAAATTTAATGAGGAACACCCTCATATTTTTTTCAAAATTTTCCAAGGTGGTAAAATTAGTTAAAAATTGATTTTAAAGTTAAATTGGTTCAGAAATCATCGAATTTTCAACTTTCATAAAATATAGAAAATTTACAACGAAAGTACAATTCAAGAGCTATAAAATGAGCTAAGAGAAGATTTTGTAAGTTCAATAGAACCATACATATTATTATTTGAATAGGAGCGTTCGATCGATTTTTCGCATATTTTAGCATATTAATATTCTACATAACAACATATTGCTCTGTTATTCAAAATTTTACCTGATATTTTAAATTAAAACTACCTCAGAGACATAAACCGGGGCGAGTTAAAACCCAAAAAAAAACACCTTTATCACTCCAGGAATACTCCTTGATATGAAATTTTTTTTATAATTATTTCTACAGTATTTGGTAAATAGACTGAGTTGTTGTTGGTCTTAATGGTTAACAGTTCCACTCAGAAGCTGTTTCTAAATTGTAATGTTGCTTCTCGCTCAAGTAATTAGACCCAGAATCTTACCAAAATTGAAATAAAATTAAATTTATCAAAAATAAGCAATCGCAATTTAATCAACTTAACAAATTTTGTTATAATAAGTCATTTTAATAAATTCCCCACAAATGTAAATTTTATTAACATCAAATAAAAAATGTACCAAACGAATTAAATAAAAAATCAATTCTTACTCGAGTAAGCCACTGTCTATTTCTCCGGAGAGTGAACGTCACTGGTAACACAAAGTTTACTTGTCTTCGCAGATTATCTAATGGTAATTGTTCTGTGTATTTTCTCTGTTGATTCGTTTTCTCTTTGGTGTAATTCTGTGATCATAAATCGTTTCGGCTAATTCCAATTTTTATCCACATTTACAGGTGTACTCAAACTTATCTCCAAATTATTTAAATTTACAGGAATTTCGAATATCTTCTTTGGTTAATAATTTTTAATTTTCTTCTTATTCCTTGATCAAACATCCCCTTTAATAAAACGGGTTAACTTTTCCAAATTTCCAAAAATTTACAAATTCTCTTCAAAAA
The DNA here is from genome assembly GCA_958510845.1 of Cantharis nigra. NCBI lineage: Eukaryota > Metazoa > Arthropoda > Insecta > Coleoptera > Cantharidae > Cantharis > Cantharis nigra. The sequence goes on from OY294028.1 coordinate 49,685,357, forward strand.
TTCAACTATTTTTTCAACTGATCAAAAATTCTTATCCTCTTTCTTTCTATCTTCCTATTGCCAACCTTCTTCATAGGCGGTAAGTTTAAATTTTTATTTACAAACATAACTGGAATAGTTGATCAAATTTCGACTACTCCAATGAAATAAACAAATTCAAATGAACTATCCTTCTAGTACCAAGAACTTGATCGAAAACAACAAAGAGCAACCGAAGCATAAAACTGTTTATTAAACCTTCCATCTTTACATGGACCCTGCTGACCAACGTTTTACCGGGCAACAAAACTGTATTGTCGTCAAAACTAGGACGTTACGCAACAAATTACAATTATCAAGGAGTGTCCACAACAGTGATGTCTAAATATTTCACACAAAAAACAGGAAAATACTACACATCTGTTTCCATCGGCAAAGAGCCCTTGGCAAACATTTGCGTAGCGAAGTTAACCCCCTTACCCTCATAATAAGGCCTATGGAAAACACAGCAATATGTAATGTGTCTTAATTTTTTTAAATTTGGTTCACAAATAAAGCCAGAAAAAAATATTGAAATTTAAATGAATATTTGTCGCGCGAAATCGTATTAATAAATATGGCTGACTTAATTTGAAATTTGAGGATTTTGACGTCATCAAAATGGCGATTAGTAACTAAAATTTGGTTACTTCAAAACTTCATTACCGGTTGGTACTTACTTGGTAGATACTATAATGGAAATTATACTGGTGTATTGGCACCAATTGTTGAGGCTTATGTCGTCACATTCTGATTTCAATCACGTGATTTTTTCAAATAAATTATAACATTTCATTAATTTTTTGCGGACTGACAATACAGAATTTTGATAAAACACTCAAATATTCTGATTATAGGTATATTGAACAATCAATAAATGCCATTTTGAGGTGAATTTGAATTTTATGCAAATTGGCCTTTTGTGTATAACTTTCAAAATAATTATTATAAAAATCTGACAAAAATTACCAGTCATATTTTAGTAATTTAGAATTTATATAAGGCTTTACAGCTGAAGAGGAGACATGAAGGTCAAATTTTACCAAAATTCGTCCCGCTTGACGTGGAATTACTCATATAAGCAAACCCGAAGCTAACGTTTGATAAAGACGGCACATCGCACAAGATGAATATCAAGAAAATGACTGGACCCGAATTCGTAGCGGCAATTAACTACGAGATGAAGATGATTATTAACATGACGCAAACCGAAAGTTGGCCACGAAGTTGCTATTTGAGATCGTTGATGATTGTTTCTTTTTACAAGGTAATGCAAGATTATCGCAAAAATCCAATGCATCCCATTGAATTGAAGGGCGCTGAGGCATTTAGACAAAGAGATATTAGTAAACACAAGGCGGAAGAGGAATTGGCCGTTGAAAATGCAAAAAGATTGCTGGTGATGATAATGAATCTGTTTTTAGGTTTTTAAATAAAATATGTAATATAAAAAATATTTTTATAAAATTTTTAAACATGCTACCGCTTTTATAGACGTTATTAAATTAGGGTGTACCCTGTACACTTTACATCACGAACACTTTCCGTTGCATATTTTTATAAAATTTTTAAACATGCTACCGATGTTATAAACGTATTCACGTTAAAAGACTTGTCGTTATCGCTGGAACTAGAATTATTAAATTTTATCAGAAAATAACTAAATGGCCGACTTCTAAAATAAAGTTGATTTTTTTCAGGCACAAATCGGGCTTTAACAAAGTGGAACTCGCTCTTGCGACAGTTCTTAGGATTCTATACATCTACTTTTTTGAGAGATTACATTATTTGGGCTTTTATTTTATTAGAATTTTTAATGCGTTAATCTTCTAAATAGGTAGATACCAACGGCAAATTTTTTTTATACAAGGAAAACGCTAACGAGTTTTTTTGAATCATGCGGACAGACAGACAGACACGGAGCCAGATCATAAGGCTTCTTCCTATACGTTGTATAGAAGCTTAAAATGGAAAGTTAGAGATGGAAAAAAAAAGATCCAAGTTCCAGCAATAACGACAAGTCTATAGATGTAGATTAATAATCTTCTTGATTTTTTATTTCCGATGTCCTCAAGAGCCGAAATCACCCGGGCCAGTTATGCACCTTTTTTACTTGGGAAAATAAAATATTGGGACAGAGTAATCCTGACTGAGAGGGAAGTGTGCCTAAAAAAATTAATTTTGTACCTATTGTTATATCTGCTACTGGTGTGGTATCTCACAAATTCAAATCCCACTTGTCCCGTTTAAATCTACCCTTCCAAATTATTTAATGTAATGCAAAAAGCAATTATTTTAGAAACATGCCACATCGTACGAAAATTTTTAAATATTCAAAACTAAAAAATTTAGGTTCTTATTATTTGTTGTAAAAATGTTGTTTTCAAAATTAAATGTTAAAATTATTCTTCAATGTATATAATAATAATTAATAACAATGTAATGAACTCGCTCTTGTGCTTAGCACCGAACGTCTTCAAAAATAATCCAAATGTAGTTTGAGGAAAAAATAAATAATAATAAAACTTTGTAAAATTAAGTAATAAAACAAATTTGTGTTGTATCCTTTAGATGTCAATAACAATATACTAAAAAATTGCGGATGTATGGTTTAAAGTGAATACGTCGTCGTTGGATACTTGTTTTCGCCTAGGTCTACCGATCGGATTTGGTAATAATCATTTTCAATCTTAAACAAAGGCACTACTTATATTAAATATTTGCAAACCCTGTAATTGGAATTTCACAAAATATTGGAGTGACAATTTATTATTAATCTAAATAAATCTTAATTATTAATTTTAATATTTAAATAATAAAAATTGTTGAGATTTAGGTCTTTATTATATCAATTTAATTGACCGACGTTTCGAGTCCTTTATTATTGACCCATTTTCAAGGCTAAAAATAATACAATGAAATCAATTAATTAAAAAATCTTAAAAATTCCTTATTTAAAAAATTTTTAAACATTTTTATAAAAATTAACAGTTAACAATATATAAAAATATAAAAGTTAAAAAAGAATTTGACCAAAGAACATCACATGGTTTTTATTATATCCAGGATATATTTATATCCACCATGAAAAAATTGCACATCACGTTTATCGTTCATGGTATTTGAATTTATATGGATAATGATAGCCTCTTTTACTTTACGCTTTTTATCTATCTTCTCCCTGGCCAGTATTCTGATATTCTCACGTTTTATGGAATGAGAGTTTTCGGTCATGTGTTTACATAAAGCAGTAAAATTATTTTCATCTTTATCACGTAAGAAAACGCGGGCATCTGAGATGTTCTTTTATGCGAACACCTAATACGTAATACCTGTACGTAGGTGAGAGTTCTAGGAAATTAGGTGTTCGCATAAAAGAACATCTCAGAGATATCAAAAATGCCCGCGTTTTCTTACGTAAAGAAGATGAAAATACTTTTACTGCTTTATGTAAACACATGACCGAAAACTCTCATTCCATAAAACGTGAGAATATCAGAATACTAGCCAGGGAGAAGATAGATAAAAAGCGTAAAATAAAAGAGGATATCAATATCCATATAAATTCAAATACCATGAACGATAAACGTGATGTGCAATTTTTTCATGGTGGATATCCTGGATATAATAAAAACCATGTGATGTTCTTTGGTCAAATTCTTTTCTAACTTTTATATTTTTATATATTGTTAACTGTTAATTTTTAAAAGAAATTTAAAAAAATTTTTAAATAAGGAATTGTTTGCTAATTCTTGCTAACTATAATGCATTTGTTTTTTGTTTTTTAGTACAACTTCATTATTTTGACATTATTGGTCAAATAATTTGTCATTTTCATCATGTAAAATTTTTTTAAAGATTTTTTAATTAATTGATTTCATTGTATTATTTTTAGCCTTGAAAATGGGTCAATAATATATCAATTAAATTGATATAATAAAGACCTAAATCTCAACAATTTTTATTTTTTAATATTAAAAAAAGGTCAACAATAATAAATTATTACTAATTAATTTTAATACAATATATTATTAGTAAAAATTTTCTAAATGAACCGAAATGAACCTCGTAAAGAAATATTCAAGAAATATCGCGAAGATCCCGAGCGCCAGTTTCAAGCGTGCAGAGGCATTCAAATTGCCTGAATTGACCGCTATAGAAGCAAAAAAATTCAAAAAAGAAGCTGCAGAAGTGCAATTATGCTTAAAATGCTTAGAAGAAGATATTTGTAATGATGAGGCAGCAAAAACACTTCAAAGAAAAATCTGCAGAAATAGAAATTTTTAAAAATGATCTTAATAATGAGGAGACGTTTTAATGGAATTTTCTTTTTTTCTTGTTTTTACTTATAATAAATTTTATTAAATTAATATTTACGAGTTTATTAGATTTAATAAACTTTAATTTAATAATAAATTACATAATAAAAAATTATTATGTAATTGTGTCTGTAATTGATTAAATGATTGAAAACGATTACCAATTAAAAATTATAACTGAAGATAATCCGATAAGTGTGTGCCAATTCGGAAATATTTCTATATAAAGCCCATTTGAGACGTTGTCTCAAACAGGCTTAAGAAAAAACATTAGCAAATACTACTATTTATCAGTAAAATAAAATAACATATCATGCTAATAGGTAAGTAAAACATGACAGAAAAACTAGCCATCGACACTTTTTGAGTTTGCTATTTACGATAGCACTTGTAGTCATAAAAATCCACTGTCCCGATTTCCGCTATTTAGATTATTGCGACAAATACTTAAGAAAATAGCACTTACTGCTATCTTTTTCTTTCAGTGAAGATTAAGTTCAAACTTTGCCAACATTTTTTTTATTACGCAAATAATGTACTGTAAAAATTTCAAGAACTTCTCATTAATTTCATTTTCCTTCTTAACAACCTTAAATTCTCATTTAACCCAGAAAAGCTAATCTCGGTCCTAGAATTACACTTAAGGGGTTCTGGGTTCTCCACGTCAGTCGTAGGGTTGTTTCTCACGTTACACGCACAAGGTACACAAGACGTGTATCAAAATTCAGTCTAGATCTTTATTAGGATCTCACAACCTTAACTGCCTGGACTAAAGGTAAACATTAACGTTAATGCAGAAGTCGGATAATAGCTTAATAAGACTACAGAAAATAATAAATTTCTAACGGTTGAAAAAAAATGATACCACATACCGTTTCTTCTAACCATGCAGCCATTTCATCAAAATCAGCATCTCTCGAATTCTGCACAAAAAAAATTAGAAATGAAAACGAAATGTTAATTACACATAAAAAATTAAATACAAAGAATAATACATTTTTGTTCGGTTTTACTTACAATTAGAATAAAAATTATGCTATTTTATCTCAATAAAAAACTACTGACAAACTACTTGCTGTAAAATTGATTTTTATATGAAAAAAAGAGGTTTCAAAATGTTCAATTTACATTGGTATCATATAGGAGCGTCCGAAAACTTCTGCGAGTCACTGTAATTAATTCAAAATTTGGTAATTAAAATTTATTTTAATTATTCTAACTATAATTATTGCGTTAGGCAATGAAATAGTATACAAGTTTATAGCAATATAAAAGTTATTAGTATGTAAGCTTAAATGGCATAGACATCCAAACTTTAAAATCTCTCTACTGTAATAGCTATTATTAACCTTTTCGCTCCTGGGATTTTTCCTTAAAAATTGACCTCACATTTTAGCTGAATTTCATGACTTAAATGAATAAACTTCTTATGACAAGTCGCCACTCGGAGTGCTGGTCCATATATGGACCACTCCCGGAGCGAAAAGGTTAATAAGAGTAAGAGTATAGCGAGTTCTGATAGCTTACGAATCCGGAATGGATCACTTTTGCAGCGAGTCACGTATGCGGTTTTTCATCCAAGACAAGCCCTTTCCAAAATAAAAATATAAGAAATGTACGTCACTAGTCATAACAACGGTAATGAAATAAAGGACGTAAGTAATATTTTCATTACGGTTGTTATGACTGGGGATAAAGTACAAACCAAATAAATTTGCCGGTGCGTCATTGTTTAAAATGGTATTAATCAAACTGGAAATGCATTTTTCTTCTTATTTTGATATAGTTTTCTCTTTTCACCACAATTTGAAACAATATAAATGTCACTGTCAAAGTGTTGCAGGTTTTAAACAAAAATGAAAACCATTTTAAACAATGTCGCACCGGCAAATTTATTTGGTTTGTACTATATCATGTAACATAACACAAAACTGTCTCAACCGCAAAGTATCATTTTCCATAAGTTAAAACTGCATAGAATGGTATAATTTCCATGGTCTTCGATTAAAAATTAGTTTTATTGCACATACCACAACTGTGTTCTATACCATCGTTATGTAAGTTTGACTTTTTCTGTCACTGTCATTTGAATTTATGTTATTAAAGTCATTTAGCACGATACACTTATTACCGGTATGCTCACTAGCAAGTTAGCTCTATCCTTCTCGCACTATTTGACGTCAGCTTGGAGCCAGAAATGTCAAATTTGCAATATTTTTTACGTTTTTCAACCACTTATAGGATTATTATGTTAATGAGGTATAATATAATTGAAATTGATATTGTTTGACCTTTTATTTTTATAAAATAATCTTAACAGCGCGCTGCGAGAACGGGAGAGGGAAGCTTTCCAAATATAGTACAAACCAAATTTTTGCTCGGAGGGCAGTTTACATTTTATGGTCAAGTTTGGAGGGCAATTTACAATTTCCCATCAGTGCCATGGCTATCGTGTTTCGCAAAACGAATATTTGCGATTGACAACACTGTAACCAATACTATCTCTGTTCTTGCAGGTGCAGGAAATAAAATAAATCGTGTAATTATTGTAATCGGCTTCCAATCGAATTATAAGCTTTGTAAATATTTTTTTTAGCTGGTAATAACAATCGCTGGTAATCACTACTCGAAAAATAATTTTATAATATGTTACCAGACGTCCCGATTTTTTTCTAAAAACAAATTTCTAAAAACTGAAAATATAAATGTATTAAAATATCCAACTAATTAATTTACTAAATGTAAGCACTTTTGAACATCTTAATAATATGTGACTCGCCCACGTTCATAGCTCACAATCAGACGCAACTTGATCTGGACACTCTTAACCAACTATATTGTGCATGTTTCTACATAAATAATAAATTAGTATTATTATACTTGACTACTTAAACAAATATGTATTAGGAGTGGAGTGAAACGTCAAAATGTGGGAACATCTAGGTATTGAAAAAAACATCCATTTAAAATCCTGAAAATTTGACGCCTGTGATAATGTATAATTTTTGATTTAAACGCCGATGACCTTGAAACATCAAAAAATTTCGTTTGGGGCGCTTTTTTAATTTTTATTTCCCCCCCCCCCCCATGTGAGATTCTGCTCGACCCCCTCCTCTCTCTAAACGCTTTGCGTAATTAATAGACGTCCCCTTCATAGGGGATTTAGGGGGTGGGCACGGGGGAACGTGCCCCCCAGCCGCTCGAAATTAACAAGGAAACAAGCAGACAATCCCAAATCCGAGAACCCTTTTTGCCCGACTCGACCCTTTGTGCCCCCCAGAAAAAAATTCTGGATCTGGTTCCATATTATAATATTATTCACTTCAAATTTTAATTTTATGCGCTTGAAAAAGGTAGTATATTGAAATAATAAAGAAATAAAATGTAGATTGCGATTGTTTTGACTTCCTTGGAGGAATTTTGTTGATGTAGGTCTGGCGATATCCGGTGTTTGTAAATAAGAAACTTATCTCACTTTCTGAATACGATTATCAGAGAATCAAATACATCATTAACACGTGAGTGTTAAATAATTTACTTGCACCATCTATAAGGAAACCCTTGAACCCTTGGCTCCTTCAGTTGATTTTATATACAGTTAGTCTCATAAGTAGTGGGGCACTCCTATGTTAACAATGTTAATTTCACTTTTTCAAGACCATTTTTGACGCATAACAATTGATTTTATAGCAAAACTTTTTAGACATTTTTTGTTGCAAATTTCATTGCCTACAATTTTATTTCTATACATTTTTCTATTTTGTCGCCTCCTTTCTGACTGACAGCGCCTTGAACAAGACTCTGTAAAACACGAAAAATATTTTCATCTATATCTCGGAAATGGTGCAAAAAAATATAAAAATGTATATGATCAAAAATATAGAGAATGCAGTTTACAAGAAAAAATCACCTATTCGTTTTTTTATTTCGTTGCACTGTTTCCGAGATATAGATGAAAATATTTTTCGTGTTTTACCGAGTCTTGTTTAAGTCGCTGTCAGTCAGAAACGAGGCGACAAAATGGAAAAACGTATAGAAAGAAAATTGTTGGCAATGAAATTTTCTACAAAAAATGTCTAAAAAGTGTTGCTGTAAAATCGATTGTTATGTGTCAAAAATGGTCTTGAAAAAGTGAAATTAACATTGTTAACATAGGAGTGCCCCATAACTTATGAGACTAACTGTAGTTTAAAACTCCACTAAAGATATTTTTTTCATCGCAAAGTTTATTATAATCGGCGGATCTGGTCAAGCCGGCTACAGACTATGTGCACACGTACGCAAACTTGGGGCATACGCGTATATGTGTACGTAGTGTGTATGGCTTACAAATCACAAACTTCGTCTATGTGTGGCATGTGTGGACGTTCGGATGGAAGTAGGTAAATGAAGCACACATCAAAGAGATAATGGTAAAAACGAATAACACACCATACGTGTGCACATGATAGCACATAGTGTGTATCAGTGTATCGTGCATTCGTTGCATATTCGCATCAAGGTTAAATTTTGCAAAAGATGTGCACATATTCGCACATACCCCACATTTGCGTACGTACGCACACGTGTGCACATAGTCTGTAGCCGGCTTAATAGTGCTCATAATGCTAAGTGCGCAAATTCAAAAAGGTGTGGGAGCATAAGTTTTTGTTCAGTTGCGTACGTTACAGGATAATGTTTCATATAAATTAATAAAAGATACTAATTACGAAAACTTTAAAAAGGACTTTTTGAAACAAGATGACGATCCCAATCTTATTAATAAAAACGAAATGCTAATTTTATTTCCCCGAACATTTCAAACATATTAAAAAATATTGCTAAACAAATTAAATGTGATATTAAGAATTTTCTATTGACAAAAATAAACTTAAATTTTATGGAAAAGTGTATACACTTGTAACTATGTAGAACTTCGTGCATGTCGAAGTAACATAAAACTAGTTGCGTTGACTTATATAATGTAGTGGTATTTTGGGATAAGCATATAAGCAATATTTTCCCACAAAACCATTTTCCACACTTTAATGTTACCACGGCCAACTGGTGTTAGTCGGAAAGCAAGAGACACTCAGGAGTCGGTTCCTGTGACGCTAAATTAAATTTTCCAAAAATAGAGAAAAAATGATCCACAAAAATTAATTTCCAATAATTTAAATTATAAAATTTAAATTCAAAATAAACTTCGCTGTTAAAATGGAACGGTAATCAATCGTACGGCTTATCATCCAGATGCCACAAATTTAGCCTTTCTTTTTCAATTTTAAAATAAAATTTACCATCAACTTCTTAACAAATTTATTAATTAGGCATCCAATTAATTTCCAATAGTTAACAATCCTATTTTCCATCGGGCAAACTAACCAACGGCTGAAAAAAAGAATGAGTGGATACATCTCTTCAATAAGATGTAACAAAGCCGACTCAACTGCAGCTGCAAAACATGTACTAGAAGATGGCCATAACATGGACTTTGTAAACACCACCATTCTGAAGGTAATTCCGTCCTACAAAGAACGTATCTTATTAGATGAGATGATTGAGATAAAGAAGGATAAGAATTCAATGAACAGGAAGACTGATATTGAGGGACTGAGTAGCATTTACAATCCACTACTGATTTAACTTTTTTGAGAATATTGGCAGTAGCGGTTTTAGGGTAGGGCGCCCCTTCGTTTCGCGCTTTTTGTCTCATCAGAAATAACGTTGCAGAATACGTTTAGAGAATTATCTAATTAACTGTAGGATCGAAATCAGATATAGATGGTTATCTGTTGTGTGATGAACTCACAATCCTTAAATCCTTTTTGCATGATGAAGATGACATTGTGACTCCTGTATATATTTTAAATTTCATTAAAGATCACAACATACTAAAATTATATCCAAATGTATGGACAGCATTGAGAATTTGGTCACTATACCTGTAACGGTAGCGAGTGGGAAACGGAGTTTTCTAAGCTTAAGTTGATAAAAACCTATCTGCGATCGACAATATCTCAATCGAGGTTGACAAACTTGGAAACTTTGTCGATCGAAAATGAAATTGCAAAAAACAGAGACTTTGGTGCAAGAATAGCTTATCTTACATCCAACACACTACGGCCAATGCAGAACCCAAAGACTGCTTGGCTCGAATGTCTGGTCAAGCCGGCTACAGACTATGTGCACACGTACGCAAACTTGGGGCATACGCGTATATGTGTACGTAGTGTGTATGGCTTACAAATCACAAACTTCGTCTATGTGTGGCATGTGTGGACGTTCGGATGGAAGTAGGTAAATGAAGCACACATCAAAGAGATAATGGTAAAAACGAATAACACACCATACGTGTGCACATGATAGCACATAGTGTGTATCAGTGTATCGTGCATTCGTTGCATATTCGCATCAAGGTTAAATTTTGCAAAAGATGTGCACATATTCGCACATACCCCACATTTGCGTACGTACGCACACGTGTGCACATAGTCTGTAGCCGGCTTAATAGTGCTCATAATGCTAAGTGCGCAAATTCAAAAAGGTGTGGGAGCATAAGTTTTTGTTCAGTTGCGTACGTTACAGGATAATGTTTCATATAAATTAATAAAAGATACTAATTACGAAAACTTTAAAAAGGACTTTTTGAAACAAGATGACGATCCCAATCTTATTAATAAAAACGAAATGCTAATTTTATTTCCCCGAACATTTCAAACATATTAAAAAATATTGCTAAACAAATTAAATGTGATATTAAGAATTTTCTATTGACAAAAATAAACTTTTTTTTACAATGCAGTATAGAACTACGATACATATTGAAAAATTTGTCGGCATCATTATCAAAATGAAATTGTTTAGGAATTGTCAGTGCCGGATTTAGCTAGTCTAGCGCCCCAGGCTAATAACTTTAGGCGCCTATCATATTTACTCAGATTAAACTACAATTATATCACTCACGGTCTTATTCGTACACTCCTATGTTAACAATGTAAATTCAAGCTTTTGAAGACCTTTTTTGATACACAAAAATTACTTTTACAGCAAAACTTATTAGACACTTTTTGTCGCCAATTTCATTCTCTTAATTTTTGTTTATATCCATTTTTTCGATTTGTCGCACCGTTTCCGTTTTGCAGTGACTTAAAAAAACTCGGTAAAATTCAAAAAATATTTTTTGAATATCTGTACTCAGAGGCGGAACTACCAGGGTGCGGTGGGTACGATGCACGCGGGTACATCCATACCAGGAATTTTACTATAATATTCTGTGGGTGTTCCAGACCCCCCGGTGAGAGATATAATATGCTGTATAAATATGCACTAAAACATTTTGTTTGTATACAAATGATATGTAGATGTATTTGTTCTAAGAGAATATAAAGTTTTCATAGAAAGGTAAATCAAACAACGTATACACACACACCTTTGGGTTTTCAAACCGGGGGGTGTGGGGGTATGGAATACCCCCCAGTGCACCAGCAATTATAGTTAAAGGATTTTCCGTTCCAAGAATTTAACTTTCTAAAAGGTCTCACAATTACAATGTTCAGAGGGGTGTTCCACACCCCCAGACCCCCGGTGCGAATTTTTACGGTACATGATGTGTGAATATGATGTATGAATTGTATACAAATGACGTATAAATATATTTCTTCTGACAGAGTGAAAAATTTTTATAACAAAAATAAATCACAAAACGTATACACACACTTTTGCGCTTTTTGTGCTGGTGCACTGAAGGGTATTCCATACCCCCCATTTATATTTGTTGAAAAAAAAAATTAAAGTTAAAACCCTCCCACGTTTTTATTCTGTTTTATTTATTTATTTTGTTTGTTATGTTACTTTTCTCCTCCAAAATTCTTTGGAATGATAATCTCGTTAATCTCTTTATGCGCACCAGGGATAGACTATTAAAATTATGAAGTTATTGCAATCTAATACAGCCTTGAAATCTAAAATCAAGGGCGGATCTAGGATGGGGGAATAAATATATTATGTATTTTAATAAGAATATTTTATTTTAATATTTTTAAAATTTCAACAAAACAAGACGTAGTCAATTTCGTTGCTTTTTTAAAGATCATGAGTGGGGGTTGATATCCTGTTGTATCTGCCTTTGCCAGGCAGTCTTAGAAAATTAAAAAAGAAAATAAAAAAATTAATCTATGGTATTATAAAAATTTCCTAAATTTCCCACGATTTCCTTGGGAAGAAAATTCCCTAAAATTTGCTTGGATTTCTTTTCGCTTTTGTATATCACGATTTTATTTCCTTCGGTTTTCCAATTACTACAAACTAAGGGGAAGTCGACGGAAAAATTGTGTGTACTAGTGAATGGAAATCTGTAAAATTTCTGAAAAATTCCAAGACATCTCAAGAAACAGATTCTTAGAAAATTTGTAGAAATATAGAAAATCTCAAGAATCCATAGAAATTTCAAGAAAATCTTAGGAAACTCGAGAAAATTTTAAAGCCAATGAAATCTCAGAAAATGGAAAAAGCAAAAAAAGGTACTAAAACAAAGGGGGTGATAGGAATATCGGCTAAACTCACGCTAATTATATTTATTAAAATTAAAACGACACTGTTTCGAAGGGATTAACCACTTCTTCTTCAAGTTCTCATAAGATACCTTTTTGGATACGGTATCTTATGAGAACTTGAAGAAGAAGTGGTTAATCCCTTCGTTTTAATTTTAATAAATATAATTAGCGTGAGTTTAGCCGATATTCCTATCACCCCCTTTGTTTTAGTAATTTATAACATGCTCCGCACGAAAAATGTTACCATCGGTTTTATTGGTTATAAAAAAAGATAGTCTATAGGGACCGAGCGTATTTGCAACTAGCGCCAGTAGTGGTGATAATTTGCATAATTGGCGTGATCATTTCAAATAGTGATATTGCATATTAGATTTTGTTTATTAGTATCACGTGTTTTTAACAATAAAAATCGGTACTCGTGTGAATTGGTGTGTTGTTGGGTGTACAGATAATTATTTAAACACCGAAGGAGCTGTAAAATTTTATAGATTTCCCGCAAAACCACACGAAAAAAAGCGACGTGATCAATGGATAAAAAGTGTTCGCAGGAAAAACAATAAGTATATTCCATATTTTCCTCATTTACTGGTACAATTAAAGACATCCTAATTGTTTATTTTAGTGATAGAAAGTTTATGGCAACCAACAAAATGGACTCGAAAGCCTAAGGCGCCAGAAATTTAAAGTATTCTAGGAAGGAAAAACCCTTGAAAAATCCATCGAAAAAAAGGGTGAATAATTGTACTTTTATTTTCTAAGGCGAGCCAATTTATGATTTTTTGACTTTGTTGCTTTTTTATTGGTTCAACTAGAAGAAAGGTACATGTTTTATGAACACGCTCAAACCAAAATTTTTGATCTCAGATCGCTGTAACAGAAGCTAAAAATCCTGCCAATTGATGCCTTTTGCCGCGAGGGTCTAATCGGCCAAGATTAGTTACTCTACCCCCCCCCCCCGTTCTCTATGTTTGTTAGATTATGTAGGGTCAAATTCATATCATTGGCTAACAATTCGCGCTACCACATCGTCTGATTGGATCACGAAGCGGTTTAAAACATATATTCGGTTTTTCGATACACTTTGACAAAATGTACTCCAAAAAGAGTGAAATAAAATAAAAATCAAAAATTTAAAAAATCCCTGACTGTAAAAGCACTTTACTTTAAAAACTACTGTTCCCTATAAAAAGGAAGAAATAATTTTTTCTTCTTCACTCAACAACATAAACTCTCCGACACTTAACTCGAAAAATTAACTTATCATCCTCCGCCCCCCCCCCTACAAAATTTAAACATTAATTTTGAAGTCAGGGGAAACGGAGATTTGTTCCACTTACGAAACCTGTTTATAAATTCCGTATTAAAAATTCTCCGTTTCCCCTGACTTCAAAATTAATAATGAAATTTTGTAGAGGCGAGGGAGGGGGGCGGAGGATGATAAGTTAATTTTTCGAGTTAAGTGTCCGAGAGTTTATGTTGTTGAGTGAAGAAGAAATATAACATTAATTTTTGATTCAAGTATAATAAAAGTAATAGTAAAACTTTATATTAGGTACATAAAAAACGCCAAAACACCAATTTCTAGAAAAAGTAGAAATGTGCCAGGTTTGAACGAGCTATCAAGCGAAAAGAAAATAAATTAGAATTAGTAGGACCTTGTGGATCTAAAGAACAAGTGAACATTAATTGTGCAGAAGAAGCTTAAAGAGATATTTGTAGTCAAGTGAGTTGTCGAATTCATGTCGAAAGAAGCTTACAGCGAATCAAAACCCATCATATTTTGCACAATATAAGCCACGATTTAATGCCTTACCTTGATGACATAGTCCGTATGTGTTGTGCATTAGCTAACTTGCAACCACCAATTTATTCGACAACCTCCCTAAAATCTATAAACATTTCCAAGAGAGCTAAATTTGGTTTATATTTTTTTTAATTTTAATTTGTCATGTAATTATGTTATATTTTTTTACAAATAAAATGTAGCATGTTTTGAAAATAATTGCGTTTTAGTGTTAATACTAGATTCACAGCAAAATCATAATTAAATTGAACATTAACGATCGTTAACAATAATAATATATGTTTTGTAGCTATGACCTTCACGCCAAAAATGTTCAAAGTGTCCGCCTTAGGCGCCACTTTACGGTATTCGCTCGGTCCCTATAATATTTTAGATTTCCTCAAATTTCCCTATACTTTTGCATATGACAATTATTTTCTCTATCATTTTTCCACTTATTAGGGGTTGTCTTTTAATCACGTGAGGTTCTAACAGGGGGGAGGGGGTTAGAATAACATCACGATTGATCGCGATGGGGGGGACAATCACGTGTATATTTTCTTGTTACCCCGTGAAAACCCGAGTGAGCAAATTTATGCCTAAAAAGCAACATAACAACAATATTTAGCTCTCAACTGGCTTCCGGCACTGGACCTTGTGATGCCACTTGTCGTCCCGCTGCCCGGGATTTCTACTTGAAGAAATTTTTTTAAAAAAAATACACGTGATGTTGGGTAGGGGGGTAGGGGTAGCCTAAAACCTCACGACGTATCACCAAAGGGGTGGGAGTGGGGGGTAAAAAAATGGCATAAAAAACCTCACGTGATTAAAGGACGGCCCCTTAGTAATAAACGAGAGTGAAATTTTAAGAAATCCCAGAACATTTTAGAAAATCTTAGCAAAAATATCCAAAACATCTTGTGAAGCGGGGGAATCACAGAAAATTCTAGGATATTTTAAGAAATTTAGACATTCTGAGAAAATTGAAAAATAAAAAACTCATCTATATATTTTTTTTTATATTTAGTAAAATTAAATAGGGGGGGTTGGGTAGTTACTCGTCTCCGCTCTTGTTTGGAAGAAATTCTTTGAAAATCACTAGAATTGCATGGAAATCGTCATGTATACAATTTTTTTTGTCTTTTATTAAATCAGGGCCCCCGTTAACAACTTCGCAAACGGGTCCCTCACCTGCTTGTTACGCCACTGTCTGTACTTCAACATTGGTATACCGAAACAAAAATATGAATAAACATTTATTATTGTATATTTCATTTCCTATAATTTTGTTCATATATATTTTCCCATTTTGTAGCACCGTTTCTAAGATACAGATGCAAATATTTTTTGTATTTAACAGAGCCTTTTTTAAGTTCCTATAAAACGGAAACGGTGCGACGAAACGGAAAAATGCACATAAACAAAAATTAAAGGGATTTCATTTCCAACAAAAAGTGTCTAATAAGTTTTGCTGTAAAAGTAATTTTTATGTGTTAAAAAAGATCTTCAAAAGGTAGAATTTACATTATTAACATAGGAGTACACGAATATGACTTAAAAAAATCTGATGTGACAACACATAACTTTCCCATTTATTACTAAATTAATAATAATAATAATAATAATTAAAATTAAAATTTAAAAAAAAATAATAAAAAATAATTAAAATTTAATAAATAAAAATATAACGTATGGATTTCAACCAAAATCTAATCAGCTCTCGAGATTGCTGTTACAAACCAGTATATGAAATTTGAATAAAATTGGTTTACGCGTTTTGAAAAAATCGTGGACTAAAAAATCGCGCACACACACACGCACATACATCCGGACATCATTGCAAAATTTGTCTCAAACGATTTGTACGGACTTATAGACTATGGAAAAAATGCTAGTTCAAAAATTTTTTTTACTCGATTACAATACTTACTTTCCTTTACTACGTAAATGGGAAAGTAATAATTATGTTTGTCGTTATTTTTTTTTTTTTTGATTAATAATATAAGTTCTTAGAAATTGAATACAACATCGAGCAAGTGCAATTCGCAGCTTAATTTGTAATATTAAAATCTTCAATAATATATAAAGATAATTTCAAAATTTAGTTGTGTCGGAATCTTATTTAAAATTGATGTTTTATTTTTGTAGGGTTTTATTTATGTAGGTACATTAAATTTCATAAATTGCAAAAGTTTTTCTAAATTTAATGAGTAATTTATATTTACAAGAAATAATATAAACGACTACTATTTAAAATGCGCACGTAATCAAAACGATTTAATTTAATTAGGAATGCAATCTCCGAGTTTGTTATCTTATCATAGTTGCTAGTGTTGTCCGCTGCTTTTAAAAGCACTAGTTGTCGATACGTTTAGTTTATGGTCATGGGACGGCAGGGGAGTAAAGATAAAAAAGAACAGATTGTTGTTTGAGTGAGAGGGATATACTATTTGCAAGTCCTCCATATGCTTGCATCTCTTTATAAACTCATATACTCAATGGTATCGTGCACATAAGTAAATATATTTAACCTAAAAAATGGAGAAAATGAAAAGGAATCGTTAAACTCGAGTTCTAGTTGTATAAGATTTGTATAAAATGTGTTTTGACACTCATGAAAACCTTGATAACCTCATCGCTATACACGGCTTATTAGTAATGTTTACTTATACACGATGTATATAAGCTGTATGCAAGCTTTATTAGTACATTTATGAATAGTTATGACAAGCTTAAACAGAGTAGAGCTTATTCACGGTTTATTAGTAATGTTTTCTTATGCAACCCTGTATAAAATTTATACAACGTTTATTAGTAAGGCTGATAATGTATAAGTTTTTATATAATAATTAATATTGCTAACAGAACACTGAAAGCACAAAAATAATTCCTGACCTAGAGAAGAATTTGCAGTGTTAAGTAATTTGTCAACTACCTATTATGCATTGTGCTACAAGTTAAAAAACTTATTTATATTTCAATATTGAGTTTTCATTGTTATGAAACTGAAAACGCTTGTAATTTTTTACTACAAAAATCAGAAAGGATCTTTTTGTCATAACATACAGCACAATAAATAATATCGTCTTACCACCATCATGGATATAACTGCTTAGAGCGCATGCAATGAGTGAAGGTATTTTTTGATACCCGGGTACCCATGTCGTCATTATAGTTCGTGCCAAATAGAAATAGAACCGTCAATCATTATAGTTGGTAACATTATTTTTAAAATACATACTGTTTTACTGTTGCATGTTCTATGAGTGCATGCATAAAGTACAACCCAAATAAATTTGCCGGTACGTCATTGTTTAAAATGGTATGAATCAAGTTAGAAATCACTAGTCAAATAAATGCTTTTTAAAGTGCATTTTTATTTTAATATATCGTAGTTTCTCTTTTGTCCACAATTTGAAACAATGTAAATGGCACTGTCAAAGTGTTGCAGGTTATAAACAACTATGAAAACCTAACCTAACTGCATAAAATATAGCACTACGTGATTCAAAAATATATATTAAAAAATTTATAAGTTCAGACATACTAATTTTTCATTCTTATGTTTTTATAATGTACAATATTAGTAACGTACGTCTTTTACTGATTTCGTTTAGCTAGACATACAAATATTTTTGCACTCATTTAAATGAAGATGACCGACGTCTAAAATTATATTCAGTATGTCATTTCTTAATCAGAATTTCGTGACGTAGCGGCACAGATATCTGAATCGTAGTTTATAAGCGAGAGAGTTGTATTGCCGCTTAATATATGGTGAATCGAAATAATAATTGAAACCACCCATAAGTCAACCAGTTCAATAGTCACGAATATGAGGTGAAAAGGTGTTTAAAATTCATCATGTCAATTGTTTTTAGAAAGATAACATGTTTGCAGTGTTTATATGAACACTGGCGTACCAAAATAAAATTATTTTAGTTAGATTAAAATCTCAATTTAGTCTTTAGGCGTATCTATAATACTTGTTTGTTTAAATAGCAAAGTAACAAACAACAATTATTATTAACAAATGTTAATAATTCAAGTTTTAATTATAAAACAATTTTGACGACTTGTAGCTTTGAAAGAAAATGCAAAACTAAAACAATTCGTAACATTTGTAAGAAATTTACGGCGTGCTAATGATTGACTTAGTGGTCTTTAATTGGTTGGAGATATTTTGGAGGTATGGCCTATGATGATTGACGGTTCTATTTCTATTTGGCACGCACTCTAGAAGGTGTTTCATTTCTCAGTCACATAAATTTAAATAAACGATTATTATTTTAAACACAACAAAGAAAATACCATCATAGACCTTAGAAAAAATTAAAAATTAAATTAATAATAAAAAATTAATTCATGTGGTCGGTTAGGTTAGTTTATGTTTTTTTTCATGTGGTACGTTAGGTTAGGAAAACAAATTAACATGAAAAATTAATATTGTTTACTAATTTACATGCATAATTTGATCATTTTTTCTATAAAATATTTAGAAAAGCAGGAAACTAAGAAAATTTGATTTTACATGTTGAAGTTCTATGATATAAATTACCGGATTAGCTACAGATTAAGAAATTAATACTACTTGAAATGACAATAACTTCTAAACGGGCAAACATTAGCGCGATGAAAAATGATAAACTATTTTTTTCAGTGTACTTATATTTCCTCTACATTTTACCGATGACTGACAGAATTATAAAGACACGCAACCAAACCATATGTCCCTCTCACTCGAACACACTCCGCGCACTATACTGTCTACACGTTCCACAGTGGGCTCGATCTGAAAAAAGGTGGCCAAAAATCAAAAAAATAATTGTCACCGAATGAGTTTACTATCATAGAATCTTATAGAGGGGGCTTTGGTGCAAGTTAATCCAAAAGGAAATAAATACATTTTTTGTATCTGAGACGCTACGTCACTTTAAAGTTACCGTTCTCAGTACAACGAGAACTACGTGTAACGGCTTCAAAATATAAACCATACTTAAAGTGCGTGTAACTTTTTATTCGAGTGCCCTTTCTCAATAACTTTTCATGGAGGGTGTTAAGAAAGGTATGTAGAATATTTACGTATGTAATATTTTTATTCGCGTGTATTAGAAATCACGTCAAAGATGTGTCTACATAATAGTTTTTCTTGTAACAATTTTTACCATAAATTAGCAAAAAAGTTATCTATAGCTAGCGGGAGCCAAGAAATTGAAATATGGAGCATATAGTTAAAGATGTTTTATAATAGAATCTGAAAGAAAATTCTGCCCATCTCTGCCTCTGTACTTGGGGGGTTAGAAATACGCGACGCCGGGCAAGCTACTTTATTAGTTTAGGGTCGACGCAGAGCGACACAACTGGGGTCCGGGACTACCCTGCTATCAAAAGATGTAGAATAGTATTGGCGATTTACATTAAGCAAACGGCACCGCGCGGAAAAATATTAAATTAACTCATTACGTAATTTAACCTTTAAATTGTGTTAACGATATGACATACCGCAGCAGTATATAAGATTACACGCGTTGGAAAATTGATCCTACTACCGAAAACCTACTTGAAGGTTAAACATACAAATTAAACATTCAAAACAACATCAAGTTACGTTTTAGGTACGCCATATTGTTGACATTTGGCAGCGCCACCAACGGTAAGGTAAATCGCCAATACCGTTGCTGTTTTTCAAAATCCCCAGTAAAAAAACATACATGCAGGATAGACAATTCGACAATTAGCGCATCGCTGCTCATTCTTAGTTATGTTTCTTCTAGGATAATAATTGAGACGAGTAGCTGCGACTTTTTGGTGTTCGGCTGCAACTGCCGCTTGACAGCATACTTCTTGCAGATTATTTTTATATATTTATTATGTTTTTGAACTAATGGCCCATCCTTTTTATTATGTCAAGATCTACGCTGAGACATTTTCCATCCTAATTGTGAGGTAAGTGTAGAGACCAGGTCACTATTTTTGTCGATTGTTAAACATATATTCCCTTTTCTATGTAGTCCTGAAGATGGTATAAATTATTAACCGAAACGTCGATAAACAATTCATTTGCGTCTATTTTGGCGTCTCCACCATCCCGATATCCTCCCTACTCTATCGATTATTTTTTCGTTTTATCGATATCTTTTTTCGGAAGTTACGTCCCTCGCTTTCCGCAATAATTACAGCTAGATTAACATCTTGGGCATCTACAGTAAAAAAAAGCTGGTTGATCGTTTCCCAGCGTGTAGAGGAAAATTCTGGAGGCCCCATGAGGGGAAGAGGAATTGTTTGTTTTCCGACCAGGCTTGTGGTTGATGCTGTCAGTTATCAGCTATCACCTTGGGTGGATTTTTGTACTGAACTGACGGGCACATTTCGTATGCGGGTCGGAGATCGGGAATTCGGTTGGTCCTCGGAGGGGCGAAAGAAAATTTTCGTTACAAACTTTGATCAATGTTTTACTATCTTGTTTCAAAAAAAACTTTTCCTCCTTTACCTATTGTCTCAATGATAACGCACTCCAACGTGTTACCGTAATTATTGGTCTCGGTGTTCAATCAGTGGCGGATCCACGGGGGGTGGGCGATCGCCCCCCCTTAGATCTTCAAAATACGTTAATTTTTAAACCAAAAAATTCTGATGCGTTACGAGTTCCCAAAACTATTTTGAAAATTTGAAAAATATTTTGTATTTTTTAAACTTCGGGCTTTAATTGATTACCTTATAACAAAATAACAAAAATACGGTATTGTATTTTAAATGTTAAATCTATTTTATAAGATAAGAATAAGAGAAATTTAGTACTTTAAAGAATTTAAATCCAAACTTTCGGAAGCCGCCTAATCTGAGGCTTCTAGACAGGTAAATAATATAAGCTTGTTGCAATTTGGGAAAATCCCAAATTTTAGTGTTTTCCTTAATCCCTGAAAGGGTGTTTTTAGGTAACTATGCTCTCCTTTATTAGTATTTAAAGAAAACAGAAGCGCTTTAATTTATTTTTGAATTTATGCATATTTTCAACAGTTCATCCACGGATGTATAATTAAAGAGGTAAGTACAAAGAAATAGATGTAACATTGAACATTCCACCAAGGAATATTTAAATGATTCCATGTCAAAATGTCGAAAACAAAATCGTCGAAAACAAAAACGTCGACGTCAAAACGTCGAAAACAAAAACGTCGAAAGTCAAAAATGACGAAAACAATAACGTCGAAAAACGAAAACGTCGAAATCAAAAAGGTCGAAAACGAAAACGTCGAAAATGAAAACTTCGAAGTTTTAAATATAACAAATTTTACACTTAAAGTATATGATTGGCTAATATATTATTTAGTGCTATCTATTACGTAATTGAATAAAAAGCTTAATTATTTTTTTAAATTAAATTATATACAAGGGTGAGCAAAAAAAGAACATTTTTAGGTCGAATTTTTAAAATACATGTACTATTTTAATAAGTCGTCCCAAAAATGTAGTTTATTTTTTTATCCCACCCCTGATTATATAATGTAAAAGTTAAAATTAATTTATGAATTTAAACATGATCTTTTCAAAGAGTTCGAAGTTATAGATGATGCTAGGCCTGTGGAAGAAGAAAATTCGGTCGGATATATTTAAATAAAGAAATTCAACACTACAAAATATTGCATGTTCAGTTTTTATTATGATTTAGCGGTAACGAATCAAGAGGGGGAGGGCTTATGACACTGTATACTTGTGAAATACTAGCCTAATCTTTCGTGAATTTTTTTAATTAACGAAAATGCTAATAATATGTATGGAGTTTTAGCCCTCTTATTGATGTTTTAGCCCTTCTTTGATCGCATAAGAAGATACCAACAGCAAATTATAACTATATACTTATATAAACAAAATGTTTACTCACCAAATACTATCCCTAAAAGTCAAACATTTAAACTTACTAGTGAATATGGAATTTATTAAAAGTCAAAAGAAAAATAACCTACTTCTTCATGAAGGTTTTCTCTATAAACGAGATGGAAGTAATAGAGACAGAACTTACTACAAATGCGTGGAATACTCGAAATTCAAGTGCAAAGGACGTGCCATCACTAAAGGAGAAGAAGTAGTTAGTACGTCAGGATCTCATAACCATGTGGTCAACGTGGCCCAAATCGAAGCAAAGAAAATTCTTGCAGAAATCAAGCACAATAGTGAAACTATGATTGATACTCCGGCTCAGCTTATCTCTACGTCTGTCGATAATCTGCCCTCTGCTGTAGCTGTGGCACTTCCTTCAGTTCCTCTTATGACGAGAACTGTTCAACGCGCAAGAAGAGCAGCTACAGCTCCACTTCCTAACCCTACAAATCTTATGGACTTGACTATCGTTGGAAAGTACAGGGAAACGAAACGAAATGAACCGTTCCTCCTTTTGATGGTGGCCCCTCCGATGACCGCATCCTCTTCTTTAGTACCCAAAAGAATTTAGATTTAATGAAGGACTGTAATCACTGGTACGCGGATGGAACATTCAAGTCTGCTCCCCCATTGTTCGAACAGTTATTCACCATTCACGCTATTCAATACAATAACGTGATTCCGACCGTTTTTGCTCTTTTGCCGAATAAACGTCAGGAGACATACGGTAAAGTCCTGATTTTGAAGTCGCTCAGATATATGCTTTCAGACAGGCATTTGAAGGCATTAATAACCGAGGATGTTTTTTCCATTTCAGTCAATGCATATGGAGAGTTATTCAAAGAAACCATAGGATTCGAGTCCAGTGCGAGAACCGTGAGAACATTCAGTTCTCGGTTAATATTCGAAAGTTGGCTGCTTTGAGTTTTGTTCCCGTCGACGAAGTGGTTCAATCTTTTGAGAAACTCATTCAAACCGAGTTCTTCATTACTAACGATGAGATACTTGAACCTCCGATCGATTATTTCGAAGATACTTGGAGCGGCCGCCAACGCGGGTCAACTAGACGTCCTCCAAAGTTTCCAATTGCACTTTGGAATTGTTATGAAGCTGTACTCAACGATTTGCCCAAAACAAACAATTCTGTGGAAGGATGGCATCGGGCTTTCAGTTCTCTCTTGAGTTGCAACCACCCTTCGATTTGGAAGTTTATCGATGTTTTGAAGAAAGAACAGGGTATGAACGAGTTCAAAATAGAACAATATATCAGCGGTCAACAACCACCCCAAGGACGAAAAAAATATCGCGACGTTGCGGCCAGAATTAAGTCGATAGTACTGTCGCATGGTGAACGTAACCTGGATGACTATCTGACTGGTATCGCCTATAACTTTGAATTCCAAGACAGTTGATGAAATCGTGTTTAAAAAACCTTTTGACTTTTTTTTTGTGACATAATTTATAAAAAAATTTAATAAAATTAAAATTAAAAATAAATTTTTTTTTCTATTTTCGACGTTTTGACGTCGACGTTTTTGTTTTCGACGTTTTTGTTTTCAACGTTTTGACGTGCTACCATTTAAATATTCTTTGATTTCACCCCCGAAGAATACTACGGAAGATCAATTTATATACCAATGCTTGATGCAGTAATCTTTGATTTGCAATCTAGATTTTCTGTAGACACATTAAATTCTTTTGTGCTTACATATTTGATGCCAAGAAATATTATTAAATTGAATTTAAATGATGAGTATGGTACGATGAAAGTATAGCTAGCATTTACAAATATTAAGGCAAAGTAATTAGTGATTGACCAAGAGCTAAATTACAATTATTGTCTGAAATGCAATGTTGGCTCACCGTTTCTGAATCCACAATACCTAATACTGTAAGCGAAGTGTTAAAAAGTTGAGATGCAGATATATATTTTTTAATAAATAAATTATTTGTAATACTGCATACATATCCCATAGTGTGGCCTCTGCAGAAAGGAGCTTTTCTTCATTGCGAAGATTAAAACATATTTGAGAAGCACTATGGAAGAAACGTTAACGGATCTAATAGATCTGCTTCTTACGCTCCGTGAAGTTGAACTAAATGTCGATAACATCATTGAAAGATTTGCTAAAAGTGGCAATCGTAAACTTAATTTTATATTGTAAACCGTGAAGCTACCTACTTTAATTTTTTATTTTTTAATAAAATTTATTTATTTTTATCTTTTTTTGGTATTTAATTTATTAAAAAACAAATAATAAACTTATTTTTGCAATTATCAACTACTACTTTTTATTTTTCTTATTTATTAAATTTTTATTTTGTCGCCCTCCCTATGGTAATAGTCTGGATCCGCCACTGTGTTCAATTGGATGTTGGTTTAACATTCAGATATCACATAACCCTCATCTATTCCTATGCTTTCCGTACAATGGGTTTGATTCGCCGACAGTCTATTTACTTTTCGCCTACAACAGTGTAAAAACTATACTTCTCCCTGGTCCGCTCTCGATTGGAGTATGCCTGTAGTGTTTGGTCGCCTCACTACCAGGTCAAAATCAATCAACTAGAACGTGTATAACACAAATTCTTCAAATACCTTCACTACAAGTTAGGACATACGAAAGAAGATTTCTCTAATGCGACCTACATGAAGTTATGTAATACAAGTTCCTTGCAATTCAGAGGAAAAAAAACATTCGAAACTAAACATTCGAATTGCAGTGACAATTTTTTTATTAACCTCAACTTTTAAATAATACATATTACCAAAGAGTATGAATATATAGAGGACCAGTCATGCATTAAAAATTGAAACGTAGAGATCCCACCGTCCACCAGAGGGCGTAGCAAAGCCATCTATCGCCCGGGAACAATAGCTGCTAAATAAATAAGTTAGTAAAGCCATCTATCGTCCGAAAACATTTTTATATTGAAACATTAGTAAAGCCATCTATCGTCCGAGAACATTTTTGCATTGAATACCTAGCAAAGAAAATGTTAGCAACTAATGGATAATTAGGATAATTGGAAGTATACTTTTTTATAGTTATTTATGTATCAAGGGCATTATGACGATGTTTATGTCGAGGGCAACCAATTTAAAAGGTCGAGGGCCGTCAGACCCGAGAGTTTTTAAGTTGCTCGAGAGCATAAACATCGAGTAATGCCAGTGGTGCATACAACGTTTTATATTACACTGCATTTGAATTTGAGAAAATTAAAAATTTTTTATAAATTTTGAATTTGATTTTGCTAAATTTTCTAGTTTGCGGTGGAATTGCGATTGAGAGGGCATAATAAGCGGGCATTATGATTTATTCGCCCTAGGTTATTATAGCATACTTAATATATTTCGTTGTCAAGGTATAAAAAACAAATAATGATTCAGTGTAAGATAAAATGTTTTATGATCGACTAGGTATATTTTTTATTGTCGTTATTAAAAACCTTAGCGTTCATAAATCGTAACATTTTAAGAAAATTTCACATCACATTTAATATTCAAGATAGGCATAATAGACTAAAATCCGTTCTCTAATTATAAGATTCAATTTATGCAGCATTTCAATAATAATACATCATTGAATAATCACGAGTGACATAGGAAATAACATTATTGAATTAATTGATTCCTATTAAAAATGGAGCTATGTGGGAAAGAACCCAGGTACGGGACTAGGTAGGATTAGACCCTCAAAAGATTAACTAAATTTGCTGGCACTAAAGTAAGTATAGAAAAAAGATAAGAATTTGTTAAGTGTACCTACTGGACAATACAATGAGATTATTGTAATAGGTGAACGGTGCTAACAGTAAATAATAATTTAAACTTATTTAAATTTTAAACCTCGTGGTGAACATAATTTTTAAAAGAAATCGGTTGATGTTTTGTCATCGATGTCAGACGTATCGATACGTCGAAACTATCGATGTTTGCCTTACGATGTTATCACTGTTGATAACATGTTGCAGTGGCGTATTTACGCGGAGGGCTCGAGCCCCCTCTATAGCTAATCATACAATTATTTGTTTTTTTAATATTTAAAAGTACTGAACGATTTTTAAATCCTGATTTCTTCTGTCATAAAAATACCAAAATAGCAAAAAAAAACAATTTTTATGACAAATTATCTTTGTCGCTTTGCTAGAGTTTTAAATGTTGTGATTTTACTTTTTGATTCCAGCCCCCCACCCCTCCCTACACATAATTGCTGAATACGCCACTGACATGTTGTAAAAATAATAAATATTTAACAATTTAAATACATGATGGTTGGTAATTAAAGCAATTATTTTTGGTAGTATATTAATGTATGTTATGTTCTGGTTTACCATATAACAATTACAGAGTAATAGTCAGATTCCATCATGTCGTACACAAAATGTAATTATGCGGACTGCAATATTATTATACGTAAATCTAATAGAAAATTTTACAAATTTCCTGTGAATGATGAGGAGAGATGCAAACAATGGATTGCTGCGTCAGGAAACATAAAGCTTTTGGAGTTTTCAGACGATCAATTGAAATACATGAAATTGTGCGAAAATCATTTCGCAGAAAACTGTTTTGTGAATCAAACGGTAGCACGTCAAAACGTCGAAAACAAAAACATCGAAAACAAAAACGTCGAAGTCAAAACGTCGAAAGTCAAAACCGACGAAAACAATAACGTCGAAAAACAAAAACGACGAAGTCAAAAACGGTCGAAGTAAAAGCGTTGAAAATAAAAACGTTTTTTTTACTTTTACTTTTAATTTTGTTACATTTCTTATAAATTATTTTTCTTCCATAGGCCTAGCATCATCTACAACTTCGAACTCTTTGAAAGGATTATGTTAAATTCATAAATTGATTTTAACTTTTACATTATTATAATCAGGGGTGGGATAAAAAATATAAAATACATTTTTGGGACGGCTTATTAAAATGGTAATCGGTAAAAAAGTCTAAGGAAAAATAGTCTACGGTAAATTGATCTAGGTAAAAAGGTCTACGGAAAAAAAAGTCTACGGAAAAAAAGTCTACGGGTAAAATGGTCTAGGTAAAATGGTCTAGGTAAAATGGTCTAGGTAAAATAGTCTGGGTAACATAGTGGTATAGATGTTTTGTTTTAAACGTGTAAACATATATTTTATCAAGTGCAGATCCAAGCCGGACGGGCGTTGGGAGGGGGAGGAAATTACCCATGCATAGATTAAGTAGATTCTAAAACTCAATTACTCTCCAGAATCAAGGTTTGGATTCGCTCTTGTATTTTCGTGTCAGAATCGTAACCGCATCATCATTGCCTATAACATATATAGTATGTGAGCCGTGTAAGCGCAACTTTTTATTAAAAAGTTATTAAAAATAGAATCTTTCTTTGAATTTTGCCCTAGCCTAGACCATTTTACCTATACTTTTTTACCTAGACCATTTTACTTATACTTTTTTACCAAGACCATTTCACCTAGACCAATTTACCGTAGACTATTTTACCTA
This sequence comes from Cantharis nigra, assembly GCA_958510845.1. Classification (NCBI taxonomy): domain Eukaryota; kingdom Metazoa; phylum Arthropoda; class Insecta; order Coleoptera; family Cantharidae; genus Cantharis; species Cantharis nigra. The sequence continues at coordinate 49,713,377 of OY294028.1, forward strand.
GAATCTATTAAAATAAATGTTGTATTTTAAAAATATAAAAAAAAAATAAAAATACACTTTGATAGTACATAAGAAACTTAAAAAAAAATTTGCTTTCAGCAGTAACTCAAATTATATTTTTGTAAATTTTATAATTAACCTCCTGTTTTATTCGTGAAATGGTCTAAATAAATATCCTCGTACATTTCAAATTAGTACACAATTTTTGTTTTTTTTGCTTTTCACTTATGCGTTTGTTGCTTTGTAAGTAAAAATTTGTTCAATTGACAAGTAGTATTTTGTTATGCCACTTTACACCACTTCTTAGCACACCGGTTACACCAGCAAAACGACGGTGTGGGTTGGTGTGACAATTTCGGTGCCGGTGTGCCCGCCACCGGACAAACGAACCCGATTGGTATTCTTATACAATAACAAACGAACGCTATTTTCTACACTATTTTTTTGGTGTAGCTTAGTACATGACAAACGAACAAATCTGAGCCGTTTTTGATCTCTGCTTTGTGCATGGCCTCTTCAGCGGAACAATTAACTGCAACACTTTGCACAAACTTTTCTTATTCAAGACGTGCCGATTTACCAGGTCAACGTGGATTTTCGAAGAAAGGCACCGTTCAACGAACTATGGCAGACACGGTCCAATGGCTAGGATGACTAGATTAGCAAATTATGCAAGTGGTGATCCAATGTTTAATCTATTCATCCCCCTACTGGCCATCTTAAAAAAGCGCCTATGGAGCATTGATCTTTACATTAATTAATCACTATGTTTTATCTGTTTCTTTGTATTGTTAGTATGCATATAATTTGCAAAAAGGTTTAGCCGTAAATAAATAAATTGCATTAAAATATATGTACATATACGGTTGCGTGTCTTGAATTATACTTTAGTCAACGATTTTACCTTAGTAGCTAGTAGATTAAGTAAAAACTTGCTACTTACTTGTCTTTCCTGGGTAAGTGTACTTAAACCATCTAATGTTTGATCTGGATTCAAATTGTCCTGGTATGAACTTCCACTAAAAATTACAAAGAAACTTAAAATTAACAGAAGATGTCAGCAAATATAGTAGGTACTAGTGAATAAAGAAATGATTCGGACAGTCCCATAGTTATTATTAGCATTGTAGAATTACTTAAAAAAGTAGGTTAACATGAAATTAAATTTGAAAAAATATCATATAGTCTGAAAATCAACACAAAACTATTTTTTTAAATTTGCGATTTATCCTAGGATTTCTCTCATGAGTTTTACCCTTAGGGGTTATGCTGGTTTTCAGTTCACACTATAGGGATTTAACATTAACCAAACGCCACCATACGGCAGCATTTGTAACTACTCCATCAAGTATACCTAAGTATCTTTAACGTGATTCAACAGTGTTCTAGTTAGTTTTCCTGTAATTTTTTTATTCAGTGCAATGTTTAATCTAAAAAACAACCTGTTATTTAGTCTTTTTAAATTAACATTCTACCGAGGTATACTCGCTATGGCTGACATTTTGAAGGTGTCGCTAGCGCCACCATCGGTAGTGTAAAATCCCTATAACCTATGTTTGCTTACGATTACGGATGAACACAAACGAATACGGGTGGGCACGATCAAATATTCCAAAATTTTGAGTTTAAGTTCAGTGTAGTCAGATTGGCCGATTTGTCGCAATTTGGGTGACTTTTGCCCAAATTTTGCGAACAGCTTTTAGCACAAATTGTGCCTATTGTCACCAAATTGGGCAACTTTATATTTATTGCATGGGTGATTAATATTTTTTAATATTAAAATTTAAAAAAATGTAATTACAGGGTTCGCCACACTTTTTTTTTATCAACTGCATATAACCACATGTAACCTTAAATTTAAAATGTCAATTTTAACAATATCGATAAAGAAGGTTTTAGACGTTAACGGCAAACCTATGCAAACTCGTATGAAAATAGACACCGCCCTAATCGTACGATTCGGTTAAGATTTTGTTATGAGTTGCTTACGAGTTCAGATTCGAGTCTTTCCGTACGACAAATCGTACAATGTGAGCTGAAAAATATCTGCTTACGACAACTCGTACGAGAAATTCTAGGATAAATCGCATAGTGTGAAGGGCGTAGGTAGGTGGGGTGCTCACAACACCCCAACAAAAACTTACATTTTCAGTAACAATTTACACTCATTTTTATACTGTCGCACTATGGTTTCTGAGACCTGTTTTTTTGGCCAAAATTGAAATTTTCAAGTATTGTAAACAGCATAAGGGGCCGTCCTTTAATCACGTGAGGTTTTTTATGCCATTTTTTTACCCCCCCACCCCTTTGGTGATACGTCGTGAGGTTTTAGGTTACCCCTACCCCCCCTTCCCAACATCACGTGTATTTTTTTTTTGAAAAATGTTTTCAAGTAGAGACGGCGAGACAGAAGGACGCGGGCAGCGGGACGACGAGTGGCGTCACAAGGTCCAGTGCCGGAAGCCAGCTGAAAGCTAAATATTGTTGTTATGTTGCTTTTGAGGCATAAATTTTCTCGCTCGATATTTCACGTGGTAGCAAGAAAATATACACGTGATTGTCACAGCATCCCCTCCCCCCCCCCCCATCGTGATCAATCGTGATGTTATTCGAACCCCCTCCCCCCCTGTTAGAACCTCACGTGATTAAAGGACAACCCCTAACTGTATAGAGTAAGTGAAAGTAGACCTTCCAAATGACCATATTTTCTACCTGCCGCAGTCCTTTAGGTCTTAAAATCGGTAAAATGCATAGTAATATCAGGACAATTTCAGTTACGCTAGTATTAGTATAAGAGTCAATACGAAATTTTAGGTGTGTGCTACTGGTTATTATCAAAAATTTGTGCTTGCAGTATTTTTTTTTTATTTACTTATAGGTACGTACATTTAATATTTTAAATAAAACTGCGTAAACAGTCTCTAATATTTGTAGAACAATAAAAATAATAGATATGAAATTTTCACTTAGGTATTATAAATTAAAATTGACTTATATTAAAATGGCCGGATTTGGCCGTAACGAAAAAAATACAGGTAGATAATATAAGTATTGGGGATTTGATTTACGCATATTTTGCCTGCGAATAGTTGCGAATTTAAAAAATAAATCACTATTTACTTACAGAAATGCATCGTTTTAAGTATGAACAACTGTTTGAAATATGGTTACAAGGAGAAGGTAACGACGAGAAAATTAAAGCATTGTTTAATTATATACAGATTTCGATTGGTAATAATTTTAACTTACTCAATGACGAGAAAATTCGCGAAAGATTATGTCGTTTGGGCCGAAATTTTAATGAAAGATGGCATAAGGTGTCCAGACACACAGGACGCTTTAAGAAAACATATGCCGCGTGGTTAACAGAGAGCTTTATTGTTGAAATAGATGAACCTACGGCGTCTACATCTTCAGGTCGGCCCTCTCTACCTATCTCTGAAAAAGCTCCTAGGTCACAAAGGCGAAAAGCTTCCAAATTAGCATCAGAACAAAAGTACAAGATGCACGTATGGCTGCACATCAAGAGAAAAGTAAGGATTTGGAGGCGGTTTTAAAAGAAGTAAACAAAAGTCCAAACCGCCCAACAAAAATTAGGAAAATAATATTCAGCAAAGAAAAACATCCTGTACAATATACAGCTGAAGAAGCATTAGAGCTTATTTTAGACTCAAATTTGAGTAAACAACAATATTTAAATATGCGACTTGGAGCTGTTTCCAGAAATTGTAATATTTATCCAGACTACAAAAAAGTATGGAAATGCAAATCTGCTTGTCGACCAAGCGACTTTAGTTGTACTGATGTTGTAGCTGAAGTTCAAGTAAGCAATTTACTAGAGCATACAACCAAACGTATACTATCATTACAAGAAGAGCCTATTGTTCAATATATGGAATCTTTAAAAGTAAATGACATTAGTGTTAAATTAATTTGCAGTTATGGCTTTGATGGAAGTTCAGGACAGTCTATATATAAACAAAGGTTTAGTTCTCCTGGTGCCCACTCTGATGCATCACTTTTTGCAACAACTTTGACACCTCTTAGGTTACAAACAGAAAAACACAATGCCATTTTGTGGAATAATCGCACTCCGCAATCTGTGCGATTTTGTAGACCAATTAAATTAGAATACATTAAAGAATATAGAGAACATGTATTAAAAGAAAAACGAAATATTGATCAACAAATTGAAAACCTTAAAGAATTGGTAATAACCTTGCCGAATGCAAATGATAAGACACTACATGTAAAATATCTATTGTTTATGACATTAATTGACGGAAAAATACTAAATATTTTAACAGAAATTAAATCTAGTCAAGCTTGCCCGATATGTGGTTCAACCCCGGTAAATTTCTTAAAAGTAAGTGATTTTGCAGCAAAAGTATTTAGCCCTAAACCAAATAGTTTGCAGTATGGAATAAGTCCATTAGATTCATGAATTCGTTTTTTCGAGTGTATACTTCAAATTTCCTACCGCTTAGAAATACGTACATGGCAAGTTAGAAGTATGCAAAATAAGGAAAATTTTAAGACTAGGAAGGCATTAATTCAAGAACAATTTTTGACGCGATTACACTTACACAGAAAATAATACAATGCTTAATATTAACGAACAGCGATTTTTAGCTGAAATTTGCTGTGACAAGGAATCTTTTCTTTGATAAAAAGATATGCTAAGTAAGATTTTAGATACTGAATTCGTAGATACGTTAAGATATCGAATTGGCATTCTTATATACAAAGAAAATTGTTTCATTGACTAATCTAGAATATTCCTGCATATAAAGCAGTTTTCGTCTATCCGATAAAATGTCTTCTTTGCATTAAGGAATTCGAACATTAAAAAATTATGATTCATGCAAGAAATTTATTCGTTATTGTAATTTACACTGTTATGAAATAATGATCTACATGTTGGATCTATTACGAAGAATCGTAGTTTTAACGTTTGTATTACGAGGATTAATTGGATAAAATTACATAATATAACGACAGCAAACTTTAATACAACGAATTTGTACGGTACAAGAATTGCTGATGACATAAAAACTGCAATTTTGCAAATATGCAGCTTCATATCGTAGTTTAGATAAAAATTTATTCTGTTAACAGCGTTTTTAGTGTAATAACGTGCTTATTGGAATTGCAAATTCTAAATCAAAAGTAAGAACTTATAAATAATTGTTTTATTTATTTAAACTTAATTTTCTAATTACTCTTTAATTTAATTTCAGGAAATAGTATGTATAGATAGGTGGATTTCCAACTAAAATTGGTAAGGATTTTCTCCAAGAGGTCTTTTATGTTTCATATAAAAATGGCTTTTTTTTTAGAAGTACTATCTTTTCAACAAAGAGGACGAATATATTACATTATATTGTAATTTAAAAAATTCATTTAATGTGGTTGTTGGTAAACATTAAACATCGTGAAAATACACCAAAAATAATTTCAAAAACATAAGACTTAAACAAAATTTGGTATACAAATTTTGAATAATAATAATACAGGTCTAGGGGTGAGTTTCTTTTAAAACAAATCCTTCAATTATTTCATAAAACTTTGCTTAAATTATTTTAGTTTTTCTATAAGTGTTTAAAATGTACATTTTTAGAACCAAAAGATAATGCAGAAGTGTGCATTGGGGCGTTAAATTTTGATATTCTATCAGCTGAATAGTTTGATAATTCTTGGAAAGCCTGTATAGCCAATATTGGCTTAAAGATCTAAAGAATTCAGAGACCGCTACTGTAATTATGAAGAAAATTTGGATTTTATTGCTGAATTCAATAATAATATGAGAACGGTTTATTGAACACTTGGTACAATTCTAGCAACAAGAGGATAGATATTAAAGTGACTTACTTCATATTGAAGAAATTTTTATATTTTTTGTAACATACCTAAGATATTAATTTTTTTAAGATCTGTAAGTATAGATCTACTTTAAAATAATTTTTGTGTTTAATTTAAATTTTTCTAATTAATCTTCAAAATTTTTATACTAGCTTCATATCTAAACTCGAAAGATTGATTAATTTATTAATTAACATTTTGTATTTTTATACGAAATAAAACTAAATATGAAGCTAGTGTAAAAAGTAAATAGTTTTAATAAGTTTAAACTTTACTTTTTATAATTTTTAAGTTTAAATGAAATATGGTTAAATATTTTGATTATCATGATTATAATTGTTTATATAGTACATAGGTATTTAATTTGTTATAAAATAAAATTGTTTCTTAATTAATAAACATATTATAAAGTATATTGAACATTCTTCTTTTATACGTTGCATTAATTACTACCATACGTATAACTACGAAATGTTTACGTCAAACAAAAAACAATACTTATTGAATCAATGAAATGTAGTTGTCAGTTAAGGAATGGTCATCTTTTTCACAAAAGCACAAATCCATATGACAACAAATAACATTCTTGAGTCAACGAATGCCAATTCTTTCGACCATAGACGCTATTCCTTGCGTTGACGAAACCGTTTTTAAAATATGAGCATGTATAAGATATTAATTTCAAAGAATTTATTTTCTTTAATACCAATACGTATGCATTACTTAACGAACACCTTTTCTTTAACATGAAGAAATCGTGCGTTGGATCAATTTTAAGGAACTATTTCTTTATAACTACAACCGTGTGCTTTATATTTATGCTCTGATTTGGTTCAGTGTACATGTAGACAAACCCAAAGCTGGTGGGTCTGGCAGTACCAATGATGGAAATACTGCCCGTCGAGCATTTCAGAATACCAAGCAGTTTTCTGAAATTACAGGAGTTGATGAAGATCTTCTAAAAAGATTCCACAATATTTTAATTTGTCTATCATGTCAGTATGAATTAGACTTACAAAAATTTGAAGAATACTGTCACTTAACAGCAAAATTATACATGTCCAAATATACCTGGTACCCCATGCCTGCGACAGTTCATAAAGTACTTGTACATGGCAGGCAAATAATGGAAAATACTGTATTGCCAGTCGGCTATTTCGGGGAAGAAGGATCTGAAGCGCGAAATAAATTGTATAGATCTGATCGACAATTCCACGCTAGGAAACTTAGCCATGGATACGTCAGATCCTGTTATTTCTAGTATAAACCTTCAAAAACGCATAATACGACAACATAAATTAAATCTTCCTTCTGATGTTCTTAATATGCTTTTGGACCCAAAAGTGGAGTCACAAAAGACGGTACAAACAGAAGAAGAAGATAACAAAGAAGAAGAAGACGAGGAAGAATCAGTTTTAGATGAATTAATACCCATTGAGCAGCTCGATAGTATAGAATTAGAACAAGAACATGTTGATTATGATATTGGTATGTAAAAGTTTAGAATATATTAAAATAATAAACTTTTAACACAGTTGTGGTTCTAAATTTCTTTTTATTTTATACCTCATAACCGCAAAACATAATTTGATGAAGTAATTATAACATAGGGACTTTATTAATAGTTGCGAATTTAAATAAAAATAAAACAATAAACATTTACATAATTCATAAAATATCCTTTTCAACCATTCGAAAATAACCCCAATACATGGATAATAATTTTTTTATTATTTTTCCATGAATTTGTAGGTCAAATTCTCGACATACCGAAAGTTTCATTATTTTATTCTGTTATTTTGATTTTGCACCCCCAAAAACCACCCTATTTATAAATGTAAATATTTTCATTATTTTTGCTGAAATACAGAGTATATTTTGAACCCATTTGACGTGTTTCAGAATTTTGGCCAAAAAAACAGGTCTCAGAAACCATAGTGTGTCGGTAAATTCACATTATTTTGGATATTATTATATAGCCAAATGTAAAAATTTTAAAATTTAAGACTTTTAAATAGCAGTTTTTATGAGTTTTAACATTTACTCTTCGTAACAACCTTTGAGAAATTAATACGTGGGGTGTTGTGACCACCCTGCATACCTAATTAAAGGTTAAGTCCTTTTGCGTGACGAAATAAACATATTAGTGCATAATACTGTATAGAACCTTATTTATTAAATTTAAATTCATTATTTAATAAAAAACAAAAATAACATGACAACATATTAAAGTCGAATCATTAATAAATTTCTCAAAATATTTCTTTTTAATTTAAGTAGATAATCAAAGTTTAGTTTGAGCACTCATTGGAATTTTTAAAATTCGGCGCCTATGTAAGCCTCAGCATACTTACCTAATTTTATTACTTTCGTATGTCACTTTTCGAGATTGTGCAAACATGTCAAATTCATCACACTGAGGAGAAGCGTTTATAACAGTCCCTGATCCCATTTTTATCGACTGAGCAGTAACAGGATTTGTAGAAACATCTGAAATGCTTACATTAAAACATTTTAACAATAAAAACTATAATAAGCTGTACTTAATACGCTAAGCTGATCAGTAGCATCTGAGAGTGTTAAATCAATTAAACTATCATCGGTTTGTGATACAGGTAATAACTTTGTTCCAGGTCTAACAGCTTTAGCAAGTACAAGAGAAGCCGATTGTCCTCCTGCTTCGTGATTTTTTTCCCATCTACTATATCGCAAAAACAAATTATTGAGATCATCGTTAATTCGTAAAAGTTCAGCCGTAAGTTCGTCGTTAGACAATTTACTAATTAGCTCGACCATTCGTTCTTGCATTGTATGGCATGTCAAATTTAATTCCTGTAAAAAATATAGAAAAATTATACTTATTTGTAAATTTTATCGGCAGTATTATAAAATTTTAATTCAATTTTCGCTTTTGATTAAAAATGCACAATGTCGAAAATGGAAATTTGGATAAATTGATGAAACCGAGAAAGTAATGCCGGTGAATTTTGTTGAAATGTTAATCATTTTTTATTCATATAAAAAGTAAAATTTGAAAAATAGTTAAGAGTGATGTTATTAAATTAATAAATTAGTTGTGAAATGAATTTAAGAAAATTAGAGAATATTTGGATAATTAAACTGAAAAATAAGATAGATTGGTTATTTAAAAGTTATGTAAGAACGACGAAATTGTAAAAAAAGGACTTTTCGGCGTGAAAAAGAGATAAGTACATAAATTTGCATAAAAATTTTATATCAGATTATTTATAAAGAATTAATTTAAAAATTTCATTAGTTTGGATATTTTTACTTTCCGAACTCCTTAGTAAGGAAAGAAGCCTATTGAAAATGGATAAAATCGTATGGAGGGAACGGGGGGGAGGGGGTTTACTTGAAGCGATAAAACATAATCCATCATAACTCCGAAACGCAATGGAATAAATTTAAAAAATAAGAATAATATAATACGCAGAAAACCAATAATTAAAAAAAAATAAAAACGACATTTGAAATTATGAAAAATTCATAATACGATATGCTATACAGTAGAATCCGCTTAATGTGATCACGGATAATGATATCAGTCGGTTATTGCGATCATTTTGACTGGGAACTGGCCGTTTTAATTAGTTTACATACAAAAACCACCGGAAAATGTGATCAAAAAGCCGCTTATGATTATCACTTTTAAGGAATTTCCTACACAATAATCTCTTTTTCTAAGTATCTTTTTCTGATTTCTCATTGAAATTTTATATATCTTTACAAAACACGTCACTCGTTTTAATTTCTATACAAAAACTAATGAAGTTCCCCGTTTCATGGCGCGTTTCTATTTTTTATTTTGCTAAATGTGCACTTTGCTTTATGAATTTTAATTGAAGTTTAGTTTATTCTTGCTAAATTTACCTAATTCTTCTAAAATTCGATTTTTTCTAAAATTTGCTTATTATTATTAGTCGGTTAATGTTATCAAAATGTTCTGCACCCAAAGTGATCACATTAAGCGGATTCTACTGTATAATGTAGAGGTAAAAGTTTATTATGACAAAAATTATCCGTATCAAATTACCTACAACTTTTGTTCTATAAAATTTTTTCTAAAATAAAAAAAATTCCAAATTTTATAAATTTAAAAAATTAAAATTTTTTTTTATAAAATTTCTAAATTGCCCATAAATAAGCAAATTTTTTTGTACATAGAATTTTAGTTATTTGTGATATATTTTTTTATTTGAATTTTGGCTTTTGTTTATTATTTCGATTTTCTGAAAGTTATGTGATGCAACAGAATACTTAACAAAACTAAACAAAACGTTAAAATAATAGAATAGGCATGATGACTGATTTTGAAAAACTATCTATCTACTATCTAGTATCTACTAGGGGAGCCTGCCCTACAGTGAGACAGATCTAACAGTGAGATATTGCGTTGTTCTCACTTCATGTGCTTTCAAATTCCTCTCACCTTTCAACAGGAAAGGAGAAGCATCGTGCCACGGATTTGAACCCTTATTTGCCGCGGTTATTGATCGAGTTTGTACATATTGGAAGTAAGTGTATTTCTGACAAGCAAAAGTAAATTTTACACATATAGACTAATTTTTGTATCTTGCAAAGAAAATTGAAAAGGTTTTTGTAAAACGTGTTTCCTCTCTAGGTATGTGTAAATTATGTAGTCTTTATTAATGCATTTATAATTTATTAAATTACTGTCTTTCACTAGTTATAAACCAATACGGCTCTTGCGACAGTGTGCCCAACAGTGAGACATTTTCTGTTTTCCAACAGTGAGACCATGTGTTAAGGTTGGACTCACTGTTAGCGCGTAACAACCATCATAATTTAAACATCACAATTCATCATCATAATTCTTTTACGACATACAAGTCGCCAAAAAGTTACATTTAATTTTGAAATAGACTTCAGACTAGCCATGCTAGTGACCAACAGTGAGACAAATGCAACTATATTTTCTTTCTACATACAAAAAAAGTAGGAAACTTTAAGAATTTATCCATACATTGCGCATTGCTCACATAGATGTAGGTAAAGTTATATAGTGGTAAATAAATCAGTACTTGATGTCTAATGGTTTATAAATTATATTGATTTAAAAAAAAAGTATCTCACTGTTGGGCAGGTTCCCCTACTTACAAAAAATATCTTAATTTCTGCAGAAAATAAAGGTTTCGTAGAAAAATTACCATTTTAATCTATTTTAATTTAATCATTTTAATTCATCTAAAATTTACGCCAAAACGCTCGCTTGTGTCATGGCCTCATGGCGTCTGTTTGTGACGTCACACCTTATGTAAATGTCACTGTCGAAGTCTTGCAAGTTATAAACAATAATGAAAACCTAACATAATCTCATAAAATATAGCACTACGTGATTCAAAAACCGCACACAGTGCAGTGCGTACACTTTCGAAATTAAATCCAATCAGAATGACGTTTTACAAGCTTGCGCGTCGCGCGTCGTTCGCTTTGATTGGTGTTTAACTTATTATGGCGGATCTTTGAATTTTCTAATTTTATTTTACCAAAAAAGTTATGAATCTTATATGAAAAAAATACGTTTTTTATAATCAATGAATCCTATTTCATTAGATAAATAGGTACATAATTTTAGTGATTTTTGGTTACTGTCACCATGCCTATTATAAAATGACAAAAACTAGAAATATAGTAATTTATGGGACTAGTGAGTAAAGATACATTTTATCCACGAACGGAAAGTTTAGCACACGAGGCAACGCCGAGTGTGCTATCTTCCGTAAGTGGATACAAATATCTTTACTCAAGAGTCGCATATAACATTTTATCCAAAACCTGCTAGTAAAATTAAAATTTCAAAATCAAATAAAATTTGAAATTACATTATATAATTTTACATTGACATTTTCAAACGTCAAAGTGGACTTTTATCCAGTAGTGAGCGAAAGTGATTTTTCGCTAGTGGATAAAAGTCCACTTTGACGTTTAAAAATGTCAATGTAAAAGTTATTTTACTTGCAGGTATTGGATACATTTTTGTTTGTTTAATCCTGCTATTGAAACATGACGTTTCTTACTTGGATACGCACTAGAAACCGTTTGTTTTACTCACTCAAATTATATCCATGGCAACGAGTGGGCGAAAGAATTTTCACCCACTAGTGAGTGAAAAATTCAGTCGTTCATTTATTTTCTATTGCTGAAAGAAGTAGAATAAAGTGGCCAAATATGGAATACCACTTTCAGTTTTTTCAATAAGGTTGATGTGCGTGAAGTTAGCCCCCCCTTTTTTCAAAAAGTAAAAATTTTTTTTGTATTGTGTTGTATTCAGTTTGTATTGTTTGTATCGTAAAACTTTTTTTTCATTTCGCGAAGCAGAAAATTAAAAATCGCGAAAAACCATTTTTGGCGCTAGCCTCCCTTTTTCGAAAATTAAAAATTTTTTTTTGTATTGTGTTGTATTCAATTTGTATTGTTTGTATTGTTAAAAATTAAAATCCTAACTTTAATATTAGCCGTGTAAATCGTGAAACAAAATTTCGCGTTAGCCCCCCTTTTTTGAAAATTTTTTTTTGTATTGCGTTGTATTCAATTTGTATTGTTTGCATTGTTTAAAATGAAAGTCTTAAATTTAATATTAACCGCGTAAATCCCAAAACAAAATTTTGCTCTGATCCGCTGCCTAGCTGGCTCAAAATTTCAAATGGTACTTTATTCAAATCATTATTTCACTAATATATACTCTTATACCGGAAATTCTCAGTTGGTAAAACTCCGTTAATGGGGGGGGGGGTGGATGAATAGGAGTTAATTAAGTGAAAAAAATTGAAGCCTAGGCTTCGAGGCTATGTTCGGAGACATAGCCATTAGGTTTTACGTGAATACGTCGTCCAAGGATACTCGTTTTCGCCCAGGTCTACAGATCGGATAACATCGATGTGAAAACATGAAAACAACTTCCAAGCTTTCGCAGCATTTTGACAATACGAAATTTATCATCCGCTATATTATCTTTAGTTCTCCTTACTTTTGTGCAAACACTGTTACCACCCTAAAAGTATCAATTTTCAATATAATTATTATGAACCCTTCCCGAATAATATTTTCGGTTTTAATTTAAGTTCAAATAATTTATATTTAATCCGAACTTAATCTCTAATCAAATAATATTTTTAAACCGAAAAATTTCAGTATATAAACGAAACTAATAATCAATTCTTCAGGTTTTGAATTTTCCCTTGGCATCTCAGAATTACTTGATAATTTCTGTTGTTTTTGTGATGTTTGTTAGCAACAAACAGCGTTACAAATACTTTTCGTTACATAAATTTATAAAATTTTTGATCATGCTACCAATATTGTAGACTTATATTCACGTTACCCGACCTTATCCAATGGACACACACAAACAGCTTTACACCATATTTTCGTTACATATTTTTATAAAATTTTTAAACATGCTACCGATTTTAATCCGATAAGTGTGTGTGCCAATTCGGAAATATTTCTATAAAAAGCCCATTTAAGACGATGCCTAATTTTTTGTATTTTTCACACAAAAATTTTCTAAAAAATTTGCCCAAACTTTATTCATCGTTGCAAACAGGATTCGATGTCAAAATTTGTATAAAATTTAGCAGTAAATGGTAACTAACCAATGGAAAGCGCGTGTTGGTATCCAAGTGACTTTTTTTATTCGTTAACTACTATTTTAGAAAATTTTCTTGTGAAAAATACAAAAAATTAGACATTGTCTCAAACAGGCTTAAGAAAACAAATCAACAAGTCAATAAGTTTTGAAATTTTTGGTTACACATTTTTATTAAATTTTTGAACATGTAGGGCAGTGGTTCCCAACCTGGGGGTAATTACCCCCGCGGGGGTAAATGTTTAGATATTTATATTTGCTTGTATGGTTTGTATTAATAATAATATTTAAGGGAGTGGGGGTAATTTCAATTTTCCTAACAGGTCACAGGGGTATCAGTATTGAAAAGGTTGGGAACCACTGATGTAGGGTATACTTTTTGTACACACACACACATTTTTCGTTACATATTTTTTTTTAATTTTTGAACAGCGACGGTATACTTCTTTTTGTACACACACACATTTTTCGTTACATATTTTTTCTTAATTTTTGAACATGTTACCGATTTTATAGACGTATTCACGTCAAAAAGGTATGTTTTAAAAATGTTTTTGGCGATACAGACAGCATTAGTTTATTCCTTAGGTTTATTCAGTCAATTTCCATAATAATGCAACATTTGAACAATCTTTTCCCAAATTTTTATTGCAAAATATTGTAAATTGAGCTAGTGACAGAGAATTTCCGGAGGCATCTCGAAAATAAGTTGTTTTGGGGTGAATGTACATCATAACTCGCAACAGAATCATCTGAACTTTAAAAAATTGAAAAATCGAAAAAAGCATCCTGCCAGGGTTACCCCGAGAAACATCTCCTTTAACAAACGCATTTTGATTTTTTGTTGCGAGAGCAAGAGCCAATCAGATTTAACCAAAATAAAGGATTAAACAAATTATTGTAAAATACTTCAATCTGATTGGCTCTTGCCAGTTTCACTTTAATTTTTAGCAATGCAAACAATACAAATTGAATACAACACAATACAAAAAAATTTTTAAAAAAAGGCGGGCCAACGCGAAATTTTGTTTCGCGATTTACGCGGTTAATATTAAATTTAAGACTTTCATTTTAAACAATACAAACAATGCAAATTGAATACAACGCAATACAAAACAAATTTTTCAAAAAAGGGGGGCCAACGCGAAATTTTGTTTCGCGATTTACACGGCTAATATTAAAGTTAGGATTTTAATTTTTAACAATACAAACAATACAAATTGAATACAACACAATACAAAAAATTTTTTTTTTATTTTTTAAAAAAGGGGGCTAGCGCCAAAAATGGTTTTTCGCGATTTTTAATTTTCTGTTTCGCGAAATGAAAAAAAGTTTTACGATACAAATAATACAAACTGAATACAACACAATACAAAAAAAAATTTTTAGTTTTCGAAAAAAGGGGGGGCTAACTTCACGCACATTAAAGGTTGGTACTTTTAAAAAATTCTGGAAAAAACTGCATTACGTGTTAGGACATACTACTACATATGCAATTTTAGTATTTTGCGTGTAATTTGGTGTTACTTGAGCGGATGACCTTGGGTGTCCAATGTCCACAAATATGAACAAACTATAAATGTATCTGAGAGGTGCTGGCATTTGCTGGCATCAAGTGGTTTAGTCATGCAAATTCACCCGTTTTACCGCCAAGAACCCCTGTGTAAGCAAAATACTTAAAAACTTGTCAAAAAGTAAGTTTGGCGCGGCAAAATGGATGAATTTGCATGGCTAAACCTCTTGACTTAAAAATTATATATCTTCACTTTAAAAAATCGTAAAACGATTTTGAAAAAAGGATTTTAAAGCTAAGTAATAGTACTACGCGATGCACTTGTGGAAAATTGAAACAAAAAAATTGAAGTTCCCTGAAAAAAAATCATAAAAATGGTTAAAATAGCCATTTTTGGACTATTTAAAGCTACAATTTCTAAAAAACCTGACGTGATGGAGCAATTTCAAAGTCAGATTCGTTTTCAGCGCAAAAACATCTATTAGAATCACCCCCACCCATTCTAGAAGCTGGGAAAAGTTCAATTTTGTAACACTGTGTAATTATAAAAAGAAATTTTTTTTAATCGTAAAACTACCCTTACTCTAAAAAACCCATATCTGGGTTAACTTGTGAGAAAATATAAACTATAAAATTTCAATTTAACTTCAAAAGTTAAATTAAATAATATAATTGAAATTATATTTTAAGCTTTCAGCGGTGTATATCCGCCTTCGTCATAAATAATTTATTTCTGATAAAATAAAATAAATAAATATAAATTTATAAATAAACTAGCTGACCCGGCAGACGTTGTCCTGCCCATCCTCATGATGGTCATTGTTTGTCATTGCGAATTATTATTTATGGTCCCTCGCAAATGCCAAACGCATTAAAAAGATTAAATAAATAAATGATCAAAAAATAAAAATTAAGGTTTCATTCTTGTATAGGTATACAGGGTGCTGAATGACTTAGGCGAACATAGGAAATTAACATGTAAAAACTTATTTATGCAAATTCCTGCTTCCCTAATTATTTTAGAGAAAAATTAAAGACACAAAAATAATGCAGTAATATAAACTACGAATGATAAGACTAGTAAATTTCATCTAGCTTTTACTTAAAAAGCGAAAAAAAGCTACTGGAATTGTTAAAAGTTTCGTTTATCGGACTGGCCATGAAAGTTTCCATGGTAATTATTTTGGAAAATATAAATTAAATTGAATTTATTACATGGCCAGTGCGATAAATGCAAATTTTAACAATTTCGAAAGCATTTTTTGACCTTTTAAGTAAAAGTGAGATGAAATCTAATGGTCTTATCATTTTCAGTTTATATTTGTGCATTATTTTTGTGTCTTTCATTTTTTCTCTAAAATAATTAGGAAAGCAGGAATTTGCATAAATAAGTTTTTACATGTTAATTTCCTATGTTCGGCTAACTCATTCAGCAGCCGGTATATATAGATATATTATTTAATAATTTTTATTAAGTGAAAACCAATTAGATCCCTACTTCCTTTCCTCCTCCTCTTCGTCTTCTAATAATGAATTTTCAAAATCTTTCAGCGCTTTTACCAACTCCTCTTCTTCTTTCCATTTATTTTCCACTTTTAAATTGGCTCTTATCAACCGAGTAAATAAAGTTGCAACAAAAACAAATGCAATCCGAAGTGTCCTACTTAAATCAATGAATCTGGGCGTGTAAAGTAAAACAGAGATTTGTGTAAAATAAATAGCATAACAACACAATACTTATGGGTCGTTCTCAGCCAATTAACATGACACAACATAGCATAACTTAACACAACAGTTAAAATACATTGAAACATATGTGTGATGTGTTCAAAATGAAAAATGACGAATGACAAATGTCATTTTGAATACACACATATCGTCGGCTTAGTTAGAAAACCTCGTAAGTCCGCGGAGATTCGCTGTCATAAAAATTAATAAAAATTTCACAGTATATTCTGCAAATGTCACTTTATTACGTAGGGGAGAGTGGGGTGCTTTCGGCAGTGGGGTACATTCGGCCACCTCAAATATATCGCTTATAATGTAAATTTGGCGCCTGATTTTCAGTATAGCCAGTGTCAGAACCTGTCTTTACAGATTGGTTGTTAAACGAGTCAAAATAGGTGTTATATTTAAAAGTTATCAGTGGTTGTTTAATTTTGTGCATTTATGGTAGATTTTTAGTAAAAGTTAATATTTAAGTAAAACAAACTATGAGGTGCTTATATTATTTTGCTTCTATTTAGGTGTTTACCTAAATGTTGCTATTAATCTTCTATCTTAATCTTCTATAAGTAGTTAACCTCAAAACTTTCACATAATTTAAGTGCAATCGTTTTTTCTAAATAACTGCTAGTGGGGTACTTTCGTCATAACTACAGTGGGGTACATTCAGCATGTCGGATGCACCCCACTCACTACATTTAGTTTTAAAATTTACGTTAAAGTAGTACTTTTTAAATTCTAGATGCCACACGCAAGTATTTAAGAAAACCGAATAAGGCTTTAATTAGTGAAGGAGATATAAACGCTGCTTTAGTCGATATTTTTGAAGATCGAAAATCAATTCGTATACGCCATATTAGTGCAGCGTCAGATTTCGAGAATCTGTTTCCAAACAAACCGAACAACATAACCTGATTATTTTGCATGTTGACATTTGATTTGATTTAATCGTTAAATCATTCGATTTATTGTAACAAGCAATGTTCGAACTTAACTGTTCGATTCGGCAATAACATTGACCCAAACGAATGTTTACCATGGTAGGCAAGTTTTTTGAAGATTGGAAGAATGAGAGAAATCTTGTAGTAGAAATAGTTTTAATGTAATGTTTGATATCTGGCCATCGGTGCATAGTGATGTCTTCGGGTGTGGTGGAGAGTGTCTACAAATGAATATAAACCACAGTAGAGGTAATACTTTTTATAAATTTGACTGTTGATAATGTTGTAAAGATTTCAGATACAAACAAAGGTAGTAATTAAGGTAAACAAAGGTAGTAATTAAGGTAAACAAAGGTAGGTAGTAGATCAAGTAATTTAACGATTAAATTTGTTAACAATGGCGACCACGACTTCAAGAGCGATTGCCTTATATGTGATTATGTATTTTTCAGTCGTTTTAATGCAAAGAAGCACCCAAATCATTCAAAAATCAAATAAAATGTCAACATGCAAAAAAATCAGGTTATGTCATTCGGTTTGTTTGTAACCAATTTCTCAGAATCTGACGCTGCACTAATAACTAAAGTCTACACAGAAACGGCCGTTATGCTCCGCATGCGCATTATACATCATGGTTGTGATACCAATGTCGCGATTGTTTTGAATTTCATTCTTGTTTGTTGTTTGTATAACCTAAAAACATACCACAAAGTAACATTTTTATGTTTGAACATGTTTATTAAATGGAACAATTAAATTACTTGCAAAATAGAAACAAAATATTAATAATAATATTAAAATAATTAATAATTATTAATTAATTATATATAATTAAATTTTTATTAGCCTCTCATTTGCTTCATGTAATAATTTGTATACATTTTTGTGCAGGATACCATTTTTAGTAAAAGAAAAATTGTTTTGAATAAGTAAAACTGCTAAGAAACATAAGATAATTTCAAAATATTTATTTACATTATTATAATTAAATTGTAATAGTAAATTACACTACTAAGTGAATTTGTGTGTTATCGAACAAAGACCATCTTAAACATAATATTCATTCGAAGAATAAAACACAAAACAATCACGACCATAATGTATAATGCGCATGCGGAAGCAAAATGGCCGTTTCTGTGTAGACTTAAGTCACTAACATGGCGTATTTCCGCTGAATTTCAAGCCATAAGATACCTATACAAGGGGTAAATATCTCGAAAATTTTGTGCATACTTGTTTGGAATTCCCTGGAATTCTTTGGAAATCCCTGGAATTCTTTGGAAATCTCTGGAAATTATTGGAATTCCTGGAAATCGTTGGAATTTTTGGAAATCGTTGGAATTCTTGGAAATCTCTGGAATTCCGAGTCTTGTGTCCAAAAATTTTACAAGATATTTGAGGGGTTCCATTGCAAAACTCGTTAAGTCCACTTTAGTAAATTTTACAGGAGGAGCAAAAAACTGTTTGGTTCACACATTAGCTTTCCAGTAATACCTATTTTTCAACAGTGATTTTCTATGCTTTATAGCAAATTTAGCAGCGATAAATTTTAACCATTAATAGAACTATTAAATGCAATCTGAAAACATGGCTAACTCATTTTTGAATAAAAGTGGATTTAACGAGTTTTGCAATGGACCCCCTCATTTATACCCTTTGTAGATATGTACTTATAGTCCGGTGAATTTAGACATAAAAAGAGTGGTCAAACAACAAAAATTGCCGGAGAGCCAAATTTTGGTGGAGAGCTGGGGTTTACCATTACAAATAAAGTTTTAAAAGTCCCAATCAATTCCATGTGTGCTTCAAAAGTTATTCGGGGTCAAAGGTCAAAATTTGAGGTTTTCTAGATTTTTGTCGAAAACGGTAAGTTTTATCAAAAAAAACCTCAAACCAAAGTTGTAAAACTAAAAATTCTCTACAAAAATGGTCTAAATGATTTTTTTCCTAAGAGTTAGCATTCCAGAGATATCGCGATTCTAAGAGTCACATTATACATGATATCGACATTTAAGCCACGAACTGAATCCTCTCTATCCACGTGGCCTTGAAAACTGTTATGTTTGAATAATGCGTTTATTATCAAGTACACTTATATGTCATATAATTAATTGAGTTTTGTTTTATGTTATCAACATTTAAAATTGTATTTCCTTTTCTAAATAAAAAGCAATTTAAAAGAAATCAAAGACATAATAAAAACCATATGGCTATTGTCCGTAGGTCTCGTTCATTTCCTTTTCTTTTAGTGCTAAAGGTTCAGTTCAAGTAAATATACGTACTTATTACAAGCGTCTATACCATTTAGGTTATTTGTGCTATTTTATAGCTCGAAAAAATGTCTCAGCTTTGCTTTATTTGCAATAAACTTTTAACTGAAGATGAAACAGTTGTGGATGATCGTGGAATGCCATCTTTAATCGAGGCTAGTGTCGCGAGAGGTGATGAGTTTACTGAGTATTTAAGAACTCAAGAATCCGTTACAATACACGTGGATTGCAGAAAATTATACACTCGGAAAACTTCAACCGCTGCAGTACTTCCACCTGCTTCAGAAAAACTCCTCAACACTATTTTCTGCAATTGCAAAAAAGGTTGTAGTGCCAAATGTGGCTGTAAGAAAGTCGGGTTGCTGTGTTCTCCAGCGTGTACCAATTGTCAAGGTCAGTCTTGCTCAAATGTCCAGTTGAGTACAATAGAGGAATATTCCTGTGATTTTAATGAAGAAACCAATGACTCAGCCACATTTGAACAATTTATGAACATTCAGCAAGAGGAAGAGGAAGAAGAAGAAATCGAAGAAGACATGACTGATGAAGTAGACTTTCAAGAGTATGAATCTGATTAAAATATCTAAAGAAATCAAAACAATAGTTAACTCAATACTCAACAGCACTATCAATAATAAGGTAATATCTAGAACTTTACGGGTATTGTTCCCTTAAATTTTCCTAAAATTGTTATGACAGTTAGTGGAGTAGCCCTGGAAACCACGGTAAAAAAAACGCGCTGAGTACACTACCTCACAGGTGGCGTGGAAATGTGTGCATATCATGTATAATGTGACTCTTAGAATCGGGATATCTCAGGAATGGTAACTCTTAGGAAAAAATCATTAAGACCATTTTTGTAGAAATTTTTTAGATCTACAACTTTGGTTAGAGGTTTTTTTTGATAAAACTTACAGTTTTTGAGAAAAATCCAGAAAACCTCAAATTTTGACCTTTGACCCCGAATAACTTTTGAAGCACACATGGAATCAATGGGGACTTTTAAAACTTTATTTGTAATGATAAACCCCAGCTCTCCACCAAAATTTTGCTCTCCGGCAATTTTTGTTATTTCAAATGTCTATATTGACTGGACTATTATCTATAATTACTAAACGTGTTTATTACTTGATATTTTACTTTATTACCTTATGACGAAAGTACCCCACTGGTGGGGTACATTCGGCCATTTGACAACTTTTTTATTTTATACTATAAAATATAAATAAATTATTACAACTAAATTACTAATACGGAAATCAAGTACCCAAATAGTTTATAATTGGTTAGAGAAAAAATATTTATGAAAAATGTACTTATTCTTCGAAAATTTAAATTTATAAAAAAAGTGGCCAAATGTACCCCACTCTCCCCTAGTATATATTATAATTAACTGTGTCGTCAAAACAAATTATCGAAATATGCTGTTTTTGCTATAAATTAACTCTACCCCCCACCCCTTAACATGAAAACAAGAGTCAATTCGAACAAAATAACTACGTGGCGAGTACTATATTACATTAGTGTATCTAAATTCATTCCGAAACCTAATAACCCAGGAAAAAGTTTTTGTTTTGTTGCCTTGTGTTATCATAGAGCTACAATTTAAATATTTTATATGATTTAAAAATGTATAAAATTTAATTTGATTTATAAAAGATGAGAAATGAATTAATTGATGGGATTATACCTAAATACATATAAGCATATAACATTATTTTAAATTTTCATTTTTGATTCTTGATGGATGAATGAATCCAAGTTGGATGCATTTTATAGTGAACCCTGGGTTAAACAATAAAATCCAGGAGGGTAATGTCATGTTCCAAAATTCTTTAATAAAATTTTTATTATGCGATTTGGGAATTTTGTATTTTTGTGTAAAAATTTTATATGCTTTTAAAGTGTGTAATATTTTGAATATTTCATTTTACAGTACTTTTGTGGGAGCTGGCGCCAACTGATATGATGGGATAAACGTGGTTTTTTGCCAAAATACACAACAAACTATGTGAGCGTTTCTCTGTAAACTGGACAAATTTATCTAAGAAAGTGTCTATGCCACTTTTTTGCTTCTATACTGCAGAAATCTTATTTAGGGCATATATAGCTACTTGGTAAATAATAAACACAGATGAACCAAAAATATTTCCATTACTTTAGGAAATTTGAGCATTTTCTGAAAAATCTATACAGGGGACTATTTTAATAAAAGTTTTTTAATAAAAAAAACCGTTTTAATAGCAAAATTAAGTTGTTTTTATTATTTTCACCAGACATTTTTTCCCTAAGTTCTTTCCTTTTCTGTGGATCATTTTTGTTATGCTCATATCGCTTTCGCTCAGTTTCTCTCTTTATTTGTAAAATCTCTTCCTTAAAAAGTTTTTTTTTCCATGGCGCCATACATAAGATTTGTATATCTGAAACAATGACCGACTACGGTGGCTATGGTGCCAGGGGACTGTTGCCCAGAGGACTGTTTAATTTGATTTCATTGGAAGGTAGCACATAATATAATTAAGTTATGTTATTCCCTCTACACAGTGAATATTTAATCTGTTTAAGAAAATAAATTTTCTAAAAATAAAATATACTACATAAAAAGAAATAAAAATAAATCTTGCCAGAGGACGGTCAGGTTGTGACTCCTCGCAACCACAGAGAGAGAGAATCTCGTGCAGCTCTAAAAAATAGCGTCCGGGCACTTTTGTTAACAACCGTTCAACTTCAGGTCATTTGTGTGTTATTGTTACATGCATCAACGCAATATTTTAAGCTGTAGACAACGTGCCGCGTAATTTAATATATAGACAGGGGGCTGTTCACAAAACCCGGTGACAAACTTTAATTTACTTTTTTAGCTTGATAAACATATATTAATAGAAAAATAAACAGGTCTAATTAACAATCATATAATATTGTTCAAATAATCAAATAATATAATTGATTCCTACAAGGGTTGCCTTCTAAGTTTCGGGAATGGAGTAGAAGAACAAATATTTTTTTATCTAAATTGGCTTTATAATTTTAGAAAGTGTTTTTCATGAAGATCAATACGCTTTTAGATCCTTTTTAAATAATTTTTGAAGTACTTTTTCCACTCCAATTAAAGTACCTCCAAAACATGCATTTTGAACGCTTCAATCGCTTCTTCAGTCGGCTGGTGTTTAGTTTTGGGCTTATTCGCGTAAGTCTACGATTCGTCACTTGTCACAATGTCAACTATCCCGATTTGAAGCACCGCGATCGTATTTGTGAACCATTTCTTCTGACCAATTGACACGAGCCTTGTTTTCAGTGATTGTCAAATTATGTGGGTTCAAACGCAAACAAACTTTTTTGACGACCAAATATTCAAGCAAAATTAAATATCTGTTGGTCCCTGAGATGTCCAAGGATGCCTCAATCTCACCATAAGTCAAATGACAATTTTGCAGTATCAGTTTATGTACAGCATCAATGCCTTACAGAACAACTTTTAACTTTGGACGACCTCCACAAAAGTCGTTGTCGAGCAAACTATGACCAGAATTGAATTCGGTAAATCATCGATAAATGCTGATCATTGATCTCATCGCCAAAAGTCAAATTAAGATTATCGATGCCCTGCTCTTGAGATAATCTATCTCGAAAGTTGTAAAAAATAATCGCAAGAAAATTTTCACGAAAAAATTCAATTTTTTTGTCGAGACGCGATCTTCAAGTTACTATAAACAGCACAAACAGCGCTCGCACGTCAAAAAGTTCTGAATAAGAATACCGTTAAAAATATCCAACTTTACGATAGAGACGTCAGTTGCCAGATGGCAGCACTAGTATTGCTCATTCCCAACAATTAAAAGGCAACCCTCGTAGTTATTGTTATAATTAATTT
Source organism: Cantharis nigra (assembly GCA_958510845.1). NCBI lineage: Eukaryota > Metazoa > Arthropoda > Insecta > Coleoptera > Cantharidae > Cantharis > Cantharis nigra. The sequence continues at coordinate 49,737,192 of OY294028.1, forward strand.
TAATCTAAAGCAACCGTATTGCTTTGGTGACACGCCAGAGGACTGTTTTTCTCCATTATAAAAACGTTTTCGATATAACAAAGTGAATTTAAATGAACACTACGAAATAAATAATAATCTATACTTTTTTATGTAATATTGGCCTGAGACAACGAGTTACCCAGTTTACAGAGAAACGCCCATGTATTAATATTTACCTGCAATAATTCCAATTCGTCAAGATGTTCGTTTCCGGGTTTCAGTTCACTTAACATCTCACCAAATACCAACATATTCGATTGAACAGCATCCAATTCAGATTTTAATTTTATTCTTTGTTCTGCAGTTAGAATTGTAGTAATTGGACTTTCCACTTGTGAAACAGGTGAAACTTCAAGTTGATGTTCGTCTACTACATCAGCAGGAATGCTTGCATCAACGCTCTGAAAATACTTGTGCATTACATTATTACAATAATTTAATTAAAACTATCTTATAATTTACCCTTTGGGGTGTAAATATAGGAGCCATTGCATCTAAATCAGTTGCAGGAAATTCAATGCCTTTATTCAGCAAATCTTGGTAAACTGCAACAACACCCGATAACTCTGTTTGATGTCGAAATGCATCGGCCCAAGTTTGAATTAAATTTAAAACTTTTTCTTGCACAGCTGTTGGTGGGTCATTTTTAGGTCCGATTAACTTAACCTAAAAATTAACAAGCGTATATGCAAAGGCTATATGCCGGGTAAGCATGGGGAAATGACCCTTAGACCGATTTGGGTAATTTTTTTAGAGGTTCCTCTCTAAGCAACATTACATTTTCCAAAATATTAGATCCTAAATGTTTTTTTTCTCAGAAAGTATTGTTGCAAATTGAATGATATTAGAATGTTATAGAAGTACTAAAGACTTATAAGTGGACATTTTTTTGTGAGTTTAGCTCCACATAAAATGTGGAAAAAACTAGAAAAGCTTTTAAACATTAACACAATCAAATTTTAACCATACATTAATCACCAAATTTTTATCAAATATTCCTTATGTGTCCATATAACATATATTAATTTTAAATGTTTACGAAGGGTATAACATATTGATATTTATAAGTTCTTGCCTATAGATGCACCGGCCAGCATCGACAGTCAGCTGTTTCACTACAGCCCGGATTTATAAGTACAACAATTAAAAATTAAAAATAAAAATAGAACCCATCTGATTCGGCCCCGGAAAGATATTTAAACGATATTCATAGGATATGTTGGTACTAATAAAATAAAAAGATGCTGAAAGTTTCAGATCGCTAACTCAATTGGTTTTGAAATTAAACACAATTAAGGTGAAGAGCGATAGACACATGTACTGCTTCTTCGACTTCCTAGCCATCACACCATGACATGTGTTTCTGACTCATTAGTCGTCATCAGTATCGCATACTTGTTGTTATCACTTAATTGTGTAATTCAAGAAAAAGCAAAATATGTATAAAATGGAAAAAAATTATTTTCTCCGGAATGGCTGAATCGATTGATCTAAAATTTTGATATGTTTTGGGGGCTGAGAGGCGCTTAGGAAAAAAATTAACACTTATATAACTTGATAAGATCCTTTAAAAAAATTTTGTTTTTTCTTTAATTTCATTTTTTAGCCATGGTACAATTTTTGTAAAATTATGAAACTATTTTTTTTCAAGCCTTATATATTACCCTTAAACTTCATGAATTTTTCTGATTTTTAAAAAGGGTTCGCCATAGTAAAAAAAAATAAAAACCATTTTTTGGCTCAAATAATGCATTTATTTAAATGTTTTGAGCATTAATTTAATTATTTTTATGCATATTTTGATGATTTCTACCTATTATAAATAATTTTTCATATTTAAAATAACAACAATAATTATATCGTCAAATTACAAAATTAAAACTGTTAAAAATAACTAATCATTATTAATGTCAATGAAAATATAACCAATATAAAAGTTCAATTTAGTATTAATGGAAACAGAACGTATTTTTTCAAATTACTATTAAGTCAATTTTCCATAAATCAACAATACAGAAAAGAATAAAAAAACGAAGCATATATAGCAATTATTTTGATTAATAGAATTTTCTCAATCTTCATCGCTGCCTTCTTTAATTACAGTTGAAATATTTACTTATCAAATAGTTTATTTAATATTCCAGCAAAACCTGAGAATTTTTTATAAATATCTCCCGTTTGACAAATAATAAACAATTGTGGCAGCATAGAAACAACATTTAATTTCTCAAAACCTCTCAGGTCTGTTGCAATATTAAATAAACTATTAAATAAATTATAAAATTAAATAAGATATAAAATAAAGACAATATTTCAGTTGTGATTGAAGAAAACAGTGATGAAGATTGAAAAAATTCTATTAATCAAAATTTTAGCTATACATTTCGTTCTTGTATCTTTTATTTTTTTCTTTATTGTTTATTTATGGAAAATTTACTTAATAATTTGAAAAAATATGTTCTTTTTTTCATTAATACATGTTGAAGTATGGTTACCTATATTAATAGAATAAATTTATAAAAATATATTAATAATCAAGCTGAGTAATAAAAAAACGTTCTTCAAAATATTTATTGACATTAATTATATCATAATTAGTTATTTTTAACTGTTTTAATTTTTTAATTTGACGAAATAATTATTGTTGTTTTAAATATAAAAAATTATTTATAATAGTTAGAATATACATAAAAATAATTACATTAATATTTTTAAGTAAATGTTAAGTTAAATACAATACGTAAAAAATCAATAGTTCAAAAAATCAAAAAAGACATAATTATCACTTAACAGGTCAGGATTAAAAATATTTAACAGAATATGAATATAATATGCTGAAAAAATATATATGTGAAAAATTACAAGATAGAAATTCATAAAACGATATAATAAAGTCCCTATTTCACGGTTATTTCCCATCAGTCGTATACCGGGTGCTGAATGAGTTAGCCGAACATAGAAATTAACATGTAAAAACTTAATTATGCAAATTCCTGCTTCCCTAATTATTTTAGAGAAAAAATGAAAAACACAAAAATAATGCAGAAATAGAAACTACGAATGATAATAGCATTAGATTTCATCTAACTTTTACTTAAAAGGTCAAAAAATGCTTTCAAAATTGTTAAAATTTTCATTTATCGCACTGGCCATGGTAAGTTTCCATAGTAACTATATTTGAAAATAGAAATTAAATTAAATTTAATACATGGCCAGTGCAATAAATGAAAATATTAACAATTTTGAAAGCATTTTTTGACCTTTTAAATAAAAGCTAGATTATATCTAATGGTGTCATCATTCATAGTTTATATTTCTGCATTGGTTTTGTGTCTTTCATTTTTTCTCTAAAATAATTAGGGAAGCAAGAATTTGCATAAATAAGTTTTTACATGTTAATTTCCTATGTTCGGCTAACTCATTCAGCACCCGGTATAATGAAAAATTGCAAAAGATAGAAAAATATTCAAACTAAACTAATAGGAATCTATAAATGAGTCCAATAGATGCAAAAGTGTGTATATGCAAAAAAATCGAAAATGAGTTATTGGTGGCGTTGAAATCGTTATTCTAATGCGCATCTTTTAAATATCAGTGTATGCTATTAATCACAATTTAGAAATCGGTAGATAAATTCTAAGTTGGAGAACATTAAATTAATCCTAATGCTTCAGTTGCAAAGCTGTGCATTAAACATGGTTCAGTTGTAAAACTGTGTGTATGCAATTTTGATACTAAAATTCCCCGGTTAATAATCAACATATTGGTAAAAAAATTATCATTGTGACTTCAAAATGCAATACACATTATGACAAACAAAATATACTGGAAGAATCTTTGATACTTTTCCTCATTGCAGTTTTGTGTAGATATCTCAAAACAACTTGAATGTCATATACACACTTTTAAATCTAGTGGACTCAAATAATGAATAAAATATTAAAAATTGACGAAGATGATTTACCAATAACATAAAATACAAATAGCATAAAAATATCAAATCTGAACGATGTCACGTGTAGTAATGACCCTTATAAAAATAATTTGAATGGGGATTTTTTAAACTGGCGCTGCCAGGTTGAAATCAGAAGGCACTGCCACCATGTTGATTTCTAAATATTTTGAAAAAATTCAAAATTGCCACGTTTTTTAACCGTACGGCGATAAACTAGAACATAAACTATAGAATAAATATAGATTCAAGTAAATTTCAATTAAATTAATGCTCAAAACATTTAAATAAATGTATTATTTGAACCAAAAAATGGTTTTTATTATTTTCTACTGTGGCGTACCCAATTTAAAAATCTGAAAAATTTATGAAGTTAAAACGATATATATGGGGCTTTAAAAAAAATAATTTCATAATTTTACAAAAATTATATCATGGTTAAAAAATGAAATTAAAGAAAAAACAATTTTTTTTCCGAGGATCTTATGAAGCTATATAAATGTTAATTTTTTTCTTAAGAGCCCCTATCGTCCCCCAAAACATATCAAAATTTTAGATCAATCGATTCAGCCATTCCGGAGAAAATAATTTTTTTCCATTTGTTACATATTTTGCTTTTTCTCGAAACCCAATAGTTAGCGATCTGAAACTTTCAGGATCTTAGTATTTTATTAGTACCAACATATCCTATGAATATCGTTTAAATATCTTTCCGGGGCCTTTACAAAGTTATGAGCTGGCAAATTGGGAGGTCCAAATAAAAAAGGGTGTACGGTGTGCACGATATCTCAAGTTCTAATGAACTGATTTATTTGAAATTTGGTGTGAATGTTTTTATAGATACCGCTATACCATGAACTAAAGAAAAGCAAAACAAAATGTTTTTCACAAAATGGCGGCCGTTTGAAGAAAATAACATTTTTTTGCATGTTTTTTTTAACAAATCCAAATTTTTAAAAATAGTAAAATTCAAAATTTTGACTTGAGCGTAGTTCATGCGATAGAGGAATGTATAAAGAACATTCACGCCAAATTTCAAATAAATCGGTTCATTAAAACTTGAGATATCGTGTTTTTATTTACCAGTTTTTATTAGATCTCACACTTTGCCACCTTATAACATTGTGAATTTTGAGGTTTTTTTTTCGATTAATTTTTTATGTAATCTTAAAATATCAATAAACAAATGGTAAAAAAGTGGATAGTAAAAATATTTTTTGTTTCGTTTGTACAGAGCTTCAAAAACCACTCGAAAATTCATGCCTGTAGACTAGACTACCTCCTTAATATTTTTTCCATTTTACAAGTGGGTTAAATTTGGACAAAAAATAAATTTGTCGGGTGGTTTGTGCCACCTTAAAAAATTTGAAAAAAAACAATAGAAAACTTGCAGAAATGAAACAAAAACGCACAATATCAATGAAATTTAGTAGTAATTCAGTGTTCAAATAGTACCAAAAATATTATCGATTAAAGCTCGATTAATTATCCGATTTTGAATCCAAATCGGAGTTACAATTTTTACATTGTGTAAAAAACTTTAAATGAACTGCAATTTGGCACGTATTGCATGCGATGGTAGTGTTGCGATTTTTGTTGCAAGATGACCTTGATGTTTGTCTCTTCCTCTATTCGATTTTTTGACTTGTAATTTTGCCTGAATTGGACCAATTGCGATCAAAACCGAAAAGGGGCTAGACTTTTAGGAAAATTTTCTATCATTTCCAATCGATAAATATTTATTAGAATGCGAAACATGAAATAAAAATGGGTGGCTCAAACCACCCGAAGGACGCTACTTTTTTTAAATAATGAAAAAAAAATTACGTACGGACTTATGATGCAATACTACGAAAAATTTATACACGTGAAAATTCAACGAATTTATAACGAATATATGTATATATATATATTATATATCCATTGAAAATCGTTGGAAAATGTTCACTGAACGAATTATTTAAAAAATCGAACAAAAACTATTTTGTTAATGTTTGGAACACGCTATCTCGCTAACATATAGCAAGTGCATCTTTTGTTTACGAAACCTTATGAGAAGTGAAGTATTGGTTTAACAACTTCACACAATTCACTGAGATGTGACTGTCAACAGACCAAAAAAATTGCGGTGGCTCTAAACCAAGCTCTAAACACCCGACGCGACAGCTCAAACCACTCGACTTTTCTCCTACTTTTGAATAATATCAATCTATAAAGTTTACTGATACAATTTATTATGTTTTTAATTTTTGTTTTCGATTAAGCCCAAAATTGAATATTTAAAAACCCAGCTACGTACTAGGAGGTTTTGCAAAATGTGACAACCCAGTACAACAAAATGAGTAGGGGAGAGGCTTGTAAGTTGACCATGCATGTAAGATGACCACCCTGTATTTTAGAAAAAACTGTCAATGGTAATACCGCCATTTCAACTGTTATCGTGCTCTTTGACATAGCCTTCAATTTTTATGTGATTTAGAAGAGAATAGACACGTCGCACTAGCCCCGACAAACATTGTGTGAAAAAAAAATAATTTTTTTTTAAATATTGATTTTTTCGTTTGCTCATAAAGTGAACAATTTTCGTTGATATCCCATAGTAAATTATGTGCTAAACTCGTATTCCATTGAATTTTAATAATCCAAAGTGAATTCCAAATATATCGTGTTTTTTGCGTGTTTGTTTTTGCGTTTGTTTCAAAATCGTCGAGAATGTAAGATGACCACCAGGCGAAATGTTGCAAAAGCTAAGAAGGAATTAGCTGCTAAGCGCAAGGAGCTCGTTGCTAAAGATAAGGAAGCCGTTGCTATACCCAAGAAGGCTGAGAAGAGTCAAAAAGCATCAATTGTAATTATCACAAATAATTCATTTTTGATTTTTTTTATTCTTTTCTCTTCACATTTTCACTTAAAACTCAATAAAAGATTATTAATTTTGTACATCAGTCGATTTCAGTTAAGATTTTTTGACTTTTCAGTAACTTTTTAATGGGTGGTCAACTTACATGCCAAAAATAAAAAGAGCAAATTTTAGTCTCTTCGGGAGAATGGTCATAACTTTTTTGTTTTTCGAGTAATCTAATAAGTATCTTCAGCAAAATTATAGCTAATGACTACCTCTTTCCAATGATATCAATATATATCTAAAAATATTAATTTGAAGATGAGTTATGAGCAAAACTGCTAACGGTGGTCAAATTACAAGCCTCTCCCCTACTTATTGTGGTAAGCAAAAGACAAAAATACTTAATAGAAAACTTAGAAAGAACCCAATCGGCCCAAACGGTGGCGTCCAAATGTCACGTACCGTTGTTTAAGTGGTTGGAGATATGTTAGAGGTGTGGCCTATGATGATTGACCGTTCTATTTCTATTTGGCACGCACTCTAGTAGGAGTACAATTCGTGCGGATAACTCAGTTTTACGGATAATTTTTGATAAAGAAAAATCATAAACTAACACTAGCCTACATAACCGATCAATATTCACGCACAAATATCTCTTTTCATGGATAATTTCGCTAAAGAAAATCATAAACTAACACTAACCTACTAACTTTAACGTAATAAATTTTAATCCTGCAATAGATATTAAGGTAATTTGAGTTTGTACGTATGGTCCGGCAGGATTTCGGTCCGGCGGGATTTTGGTCCGGCGGGATTATGGTCCGGCGGGATTATGGTCCGGCGGGATTTCGGTTCGGCGGGATTTTGGTCCGGCGGGATTATGGTACGGCGGGATTTTGGCGGCGAGATTGTGGCCGCGGGATTATGGCCGCGAGATTTTGTCCGATCCCGTCAAAAAATGCCTATTTAACCATTTTCATGATTTTTTTCAGGGAACCCCATTTTCTTGTTTCAATTTTCCACAAGTGCATCGCATAGTACTACTGCTCGTTCTACGATTTTTTAAAGTGAAGATATACCATTTTTAAGTCAAGAGGTTTAGTCATGCAAAGCCACCCGTTTTACCGCACCGAACTTACTTTCGACAAGTTCTTTAGTATTCTGCCTACACATGGGTTCTTGAGGTCAATAATAATTAATTAATACTAAAGAACTTGTCAAAAAGTAAGTTCGGCGCGGTAAAACGGGTGACTTTGCATGATTAAACCTCTTGACTTAAAAATTGTATAATATCTTCACTTTAAAAAATCGTAGAACGATTTTGAAAAATGGATTTTAAAGATAAGTAGTACAGTAGAACCCCTCTATAACGAGAACTCAAGGGACCATCCTACTTACTCGTTATAACAGAATTTCGCTATAAACAGTCTCGATCCGACAATAAAAGTTTGTATAGATAGATAACTGTATGAAATTTATTAAAAAAGAAAGTTAAATGCATACTAACATGCGTTTAACAAATTATTGAAAAATGTCTGTAATTTTGGTTTGTTTGGGGTGATAAAGAATTTTAATTTTATCAATTTAACCCTTTCAGTCACTCTTTAATTTTACCGAAGGAAAAATTTTGCTATTTGCACCATTGCTTAATTGAATTTTTTGAAAATTGTTGATGAAAATTGCAATGCCCTAACCTTCCAGGGGGAGTTATGGTATGTGATCAAAAATAACTACACTTTTTTTTGAAAATTAAAAACAAACTGATAAACTTACAAAAATATATCTTTTTATTACTACATTCGAACAATTAAACATTTTTCTTTGTTTCTGAAGTTTCCAAACTGATATCGCAATAGTAGCAGTTTTAATAAATAGTTTTACAGCGCTGCTGTAAAGCTAGCCACAGACCGGCGTACATGTGTGTCATGCAGGAGTGTCACACCGGATGAACGTTGATGTTCGATGGTCTGTGGCCAAAAGAGTGACATAGTACATGCGCGACGCACAAGTTTTCAATTTGACTTGAATTCGGTGTGTCACACATCAACGTTCATACCATGTATGACGGTCTGTGGACAACCTTCACTCCTTTCTATAAAATTTATTTAATTCAGTGTCTCGCGCCTATTTAAAATTTTTATTACAATAGTTTATTTTATTTATCATGCATGCATACGCCACTGATAAAAATATCAACTCGTTTTCATCATTCATCGTCGACGCTCAAACTACATGTGTGACACCCAAGTATGATAGTGTAGGGGCAACAGCACACCATCATACTTGCACGACGCACATGAATGACACTCCTGCATGACACACATGTACGCCGGTCTGTGGCTAGCTTAATGCAGTATAGCAGTATATAATGTATAAATGCACAGTGTAATGTACATTTATTTTTGGAAAATATTCTGCACGTTCAGCATTTAAACACCAAATGCTACTATTATCACTAATCTTATAAGACAGATGTGTAAACAATTGATTAAAGTTTGATTCTACCGTCTACCGTAGAAAATCGATTCTAGTTCGCTTGCAAAAAAATATTAATTTTAATCTAGCCAATTGACTATAAGGTGACCGAAAGGGTTAACAAAAACCCCCGAACAGTTAAAATACAATTCCGATAAAATTATAGTATGTAATTGGGACCTGCAGGTGTCTTTAATTTTCCCAGAAACTCTCGTAATATCCTATCTACTTCTGAAATTTCTCGGAATTTGTCGCTTTTACCGATCTGAAACTAACCAAAATCTCGTTATATCCACCTCAATGCCAAAAACGTACTTGCTATAATAGAGGGAAAATTTTACATGAAGTAGTATACAAAACGGCAAGGGACCAAACGATTTACTCGTTATAGCCGATTTTTCGTTATAACCGGGACTCGTTATAGAGGAGTTCTACTGTATAAATATCATGTCGGAAAACTATCGTTAAGTCAGTAATATTTTGCCCAACCACCCTTGGGGTCATCTTATTCTCAGCAGAAAAACTCGATAAGTCTGACTTAATTACATAATCCCCAAAAGAAAATAACTTAAATTGGTATTAAATGGTAAAAATGTATTGAATCCTTTTGAAGTTGTGTATGTAAAATATTCGCTTACAAACAATCTTTAAGACGATAGAACAGCAGTGGTCGACGTAAAAGATTTTGAAAAAAACCTTAACAAAATACTTAAACCAAACACTCCGAGAATTAGCACTGCTCGTGGGTGTAGCTTTGAGTGGTAGCGATCCTAGGTGGCGTCAAACGATGTCGGTTTTTGGAAGACGATCTGCATTCGGTATGTTGAAACACGGTCAACAATGCGCTAATGTTGTTACTGCAATGAGAACTGCAGAAAATTTGATAGGTTTTGTACCAATAAAACCATCAAAACTAAAAGATGTTAAGGATCTACTGAAATTTGTTACCCTAAACCCTAAATGAAGGCACAACGTTCTTCTCTACACTTAACATTGCAGTAAATGCCGTGGATGAAGATGAAAAGGTACATATCATATTATATGAATAGGATCACTTAACAAGTTTAATTATTTTTTGTGAATAAAATAAAAGATATTCCACATAAATGTAAAAATAAAAAGAATACCGGTTTCAGTTCTATTTTTGAATTACCATCATCAGGATTATGTGTTAATCATTAAAATTTAATAAACATTGATTATTTTCAACAGATTTCTATTAATATTACTGAATAACTGAGGCTCAGTGGAAAAAGTAGGTAACTCAAAAAATGTTATTCTTGCTTTCCGACATTGGTTTCGATCAGAAATCATATTTTATAGTTATTTCGAATTTTTTGGCCCTTAATCTAAGTTTGGTCAAAAACTCGTAAATGACTTTCTGTTAGATGCAAATTAGAAAAAATTATTTAATACATTCAGTCAAATTCAATTTAGTTGTTATAAACAGTGACAGTGACATAATATGTATATGTCAAGAGCATTTAAGGGCCCTACTGTGACCAAATATAAAGCAAAGTTGACTTTGAAAATTAATTCCGAAGAAACTACATATGCAATTATTTTAATTTTTGGGTATATATTTAAAACAATCTTACTAAAATATATATAATAAAATATTTTTTAATTTTTTTAACAATAAATTCAAAAAATTTTTTTCATCAATTAAAACGAATATAGCCAAAATCCCTCGTCACGCTATAGCCAATTCACTGTAATTAATGAAAAAATTTTTTTCAGCTTGATCAAATTGTCAAAATCATGTACACCATCGGAAAAACAACGGTATACGCTAAGCCATGTAACTCTTGCAATTATAAATATTTTTAAATAAAATTTTACATATACTGAGTAAGATTGTTTTACATAAATACCCAAAAATTAAAATAATCACAGTTGTAGTTTCTTCGGAATTAATTTTCAAAGTTAACTTTGCTTTATTTTTGCTCATAGTAGGGTAACCCCTTAAGAAATATCAGTACCAACTCGGTTCGCTAGTGGCGCCATTCATGCAATATTCCCTCAATTTGGTGAAGTTGTACGTATTACAGTAGAAGCTCGATAACGTGAACATTCAAATTTATTAACATCGCGGTCCTGTGAACACCAAATTTTTCTATAGCTACTTGATAACGTGAACAGTAAAAGTTAAAAAACAAAACCAAAATAAGATAACTACGTTTTTTCGTGAACTTTAATGTTCTTAATTACCAACATTATGCATTATAAGTTTTATAAGGGATAAATATATCATAACACTAGTTTTTCTACACCCCCGTTAGTGTGAACACTTGCGTTAGTCTGAACATATATCTTTGGATTTCTGTGTTCACAGAATCGAGCTTCTACTGTATTAGTTTAATGTATTTGATGTAGCATAATATTATGTTTGCGGCCATATTGATTGAATAAACTGACGTGTAAAAGTACATACAATAGAACAAATTTAAAAAAAGTTCAAGTTTCTAATTTTTTTCGTCTTTATCTTACCACAATATACGGATATACGATATACCCCTCCGAACGTACCTGAACCTTGCCGTGGTTGAGGAGCTTGCGTGTGTTTGAGGAAACGGTGAGCGTATACCTGCTAGGATGCGAGCCAGGAACATAAAACTCTCTCGTGCTCGGTCTGTTTTGTCAGGCTAGCTCGGGCCGGGGCTTAAAACCCTTTGTGCTTGGGCATTTCTGCTTGTCAATGAAACGGGACGAAGCACAGTGGTCTGAAATCACAAATTCCTGGACAAAACCCCGAAAATGAATTTTACAATTTCAGGTATATTTTGATTTCCCTTCATTGATAAGACATTAATCCGTAAAATTCCAAAAATTCATACTTGTGAGTTTAACTTTGTGCTTTATAGAGGGACTCAAACTTACCCTTCAACCTTTACCTTATTTACCTTACCCTTACTTACCCTGACTTCAAAATTAATGTTTAAATTTTGTAGTGGGGGGGGGGGGGAATGATAAATTAATTTTTCGAGTTAAGTGTCCGAAAATTTATGTTGTTGAGTCAAGGAGAAAAAATTATTTTTTCCTTTCTAAAGGAAACAGTAATTTTTATTAAAGTAAGGTGCTTTTATTATTAACTAGCTGGAAAGCCCGTCCGCGGACGGGCAGCTAGACGGTGGTTCTCTTTTTTAGTGGTATAATATTAAATATTTAATTTCGTTTCCCGCTACTGGGTGATTCCCCGTTTTTCTATATTTTTAAAGTAACGCAAAAAGTTTCTGCTAAACTTGGTGTGCTGACGGGCAATTAAAAATTTTGTTTTAATAATTTAAAAGTAAATAAGTTTCTGAAATTCTAATTTTCTTTAGCCGAACGTTTTAATTTCCCTCACTTTTGCTCAAAAACAAAAAATTTTCCAGCATTTTCTGACGAAAGTGATATAATTATTCTGTCTTCTGTAGGTATTCTAGAAGAGTGGGAATTTTATTATATGTACTGTATGGTGTTCACCCCCCAGACCCCGGGTTTACAGTTTTGACAGTTAACTTTCAAAGTAACGCAAATGTTGCTGCTAAACTCTGAGCAGTAAGGCTCTTAAATAAATGTTTTTTTTTAAAACTCACTTTTGTTTAAAAATTTAAATTTCCCGGTTTTTCCTGGCGAAATTTGTAAAATTATAAATTCCCTATCTTCTCCAAGTATTTCAAAAGAGTGTAAATCTTGCGATATATACTGGAGGGTGTTCCACACCCCCCTGACTCCCCGGTTTGGAATTTTGACTTTATATTTTTATATTATTTTTATAATTACTCTAAATTAAATTAATTATATATTATTATAAATAAATTAAAAGTAAACCGGGGGTCTGGGGGGTGTGGAACACCCTTTAGTAGATATTGCAGTATATCCACTCATTTAGAATATTGGACAAATAATTTTAGTCTAATCTTAGTTTATTATATTTTTCTGTTGATAAAAAAATCGACCAATCAGAGTGTTTCTTTTTGCACCAAAAAATGACACGCTTGAGCAGCGTGTTGGAATTTTATGTATTAGGATGTTCAGTTAACTTATTCAGTTTTGATTAGTATGATTACTAAATTTTAATTGTTTCCTCTTATAACGGAATTATTCATTATTTTCTTTTTCAAATATTTTTAGTCTTAATCTTAGTTTAATATATTTCTCGGTTGGTAAAAAAATCGAGCAATCAGAGTGTTCCTTTTTTCACCAAAAAATGACACGCTGGAGCAGCAGCAGGAGCAGCGTGCTGGGATTTTTATTTTTGTAATTTTTTTACAGTCAGGGGTTTTTATTTTTATTTTTTTTTCCAGGGGATATAATATGGTGACACAAACATTATATAATATAAACAAAGATTGTACATAGTAACTTCATATACACTGTGTTTTTGAAAAACAGTCAGGGGTAATAATGTATTGTTATTAATCATCCTCATCTGATCTATATTCTTGGCAGATATTTTGCTTACCGACCAGATAATAATTATTATATATTGATAAGAGATACACTTTATATAATTTAAAATCAAATATAAAAGAAAAATCATAATTTTTAAGCTCAGTTGCTTTATGTTAATGTTGTTAAATAAATGTCAGGAATTTGCAACTGCAATTTTCAGTGTTATTAATCATTTTTCTTATAAAACTTTGCTTAGAAAATTGCACAGGTTATTTTCTGTCATAAGAACTAAATTCAGTTGGTATAATTAACAACTTTCCTTAAAAACTTCTACCGAATATAGGATTTTCCACATAACAATTATATTCAGTTGTTATAAATAACAACTTTTTTAGAAAAATGGCACCGAAAATATTTATACAGGACGTATTTTATATAATTTAAATTAAAATATAAAAGAAAAATCATAATTTTTAAGCTCATTTACTTTATTTTAATGTCAGCAATTAGCTTTTGCGACCGAAATTGCAAAATCTGCACGTGGGGGCGCCACCCTATGTTGTGCACTATCGTGCACCATCCCAATGTGGCGCTACTGTTTCGTTTATTTCGAGCGCGAGCGCTCTCTTAGAAATATTGCAGTGTCGTTAGGATTTGTTAAAAGCGAACCAAGTAAAATGGAAAATGATCAACAAGCTATGTACAATATTTCTACATATATTTATTACAATATTTTTACGATCAATTGTTCAAAAAATGTATTAGAATGTAACCCTCACAAATTTCTATTCTTTAATTAGAAACATACTCGTATAAGCACGAAGAGAATTAGATGTATAAATGAAATTAAATTAAAATTCGTGTTAAGTTTCAATATACGTAAAAAAAAGTGTAAGGAATTCAGTAGTGAAAAAAAATTAACCAAATCGTATGCATAAAATAAGATTGAATTCGGAAGCGCGGGAGCGAATTTGAACGTATAGGTACATACGTTATGACGGAGGGTGATAATGTTGACATTATATAATATTTTGTATTTTAATATTTTAATGTAAATATTTACTGGTAATCAATTGCAGTTCAATTTAAATAAATTCACCAATTATGTCTAGTGGAATTTTCAATTTATTTGCGTACACCATTAGAATAGTCCAGATTCGGGACCTAAGATCCAAAAAATTTGTTATTTTGCATCGGCCATTTTGTATTTGAAACACATATTAACGGATTTGTAATGAAAAACTCAAAAAAAATCGTACATTTAATTTCATGAATATTTTATGAATATTTTCCAAAAAATCCGCATTTTTGGGCATCGATTTTATTTTTTTTTTAATAATTTCGGATTCGTAATCAGAGACCCAAAAAACCCTATATACAAATTTTCATAAATTTACAGTGATAATTGTAATTTTGTCCAACAATTTAGGATTTCAGACCACTGTGCGACGGCCATTGTGGAGAAACCAGACGAATACAAGTACCTGCGTGTTTGTGCCGTGCGCGGTAACCTGTACGGTGGGATGAAGGGGTCCTGGTGGCTGAGTTAGCTCGGGGGCGGTAATAGTTCTCCTGGGTCTGACAACACTCCACTTTTGCCTGGATTTTCACTCAAACGGGCGGTCAGGACTAGTTCACCCTGATCAATTGGCTGTGCTGTTCCGTAAGAGGACAGAGGTTCAGCAGGACGAGTCCTTAGGGGAGGATGCAATGTAGAAACACTTCACCTTTCTGAGAGCTATATCTTCCAAGTAGCCCTGGCGTCGATTTTCGGCGTCCCCACTTTGCGGGCTCCATGGATGGTGGAGAGCTCTGAAGGATGAAAACCAAAATTCTCTTCATGGCAGAATTAAACTTTAATCAAAAACCAGTTGATGCATCAGCAAAAAAACAAACGGGTGCGTCTTTTTCACGACTTCTTTATTTTCATTCAGAATTGCACTTATTTCTTGCCAAGCATCTTCTTTCATTACCGTGCTAAAGAAATTTTTATGGTCTTTTTTTCATAATATTTTTGATTTACACCAATAAGAAGTGACACCAGTGACAATTTCGTGTGCAAAGAGTACAGTAATATGAACATTATGAGCAACAATTGTACTAGTTTAAACTCATCTGGAGTAAATTAATTTTGAGCATTTTTGTTTTTATTTTTAATGAAAGCAAATAAATATTCATTTATATATTATTTATTTGGGTTAATAAATAATATTTAATAAATATTTTTGTGCATTTTCTTCGTTATATATGCATATTTGCGGTGGTAGCAAATTTGATAGCACGCGAGCGCCCATGTAAAAAAATGGGGTGCGCGTCCTCGAGGGTTAATAATAAAAAAATCGGATGTGGCCATCACATAACTTTCCGAATATTAAAAGTAACTCCCAATTTACCTCGGATAGAAAAAACTAAATTACTAAATCTTATCAGAGCATCAGCAATAATCGTCAAAAACATTCAGAAAATCGAAATATTAAGCAAAAGCAAAAATACAAATAAAAAAAAATACTTATCACAAATAATTAAAATTTTATGTAAAAAAAATTTGCTTATTTTTTATATGCAATTTAGAAATTTTATAAAAAAATTTTTTTAAATTTTTTAAATTTATAAAATTTTTAATTTAATTTTTTTTTAATTTTAGAAAAAATTTTATACAACAAAAGTTGTAGGTAATTTTATACGGATAATATTTGTAATATAATATTTACTTAAATTTAAAATTTGGAGTGATTTCGTTACTACGTTTGGTTGCTATCGTGTTCACAGACATATGTACATACACACACACATATTACATACATACATAGACATTTTTCAAAAATAATAGAAATGGTTTAAGGGAACCTCAAAACATAAAAATTTGATAAAAAAATGGGAGGTCAATTTTTTTTTCAATTTCGGATTACAATACTTTCCTTACTAAGGAGTTCGGAAAGGAATATACTATAGTGCTGGGCGATATTGAAATTCCAATATCGAATATCGATATCAAAAAAGTATCGATAATATCGATATATCGAAAATATATATCGAATATAAATATAATATCGAAATATCGATATCAAAAAGTTTCAATATCGTTTATCGATATCAATATCGATATAGCAATATTTTTTCCAGGACTAAGGGGTTGTCCTTTAATCACGTGAGGTTCTAACAGGGGGGGAGGGGTTTAGAATAACATCACGATTGATCACGATGGGGGGGGGAGGGGATATTGTGACAATCACGTGTATATTTTCTTACGACCACGCGAAATCCCGAGCGAGCAAATTTATGCCTAAAAGCAACATAACAACAATATTTAGCTCTCAGCTGGCTTCTGGCACTGGACTTTGTGACTCCACTTGTCGCCCCGCTGCCCGCGCCCTTCTGTCTTGCCGTGTGTACTTAAAAAAATTTTCAAAACACGTGATGTTGGGTAGGGGGGGTAGGGGTAGCCGAAAACCTCACGACGTATCACCAAAGGGGAGGGGGGGTAAAAAAATTGCATAAAAAGCCTCACGTGATTAAAGGACGACCCCTAACCAAGACAGCAGTCTGTCCGGATTTCAAATTGTCGCAAATATGTAAATGCAATTACAGCTATTAATAATTTGTTTCATAGTGAATTTATTATGGTTTGTTGTTCAAATTTCTTTTGATCGTTATTATTGTTAGTTAAAGTTGAACAAATTATATTGAAATTCTAATATCGAATATCGATATCAAGAAAGTATCGAAATATCGATATATCAAAATATCGATATATCAAAATATTAAAATATATCGATATATCGAAATATATCGATATATCAATATCGTTTATCGATATATCGATATTTTTCCCAGGACTAATATACTATACGAGTATATCTTACCAGTTCAGAAATAAAATCCTTGTTGCAGGTCAATAAATGAAAACGTCTTCCACAGTTTTTCACGCATGTTTCTAATACGGTAAGTGTGTACATAACAACGGTATAATTTTTTCCTGCATTTTGAGTAAGGCGTTTTCTTATTGCTCTAATAGCATCCTTAGGTCCATCTTCGGTTTCGTTAACTAAATCACAAATTTCCATATTCATTGCCCAATTCTCAGAAGCAAGACTTCCATCTGTGGCTAATTCTGAAATAAGAGTTACATTAATTGAGCAGTTTTATATACACAATCAAGAAGTACAAAACCCGAATAAAATATGACCTAATTTTATTTAAAAGATAATAATGATATATCGCCAACACTGTTGTTGGACATAAGAGTGTAATATTCTCTTAAAAACTGTTGTACAAATTTGTTTTATTTAATAATAACAAAAATAATGTTTTTTTTGTTGCCCTGATTTGTTCATTAAATTTTGAAGATTAAGAACGTAAAAGTTATGAATATAACGAAAATTGGCTCTAGTTTTTATGTTATTGTAATATACGAGGTATGTTCACAATATATTGAAAATTTTTGCATTTCGCATGGTGTAAGTTACCAAATAAGATAAAAAAATGTTTCTAAGTTGATACAACTATGAGGGGAACGGTACGATTCGCCGTGGCACGATTTGCCGACAGCTTCTAGAGCCACATATCAATAATGTTCGGAATTTAACAAGAAGAAAATTATTCGATGTGTTGACCTTTAGTATTTACATGAATACACAGGTCAATTAATATGGTTCAAATTTTATCTTTCATACCTATTTTTGTAAGTTAGGATTGAAATTTACCGTTATATATTACCGTATAATCGCAATATACCATTTCGAAGAAGAAAAATCCATACAATTTTAAATGCCCAACCGTCACTTCCTAATTTATTCATCCTCAAGTACTTCAATAGGTAAGATGATGTACACTGGTGGAAATATAATTAGCCCCATTTTTTATTTTTTGTTTAATTTATCTATTTCATTTGTTTAATTTATTTAATTCATTGTTATGGGTTAAAAATATATCAAAGATTATCAATAGATGGGGTTACTGAACGGATAAAAATAAAAAACTCACGGCGAATCGTGCCGCGGCGAATAGTTCCCGGTGAGTCGTGTCGCGGCGAATCGTGCGCGGCGAATCGTGCCGTTCCCAATAATTATGCCACCAACAAGGACTTTGATTACAATACTTTCCTTTACTACATAAATGGGAGAGTAAAAACAGCTTCTCATTAAAATACGAAGAAAAAATATTTTTTAGTTTGCATATCAATGCATATTTTACCTTTTTGTTTATTAATTTTAATGCATATTTTAGAGAAATTCAATGCATATATTATATGCGCATATTTTCAAGTATTTTGGTGCATATAAATCCGAGCTCTATAAGTTCGTGCCAAATAGAAATAGAACCGTCATAACATTATTTCTAAGACATACTGTTGCATTTTCAGTGAGTGCATACGTATAAGCGAGAGAATTGTATTGCTTCTTAATATATTATAGTGAATCGAAATAGTAATAGAAACCTCCCATAAGTCAACCAGTTCAGTAGTCACGAATATGAGGTGAAAAGGTATTTAAAATTCATCATGTCAATTGTTTTTAAAAAGATAACATGTATGCAGTGTTTATATGAACACTGGCGTACCAAAATAAAATTATTTTAGTTATTTTAAAATCTCAATTTAGTCTTTACGCGTATCTATAACACTTGTTTGTTTAAATAACAAACTAACAAACAACAATTAATAACAAATCTGAATAATTCAAGTTTTAATTTTAAATAATTTTGATGACTTGTAAATTTGAAAGAAAATGCAAAACTAAAACAATTCGTAACATTTGCAAGAAATTCACGGTGCGCTAATGAGTGACTTAGTAGGACTTATTAGTGGTCTTTAACTGGTTGGAGATATTTTGGAGGTATGGCCTATGATGATTGACGGTTCTATTACTATTTGGCACGCACTCTAATTATGACTTATTATGCCAAATTTCAAGACATTTGGTTGCGCGGTTCAATCCGTGCAATTGATATAATTTCTTTTCATGGTCTACCACACACTGACATACAGACGAACATCCAACAAAAATTCATAAAAATCTTATAAGGAACATTTTAATACCAAAATTTCGATTTTTGATTTTTGAGTGGATCTAAATCGTGTTATTTTTTACAGCTCTTTCTTAACCTTTTCGCTCCGGGGATTTTTCCTTTAAAATTGACCTCATATTTTAGCTGAATTTCATGACTTAAATGAATGAACTTCTTATGACAAGAAAAGGTTAATAAATAATAATAATTGGTATACCTACTCTAATAATTTATTTTGTCATGAATTTTTGAAACTTTGGCACTGATTATCTCGAAAACTGTTCGCTTCAACGTCATAGTGTTTTCTCATTTTCATACTCTGAAAATTGTTATCTATCCAAATCCGCAAAGAAAAGTAATTGCCATTTAAAATTATTTCGATGTCACAGATCAAAAACAAAACACGTTGAAAATATTTCAATTGCAGGAAAAGTAGCATTTAAAAAAATACGGTTGACGTGTCCGAGAATTTTCTGAGGGCCAATTGTATGTATAATTCTGTATAAATCCAAGTAGTCCAGTCAATCGGTGTTTAAAACTGCCGTTCTCGTAACAAAATTGCGGAAGTTTTTTTCTCAGCGGTTCTATATGTTTTTTGGGTTGCTGAATCCAAATTTCAAGTTTGCTGCCTTCTAGGTGGTCGGCTTCACAACGAAAAACACTAAAAACCTTAAAATGTTTGCACCTTTTTCAGTTTTTTGCTTATATCTCGAAAAATATGGGTTTTTCGAAGATAATCAATCTATATAAAAATAAGGTAGATAAAATTTCCTACAAAAAGTGTTAGTCAGCTTTAATTAATTTGACCAGCGGTTTTGGTGCTAGAGCGCGCTGAAAAACAGAGATTTCTTAGTCCTTCTGCGAAAACATCAAAATTGCCCTCTATAATTATCCACAACTCGAAAAATATACATGTTATCCACAAAAACCCCTATACCACATTAAAGTACATTCAATTCGTTCTTCTAAAACACGACAGTGTATTATTTTCTTATGTCTGAATATCCATAAGCCGAGTCGAAATGAATTTGCCTGTATCTTTCTATTCAGCGCTAAGGGTAGTAAATAAAACGAAAAAGTCCCTTGGTAATAATGACAAAAGTTAATATTATTCTTCTTCGCTTCATGGATTAGGCTATGTTGCTTGTTCCGGCACCCATCTCCTTCCAGTTGGTTTATATTTTTGGGCTTCTAATGGCAGCCTTTCTTCTATCATTTTTTCTATATGTTCGTTCCATCTTTTGTTGCTGCTTCTAATTTGATCTTGTATTTTGTTAGCATTTAATTCTTCTCGAATATCGTCGTTTCTGTGTCTGTCCTCTCTTGTACATTCCTTGGTTGCTCTTAAGAATTTCGTTTCGCTGGTTTGTATTTTTACTTACATCTTTGGATGTAGGTGCCCAGGTTTCACTTCCATTATGTTAGCGTCGAGAGGCTCAAAAAAAATAAAATTTTCAAGCAAAATATAGTTCAAGTCGGCTGCATTTCATTTCTATTATTCTATTTAGGTCCGCTTTTACAATAGTCGGTTAAGTATGAGTATAACTAACCAATAGCTGTGAACCAATCAACGATTAAAACACTAAACAATTAACCAATAAACATCCGTATAACGTTACAACCCGGATAAATAAAACTTAACCGATTATTGTAAAAGCGAACCTTATTCGTGAAGAAAATTTTTGTGAATCACCTATCTGGTGTTTTGCCGTTCATCTGCTGTTATCTTGTGGTGGATTAGTCTAATGTTTATATTCTACAACATTAATTTAATATTATTATTGTACTATATTTCTTGGTTATTAGTGCCGTTTAAAGTTTTTATTGTTAAGTGCGTGCATAATGTTTCGTCCGGAATGTGTAATTTGTGACCAAGTGTGAACAAATCTGCATCCTCAGACAGTACACTGTTGGACAGCAGTACAGTATATGTGATTAATGGGGGCTTTTTGTTGCACAGAGTCGTATGGTCGAGTGGGCACAACTTCGATCAAATTTGCGACTCATATATCCATTATGTACGAAGTAAATACAATCAATGTGAAACAATTGTGTTCGATGGGTATTCAGACGGGCAGAAGAGTACCTACTAAGTCTATGACGACCAAAACGCAGTCCGTGGAAATACTATTTTACAGCACCATGACACCAACAGTTTCCCAAGTAAGTTTTCTATCGAATGCGAAAAACAAGGATAGACTAAAGAAGGACAAGAACAAGGACGGCAGAATCCCTGGCTTCGGTTCACAAGAGTGTCGCAATTGTGGGGGAAGACGTTGACTTTTTGATCATAATGATGGGTCTTCAAACTTCCGCCAATTTATATTTCCTTAAGCCAGGGAGAGGTCAAGTCCGTCAATTCCTCTACCATCCAGGAAGAGCAGTGGAGAAGAATTTTGCCAACCACATACTATCCGTCCACGCAATGAGTGATTTGGCTCTACATCCGCGTTCTTCAACCAAGGCAAGATTGAATTTCTCAAGACCTTCTCCAAAAATCCGGATCTCGAATCATACTTTATCAAATTCACTGATCCAGGGCCCATCCAAAGTGAATAACAGTTGCCGGTGAAAAATTTCTGATTGCACGTTATGGTGGTAGCCATTAAACCACAACACTTAACAAGCTGAGGTAAAGCAATACGTGTTATCAGCTTATAAGACATCAGCAAATACAGCTTCCATACCTCCCACTGAAGCTGCAGCTCAACAACATGCCTTCAGAGTTTTCCATCGGGTCCCACAGTGGATCGAAAATTACTTGGATCCACAACCCCTGACCCTTTGCCTGGACATTCTAGTGCCCGAAAAGCATTGCTGGGCCATCGACTACCAAATGGAGACGACTGAAATAACTTGGCAAATTACATCAGGTATTTCTTCAAACATCGATACTTAACGATTCAGCTTTTCTGTCATTTGTACCCATGTTCTAATACTAAATGCCTTCTTTTTTTCCAGATAAGAGAAACTACTTATGCTGACGATCCAATCCTGAACTCAATTTACTCTCATTTGATGACACATGTATTTCTTCAATTTTTATATTCTTTGTATTCAATGTGATACTACCTACCTAATATGTAGTAAATATAATTTGTTAATATTTTCATCAAACATGCTTAGCCATCAATTCATTCAAAACAACCTTTTTTAAGCGTAATACATCAAAAATATAGAGCTGATGAGAGATAGAGAGGCCGTTTCGGGTGTAGAGTGCAGAAGGTATTTTTTTTAATTTTCTCTTTGTTCCTTTTTCCCTTATGAGAAAATGAAATATTAGAAACGTCTCTTATAGAAAAATAATAAATAAATAGAAAACAAAAACGCATAGTTTTCGAGATATAAGCAAAAAACTAAAAAAGGTGCCAAAATTTTGAGGTTTTTTGCGTTTTTTTTATGAAGCTGACCTGCTACAAGGCAGCAAACTTGAAATTTGGATTCAGCAACCCAAAAAACATATAGAACCGCTGAGAAAAAAACTTCCGCAATTATGTTACGGAAAAACTACCATTTGACTGGACTAAAGTGCTCAAAGTCAAAATTAACCATGGTTCAACGTTCAACTCTGTTCTGAAGTTGAACTGTTATACAACTGAGAAAATTCGTCCAAAACATTTTATCTAATTTGTTCCAAACTTTAGCGAGCTCACTGTAGAATTAAACGTGTTCTAGATTTTTATCGGCCGAATTAAAACTACAAAACACTAAATACGATGGATAAAGGATAGAAAACATTGAATTTCACAACAAATTAACGTGTGAGGGTGACTAATCTGGGTAGTAGGCAAATGAAGTTATTTGTCCAGAATAAATTGTCTGTACGTACTTAGATGTCTTTTATAATGTAATGTATTACATTAATACGACCAAAACAAGAAACTAACCTTAATGTTATTTTGAAATAGGTAAATAATTTATTTTAACATTATATAGGTATGATTTAATATAAATTAGGCGACAGATTACGTTTGTAGTAAATTTAATTTGCATGTCAAAATGGATATTCCATGAAAATACAAGGCAAATATTTACTATATTGTGTAAACGTAAAAATGATGGATAATTTCACATACCTATTTTATTTCCGACTGGTGTTGAAAATGGATTACCGCCCAGTGCACCACCAAAAAATGACATGACAAATAGAAATATTTTCTTTAATTTATTTCAAATATAAGTATCTAGCAAGTAGATATTAACTAAATTGTTTTGTCTGTCAAAATAATTCGATCGTATTTATCACCGTAGGTATTTACGTATTTTGTAGATACATCTATCGTACGCTTGCTCAAACTATGGATAAATTTAAACTTTAGCTGCGTCTTAACTTAACTACTATTTCATATTTTTTAAGTACTTCTTCGATAAATT
Source organism: Cantharis nigra (assembly GCA_958510845.1). Classification (NCBI taxonomy): domain Eukaryota; kingdom Metazoa; phylum Arthropoda; class Insecta; order Coleoptera; family Cantharidae; genus Cantharis; species Cantharis nigra. The sequence continues at coordinate 49,761,242 of OY294028.1, forward strand.
CAAGTTCTTTTTTTCAAAATTTATTAAGACGACATGTTTCGTGTAAAAAGGGTACACATTTTCAAGTCTTTAGATAAATTGGTTTAAATATTTTTAGTAATAGTTTATTATCGTTGACCTTTTTTTTAATATTTAAATAATAAAAAATAAAAATTGTTGAAATTTAGGTCTTTTTTATATCAATTTAATTGACCGACGTTTCGAGTCTTTTATTAATGACCCATTTTCAAGGCTAAAAATAATACAATGAAATCAATTAATTAAAAAATCTTTAAAAAATTTTTACATGTAAAGCCTGTATGACAATTTACATGAAAATTTTTATCTAAATTTGCCAGGTAAAAATTTTAATTTTATGCAGGTAAAAATAATTTTCTGTTTGAACAATGTTAATTTTAAAAACTGGGCGGACTCTAGACGGGAAAATGTCTACTACGCACTTAACTCAAAAATCCAAACAAACGCCGAAATCGACGAAGCCATCAGCACCTTCACGAAAAATTTAACAGAAATTTATAATAACAATACTAAAGAAACCCCTCTATCACTCGAACTCACCCTTCTTTCTGACCTAATACAAAAAATTAAAAATAAAAATAAACTTCGGAAAATCTATCAACGCTATCGCTTTCCGGCCATCAAAATACAAATTAATAAACTCACTAACGATATCAATATTTCCATTTCAAAAATCAAAAACCTAAAATGGGAGAAAGCGCTTTCCGACATCACTCCCCAAAATCCCAAAAAACTTTGGGCTCTCGTTAAAGCTCTCAAAGGAAAAAATTCTCGTACCCCAATGCCACCTCTACATACTTCTTCAGGTCTTAAAAGTACTAATATGGACAAATCAAACGCCATAGCCAACAGTTATTTAGAAAAACACAGGCTCACCAAAAACTTCTCAAACCCCCAAACTAAAAATATGGTCCAACAATCCCTACTCTCCTTTCAACAGACATCTATTCCAACACCTCCCAACGACTTGACTAATCCTAAAGAAATAAAGAAATTCATCAATTCATTGAAAAACAAAGCTCCTGGTCACGACAAAATTACATCACAAATTCTCAAACGGCTACCCAGAAAATCGATCCTCCAAATTTATTATATCATGAATCAGTGCCTGAAAAATCAATACTTTCCGTCTGCTTGGAAGCAAGCTATAGTCATCCCAATCCTGAAGCCAGCAAAACCTAGAAACATCCCATCCAGTTACCGTCCAATCAGTCTCGTGCCAACCCTCTCTAAGGTTCTAGAAAAAATTATACTCGCACGGCTTAAACAGCACAAAACTGAACATAACATCATCTTCCCCGAACAATTTGGATTCCGGTCGAACCACAGTACAACACTCCAACTCGCGCGGCTCGTCAATATCATCACGGGCAATTTTAACCTCAAAGGAACAACGGCAGTTACAACATTAGACATCGAAAAAGAGTTTGATACTATTTGGCACGATGGTTTAATCCATAAACTCATTGTTCAAAAACTTCTCCTCCATCTAATCAAAATCATACAAAGCTTTCTCTACAAACGCTTCTATCAAGTACTTGTTAGTCACTCCTTATCAAATTCCCACCCAATTCCTGCAGGGGTCCCGCGAGGATCTGTCCTTGCTCCCACCCTCTTTTCCTTCTATGTAAACATACACAAAACACCACAACACCCAAATAGCATTATTCGCGGATGACACCGCGATCGTATCGAAGGGAACATAAAGAAACCACACCATCTCGCATCTACAACGCCATCTCGACGAACTGGAACTCTACTACCACCGCTGGAAAATCAAACTAAATGCCGACAAAACCACATAATCGTACTAATTATAAAAATGTAATGCAAGTTAAGCTATTAAAAATTTTACTGTTCAAATATTCATCACTACCTGTATTACTGAAAAGCCGCTTGTATAAATTTGAGAATTACCAAATAAAAGATGTAGATTTAACGTGGCTGAAGTTATACACGAACTCATAATCATAATCGCAAATATTACAGTCGACCAGTTAAATAGTGGTCACAATTTAAAAAAAATTTTTTTTTGTTTTTCCTTTAAATTATGCAATTAAACTTACTAAACATGTACACCTATAAATTTATTATAAACAAATAAAATAAAAATGTTGCATTTATTACTGTAAGGACTGATCTTAACTTTACCTACACCGACCACCTAATGTAACATTTTAGTAACATTATTGAAAATGATACTTTAAAAATAATTTTTCTTAATAATTTTAATAACCATATCAACAACCTCTCCAAATTTCATTATTACATTCAGAGTGTAAAAGCCATAACCGGCCAATCCTATGGGGAGAAACTAGATCAAAAATTCGTAGAGGGTGCAGCTGACGATGTCCCACCCTAAATTTAGGTCAGAATATTGCTAAGGACGGTACCAATAAGTGTTCCAAATTTCATTATAAAATTCAGAGTAGAAGGATCATAATGGCCCAATCTTATCTGGAAAAATTAGATCAAAAATTCATACAGGGCGCAGCTGACGATGTCCCATCTTAAATTTTTTTCAGAATAATGCTAGTGACGGTCCCAATAAGTATTCCAAATTTCATTATAAAATTCAGAGTAGAAGGGCCATAATCGCCCAATCTCATCTGGAAAAACTAGATCAAAAATTCGTAGAGGGCGCAGCTGACGATGTCCCATCCTAAATTTTTGCCAGAATAATGCTAATGACGGTACCAATAAGTGTTCCAAATTTCATTATAAAATTCAGAGTAGAAGGGCCATAACCGCCCAAATCTATCTGGAGAAACTAGATTAAATATTCGTAGAGGGGGCAGCTGACGATGTCCCATCCTAAATTTTTTTCAGAATAATGCTAATGACGGTACAAATAAGTGTTCCAAATTTCATTATAAAATTCAGAGTGGAAGGGCCATAACCGCCCAAATCTATCTGGAGACACTAGATTAAATATTCGTAGAGGGCGCAGCTGACGATGTCCCATCCTAAATTTTTGTCAGAATAATGCTAGTGACGGTCCTAATAAGTGTTCCAAATTTCATTATTAAATTCAGAGTAGAAGGGCCATAACCGCCCAAATCTATCTGGAGAAACTAGATCAAATATTCGTAGAGGGGGCAGCTGACGATGTCCCATCCTAAATTTTTTTCAGAATAATGCTAATGACGGTACAAATAAGTGTTCCAAATTTCATTATAAAATTCAGAGTAGAAGGGCCATAACCGCCCAAATCTATCTGGAGACACTAGATTAAATATTCGTAGAGGGCGCAGCTGACGATGTCCCATCCTAAATTTTTGTCAGAATAATGCTAGTAACGGTCCTAATAAGTGTTCCAAATTTCATTATTAAATTCAGAGTAGAAGGGCCATAATCGCCCAATCTTATCTGGAAAAACTAGATCAAAAATTCGTAGAGGGCGCAGCTGACGATGTCCCATCCTAAATTTTTGTCAGAATAATGCTAATGACGGTACCAATAAGTGTTCCAAATTTCATTATAAAATTCAGAGTAGAAGGGCCATAACCGCCCAAATCTATCTGGAGAAACTAGATCAAATATTCGTAGAGGGCGCAGCTGACGATGTCCCATCCTAAATTTTTGTCAGAATAATGCTAGTGACGGTCCTAATAAGTGTTCCAAATTTCATTATTAAATTCAGAGTAGAAGGGCCATAATCGCCCAATCTTATCTGGAAAAACTAGATCAAAAATTCGTAGAGGGCGCAGCTGACGATGTCCCATCCTAAATTTTTGTCAGAATAATGCTAGAGACGGTACCAATAAGTGTTCCAAATTTCATTATAAAATTCAGAGTAGAAGGACCATAATGGCCCAATCTTATCCGGAAAAACTAGATCAAAAATTCATACAGGGCGCAGCTGACCATGTCCCATCTTAAATTTTTTTTCTGAATATTGCTAGTGACGGTACAAATATGTGTTCCAAATTTCATTATGAAATTCAGAGTAGACGGGCCATAACCGCCCAAATCTATCTGGAGAAACTAGATTAAATATTCGTAGAGGGCGCAGCTGACGATGTCCCATCCTAAATTTTTGTCAGAATAATGCTAATGACAGTACCAATAAGTTTTCCAAATTTCATTATAAAATTCAGAGTAGAAGGGCCATAACCGCCCAAATCTATCTGGAGAAACTAGATCAAATATTCGTAGAGGGAGCAACTGACGATGTCCCATCCTCAATTTTTGTCAGAATAATGCTAATGACTAATAATTTAAGATGGGACATCGTCAGCTGCGCCCTGTATGAATTTTTGATCTAATTTTTCCAGATAAGATTGGGCCATTATGATCCTTCTACTCTGAATTTTATAATGAAATTTGGAACACTTATTGGTACCGTCCTTAGCATTATTCTGACAAAAATTTAGGATGGGCCATCGTCAGCTGCGCCCTCTACGAATATTTAATCTAGTGTCTCCAGATAGATTTGGGCGGTTATGGCCCTTCTACTCTGAATTTTATAATGAAATTTGGAACACTTATTGGTACTGTCATTAGCATTATTCCGACAAAAATTTAGGATGGGACATCGTCAGCTGCCCCCTCTACGAATATTTAATCTAGTTTCTCCAGATAGATTTGGGCGGTTATGGCCCTTCTACTCTGAATTTTATAATGAAATTTGGAACACTTATTGGTACCGTCATTAGCATTATTCTGACAAAAATTTAGGATGGGCCATCGTCAGCTGCGCCCTCTACGAATATTTAATCTAGTGTCTCCAGATAGATTTGGGCGGTTATGGCCCTTCTACTCTGAATTTTATAATGAAATTTGGAACACTTATTGGTACTGTCATTAGCATTATTCCGACAAAAATTTAGGATGGGACATCGTCAGCTGCCCCCTCTACGAATATTTAATCTAGTTTCTCCAGATAGATTTGGGCGGTTATGGCCCTTCTACTCTGAATTTTATAATGAAATTTGGAACACTTATTGGTACCGTCATTAGCATTATTCTGACAAAAATTTAGGATGGGACATCGTTAGCTGCGCCCTCTACGAATTTTTGATCTAGTTTTTCCAGATAAGATTGGGCGATTATGGCCCTTATACTCTGAATTTTATTATGAAATTTGGAACACTTATTGGTACCGTCATTAGCATTATTCTGACAAAAATTTAGGATGGGACATCATCAGTTGCGCCCTCTACGAATTTTTGATCTAGATTTTCCAGATAAGATTGCGCGATTATGGCCTTTCTACTCTGAATTTTATAATGAAATTTGGAACACTTATGGGTACCGTCATTAGCGTTATTCTGACAAAAATTTAGGAAGGGACATCGTTAGCTGCGCCCTCTACCAATTTTTGATCTAGTTTTTCCAGATAAGATTGGGCGATTATGGCCCTTATACTCTGAATTTTATTATGAAATTTGGAACACTTATTGGGACCGTCACTAGCATTATTCTGGCAAAAATTTAGGATGGGACATCGTCAGCTGCGCCCTCTACGAATATTTAATCTAGTGTCTCCAGATAGATTTGGGCGGTTATGGCCCTTCTACTCTGAATTTTATAATGAAATTTGGAACACTTATTGGTACTGTCATTAGCATTATTCCGACAAAAATTTAGGATGGGACATCGTCAGCTGCCCCCTCTACGAATATTTAATCTAGTTTCTCCAGATAGATTTGGGCGGTTATGGCCCTTCTACTCTGAATTTTATAATGAAATTTGGAACACTTATTGGTACCGTCATTAGCATTATTCTGACAAAAATTTAGGATGGGCCATCGTCAGCTGCGCCCTCTACGAATATTTAATCTAGTGTCTCCAGATAGATTTGGGCGGTTATGGCCCTTCTACTCTGAATTTTATAATGAAATTTGGAACACTTATTGGTACTGTCATTAGCATTATTCCGACAAAAATTTAGGATGGGACATCGTCAGCTGCCCCCTCTACGAATATTTAATCTAGTTTCTCCAGATAGATTTGGGCGGTTATGGCCCTTCTACTCTGAATTTTATAATGAAATTTGGAACACTTATTGGTACCGTCATTAGCATTATTCTGACAAAAATTTAGGATGGGACATCGTTAGCTGCGCCCTCTACGAATTTTTGATCTAGTTTTTCCAGATAAGATTGGGCGATTATGGCCCTTATACTCTGAATTTTATTATGAAATTTGGAACACTTATTGGTACCGTCATTAGCATTATTCTGACAAAAATTTAGGATGGGACATCATCAGTTGCGCCCTCTACGAATTTTTGATCTAGATTTTCCAGATAAGATTGCGCGATTATGGCCTTTCTACTCTGAATTTTATAATGAAATTTGGAACACTTATGGGTACCGTCATTAGCGTTATTCTGACAAAAATTTAGGAAGGGACATCGTTAGCTGCGCCCTCTACGAATTTTTGATCTAGTTTTTCCAGATAAGATTGGGCGATTATGGCCCTTATACTCTGAATTTTATTATGAAATTTGGAACACTTATTGGGACCGTCACTAGCATTATTCTGGCAAAAATTTAGGATGGGACATCGTCAGCTGCGCCCTCTACGAATATTTAATCTAGTTTCTCCAGATAGATTTGGGCGGTTATGGCCCTTCTACTCTGAATTTTATAATGAAATTTGGAACACTTATTGGTACCGTCATTAGCATTATTCTGACAAAAATTTAGGATGGGACATCGTTAGCTGCGCCCTCTACGAATTTTTGATCTAGTTTTTCCAGATAAGATTGGGCGATTATGGCCCTTATACTCTGAATTTTATCATGAAATTTGGAACACTTATTGGTACCGTCATTAGCATTATTCTGGCAAAAATTTAGGATGAGACATCGTCAGCTGCGCCCTCTACGAATATTTAATCTAGTTTCTCCAGATAGATTTGGGCGGTTATGGCCCTTCTACTCTGAATTTTATAATGAAATTTGGAACACTTATTGGTACCGTCATTAGCATTATTCTAACAAAAATTTAGAATGGGACATCGTTAGCTGCGCCCTCTACGAATTTTTGATCTAGTTTTTCCAGATAAGATTGGGCGATTATGGCCCTTATACTCTGAATTTTATTATGAAATTTGGAACACTAATTGGTACCGTCATTGGCATTATTCTGACAAAAATTTAGGATGGGACATCGTCAGTTGCGCCCTCTACGAGTTTTTGATCTAGTTTTTCCAGATAAGATTGCGCGATTATGGCCCTTCTACTCTGAATTTTATAATGAAATTTGGAACACTTATGGGTACCGTCATTAGCGTTATTCTGACAAAAATTTAGGAAGGGACATCGTTAGCTGCGCCCTCTACGAATTTTTGATCTAGTTTTTCCAGATAAGATTGGGCGATTATGGCCCTTATACTCTGAATTTTATTATGAAATTTGGAACACTTATTGGGACCGTCACTAGCATTATTCTGACAAAAATTTAGGATGGGACATCGTCAGCTTCTCCCTCTACGAATATTTGATCTAGTTTCTCCAGATAGATTTGGGCGGTTATGGCCCGTCTACTCTGAATTTCATAATGAAATTTGGAACACATATTTGTACCGTCACTAGCAATATTCAGAAAAAAAATTTAAGATGGGACATCGTCAGCTGCGCCCTGTATGAATTTTTGATCTAGTTTTTCCGGATAAGATTGAGCCATTATGGTCCTTCTACTCTGAATTTTATAATGAAATTTGGAACACTTATTGGTACCGTCTCTAGCATTATTCTGACCAAAATTTAGGATGGGACATCGTCAGCTGCACCCTCTACGAATTTTTGATCTAGTTTCTCCACATAGGATTGGCCGGTTATGGCTTTTACACTCTGAATGTAATAATGAAATTTGGAGAGGTTGTTGATATGGTTATTAAAATTATTAAGAAAAATTATTTTTAAAGTATCATTTTCAATAATGTTACTAAAATGTTACATTAGGTGGTCGGTGTAGGTAAAGTTAAGATCAGTCTTTACAGTAATAAATGCAACATTTTTGTTTTATTTGTTTATAATAAATTTATAGGTGTACATGTTTAGTAAGTTTAATTGCATAATTTAAAGGAAAAACAAAAAAAAATAATTTTTTTAAAATTGTGACCACTATTCAACTGGTCGACTGTAATATTTGCGATTATGATTATGAGTTCGTGTATAACTTCAGCCACGTGTAGATTTAGCCTCAGGTAAAAGTATTCTATTTAGGCACCTTAAAGACTTTACCCCGACAATAATAATTACCACTGGAAAAACAGATTAAAAGGTGCCAAACCGGCGGATGAGGATTTGGGAATTTCCAAATATTAAATGAATTTGCACAAGCTGTTTACTATTCAATTTTATAGCTCACTATTATTTTGTAAAGTATATTAAGCCCTTTTAGCCCAAATAAAAAACGAAAGCAGAATTAAAAGGAAACAATAATATTAACAAAATATTATATTAACAAAACATTAAAATATTAACAAATATAACAAATATAATTAACAATAAATTAACAAAAATATATATACAATAAAATTAAGAACAATAATAACCATAACAATAACAATAATTATAAATAGTAATAATTTATTATCGTTGATCTTTTTTTATATATTGAAATGATAAAAATTGTTGAGTTTTAGGTCTTTTATGGCAGGGATTATAAAGGACAGTTAAATCGTTAGTTAGTTATTCCCGAAGTAAATTTACTTGATAAGTAAAATCTACCGAGTAAATTTTGGGGACTATAAACCAAAAGTATACTAAAGTTAGGGCCGATCTTTTCATATTTAAGTTATACGTCATGTAGTTACTTGTCGTTTACTTTACTTGAGCTTTTTAATGGTCGAGTAAGACAGTTGGGTCTTTTCATCGAATTTTATGCAACGATTAACTACTTGAAGTATAGTACGGTTGGTATTACATTTAAAACAAAAAATTTAGCGTCATTTGAACTAGTAGATCAGATTAACTTAAACTTAAATATGAAACCTGACAGGTGAAGTGTCATTTTAATTTGGTCAAGTTGTAAGGTAACATGAAAACTATCCAAATGATATAAAATATTCATATTTAGTAATTTTTTTTACTAATAAGTAATTACTATAAGTACCTACTAGTAAGTAAATACTAAAATATAAATATTTTATATGGTTGGGATGGTTCTAGAAATGTTTCTAGAAGCTGCAATTCGATACCATGGAAGCCAACATGGAAGCAGCTGAGAAAAAGAGGACTGCTAAGTTAAAGAAAGTTAAAGATTTAAAGAAAAACGTACACCTAAGATTAGCCCAAAGGTTAATAATGAAAAATTGCAAACCAAATTATTAAATAATCAATCATTATTGAAATAAATTTTATTACTATAGTTTAAATAATTATAAAAATATTTTTGTAGATAAAAACGTCGAAAATATTCATAATCGTCGTCTATTTCTAGCCAGTAAGCTGATTTATTAGGCTACTAAATTTTACTAGTAGTTGAAAAGACCGAAAAGTAGCTTACTTGTTGATTAGAACTTACTTGGGGTTTACTTGAAGGTGAAAAGATCGGCCCTTAGTTACCTTGCGATTTAATTTATTTAACGGTTTATTAGAACTAAACTCCTGTCAATTTGACAAATAGTGTCAAAAATCATATAATCATTAATAATAAAAAAAAGATGTCGTGGTTTTCATATTCAGAATACAGTCACCAATTAAGAAGAAATTGACGAAATAGTGGATAAATTTGCAACTACACTTAATTTATATGTTAAATTAATACCACTATACAACTATAATAGCGCAAAATAACCATAATTGGTCTATTTTGCAAAATTTACTTGACAAGTAAATATTTATCTTTAGAAATTGGGAGTTTAATTTATCCATAGATTTAACCTTAGCTAGTAAATTTATCGTGCCCGTATTCACAAACATTCGTAACCGAATTTAACGATCCGTTAAACGTTACGGACCGTTAAATGGTGATATTTGGTATTCACAAACGATCGTAATGTAAAATCTCACGTTAAATCAACCGTAATAATAACGACAGATTTTTGGGTGGTTATGAATATTACGCAGCGTTAAAATGACGTATTACATTGTTTTTTGTATGAAATATTTCTAGTTTGAAGTTTCGGTATTCAAAAGTTGAGTTTTTGTAATATTACATTTTCGTTTATTTCGTTTATTCCGTTTATTTCGCTTATTTCGTTTATTTATATCGTTTATTTCGTTTATTTGTATCGTTTATTTTCATATTTCGTTTGTATGTGTTAAAAGACAAACTACCAATTGAAATGGATATATCGAGTTCTGATTCTGATATGGAATTTGTGGAGGAAGTTTTAAGAGCAATGCCACGTGAGCGACTTATAAGGGACAGGTGAAATCCATTTGAGTTTTTAGATGATTATAAATTTAAAATACGATATAGATTTTCTAAAAATACAGTTCGCGAATTAATTCTTATAATTGGTCAACAATTGGAAAAGCAAACCAAACGGAATAAGGCAATTTCAGTTATGAATCAAGTCCTAATTGCACTAAGGTTTTATGCATCTGGAACATTTCAACAAATTTTGGGTGACCACATTAATATTAGTCAGCCAACGGTAAGCAGAATTATCAACAATGTTACCCATGCTATTGCACAATTGCGACCACATTATATATTTATGCCGCAAACACAGGAAGATATGCGGAAGATTCAACATGGATTTTATAAAATTAGACAATTTCCATGCGTAATTGGAGCATTGAATTGTACGCATATAAAAATCCAGTACAACATGCAGAACTGTACCGAAACAGAAAAGGATATTTTTCGTACAACGTACAGTGTATCTGTGACGCAAATTTAAAATTTACAAATATTGTGGCTCGATGGGCAGGATCAGTTCACGATAGCACTATTTTCTTTGATTCATCTTTAAGGATGCAATTCGAGAATGGTGATTATCTAAATAGTTATTTACTTGGAGATGGTGGATATGCCTGTAAGCCTTATTGCCTCACTCTACTACTAAATCCTATAACTCCAGCTGAACAGAGATATAACGCCGCTCACATCCAAACCAGGAATTCCATCGAACGTGCTTTTGGAGTTTGGAAAAGGAGATTTCCATGTTTATCTTTAGGAATGCGTCTAAAGAAGGAGCGAATTCTAGCAGTTATTGTAGCTACTGCTATTTTGCATAATATTGCAATTGATTTGAAAGACGATGTACCAAACGAAGACCCCACAATAACAATTCCTCCAGAAGCGTACGAAGCTGTTCCTATCGATAACCATCATTTAAATAATAATACAAGCACCAGACAAAATTTAATAAATAATGTGTTCAATCGTTAAATAATTATATTAAAAGAAATGGTTTATTATTTACATCATGTAGTTTTTTTCTAAAAGAGTCTCAATTATAAGCTCTTGCCGTAACTTAGTTTCCAAAATTTTACCTTCTAACTGACTGTTTTTTAATTGCTGTTCTAATAGCATTTCAGATAGTTCTCGCTTTTTAAGAGAATATTGTGCTTCAGCTTCACATCTTCTTGTTCTATCGGTAACAATTTTATTCAAATTCGTATATACTTCACTTCCAGAAATTCTATTGTTTGATTTTCTCTTTTTTGCTGGAACACTGGTTTGATTATCGTTGGTTTCATCATCGGTAACATTTTCAATTATATTAACATGAATGTTGGATACTGCTTCCGGTGCTTCGGTGGTGTTAATAATTATGGAATCTGATACCAAACTGTGTTAGGAAATGAAAGTGATAACGATTAGTAAATTCTTCCAACCTGATAGATTTGGTTCGTGATATTCAGCTTCGCTATCGGCGACATTAGAATCAGGACGAAACTGTTCCTGCAACATACCTTGCAAACGTTTACCATTCTCCGAAAGTTTGCTTATAAAACTTCCACCACCCGTTGCAAAAGTTTGTATCTAAACAAGCATTCATATAAAAATTTGTTATGTTTAATAGCTAATATTATACCTTATCTTCAGCATTATCTTTTCTTGTCCTTTTTTTAAAATTGTCATAAAAATTTTTGAGCTGTTGTACAGTTCGTTGTACTTCGTTGCAGCTATTAAAATTTGATAATATGGTATTCCATGCTTGGGCCTTTTCTTTGCTGGTAACACCGTCGGTTTTTTTATTTTCAATTACCAGGAGACTTGGTTCCACGCAATCTAGCAATACAGCAATTTCCCTGTCCGTAAAATTTTTACATTTTTCGCGTTTAGTCATAATTAAACGTCATTAAATATATGACAGCCAAAAATTACACAAATTTACTAAACGCGCTACTTACTTTGTTCAACTGCATCCCTACTTAACTTATTACGCTTGATTTCGTAATGGACCGTTAAAAATCTATCGTAATGTTTGTGAATGACATATTTCATTTTACGACCGTAAAAAATCAATTAAATTGACCGACGAAATAATGTCATGATTATGACAGAAACTGGTCAATCGAGCGAAATCCTGTAGATATTCCAAAGCTAAGAGATGGGCACAATTGTGGGGTGTACGTCATTCATTACATAGATGTATTGGAAGAATACAAAATTTTGATCTAGTTTCTCCAGATAGAATTGGGCGGTTATGGCCCTTCTACTCTGAATTTTATAATGAAATTTGGAACATTTTCCATTTTAAACTCTTTATTAAAATAAATAAATTTAACAAATACAAATTGGTTTTGGTTATATAAGTCCGCGCCTATTGTTTGAACCAATTTATCGGACTGTTGTGGTTTATGTTACAGGTTGTGATTTTGGAGATAATAGAAAGTAAACTTGTCCGGGAGAAAAATAGAGTACACAAACCCAGCGTCATGAGGTAGATAGATTGAATTTTTTTAATGCCAATTTACATGAGGATATTATGTATGAGCTTGTGTTTAATTCTAAAGCGCGCGGTGGAGTTACGTATGTTTGCGATGTCTTTCGTGAGTGGATTTCGCGTGATAGTTTCGGTAAAGAATTGTATCGCGGTGCGTTTTATTTCGGCCCGTAATGTGGGTGTGTTGTTTGCGTATCTGTGTAGTTCGCAAATTTCCGTAGTCATTGGGGATCCGGTGATTAGTCTGAGACATTTGTTTTGTGTCCTTTGAAGGCAGATTAGCGGTTTTGCTCCATACCGGCGACGCGTAAAGGAGAATTGGGCGGATCATAGAATTGTATAGCTGAAGTTTGGTCTTAAGCGGGAGTTTGCTTTGGTGATGGAGTAGGGGGTAAAGCGCTTTCTCCCATTTTAGGTTTTTGATTTTTGAAATGGAAATATTGATATCGTTAGTGAGTTTATTAATTTGTATTTTGATGGCCGGAAAGCGATAGCGTTGATAGATTTTCCGAAGTTTATTTTTATTTTTAATTTTTTGTATTAGGTCAGAAAGAAGGGTGAGTTCGAGTGATAGAGGGGTTTCTTTAGTATTGTTATTATAAATTTCTGTTAAATTTTTCGTGAAGGTGCTGATGGCTTCGTCGATTTCGGCGTTTGTTTGGATTTTTGAGTTAAGTGGGATGTCAAGTATGTCGCGTCCAAATTTTTTCCAATTGGTGGTGCATAGGGGTCGTGGTGGAAATATTGGGAGTTGTAGATTCCCTATTTCGATTAGTACTGGTAGATGGTCGAAGCTCAGTTTGTTTAGAGTTGTCGCGTCGTGTATGGCAATGTTGGTCGATAGAGTTAGATCTATTGTTGAGGGATTACGTAAAGTGTTGTAAGGGTAATGCGTGAAGTCATTTGTGGGATACGTTAATAAAACGGGGTTGGGGTTGATGTAGTTGTGAAGTCGGGTGCTGTTAGAGTTTGTGAATTGGTTGTTCCAATCGGGATGTTGGGCATTAAAATCACCCGCGATTGCAACTTTGTTTCCGAGGTGCAGTAGTTGATCCAGTTCGGCTGGGTCAATTGTGTCACCCGGCGAAATGTAGAAGTTTACGATAGTGAGGTCGTGTATGGTGACGGCTTGTGTTTCCGCGGTTGTCGTGTTTGTTTGTGTCGCGGTCGCGTTTAATTCGTCCGTGACGTAAATGAGTAATCCACCGTTGCGGGTTCTTGGCTGATTAATGGCGGTGTAGAGAGGGATGCGTGTAGGGATTTGTTTGTTTAACCTAGTTTCTTGGATTAGAATGATGTCGGGATTGATTTGTTGGGTTAAAGCATGGACTTCATTGACCTTGTTGCGCAACCCGTTTGCGTTCCAAGTTAATAGTTTGCGGTTAGGTCTAGTTTTGGATTTGAATTTAAGGATCGCATTTGTTTGAGATTCTGTGCCTTTACCTGACTGGTATTTGCAGATAAGATTCTACATATTTTCTATTTGCAATATGCGGTTTCACTAACCGAATACAAAACATATAAAAACACATAGAATTTTTATGTTTTTTTTTATATGTTTCTATATGATATTTCCAATAGGGATAGTATAATCAATGATTAAATCTGTTGTTAAGTAACAATTTGGGTTGCACAGATGATAATTAGACCTTAACACAAGTTAACTTCCCAAAATATTTAACAAATGGATATCTAGTGATTAAGGCGATATAACTAATGATTTAGTACTTACATAACTGAACTTTTCTTTTCTTGTCGTGTTTTTAAACAAGTTTTTTTAAGAAATCTGCCCCATATCTAATTGAAGAAAATTTTTAAATGATTTTAATTTAATAAAAATTAACTTTCTTAATACTGATCTTTTTTTTAAAAAATTTGAATTTTTAAACATTTATTAGAATTAAATTTTACTGATATAAGTTTCCAGTACGAAATAGTATATTGCTGGTTGAGGAAACAAAGTGAGTCATTTTCTTTCTAACGTGCTCTTTGCTGACTAAAGTTTGAGGTCGGAAATTCACTTCAAGAAGCAAATCAACTCTACACCTGAGACAAAGATATTATTTTTTCTCAGATGAAGAGTAAAATAAACCCACTCAAATCCACAATTACATTTGTACATTTTGATGGTTAAAAACAAAGCTGGTGATAAATTCAGGTTTGTTGACGTTCATCTCGTCCCGGGAAAGAATATAACGGTACCAGGAGAGAAAATGACGGTACTGGGAGTTTCCGGTTTTCGGACACTGTTTCCTCTGGGTGAAAAAGAGCTACTATGGTCCACGAAATCAGAACGCAAAGACGAGTTTTGCTCTATATAGGACGAAAATGCTTTTTAGGAGAAACAAGTTTCGTAATGCGCAAAAATAAACAATTGTAGAATTTTAAATTAGTTTTACTATTTCATATAATTTTTTAAAAAATATTTTAAAAAATTAAATTTTGTTTGAAATTAAATTAAATTTGAAATTAAAGTTTCGTGCTTTAAATTTTTAACCTTACTTTTTCTTGTTCATTAACATTGCGTTGACTGTTATCAGTCATCACAGAATAAATAATTTACAAACTGTCATATTTATGTCAATTTTGTACTATGAACATAGTAACTTCTTATACTATGCTATGAAGTTGACGTTTTAGGTGAAGTAAGTGTACCAACCTAACATTTGAACGCATAATCAGAGATTAACAAATTATCAGTGATTTTCTATATTTAGATACCAAAAGCCGTATACCTGCCTTAAAGAGCAGTGTTCTTAGGACTACGCGCCAAATGTTTATCTGCCCATCTCTTTCTACTACTTTAGTTAGATAGCAGTTATCTCTTTTGTAGCCTCGATTTGCTCGTATTAGTATGGAACAACTGTGGAATTACGTTTTTGTTAGCTGTCATAAGTTTTTGAAGGTTATGTACATATTTTATACATTTTTGAATTTAAAATCGCAAAGAAATACCAATTTCTTTCTTTCAACAAATCGTGTAAAATACCAACAATCATAAAGAAGTACCAATTTAAAATTTTGGTAGTGTATCAAAAACCTGCACCGATATCTATATAATATAATTGTAATTTATTTATATTTATATTTATAATCTTTGATGTTGTTAAAATAAATTTATTATTAATATAATTTGTTATAAAAGTAATAACTAATAAGTTTCATTTCACATTATTAATCAACGGAGTCGGAAAAGGTCCACTCATCAAAAATCCACTAATTGCACGGAAATAAAATCATTTTTGTACAAATATAAATCTTGATACTATGTACTAAATTAGAATTTGAAATTTAAAAAATTTCGAGGTTAAATAATGCGTTGATTTATTTACCACTTTATATTCTTTCTGAAAACTGTATAAAAGCAATATTAATAATTGTAAAAAATTTATTCTAATAATATAATAAAAATATTTCCATATTTTAACAATTTTTAACAAATAGCTGTCAAAATTTAAAATATTGCCACCTAATATGGCCGTCTGGTATTGGTTGAGGTTCGTAGAGAGAGACAACTGAAGAAAATATTAAAAATTTAGACAGAGTAGAAAGAGATGTCCGAAAATAATTTGTCGTTGATATGTAAAGAACACAATTGACGTATGTCTTGGTATCTATACTATAGAAAATCACTGCTAATTATAGATTTCAGGTAGTCTGTGCAACCCATTCAAAATTTAATCAATGATTATCTTTAACACAGGTTAAAAAAAAATTTGTGAAACCGGGCATCAGTGTTGAACGAAATAAATAATGATCAATTTTTTTAAAATAATAATTTTCAAAGAAACTTAAAATGAATTTTATATTTATTTTTAGTTAAATAAACAAAAGAATTACAAAGATTGTGTTTTGATATTTCCGCCTAGCAATTCGCTCGTCCCGTATCTAAACTTTCCGTAAAATTCGCAATGTTCCGCAACCGCACTTTAAAAATTCAGTTTATGCAAACCTAACAGCAGCAATTCTTCCTTCCGTTCCTTTTAAATGGTTTGTGGTTATCTTCTCAGTCGCCACCACGTGAAATGGAGGTACGTCCAAATTATCTCCAAAATTTTCTATGTCACGTTCCAAAATTATTCTTCTAAATTATAGTAGCACCTGATCTTCTTAAATGAAATTTGTTCTTGATTTGCCGAAATGAAATTTATGCACTTAGTGAATAGTTCCGGATTCTTAGAACCACCACTTAACAACTTGATTAGACTCAAGTCCGTGTTCCTATATGTTGGACCTTTGTCCAAAATTGAACTACCTCGGAACGTGTCCAGAGATCAACCTTCTCGGACCTCGTCCAAGGATTAACTAAATATTTTCGAATTGTTTTTTCAGCCGTTTCCAGGCAATTCAAATGTTTTTTTCAGATTCACATATTTTTATTTACGACGCGTTACTCTTGCTAAGATTCTTTTTTTTTTCTTGTTTGAATACCAGGGCGCATCGCAAATGTACCTCACTACATGATTTCTAGCCACATGGCTTAGCCTAACTTTTCAATTGTTTTATTTAACCTCAAAACTGTAAATCATTAAATTTGACGTTGTCATAATTTTTATATAGTTTCTTTGAATTTAAATGACGACATAATTATTTGACTTGACAGCTAATGACATCTGCATTTGATATGGTTAAGTTGCATTTAAGTTGTATTAAAGAACACCGCAATATATATACATTTATATATTTATTTGGGTTTAGTCATGTATACACTACAAAAAATATTATAATATGTACATCCACTATACAACATTTAGCTGCTTCATAAGTTACATAAGCCACTAGCGAGTTATATATTATTTTACTTATTTAAAAAACCATAGTTATACCTCTATTATTGCGAGATATTACATAAACAATTTAAACTATTGATATAATATTTACATCACAAGAATTACAATTCCATGATATCAATCTATGATATTCATTTGATGTAAAAATTATATAACTACTCGGTCATATTCACGTAACATTGGCGTAAATAACTTTACGTCATTATTACACCATTATTATGTCACATTGATATCAGTAAGCAAGGTCGAGATGATGTCAAATAGACGTCATATTATTGTCATGTTTATTACATCAGATCTTACGCAAGGAAGTGTGAAATAATGATTCTCCTATGACTTACATTTTACGTAAATGTGATCTATACTTTTTGTCAAGAAATTACAATACTAAGTATATAAATGCAGGTACATAACTTTATATCAGATACAAATGAGTAGATATATTGATACACATTGTACAATTATCAATTAATATTACTTATTTAAATCAGTTTCGAGTTTTAATAAATTTAATAACCGAAGCACTTTAAACACCTGATATTTTTAAAAATAATAGCAACTAAACATTGAATTTTCTTATTCCGAGCACCTTAGATTTAACAGTAGTTGTACAGTTCACTATATTGTTAATTGCCACTATATATAATATAAAATACGAAATATTTTCCATGTTTGAACAAAACTGGCACCACACCAACACTCGAACTCAACGACACTATGGATGCTACCGCATTTTCTGCTATGGCATCAGCATTTTATTTCTTAGTTGTTTCAGTAAATTAGATTGTTTGATTCATATAAAAAGAATTATTGTTATAATAAAGAAATACATGAAACATTGAGTTTTATTGTATAATTCATTGAAATTAAATCTTTCATATTCAGAATTTTTTAAATGAATCAAAGATTATGATTTAATGAAATAGTTACTTCTTGTAAACGGTTTAACAAAAGTTTAAATGATTCAACTAAATAGAAATCATCTGATATAAATTAGATATTTTTACTACACTGATTATTTGAAACAGTGAAATACTATAATCGAATTAAAGCTAACTTTAAATAAATTCATTTAAATTCAATAATAAGATGAATGACTATTATCATATTCTATAGAATGATAACCATTTATGATGGTTCCTTTCATCATATTAATACTTACATTCATCCTAATTCGAAACGCATTCATCAATAGGATGAACGAGTACATAATTTGAGTAATTTTCCTTCATCACATTTATGTACACTTTCATCCTAATAATGAAACGTGATTAATATTATTGAAAACACATTCATAATATTGATGAAACAGACAATTTGATGAACGTTCGTTCATCATTAGTATGAACTTGATCATGGGTGTAAAATTTATGATTTTTCATCAATATGAAGAACGTTTTCATTACTATGATGTTACTTTTTTTTCAGTGTAGACAACATGGTTATATAAAGGGAAAATCCACTCAAACAGCGATTTTTCAATTTGTAAATGAAATTCTTCAGGCCTGTGAGAAAGGACAGCTGGCGTTAGGGGTGTTCCTTGACTTATCGAAAGCATACGATTGCCTAAATTATGAAACCTTTTTTTATAAGTTGGAAAAATATGGAATAAAGGGAAAACCATTACAATGGATTAAATCTTATCTAACGGATAGATGTCAAGTGGTAACTATATCAAAAAATAAAGCTGAGTATCGTTCGCGAAAAGAACTTATTCAAACAGGAGTACCTCAAGGCAGTATGGCAGGTCCATTATTTTTTATAATTTATGTAAATGAGCTACCTAAAATTGTAAGTGACGAAGAACAGGAATGCACGAATTATGTTGACGATTCTGTAAAATCCTGTATGTATGTATGTATCTATGTAAAGCCCAAGACCGCTAACAAAGACGCTTGATGGCAAGCGGATCACGGGGTGATCAAGCAGTGGTGAAGACACACTCAGCGCACAACGACGTTGTGTAACAAATAGGTACCTAATAAAGATTATTGCAACAATAAGTCTATTATTGACAAGCCCTATATTACAGATGAAAATATGTTAATAATGTGGGAATAATTGGCCCGAAGTGGTAAGAGCACTAAATTTAGTTTTTACGAAGGTTGAAGATTGGTTTCACCTTAATAGTTTGAAACTGAACAAACAAAAGACTAACGTGGTATTATTTAAACCATCCAGAGCTTGTATCGATACTCCTGAAAATGTAATAATTGATCAAGTTAAGTACGACATTGTAAATACAACAACCTTTTTATGTTTAAAATAAGTGGATAGAAATCTGTCATGGGCAGAGCATATACAGGAGTTAGGAACTAATCTGAATTCTGAACTCACTTGTTTACGGCATGAAAGTGATAATTAACTATGTTAGTTTTCAAGTATTAAAAACTGTTTACCAGGCAAGTTTTGAATCGAAAATAAGATATGGAATTATTTGTTACGGTGCTGGAGAAATAAATAAATTATTTGTTATACAAATAATGTCTTATACTTCTTATACTTTTGCGTGCAATAACTAGGTGGCGTGTCGCCACAAATTTTATACAGGAGATGCCTCCCCGTGATATAAGCTGAACGTGTGTGTTAAAAATGGCGACTAATGTTTGCAACAAAAAATGTAGAAATGTAATGTTTTTTATAATTTTGTGTATTTTCTTATCCATATTATTAATTTAAGTGAATTTATGGTGTAAAAATACTTATCCGTCATTAAACTGATATCGTCATCAAATCAACATGATTGTAAAAATAATTCGTAAGTTGATAAATAGGTACATAAAATTAAAATGTAATCATCGATAATAATTACTATTATTGCTTTCGTTTATTTGTTTTTTAAGTTTTTCAATTTTAATTACAAATTAATACAACTTGTAAGAATATACCTTAAGGCGAGATTTTAGCAGCAGAAAATATGTTGAAATCGATGTTATTATTAAACCAAATTTTAAAGTTATTGCTGAAAGTATCAGTTTTATTTTTTTACTAGACATTGAAAAGATGTTATTGTAAAGTACTACGAAGAGATATTTGCATTTTTTTTGTTAGAAAACAGTTAAAAAAATTTACAAAGTTTATGAAAATAAGCAATGTTCAAAATGTTACTGCGCAAGCATAAGTAAAAAATTGAAAAATCTGACTTCGTAGTGCTCTAAAGGCAACCTTTAACTGCCCGGAAAAAAATTTTCATTGTTATCCATGACTTAATAATTGCGTATTTTATGTTAGAAAATGTCTTGTTTTAAAAATTACTTGCATTATTCTCATTATTCTAATTAGACAATTGAGGGGAACAGTCCACCACTTTTACAGCTTGGAATGGTCAGGTTGTGGAAGGGGTGCTATCTTTGCGGAATAGCGAATACTAGTAGGTACTATTTTTTACTTATTAGATAATTACCTAATCTGAGCTTCTGTGATTGTAAACTATTATTATTATATCTGTAGTTATTACATTATCAATAATAATAATTAAACTACAGGGTCGAAAAAAGTTCTTTATAATAATAATAATATTTAGTTATTACCGAAAAATGGGTAATCAGCGGTTATCTTCCAGACATTCAAGTATGAAACAACGTATGAAAAAAGTTAAAAAAGACAGGTAAGAAACATACATAAATTTACAAAAAGGAACTAAAAAAACAGAAAACTTATTTTTCTTTCCTTAGTAAGTAAGTATAGCAAATATTATAGTCTTATAATATTGTTTCTAATTCCTGATTTCTAAAAAATCTTCACTAATTATATTTCAAATTTGTTATACAGTAGAACTCCAATTATCCGAACTCCTACTATCCGAATCGCTGATTATCCGAATCGCTTTCAAAATTAAAAAAAAAAAATAAGACAGAAACGTACTGCGATTCGCAAAATATTATTGGGATAATGTTCTTTTTATGCAGTTCCATTGTTTTTTAATTTTTTTTTATTTTTAATTAATTCCATTCATGAAAAGCTATTTTTCTTTAAAAATAGTTTATTTCTCTCATTTTCAACATACTACTATGATCTAAAAGTACCCGGAATTTCTCAATAAAATGAAACCGGTTCAATTACACAGGGCAACAGTGATTCTGTGGTCTGGGGTTTATGAGTCGATTTTGGGTTATTAGGGTTTCCTGAATGCAAAAAAAATTTTAAATTTGTCGAATTGACTCCAGTTTTTGAGATAGAGACAACCTTTTTATATTGAAAATAAAATGAAAATTACTTTTTGAGATGTCCGAAGAGATTCGCTGTCAATGGCTCATTTCTTCATAAAAATTAATAAAAATTTCACACTATATTCTTCAAATGTCACTTTATTATATAGTGATTATAGAAATAAATACTATATATTAACTGTGTCATTTAAAAAAATTATCGAAATATACTGTTTTTGCTATAAATTAACTTTAGCCCCCCCCCCCTTAACATGAGAACTAGAGGCAATTCGAACAAAATAACTATACGTCCCGAGTACTTTATTACATTAGTGTATCTAAATTCACTCCAAAACCTAAGACCGCAGGAAAAAGTTTTTTTCTCCAAACGTCACGAAAGTCAGCTGTTTCATTATCGATTTTAAACACGAAAGTCAGACGTTTCCTTACCGACATACATAAAACCACGTGGCGTAGAGTTTTTTCGAAAGTAAAACTGCCTTGGCAGGAAAAAAAATAACTAGAATTGTGACATTATATTAATAAAAATGAGTAATTTTGGTATCTATCTTTTCTAAAAATTATTTTTAGTTTATTTACCATTTCAAATATAAAATTTTAGAGCGTAATTTAAAAATAAATAGATGTAAACTTTGACTTTGACATTTAAATCCTTAAAAATACCAACTTAAAATTTGATTTTTAACTAAATAAATAAAAATTTTGATCTTTTAACCTAAAAGTATTAATAAATGTCACAATTGAAGTTGACAGTTGCGAATTCAATTTAAAAATTACCAACATAAATTGAAAATATTTGGCAGATTAAATCAAAATGTCACCTAACTTTTGTTTATTTTTATTACAATTTGATTAAATTAAGGTGGTTGGGTAGAGTTTTCGTTCACGTGTGACCCAAGGTTTTTTTTGGTGAAATCAAAAGAATACAGTTTCTTTTATGTGTTAGTAAATTTTCAACCCTTTTTACGGTGTAGTTTTTAAGAAATCATTATTTAAAATTTTTCAAAAATACATTGCAAACATAGGAAAACGCACGCGATAGCACAAATTAGGATGTTGATTTTGAATATATTCAAAACTTTCACGTGCAACCTATGAAAAAAAACTTACTACTGTAATCTACGATGTATGAAGTATATTCTAGGAAATATTGAAGTAGGTTTACCGTACAATTATTGAGAAATCGCTAATAAAATAATTCCCGCGTTTTCTGAATTTGAAAACGAAACATATATATTTGTGGTTCAAGCTGTCATAATTTATGTCAAATTATTAAGGTTATGAATTATCATTAGACAAGGGATTATCTGAGTAGATGGCGTAACTACACATTTTCTAAATTTAATTGCAAACAGCATTTTTATTGGATTTATACATTTATTATTAACATACTTTCTACCACATACAAAAATTGCATTAATACTCGAAAAAGCTTGTAATTGACTCTTCGTGCAGCAACATTTTCAGCGTTATGTTCATATTTTCAACGATCTGTTACTAATGTTAATGTGGGGATAAGTTAGGTTAGGTAGATCAGCTAGTAATTGAATCAAGTAAAGATCTTAACAAATTTTAATGTCATTTAGATTATTATTATAAGAGAATATGCAATTTGATAAATTATATTTTCAATAAAAATGATTTTTAATTTCGATTTTGCAATGTAATAGTTTATTTGTAAATTTGAATATTGGACTACATTTGGACTAGGCCAAACTCAACCGAACCACCTTAAAACTGGTTGACCGATTAAAATTATCTACCTTTCGAATTTTTTGCGCGCGATTGATCTAAATATTTGCATATGCCTTCCTACCGATAATTCACGGGGGGTTTGCACTAAGCGAGGGGGGAGAATTTTTTACTCAGTTTTTTGATACCTAGCGCCGTTCTCGAGTTATTGGTAATTCAAAAAATTTCATAGTGGGTATCGGCAGGAAGATCGATTTTTTTTTGCGCGCGATCGATCTGAATATTTGCATATGCCTTCCTACCGATAATTCACGAGGGGTGTGTAGTAAGCGAGGGGGGAGAATTTTTTGCTCAGTTTTTTGATATCTAGCGCCGTTCCCGAGTTATTGCTAATTTTGAAATTTATTTTTGAATTTTGTTCGTTTGGAGAAAAAGTAACATGTTTTATTCGGATGGAAAGGTAACTTTTCCTGCCACGCAAGTTTTCTATTCGCTCGGCTCGTTCCACTCGCTTGGCAGGAAAAGTTAAGCTTTCCATCCTAATAAAACAATATACTATTCCTTGACTAGTCGGGTAATAATTATTATACTTGAAATAATTATTGTATTGCTTGTAACTATGGATTCAACAAATTAACAAACTTGATTTTTGCTTATTTTAAAAATGTTGTTCGATTAGTGTTATAAAATGTTGATTTATTATGATTTTCGGAAAAATTTAATACCTACAAAACATGTCAGGAAAATCTCTCACTTGACTCAAAACTCTAAAGTACTCGGTACAAAGTGCCTCGTATTTCAACATTGCTCCTCATTAATAATTTGTCATTATCTTGACTTTTATGTAAATAACTATTTCAGCCTTATAATAATTAGTAAAACAAAATTCTTTTACAAATTATACCATTGAAATAATAAGTACCTAACAATAATAATAATTATTATTGTACGTTAATTATACTCGTAGTGATAAGAAATTAATATATCTACATAATTATCATGCAACTTATTTTTATTTTTATCTCGCGTTATAAGAGATAAGCGCAGTGCATTAGACTCGCGCACTTGCCTACGGTGGAGTGGAGGGAGAACCTTGCACATGTACCCCTAACATGCTTTCAATTTTAAAACGTGGTCGACTAAAATCTCGCCTTAAAATTCAATTTTGAAACACTTGGAAACTAAATATTTGAACAAACAACGATTGTTTTTATCTAATCAGATGCTTTGTATTTTTTCAGTAACATGGTACAACTGTTCACAAGAAAGGAACGTATGCACCGAGTTAGTGAATTAGAACGAAAATTGAGAAGACAATTAGAGTGTTTTATAATTCTGTGTTGCCGGCGAAAAAGTTGTAGGCGAAATTATTGTATAAGTTATTCGAGCAGTACCTACTCGAACAAACTTAGGGGCAGTCTGAATCTGCTCGAACAAAGTGAAATAAGAAACGATCTGTGCGTGTGTGTACAAACTGATCTCATTAATAAATTCAAAATATAAGAAATATTTACAATAAAAGTCAATTTTTGGGTATTTAAACTAGGGTGGTACTGTAACTAGTGCTGTAAACAGCCATCTTTTTAGGTTATGTTTGTCGTTCAACTTTGGTGCATCTCCTCGAAAGCTAGTGCATGAATTCGTTGTTCGAACAGCTGTTCGAGCAAAGGTGATGAATTTTAAAACGCGAGCACTCTTTGGTCGAACGAATTATAAAACGGTTAACTGCTGATTAAGTACTCGAACCACTGTTCGAGCAATTATAAAACGTGCTAAATGATTCTAGCAAGAGAAATGTTATGTATTAAAAAAAACAAAGTCTGTTATTATAAATTTTCTCATAGGAGGTAATAAATTTTGTGGTTTTTATGTATTTTTGTCATTAATAAATTGTTCTTACAAATTATAAAAAAAATGTAACTATTTTTCTTTTGAAATTTGTATTTATAAGTTTTATAATTTATTATTATTTGCATTGAATAGAAGCAGTAATTTAAGTAAACGACTCTGTTTATTTAAATTATATTTCTATTCAAAGCAAATAATAATAAATTATAAAATTATTTCCTTTTCCCAATATTATTTTCAAAATACCCGCCAATAATCGTGTTTACAGTCATCTATCGGACGATTTTGACAACTGCAGTCTTATACTTTTGCGTGCAATAACTAGGTGGCGTGTCGCCACAAATTTTATACAGGAGATGCCTCCCCGTGGACTAGTAACTGCATTGTTATAATTTTATTAAAACCTACATAACAACTGATCGACACTCTTCTACTTTTGCGCCACCTAGTGGTTCAACTTGGGGGGTATACGGTTAAGCACACGCAAAACCAGGTAGAGTTGCCAGTCCTCTCTTCTAAGTCCATGACATAAACAAATTTAAAATAAGCTGTCAAACTGACACAGTTCCAACTTTATTCGTTAGATGGCGCTAAATGCTGGGCTAAAAATTTTCGTCGAAGCTGCACGTATTATCTATCTATAGTATTTGATATCAGTTAAGTTTGGACAGCTATAGTAACAAAAAAATTATTCTGATATGCCAATTGAACTGCTAAATCGATTGTTATAACATAAAAGTTCTAAAGCAATAACAAAAGTTAAAAAAAATAATAAAGAAGGCATGTTACAAGTCGCCCGTCAGTTTGGGTGACTTGAAACACGCCTCTAAAAACCGCTATATCATTTTCTAAACATGTAGGGCGACTTGAAAATTAAAGAGTTTTTAAAAAAGTAAAAACGCATGTTAAGTGCAAAAAAAATTATTTAAACAAAAAAACAACAATATAAATTGTGAAATGATTTATTCAAACGCAAAAAACAAAATTAATTCTAAAAAACCAATATAAATTCTAAGAAAACAATATAAATTCTAAAAAAGTAATATAAATTATAAAAAAATTATATAAACTAGAAAAATCGTTATACTTTCTCTTTCCCACAGTGCGTCTGTATTTATTTGGCATAATTTCACGAGTTTCAAGTCACCCATATACTATAACAAATAAATGAATGTTATCAGAAAAAGTATTCCTTTTATCCAGATATTTTTTGTATGTTAGGTATCATGGAGAGAAATGTTCGTCTCACCAATAAAAAAATATCAGACATGAATCAGAACAATAGGTTCGAGGGTGTAACAAGAAGTAAACAGGGTACAAAAATTTGTATATTTCTTACCTTAATTGTTTATTTATTTTCTATAATCACGCATGTCACACTCACACAGCTAATGCAACAAGGTACTTGCTAATGCTAATAGGTACTGTAAAAAAATTTTTATTCGCAAAAACTTCTCACCGTTAGAGTACACCACCCTGATCTGTATAGGGTTGCGCGGCGGTTTCAAGAGCAATCTCGAGAGCTGATTGATTTTGGTTAAAATCCATACATTATTTTTTTATTTATTTAATTTTAATTATTCTTTTTAAATTTTAATTATTATTATTATTAATTTAGTAATAAATGGGACAGTTATGTATTGTCACATCATTTTAATTTAATTTGATATTTTTATTTATAATTTTTCAATTAAACCATACATAGGTAACATTTAGCTTAGGCGACGTTCTTTAATTACGTGAAGCGTTAGGGGGGGGGGGGTTGAGCAGAATCTTACCCAATCTCACGCGGGGGAGAGGAGGGATCTCGGGAAATCTCACGTGAGATGAGGGTGGGGGGTTTGAGCCAAATTTCACAAGAGAGGGAAGGGTGAGTCAAAAAATTGCCAAAATCTAACCTGCTAATGGTTAATTTTTTCTTCGGGGGGAATTTTACATATTTATTCAGCTATCCGTAGTCGTTCGTGCAGAATACCATCCCACATTTAAATATAACAAGGGGGGTGCAATTGCATCTAATTTCTCGCGTTCAAACGTCCCTGCGTTCAAACGTTCCTGCGTTCAAACGTCCCAGCGTTCAACCGGCTCTGAATTTAAACAGCCGCGTTCAAACGTCTTAAAAATTTAAACGTCCAATGATATTTTTGTGTGAAGCTCACCTAGATAAATATAGGCCAAGCACTAATTTTACTAACAGAATGCGCGAAAATAATAATAATACCAGATGTCAAGATCATAATATTAAAAAAGTAATATTCAAATTTATTATCCTTTTTAAAATATCTGAAACATGTAATATTAAATTAATAAGAATATGATAAATTATTGTGAAGTTACTTGAATTATTCTTCTGAAGAAATGTTATAACTTCAATATTAAATGTATCACACATTGCTAACCAAAATATCACAAAGTAAAACTATATTCACAATAATTATTAATACAATATCGTGTACTCTACTAACAATCACTAATAATGCTTAGGCAATTGGCAGTTAAATAAAATAATCTCATAATTGACAAAACTTGTATCTATATTATTTTTTATTTAATAATAAAAACAAATTAGAAATATTGTTGCCATTTGCCAAGAACGACATCCTTAATGGCATCAATATACTGGGTTGGAACCCAATAAATCCAATAACGTGAAGCTTCTGTTGGTCCCAATTGCAATCCCTAAAACAAACACATAATTATTACAAATACTTGAACAAGGATCTTCACAGTTCATTGTATTTTGCTCAATATTTCTATATCTATCTACTAAGGTGTATTTTGCATAAGAAAACGTTACTGGGTCATTCCATATCAAGTGGTCCAACCCTGTGGTTCGACCACTCTAAAAAAATTTGATTTTTTTTGTATAAACATCCTAACATATTAGTACTACTAAATGACCATCATTTCAATTTTATTGTTTTTTGTTTTCGTGTGAGAGCCATATACATTTTCATAATAAATTGATTTCTACTTTGTACTTCATTGCTGCACGAATTTTTATTCTCTATTGAGGTTTCCGTATCTTTTTTCGAACTTTAGGTGTATTTGTTTCATAACAATTCTGAGCTACTCTATGAATCAGTATTTGGCTGCTGATCTTCAACTGTAGCGCACCTATGAGCTTCAAGTTGATTTTGTTGGTAATTAGTATTAGCAACCTGACACGCAAACTAAAATTATTTTTATAGCCAATTTTAGTTGCATGTTGCATTACTATACCTACATCGCAAGTCGCTGTTTAACTGGTTTCTTGCTCACGGAAGCAAGCATTTGTCCTGTCTGAAAGCATTTTGATAAGAAATCACTGTGCAGTGTTCTTCTGGATAGAGCAATGCGTACTCGAACGTTTATCAGTTTTGCTTCCCGTTGCTCGTTTGTTTGAATCGAAATTCCTTTGTTTGTATTTGATTCAATTTAAATATCCACTTATATTCAGTACTTTCGAAGATAACCCGTGACAAAAAAATAAATTTCACATTTATATACCGAGTGCTGAATGACTTAGCCAAACATAGGAAATTAACATGTAAAAACTTATTTTTAGGCAAATTCCTGTTTCCCAAATTATTTTAGAGAAAAACTGACAAACACAAAGATAATGCAGAAATATAAACTACGAATGATAACAGCATTAGATTTCTTCTAGCTTGAAAAAATGCTTTCGAAATTGTTAAAATTGTCATTTATCGCACTGGCCATGTAATAAATTGAATTTAATTTATATTTTCAAAAATAATTACCATGGACCATGGATTTTAACAAACTATCAATACAAGTTAGTATTAGATATTTAAAATAATAGCAAGTTTTCCACAAAAGATCAACAACGTTTAACTTAAAAATTAACATTAAAAAAAAAAAAACTTGCACTTGATTGTTTTTACTGTAGTATATTTTGGAATTTTAATGTTAATTTCTAAGTTAAACGTTGTTGATCTTTTGTGGAAAACTGACGAATACGTTGATGAAGGCAATTGTCGAAACTAGTACGTAGAATTTAATAAATTGCTTGAGGTTTTATTTAAATATTGGCCTCAAGGGGTTCTCTATAGGTATATGAAGTATTAGATATCTTTAGAAACGGAATAAAACTCTCTTTAAATTGATACCATTTTCATTCTTATCCGTTGTAATGGGAAGCAGGAATTAAAGAAAAATCAATTTCCTATGTTCAGATGGTCGACCGGTTACCCTGAAGAGCTAAAATGAAATAGTTGTCAGAGGTATTGCAGGCGGGGACAAGCTAATCGTCCAAGTGGTGGTCTTCAACTGAAAATATTTAAATTTTTACAACAAATAATTCTTTGCTAGTGATTGCATGCAATAATCTCTTACAGCTATTTCATTTACAGTCAAAACACGACAATTGCAGATTAACGCGACGCGACGGCTGGTCAGAAATTAACTGGTTTCTTCCCTAGGACAGAAACCGACAAGTTTCTTCCCGCTTACTCAGTTATAAAACTATCTTTTAACTGTCAACTTATCTGACAGTGGCAGTTTTTATATTTTATGAAGGTTAGGTTGGTTAATGAAACTCTAAGATTCATTGCAGGTAAAATGTAAAATAGTGTGTAAGGCACGGGATGAAACACGATTTCAGACCCGGGTGATGCTAGCCCTCGCTGATTTCAGTCAATACTTTTATTTTCATTTTTCAGTCAATATTTTTAACGCAGTCGGGGTTTTTTGTAATTTTTTAATTTTTTAAAAAATGGAGTTAATGAACTCTTTTTCCAAAGGGTAGAAAAGTGAGGAAAGAAAGAAAAATTTTCAGATGATGATGAACTTGAAATTATAAAATTTCAACACTTATTTTTTTTAAATTTCAGATATAATTTTTTTTATAGATGGCTCTTCTAGAGCTTCGTGATTTTGTGAAGTAAAACTTAATTTTTAGCAAAATTGAAGATGATAGATTTTTTTAATTTCACAGGTTGAATGCCACGGAACAACGGTGTCTGTTATATATCATTATATGAACAGACACCGATATCTGCCATGGCAGTCAAGCTTAAAAGGGCTTTCATTTGAGGTGTCACAAATGGTACAGTGCTATTTCAATTAAGCTTAGGGTAGCTAAGGGTAAGCTAAGGTAGCAAAATATAACACCAATTTGAATATCACAAATGTCAAGTTTCAGTTTGTCTTTTTCATAAAGGTGAAACAAGGGGTGAAATTTAATTTTGATTTATTCTGCATTATGAATAGTTGCTCAACTCGCTGCCGCTCGTTTCGTAAAATTCCCCACTAACAAAATAAAATATCACTTTTAACTCTTATACGAAAATAGTTATTAATTTTTTGTTCTAGTTAGTTTCCTTTATTCTTAACTTCTTCTATTCAAATACTGTTTCAATAAAATCAATAAAGTCAATCAAAATCAAATCAAATAAAGATATCGTTTGTGTACTTTAGTTTATTACACTTACCATTATTTGATATTCTTCGTGATCTTCGATAGGTTCCGAAATAACGCCTTTTATAGAGCCCATAGGAAGTTTTTCAGTTCTCTCTTTTGTACTAAGCCACATTTGATCAGATTCTAATTTAAATGTTAATCTAACTTTGCCGCCCTGCTTATTGAGCATTCCAGATAGGGGTAACTGAGGCAACCCTTCCTAAAAAAGAAAATAAATCAATCTAGAGCATAACTTTTTGGTTTAAATTACCTTTAAATTTTTAATACCTGGCATAACATCTTCTGGCGGACCTTTATCTAAAACTTTCCTATGTATTTTCTGTTTGCATAAGGGTTCCTTGGCATTTATCATTTTCTCTGAATTCGCTACATCCTACAAAATCTTACAATATAAAATAATGTGTTACATCTACAACTTCCCATGCCCAAAGTCACAACTGGGATGGGGAGTGATGGAATATTTACTGTGTTCTATTTACTAAAAGTTTAAGATAATCCATTTATACACCATTTGATACACAGTAAGTTTGCTGCGAAAAAATTATTGAAAAAAATAAAACTTGAGTATGACACGCACGAAAGCATTTCGACAATATTGTTAGCAACTTTAGGGGATTATAATCCAGCTTTAAGCTTGATTTATGGTTTCAGTGTACAGACGCATACGGACTGTAACATATTATTATAATTTATAATAGTCCGGGAGCCCGTGACAAAATACCTGTACGATTTTTACCAGTTTCAATTATATTTTATTTTGTTAATTTGAAAGTGGAGATTACAAAAATGAACGACTGCCGGCCCGGAGCGGGGAACTTTATAGACAGTAATCAATTAAAATTGCAAAAAAAAATTCAAAAAAAGGTCAAAGTCAACAGGTTAATATTTTTATTACTGATAGTTTTCATTAATAAAAACAATAAAATACTAGTGGCAGTCGATTAGAAAAGGCCGTAGAGTTCGGCAGTTGCGTGAAACATGCAGGTATTAATGATAAGATTAGGTTATAGTTACCAGGCTAAATTTTTGGTTACTCGCTATTTTCATCATTAACAACAATAAAATATAATTGACAGTCGGTTTGGAATGAGCGGCAGGATCGCCAGTCTCGCGAAACATGTAGTTTAAAATTGTTACTCGAAGTTATAGATACCAGGCTAATTTTTATATTGTTGATTGTTTTCATCATTACAAACAACAAAATATAGCTACCAGTCGATTTGGAAAGTGCCAAAAAATAATACCTACATTAGAAAGTGCAAAGGTACGAGATCAGGTTGGACCATAATTACCAAGCTAATATTTTCATTATCGATTATTTTCATTATTATTAACAGTAAAATTCTATTGGCAGTCGGTTTAGAAAAGGCGAACAAAATGGCAGTCTCGGGAAACATGTAGGCTAAAAGAAGTTGGGTTAGGTTACAGTTACCAGGCTAATTTTTTTATTCCTGATTGTTTTTATCATTATAAACAATAAAGTACAATTGGCAGTCGTTTTGAAAGGTGCAAACGGAATGGCAGTCACGCGAAACAAGCAAGTTAGTTTGGTTGAGTCAGTTTATATTAAACCGACTGCAACTTGGTGTCAACATTAAACGGATGCCATGTGATGCTAAAATATTATTGGCAGTCAATAAGGTAGGGAAAAAAGGCTGCAACAGCCTTATGCATAGTCAACTAAGCAGCTACTAAGGGGCTACTAGTATCTCAGGTAGTAGCCAAACATGCAACCTGTATGCATAGTCGAGTTAAAAGGGTACTATCCTTAGTAGGGCTACTAACATCGGCGATTGGCTACTAAATATTTAGTGACGGTTTTGGGCATGTTTAAGACCATTTTAAGGTTACTTTTACCTAAAAGTAGACAATTTTGAAAATTATGTTTTGTCATAATATACTAAACGCATAAAATAATTATTTAATTTAATATTTTTAAGTTTGTAAATCCTGAATTTAAATTTTTTGTATGTACAAATAGAATTATTTATATTATATACTTAATTTTTTATATTATTTATTTATAACAATGAAAAGTTTACCAAATATTACATATTAAAAAAAAAAGAAACCGCTCGTGTTATGATATATCTAATGAGAGATCAATTAAATAATTTTAATTAATCTCCCGAAATTTAAGTTTTGGCATTTATACAGTGCTTTACCAAGGGTGCAGATTAAAATAAAATTAGTGAAAAACATGGTTTTCACCTAAGCCGTGTAATTAAACGTATTGTTGAAGCTTTAGGTATGTGCATCGCAGGTAAACTGTCTAAGTTATTTAGGGCCGGTTCCACCAACTCTGATTAAATCGTTGGTTAACAAATCACGGTTAATGCTTAACCATGATTAGTTGACCGACATTAACTTCAAAGCGTTCCACCAAGCATTTTGTATTTATGATTAGTTAATCATGGTTAAATATTTTGATTTCGTGTATACTCGGTTTTTCCTTGCAAAAGCTCTTCTGGTTAGTTGATAGTTAGTCACGTGAAACTTAGGTCCAGTAGGGGTTTAGTGAAAAATACAGAAATATACCTGGAATTTTATAAACTAAACTTGAAAATTATTATTTAAATTTTTTAAATAAATTTCTGAAGAAAACGATAAAAGTCGTCGAAAGCTTAAAAATATAATTTGATTATATTATTGAATTTAACTTGTTATTTAAAGTGTTATTGTTTAAATTTTTTATTTTAAATTAGTAAAGTAAAATGAACATCTAAGATTAGCCCAAAGGTTAATTATGAAAAATTGCAAACCGAATTATTAAATAAATAATTATTATAATAAAAATAAAAATATTATAGATTTACTAGTTTAAATAATTATAAAATATTTTTTTTATACTTTTCGAAAATCAAATCGAAAATGTATTTCCAAAAGAGATCATTTTAGTTAGGCTAGGTATGTTCAAAATGTCAACAGTACCTATCGTTTACTATAAATTAAAAGAAATGCGCATGCACCGACCATTAACCGTGATTAAACTCGCCTAAACGCCCAAAATCGGGTGATTAGTTTGAAGGCTGTTTAACCATGATTAAACGTCTTTAACCATGATTAAATAGATGGTGGAACACACTTTTACATTTAACCATGATTAACCCCAACTAATCATGATTAAAGTATTTAACCAGAGTTGGTGGAACCGGCCCTTAGGTAGTCAGCTGACAATTTGCAGTGATGCCAAATAAATATTTAGAAAACTATACTAAAGTATTCTATCAACTAAAATGATATTAACTCTCTTTTTAAAAGAACTATGCATACCAACATTTTAGTAGCTTTTACAATGCTTTTAACTAGTAGCTTCTTAAAACCATTTTAAGAGTACGACTATGCATAAGGCTGTTGGAATTTGTTAGCGAAGGTATAGGGTTGAAATTAGATCGAGTATAGATAACGTGTGAGCATTTAAGCCTTAACATTTTTTAAATGATGTGTTTAATTTTTCAACAAATTATAATTTTCGTAACGAAATTGAATAATTTTATTTATAATAATTTTATAAATTATAATTATCAAATTATTAATTTTATTATTAAACAAACTCATGTGAATCCACGAATAATATGAAATGTCAGTGAATCTTCCCATCAGTCAGTGTATTTCTGATGTAAGAAATTCAAATTAAGATGTTACAAGGTATTAGAAAAACATGAACGATAGGTACCTACCCACCTTACAATTTAAAAAAAGAACAACTTTTAAACAGACGACCAAACAAATCTCGTTGTAATTTAATTTCTTGAAGTTTTCCAGCCACTTTTATCTTCGTTTTCTTCAAGGCACAGGTAAAATTAAAAATTTTGTTTTTCTTTAGCGGTGCTTCAAATCTTTTCTGATTTTGTGAACATTCGTTAATGAATTGTCTACGCATTTCATCTCCATTTTCTTCAATATTTAATAAGAATGTTGATATTTGATCTTATACTGCCTGTCCTGTTGTAATGTTATACAATAACTATTCTTGTAAATTACTTTCAAACGGATTTATTCTTTCTTTAATAGCTTGTATAAATGCTGCAAGTTGAGAAGTACTTTTTTTTATCCTGCTATTTTGTAGATCAGCTGTTATATCATAATATTTTAAGTAGGATTATCTCAGATTGATTTTTGTAAATTGTGGCATATCCGGTTTTGCATAATAAATATTTTTATTTGTGTTTATTTTACGCATCGTTCAAAATTAGTCATAAATAAGGGTGGTCAAAAGTTGCCTTGTTTTATTTATAGAAAGAAAAGAAAACAGCTAGCGGTTACTGTGACCACACGATAGTTATAGTGTGACAATTATTTGACGTTAGTTATTAAGGGTTAAAATTAAAATTATTGTAATGTAAAATAAATTTATAATCATGAGTAGAGATGAGATTTTTAGGTTTTTACCTTTTCCTTATTTACGCTGCTATTTACATTTTATTAGAACTAAAATTTGTTAAATGGAAAAATATGTTAGCTGAGCCATAGTTATTTTTACCTTTTTTACCTTTTTTTAAACAATTTGCTAAAAAGTACTTATTTTTGAATTTTTGCAACCTATTTTAGAATTTCCAAAACATTTTTCTGATTTTAAGATTTGAGGGCGTATTTATAATTTTGAAACCGTTTTTTGACACATAAAAATCGATTTTACAGCAAAACTTTTTGGAAATTTTTTGTTAAAAATTTCAGTTTCTTTAATTTTGTATCTATAAAATTTTCTATTTTGTCGCCTCGTTTTTAACTGACAGCAACATAAACAAGACTATAAAATACAAAGAATATAATCATCTATACCTATCTCAGAAACGCTGTGACAAAATAGAAAAATGTATATAAACAAAAATGTAGGGAATGAAATTTTCAACAAAAACTACTTATACATTTTTCTATTTCGTTGCACCGATTTTGAGATACAAACAGGTGACAATATCTTCTGTATTTTACAGTCTTATTTATGTCGCTGTCAGTCAAAAACGGGGCGACAAAATAGAAAAATGTATTAGGTACAAAATTGAAGACAATGAAATTTTTAACAAAAAATGTCCAAAAAGTTTTGCTGTAAAAGCGATTTTTATGTCAAAAAAACAGTTTCAAAATGTGCAATTTACATAGTTACATAGTCTAACACCTTGCGATGTAGAGAGGTAATTTTCAATGTATAAAAACATTACAACCGAGAAAAGACAAAACCTCGATAACGAAAATATTGAAAAGTCAATTAAAATTTTGGTACCTAATTAGTGTTTTTTTTACCTAAAATATCTCTTATTAGTACCTTTTTAGTTACCTTTTTTTGAATTTATACAACCTAAAAATCTCATCTCTAATCATGAGGGTAACTAGTGCAGTAATTGATACCTACTATACAACATAGTAAACAGCTGATAAAGAAACGTGAAATGCAGTATAAAGAAATGCACATAATGCGTCATAATCTAAAAGTTTGCAAAGCTTAAAATGAAATCATTTCGAAAACTAGGCTAACGCATTGATATAGTAAAAGCCACAAAAAATAAATTAGCGTTATATAAATACTATAACAACTATATTAATTTAAGAATGTACATACATAAAGCCGGCTACAGACTATGTGCATACGTACGCAAATGTGGGGTATGTGCGAATATCTGCACATCTTTTGCAAAATTTAACCTTGATGCAAATATGCAACGAATGCACAATACACACTATGTGCTATCATGGCACACGTGTGGTGTGTATCCGCACGACACCATTTATCTCTTTGATGTGTGCTTCATTTACCGACTTCCATCCGAACGTCCACACATGCCACACATAGACAAAGTTTGTGATTTGTGGTGCATACACACTACGTGCACATATACGC
Organism: Cantharis nigra; assembly: GCA_958510845.1. Classification (NCBI taxonomy): domain Eukaryota; kingdom Metazoa; phylum Arthropoda; class Insecta; order Coleoptera; family Cantharidae; genus Cantharis; species Cantharis nigra. The sequence goes on from OY294028.1 coordinate 49,797,824, forward strand.
GTATGCCCCAAGTTTGCGTACATGTGCACATAGTCTGTAGCCGGCTTAATATGTATTACTGTATAAACAGAAGTTGGAATTACAATGCTAAAGAAAATAAATTTATTTACTCAAGCATCATAATCTTAAGAAATTGAATTTGTAGCCAGTGCCATATTTAAGCGCAGGCTACCTAGGCTACAGCCTACACTGAGAGAAAGGTTTGGTTGTTAGAAGCAAAGTTTATTTAATATAAACAAAATTTGTTTATATTAAATAAAATATTCTTAATAATTTAACGAAATTCACCAATTGTCTCTTATAATACGAAATATTGCAACAATCTGAGTTGTACATAGAAAAACCTATACCCTTTTATGGTTAAAATTCAAGTATTAAGTATCCCAGCTTCTTAATAAAATAATAGAATTATAAATAGTTTCTTTATTTCAAAGAAACTTTTAAATTTTATGACCGGACATTGGTTTCTTCGGGTTTATTTCTAGGTAAAATTGCTAAGCTCATAAAGGACCGTTGAGCTTCGTCATGTTCAAGTTTAAGAGATTCATCGTAAGCAATTTTAATAACATAATATTACAATGTAACACTCAAACTAAAAATAATTTTAGAAATCGTAGGTAGCACATTTTTCTATCAATAAATACCATATTTTGAAAAATAACTAATATAGAAGGAGTCTTAAAATTTCAAACGGCAGTGTACGTCGTGTCCATGATCGTAATCATCATTTATTATTTGCTTTATCTTAAATATTTAGGCATACTGTTTGTGTTTCACATTGTTATTGAAACAGTTCACTTTTCGTAACGACAAAGTAATAAGTACGAGTATAAGTCGTTTTTTTTTAATTTTTTTGCCCAACATATTTCTCCTTTTCAAAAAAAAACCGATAGTGCTCGTACCAATCGTAAATACGACGCTGTTTGTAGCTAATTTTTCTTATCGTTTATTCAAAGTTTTTTTTGCATTGCATACCTTAGTCCAGGGCCGGCGCGACCATGTGTGCCACCCTACACTGAAAAAAATGGTTTATCATATTGATGAAAAATTAATCATTTTTACACCGATGAAAAAAAATACATTGATTTTGTTTATAAATACTATGAATTTTTCATCAATATGATGAATTTTGTTCTTGGGTGTAAAAATGATGAATTTTTCATCAATATGATGAAAAATTATAAACCATTTTTTTCAGTGTAGGCAAAATGTTATTTTCTTCCGACTGCAATCCCTTCTGTACATTTAAAATCGACTGCCAATAGTATTTTATTATCAAATGGCATCTATTTAATGTTGAGACCAAGCGGCAGTCGGTTTATTATAAGCTGACTTGACTAAACTAACTTACTTGTTTTGCGTAACTGCCATCACGTTCGCACCTATCAAACCGACTGCCAACGGAATATTATTGTTTATAATGATGAAAACAATCAGTATTAAAAATTTTAGCCTGGTAACAATAACCCAACCTAACTTGTTTTAGCCCACATGTTTCGATAGACTGCCAATTCTTCTGCCTTTTCTAAACCGACTGCCAAAAGTATTTTATTGTTTATGATGATATATTCAATCAGCATTGAAAAAATTAGTCTGGTAACTATAACCTAAATTTACAATTTTTAATCGATCTTCGCTAACGACTGCCAACAGTTTTTTCTCTACCTTTTCGACTGCCAATAATATTTTATCATCAAATGGATATATTTAATGTTGACACCAAGTGGCAGTCGGTTTATTATAAGCTAACTTGTTTCAATTATTTTACTTGTTTGGCATGACTGTCATTCTATTTGCACCTTTCAAACCGACTGTCAATAGTATTTTATTGATGTTAGGAAAGAAAATAATAAGTAACGAAAAAATTAGCCTGGTGACTATAACCTAATCTTATCATTAACACCTACATATTTCACGCAACTGCCTAACTCTACGGCCTTTTCCAATCGACTGCCACTAGAATTTTATTGTTTTTAGTAATGAATACAATCAGTAATAAAAATATTAACCTGTTGACTTAGACCTTTTTTTGAATTTTGTTTTGCAATTTTAATCGATTACTGTCTATAAAGTTCCCCGCTCCGGGCCGGCAGTCGTGCATTTTTGTAATCTCCACTTTCAAATTAACAAAATAAAATATAATTCAAACTGGTAAAAATCGCACAGGTTTTTTTTCACGGGCTCCCGGACTATAAGTAGATGGAATGTAAGTTTTGCGCATGGGTAGAAGTGACGAGTTCTTCATTGACAGATTCTGTCCAGTAGGGAAGCCTGCCCTACAGTGATACAGGTCCGACTGTGAGGCATTGCATTTTTCTCACTTCATGTGCTTTCAAATTTCTCTGACCTTTTAACAGGAAAGGAGAAGTATCGTGTTATGGATTTGAATGATTATTTGCCGCGGTTATTGGTCGAGTTTGTATATATTGGAAATAAGTGTATTTCTGACAAGTAAAAGTAAATTTTACCACATACACTATTTTATCTTGAAAAGAAATTTAAAATAGTTATTTATGTATCAAGGGCATTATGACGATGTTTATGTCGAGGGCAACCAATTTAAAAGATCGAGGGCCGTCAGGCCCGAGAGTTTTTAAGTTGCTCGAGAGCATAAACATCGAGTAATGCCAGTGGTGCATACAACGTTTTATATTACACTGCATTTGAATTTGAGAAAATTTAAAAATTTTTATAAATTTTGAATTTGATTTTGCTAAATTTTCCAGTTTGCGGTGACTTGTTTATAATATAATTGCGATTGAGAGGGCATAATAAGCAAGCATTATGATTTATACGCCCTAGGTTATTATAGCATACTTAATATATTTCGTTGTCAAGGGATAAAAGTCCAATAATGATTCAGTGTAATATAAAGGTTTTTGTAAAACATGTTTCCTCTCTAATGCCCGGTTTCACAAATTTTTTTTTAACCGTTTCATGCCCGGTTCCAGCAACATTAACCTTAACCTGAGTTAGTTAACACATGGTAAAGATAATCAGTTGTTAAATTTTGAATGGGTTGCAGCAACGTTTTATAATCTATAATTAGTTAATCTCCGATTATGCGTAATATAGTTATGGTGGTACTTCTGAAACGATAACCACGCCCAGTTTATGTAGTAAAAATGATCATAAAGTGAGGTTCAGTACAGTTGTTATAGTATTTTAAAACACTGTCTTAATAAATATCTAAATAATTTTCAATATTTTGGTAAATATTGTCACATTAAATGTGACCGTTCCTGAATTAAATATGGTAAATATTAAATTACGATTGTTAAGCAATAAAAAAATAAGTTAATTTGAAAATAAATAAATTTTCCCTTGATTAAAGAATTTTGAAAAATTACTGCGGATCAATGCAGTATGTGTACTTGTATTTTGTATTTGAATTGCGTTGTTTGTTTTGGGCGAGTGGAATCTTAATTTCTGATTCTTCTATCACAGTAAAAACGTTTTCTTTGAATCAAAAAAACTGTTTTTTTTATAAATAATATTTATTTAATAATAAATAAAATATTTTATTTAAATTAACAAAATTTATTTGTTCACAAAAAAAAAATTCAAACAAAATATTTTATTTAAATTAAACCAAATTTATTTACTTAAAAAAAAATAATTCAAACAAAATAGTTTTTTTGATTCAAAAAAAGCGCTTCTACTGTTGTCAATCACATCATTAAAGTCATTATTTTTGAAAAAAACCTCATTGAATAGGTGGTTATGTCACTTTAATCACTGGTCAACCAGTAATTAAATATTTTGGGTATTTAACCTGTGTTAAGCGCAAATTAACGTTGCTGCAACCCAAAAGCGTCTTAGCTACAGTTTAATCTATGATTACGGTAATCATAGATTAAACTTAAACTGTGTTAAAAATTATATTGCTGCAACCCAAATCGGACTTAATCTATGATTAAATTTCTAAATTAGCGTTGCTGAAACCGGGCATCAGCAACGTTAATTTAGGAATTTAATCTTAGATTAAATATTTAATCATAGATTAAGTCCGATTTGGGTTGCAGCAATATAATTTTTAACACAGGTTAAGTTTAATCTATGATTAGTGTAATCATAGATTTAATCCGTAGTTTTTTGGGTTGCAGCAACATTAATCTGCGCTTAACACTGGTTAAATACCCAAAATATTTAATTACTGGTTGACCAGGGATTAAAGTGACATAACCACCTAATCAATAAGGTTATTTTCAAAAATAACGACTTCAATGATGTGATTGACCACAGTAAAAATGCTTTCTTTGAATAAAAAAACTATTTTGTTTGAATTTTTTTTTTTTGAAGCAAATAAAATATTTTATTTTAATTTTTTTTAAGCAAATAAATTTTGTTTAATTTAAATAAAATATTTTGTTTATTATTAAATAAATATTTTTTATAAAAAAATAGTTTTTTTGATTCAAAGAAAACGTTTTTACTGTGATAGAAGAATCAGAAATTAAGATTCCACTCGCCCAAAACAAACAACGCAATTCAAATACAAGTACATAATATACTGCATTGATCCGCAGTAATTTTTCAAAATTCTTTAATCGAGGGAAAATTCATATAATTCCAAACTATCATATTATTATTTTATTGCTTAACAATCGTAATTTTATATTTACCATACTTAATACAGGGACGGTCTCATTTATAATATTTGGGGTATTTAAACATTTTTACCAAAATATTGAAAATTATATATTTGTAGTACAAACCAAATAAATTTGCCGGTGCGTCATTGTTTAAAATGGTATGAATCAAGCTTGAAATGCATTTTTCTTCTTATTTTGATATAGCTTTCTCTTTTCACCACAATTTGAAACAATATAAATGTCACTGTCAAAGTGTTGCAGGTTTTAAACAAAAATGAAAACCATTTTAAACAATGTCGCACCGGCAAATTTATTTGGTTTGTACTATATTAAGAACAGTGGTTTAAAATACTATAACAACTGTACTGAACCTCACTTTATGATCATTTTAACAACATAAACTGGGCGTGGTTATCGTTTCAGGAGTACCACCATAACTATATTACGCATAATCGGAGATTAACTAATTATAGATTATAAAACGTTGCTGCAACCCATTCAAATTTTAACAACTGATTATCTTTAACACGTGTTAACTAACACAGGTTAAGGTTAATGTTGCTGAAACCGGGCATTAGTTAACATGTGTTAAAGATAATCATTGATTAAATTTTGAATGGGTTGCAGAGACTCCCTGAAATCTATAATTAGTTAATCTCTGATTATGCGTTCAAATGTTAGGTTGGTACTTTCCTATTCAAAATTGACGTACTTGAAGTTGATATTAATTGCCATTATTTACTTTTAAAAACAATTAATAAATGTGCGATAAGCAGAGAAGGAATAAAAATTACACTGAATCCGAAAAACATGAGGTGTTACGTCTGGTATTAATGTAAGTATTTATATTTACATGTGAATATAATATATAGATAAATATATTAAATATAAATACAAATACAATTTTATATTAATTTCAAAATGTTGTATTTACAATTTATTAAAATTAATTATATTAATTAATTAAAATTAATTATAGATACGGTGACGTAATAAACAACAAAAAAAACCGATGGTTCAACTGTTCAACCAATATGGTTTTTGCGACAGTGTGTCCAACAGTGAGACACTGTCTTACTATTAGACTCTTAGGGCCGGTTCCACCAACTCTGATTAAATCGTTGGTTAACTAATCACGGTTAATGCTTAACCGACATTAACTTCAAAGCGTTCCACCAAGTATTTTGTATTTATGATTAGTTAATCATTGATTTCGTGTATACTCGGTTTTTCCTTGCAAAAGCTCTTCTGATTAGTTGATAGATAGTCACGTGAAACTTAGGTTTAGTAGGGGTTTAGTGAAAAATACAGAAATATACCTGGAATTTTATAAACTAAACTTGGAAATTATTATTTCAATTTTTTATTTTAAATTAGTAAAGTAAAATGAACATCTAAGATTAGCCCAAAAGTTAATTATGAAAAATTGCAAACCGAATTATTAAATAAACAGTTATTATAATAAAAATAAAAATATTATAGGTTTACTAGTTTAAATAATTATAAAATATTTTTTTTATACTTTTTGAAAATCAAATCGAAAATGTATTTCCAAAAGAGATCATTTTAGTTAGGCTAGGTATGTTCAAAATGTCAACAGTACCTATCGTTTACTATAAATTGAAAGAAATGCGCATGCACCGACCATTAACCGTGATTAAACTCGCCTAAACGCCCAAAATCTGGCGATTAGTTTGAAGGCTGTTTAACCATGATTAAACGTCTTTAACCATGATTAAATAGATGGTGGAATACACTTTTACATTTAACCATGATTAACCCCAACTAATCATGATTAAAGTATTTAACCAGAGTTGGTGGAACCGGCCCTTACTATTGAAACAGTGAGGGCCGGTGTCAACGTGAATTTTTACCCCTAGAAATTTTACCCCCCTGGGGTAAAATATCCCTAGTGAAATTTTACCCCCTGTAAAAATTCTTTAGGGGGTAAAATATCCCTAGTGAAATTTTACCGGGGGTAAAATATCCCTAGCGAAATTTTACCCCCGGTAAAATATCCCTAGCGAAATTTTACCCCTGTATAAATTCTTTAGGGGGTAAAAATTCCCTAGTGAAATTTCACTAAGGAATTGTAAGGGGACGTCCATTAATTACGTGAGGCTTTTAGGGGGGGGAGGGGGTTAAGCCAAATCTCACCAGGAAAGAAAAACAGAAGTTGATAATTTTTCTGGAACTACGAATTACTTAGAAAACAGTCGAATGAGAAGTGATACAGTATGGGCAACAGAAGTTGAGCTACATTTTACTGCGGCATTTATTGGATTAGATTTGTATTCATACACTTCTACAAAAAATAATAAATAGTCCACTTAATTTAAGTATTTGCCTTGGTTTTTGATTCAGGATAATTTTTAACGTCGGTGAAATTTTACCTCCTTGATAAATATACCCTAGTGAAAATTTACCCCCCTGGGGTAAAATATTCCTAGTGAAATTTTACCCCAGGTAAAATATCCCTAGTGAAATTTTACCCCCTGTAAAAATTCTTTAGGGGGTAAAATATCCCTAGTGAAATTTTACCGGGGGTAAAATATCCCTAGTGAAATTTTACCTCGGGGTAAAATATCCCTAGTGAAATTTTACCCCGGGGTAAAATATCCCGGGGGTAAAAATTCACGGTTACACCGGTTCCACCAACTCTGGTTAAATACTTTAATCATGATTAGTTGGGGTTAATCACGGTTAAATGTAAAAGTGTGTTCCACCATCTATTTAATCATGGTTAAAGACGTTTAATCATGGTTAGACAGCCTTCAAACTAATCGCCCGATTTTGGGTGTTTAGGTGAGTTTAAACACGGTTAATGGTCGGTGCATGCGCATTTCTTTCAATTTATAGTAAACGATAGGTACTGTTGACATTTTGAACATACCTAGCCTAACTAAAATGATCTCTTTTGGAAATACATTTTCGAAAAGTATAAAAAAAATATTTTATAATTATTTAAACTAGTAAACTAGTAATTTAAACTAGTTATATTTTTATTTTTATTATAATAATTGTTTATTTAATAATTCGGTTTGCAATTTTTCATAATTAACCTTTGGGCTAATCTTAGATGTTCATTTTACTTTACTAATTTAAAATAAAAAATTGAAATAATAATTTCCAAGTTTAGTTTATAAAATTCCAGGTATATTTCTGTATTTTTCACTGAACCCCTACTAGACCTAAGTTTCACGTGACTATCTATCAACTAACCAGAAGAGCTTTTGCAAGGAAAAACCGAGTATACACGAAATCCAAACATTTAACCATGATTAACTAATCATAAATACAAAATGCTTGGTGGAACGCTTTGAAGTTAATGTCGGTCAACTAATCATCGTTAAGCATTAACCGTGATTAGTTAACCAACGATTTAATCAGAGTTGGTGGAACCGGCCCTGAGACAATGTCTTACTATTGGACTCACCATTAGGCTTAACAACCATCATAATTTAAGCATCATAATTCAATGCGGACATATAAGTCGCCAAAAATCTACATTTTATTTTGAAATATACTTCAGGTTAATTAATATCTGGTATAAATCATTAAATGTATTTGTTTTTATTTTAAATAAACATTTTAAACGTTAAAACGTGACATATTTAATTTTTACGCGAACAATAATTGAGTTTGGCACTAGTGTCCAACAGTGAGACAAATGCAACTATAGTTTCTTCCAACCAACTAATCTTATTCTCTGCGCCTTCGCATACCTCACTATGTCTTCTCCTTCTAACTCTTCGTATATTTCTCTGTTCGTTCGTGCTCTCAATTCTCCGTTTTCTTTTCCTTTGAGACCTAAGATGGTCCTCATCACTTTCCTTTCAAACACTCTCATCTGTTCCGCTTCCGACTTGATCATACACAATGTCTCCGCCGCGTACATCACGACCGGTCGTATCACTGTCTTATAAATTTTCAACCTAGTAAATTTTTTCAGATTGTTGTCTTTCAGAAGTACTTTGTTTGGATAGAAAGCCCTGTTACCAGTTTTTATCCTCTTTTTTATTTCTTGTTGCCTGCCACCGTTTCTATCTACATGCACTCCCAGGTCTCTATTTCTTCTATGTCACTATCATTTATTCTTAGTGGTTTTCTGGTATGCTTTACGTTCTTATTGCATTTCATATACTTGGTTTTGTTGTACAGTTTCCTGCCGCATCTTCGAAATTCAAGGTCAAATACGAACTAAATTACTATGGGACCACCTTGGAACTATGCTGAATCCAACGCAATAAAAATCATTGAAATCGGTTCATAAACAAAAAAGTTATGAGTGAACATACATAAATAATAATAAAAAAAAATACATACAGACACGAACACAGAACCTCCTCCTTTTCTGAAGTCTGTTAAAAATATGGTTAAGGCATGTGCGTGTTGTAGAGCTCCCCAAATAAAGGGTTCTTTACGGTCATTTCATCGGTAAGTGTGGCTTGAAAATATTTTACATAATCGTTACAAGCTTTGATGTGATTTTCCATATTAATTATAATATTGTAGTAAGATTTCGGTATTAATATAGAAAAAAAATCACTGAATGTAACTATCAGTAACTCATTTTTCTTCATATTCATTGTTTTATATTAAACATACTGCTATCGTCTCTTATAAAATTATTATCTACAGATTTCCGAAAGACCAAAATATGCGTCAAAAATGGATTACCGTTTGTGGTTTAGAAAATAGTGTAGTTTCCGAAAGTGCTATACTTTGTTCAGACCACTTTGTTGAAGATGATTTTGATTCAGGTATTTGGCCATTGCGTCGTTTACGAAAAACAGCAATTCCTATTGCCAGTTCAAGTAGGCATTTGAAATCAACTGCTAGTCAGCTGCTTTCAACACCTCAACAGATGCCTTCTACATCAGAGCTAGCCCCGATTGAAGTTGACGAAGATGTTGTCCAAGGTTGTCTTCAAGACACCCCTTCAACAAGTACATGGTGTGAGCAATCATCTCCAGGAGCTTTATGCAATCCCGTCTGGGAAGGTACATCAAACATTTCGCTACTTTAAATACAAATTTCAAATAGAATTTTTTTCAGTACCCGTGGAGGAAAAACAAATATCTGCCTCTAAGTCTGGTAATTGTACAATTTTAGATTGGTACAGTTACCAAGACATTGGATGTGATACAGGAAGATGATCAAATTTTTCCTGATGTTACACAAGAGGAACATAATTATTTTTCTGTGACAGTAGACTTATCTAAAGACTGTTCATTTTACTAAGCAGACAACGTAAATCGCGTGTAAAAATTGTAATTATCGGCCAATTTTTTTCTATTAGGACTTTTTTGTTTAACATGAATTTCAGGTATGGCATACCAACTTTAGTTAATAATTTTTGTCAGACATAAACGTTATGAAGCGAATTAACATTTCAATGCAAAAACATATCTTGCAAAAGTGGTGTTTAAAAAAGTGATTTCTTAGAAAACTTGCAAAAATAATTAAGTGTTCGAAGTCCGCTGTCTTTCAAGTCATTAAAAAATTTGGAGAGAATAATACGCTTCAGGATTCCAGATGAACAAATTTTGGAAAAAGTTCTTGTGTGGCAAGCAATTTGTTAAAGAGGTCGTAAGAGTACAACATTTTTACAACTGGGACATTTGGGGGTGTAATTTATAGACAAAAATGCATAAAAATACGTTTATTACCTCTTGTATCGGAAGCACCATTTACCTCCGTTATTTTGGCCAGATCTTACCACCACTCACTATATTGGTGCTACACTAGAAGTTTTAATTCAAATATTGTTGTTTTTGTTAAGAAATAAAAGAATCCTCTAAAATTTAGAGGAGTCCTGAACTCTGTTCTATGAGAGATACTGGGCTATAATTTTGAGTAACACTTAAAAAGGGATGGATGGGAAACTAAAACTAGAAAAAAAATTTAAAATGTAGAAGAAGCTAATCGCAAAGTAACAGCAAAACAGGCAAAGCTGATGCGAGAGCTCATGAGACGCGTCTGCTTAAAAATTCGATATTTCTGCCGAAGGTGAACCAAACTATGATTTTCTAAGAAAAATCTGTTTAACAAGTTATAATCTTCACTGTTATTAAATAATATAACATTCTATTGAGAAATAAAAAAGTTATATTTAAAAATGTGTGTCCGCTTAGTAAACTGAACAGTCTTTACATACTACGTGGAGGACATAAAAAATCACTGGTTTGGAGTCATCTTTCTGCAGTTATGCTCACGTCAAAAATTAAGACGTAAAGATAACCCCGTCCACTAGATGGCGTAGCAGAACCGTCAAAATTACAGTCACTAGATAGACACAGTACCGCAAACCTACGGGCCAATAAGTTAAGCGACCTTAACACTATGCGATTTATCCTAGGATTTCTCGTATGATTTTTCTTAGGATTTCTTTCATGAGTTTTACCCTTAGGGGTTATGCTGGTTTTCAGTTCACACTATATGTTTGCTTACGATTACAGATGAACACGAACGAATACGGGTGAGCACGATCACATATTTCAAAATTTTGAATTTAGGTTCAGTGTGGCCAGATTGGCCGATTTATCGCAATTTGGGTTACTTTAGCCCAGATTTTGCGACCAGTTTTTAGCACAAATCGCAAGTCACCAAATTGGGCGACTTGATGTTATTCCATGAGCGATTAATATTTTTTAATATTTAAAATTTTTAAAAATGTAAATACAGGGTTTGCCACACTTTTTGAGTTATCAACTGCATATGATTACATATATCCTTAAATTTAAAATGTCAATTTTAACAATTATTTTATTATAACATTATTTTTGTGTCTTTAATTTTTTCTCTAAAATAATTAGGGAAGCAGAAATTTGCATAAATAAGTTGTTACATGTTAATTTCCTATGTTCGGCTAACTCATTCAGCACCCGGTACAAGATAATATATAAAGATAATCAGGTCTATTATGTATCACAAACGTTATTATAAAGGTGACAGTTATGACATAACATTAAAGGATTTCGGCAAATTGGTATTACCTATCGTTTTCACAAACCGTTATTTTAACATGATCTTGATAATAAAGGTTTTCTTACCATTTATAGTGCATACCAATTTGTCAAAACCTTTATTCAATTTCATAACTGTCACCTTTATAATAACGTTTGTGATACATAATAGACCTGAATATAAAAAGTAATAATTATAATGGAGTTTAAAAGCAATTGCGCTAATTGTGGTTTAAATATGACAAGAGGTTCAGTAGTTCGACTGCTACCGTGCTTACATTTACTTCACACATGGTGCGCAAATCCAATAATTGATATACCGGATGGTACTTATCCTATTTGCGAAACTTCTCTGACTGGCAGTGAAACGGTTGCAAGGGCACAATACAAACCAAATTCAGAAGAAGATCGTTTCTGAATAGTAACTTAATCAGTAGATATCGGGTTAGTGGAACTTATTAAATTAAATTAAAACAACATGGTTTCTTATCGGAGGACGTCAAAATTCTTAATGTGGAAAAATGTTTAAAGAAGAAAACATTTTTGGAGGCTGCGTATATTTCGACCACAGATGAAAACATCAACAAGCAAACAGATTTTGACAACATAGGTAAGGGTTATTACACCGTCCTAAAACACTATAACAACAAAATCAGAGCGCCCAACCTGAAGATTTTGAAGAGTACATGATCCCTATGTTATCTGTACGATTGGTGGCTGTATTTTCAAGATTATGTTGTCACATTGTGGTCAAAGTACAAGCTCGGTTCTTGTGTTGTTATCTATAATTTCGCATTTTTATCATTTCGACGTCTTTACAGTGTTTATTTTAAATTTGTGTACTTTTACTGACATTTTAATTGCATGTTTTTACGTTTTTAAAGAGTGTGAATGTCATATAACTATTTTATATTTTTGACAAGTTGAATTGGTTCTCCTCTATTTATTTTATTTTAGACCACCGATTTATCATTTTTTATACATATTTGGTTCAAAAGTATCTTACTATACCATCTGTTTTTATATAAAAGCCAACAACATCAGATATTTTGAGGTATGTTACTTGTTCCCTCATAAAATTTATGTAACCCCGTTCATCTAATTATAGTCCTGAAGATGGTGTACCTTGCGTCACCGAAACGTCGACGATAAAACTAGTTGTTTTAATTTAATTTAATAAGTTCCACTAACCCAATACAGGGTTCCCACTAAATTTTTCAAAGCAAATTCCCTGACTTTTCCAGGTTTTCCCTGACATTTTAGTATCGTAATACGTAATTGTAATACCAATATTTCTATTGGTCTGTTCATAGTCAGGACCGTATTCCCCGATTACTAACGCTAACAAAAATATTTCCTTGACAACATTTTTGGCGCTAAAAATCTTAAATTCCCTGATTTTCCATGACTTTCCCTGACAAGTTTTAAATTCCCTGACTTTTCAAGGTTTTCCATACATGTCTGACTGCGATATCTACTGATTATCTAATTTTTGGACGAGAACTTTTTGATCAGAATAGTAACTTGTGCCAATCGAGGTGAAGACTGGGTTGCGTTGGTTAAAACTTTGAACATCAACTATAAAACAGCATATAACTGGGTGCAATCTGGGCGTGCTGAAATCAATAATAAAGGCGGCTTATAACATTAAAACAATTGAAAGAAAATGTGATACGCGATTTCCACAAACAGATATCGTTGTCAGCCATAAGTAACTATTTACAAAATAGGTTTATAGTATAAAAAAAGTGCACACTGAACCAGTAACTATGAATTCGCTCGTTAACAAAAGAAAACGTTCTGAACATGTTCAAAGTTTGAACAATTACATACATACAACAATGAAAGCAAATTGTTTGGATGGATGAAACCAACTTTAATTTCTTTTTTGTCGTCGAACGCAAGGCCGTGAAAGAATTGGCGATAGAGCAGTTCAAGTACTTCCAGCTTCAAGAGGACCTAACGTTCATCTAATTGGAGCAATATCTGTGGCTGGCGTTATAAGTATGGAATGTAGAAGAGGATCGTTTACTGCAGAATTAGCCAGTGATTGGGTAAGGGCATTAATGCAACCATGACAAGATATGGAAAACGAACTGTCTGACTTAGTACTTGTGGTAGACAATGCGCCCTGCCATTCAAGATTGGAAAAGCTGTTTGATGGAACGACAGAAACTCTATTGCGGCTAGGACCTTACTCTCCCAGCAAACGCTAATTGTTAGAACGAACTCTGATTAATGCGCATGCTCCGCGCTTTTCAGTACTGCACTCTTGATTGCCGCGTACTAGGTTTTTGTACACTGTGTGATCTCTCTCGAACTACTACTTTAAAACTACTTTGCAAGTGCATTTTACCGCTCTTTTCTGGTTTTGCTTTGAATCGAAAAGTTTTACTGTCTTATTTGTGTGAAATTATTTCATTTTATATAATAATTATAACAACCAATAGCTATTTTAATTGCTAACTGTTATTTGTCGTATCAGTCGATTTATCATTTTCTGTGTTTGTAGGTTATATATTTAAATTCTAGGTTTTGTGTGATTCAGATTTACAGAAAGTTTTACTTTATTTACCTGATAATATAAATATAGTTATGGAGAGGTAATTATTAATAGATTTAATTATTATGTAGCAAATAATTGTAAAGATAATTATTATTTTAGTGTTACGTGCCCACTTTGCACGAAAACATTTTGTAATGGTTCTACAAGAAATCGACACATACGGAAAGTGCATTTACTTGAAGTCGAGAACCAAAAGACATATCATATTTTTTGTCCACTTTGTTTGGATGATTCTAAACATAGTTTTGCAACATATATTTTACTAATGCAGCACATTTCAGATGTCCATAATATTATTATACAACAAGAAAATTTAAGTTTTCCAAATCACGAAGCATTTGAAAGTTGGATGGCACTAGAAGAACGAAATGTTAATTATGCTAATCAGAAATCAGTAAGCCGTACTGATAAAAAGATCATTTACTACAATTGTAATCGAAGTAATTCATGTGGTAGGTTTTCTCATAGAAAATGGTTCGATTAATTAAATATTGTTTCATTTAAGGGTATCAGAGTATTGCAATGAAGAGAATGATGAAGAAAGGTGGTAGTATTAAGATCAATGGCGTTTGTCCATCTAGAATTATAGCTCATTTTAAAAATAATGGTAAAACTTGAATCTTTTTAAATTTGTATTTTTTTAAATAACTACTTATTATAATTATTTCTAGATCAAGTTGAAGTTAATTTTGTGGAAACTCATGTTGGGCATACTTCAAGTTTTAGAAGTCAACGTTTAACAAATGCACAGAGAGAAGAACTTGCTAATAAATTAAAAGCTGGAATACCGAAAAGAAGAATCATTCAAGATGCAAGAGAAATGAAGGAAACAGAATTGAAAAGAATTAATTTTTTGAACAACAAAGATTTAACTAACTTATGTGCCCAATTTAATATTGATAATAGAAGAGACCCCGACGACATGATAGCTGTATCGCTTAAAGTGGAAGAATGGAATTCTGGTGGCAAATCCCATGCATTTTTGTACAAAAGAATTGGTAATTTTTATTGTATGATTTATATTCTCTGATTTGGTTGGTTTTTAATTTGAATAATATTATTTTGTATTGGAAAGGGGGCATTGCTCATTGCATTATATTTATTTATCTGGTAAGGGTTTCAATGTTTTATGGTGTGGTGTGGGCTTAACGGTGTTGGGTACTTATTAGCTATTATATTGGAACCCGTGGTGGTGGTATTTTAGGTCACGATTATCCAAAATTAGAAAAGAACGATTTCGCTTTAGGATTCATGAACAAGTCAATGGAAACCAAGCTTAAAAATTACAACCGAATTATATGTATGGATGGAACTCATGGAACTAACAATAGAAAATTTGAATTGACAATAATGATGGTGAAAGATAATCAAGATATTGGTTTCCCTGTTGCCTTCTTTATATCCAACGGGTTAAATTTAATATTGTTTTAAATGTTTTTATCTAATATCTTGAATCACTAGACAAGATCAAGTTATACAAGAAGTTTTTTTGCAAGAATTTAAGACACGTATTGGTGAAGAAATAAAACCCGATTATTTGATGAGTGACGACGATCCAAAGTACCACAACGCATGGACAACGGTTATGGGTAACACTCCAAGAAGACTTTTATGTGCTTGGCACGTCAGAAAAAATTGGACAATTCAAGGGAAACGAAAAATTAGAGATGAAGAAATAAGACGACGAATGAATACAGATTTAGGGAAGATAATGACTGCAACCAATGAAGAAACTTTTTGGAAATTAAAAAATGAATATTTTAAAAATCTTGCAGATCAAAATGAAATAGTTTTTAGCACTTATTTACAGAGGTAACAGTTTAATTTGAATGGCACAATGGTGTTTGATTATTTATTTAACGTTTTAATATTTTCAGACAATACTTTTCCAATGAAGCGAGGATAAAAATGTGGACATATTGTCATCGCTTGAATGCAGGAATTAATACAAATATGGCTCTCGAAAGTTTTAATAAATTTTTAAAGGTTAATTAAGAGCTTAATTAATAAATTTTTAAAGGTTAATTATTAGCTAAATTAATAAATTTTGATAAAATTACTAAGTTGAAGAAATTCAATAAATTAAATTGATTTAATAATTTTTCATAGGATTCACTTGATAGAAACACAATCGACTCTGGAAAAACTTTTGGATAAGATCGACGAGGCTGTAGAAAATAAAATGTGGACAACAATTAGTAATGTGGAACGCCCTTCTTCTAATAATTATAAAGACCGAGGGATTTCAAAAGCACGTAAGAAAGCAGAAGCACGCAACTTAAATGAAGACATAGAAGAAATGGAATTTGGAAAATTTAAAGTCAAATCTTCCAATAAAGGTGATAAGTATTATTTTGTTTTGTATTGTGATGTATGCAACTGTGAGAGTAAGTTATGCAGTGTGTGTTCGATTTGCATGCATAAATATATCTGTGAATGTATCGAGTATACTGTGAAGAATATAATTTGTATGAAAGGAGAATGCTTGTGAAATCTATTGCAGGTCAAGAAATCGATCAACAAAATATATGTATCGGTGAAGTATCACAAGAAAAATTAAAATTAAATGATGCCACTATGGATTTTATTTCAGAGAAAGTTGAAAATTTAAATAACGATGAACATCATACAGAAAATGTGGACGCTGTTATGTATAAAGAAATAATGCGACAAAGAATTTCAAACCTATTAGATGAGATGCCAAATAATTTGGAAACTTTAAAAGAGGCTGCGAGCAAAGTAATTTCAACATTAAAGAGATATATTGAAGGTAATTGCAGTAAAAAAAGAAAGATGGACAAACAAACTTATTTTCCTAATCAGCAAAAGAAGAGAAGACAACAATAGGTATCCTGTTTTACAATTTATTTAACGCAATCAATATTTTAAAAATAAGTTGTAATTTAGCTCATTCATTTTGATTATTTATTTAAGGATGTATAGGAGATACAATGGGAGACAAAAGTAGGATTAATTTGAATATCACGAATATTGGTCTTATGTGTGTAGTAAAATACTTTTTAAATATCATAGACGACAAACAAAGTTATAAAAATGCATGAAGAAAGGCTTTTTTCGTTTAAATCGGTTCATTTTCTGAAATTACAAATATTAAATTTGACATAACAAAATTTTTATTAGTGACTATCCCTGCAATCCAACCTACTATCTAAATAAAAAATGTAATAATTTTTATGAGTAAAAATTGATATTTGTTGTTAAAACTAATAAAAACCGAGATATACATAATATTTTTAATACCAACAAGTTTGAAATATGTTTGGGGTTCTTTTAACGTCGAAATCTATTTTATTTTTAGCGAATTGAACGTGACAACTCTATATCGGTTGTTCAATTACTAATTAATTTCTCTCGAACGGGGTAGTAAACCGTGATGAAATTTTGCTAAAACCGTCTTTTATTTACAAGCTATAACTACAGAAAATTTGAAAAAATTCTTATATTTTGATCATATATTTTAAGCTAATATATTATTCAATAAAAATTTTTTCATAAAATGATTTCTACATTATATAATTTTTTTAGGATTTCTTAAGATTTAGCTTTAGATTTTTATTTAGACAAGTATTTTACTGTTTAACACCTTGTGATTTTCCCTAAAAGCAGACTCTTAAGCAAAACCATAGATGTGATTTTCTTGAATTTTAACAAAAAGTCAATATCAAATTAAAACTGCAAGAACTATTGAACGGTGTAGTGAATCGATTTGAAATTTTTTTTATTACATTGCACAGGCAATGATGACGTGTGTACCAATTTTCATCAATATCTTATATTTTTGAGTTTTATTTTTTGTCTCCTATACATCCTTAAGTAGTGTTTTAGGATTTAACAATTTTTTGGACATTATTTAATGTCATTTACAGGGGACGAAGCTTAAATTCCGACTTCTAGCCTCCTCGTGGCAAGCTTTGGAAATGCATAAAAATATGTAGCTAATAGAAGCGGTATTCTCTTAAATAAAATATAATAATTATTTTATTAATAAAACATTTTATTAACCTTTTTTACGGTAATTTTTAATTTTAAACAAAACCAAACTGTTTTTAATAAATTCAAATAAATAAACATTTATTATAAGTGAATGACATAAATAAATTCCTTGAAAAGCATGAACAAGTGCGATACAAAGTTAATTTTTGTCATTTGAAGAATGAACAAAAGAAATAAGATATAACCTAAAACACTCATAAAAAGTACATTAAACCTTAGATAATTTAGCAATATTTTTAATATCATATATTAATAAACCTACAACGCAGAAAATGATAAATACAAGAAATAAAGTGATCAGTTAGCAAGTAATAGCTGTTGGTTGTTATAATTATTATATAAAACGAAAATACAAATAAAAGCAAAACCAGAAAAGAGCGGTAAAATGCACTTGCTAAGTAATTTCAAAGTAGTAGCTATGGTATTAGTCCGAGAGAGGGCGACAAAAGCTAGCATAGTACACGGCAATCATGAGATCAGTACGAGACTCACGAGAGCATGCGCATTAATCAGAGTTCGTTCTAATAACTAGCGTTTGCTTACTCTCCCATGCTGAATCCTATTGAATATATATGGTCGAAAATCAAGGCAGAAGCAAAAAGTAATATTCGACGACCCAATGTCCAATTTAGAGAAAATAATAGATCGAGCAAAAAACACGGTAACTGGAGGAGATTGTGCTCGTGCTACACAACACTGCACAACGCAAGAGCCTTAGCAATGGAAGATATGGAAGTCGTTTGCTACAAATGTGATTTAAGATATGGCTATGAACAAGAACAATTTATGCTGTATTTGTTCAATAAATAAATAAAATTAAAATATTGCTTTAAAAAAAAGCGTATTAAAAATTAATATGCTTTCCTTATTACAATTGACAGTTTCTCATCTTCATTTGACGCTTTCTCATTTTCATTTAACGACTTCTCAATATCAATTGGAAAATATTAATTACAATTGAAGATTTCTCAAAAACAATTGGAAAAGGTGTTTTGCCACGAGCGTCTCACGCTACGACCTTTGTGTTGTTAGTTGAAACATGTCTTATTATGCGTTAAAACCAACAGCACTGTAGGTTTGATAGTTTTTTTTATATTAAAATTTATTAAATTAAATTAACCCCTTACCGCATACAAAGTTAAAAGTAAAGGCTGTTAAAATTCCTAATTTTTTTTTTGTATATAAATTTTATTTTACAAAACCAACTTCTAATCATAATTTTGGTGTAACGGAACATATTTTAATTCATGCAATAAGGGGTTAAACCAAAATTAATTCCTAAAAATTACTTAAAAACAAGCTCTAGCCGGTAATACCCCCTTTAACCCCTTAATGCATTTGCCCGTGTCAGACACGAGCGCTTCTCATAAGTTACGAATTAATGTGTGTATTAAGGGGTTAAGTAACAATATCGTTTTCGCGGCAAACATTCTTGAGTGAGACTCAAGTTGGCCACTCAGAAAGCTTATGCTCTAACCGTATGGCTAATCTGGGCGGTTTTAAGTTCTAATCTTAATATTATTTGTTGTACATAAAAGTAATTGAAAATTTACCTGTTTTGTAATAGAAGATACTGCTAAAACATCATTAAGAGTAGATCCAACTAACATAATTTTCGAACCTTTGGTAATACCTACACTAGATAAAGTTTGATTATCCTGAAGTAAACCCTTAAACATTAACTTTTGCATAGAATCTGGTACACCTACAATAATAAATTATAAAGAAATAAATATGAGGAAAATTAACAATAAAAAAACAAATTACCTAAGAGATCCTGTAATTGCTTTTTAAAATCGGCAATTGTCATTTGTGCAGAAGCACTAACATCATATTTCTTTTTATTGTATACAACCTTTACATCTAAGCTGTCCAGATTGGGCATTTCCACATCAACATTAAATTCTGTTTTAGGAATTTTACATTCAGATGGTACACCACAATCGGTATTGTTTTTTACACCACAATTTCTTAACTCCATCGTTGATAATTTTGTAACAGTTTTAGTTTCTATAAGTAAAATTCCAAATAATTATTGTTCACATTTTAGAGGAGAGGTAAATCATGAGGCAAAAATATCCCCAGTTTTGTAACAATTCCCCACACGTTCTTCCACATCTCATCCATATTTCCCAATGTTCATACCATATCTCGCCCATATCTCCCAAACATTTGCCTTATATACACCATCTTTAACCTATGACTTACCTCTCTATTTGAGGTAGAAATGAAAGGTTAACTTAAATAGATAACCACAGCAAACATTAATTTATTAGGTAATATTATAATCGCAAGAAAAAATATTATAATCGCAAGAAAAAATATTATAATATATAAATCTGTATGACTTCGCAATTATTACTTCGCTAGACGTAAATAATTCTATTAAAATATATTATGCAAAACTAGTGTTGTTGAACAATGCTGGAAGATAAAATTACTTGAAAAGTCAAAATCATACAATATCTTATTAATTAATTTGTTAATTTGAATTTTTTTAAATTGAATTATTAATAGTTTGGTCATGGGTACATTTAATCATAGTCGAAATTTTAACAGTAAGTTACTTTATGTAAATTAATGGGTTTAATTTCTTTTGTTTACTCGTCAATATAATATTATTACGTTTAAGTACTTAACCATAATTTCGTGAGTATATTACTATACGATTTAACTTGAAATAATTAAACAATATAGCTTTACTACTACAAAAAAGCATAAAAATAATAATAAATACTCATCTGTCATTTAATTTTTAACAAAAAGAGATGACTGGCAAAACTGAAAAATATAAATTAACCTAATAATTTTTATTGTATAATTATGACAGCAAGCTAGATTTCACTCAGAAGACACAACAAGCCTACCAAATTAATTTGATAATAAGGAATAAATAAGATACTCACTTAACACTCCATCTTGAATCTTAAGAACCACTTTTAAATTGATAACAATCTGTCTACTTTATAGGTTAGATGCCAAATGGATTTAGCAGACGCTAGGTGGGAGGCACTCCAGGCAACGTTGCCACTCTCGATAAAAAGTAGCCAAATACAAAGAAAGTTATGTTCCCCTGATATTCTCGAATAAAAAGACAACATATATAACTTATATGGGGTACCCGGTACCCCTACATAGTTTTTACGGAATTATGTGTTTCAGTGCTTTTTTCGTAATTATTATTAGTGTTTTGCATTTATATTGTATTTATAATATTTTTTATGTTTCAATATCAAGTTCTTTTATTTATAATCAAATTTTTTTGTTTATAAGATTAGGCCATTGAATTGATTAATTGAATTTATATTAAAAAATTGATAATTTTCTTATATAAGAGGGAATACATTATTCCAATTTAAAAACAAATATCCTAAGATATAAAAAGCCAGAACGCTGCTGCTGCTCCTGCTCATTCATCGTCCGACCGCCGTAGGTGCAACATCGAATTACCATGACGAAAAAGCGAGGGAAATCAAAGGGAAACACTCCTGAAACCCCAACCAGCAGCGAACCCGAAATACCAAAAGAACCACAAGAAGAACAAATGGAAAAAACCATCCAAGAACTTGAAAGAAAGTTTCAACTGGTATGTGAAAACGCGGATCTCGCGATACAACGGATGAAATCCACTCCTCTACCCGACATGCCACTCATCGACGACAGCCCGTCCACTAGACACCTACCGGACCCAACCGACGAAGAACACCTAGCAACATTGATCGCCCATCGCCAACAAATATCCATCAACCTGGAAACCCTGATGACCGAAGCCAGTGACCTGGATATGGAAATCGCCAGCCTAAGCTCATCCCGCTCAACAACCCCCAACCAATCTGATGCCGAAGCCGAACACGAAGCCTCCTCCGAGGACCAAGACGAATTCACACTAGTCCACGGTTCCAAAAAGAAAAGAGTACGAAAAGCCAAAAAATCGCCTCCACCCGAACTTCGCGAGCGCTCCAACCGTTTCAACCCTCTTTTAAACAAAGAAGACACCGACCAAAATACCGAACCATCGGATCCACCTCCCGAAATAGACATAGGCGAGACACCCACACCACATCCCGTGGACCCCAACGCAACGATCCCGGCCCTACTCAGCATCAAAACCAGAATCCCACCAATTACACTGAAAGACACAGCAAGATGGCCATCCCTGATGAAAAAACTCCGAGAAGAAGACATCAAATACTCCAAGGTGCGATCATCACCCGAAGGATTACAAATCTACCCGGCCACCCCAAACGACCATCGAAGACTCCGAGCTACACTCGAAGCCACCCTACCCAACGACAGCACAGGTTTCTTCTTCCACAAGATGTCAGAAGAGAAACCATTAAAAATCGTCATCCGAGGGATCCACCACACCCTCAACTGCGACCTAATCAAAGAAGACCTGGCATCACAAGGATTCCACGCAGACCACCTAGCCAGGATGTACCGCGGACGAGACCGCAAACCGCTCCCCCTGGTAATGGTCACACTCAAAAAGACTCCATCCAATCGAGAAGTCTTCAACATCACTAAGATCCTGGACATCGATGTCCAAATCGAAGCCCCACACAGGAAAATGAGACTCAGCCAATGCCACAAATGTCAATCGTTCGGGCATACTCAAAGCGCTTGCCATTCACCTCCAAGATGCGTTAAATGTGCGGGTAACCACCTCACCCACACGTGCGAAAAACCAAGAGACCAACAGGCCACATGTGCAAATTGCGGAGGACCGCATCCCGCCAGCTACAAAGGATGCCCCCGCTGCCCAAAACCAAGACAAAAGCCAAAGTTCCATCGCAATTTCACAAGCCACCATCAACACAACCCCGCTCCACACTATTGGTCAAAACACCAGAACCAACCACAACAGGCTCCGCTCCATATGCCAAACATCATCGCTCTGATCACCACCCAACTGGCAATCCACAACATTGATCCGACCATAATCGCAAACATCATCAACAACTTACAACCGATCCTAACAACAAATTAATCAAGACTGTACTCGCCCAAAAATCCACTTGTTTGCTCGCCAGTACTCGACTACAAAACCCGACCAGCACTCAACTTCACCAACCTCGACAGTACTCAACTGAAACGACGACCCTCGCAATAACGAACAGCAAATTCTACTTTTACGGCAATCCGCCGCTAAACCGCCACACACAAGCTACACGCACTCCTGCGGGCACTGAAAAACACCAACGTCAAACAGCCAACACACAGACGAAGGGGATAAGGTGGCTTCGCCACCACATGCCTCGCTCATCACTCATGCTATGCTATGCTATGCTGCTGCTCCTGCTGCCACAGCGTGTCATAGTTTTGATTGGCAAAATCAGAAAATGCAGATATAGTACGAACCAAATAAATTTGCCGGTGCGTCATTGATTAAAAAGGTATGAATCAAGCTGGAAATGCATTTTTCTTTTTATTTTAATATAGGTTTCTCTTTTCACCACAATTTGAAACAATGTAAATGTCACTGTCAAAGTATTGAAGGTTATAAACAAAAATTAAAACCATTTTAAACAATGACGCACCGGCAAATTTATTTGGTTTATACTATATGAATAATGACAAGAAAAACAAAGAGGAGAAATGGAAAAACAAAGAGAAAGAGGAAGTAACAGCAATTAGTGACGGGGCACCGCCAGTAAAAGATATAAGATGAAGACTTGATTAACGAGAAGAAACAAGGTGGAACTCGCTTTTGCGACAGTTCTTAGGCTTCTATACATCTACTTTTTTGAAAGATTAAATTATTTGAACTTTATTTTATTAGAATTTTTAATGCGTTAATCTTTTAAATAGGTAGATACCAACGGCAAATTTTTTTTATAAAAGGAAAACGTTAATGAGTTCTGATTTTTTTTTTAATTATGCGGACAGACACCGAGCCAGATCATAAGGCTTTTTCCTATCGTTGTATAGAAGCCTAAAACGAGGAGAAGAATTGGAAAAAGAAGAAGTAACGGCAATTAGTGAAAAGATATCACGAAAGATATCGTCGGATTAGTTAGAAAACCTCGTAAGTCCATGGCGCTAAACTATTTAAAAAAATGAGCTCTATCGACCTAGAAAATCTCATAAATCTAAAAAAATTACAAACTGATGTTTTATAAAAATATTATTTCATTGTATTTATGAAAACAGTTCATGGTATCTATGAAAATAGTTCATGATATCTATGAAAACAGTTTATTGTACTTGAGAAAATAGTTTATGATATCTATGAAAATAGTTCATCGTATCTATGAAAACAGTTCATCGTATTTATGAAAATAGTTCATTGTATCTATGAAAACAGTTCATCGTGTTTATGAAAATAGTTCATATCTATGAAATACGTTTATTTATATAGGATCTCGGTTTATTGCATTAAGAAAACAGTTGACACAATTCAAAAGCAAATCAGAAAAATGTAAAACTTATATAACAATAACTTTATTACAATTAATTATTTAAGAATATTTTTTCCGCAACTTTTATAACTATTGATGATTTAGCCATAGCGCTTTCTTCTTCAGTTTTATACGAAAATGTTTGTATAAAATTCCAAAATGTTGCCGACTCTTTAGCATACTCGAAATTAAATAAATATGTATTGCTTTAAAGCAAATATCAACAGCTCGTACAAAATTATTAAACGGGTATCGTATTTCCTGAAAGTACACATAATAGTCGGTAGTGTTTAAGATATCAGTTACGGAAAATACTTAAATAAATATTAGCCACTTAATAAATGGTTTAAAAAATTGAACTTTATTAAATAATTAAACAAATAAATTATTAAAAATAATTATAAATAAAATGAACAAAATAATTAAAACATAATATTTTAAGAAAGAAAAATAAAAAGAAATTAAAACATTGCCTGCAACGTCTTGAAAAATGTTTAATTATAATTAGAATAAAATTGAAAAATTAGAATAAAATAACTTATTTCTATTAGTTGCGGCTTCAAACATTATTTTGTGAGTTATTTTGTTTTTGCAACTGGCCGGTTGGTTGCCAGACCGTTGGCGTTGGTTACCCAGCCTAAACCAATTATCCCGGTTTATTCCAAATTCGGCGCTATTCCAATTGGGAAATTTTTTCAACATCATCTCTGAAATAATAATGAAAAAAAATGAAATAAATGAATAATAATAAATAAATTGTATAAAAGACAAATATTGCATACCTTCAACAATTGCTATTTATTGATTTAATGCAGTATTTGGTTTTTTTCCTTCCCAGGTGTTGGTTCAAGCGAATGAGGATGAGAAAAGCAACTCTAATACTCTCTTAGTATAATCTTTGTATAATCTTCACCATTCTTTCCAACAACTTGGTGAATAATTTTCATCTAATTAAAAAATTACATAAATCATTAATTTTTATTTGTAGTGTTAATCAAAATTGAGAAACTGCAAATATAAAAAAACATTTGCTTGTTTCATTTTTATTTAATAAATGTTAAAAAAATGTTTATCAATTATTATTTACTACTATTTATTAAAATTCTAATTTACTAGACTACTGGTCTAAAATTTATAATTCAATTGAAATAATTTAATCATTAAGATAAGCTTACAAATCCTTTATGATTCTCTTCTGATTCGGTTAGAAATTGTTGAAATTCGGTAACTGCTACTTCACTTTCTAATGGTAAATATTTCTTTATTTTATCCAAAATTTTATCTTCATCGAGACAAAAATATTAGAAAAATTGAAAAACATAATATTGTAAGAGTGGTAGGCGCAAAGAAAATTTTTAATGAGAATTGGGTCGCAAGGTTGAGAAATGCTGAGTTAGGTTGTAATTATTATTAATAACTAAATAAATTAATATCTTTAAAATAAAAATACTTACTTACAATGTAGGTACAGCAGGTCAAAAAAAAATATTTTTTTAATAATAAATTCACCCACTATAATTTTCACCAACTTTTACAAGAAATTATTTGCATTTACAGAATCACACATACCCTATCAGAGTAAAAACGCTATTACCTATTACCGTTGACTGACAGAGTTATCAAGACACGCAGCCATGTGGAAGAATTGTAAATTCTATGTCCCTCTCACTCGAACGCACTCCGCGCACTATACTGTCCACACGTTCTAACGAAATGGATCGCGAGATTAATAATTGTTAATGAGGATTTACATTGAAAAATAGCGCCATCTAGTTGTCGCGACAATTTAGTATTGCATTAAAACATATATGGCTGCGTGTCTTGATAACTCTGTCAGTCAACGCTATTACTATTACCTGAACAACAAAATATTGCCAGCAGAAAAGAACCGCGACTCACATTGGCGTCAGCAGGCGTCAGCTATACCGGTAGTAGCGGATAAAAAAACTGCAACGCAAGAGCATCCCACATTCTTATTTTTACTATGTACTTACATCGCGTTATTAAAAATTATACTGAAAATAATTTTAAAAAACTAAATATTTTTGGTAGCTATTACCTACAGTGGCCGTAAAAAGTATTCGTACACCCCTATCTTAACCATGTAAATTGTACATTTTAAACCCAATCTTTGGCATATAAAAGTCGCTTTTACAACAAAACTTTATAGACATTTTTTGAAGAATTTCATTGACTTCAATTTTGTATCTATAAATTTTTCTATTTTGTGGCTCTGTTTTTGACTGACACCGACTTAAATAAGACTCTGTAAAAGACAAAAAATATGATCATTTGTATTTCAGTAACGGTGTGACAAAATAGAAAATTAAAAAAAAAATAGAACATAATATGTATCTCATAGTATATGATAGATTTTTTATGTCAGTTTTACGTAAAAAAAGGACTTATAACTTATGTAATAGTATCACAGATGTGTTATGTCAGCTTTACGTAAGAAAAAGACTTATAACTTATGTAACAGTATGACAGATTTGTTATGTCAGTTTTCCGTAAGAAAAGGACTTATATAACTTATGTAATAAAGTGACAGGTTTGTTATGTCAGTTTTCCGTAAGAAAAGGACTTATAACTTATGAAATAGTGTGACAGATTTGTTATGTCAGTTTTCCGTAAGAAAAAGACTTATAACTTATGTAACAGTATGACAGATTTATTATGTCAGCTTTACGTAAGAAAAAGACTTATAACTTATGTAACAGTATGACAGATTTGTTATGTTAACTGTACGTAATATAATGACTTTAATGTTACGTCATGATATGATGTAAATATTACATATGATGTACGTAACATGTAAGTCATTTAATGACATCACATGACAGTCACATGCTATGTCCATATGATGTCACAATGACATCTAACTACATGACATCATATTGAGATCATGAAAAGAGTCAGTTTTATGTCAAATTTATGTAAAATTGTATTACATAAATATGATCTACGTGTGACGTCAATTGTAGGTCATGTGTTCACTGGGTTGGAGTTACCGTGTTTCGCGACAACTGTGTGTCGCGTGTTCGCAAGTTTTCATCTTTGTTCATTTACTATCGCAGTAGCATAGCTATCATAGGGCAAACCGGGGCAGCGCCCTATTTCTATTATTACTATTATAACTACTATTTTCATGAGAAAATTGAATAATTTTGATTTAATTATAATAATTTTGACGTAGTAACTATAATCTATAATAATAATAACAATACTGAATGTTAGTAAGAGTAAAAGTAATAGATAACTTTGTAATATTAAAACACGTAAAAGACACGTTCAAAAAAAAGTTTACGCGCCGAAAAACAAAAGGAATTAATCACAAAGCGAAACTCAAACCGCATATAATGGGGTGACTATTGCCGATCTCAATGAATTGAATTTGGAAGGTCAATTGGGATTCATAATTGCTTAGGGAACATCCATTAATTTTGTGAAGCCTTTAGGGAAAAGGAGTGTAACATGTAAAATGTTTTAATATTCTTAAAATACAATTTTTCATAAATTTTGTTGCTTTAAATTTAATTTCTATCCTTTTCTGATTTTGAAGTTCCAAAGTTGGTATGAACAATCAAAATTGCGTCTTATCTATTTTCATTTTTAATAGACGATAGCACAAATTTTAATAACTGTGGTTTTCAATTTAGAATTTAATTAAAAACGAATAGTGTTGGGTTTTTTTTTATACCGATTTTACAACATTATTTGATTATTTGTACAGTTTAAATTTTTGAAACCATTTTGATTCAGCCGTTGAAAACGTGGTGGAGGTTTTTATTTGCACTCAAAAATTTTCTATTCTGAGACGTAAATTAGAAAATTAACATTTGAAGATAACCTCCAGCTTACAATATTTAAGATCTGTTATCCGATTGAGATAAGGTGTCCTTTTTGGAAGTTAAACCTTTTTGTGAACATCCAGGATCTCGTTGGTTATAAAGTTACAAATTTTCCGTCCATCTAGGCAACGTCAATTATAAATATTGGATTTTTGTTGTTGTTGGTTGTAAATTTTACGCGCAGTTGAGGGACACCAATAATTTTACTTCATAATCAATCTACCTTTTTTTTGTAGATAAAAGGGTCACATTATATCGAATGTGGGGGAGGAATTTGTAATACAAATTTGTGTTTTAGAATCAGATCCAACTTTTTATTTGAACAGCCGATGGGCTGCGAAATAAGGAAGGCCTTCTGGAAGTCGTGGTGAAGTCGAGCTGTAGTTTTGCCGTAACACCTGGTTATTTATTTTGGGTGAGTTATACAGATTTGTGCTATGATTTTTTTCTTCCACAGGAGAATTAATGTGACTTTGTTTGGTCATTTTTTTTAACGTCGTTGTCGATTTAAGTGTCACTCAAGAGCACGTTTAATTCAATTAAAAAGCAACTGGCACCTTCAGTGCCTGCGCTTGTTTTTCTTTCAAGTTTTATTTTGTGAAGGTGATACCTTCAGTATCCCTTGCTATCTTGTACATTTTTTTATTTTAACTTTTCTGAAATTACATTAAATCAAATTTTTTTATTTTACTCAATTTTGTTTTATTCTAAATAGATTTTAATAGTAATTTCTGGCGCCTGGCAATTTTTTATTCTAGTATCGCTTACTCTAGCCTCTCTCCGTACTGATTAAGCTAGCCGCTGCTTGTACAAGCAGCTTTCAGGGAGAATTAGGGAACAGGAGTCGATCCGAATCTCACCCAATCACACATGGGGGAGAGGAGGGGTCTCGGCAAATATCATGTAATTTTTTCTTCAAGAAACTGTAAAATTTCGAAGAAACTGGGTTAAATTAAGTAAAACAAATAATCTAACGTGAGATTAGAGGGGAGAGGGGTTCAAAGCAAATTTCAGAATATCTTACTAGAAGGGGGGAGGGCAAAAAATGTTTAAGTCGCTTCACTTAATAATTAATGGACGCCACCTTATGAAGAGTTACAATCAAATCAATTTTATGAGATGAGGTTATCAAGAATAGCATGATTATTTTATTATACTGTTTGATCAAGCTTTGAAAGCTTGTCAAGCCGACGTGGCCTCAACCTACCGAACACCCCCATTTGATCCCCATTCAAACATAAGTTCGTATGGAACGCAACCACTGTATCCGTATCGTGTTGTGTGTTTCTAACCTCCAAATTTAAAGCTAATAGTTGATTTAAAAATGTTCAAGTATTTAACTTCTTATTTTTGGGGTAATAGTTATGATGAAAAATCTTTAGATGATGCATACGATGTTTTAAATAAACTAAAAAGGGATGAATGTCTGGGAAATGTTGAACATACATTTTCAAGTGAAAATTTTGAATATTCAAATAACTGTGTTCGAAAAATGGGAATCATAACAGCTATTAAAAACGGATATTACATTATAGATGATATATATAAACTTAATCATAATTTCGAAAATCTCGAAGTTGGTGCAATAATTTACTTTACAGTTAATACAAAAAATGGTATCGTGGAAATAAGTGATATTTCGATTGCAGACGAGTGGGCTTGCAGTACTGATAACGAAAAAAAGTCATGCCTCAGAACTTTTGTTTGTAAAGTAAATTCACGAAATGGTAGGCAATTATCTGTAATTCCTGGAGACGTCACTGTTAATTTGGATGAAGTATCATCAGAATTTGTACCGATTGTTGGAGACTGGATGGAAGTAGAAGCAAAAGTCGAATTAGACGAAAATATTACAGATTTATTTGGTAAAATACTTCAAGTCAATGTAATTCGACCATTACGTCCTCGCATTATACGTGGTTCAATACGTACATGGTGCGATGACACAAAAAATGGATCAATTGATGCTATAATATTCTTCACTGGTGATGCTTTAATATCAGGTTATATTCCTATTATTGGCGATCAAGTAGTGACGGAAATTATTGATAGTGATCAAGGAAGATATGTGTATCGATCTTTGAAAGTTATTCCAGAACATCAACAAATTACAAACAATAAATTATTGGAAAATTCTTCTGTTCCATTTGAAACAAATGTAAAAGGCATTTTTATTACCGATAATATTAATATTAACGCAAATAAATTAAATGAAACACATAATTTTTCAATGCAGATTACTAATAATTTAACAGAAGACTTGATTTTACTGAACGTTGCTTTACCTTCAAGCAATTTGCAGTGTAAAATTATTGAACCTACATTATTAACAAATATCGTGCTTAAATCGAATGAAACTATAAACTTTTTGTGTTTGTGCGTTGTTAAAAGTGTTGGAATTACAAGGGAGTTAATTTTATTTTCATTTGAAAACTTTAAAATAGGTCGTTGGGTAGTGGTAAATGTCAAGTTTAATTTTGTTGGAAATGATCATAAAAATTTTAAAAAATCACATACATCAAGTAAAACATATTTTAAACCAAACAATAGAGATGTTATCCGTGGTCAAAAACTTTCCTTACCGCCAAGATTTACTTCTAACCGTCTACCAGATTATCCAGTACCTGAAAAACTATTGGCTGTTTTTTATAAATGTACCAACGATGAAGATAGGCATAAATTAATAGAGGATTTGCGCTTAATTAGACCTTGTTTGAGTTTACCTTTCACCTTTCATATTTACGAAGATCGTTTTCATGCATTATTACATTTATTAGAAATCGACGATATTTTAGCAATGCAAGCTTATAGGCAAGATGAAGCGAGTTTAATTAAAAATGGCGAATTTTTAATGCTAGAAATTGAAAATTTGGCCGAGAAAAGACCATCGTTAATTTGTGGCGATCAAATAATTGTCAAAAATACTCACAACATGGACGCTGATGAATACGAGGGCGTCATTCATAAAATTGGAGCTAAACACATTTTCGTTAAGTTTTCACCCATATTTCATGATAATTATAATAGTGAACGAGTAGCTGTAATGGCAATATCCTCGAGAACAAGATTTCGCCGAATGCATCAAGCCATTGGATTGGCCGTAAGGAATTTGGGCAAATTGTTTTTGTTTCCTTCGAAATTATTAATTAAGAATCCTCAAACAAATTTTGCTATTGACGACAATGTGAATGTACAAAAAGTAGATATTGTGCAGAACGAATTGGTAAAAACTACGCTAGTACAGCAGCAAACAAATACAACTTTGAAAAGTTTAAATTCAAATGAAACAGAGCAAAAATGTCACGATATATCCAATACTGCACTACCAATAATAACTACTACATTGAACAATGTAGACAACATTTCCAATTCAGAATCGTTTAAATATTTTTGGAAAGATATTAGCAAGAACTTGATTGAAAATTTTGGAGAGCCTTCCAAACCCATTTTTAAACTGGAGTGGTATAATAAAAATTTAAATTTTTATCAAAAACAGGCTATAAAAAATATACTGATAGGTGAAGCTCGCCCTTTACCTTATATCATATTTGGTCCGCCTGGAACTGGAAAAACTGTCACTTTAGTAGAACTTATTCTTCAGCTTATACGTTTAATTCCTCATTCACGTTTGCTTATCGCAACTCCTTCCAATAGTGCTGCAGATTTAATAGCAACAAGATTAATAGATTCTGGTGTATTAAAACCAGGGGATTTAATTCGTCTTGTGGCACATCATATTGTTGCAGAGGATGCAGTTCCAGTTCATTTAATTCCATATTCCGCTGTAGCAGATATCGCTCGTGCAGGAACAGGAGCCCATTCTTGTGATGTAAAAAATAGCAAATTAACCATTGGTAAGTAGAAACCGGTAAAATTATTTATGTTTGTTGTTTTATTATACAGATGAAAAATTAGTGAAGTATTAATTTTGTATCTGACAAAAAGCGCTCTTAGCAGTTTAATACCTAGTATGTGATTGCCACAGATGTTGGGTCTTCAGCCACATTTGGTTGAATTACGACTACAAGAGAATATATAATAGAATATAAATAATAGACATCTATTATGGAGCAGAATATAATAAAAAAATTAAATTTAAAAAATAAGAAAAAAATTTCTTTTTTTAATTTGAAAAAAGAATATTTACAAAAATAGGATATTTACACGATTATTAATTAATACTTTTTTAATATTACTATAGAGAAGAATTTAATAAAAAAAATAAAATTTGAAAAAAAGGAAAAAAATTATTTTTTTAGTTTACAAAATATTATTTTTTTTGCGTTTCCGTGTATCGATTTTAACCAAAATCTAATCAGTTCTAAAGGCCCGTTCACACGGTTAAAGTTGGTAGGGTAGACTGGGGAGGATCAGACACTTTATTTTTAATTTGATAATATTTGGAAAGTTTTGGTACTGGGCAAAATATTTTTACTTGAAATCTTTTGTTAGAGGTTTGTTATTATAAATTAATTTTTTTATTTGGATTGAAATACAGTAGAATCCCTGTATAACGAGAGAACAAGGGACCAGCCTACTTACTCGTTATAAGCAGATTTTCGCTATAAACAGTCAGTTTAGCATGTAAACAAAAGTCAAGGGACTAAAATTTTTCTCGTTATAGCCGATAATACGTTATAACCGGACTCGTTATAGAGGGGTTCTACTGTATTTTAGAATATTATTTTTTGTTAAAAAAGAAAACTATTCCAAATGACGAATGTACCCCGTGGCTGGGGTAGATACGACACTAATATGACATTAACGTGCATTATTGTTTAAAGTATAAAAAACTATTATTCTTTATTTAAAAACTATAAATTAAACATAAGTCCTAACATAACATAATACCTTAATCAACAAGTATCACTACAAAAAAATGGTTTATCACATTGATGAAAAATTCATAGTATTCATGAACAAAAACAATGTATTTATGAATTTCTTCATCAATAGATAAATTTTGTTCAACAGTGACTACCCAATATGGATTGTCGAATGCTCCCCATAACCACGTTTTTCTTATAAAAATTTATTAAATGTATATAACCTAATTATTAGTAAAAAATAATGTTACTTACCAATTCGACAAACATCAATGTTTATTAGAATTGATATACAGTAAAAGCCCTCGTATCCGAAATGAACGGGACCCATTTCTGTTCGGATAGCGAATGTTTCGGATAAATTGTTGGCTGAAATATAAATACCACAACATGAAACGGAAGTCTGCCTACGCGTTGACTTTGCAAGCATCTTTCGGTTGACACGATAAATTCTAAGAATTTTCGGATACGAGGGCTTTTAC
The DNA here is from genome assembly GCA_958510845.1 of Cantharis nigra. NCBI lineage: Eukaryota > Metazoa > Arthropoda > Insecta > Coleoptera > Cantharidae > Cantharis > Cantharis nigra. Next base: position 49,831,527 of record OY294028.1, read on the forward strand.
TGTAATTACTTTTTATAATAAAAGATAATACAAATATTATCGAAACTTTGAATACTAATTTATAAAACGTGTGGCTAAAAACCACAAACACGTCTACACTGAACAACATTTACAGGAAAACTGAAATATTTTGATAGATTATTGTATAGACTACCTCGTGTATTCTCAAATTTTTCCGAAATTTAAATGTTTCATTTATAGGAAAAATCGAGACTGTCAAATCCAAATGCACCCCAGTGTCGGATCCTACTTAGTCTACCCTAAGTTAAGTTTAAGCAAAGAGTATGTATATATAGAGGGACAGCTCTTATGGGAATACTTGTCACAAGTATTTCTTGATGGCTCTGCTACGCCATCTAGTGAAGGGGGTTATCTCTACGTCTTTATTTTTGGTCCTCTATATACAGGGTGCTGAATGAGTTAGCTGAACATAGGAAATTAACATGTAAAAACTTATTTTTGTAAAAATACCCCCCTGTATATAAAGGATCAGCCATAAATTTAAAATTAAAACGTAGAGATCACACCGTCTACTAGATGGCGTAGCAGAGCCATTAACAAAAACTTGTGACAAATATTTGTTAATGGCTGTCCCTCTATATATACATACTCTTTGGTTTAAGTTAATCAACAACTTAATTTTAACTAAATTTTACGTGTAAACAGTTCATTCAAGTTGTAAGTATCAAGCCCGGTTTCTGAAGCTCGAGTTATAAAGGGTGTTTTTTTAGAGGTATAGAACTTTAAGTTGGCAACACTATTTTAACTGGCGGCCATTTTGTCAGCTGTCAAGTGATTTATTTTTAGTTTGGTTTGGCATTTCAACATGAATAGACTGACGCCTGAACAACGCTTCCAAATTGTTCAAATTTATTATGAAAATCATGGTTCTGTTCGGTTTCACAATGTCTGGTTAACCTGTAGTTTAGAGCTCACCATAACTTAACCTATGAAAATTGAAAAAGTGTTTCACAAGCGCTGGTCTGAAGGGAACCTTAGGTTAAGTGCTGGTATCTTTAACTCACAGAAGTTCCTTGGGTTAACTCGAGGTTAACTGTCAATTTTTTAAGGTTATTAATTTGTGATTCGGAATAAACATAATAATATATTGTATACTAGTAGTATACAACAGTACAAACTTCGAATATTCAGTTGACAATTATTGATCAAACTCAAAAGTTTTAAATATGTCAAATAACAGACAAATAAGAACGGGATAGAGCTGGCAACATTTCTAAACCTATGGTCAACTGGTTTGGTAACCGCATAGTCTCACGTTACGGACCCGTGAATTGGCCTCCAAGATCGTGCGATTTAACGTCGCTTGACTATTTTCTGTGGGGATATGTGAAGTCGCTAGTCTACGCCAATAAGCCCGAAACGATTGACCACTTGGAGGACAACATTCGCCGTGTTATTGCCGATATACGGCCACAAATGTTGGAAAAACTCATTGAAAATTGGACCTTCAGATTAGACTACGTCCGAGCTAGCCGTGGCGGTCATATGCCCGAAATCATATTTAAATGTCAGAAGATTATCTTTCGAATAAAGTAAATTTTATGTCAATTTAAAAAAATCATCTTTGTTTTATTTCATTTCAAAGTTCTATACTTCTAAGAAAAAAACCCTTTACAAAGGTTAAGCTTAACCGTAATATTATACCTGCAGATTTTGAGTTTCTATTGGGATCCGTCAAATGAGCATATGACATCTGGTGGTAAAAGATGTTACTAGGTTGAGGGAAAATAAACACATACTCTCCTATGTTAACAATGTAAATTCAAGCTTTTGAAGACCTTTTTTGACACATAAAAATTACTTTTACAGCAAAACTTATTAAAAACTTTTTATTGCAAATTTTATGTTCTTAATTTTTGTTTATAAACATTTTTTCGATTTGTTGCACCGTTTCCTTTTTGCAGTGACTTAAAAAGGACTCTGTAAAATTCAAAAAATATTTTCATCTGTATATCAAAATTGGTTCAATGAAATAAAAAGAATGATTAAAAATTTATTATTGTAAATTTCATTTCCTATAATTTTGTTCATATGCATTTTCCCATTTTGTAGCAGCGTTTCTAAGATTCAGATGAAAATATTTTTTGTATTTTACACAGTCTTTTTTAAGTCACTACTTAAGGGATTGAAATTTCCAACAAAAAGTGTCTGATAAGTTTTGCTGTAAAAGTAATTTTTAAGTGTCAAAAAAGGTCTTCAAAAGCTTGAATTTACATTGTTAACAATACGACCGTGAGTGACTGTACGTTTCCACTACTTTCCGATGAAAACGAAATATTTTGTGCGCTCAAAAATTTTATTTGGACAATTTGGATAATTTCGTGGCGATTTTCTTTTAATTTTGATGTTTTTAAGCAATACGCCGTGAAACTAACCAAGTCTTGCCGCTCATTTTTATGTCTATTTTTACCACATTTTATGATATGATCGGCTTGCAGAATCTGTTCTGCTTCAACAAAATTCCTTTGTTTAGAAAAAATTTTTTTTGAAAATGTGTAACCGAGCAAAAACTTTTATTTTTATTCATTTTGGAATCAAGTTAGGTAGGATTGTGTTTTTATTTTAAAGAAATGTCAAATAATTTTGAACTTTTATTTTTTTCTATCATATTGAATTTAATACTGTGCGCGTTAGTAATTTTTTCCAGGTTTGCCTGATGAGAATTCGAAATTCGAAACACCTATGCCATACGTGTCGCAAACTAATTCACTTAATTTGCACATTTTTCGGATTAATGAACAGTAAGCACTTTCAATCATTAATAATTTTTTACAACATTTAATTGTATAGGATTGCGAAATCCATATAATAAGATTTATTTGTATCCTTTAGCTCACTATTGATATTCATATTTAATTGAAAAGATTATTATTTACTAATCTGAAGGCAACATACAGGGTTTTCTCAGAACAATTCCCGAAAGTCAAAAGATGGTGCAAGAAAAGCTTATCTTACATCCAACACAACAGTTGACTGCCATTTAAAAGACTGTATTAACTGTGCTGGTACATTAAATTTAGAAGAGCAGTTTCAAGATTTAGAGATGATGCAAGCACCTGTACAGGATTTTTTTGGAAAAGCTGTGCGTGAAACTCGATGGACTGGTAACTCATGCATTCATTGCTGAACAGCAATCGAAGGTTTTTTCAGAGTGGAAGAATCATTTGAAAACCGGAGAATACTTAATTATTGTATGCGCGTTTTCCGAAAATTATGCATTCGTGATCCAAGATGCCGCACAGTGATCTAGATTTGAAAAAAGTGGGACATTTTCAATTTTTTAAAACTTCGAATATTGCAATATTAATAATGAAGAACCAGAAAAGAAGGTTTCTAGTAACAGAAATTCACATTTTTGCTCCTTTTTATAACAAATGACGACAGGTTTTGACTATATGAACCAAGCGTACTTTGATTGTCACTTAAAGGGCTACTTCTCAGGTGTGAAATTTTGTTTTGCTTTATACTTATACTACATAAAGATTACACCTCCGACATTACGTGAATGAAATAGTAGCGCGCCATATTAAGCCAATTTTGAAAAAATCGATTTTGAAAATTTTTTGGCTAAATTTAACTGACCGTGTGAAACCACTAAACCAAGGGAACATTCGTAGCCTAGTTGTATAAGGAGTTGAACTAGCAATGAACAATACAAACCAGTATGGGGTCGAATCCGAACCGCACTACTTTTTTTTTATTATTTAGGCGTACTTTTTTTTTATTCATTTGTATTATTTACGCGTAAAAGCAATTAAATTTATGTTAATTATCAGTAATTTAATAATTATTTGAAACGATTGAAAATTTATGTGCTCTATAGAAAATAGTAATTTTAAAATAAAATAAAATAGATATTATATTATTTATTTAATTTATTTAACAAAAAAAAAAATGTGCAAAATTTACGTATACTAACTATTTTTTAATACTTATTTTACATTGTATAAATTTTCAATCGTTTCAAATAATTATTAAATTACTGATAATTGACATAAATTTAATTGCTATTACACGTAAATAATACAAATGAATAAAAAAAAGTACGCCTAAATAATAAAAAGAAAGTAGTGAGGTTCGGTTTCGAACCCACACTGGTTTGTATTGTTCATTGCTAGTCCAACTCCTTATACAACTAGGCTACGAACGTTATCTTGGTGTACTGATTTCACACGGTCAGTTAAACTTAGCTATAAAATTTTCAAAATTGGCTGAATATGGCGCGCTACTATTTCATTCACGTAATGTCGGAGGTGTAATCTTTATGTAGTATAAGTATAAAGCAAAACAAAATTTCACACCTGAGAAGTAGCCCTTGTTAGTAAGGATAGCAATACAACAAATATGCCCTTTTAGATATCAGAAAATGAAGTCTTCTTTTTCCTTAAAACGGCACCGTTTTAATTTAATCGCGTTCTATTAATGTATTTTAAAAAATTTAATGTTTTTATAGTTATTTATGTATCAAGGGCATTATGACGATGTTTATGTCGAGGGCAACCAATTTAAAAGGTCGAGGGCCGCCAGGCCCGAGAGTTTTTAAGTTGCTCGAGAGCATAAACATCGAGTAATGCCAGTGGTGCATACAACGTTTTATATTACACTGCATTTGAATTTGAGAAAATTTAAAAAATTTTATAAATTTTGAATTAGATTTTGCTAAATTTTCTAGTTTGCGGTGGAATTGCGATTGAGAGGGCATAATAAGCGGGCATTATGATTTATACGCCCTAGGTTATTATAGTATACTTAATATATTTCGTTGTCAAGGTATAAAAAACAAATAATGATTCAGTGTAATATAATAGTTATTTATGTATCAAGGGCATTATGACGATGTTTATGTCGAGGGCAACCAATTTAAAAGGTCGAGGGCCGCCAGGCCCGAGAGTTTTTAAGTTGCTCGAGAGCATAAACATCGAGTAATGCCAGTGGTGCATACAACGTTTTATATTACACTGCATTTGAATTTGAGAAAATTTAAAAAATTTTATAAATTTTGAATTAGATTTTGCTAAATTTTCTAGTTTGCGGTGGAATTGCTATTGAGAGGGCATAATAAGCGGGCATTATGATTTATGCGCCCTAGGTTATTATAGCATACTTAATATATTTCGTTGTCAAGGTATAAATAACAAATAATGATTCAGTGTAATATAAAAATATTAATGTGCTTCATAATACGTTCGCTGTAAAGACATGCTGAATTTCAATGAACATACCCATGCTTGTTGCAAAATTAGATCTACAAATCGATTCGCATTATTTTTATTTTATTCAGCAGTTTTGTTTGTTTATACAGTAGGCATATCAGGTGCAACAAAGTGCACACATTTATTTTATCGCGACTTTTGACGATGAGTGCATAGTCGGAGAAATTGATTATTTAGTGTAGAAATATCCCTAAATTTTTCTAGTTTTTTCCTGGTAATTATACTAGGAACTATAAATATTAACTATAACTATAATTATTAACCATAACTATAACACTATTAAAATTAGTAATATTAATAAATAATATTAAAAATAATCAACAAATTTTTACTGTGTAACTTGTAAAGTTGTTTCAGATTTCGATATTTTTATATTAACAACACCAAAACCCCGTGAATACAAAAATTAATGACAAAACTCAAAAAAAAAATTTATGTCCCACTTTTTTCAAATCTAGATCACTGTGTGCCGTTGTTCAGGGGATACATTGGAATAACGACCAAGTGACATTGCATCCGATTGTTATTTACTACAATGAAAATGGAGACATAAGATACAAGAATTTTGTCGCGATCTCAGAATGCTTGAAGCACAATACAATTGCCGGACACTCAAGAGATTAAAAGGCAGCCATGGAACGCGGTCAAGATCCCATAAACACACCGAGAAAGTTCTTCGAGTGGATTGAAAATAATCCAAATATCAGAAATATCGATATTTGTTATTTCACCAATAAAGAGTACTATGAAGAAGATATCATCTTACAAGATCGATTTGAAAGAGCGAAGACTGTGCGTGGAACACTTTCTTTACACTTTGTAGAACCTGTATCACAACAAAAGTTAATAACAAAAAGATTTTTAGTTGCTACGGAATTTCTTACAGTTTCTGTAAGCAAATAAAAAAGTTTCATGTAAATTTCTTTAATATTTAACGAGATATGATTAAATCCTTATAACAATCTCCTATCATAATCCACTTCGTGCGTATAATGTCATGAGCGGCATCAATTTGTTAAACAATCATTGAATTTTCAACTTTCATAATATATAGAAAATTTACAACGAAAGTACAATTCAAGAGGTTTAAAATGAGCTAAGACAGGATTTTGTAAGTTCAATAGAAATTTTTGAAATTTTTAATTGTTTATTTTTAATTAATTAATTTTTAATACTTGAAAAATAATTATTATAAATATCTGATAAAAATTACAAGTCATATTTTAGTAATATAGAACCCATATGAGACTTTACAGCTGAATCGAAGACATGAATTTTACCTAAATTTGTCCCGCTTGACGTGGAATTACTCATATACAGGTGCGGCCTATATTTATGACATCCGACCCTGAAACTCAATTGTGGCACTTTCAAGTTTAAGTACTGATTACTAGAATACACACCACCAAACATACAAAAACTTAACTTTTAGGAATATGTCACAGTTAATTGTATATCAAAAGTGTGTAAAAATATGCCACAATGCGGTAGAAATTTGTGTAAAAAAAAGTGTGTACAAAAAATTAATGTGTGTAAATAGGATGCCAATAGAGTGGATGAAATGAGTGATGGAAATAAGAAGCAATAGATAGTAATATACGGAAATAAACGGCAATTGTGGTAATAAAGTGGCAATGCAGAGCAATAAAACGGCAAAAGTAGCATTAATTTTTTTAATTTGTTTTTAGGTACCTAAGTTGTTTCTTAATAAAAAGGTTTTTTATAAATATTAATTTGTATTATAAATAAATTATTTCATAAAAAGTTGTGTTGTTAGTTAAAATATATCTTATTATGCGTGAAAACCACCGGCATATATTTTTCGCAAAATTAATTCCTAAAAATTACTTACGATATTATTATTATTATTATTATTTTAAGGGGGGGTGGTATGGTTTTAAAGACGAAAAAAAAGCATATCTTTATGATTTTTTTAGAGTTATGAATAATGTTGGTTTATTCATTTTATACACACGTTATAGCATAACATCTGAAGTATCTTTGAAAAAATTTTCAATTAAAAATATCAATAAATAAGTCCGTGGCAGCGAATCTCCGGAAGCGCATTGAAAACAATGCAGTGAACTTCATAACTCGATACCGGATCATTTGAAGCAAAAAATCAAAATGCGTTTGAAAGGTGATAATGTTTCCCTAGGTAGTCAGAAAGAGTTTTTTTTGTAACTCTGTATTTTCTATTTTGTAATAACAAATTAACCGAAATTGTTTAGCGAAAATCGTGTTTTTCAGTTTAAAATGCTGCCAAAACTAGAAAAATCGAAAAAATAAAAAAACTCTCCCTGAATACCTAGGGAAACATGTCTCCTTATAAACGCATTTTGAATTTTTTGTTTTAGATGATCCGGTATCGAGTTATAAAGTTCACCGCATAACAACATTTTTTCGAAGCGCTTACGAAGATTCGCTGTCACGGACTTGTTTATTGATATTTTTAATGGACATTTTTTTTAAAGATACTCCAGATGTTATGCTTTAACGTATATATGAAGTAAATAAATCAACATTATTCATATCTCAAAAAAATTTCATGAAAATATGCCTTTTATTCGCCTTTAAAACACTACCCCCCCTTAATTCCATTTATTTCCTGATTATTGCCATTAATGCCACTTTATTCCCATTTAATGTATGGTATTACCGTATTTACAAAATATTGCTAAGAGCGGGTAGGCACTTTTTGTAGCTATTTACGGGAGAGCGATCGAAACTTTTCTTAGTAAATTAAATTACACACTTTTCTCAATCAATTATATTATACATATATTTATTTAATGATTCACTTTGATAGACCGAAATATCGTAAAAAGCTTGCATTTTAATAAATAAAACAACTTATACTTATAACTCGAACTTATACTGTCACAAAACTATTTTAAATTCAACAAACAGTTTTATAAACAAATCGATGGATTGGCGATGGGTAATGGATCTTCATCAATGTTAGCAGATATCTTCATGGACATAATAGAGAGAAGCCTCTTAAACGATAAAGTTAAGAAATGGTTCCACGATCACAATCGTTCTATGGAACGGCACACGTAGACAACTAGATAACTTCCTGAACCATATAAACAACATAGACATTAACATCAAATTTACCATGGAAGTAGAAAAGAACGGATCTTTAAACCTTCCTTTATCCATTCCTTTAAAATCTATAGAAAACCTACATACACCGATAGCATGATACCGGCGGATTCCAATCACCCATGGAGCCATAAAATGGCAGGATTCAGGTCCATGATGTGGCGTCTCCTGAAAGTCCCTATGAACCATTCCGACAGAGAAGCTGAAGTTAATACCATCAAAAACTTAGCCCACAATAATGGTTACCACGTATCCGTAATAGATAATCTTATAAGAATAATCGGAAAAAGAACTGCTGAGCAAATCCAACTCATCCCTAACCACCACGAATGTTCAGAAAAAGTTTGTTAGCATACCATACTATGGAATGAAATCGGATAAAATAAAGAAACTGTTAAGAAGTGACAACACCATAGTATCCTATAGAACAAGAAACTCCATAAAAGATACCCTTTCTAAAACTAAAGATGCTGTGAAAATAGAAGATAGAAGCGGAATATATCAAATGATATGTAATGACTGTGACATGCTTTATGTGGGACAGACCGGCCGTACATTTAAAACCAGGTTAAAAGAACATATCTCTTCATGGAAAAATGGTGAGAGAGATAAATCTAATTTTGCCGAACATCTTATAGAAGAGCAACACCATACTACACTGGAGAGTGCCAAGTTCCTACATGTATGTGAAAAGGGAGATAAGATGGACCGACTTGAATCTGTAGAAATCAGAAAAATCATGAAATACTACCCTGAAAAGTTAATCAACCAACAACTTGATTTGATAGGAGGCCCACTTATCCAAGTATGTGTTGACCTCGCCAAAGACGATAGCCGCATTTAATACAACTTTTGCGTACTTTATTTTATGTGATCTCTGTAACTTGTATACACTAATTGAACTGAATGATGGTCTAATAGACCGAAACATGTTTTCAAGGTATTTAATGTATTCGTTTTGTGACTAATTTTAATTTTAGTAAAAGTGTGACTACAACATTTGTTTTATTTATATATTTATTTAATGAACTAGTTCCGACTGGTGCCAGTCTTCAACATATTCTTTGAAATAATCTTTAATTAAATAATTAATTTTAGCTTTAATTTGTGACGGAATATGTTGAAGACTGACACCAGTCGAAACTACTTGGTCAATTAAATAAATATGTATAATATAATATAATTGATTGAGAAAAGTGTATAATTTAATTTGCTAAGAATAGTTTCGATCGCTCTCCCGTAAATAGCTATACAAAAAGTGCCTACCCGCTTCTAGCAATATTTTGTAAATACTGCAATACCACGCATTAAATGGGAGTAAAGTGGCATTAATGGCAATAATCAGGAAATAAATGGAATTAAGGGTAATTAAGATAATAATAGTAATATCGTATTTTATTGCCGACAATTAACAATCTTGTACTTTTTGCCCAGTGAGAGACCCCTCGCTTACCTCAAAAAAATAATTTTTTTTTAACTGAGGTAAGGAAGAGGAATTGAGATTTAGAATATGGAGGAATTATTTTGTTCTTTTAACGATCTTTTTTATTATTGTTTTTTTTTAAGTCGGGTTTTTTTAAATCGGAAAAAGAAATTAATTGAAAAAAAAATATTAATAAATAATAATTTTATTATGAATTACAAATGAAATTATTATGAAACACTCCAATAGTATAAAAAAATAAGGGGGCGCTCAATGTGAGGCGATTTTTAGACCGTCTTCTCTTGGTGAGATGTCGTGAGACTTGGATCGACTCCCCCTTCCCTCTCATAATTTTACATAAAATTTTTTTAAATGCGTATATTTAGTGTAAAAATACGTGAATATGTGCTTGATTGCGTCGGATTTATTTAAAAAAACATAATTTGCTTGATTATTTTAATTTTAAACTAGTCACTTGATATTTGCCCAGATCCCCTCTACCCCTCGTGAGATTTGGCTTGACCCCCTCCTCCCCAAATGCTATCTGTCCACCCGGTCGGACGGACGGACACGGAACCAGAACATACAGCTTTTTACTATTGGCAGGGTGCGAAGTGCATAGTGGGTATTAAAACCGACGCCAGCGACTGTGGACAAATTGTGCAAAAATAGTGGCAACTTTTTAAGTTGTCCTATGTTAGCAGTGTAAATTGAACATTTTAGAGCAAAACTTTTTAGAGAATTTTTGTTGCAAATTTCATGATCTTTAATTTTGTTTATTTGCATTTTTTAATTAAAAAAAAATTTTTTTTAATAAGAAAATAACATTTTACTGCATTACTACAACGGAAAATTTAGAACTAACGGTGGCGTTATGTGGTGGCGCTGATGTTCGCACCCTGCCAATACTTCGTATAGAAGCCATATCGCCTGTATTAATAGATATTGATTATAACAAATTTGTAGGCTATAATTCATCAGTAATTGGTCGACACAGAATAACTGTGGGAACTTGTTCAGCACTTGGAGTTTTATTTAATATGGGTTTTTCTAAAGGACATTTTACCCATATTATTGTTGATGAAGCTGGGCAATTAATGGAACCTGAAATTATGATTCCATTATCGTTTTTAGACATTTCTTCAGGACAAGTTATATTAGCTGGTAAAACAACATGCTATTTTATGTAACGTGGTTTTTATTTAATTTTTTAAGGGGATCCATTACAACTTGGGCCAGTTATTACATCTGAAGCTGCGAGATCTTATGGATTAGAGGAAACATACATGGAACGTATGATGAACAGATTTCCATTTGTTCGTGACTTGGAAGCATTTTCGGAGACCCAAGGTTATGATTCTCGTTTAATAACTCAATTGTTATACAATTATCGATCATTACCTCTGGTTTTTAACTTATTTAATAAATTATTTTACGGTAGTCAATTAATTGCCACTGTAAGCCGTGTGTTCTTTTATTTATTAGCAATTAAAATATTTAGTTTTAGATATCTCCAAAAAATAGTTACGAAGCTCATTTGTTAAACAGTATAAGAGAAATTTTACCTTGTGAAGGAATGAATCTACCACCATCAATAGTATTTCATGGTGTATTAGGTGAAAATTATCAAACACATGACTCTCCTTCTTGGTTTAATCCTGATGAAGCTAGCCAAATATTTTTTTATGTTAACGAGCTATATAGATTAGGGTTGAAAAGTTCTGATATAGGCATTATATCACCGTACATAAAGCAGGTTTGTCTAATATTTATTGTTGACACTATTAGTTCGGGAGCTACTGGCAGAAATACGCCAATTTCATTAACTTTCTTTTTAAAAAATGAACCCAAAATAAAAAATTTTAAGTAAATTTGTGGTATGTAGTATGTATTTCAGGTTAAATTTAAAAATATAAGAATAATACAATATACGTAGAAAATCAAAAAATTAAAAGAAGACATACAGTGGCCGTAAAAAGTATTCGTACACCCCTATATTAACAATGTAAATAGTACATTTTGAATCCATTATTTGACACATAAAAATCGCTTTTATAACAAAACTTTTTCGACATTTTTTGTTAAAAATTTCATTGTCTTCAATTTTGTATCTCTACATTTTTCTCTTTTGTCGCCGCCCCGTTTCCGACTGACAACAGCTTAAACAAGACTCTGTAAAATACAAAAAATATTATCATCTGTATCTCAGAAACGGTGTGACAAAATAGAAAAATGTATAAGTAATTTTTGTTGCAAATTTTATTCCCTACATATTTGTTTATATACATTTTTCTATTTTGTCACACCGTTTCTGAGATACAGATGATAATATTTTTTGTATTTTACAGAGTCTTGTTTAAGCTGTCGTCAGTCGGAAACGGGGTGACAAAATAGAAAAATGTATAGATACAAAATTGAAGACAACGAAATTTTTAACAAAAAATGTCTAAAATGTTTTGTTGTAAAAGCGATTTTTATGTGTCAAAGAATGGCTTCAAAACGTACTATTTACATTGTTAAGATAGGGGTGTACGAATACTTTTTACGGCCACTGTAATTATCACATAACAGGTTTGGATTTAGAAATATTTGAAATTATGAAAAATTCATAATGTGATATAACGTTATTTCATGGTTATTTCTACAGTCACTAGATAGATACAGTACCGCAAACCTATGGGCCAATGAGTTAGAGAGAGAACGTTAATTAGGGCCCCAAAATGGCGTCATTTGGAAATGTCAAACGACATTTATTGTAATTTTTACGGTTAAATCAGTGGCGGCTCGCCAGAATTCCCTAAAATTATTAAAATTAAATATAAAAATAAACAAAAATATTCCGGAAAACACATACATAAGACGAAATGTATTGTTTTAACTTGACATTATTGAAAAATTATAACTCCAGTTACAATTTTGCAACTTTTTTTAAATTTTTCGCATAAATTAGGTCCCCAACATGGCCGAACTTTGCGGTACTGTATCTATCTAGTGACTGTAGTTATTTCCAATCGTCAGTGACATATACTGAAAAATATTTGAACTAAACAAAAAGTATTGATTAAAATGCACAAAATTGACTTACCATAGCCTCCCAAAAAATATCAAATCTGAACGTTGTCACGTGTAGGAATGAACAATGTAAAATAATTTGAACTAAGAAATTCGTATACCTTCTTATCCGAAGGCACTGCCCCCTTAGTTTGATTTCTAAAAACTTGGAAAAAATTCTATATTAAAAAAAAATTTACCACGTTTTTGACCGTAAGGCTTAAAACTAGAAAATGAACCCAAACTAAAAAATTTGAAGTAAATTTGGTTAAATTTAAAAAAATAAGAATAATACAATACGTAGAAGATCAAAAATCCAAAAATTAAAAATGATTGGAAATAACCATGAAATAACGTATAATCACATTATGAATTTTTCATAATTTTAAATATTTCTTAATCCAAACCTGTTATGTGATAATTATGCATTTTTTTGAATTTTTGATTTTCTACGTATATTGTATTATTCTTATTTTTTTAATTTTCTTTTTAACATTCTATTATTTTTGTTTCCGCGGTTAGAGGAATTTTCGCAGAAAGTCCTCTAACGTTTTTGTCACATTTTTCTGTCAATAACATTTTTATCGTGTTTTGTTTTTGAGCTGTGATGTTATCGTAATTTTTTTTCTCTAAATTTGATTTAATTACTGATTCCCGATAATTTATTAATCCCAAAGATACAAAAATTTAGGCAACTATTAATCAACGAAATACTAGGTTACCAGCCTGTTTCGTTATAACAATTCGTTGCAACCCCCTAAAGTTTGGTGTACACTCAAAATTGACCTCAAAAATTTAAGGTTGATAAAAACATTATTTTTGTTCTAAATGCTTTTTTTTTCAACCCAGCTTATGCAGGAATTCAGGACACATAATTTAAACAATTTCGTGTCATAATTAGATAATTAGTTTTTACTCAGACTTAATATACCTAGATAGTTAACTTGAGGCAAATTTTTCTATTTGTTTACATATACCCATACATATACCGGTATTTACCGAGTCCCGGGTTGTAATTCTGTGGTCACATGCTAGAAGGGTATAAGTACAAATAGCCAACTTTACAGGAGACGCAAAAAACATTTTTTTATTTTAATTATGAAGTTACTCTATAGCCACTGAATTTATATTTTGAAAGTGTAATTACTGCCTCACAAATGTATAAACACCGTATAACCTGATAGCCTTACTAATAAACGTTGTATAAGTTTTATACAGGGTTGCATAAGAAAACGTTACTAATAAACCGTGTATAAGCTCTACTCTGTATAAGCTTGTCATAAGTTATAACTATTCATTAGGGTGGGCCAAAAAAAACTTTTAATTTTCTTTTCTTTAGCTACCATGAAAATATCGTTCAAGACGAAAACAACTTCTGGTAAAGATTTTTGATTTCCCATTTAAATAACACGGGAAAATTTATTTTTTTTATTTGGAATTTTAATGCGCTTGAACGAATTATCGTCTAATAAAATTTAAAACTCATACTTGTAGGAAATTAAACGATCTAGAAAAAAGGTCTGAAATGATTTTTTGCTAAGTCGGCTCGTTTAAAAGTTATTCAAGGTTTAAGTTGAACCTCAAATGTTAAATGAGATTTTCACAATTATTTATACTCGATCACAAAATATTGGCTCAAAAACATAAAACATCATATTTTATGTCAAGTTTATCGAGTATTCTTCGGTAAAACAATAAAATGTTTACGAAATATCAATAACAATATTAATAAACTTTTTTAAATCAAAAATAAATTATTAAATAACAAAAATTAATCATTCCCTAAAAAAATAATAAATGTCCTGTTATTGATATTTCGTAAAAATTTTATTGTTTTACCGAAGAACACTCGATAAACTTTACATAAAATATAATGTTATATGTTTTTGAGCCATTATTTTGTGATCGAGTATAAATAATTGTGAAAGTCATTATTTAACATTTGAGGTTCAACTTAAACCTCGAATAACTTTTAAACGAGCCGACTTAGCGAAAAATCATTTCAGACCTTTTTTGTAGATCGTTTAATTTCCTACAAGTATGAGTTTTAAATTTTATTAGACGATAATTCGTTCAAGCGCATTAAAATTCCAAATAAAAAAAATAAAATTTCCCGTGTTATTTAAATGGGAAATCAAAAATCACGATTAGCCACCTCTAAATATTAATATTAAGGCGGGATTTTAGCAGTCGAAAGGAAATTGTAATCGATGCTATTATATTACCAAATTTTAAAGTTACTGCTGAAATTATCATTTTTATTTGTTTATTAGACATCAAAAATATGTTATTGTAAACCACTACGGGGAAATATTAAGAATAACGCAAATAATTTTTAAAACAAGACATTTTCGAACATAAAATACGCAATTATTAAGGCACGGATAACAATGAAAATTTTTTTCGGGGCAGTTAAAGGTTGTCTTGAGAGCACTACGAAGTCAGATTTTTCAAATTTTTACTTATGCTTGCGCAGTAATATTTTGAAAATTGCTTATTTTCATGAACTTTGTGAATTTTTTTAACTGTTTTCTAACAAAATAAATGCAAATATCTCTTTGTAGTACTTTACAATAACATCTTTTCAATGTTTAGTAAAAAAATGAAACTTATAATTTCACCAATAACTTTAAAATTTGGTTTAATAATAGCATCGATTTCAACATATTTTCAACTGCTAAAATCTCGCCTTAAGTGCTCAAACTTGACCAGAATTCTTTTTTCGCCATATTGAACGATATTTTCATGGTAGCTAAAGAAAAGAAAATTAAAAGTTTTTTTGGCCCACCCTACTATTCTCATAAAGAGATGTACTCATAAAAAGCTTATATAGTACATCCAGCCTTACTAATAAAAATTCGTTATACACATGTTGAACAAGTGTGTAGTTATACACTGTATTATCACTGTATAAGGGGTGTATACATTTTCTACTAATAAACGTTGTATATGCACTGCATAAGCTATAACTGTGTTATACAATGGTTATACACTCAAAATGTCATTTTTCGTATGTAAGTGTGACTTTTTCTATCACTGTCATTTGAATTTATGTTATAATAGTCATTTAAGAGCCCTCTTTCAAAATCAGGTAGCTTATAAGCGACAAAGAAACGAAAGTTCAGAAAAGGATAAACATATATAAATATAACTAAAACTTTAAGCCTGTATGACACAACGTTAAATTTGACGTCAAATTTACATGTAAATTTTTAAGAAAATATTTAACACCGTTGCACAGTGGGCCAGGTTTCTATATTAGCGGCGCGAAAATAAGGGATTGTTTATCATGGTTGTTTTTTTACTTTTTTTTTTAAATACACAATTATGATTAACTTAGAAGCTCAATGAAAGCTTTGAAATTCTCTCTCTCTCTCTTACAAAACGATAATTTATTCAATTTCTCATTATAACGATATTTTTGTACATGTAGTACCTGATGTAGGCACATTATAATATGAAGATCCTAAAATTTGCATTTGTACCTTGAAATTTGTCAAAATTGTGGGGAAAATGAGAAATTGAATAAAAAAGCTGTTATGTAAAAAAGAGACATTTGCCAAGGTTCCACAGATCCTTAAAGAGTAAGTAATGAAAGTACCAATTCATTTTGATAAACTGTATTACTATTATAAAAGCCAGCAGGTAGACCATTACATTTTGAAATTATTTAAAAAATACTCGATTCCGAAAAAACTAGAAGAAAAAAACAATTGAAGTTCATGATGAAACTTATTTGTAAATGCCTTAATCTTGGTGGAAATTTCATTTTTTAAATCAACCGGGCACTCATTCTCAGCAAATCCGGCTCTCAGTACGTATTCGATCAGCGGCGATATACTTCTGGCGCTCCTGGGTCGAATAGGTCCTTTAGTCTTGAGAAACTCAAATAATTCTAACAGAGACATGGCTCACTGAAAACTAAATAAATAAGTGTTTTACCACCCCCTACCACCTGGATTTTACATTTTCATATAGTACACTTAACAAGCTGACTGATGCAATAAGTGGTTACTGTACCTAACTGTACTATTTTAGTATAAGTCTATGTGTACTTCGCGAATATTTCATTTTCGTAAATAAAATACTAATAAAACAAAACCTGAAAAAAAGGAAAATGGGCTTTCAGATGGCCTTATAAAATTACACATAATTTAGTTACATACCTTGAGCGATGGAATCCATGATGACACTTTGAAATATTACTCAAATTTTGCAAAAAACTAACAATAGCGAACAAGACGTTGCAATTGAATCTAATTAAAGTCACGCGAGCTGCTGGAGTAATGAGAAAAAGAGAGGATTAACGACAAATAGACAGCTTTTGTTTACAAAATTTGTATGCACTATTTTGGTCTAGTTACCATTTAGTATGATTACGATAATATTTTTATATTTGGCGCTAAACCGAAATTATATTTATGAGCTCCTAAATTAGTACTTTGGCCCACTGTGCGTTGCATACAGAAAATTTATCGTCAAATTTTATGTTAAATTTTCATGTAAAAAATTTAGAACATGTTCTAAATTTGTCGGTAAAAGTGCGTGTAAATGTGCGTAGTAGACATTTTCCCGTCTAGAGTCCGCCCAGTATTTAAAATTAACATTGTTCAAACAGAAAATTATTTTTAAAAATAATTTTTATTTTTTTACTTAAATTTTTTTATTTAAATTACATGTAAATTTGACGTCAAATTTAACGTCGTGTCATACAGGCTTTAGTAACTAAAATTTTAGTTTTAAAAATATTTAGTTAGGTAAAAAGGATAACCATATATAAATATAACTTAGGGCCACTTCTACCTACAAAGCAGGTATAAATTTTAGTTTTATGACAAAAGGAATTTATCCTTTTCAGAACTCTTGTTTCTTGTATATTTATGAAATATGAAAACGAAAGAAGAAGTGTACACTTCAAAAATGTATTAGAAAAGTTTCTTTATTTCAACCTCCGTTACATAATTACATAATTAATTTATTCTCGAGGTGGATTTCTTATTTCCATTCCTCTTGTTTTCCTGGGATCAATGATTTCGGGAAGAAGACATTTGTGGTAAAAATTGACAAGCTGCTTTTCCATCTTTTCGGTCCAAAATAAATCGTCCTTTTCAATCTGAAAAAGAAACATTTATAAACAAAATAAATCCACTATTTACCTCACATCGTTATTTGAATCTTACCTTCTCAACCAAAATCCCTGCCTGTGTCCATATAACAAAGTAGCAAATGCTTCATTGTGTTATACGCAACTGACCCTGGATTTGGAAATAGTATTGGTGATTTCTACGTAAATGTACCATGTTGTTCTCGTCTAATGTAACATATTTGATATGTTCTTGCTTTATTGCATCTATTGGGTGTAATTTGACGGCATTTACAGGACATTTGATTTCAATGATAGCATCTAAACCTATCAATCCATCCGGAGAAGCACCAAGCATAAAATACTCCTCATCGATAAAAAAAACCGCAAGGTTCAACGGCCAGTTTATATTCTTCTTCGAATTTTCTTATAGCAACTAATTTGTTTTGCTTTCCGTATTGCGTGTTGGCGTTCCCCAAAAAAGCATTGTAAAATAAATTGTTAACTTTATTTACACACGAAGTATTTTTTCGTATGCTACAAATGCTTTTAAAATTGGACGCAGTAATTCTGTAGGTCCTTTCTTTGAACCACAATGGATTTCCAGCTTGTCCCCTCGTTAATTCTTCAATTTTTAAAATTTCCTCTCGAGTCTTTTTTAAATTATTTAGAAATTTATCAGATTTTACTTGATACTCTGTATCTGTTATATCAGGTACATATTGGGTTTCTTCCGTTCCGTAATGTTCGTCAGGTGTTGCCGCAGTCTTAACTTTAAAAATCCGTTTTCTAAGGGTCTAGGACTTTTCGTCGCTAGCGTTTCGTCGCGGCCGTTTCGCCGCAGCCGTTTCGACGCGCACCCATTTTGACGCAAGCGTTTCGACGCAAGGATTATTAGACGCAAGACCCATTAACCGCGATCCCTTTCGACGCAAGACCTATTAGCCGCGGCTCTTTTTGTCGCAGAACCTATTAGCCGCGAAAACTAATCTTAATTTAGATAGGTGAATTGAATAATCCGATAAGTTGGTATAATATTGATATAATATTTTTCTAGATACTTGTAAGTAGACCAATTTCATAATAACTCAGGAGATGGCCTGTTTTTTTGGGTATTTTGTGTCCTTAAATTAAACAAATGCTACTTTATGCTTATTAACCGGTTTCAACCTTATATGTATATTGGCCTTCACCAGAATCTAAAAATTGATAATCATAAGAAAAAATACATCAAGACATCAACAACTCACCTACCAACAAGCTACTATTATTGTAACATCTAACATCTAAACATAATTTATAATGAAACACATTGGCGAAAGTAAAACAATATAAGAACAATAAAAAACTTCAGCAAACTGCAGTCAAAATGTCACAATAAAATCGGACAATATGAATTCACCCTTAAAAATCATAAACAATACAGAATATAATTTAGGTATAATCTCTTTCAAGAGTTCTAATCTATAAATAAATAAGTACAACATCACACATTCACTCAAGCACAGATCTGTCTTAAAATAATAAAATATATAAGGTTGAAAGACTAATTTCACTTTAAAAAAGAAATTAAAATAAATTAAAAGCTAACCTAGTATTAATTAAGTAATTTGTTTTAATAAAATAATAAATAGTTTTTTTTGCTTTTAAAATTATAAATAATTAATTTTGCGGCTAACAGACCTGCGGCGAATTGATTTTGCGGCCAACAGTCCTGCGGCGAATTGATTTTGTGGCCAACAGTCCTGCGGCAAATTGTCCATGCGACCAATAAATTTTGCGTCAAAATGGTTATGCGACGAACCGGCTGCGGCGAACCGGCTGCGGCGAAACGGCCGCGACGAAACGCTCGCGACGAACTATCCCATTCCCGTTTTCTAACCAATTTCATTTTTTTTGTAACGAGCCTTCCTCAATTTAATTTTGGTAATATAATTTTTAGTCGGCCCACGTGGACTTTCGTTCATCAATTTTTTATGAAGTATTTTGTGAAATTCTTCACCACTGTTATATGAAATAGCTGCAGCTTCACATCTAGTTTCATACGATCTCCTCATAGAATAATTAATCCTTTTTCCAGATACAAATTTGCATACAATGGAATTATATTGTTCTGCTGCATTATTGGTCATATTTAGTATTAAACTATACGCATTATCAATCAGTCGTTTAAAGCAAGCCTGCACATCTTCATAAAGGCCACATTCAGACATAGCTGTGACATAATTTTCTTCATCATTTGTTCTCTCGCAATTGAAGTAATTGATATCGGCACAGTTTTTATGCTCCCCAAACACATGAGAAGGAGCATTTTTCATATCGTCAATTAACAACAAAACTTGTTGTTCGAAAGGGATATTTTCTTGACGCCTATGTTCTATAGCTTTTTTAACTGCCGCAACTAGACGATAATTTCTAGTGTCCACAAGTTTTCGTAACTGCATTGAAACAGGAAGGTTCTTTCCTTTGCTCATTTTTCTAACTTTTATCTCGCGAAGATGCTTACTAAAGTTTCGGATTAAATGGTTCGTGCATTCCACTTTATCTACCATACATGTACCGTACGGTCGAGTTTCTATAAGCTTTTTATGTACACTACTATCTCCGTCGCCGACAAGCTTTGTGTATTTAATCCCATGCATATCCAAACTTTTCTTAAAACCCTCTACGATTATTTCAGTTTCCATGCCAGTTGATGTACCATTATAGTTTCGGTAGCAAAGATTTTCCGTTGCTGCAGATCCTTTATTTTCAGCACGAGCACAAATACAGCAGTATTTGTTTCTCACAGCTAAAAACAATAGTTTTTGGGTTCTTTGTCCAATTATAAAGCCTGTAATAGAAATTTGTCATATAGGAATGTATGCGGTACAGTAAAAAATAAATAAGAATAATTTTCAAGGGTTTATCCGCAGGTAAATTTTTTATCATTAAATCGAATTATCCATCAAGGGTGAAGTTAATTGTACATAATTTACTCTAGTGGTTAACCTCTTAATAATTTTGATTTAAAAATTACTTACCACACCAGAAAGGGCATTGTAATATTTTTGTATTCGATGCGAAATAACGCCGTAATTCTACATGGAAAATTATTCAATATGGCGGACACGAAAGGGGGCTGTTAAGTAAGGGAGAGGCTAGAGTTACGGCCAGGTTACGGCAAACGTAACTTTTAGGCAGTGGTTAAGTTACGGTTGACACAAACATAACTTTTTTAGTAGTTACACGGCAGAAATATTTAAAGTGTAATCAATTGAAGTTTAATTAAGATAACAAAATAAAAAATATAAAACAAACTTCCAAGTATTTTGAAGTTTAATTAATGCAAGGGAATTTCACATATTATAATTATTTTTTTCAACGAAAAAAAATTGTCGCATAAAGCGTCGTTCTCAGTCAATTAACGCTACATAATTTAGACGTCAATTAATAAAAAAACTAACATTTTTTATTTAAAACTTCAAATTTATCGATGTATTTGACGTAAATTAGTTAATTGAATAATTAAAAATTTAATTAAAGTCATACACATCAATGAAAATGAGATTTTAAACCAGAAATTTCATATTTTTTTAATATATTTTATTAATTTACGTTAGCGTTAATTGGCTGAGAACGACGCTTAAACCATAATCATCTTTATAGAAACATAAATTCAAATTAATATCTGTGTATTCAATAAGAGAAGTAATTATTTTAATGAATACCAATACTCAAATAATATGTATTAATATACAGGGAACAGGGAGCCTATTCTATTTCAATTTAAAAAATTTTCTCCATTAACTTAAAATATTTACAAAACGAAAACCTTAAAAACGACGTTAGGCCTAAACGTAACCAAGCTTGGATGGTTGCCGTAACCGCCGTAAACATAGAAATGTCAAAGAGGTTAGGTTTGCCGTAACTATAACCACTTCCTAAAAGTTACGTTAACCGTAACTCTAGCCTCTCCCTTTAAGTAAATATATTTAACCTAAAAAATTGAGAAAATGAAAAGGAATCGTTAAACTAGAGTTCTAGTTGTATAAGATTTGTATAAAATGTGTTTTGACACTCATGAAAACCATGACTACTTCATCGCTATACACGGTTTATTAGTAACGTTTACTTATACACGATGTATTCAAACTGTATAACAAGCTTTATTAGTACATCTATGAATAGTTATGACAAGCTTATACAGAGTAGAGCTTATACACGGTTTATTAGTAAAGTTTTCTTATGCAACTCTGTATAAGCCCTTTATAATTATAATTTATATGGTTTAAGTTCTGAGGCGGTACGAGGTTCGCCGGGCCAGCTAGTTTAATTTATATTTTCCGAAATAATTACCATGGAAACTTTCATGGCCAGTCCGATGAATGAAACTTTTAACAATTTCAAATGCATGTTTTGGTTGATCATAATGACTGTAAGCACTGGGTTAAGCACTGGGTGCATAGTTGTATAAGCATTTAACTATAAGCCGCAGCTAAGCACCCAGTGCTTATAGTCATATTAAATAAATTTCTGAAGAAGACGATAAAAGTCATCAAAAGCTTAAAAATATAATTTGATTATATTATTGAATTTAACTTGTTAACTCTTTTAACAAACCGTTAAAGTTAACCGATGAATTCTATTGGTTTGTTAGCACTAAAGAATAATTTCCATTGGTTTTTTTTATTTTTGAGAAGTGGGTCCTGCCGCTTGGCCTAGAGTTTGTTATTACGAAGTACTTTTCTCCCCCAATAGGTTTTTCAAGCTGTCAGTTGATAATTGAAAGTTGGCATTTGCCGCTTGGTGAGCGGCAATGTTTTATTGCCGCTCGCCGAGCTGAAAGTGTAATATAATAACAAATAATATAACAAACAATAATTACAATTATTTATTATGAATAATATTAAACGTCATTGGACAGTTTTGACAATTTTCAATTTTAATTCCAGATTCTATTTTGTTACTAGCTAACGTATTTGTAATGCTGTGATTAGTAGTCTCCGATGGTGACTTTTTTCCAAGAATTCTATGAGATACTGAAGCTTTATTTTCTAGCGATTCTTCAATATATCCCTCTGCTACCGCAGTAGACTTCCAACTGCCATGACGTTTTAGGCAAATTATGTCGGCCCCAGAATCTGCTAGTAAAGTTGCTGAAGATCTTCGAAAGCAGTGTTCAGTGTATAAAGCGGAATCAGGCAAATTTAAATATTCTGCTATACGTTTTGGCATATTCCCAAATGTATTCATTCCCACCACACGATTTGTGCATTTGTCATTCTCGCATTTCAAAAAAAATCGCCTTGTCTTCGAGTTTAACAGGCGAAGAGCCACATATTTACGGTAAAATCTTAAATAATCGAGTTCTAGTTCTCCTCCGTTCGACACAATAAATGTACGCTGAACTTCGGTTTTGGTATTGGGGATTTTCACTAATAGGATTGTTCCATTGTCTTCTATGTCATCAATTGTCATTTTAGTATTAGTTCGTCTCGACAACAAGCTCCAGAAATACCAAACACTAAAGCAACCTAAAAATTTCAGGATAATTTATATTCCAATAATGAAATATTTCATCTTATTTATACCTTCAACATCAAGTAAGATTTATCAGGAGCATCTAACAGGAACCTATTAATTTCTTCTCTTTTGAGGATCTTTGATTTTTTGGGTTTGTAACGTTTTGATTGCTTCTTTAAAAAGGCAATCAATCGGCGATACTTTGAAATGTCAATATTATGTTTGGCGTACCTATATATAAATCATATATATAAGCAAGCATGACATTTTCTGAATAAGATGATCCAACTCAGTGGCGTAACAATCAGGTGAGGGACCCGTGTGCAGAGTTATTAACGGGGGCCCTGCTTTTTTTGAAAGACCAAAAAAGTTTGTATATAGGACTCGAAATTCCGACGATTTCCATGAAATTCCAGTGATTTTCAAAGAAGAGCCGATATAGAGACGAGTAACTATTTAATTTTATTAAATATTTAATAATATTTTATGTAATAAGTACGCAAAACATGGTTTTGGCGGACGATTCGGAATTTTCCGGACGAGGCGCTAGCCGAGTCCGTAACATGAAGTAAAAATCATCGTAAAATATCATTTTCTTGAAATAAAATATTATTCACTTTAAATTGACATCAATGCGGTAGTATATTAGAAGGCTTTGCGAAAATATTCATAGCACCGGATTTATTAATTAACGACGCGTTTGTTTACTCAAAAATATTAGTGCGTGAGTGTTTGTCTAAAATTTGCTTTATATTTAAAAGTTATCCTGTTGTGAAAAATGAGTGCTATATGTGATGGAAGCATTCCAGAATTAATAACTGAAAGAACAAAGAATAATGTTTTAGATTTGCTACCAAAAAAATCTCGTAGCCAATACGAAAAGGAATATGAAATATTTCAAAGCTGGAATGAAGAAAACAGCATTACCGCCGTAAATGAAGATGTAATGCTGACGTATCTTCATGAAAAGTAAAAAACTTTGAAAACATCGACTTTGTGGTCAAAATTTTCAATGCTCAAAGCTACTCTTTTGGTGAAAGAAAATTTAAACATTGGAAATTATTCAAAAGTGACAGCGTTTTTAAAAAGACAATCCGTAGGATATGAAGCTAAAAAATCTAAGGTCTTTTCAAGAGAGGAAATTAACAACTTTTTGAAGGAGACTCCAGACGAGAAATATTTAATGGTTAAAGTGGCTCTTCTTATTGGCATTTGCGGTGCTTGCAGAAGAGAAGAACTACATTCTCTGAAACTACCAGACATTGTGGATACCGGCAATTCGTTGATTATCACTCTGACCGATACAAAAACAAATCGCAAGCGAGTTTTTTCTGTAGTTGCGGAAGGTGAAGCTGTGAAACCTTTAGAATTGTTTCATAAATATGCAAGTCTTCGGCCACATGATGTGAAGCACAATTATTTTTTTGTATCATACCGTAATCAAAAGTGCACAATTCAACGTGTGGGAATTCATACATTTGGAGGAAGCCGAGTGCCTAAGGTTGTTCAATCCTGAACTTTACACAGGGCATTGTTTTAGACGCACATCTGCAACGCTTGTTGCTGATGCAGGTGCCAAATTAATCACCTTAAAATGACACGGGGGATGGAAGTACACAGCTGTAGCAGAAGGCTATATTGAAGAATCTTTAGAGAAAAAACGAAAGGTATTTTAAAAATTACATCTTTAATCATAATTCTAATGTTTAATATTTGACCAATAGGTGTCAAAATTAATTTTAGGCTAGGAACAAGGCGAATCATCGTCTGGATCTACCATGACTGTTACCGAAGAACTCGTTATAACTCAAAGAAGAGCTAAAGCTTCAACATCCTCTTTAGAAAATGCTGCATTTTCAGATAATAGTTTTAAATATGCCACAAACTGTAATTTTCGTTTTCATATTTCCAAATAGTGTTTTTTGTTTTAATTTATTGCTTAATTTTTATAGTTGTGTAGGTATAATTATAAATATTATGATAATTAAATATGAATATCAATAATGAGCTAAAAGATACAAATAAATTTTATTATATGGATTTCGCAATCCTATACAATTAATTTAATTTAATAATTAATGCAAATTTGCATATTTTTCGGATTAATGAACAGTAAGCACTTTCAATCATTAATAATTTTTTCATACTACCCCTTCCGTAACTAACGTTTCGTATTCTAACAATACGCACGCAAACGAAAGTGAAGCATGCTAGTACCTAGTTGCTAGCAACGGAAGTGAAACTTCCGTCGCCTGATCAGAAAAGTAGATCGTCTTTTGTTACACTTAACTTAAATCAACAACTGTCAAATCACAAGCGACAACTTTTAAAAGAAAGCAAAATAATTAATAAATTAGTTATATATTTAAATGTAAACGTACAATTTGAAATTTTAATGGATGGGTTTTTTTCTGTTGAATTTACTTCCATATTTTGACAATAATCTTCTCTATTTTCTAACAAAGAAACCGAATTATTAGAATTGCCGTGTAAAATTTATCAATCTCACTTTCACTACTAAGCATTTTTTAATTTATTAAATTATTATAATTACAATTACAATTATTAAATGTAATACGTATCGTGTGTAATACAATTTCACAACTGATTTGTGTGTTTATACATTGCTAGTCAACAAATTTTGAAATGACCTGCCTACTCAATAATAATAAGTACTGTCATATAATATTTATACAAAATAATCGTTATTTGATATATAATTTTGAATTCGGTAGTATGAAAAGTTTAATACATCACTTGCTGCATAGGTTTTGTTTTTGGTCGCGGAGGATTACGGGCCTCGGCTTCACCTCGTCCCTTAACTACCTCCTTGCCCAAAAAAAAATCACCTACGCAGCTAGTGATGTAAATAACTATTTACAACATTTAATTGTATAGGATTGCGAAATCCATATAATAAGATTTATTTGTATCTTTTAGCTCATTATTGATATTCATATTTAATTGTATTTTCAAGAGCTAATAATTTTAATTAATGGTATAATTATAATATGTATATAAAATGAATTAAATTGAATAAAAATACAAAATTTAATTCAATTGTCACATTTTTGAATAAACAAATGTGAATCTGCTATTAAAGTACCAGTCCGCCAAAATAGAATTTTTAAGGATTAGTCCGCCAAAATATAATTTTGCGGACTCAAAACATCTTCCAAATAACCGTTTTGCGGACCAAATACTAAAAAAAATATATAGATGAGTTTTTGTATTTTTCATTTTTCTGAAATTGTCTAAATTTCCAAAAATATCCTAGAATTTTCTGTGATTCACCGCTTCACAAGATGTTTTGGATATTTTTTCTTAGATTTTCTAAAAAAATTTGAAAGACTTCTTAAAATTTCCCGCTCGTTTTTTACTAATAAGTGAAGAAATGATGGAGAAATTGTCATATGCAAAACTAAAGGGAAATTTGAGGAAATCCATAATATTACAGACTATCTTTTTTTTGCTTTTTCCATTTTTTCTATGGATTTCTTGAGATTTTCTATATTTCCACAAATTTTCTAAGAATCAGTTTCTTGAGATGTCTTGGAATTTTTCAGAATTTTTTCAGATTTCCATTCACTAGTACACACAATTTTTCCGTCGATTTCCCCTTAGTTTTGTACTAACTAGAAAACCGAAGAGAAAATCGTGATATACAAAAGTGAAAAAAAATCCAAGCAAATTTTAGAAAAATTCTAAGAAATCGTAGTAAAACTTAAAAATGCTATTTTCTTCCCAAGGATCTCTTGGGAAATTTAGGAAATTTTTAGAATAAGTACTATAGATTAATTCCTTTATTTCCTTTTTTAATTTTCTAAGATTTCCTGGCAAAGGCAGATACAACAGGATATCAACCCCTATTCATGAGCCTTAAAAAAAAACAACAAAATTGACTACGTTTTGTTTTGTTGAAATTTTAAAAATATTAAAATAAAATATTCTTATTAAAATACATAATATATTTATTCCCTCATCCATGAAGTTTGCCTAGATCCGCCCTTTGTTTTAGATTTCAAGGCTGTATTAGACTGCAATGACTTCATAATTTTGAGATTTTTGCACAAAATTGTGTGCGAGATTATCATTCCAAAAAACTTTGGGGGAGAAAAGTTAAATAACGAACAAAATAAATAAATAAAACAGAATTAAAACCTGGGGAGTTTTAACTTTAAATTGTTTTTTCAACAAATATAATTGCTGGTACACTGGAGGGTATTCCATACCCCCCAGACATCCCGGTTTGAAAGCCCAAAAGAAGGGTGGTTATACGTTTTGTGGTCTATTTTTGTAATAAAAATTTTTCACTCTGTCAGAACAAATATATTTATACGTCATTTGTATACAATTCATACCCCCAGTTCTATAAACAAAAGGTCTTTGTGAATATTCAAATTTAAAATTTGCACCGGGGGGTCTGGGGGTGTGGAAGACCCCCCCAGAACATTGCACTTGTAAGACCCTTTAGAATGTTAAATTCCTGGAACGGAAAATCCTTTAACTATAATTGCTGGTGCACTGGAGGGTATTCCAGACCCCCCGGTTTGAAAACCCAAAGGTGTATGTGTATACGTTGTGTGACCCTCTCACCGGGGGTGTGGAACACCCCACAGAATATTATAGTAAAATTCCTGGTATGGAAGTCACAAGTTTAATAGCATGGCAATCATGTGACCTGGGGCTATTCTAGAATTTTTTTAAGATTGAAAAGGTCACAGTACAACTGGGGGCCCTTTTAGCAGGGGGCCCGCGTGCGTCGCACCCACCGCACCCCGGTAGTTCCGCCTCTGGTTACAACCGAATTATTGTACGAATTTTCAAGAATTCGTTGAAAATATTTTAAACATTTAAAAATAATTTGTATAATATATAAATTATAATTATTTTAATTTTTATTATTATAAATGAATAATTTTGTTTATTCAAAAGATTTTTCATCCAAGACCATGGAAAGCAGGGCCGGCAACAGTTGTGTTGCTTGAGTGCTCGAGCACCACACCACGGATTTTGAGCACTACACGGGAAATTACAAAACAGAATATAATTTGTGAAAGAAAACACTAAACACTTGAAAAAATTGTATTTCGCATCACATAATATTATGTGAGCAAATCTAAAAGATGCCGGCCCTGATGGAAAGTATACGCTAGTTGCGTATCCCAAAAAGGCTTACGCCGCGCCGTCTTCTGGGCAGTTATAGCAAAAGTTAGGTGAGAAATCGTGAATGCTTATATGCATTCTATGTAAGAAATGTTAGAATACTAATTTAATTTCTGGATTTTTTGTTATCATCTAATTTTAAACTGAAGATTATTGTGTTTTAATATTTCAAATTGGTAATCCGATGATCAAAAGAAAATCTATTTCAGAAAAAATGCACTGTAAAGATTGCATGAAATATGAAAACAAAGTTAAAATTATTCGCCTTTTTACAATTATGAGTTCAGTTATTATCCAGTGTGGTTACCAAAATATTAATCTTGGCATTTTTGGTAGTAAATTTTTATCAAAAGGAGGAAAACTTTTTTTCTAGTATTTTGGTTTGGTTCCCATGGCCTTTCGTCGCTGTGAAAATTACAAAAGCGAAAATTAATATTTAAATTTTCACTAGTTCCTCATATTACATTATATTAACACTATACATAATATAGTAATATAAATCACAGATGCATTTAACTTACATTAGACAAAAAAATGCAAACTAATTTTTTCTTTAAATGGCTTTTCACCACTAAAAATAGTAAAACATAATTTTAACATTTTTTTAACAACCCTGTATAGACAATATTTAAAAAAAGATAAGCTTTTATGAGTTAATTACAGATTTAGTCCTTAATACATTTAGACTTATCTATATTTGTTCAAAATCTTTATCCCATATAAAGCCATAAGAATGCTTACATTTGACTCACCCAATTTATGCACCAAATCACCGCCTAGGCGGCGGCACCATAGCTGTGCAACTAGCGTATACCATTCTATGCAGTTTTAACTTATGGAAAATGTTACTTTGCGGTCGAGACAGTTTTGTGTTATATTACATGATATCCCCAGTCATAACAACTGTAATGAAAATATTACTTGCGTCCTTTGAAAAACCCAAGTTTAAAACAAAGAAAAGCATGTTTTATCATCGTGATTGCAATGCACCATATTTGTAAACCAAACTATGAGATTTTACGAATCGTTATCATAATGAAACCTTTGCAGAGTAGGGCTGTATGATAGTATTTATAGCTAATTTATATTTTAAATAATGCTAGTAGCTACTAAAATTGATCAAAGGCCGATTTTACAATACTTTAATAATACAATAATTACAAAGCCTGTAAACGTAACTTCTTATAGTATAAAGATTGCTAGTAACAATGCTTTATCGACTATTGTAAATTCGGTCCTAAGCATACAGATGTTAAAATTTCAGTAGGCTCTCATGTAATTTTCAATTTTTAATTATAAATTTATTTATTTTTAGATCAAACAAATTCGTTCTTTATTAGCTGAAGCTGAATTTCAAGTTCCCAAAATTGGCACTGTTGAAGAATTTCAAGGTCAAGAATTTAATGTTATACTTTTATCCACAGTTAGATCAAATTATAATCTAGTAAAGCATGACTTAAAATATAAGGTAGGATTTATTTCAAATCCTAGAAGAGTTAATGTTGCAATCAGTAGGGCAAAAATTTTAATGATAATTGTAGGTAATCCTTACCTTTTACACAAAGATGTTCTTTGGAGAAATATAATTAATTACTGTATTGAAAATAAGTCCTGTTGTGGATGTGATTTGCAAATGTTAATTTAAGTTAACCGTTTAGTGGTTGTTCATTTATGATTTTGTTATCAGTAAAAGTATTATTTAGTTTTTGAATTAAAAATAAAAAGTTTTTAAAAGCTTTATATTAACTTACTCGGGTATGTACATATTATTATGATTTCGATGAGAAATCACCTTACCTAATTTTCTTCGGTGTCGCTCTGATTTTGCGGAAGTTGAGCAACTTCCTCAGGGTTCGAAAGTTCAATATTTGCTCGTTTTGCGGCGTCAATTTATTTTTACAAAAAAACAAATTAATCAAAAAGATATTTTCCACAACATTAATTTCGATCGTTTCATTCCAAATATTAACTTCAACTTTGAAACAAATTTCCGTATTACATTTTTCCGTATTACAATTTCCGTACATACAAATGGAATGGCGATTGCGAGCACGGCCTATCGTCGCAGGTGCGACGTGCACATGCACATTTTCCTTTATTGTCATCAATTTTAATACTTTTTAATTTTCGTATAAAGCAATTATTATAATTTCAACTAATATTCAAACATATCTTACTGATTAATAATTAAGGGATCCAATTCTTATCTTCCAGATCCAAATTCAATTTCAAATAAACTCAACTTCGTCCAAAGGGTATAGCCGGGTTTATATAGGAAATCTGCCCTTGCGGCCGTTTCGACTCATACTTGGGGGATCGTTTTGGTATCAAATAAAAATAATTCAGCCAAATTTTCAGCTCTTTATCTTAAACGGTTCTCGAGTTTTTCAATAGTAAAATTTTAAATAGTAAAATTCAAAATTAATGCATGGTGATTTTTTGCTAATTCTTAGGAGTAAAAAACATGAAAAAATACTTTGGCCATGATTATTAAACGTAAAGCCGATTTTTGGCGATAGAAATATAATTTAAATCTTATTTTTTAACGCCTTTCTGAAAAGTGTCACTCACCAAATTTTCTCAGAAAATGTCTTCTGTACTCCCTTATACTCTTAAATTTTTTTGAATTTTTTGAAGTGGTGCAACAATATGATAAAAATTAAAAAGTAATTGTTTTCTGTAATTTTGCATTTAAACAAACTTATATATTTTTCACATTTCCGGGAGTAAAGTGGTCACTTTACTCCCACTTTTGCGAAAGTAAAGTACTATTTTTTTTATCTAAAAGTTTGCATATATACATAGATTCCTACGACAAATTACTAGACGTTTAAGGTAAACGAGGTGGGGCACGAGGGGAAATTTTTTTCTCGGTTTTTCGATATCTAGTGCCGTTTTCGAATTATTGTAAATTCAAAATCTCAAATTTAGGTATTAACCAATGTAATTTATCATTTGCAGCGAAATTGTGAAAAATAGTATATAGGGTGCCGAATGAGTTAGCCGAACATAAGAAATTTATTTATACAAATATCTGCTTTACTAATTATTTTAGAGAAAAAATTTAAAACACAAAAATAATGAAGAAATGCAAACTAGTAATGAGATTTAATGCTCATAAGTATGAGCATTAGATTTCATCAAACTTACTTAAAAAGTCTAAAAATGCTTTTGAAATTGCTAAAAGTTTCATTTATCAGACTAGCCATGTAAGTTTCCAAGGTAAGTATTTTTGAAAATAGAAATTAAATTGAATTTTTTATTACATGGCTAGTACGATAAATGAAAATTTTAACAATTTCAAAACCATTTTATGACTTTAAGTAAAATCTAGATAGAACCCAATGCTCTTATCATTCGTAGATTTACATGTTAATTTCCTATGTTCGGCTAACTCATTCAGCACCCGGTATACACCTCTGGACTAATGTTCTTTTTATCCCGTTTGCGATTTTTGTACTCGGCTAACACCTCGTGCAAAAACCTTTGCACGCGGGATGAAAAGTAGTACCTTAGTCCCATGATGTATAAGGGGTTGTTCTTTAATCACGTGAGGTTCTAACGGGGGGGGGGGGGGATAGAATAACATCACGATTGATCACGATGGGGGGGGATGTTGTGACAATCACGTGTATATTTTCTTACGACCACGTGAAATCCCGAGAGAGCAAATTTATGCCTAAAAAGCAACATAACAGCAATATTTAGCTTTCAGCTGGCTTCTGGCACTGGACCTTGTGACTCCACTTGTCACCCCCCCTGCCCGCGGCCTTCTGTCTTGCCGTCTGTACTTGAGAAAAATTAAAAAAAAATACACGTGATGTTGGGTAGGGGGGGTAGGGGTAGCCGAAAACCTCACGACATATCACCAAAGGGGAGCAGGGGTAAAAACATGGCATAAAAAACCTCACGTGATTAAAGTACGACCCCTAATATACTATTCTATAGTTAAAAAATGTATAAAAAAATTTTTTACCGAAAATTAATAATTACATTAATTAGAAAACATTTTTAATCGTTTTACTGCAAAGTGATTGCATAAAGACCATTAGAAAAAACCGTTTGAAAAAATTTCTAAGTATTGAAAAGATTAACCTTAGTCAGAGTAGAATTTACGATCTATTTTGTATGGAATTATTACATTAATGTCAACAATTTTGTTAAACAGTATCGATAATATACTTATTTAAAAAAAAATAAAATCAAAAAAAGAGGTTTTCTTGAAAAACTCGAGAACCGTTTAACATAAAGAGCTGAAAATTTGGCTGAATTATTTTTATTTGATACCAAAACGATCCCCCAAGTACGATTCGAAAAAACCGCAAAGGGAGATTTCCCATATAAACCCGGCTATACCCTTTCGAACGACTTTCAAAAATCAAATAAAACCAAAATAATTACTCACGCTAATTACAACTTGATTTCGCAAACTGAACTCATATTAATCTCAAACTTGAGATTCAAAATCAAAAAATTTCAGGAGAGACCCCCGAATATGTCCGCGTAGGAACATTGTTGTGAAGGATCAAGGACACGACTAGAAGCTCTTATCTCGTCTTTTAGTGCCAACATTTAAATTTGCTAGCATACATAATCACAAAAGTAGGTTAAAAAACTTGATTTTTACTTTTCAATTTTAATTTTCATTTATTTAAAAAAATTTTTTTCAATAATTTTATTATTGAATTACTTATTATTATTTTATTAATTACTTTAGATATAAGTACAAAAAATGAAATTTAATTTTAATGTTGAAAAAATTATATTAATTAAATTAGTCAAGAAAAAACACACAGCAAAAATAGGTTAAAATATTATTTAACCCTTCGTTTCATGATTTTTTCTTTTTTGAAAAAAGTATCTTTTCAATGTCATTTTGTATTGTAGATAATGGAAAAATAATGAAAAAAATCCAAGCTCAATAGTTTTCAATTAAACAAGCAAAATAAATTTATTTTTAATATGCAACACCGTGAGAATCACTAATTGTAATTAATTATAATTTAATTTTGTAAATTAAATCCAATTAAAAATTGTATAAATAAAAACTAGAAAATAAAAAATTTTTAATTAAATTGAATAAACCCAGTAAAAAATAATATTTCTGTAAACCACGTTTCGAACGATTATTCACTTATCACAACTAAATTCAAACTATTTTAATTATCTGCAATTTTCTGCTTAGCATTGCTGGCTAACAATAAAATATAGCATTCAGTATGTTATCTAGTGTGCTCCAAATTAGTTATACCATGAAAAACTGCTTTATAATATCAATTTTTGGAATTTAAATGTCTGTTGCCAATTTGCTACAATATGAAACGAAGGGTTAATATCTACAATGACCACCTTTTCTTCCCGACATGTGTACAATTCGGTATGGTAAAGATCTGATACATACAGTCACTAGATAGATACACTACCGCAAAGTTCGGCCATATTGGGGCCCTAATTTATGCGGGAAATTAAGAAAAAGTTGCAAAATTGTAACAGGGGTTATAATTTTTTAATAATGTCAAGTTAAAACAATACATTTCGTCTTATGTATGTGTTTTCCTGCATATTTTTATTTTTAATTTTAATAATTTTAGGGAATTCTGGCGAGCCGCCACTGATTTAACTGTAAAAATTACAACAAAAGCTAGCCACAGACCGTCGTACATGTGTGTCATACATGTGCGTCACACCGGTTGAACGTTGATGTTCGACAGTGTGTGGGCGAAAGAGTGACATACATGCGCGACGCACAAGTTTTCAATTTGACTTGAATTCATGTGTGTCACACATCAACGTTCATACATGTATGACGGTCTGTGGACAAACTTCACTCTTTTCTATAAAAATTATTTAATTCAGTGTTTCGCGCCTATTTAAAATTTTTATTACAATATTTTAATTTATTTATCATGCAAGCATACGCCACTGATACAAATATGAACTCGTTTTCATCATTCATCGTCGACGCTCAAACTACATGTGTGACACCAAATACTATAGATATGATAATAGACCACGTAAGTCCTGACGTCAAAAGTCGCGCGCGCATTTCAAAAACCTTTCCATACAAAATCTTTTTGCATACAAATTCCCATAAGGGGATTTGTTATTGCTTTTTTTTATACTGGAATTACTGAAATAAGGGTTTTAGTATATATAGTCATGAACAAGAGACATCAAAGAGTTAGTTTTTATAGATTATAGTAATTGTTAGCGTATCAAAACGTTTCAATTCAATAACAAATCCTCTTATGGGAATTTGTATGTGGAAAGGTTTTGGTTGGAAAGGTTTTCAAATGCGCGCGCGGCTTGTGACGTCACACTTACGTAGTCTATACGTGCAGCTTCGACGAAAATTTGTAGCCTACAGTTACTAGATAGATACAGTACCGCAAAGGCCGGCCATATTGGGACCCTAATTTATGCGGGAAATTTAAAAAAAGTTGCAAAATTGTAACTGGGGTTATAATTTTTCAATTATGACAAGTTAAAACAATACATTTCGTCTTATGTATGTATTTTCCTGCATATTTTTGTTTATTTTTATTTTTAATTTTAATAATTTTAGGGAATTCTGGCGAGCCGCCACTGATTTTATCTTAAAAATTACATCAAATGTCGTTTGACATTTCCGAATGACGCCATATTGGGGCCAGCAAACGCTAGTTATTAGAACGAACTCTGATTAATGCGCATGCTCTCGTGCGTCTCGTACTGCTCTCATGATTGCAGTGTACTATGCTAGCTTTTGTCGCCCTCTCTCGGACTAATACCATAGCTACTAGTTTGAAATTACTTAGCAAGTGTATTTTACCGCTCTTTTCTGGTTTTGCTTTTATTTATATTTTCGTTTTATATAATAATTATAACAACCAACAGCTATTACTTGCTAACTGATCACTTTATTTCTTGTATTTATCATTTTCTGCGTTGTAGGTTTATTAATATATGATATTAAAAATATTGCTAAATTATCTAAGGTTTAATGTATTTTTTATGAGTGTTTTAGGTTATATCTTATTTCTTTTGTTCATTCTTCAAATGACAAAAATTAACTTTGTATCGCACTTGTTCATGCTTTTCAAGGAATTTATTTATGTCATTCACTTAATATAAATGTTTATTTATTTGAATTCATTAAAAACAGTTTGGTTTTGTTTAAAATTAAAAATTACCGTAAAAAAGGTTAATAAAATGTTTTATTAATAAAATAATTATTATATTTTATTTAAGAGAATACCGCTTCTATTAGCTACATATTTTTATGCATTTCCAAAGCTTGCCACGAGGAGGCTAGAAGTCGGAATTTAAGCTTCGTCCCCTGTAAATGACATTAAATAATGTCCAAAAAATTGTTAAATCCTAAAATACTACTTAAATAAAAATCAAAATGAATGAGCTAAATTACAACTTATTTTTAAAATATTGATTGCTTTAAATAAATTGTAAAACAGGATACCTATTGTTGTCTTCTCTTCTTTTGCTGATTAGGAAAATAAGTTTGTTTGTCCATCTTTCTTTTTTTACTGCAATTACCTTCAATATATCTCTTTAATGTTGGAATTACTTTGCTCGCAGCCTCTTTTAAAGTTTCCAAATTATTTGGCATCTCATCTAATAGGTTTGAAATTCTTTGTCGCATTATTTCTTTATACATAACAGCGTCCACATTTTCTGTATGATGTTCATCGTTATTTAAATTTTCAACTTTCTCTGAAATAAAATCCATAGTGGCATCATTTAATTTTAATTTTTCTTGTGATACTTCACCGATACATATATTTTGTTGATCAATTTCTTGACCTGCAATAGATTTCACAAGCATTCTCCTTTCATACAAAGAAACCATATGAACATGTTTACAAATTATATTCTTCACAGTATACTCGATACATTCACAGATATATTTATGCATGCAAATCGAACACACACTGCATAACTTACTCTCACAGTTGCATACATCACCATACAAAACAAAATAATACTTATCACCTTTGGAAGATTTGACTTTAAATTTTCCAAATTCCATTTCTTCTATGTCTTCAATTAAGTTGCGTGCTTCTGCTTTCTTATGTGCTTTTGAAATCTCTCGGTCTTTATAATTATTAGAAGAAGAGCGTTCCACATTACTAATTGTTGTCCACATTTTATTTTCTACA
This sequence comes from Cantharis nigra, assembly GCA_958510845.1. Taxonomy (NCBI): domain Eukaryota; kingdom Metazoa; phylum Arthropoda; class Insecta; order Coleoptera; family Cantharidae; genus Cantharis; species Cantharis nigra. Next base: position 49,868,253 of record OY294028.1, read on the forward strand.
GCCTCATCGATCTTATCCAAAAGTTTTTCCAGAGTCGATTGTGTGTTTCTATCAAGTGAATCCTATGAAAAATTATTAAATCAATTTAATTTATTGAATTGCTTCAACTTAGTAATATTATCAAAATTTATTAATTAAGCTCTTAATTAACCTTTAAAAATTTATTAAAACTTTCGAGAGCCATATTTGTATTAATTCCTGCATTCAAGCGATGACAATATGCCCACATTTTTATCCTCGCTTCATTGGAAAAGTATTGTCTGAAAATATTAAAACGTTAAATAAATAATCAAACACCATTGTGCCATTCAAATTAAACTGTTACCTCTGTAAATAAGTGCTAAAAACTATTTCATTTTGATCTGCAAGATTTTTAAAATATTCATTTTTTAATTTCCAAAAAGTTTCTTCATTGGTTGCAGTCATTATCTTCCCTAAATCTGTATTCATTCGTCGTCTTATTTCTTCATCTCTAATTTTTCGTTTCCCTTGAATTGTCCAATTTTTTCTGACGTGCCAAGCACATAAAAGTCTTCTTGGAGTGTTACCCATAACCGTTGTCCATGCGTTGTGGTACTTTGGATCGTCGTCACTCATCAAATAATCGGGTTTTATTTCTTCACCAATACGTGTCTTAAATTCTTGCAAAAAAACTTCTTGTATAACTTGATCTTGTCTAGTGATTCAAGATATTAGATAAAAACATTTAAAACAATATTAAATTTAACCCGTTGGATATAAAGAAGGCAACAGGGAAACCAATATCTTGATTATCTTTCACCATCATTATTGTCAATTCAAATTTTCTATTGTTAGTTCCATGAGTTCCATCCATACATATAATTCGGTTGTAATTTTTAAGCTTGGTTTCCATTGACTTGTTCATGAATCCTAAAGCGAAATCGTTCTTTTCTAATTTTGGATAATCGTGACCTAAAATACCACCACCACGGGTTCCAATATAATAGCTAATAAGTACCCAACACCGTTAAGCCCACACCACACCATAAAACATTGAAACCCTTACCAGATAAATAAATATAATGCAATGAGCAATGCCCCCTTTCCAATACAAAATAATATTATTCAAATTAAAAACCAACCAAATCAGAGAATATAAATCATACAATAAAAATTACCAATTCTTTTGTACAAAAATGCATGGGATTTGCCACCAGAATTCCATTCTTCCACTTTAAGCGATACAGCTATCATGTCGTCGGGGTCTCTTCTATTATCAATATTAAATTGGGCACATAAGTTAGTTAAATCTTTGTTGTTCAAAAAATTAATTCTTTTCAATTCTGTTTCCTTCATTTCTCTTGCATCTTGAATGATTCTTCTTTTCGGTATTCCAGCTTTTAATTTATTAGCAAGTTCTTCTCTCTGTGCATTTGTTAAACGTTGACTTCTAAAACTTGAAGTATGCCCAACATGAGTTTCCACAAAATTAACTTCAACTTGATCTAGAAATAATTATAATAAGTAGTTATTTAAAAAAATACAAATTTAAAAAGATTCAAGTTTTACCATTATTTTTAAAATGAGCTATAATTCTAGATGGACAAACGCCATTGATCTTAATACTACCACCTTTCTTCATCATTCTCTTCATTGCAATACTCTGATACCCTTAAATGAAACAATATTTAATTAATCGAACCATTTTCTATGAGAAAACCTACCACATGAATTACTTCGATTACAATTGTAGTAAATGATCTTTTTATCAGTACGGCTTACTGATTTCTGATTAGCATAATTAACATTTCGTTCTTCTAGTGCCATCCAACTTTCAAATGCTTCGTGATTTGGAAAACTTAAATTTTCTTGTTGTATAATAATATTATGGACATCTGAAATGTGCTGCATTAGTAAAATATATGTTGCAAAACTATGTTTAGAATCATCCAAACAAAGTGGACAAAAAATATGATATGTCTTTTGGTTCTCGACTTCAAGTAAATGCACTTTCCGTATGTGTCGATTTCTTGTAGAACCATTACAAAATGTTTTCGTGCAAAGTGGGCACGTAACACTAAAATAATAATTATCTTTACAATTATTTGCTACATAATAATTAAATCTATTAATAATTACCTCTCCATAACTATATTTATATTATCAGGTAAATAAAGGGATTTTGCAACATCCTGTGCCGATTTAGGGGCTCGTGTCGTCACTGTCCCTATAAAGTCACTGTATTGTAGCCCAGCATTTAGCGCCATCTAACGAATAGAGTTGGTACTGTATCTATGTATGTATGTAACCAAATACTATACTATAGATATCAGTGATTTTCTATAGTATAGATACCAAGACATACGTCAATTGTGTTCTTTACATATCAACGACAAATTATTTTCGGACATCTCTTTCTACTCTGTCTAGATTTTTAATATTTTCTTCAGTTGTTTCTCTCTACGAACCTCAACCAATACCAGACGGCCATATTAGGTGGCAATATTTTAAATTTTGACAGCTATTTGTTAAAAATTGTTAAAATATGGAAATATTTTTATTATATTATTAAAATAAATTTTTTACAATTATTAATATTGCTTTTATACAGTTTTCAGAAAGAATATAAAGTGGTAAATAAATCAACGCATTATTTAACCTCGAAATTTTTTAAATTTCAAATTCTAATTTAGTACATAGTATCAAGATTTATATTTGTACAAAAATGCTTTTATTTCTGTGCAATTAGTGGATTTTTGATGAGTGGACCTTGCCGACTCCGTTGATTAATAATGTGAAATGAAACTTATTAGTTATTATTTTTATAACAAATTATATTAATAATAAATTTATTTTAACAACATCAAAGATTATAAATATAAATAAATTACAATTATATTATATAGATATCGGTGCAGGTTTTTGATACACTACCAAAATTTTAAATTGGTACTTCTTTATGATTGTTGGTATTTTACACGATTTGTTGAAAGAAAGAAATTGGTATTTCTTTGCGATTTTAAATTCAAAAATGTATAAAATATGTACATAACCTTCAAAAACTTATAATGACAGCTAACAAAAACGTAATTCCACAGTTGTTCCATACTAATACGAGCAAATCGAGGCTACAAAAGAGATAACTGCTACCTAACTAAAGTAGTAGAAAGAGATGGGCAGATAAACATATGGCGCGTAGTCCTAAGAACACTGCTCTTTAAGGCAGGTATACGGCTTTTGGTATCTATAATATAGAAAATCACTGATAGATATGATAATACGTGCAGCTTCGACGAAAATTTGTAGCCCAGCATTTAGCGCCATCTAACGAATAGAGTTGGAACTGTATCAGTTTGACAGCTTATTTTAAATTTGTATATGTTTATAAATGTTTGATTATGGTAGTACAAACGTAAATTTTTTGTATTATTTATTTATAAATAAGATTATAGTTCTGTTTTAATTATTGTAATTGATCTTACTTTTTCTTTGGAAAAGATATAAGCCTATTGTATAATTTTTTAATACTTTTATCAGGTGGATTTGGATCGTTTTTTCAGAAATCGCAATCGCTCTTTCAAAGTGCATATAATTTTTGTTCGCGAATTTAAAGAAGTTTAATCGATCTTTTATAAGTGTTTTAAATTATGGACAAACTACGGTTGGTCGGGAAGCATTTGCCGTGGAAAATTCCTTTTGTTTAAAAATTGACTTAAATCGTTCTTCTCCGGACCTCTTCATATGCGATTCTTGTGTAAATTTATTTTTAGATAAATATTTTAATGTTTTAATCAAAGCTGATGTTAACAAAAGGAATGAAGACAATAAATCAAAATTGGTTGATGAAGTGAAAAGTAAAACAAATAATAATTCAAAAGATAAAAATAAATTAAAGGAAATTTCTCACAATTAACATATGGAGTTTTATTTCATGTAACTACTTATATATTAATAATAAAATAATTTCAAATATTAACACATAGAGCATTTGATTACTCTTAATTTAGTTCCAAGGTTCCAACTCTATCAAACAGGTGGCGCAAATTTTCGTGCTACGAAATTTCTATTGTAATAGGCCTAAGCTGTACGTATTATCATATCTATAGTATTTGCTTTCACTAAACCATACCTAACGTAACCACGCCGCAGTTCGTACCATTTTAAGTATTTAACTTTTTCCATAATTGACCAGACGACGACGCGGAGTACTACTTTTTAAGATACGCAACTAGTGTATACAATTTTGATTTTTACAATCATCGACAATGGCGGGGCTAACTTCAAAAGTACGGCACAACGTAGCACACATCGGGCACAATATTCAGTTTTTAAATTTTAAATAAACTTCACGCACATGCACCAACATCCAAAGAATCTCCTTTATATATTATATACCGGGTGCTGAATGAGTTAGCCGAACATAGGAAATTAACATGTAAACACCTATTTATGCAAATTCCTGCTTCCCTAATTATTTTAGAGAAAAAATGAAAGATACAAAAATTATGCAGAAATATAAACTACGAATGATAACACCATTAGATTTCATCTAGCTTTTACTTAAAAGGTCAAAAAATGCTTTCAAAATTGTTAAAATTTTCATTTATCGCACTGGCGGAAACTTGCATGGCAAGTTTGATAAATGAAACTTTTAACAATTTCAGAAGCATTTTTTTGACTTTTTAAGTAAAAGTTAAATGAAATCTAATGCTGTTATCATTTGTAGTTTATATTTCTGCATTATTTTTGTGTCTTTCATTTTTTCTCTAAATAATTAGGGAAGCAGGAATTTGCATAAATAAGTTTTTACATGTTAATTTCCTATGCTCGGTTAACTCATTCGGCACTCGGTATAATAAAAAATATAAAATAGTTCTGATATCATAAATATATCATTTTTTTACATTTTGGTGTGTATAATATTTTTTATACTACATCATACAGATACTACAATAAAATATTATAAAAAATGTTGTCTGGGAATGAGTTATGTTAAATTAAATTTAAGATTTATATATTAATTAAATTCTATTTTAATAAACTAACATAATTTTAAAATCCATTTATTTACTAAAAAAAATGAACAGATTTGTTTTGAAGTCACTGAAGTGCACTTCATTCTGTATTTGTGCACCGAAAGAATAAATTTCACTTTAATTACTCCGTTTTTTATTAATAAACACAATTTATGACAACCGCATAATAAAACAAACTCTTGCCTAAACTAAACGAGATCGACAACCTAAGCTATTACTTAAATAAGTGACAAATATCTGCGTGTAATCGCCCCAATTGTCAAACGAACGTAATGTCTTGTTCTAACTTCTAACATAAGCGTAAATAATCGGGTAGGCAGTGGCGTACACTAACAAAAGAAACTGATAAAACTTTGTTACAATTTATTATTATTGGAATTTTTTCATTATTCTTTGTACTAAATAATTTTATGAGTCATGTATTGTGCGTAAAATCTGGATTGAAAAATTGATTCGCAAAGCAGGGGCGCCAAATACAGGGACCGCCCTGCGCGATAAAAACTTTTGCTACGCCACTGCACACTATCAAGTTGAATGTCGAAAGAACATGTGGCGTAAACTTTTGTTAATAGTTTTGGTTTTCATTTGTTTATTCAAAAATTTACAAAAATTTTTCCACATATTATATTTTTATAGATTAGCACTAGGAACCTAATTACCAAATTGTTAATATAGTACGATTTTTATGATGGGAAATTTGATATTTCACTGAACCATTAGTAATTTTAAAACACAGCAACTGCTTAAATAAAGTTTATAAAACGATTTCAAGGTTAAATTGTTGAAGTGTTATTGGTAATTGAAGGTTATCGAAGATAGAAAAGTACAATAACCACGTTTTCATTTAAACAATAAATAATTATTTAATTACAATGAAGTTAGTACGTTACGCAAATATATATTTCTTGTTTGTAACTTCCATATTTGAAGTTCATTCCATTTTCGAAATTCCTGAAGTTACGTTTGAGGCATTAAAATCTGGAGGTTTCAGAGCATATATTCCCGGTAAGTGCATTTATATATTTTGGGTAACCACTAACCAGAAACATATATAATAGTGCATTTTGATTAGAAATTTCATATGACTATTGTAATTTTCCACACCCCATGATCCACAGTCATATAAAATACGGTATTGTTTTAAAGAAAAATATATTTATTTTCATCTGTTATTTTAATTTTATGTTTTTGAATTTTTATATTTCATAAAGGATAATAATAGTAGATAATATTGAAACCTGATTTCATTTTATTTTGATTAATTAAACAATTCAAAACATTTAAACATAATAAAACTATTAAAATTACTACAAAAAAGTTTACACATACGGTACAGCGCAGCGTTGCCAACCGTACTATAATTTATTATAGTACGCGACGCGTTTTGAGCTGATTGACGGCTTCTTATCAGCCGCTGGTAACCAGCAAACAGGATTCGATGTCAAATTTTGTATAAAATTTAGCAGTAAATGGTAACTAACCAACGGAAAGCTCGTGTTGGTATCCAAGTGACTTTTTTTATTGGTTAACTACCATTTTAGAAAATTTTCGTGTGAAAAATACAAAAAATTAGACATTGTCTCAAACAGGCTTAAGAAAAGAAAACAAATCAACAAGTCAACATGTTTTGAAATTTTTGGTTACATATTTTTTTTAATTTTTGAACATGTAAGGCAGTGGTTCCCAACCTAGGAGTAATTACCCCCGCGGGGGTTAAAGTAAAGATATTTATATTTGCTTGTATGGTTTGTATTAATAATAATATTTAAGAGGGTGGGGGTAGTGGGGGTAATTTCAATTTTCCTAACAGGTCACAGGGGTAACAGTTTTGAAAAGGTTGGGAACCACTGATGTAGGGTATACTTTTTGTACCCACACACACATACGTGTCTAGGGGGTCTTGTGGAGACATTTGCTAAATTATATATCCTGCGAGGACCACGTGAAGGAAAGGTTGCAGAAGTGACATGACACATTGATTCTATGTACGTTTTTGTGTAGATTTCAGAAATGAGCATACACTCGCGTTACACTCAAGATAAATCCTAGTAAGTTTTGCAATGATTTGTGAGGACTTTTCCAGTGTTGCCAATTTATGCTTTATGTATAATGAATGCAGTATTATCTAACTTTATGTACCTAATATACCTCGTTACTTTTTGTTGAAAAACTCACAACTCCGCGAATAATTTACCAAATAGTACGTTTTTTTTTGAAAATGTTTCTTTTAAAACGTACTTTTTATAACAAATATCGAAAAATATTTTAAAACGGCATTACAATAAATTAGATTTTCAAGTTACAAAAATAAATCGTCATTTGAATGTACGTACTGATTGATTTTCTTTAAAATTTAAAAAAGAAACTGTTAAACGATGGGATCTATGTTTTTTTTTTGAATTTTGAATTATCAAGATTATATACTAAGTTTTTAGAAAATTAAGTTACTTGTTTTGAAATGCTCATAACTCCTCAAATAATTGACCAAATAGCACGTTTTTGTAAACGTTTCTTCTGAAACGTATTTTCTTTAAAAAAGATGTACTATATAAGAAAGTTGGAACTTTTTTAAGAAAAATTGGAAAGTCATCTGATTTTAAAATAAATAAAATAATATCATTAGCTGATCTTTTAAAATATTAACATTTTACACAAAAAAAGTTCAAATTTATCAATTTGAATTTTGCTCAAATTTATGTTCTGCATCGCAAAATAACTAATAAACAATAAATATAAATAAATATGATCTTTTCGCGCAATAAAAATTAAAAGATTTTCAAAAAATTACTCAAAAACTATGTTATTTGGGTAACGAATTAAATAACATTTTTAATAATTACTCTTTTTATTGAATCAACTTTGCGGACAATACATACATTTTAATATAAGGTTCGTGGAGCAGCGGTAGAGAAGGAAGATGGCAAACATACAGTTGTAGTATGTAAGTTAAGGTGTGGGTTCGAATCTGCATGAGCAAACTTTTTATATTTTTAAAAAAATATTATATTTTTTTTATTTTATTTTAAAATGTGTCATAAAAATTAATATCGGGATTTTAAGCTATAAGTTCAAGTTAAATCTATATTATTATCTTTAAATTTTTAAGAATTTATTAGTTATTTAATATAACCGGGTGCTAAATGAGTTAGCCGAACATAGAAAATTAACATGTAAAAACTTATTTATGCAAATTTCTGTTTCACTAATTTTTTAAAGAAAATATGAAAGACACAAAAATAATGCAGAAATATAAACTAAGAATGATAAGAGCATTAGATTTCATCAAGCTTTTACTTAAAAAGCCAAAATATTATTTTGAAATTTTTATTTATCGGACTTGGCCATGTAATAAATTTAGGGCCGATCTTTTCACCTTCAAGTAAACCCCAAGTAAGTTCTAATCGACAAGTAAGATACTTTTCGGTCTTTTCAACTACTAGTAAAATTTAGTAGTGGGTTGTCCTTTAATCACGTGAGGTTCTAACAGGGGGGGAGGGGGTTCGAATAACATCACGATTGATCGCGATGGGGGGGGGGGGATGCTGTGACAATCACGTGTATATTTTCTTGCTACCACGTGAAATATCGAGCGAGAAAATTTATGCCTCAAAAGCAACATAACAACAATATTTAGCTTTCAGCTGGCTTCCGGCACTGGACCTTGTGACGCCACTCGTCGTCCCGCTGCCCGCGGCCTTCTGTCTCGCCGTCTCTACTTGAAAACATTTTTCAAAAAAAAAATACACGTGATGTTGGGAAGGGGGGTAGGGGTAGCCTAAAACCTTACGACGTATCACCAAAGGGGAGGGGGGTAAAAAAATGGCATAAAAAACCTCACGTGATTAAAGGACGGCCCCTAGCCTAATAAATCAGCTTACTGGCCAGTAAAGTTATTAGCACCTTCAACAGGCCTGTAAATATTTATTAGCATGATAAACTTAGCGGACAAAAAACGAACTTGTGATTATGTTTACTAAAATTTTAAATCATAATGACGGTTATAATATTTTCATTTTTGAATGAATTTTGAATTTTGAAAATAATATTTAATAGAGTTGTGCTGGTTCCACCAGCTCTGATTAAATACTTTAATGTCGGTTAGTTGAAATTTATCATGGTTAAATAAAATGAAGTGTTCCACCAAATGTTTAATCGTGGTTAAAGCAAGTTAACCAGTCCTCAAACTAATTAACCAATTTTGGCTGGCTAGAAAAGTTTAATCACTGTTAATGCCCAATGCATACGGATTGGGTCTGCGCGAAGGAAAAAAGCGTGTTATGTGTTTGAAAAAGTGGTTTTAAAAGCGATCATTTGTTATTATTTACAATAATCATGTTTACAATAATATTCTATCTTCAGCAGATGATGAAGATATAGATATAAATTATAGTAGACCGCGAGTGTCAAATTCAAGAATTAATTATCATGAAATAGACGACGATTTTGAATATTTTCGACGTTTTTACCTACAAAAATATTTTTATAATTATTTAAACTATAGTAATAAAATTTATTTTAATAATGATTGATTATTTAATAATTCGGTTTGCAATTTTTCATTATTAACCTTTGGGCTAATCTTAGGTGTACGTTTTTCTTTAAATCTTTAACTTTCTTTAACTTAGCAGTCCTCTTTTTCTCAGCTGCTTCCATCTTGGCTTCCATGGTATCGAATTGCAGTTTCTAGAAACATTTCTAGAACCATCCAAACCATATAAAATATTTATATTTTAAAAATTATATTTTAGTAATTACTTACTACTACTTTTAGTAATTACTTATTAGTAAAAAAAATCACTAATTATGAATATTTTATATCTTTTGGATAGTTTTCAAGTTACCTTACAACTTGGCCAAATTAAAATAACACTTCACCTGTCAGGTTTCATATTTAAGTTTAAGTTAATCTGATCTACTAGTTCAAATGACGCTAAATTTTTAGTTTTAAATGTAATACCAACCGTACTATACTTCAAGTAGTTAATCGTTGCATAAAATTCGATGAAAAGACCCAACTGTCTTACTCGACCATTAAAAAGCTCAAGTAAAGTAAACGACAAGTAACTACTTGACGTATAACTTAAATATGAAAAGATCGGCCCTTAATTTAATTTCTATTTTCAAAATTAATTACCTTGGAAACTTACATGGCCAAACTGATAAATGAAGCTTTTTTTAAAGACTTTTTAAGTAAAAGCTAGATGAAATCTAATGCTCTTATCATTCGTAGTTTATTATTTCTGTATTATTTTTGAGTCTTTCATTTTTTCTCTAAAATAATTAGGGAAGCAGAAATTTGTATAAATAAGTTTTTACATGTTATGTTTCTTATATTCGGCTAACTAATTCATTATCCTGTAAAATAGAAGATACAATAAAATTAAATGCATTACTAACTTAATGGTAGGTAAACGATTATTTATTAGAAGACAAGTGTATCTAAATAAACACAATTAAAACTTTAATTCAACCATATTAAAAACAATATTTGGAAATGTAAAAATATTAAAACGTATATTAAAATAACTAAAGCTTATATTTAAAATAATTAAAACTTAAAGAAAAGAAAATTTAGGAGTATCCAATAACAATTATGTAAATCGTGTTTTGTTATTTATTTACCAATTTCTACGATGCTTAAATAATCATAGGCATTCCAGAATATTACATTTCTTTATGCTAACAATTTAATTAATTTATTTACTCATTAAACAAAGCGATGTACGGCAGTCACTCAGTGTGTAACAATGTAAATTATATCATTTAAAGACTTATTTGACACATAAAACTTGCTTTTACAGCAAAACTTATTCTAGACTTTTTGTTGCAAATTTCATTCCCTTAATTTTTGTTTATATGCATTTTTCCGTTTCGTCGCACCGTTTCCGTTTTACAGCGACTTAAAGTTCAAAAAATATTTTCACCTGTATCTCAAAAACGGTACAACGAAATAGAAAAATGAAAAAGTATTGTTTATTGTAAATTTCATTTCCTATAATTTTGATCATATTCATTTTTCCATTTTGTAGCACCGTTTTTCGTACATACAGATAAAAGTATTTTTTGTATTTTATAGTATTTTTTAAGTCACTGTAAATCGGAAATGGTGCGACGAAGCGAAAAAATGCATATAAACAAAAATGAAGGGGATGAAAGTTGCAACATAAAATGTCTAATAAGCTTTGCTGTAAAAGCAATTTTTATGAGTAAAAAAGTCTTCAAAAGGTATATTTCACATTGTTAACATAGAAGTGCACGAATTTGGCTGTGAGTGATTGTACATAATATTCTGGAATGTCTACATTTATTTCAAATTTGTAAAATTCTAGGAATAAAAAAATTATATGAAACCTGAATTTTTAAACAGCCACTGGATATTGCTCTTAAAAATATCGTTTTTATTTTTACAACATTAAGTACTCTTACAAGCCTTTGTTAACTTCCGAATTTCACAATTTAAACGATCTTTTACGGTAGTCCATCTTCGAGAAGGTGAAAGATGATTAGCCTTTTCTTGTAAAAACCTTTCGATTTCTTTTTTTCCTGGTAGCATTTTCATGTTGATAAAATTTTTGAAGTAACTTAGCGTGATACTAATTTCTTTTTCTGACCATGGTACCTTAGTGACTACTAGTTTTGATTTGGTTTTAGATTTTTTATTTTTAGAATTCTTGACTTTTGCTGTTGTTTTATCTAAACAGTTAGATGTTTATTATCGCTGCTAGTACTAGGAATGTCAACGGGATTAATATCTGTATTAATTAAATTATTTTCGAGATCATGATCTTGATCAAATTCACCATGTCCATCTTCAAATTCGTAATTTCCATCTTCAAATGCTGTGTCATCTTGTTCCTCTTCCTCTATAACGTCCGTTACTTCAATTTCATCTAAATTCTTACCCTTGTACATAATTATTTGTTTAAACCTGCTATTGTGTTTAAATAAAGTACTCGGAATTTCAAAAACTTTGCTTGATTACGTTCAAATATAAGTTGTCTACACTACACATCGGCGTAATTTAAGATGTTTTTACTTCAAAATTCTGGGGTGACAAAATTTTGGGTTGGACAATTTTAGGGTGCACCCCTTGCCACCCCCAAATTACGTCTATGACTCTACAGCTTCCTAATACCTCATAGGTGGCCCATGAAGTTTTAAATTCAGTGTTTATTCGAGAAGTTAGCTCCTAGTCTTTTGTTTAAATTTAACAATGTTCAGCAGTTATTTTTCAAGTAAAAATTTTTATTTTTTTTATTTTAATATTGTATTTTTGATTTAATAATATAATTTAAACAATAATTATTTTAAGGCGGGATTTTAGCAGTCGAAAGGAAATTGTAATCGATGCTATTATGATACCAAATTTTAAAGTTATTGCTGAAATTATCATTTTTATTTGTTTATTAGACATCAAAAATATGTTATTGTAAACCACTACGGGGGAAATATTAAGAATAACGCAAATAATTATTAAAACAAGACATTTTCAAACATAAAATACGCAATTATTTAAGGCACGGATAACACTGAAATTTTTTTTCCGGATAGTTAAAGGTTGTCTTGAGAGCACTACGAAGTCAGATTTTTCAAATTTTTACTTATGGTTGCGCAGTAATATTTTAAAAATTGCTTATTTTCATGAACTTTGTGAATTTTTTTAACTGTTTTCTAACAAAAAAATGCAAATATCTCTTCGTAGAACTTTACAATAACATCTTTTCAATCTCTAGTAAAAAAATGAAACCTCTAATTTCAGCAATAATTTTAAAATTTGGTTTAATAATAGCATCGATTTCAACATATTTTCAACTGCTAAAATCAAATTTTTGTTAGGTTTTAAGTCATTAATTAATTATGAAATTCGTATCTTTATGTAGCACTACTAGGAAGATTATTTGAATTGAAAAATGTGTCATTGCTTAGATCTACAATTTAACTACATTATTACATCATAATTACTTTGCGCGGGAATATATTATACCGTATTATACTATTTTGTGTTGCATTTATATAAGATTACTATGAAATAAATTGGTATCTTCCACGAAATTATTTTTTTAATTTTTACACTAATCTAGCGCAGAACAAGAAAAATTCAAATTCAGAAGTAACTATAAGCTGAATAGTTTCTAATATTGTATGACATGTTTGTATCATCGGCAAAGATTTTTTAAGCTTTATGGTTTAAAGCGCCTTAGACTATAAATCAATCGCCCCCCCCCCTCCACTAGCTGTGTGTATCAATCATATTTAATTAATTTTCCAACATGTGTAAGGTGACCATTTTTATGAAATGTAAAACCAGTACATTGAAAAACAGAGGGCCTTTTTTTTGTTTTTTATTTTAGGTTTTCACCTTTCTTTCGATACATCAATAGAACAATAGTTACATCAGTAAATTTTTGCGTCCTGGTTAACTGTCTTGATTAATCAGGACAAAAGTTCCAAAACCAGTATTGTCCTGGTAAAATCAGTACGAATGGTCACTTTAATAATATGTAATATTTAATTTAAAATTTTTTGTACAAAATTTTTTTTTGAGTTTGGGTTCTCAACAATACATCATACTGGCAACGATCTAAAATATCAAAATTTTAAATAGGGGTGAACGCTTAGGTAGGACGCTAGGCAACAATTTAATTAAAGGTCGAATCAAGTTCGGATTTTCGGACGCTAGGTAACTATTTAATTCAAGGTTAATACCCCAATAGAACAATAGTCACATCAGTAAAATTTTGTGTCCTGGTTAACTGTCTTGACTAACCAAGACAAAGGTTCCAAAACCAGTACTGTCCTGGTAAAATTAGTACGAATGGTCACCTTAAATATGTGGCATTTCAAATTACGGGATTTTTCGGGATCGTTGCAGCGCGGCGTCTAAAATGCCTGGAATGCTTTAAATTTCTGGTGCTTCTTAGAATTTGGCGCCTTTGGCTTAAGTCTTTTTTAGTTAGGTAAAATGGCTAAAATGTCCCTGATCGTCGGCCTAATGCTACTAATTGATGATCTTAAAAAATTCTCCCGCTAAAAGTATCGGGAATAACAAAATAATGGTCGTAGTTAAAACGATGACAATAGAAATTTTCAAACGTGACACCTATTTAACTAGAAAAATTTGCAGAGTACCGAAGCACTACCGTGACTTTCATATAATTTGAAATTAACTATCATAGTATTTTGCTAATAAAATTCGATAAAATTACTTTAAAAATTGAGAGCTTCCAATATGCAAACAGTTTTAAAAATTACATATTAAGGGAAACATTTAAACAATGCGTAACTTGCTCAGAGCTACCGATTTTTCAAGCAAACTCATAAATTTGTTAAAAATTAAATTAAGTTTATAATAATAGATACCTAATTAGAGCTCAAAGGAAGTTTTTCGATTTTACGTAATAATTCTAAATATAGGTCTGAAAATAGAAAGCAAAATTTCTCCAGCCCATCTCTTTAAACCCTAAAGTTTTTACGAATCATTTCGAGTGCAAACAATTGTAAAACATTTGCAGTGAGAGTCGGGCAACGAAATATTTCAAACTCGTAAAAATAATCAACAAAAATTCTTCGGTTTTAGTACACAATTTTCTAATATATTCGAGGATTTACAATAAATTATTGTGCGAGAGGCAAAGAAATGCAACTCTACATTATGTTTGCATCCTGTAAAATATAATAACTCCGCCTACTATTCAACCAATAATATAGTCAATGTTGTGCTTGCGTTTTTTCCTGGAATTCAGAAGAAACAAACAACTAAGAGCGCGCCATATCCAGCCAAGTTTAGCAATTGCCCCCCCCTGACTTACGACCGAAGGAAGGTCAAGGAAACAGGAGTAGTTGCGGGATTGTTCAAGGTAATTCTTGGAACTTCGGTGAGTTTCGAAAAGTCCGGGTAGTCTGGAGAAGTCCGGGTGCATGAATAATTATGAAATCAAAAAGAAGCTTATCGCGTAAAAATTATAAGAGGTAAAAAATAAATAAGAGTCGGGGGATAGTCCATAGATAGATAGTTTCGCGGTAGCGGTTCTACACAATTTTTGCCTTTTATGGTTTACTATTGCTCATCATTCAATCTCTCGTGGTTTTCGTTTGGATTTACCGAAATAATTGAACCACGTTAACTAAAAAGCGACCAAACGAAATTTTTTTCGAAAATTTCTAATTAGTAGGAACCAAACGACCAGCAGAAGTCTTATTTTTATCTATTAAAAACATTGTTTTGATTTTTAACTTTTTTTTCGCATAGTTGATATTGGTTAATTTTGTTGAATTTTTGTCGTTGCATTTTAAACACCAACATAAAAAATAAATTTGTAATATAATATTTTATTTGTTGATAATTAATAACATTACAAATTTAAGACATTTCCAACAATCGAAAAGACGAAAATTACCTTAGAAATTACCCGTTTATGCATGTAAAATTATGAAGTCAAGAATGTCACCGCAATAATCGACCCAGCAGCGGTAACTGAAAATATTTAAACCCAATAATTTTTCTAAACAAAACTTAGAGGCATAGTTCTCTAGGTGTTACAAAAGACCCACATGACAAAAAACATAGGAGTAGTTTCTTTCAAAACAAGATATTGTATATAAGATGTAAGATGGTACTTTCTAAATTGAAATTAGCGCCAACATCCTCTCATCGATGACACGGAAATAGCCATTGATCACCCCACGTTGTATAAAAATACACACAGTACGCCACCTAGTAACCAGTTCTTTCTTCCGATGTACAAAAACAAAGTTGTGAACTTAGCTGAAACAAACAGATGACCGCTCCAAAAAACAAGAGACGATCGTAAACCGCAACACAAATAAAACTACAGATATTGGGGTTATGTCAAATCTTTTATATTTCACCTTAAAAATCAGGGAAAGGTTTAAAGTTTGAAGCAATGGTTTTGAAACGGAAGGTTTCCTAATTCCCCGGTATTTAACTATTCGATCCATACTTTAATTCTTTCGGAACTGTGAAATTTTAGTAAAATCTGTTATTTTGGCACCACAATAATTGTTATTGAATTTCTTTGATTTTAATTGTCTTAGGAGTATTTATATCTTGTTTATTATTATATTAATTTTACCAACCAAACCTTTATAAAAAGCAACCAAAAAAAAATACCTCTATGTGTGACTTAATTACATCAATACGTAGATCATAATTTAGATTTGAAATTCAAGGAGGGAAACGATGAGTTCGGAATAAAAGCTTTTTGGCTCTTGTCCTCACGGCTGGGCAGTTTCTTCTAGGTTAGGCGAATTTAAATCAAGTGTGCAAGGGACAGCTGTAGATCTTCTAGTCTGAATGCAATATTTCAAATAGGAACTATGATTACGATCAATTTAATTAATATACGTTCATTTATATGTACTGTGGATGGCATGGGATTTTAAAATTACCTCAACTTTTGATCGTTGAAAATAACGAGGAAATCCAATTTACCCATGTACAAAAAATAAAATAACGTTGTCTATAAAGTACCCTACCCTGTATATAATAAAAGAAAAAAACGCGTGTCACTTACATAACTATATGAAATACAATCGTCTGCCAATTAAACCACCCTGTATAAAACGTCCCTCGTACAAATACGAGGTCACGTGTTGCTATCAAAACAATAACCTGATTTGCACGTACACTTAACTTTAAACTACGCAAAATTTATGACCACGTGATTATTTAACCAATCTCCAATTTTAAAATTATATAAACAAAAGAATTTAACATGGTAACCATTAACCAAACAACAAACTTATAGACACGTGTGTCCTGATTTTAAACCCAATTTCCATTTATACGTAAGCAAAATAGTTGCATAAGATTTAACCAAAACCGCAATATTATAAACTATTAAAATTTAAATATAATTTAAGTTTACGTTACCTATCTAGAATACCCAGCACAAGAAGTGATACTTTTATTCTTAAAAACCAACTTAAAAACTCCGCGGTCTCACTTCGATGCTGTTAATCATCACCTTTCGTAAATCTTAACCGCGACCTGCCATATCCCCCTGTTAGGTGTCGCTACCAACTTAAATTATCCCAAGAATATATACAGGACATTACGAAATATAATGACTCTCTCTAGGCAACCCAACCATCATTTCAATTAAAATTGAAATGCAATATTACAAAGATTATGTTGGTTTAGTTTTAAACGAATTAATTTAAAATTTAGTTGTTGTTCTAAATGGTTAAATGCTAAATAAATATTTCTAAATTCATCAACTGTCATTATTTTCTGCATGAAAAATTTAGAACATATGTATTAAGAAAAACTAAACGTAAGATGGATAATTTTAATAAAATTTTAACAAAAAAATCTACGGGTAAAATATAAAGTAATGTTAGTTTCAAGAGTTTTAATATTAAAACCATGCATAATATAAAAATAGATTGTATTTAATCTACCTATGCTTGCCAAGGTTAGCTATGTTGCCAAATCAATTCTATAACAATGCGAATGTGTATGCGGGTCCTTATAAATACCGCTAAAATTTTCTAAATCGCATTGTGTATGATAGGACCTCAAAAGAACCGTAGAGTTCTGACCGAGTGTATATTAAACACTTTTCATACGCTCCCTAGCGGAAATTGTGTGAACCACAATTGCAACTGTAAATGGCGTTCCGAGGACCAACTGATACGTTAAAGTTTTTTGTACTCCCATCATCCAAAGGCAACGTAGAGTGCAATTATGAGGTCCAAATGTTACGAGGACCTGGTCTTGGTCCTCACAACGCCGCTGAGTAGTGGGCCAATGTCCTCACAGCTTACGAGGGATCCACACACCCTCACACATTTTTCGTTACATATTTATTTTAAATTTTTAACCTGTAGGGAGTACATTTTGTACACACACACATATTTTTTGTTACATATTTTTTTTTAAATTTTGAACAGGTAGGGTGTACTTTTTGTACACACACACACACACACATTTTTCGTTACATATTACCTCCAATCAAAAAAAAATATTTTTTTGGAGGTAAGGTAATCGAAAAAAAATTTCAAATTTTTTTTAAAACATTTTCGAGATCACCGTGTTCAGAAACGTAAAGATTTGCAAAAAATTAAAAAAAATTTCTGTGTCGGTCTGTCTGTCTGTCGTCATATTTTGTCTCTCGATTTATTTCTGAACCATCCAACCCATCCCGACCAAATTTGGTATGGTAATACCAAAAGCTAGAAAGGTGAAAATATGGTTTTCGTCATGATCTGTCAATCAGGAGTACCAATACAAGAAAATAACACAAGATTTTTAAAAACAATTTTGACTTGTGATATGTTATTTTAAAGACCTTGAAAAGCTTTATCCAGAATAGGTAAAATTAACTTTCTGTCTGTCATCTGTCAAAAATTATAAGCTGTCAAAGTTGAAACTTCCAGAGTGAATAACTCGGCAAGTACTGAAGGGATCTCAATCAAATTTTGTATGTAGGAACATTGCTTCCACAGAACTTGGCAGCATATGGAATCATTTAATAAAAATCAGGAATTCAACATGAAAAAAAAAGATTACTTTTTTTTGCGAAATTTTGAAAAAAGTCCTTGTCCCTCTATTTTCTTCGGCATTTCTGCGTCGATTGCAATAAAACTTTTTGGACGTATGTCTGGTGGGCTCTAGTGGTGAAAATAAGGTTTTGGCAGAGAAATCTTTGCCAGGGCTACCACAAAAAAATAAATGAAAAAAAAATGAAAATGTCATCGCATCTCCAGAAATGTGCAACCGAATTTCTTCAAATTTTGTGTTCTAATAAAGCTTTTAAAATACAAATATTGGTGAGAAGATAAATGAGCTAAATGTAAAAGTAAGAAAATTACATAAAATATTAGCGGAAATCTTAATTTATCTATTTTTTGTGAAAATTTGTTAGATGGCTTGTAAAATATGACATAATTCAAAACATAATAATTATCTGACACTAACTTATCGGCAATTTAAATAAGCAGTAAACAAATGTCAAAACCGAATATTGAATGTGATAAATTACGTATTTTCGATAAATAACAATATTTTAATACAATAATTTTGTTATTTCGTTTGATTCAGTTCATTGTAATTATTTTTAATTGCGGTTTTCCTTTGTTTTGCGTTAAATAGTTGTTTTGTGTTAATAAATTGTGCGTTTGAAACGGATCAACTTCCACTTGCATTGAAAAGGCATTTACATTCTTCAGTCAACTGAGGTCTCATCAACCGCTGATCATCATAGCTACGAGCAGTGGATAAAACTGCCACTGCAGAATAACAAGTTTGTGCCAATTTTAAATTTATTAATAGTGTTATATTTTTTATGTATTTTTTATATAGCGCTTTCAGTTAATTTAATTTTTATTAAGCAACATTTATACTATAATAGACTGAAAATGGCAATCAATAAAAGAAAAACTAAGAAATCTTTAGATAAGAAGAAAAAAGCTGATAAAATTAAAAAAAGGTTGATTCGAGTTAAAGAAAACAATGATGAAAAAAGAGCAGAACAGAAAAGGCAATGTGATAGATTATCAAAATCTCTGAAACGTCAAGACGACAAAGTTAGAGAAAAAGAAAGAGAATCTGACAAGTTGACCAAGTCTGTTAAACGTCAAGACGACGAAGTTAGGCAAAAGAAACAGCAATCTGATAAAGTAACGAAAGCTGTGAAAAGAAAATGTGACGACGTGAGATTACTCGAACGAGAAACAGATAAAGAATCTAAACGTCAAAAACGCATGGACAAAGAAGTACGTAAGCAAAAACGGTTAAATGATAAAGAGCGTAATCGAATACTGAGAAATGACGAAATATATCAGTATAGAGAAAAATTGAAACGTATTTTGCAAACTAGCAAGCGCAATGATAAATCTGCGGTGGCAAAACTGAAATTGTACTCTTCAAAACCGATCTACCCACTTATGTATGCACATGTTGCGAGGGTTTGTTTTTCAAACATTCGGTGAAAGTTTTTAATTTAGAAAAGTTGCTCCAGAAAAACGATGAGAACGTAATTGAAGAATTTCTAAACAAAGTGCAAAACATAGTTTCGAATTATATATGCAATACGTGCAATAAGTATGTTAATAAGTTGGTAGTTCCAAAACTGGCAACAAGTAATGGGTTGCAGTTTCCAGATTTGCCGGAATGCATCACAGCATTATCTGCTCTCGAAGAAAGAATGGTAGCCCCATACATCAATTTCATGCAGATCAAGTCATTGAAACCGTACGCATTAAATCCGCAGTTATCGATGATTGAAAGTGTTGTGAATATTTCTGTGGAAATTGATGACATGATTAAAGTATTGCCGAGAAGTTTTGATCAAATGGCTACAGTACAAATAAAATTGAAACGTCACGTTGATCACAGTTCAAACGACTTGTTTGAAGTTATAAAGCCAGCAAATGTTTGCAATGCTTTGAAATATTTGAAGGATACTCCTCTGTATACAAAGCACGGAATTACAATAGACGAAGATTTCTTTCGACAATTTGAAACATGTACGAACAAAACGAAAGATTTTATTATTGATCCGGTGGATCGTGATGATGAGATCGAGGAAACCAACGTAAGTGCAAATTCGTCTTGTCTACAGGTATTTGATATTGAATCGCAATCGCGGCCAATAATGAATGCAACGCAAAGGTCAAAATTAACCAAAAACTCAGAAAATGACACAGATTCAGTGATTCAAAATGAAGAGCCCACTGATGAGCATGAACAGGAATTTGACAATGATAATGTTTCTGATGATGAAGTGTTGATCATTGATAGAAATACACAAGTGGCGCAATTAAATAAAATAGAAGTGATCGCACCAGATCAAGGAAGAGCCCCAGTACCTTGGCATAAAGTAGAAGATATCGACGAATTGTGTTATCCTAAAATCTTTGCTGGATACGCATTTGACATCAAAGGGAAACACATCAGTTATGCTCAACGTGCCAAGTCAGAAATCAGACGGAAAGACAGAAGGTCTTGCGTGGCAAAACGGCTTTTGTATACTGAACGTTTTAAAGATTTTGAAATTTTTAAAGATAGTACCAATGCTATTGGTACTCGGCTTCCCGGGATAACAAAATACTAAATAAGGTTATTACCTATGACCAAGAAAATGTTATTGAATTTCTTCATCGTATTATATCCCACAACTATAATATAGATTCAAGTGTTGCCGTATTACCTAGTAATAACGCCTCTTCCATAATCTTTTTTATTTCTCCTCATTTCGTTAAAATGAAATATTATTCGTTGGTAATAGCATCACTTGAGAACAGCTGGATCGATTTGGCCATTTTTTTTAATGGTAGTAATAGTTCAAATAAGTTTTTAGCAAAAGAAAAATTAGAAAAGTTGCCCAGAAAGTTAAAAAGCATTGAAAGTCCTATTTATATCGTCAGTAGGTGGCGCGACAATTGGAAAAATGTAGCGACCCCTGTATTTCGTCTTGGAAAAGTAAATGACATTTGTTTGAAATGAAAACATGCATTACATAACAATTTTTTTTTAATAATTGATAGATTCGTGGTATAGATTATATACTTAAAATTGATATAAACTACTATAGTTGTATATTTCAGAATAACTAACAGATATGGATAATTTTCTTTACGAATTTACCGGTGGCGTCGCCGAGTTTACCGGTCGCCGAGTTGTCCGTCGCCGAGTTAACCCATCGCCGAGTTGTCCGTCACCGAGTTGACCAGTCGCAGAGTTGACCGTCGCCGAGTTGAACGTCGCCGAGTTGACCAGTCGCCGAGTTGACCGTCGCCGAGTTGGAATCGCCGAGAGTTGACCGTGTCTGGGATAGGGCATCCATAAAGAAAGGTTTGCAGATTAACATAAACAAAACTAAAGTCATGTCAAACAACGATAGAAAATTTAAACTAGGCCAAAAAGAGATAGAAACGGTAGACGAATATGTGTACTTGGGACACTTAATGAAGCTAGGAAAACAAACCAAACGGCGGAAATCTCAAGAAAAATCAGACTGGGATGGGTAGCATTCGGAAAGCTGGAATGGATCTTAAAAGACAACGGCATACCTATGTGTATAAAAGAAAGGTATTTGACTCATGCATCCTACCAGTACTGACCTACGGAGTAGAAACAATGGCATTGACGGTAAAGAGCGCAAATACACTACAAGTAACCCAACGGGCAATGGAGAGACGTAAGCTGAAAGTGAGTCTGTGCGACAAAATAAGAAACATTGAAATTCGAAAACAAAGAAAGATAACAGACGTAATGAAAAGAGCTGCGGAGTTGAAGTGGAGATGGGCTGGACATGTGGCAAGAGAAGGGTCTAGAAAGTGGACAATCGAATGGCGTCCGAGGACTACAAAGAGAAGTGCCAGTAGACCCCAAAAAAGGTGATATAAAACAAACCTCAGCGCAGGTAAAAAGTGGCAACAAGTGGCACAAAATAGAGAAGAATGGAAAATATAGGAGAAGCCTAGGTCCAGCGGTGGGCGAAATAAGGCTGAGAAGAAGAAGAAGAATATTGCGCGTCATTGATCTTGCATAATGGCTTCCTACGACAAATCGCTGAGAGGTTGAGTCAAGGAGGGTACATTCAATGCTCGATATCTAGCGCAGTTTTTGAGTTATTGCAAATTCAAAATCTCTAATTAAGTTATTAACCAATATAATTTATCATTTGCAGAGAAATTGTGAAAAATAGTATATACACCTTGGGACTAGGTTCTTTTCAACCCGTGTGCGAAAATATACTATTTTTTGTCGACCGACTTTTTTGTCTGGACTTTCTAATATTGCGTCAAAATGTAAAAGAAAATCTTCTACGGTGCAGGTTTTTTGGACACAGCCTAAATATACTCATAAACCATAGGCTTCGTCCGATAAAGATCTATATTATGCACTCATGAGTCATGACATAAATGGGCGGGCGCATGCAAATTGCGTCCCGCGGTTACTAATTTTTAAGGTTTTTGAAGTGGTCAAAAAAAGGTACGGGTAAATTTCGTCCCGAACCCCAATCGGATTAGCGGTAATCTCTAACACCAATCCCAACAGTTTACCAGTAAATATCAGAAAACATGGGACGCTATTTACAGTAAAGTAGCGTTGCAAGATCGGTCGATAAGCGGAAAAAAAAAGAAAACAAAATGTAACTCATGGGCGTCCTTAGGTAGAGATCGGGGTGGGGTAACGTTTTGAAATTCAAAATAATAGTATATTATAGGCCAAGGTTGTGAAGACAGTCATTATAGCCCTAGCGCCATGATTATATTCCGAGGTGCGAAACGCCGAGGAATATAAGGCGCTTGGTTTATATACGATTTTTTCCACTACTAGATTTATTGCCATTTTTTTAAAATTGTTATTAATAAAAAAAAATTCTAAATTTAAAATATTTAAATGACGGTTTTGTTTTGTTTTGTTGTTTTGACAGTTGATGACAAATTTAGTTTTTGAAAGTCGTTCACTGAGTTTTTTCTGTTTAAAATAATGGATAGAAGTCATCGATGTTATTCAAAAGTATTGTTTCGCATTTCCTAGTCTTAAAATACTGAAATTATTCAATAAACTTGTGATTTTTCACGTTTAAGGGCGTGAAAACGCTATGTTAAATGAATGGCAGAAAACTAGCTCTACCATTACCATGAAAACAGAAAAACAAAGTCGAATTTCAGAGTAAATGAAGCAGAAATATAAAGTATAAGGTAGCAGCTTTAGGTTAAAGCGATTTTAATTAAAGAATGTAATTTAGAAATATTATTTTTAGGGCACACAAAAAGTAGTATTTTAAAACATAATTGATATTTCAAATTATACCTTTTTAACTAGGTTAATTTATATAACATTTAGCGTCAACATGTTCAAACGACAATTTACTTCAATTTACTTTACTTCATTTTTTAAAAATTTTTTGTAATTAAGGCGGAAATGGAGAAGTACAAAATTTGCAAAATTATTATTAAAATTTCATTAAAACTCATATGCGTCACATAGGTTGCATAAGTGCGAATAGGAAAATCTTGTAAATTAGTCCAGCCATTTTTCAAGAGAGGGCGCTGGTTTTAAATAAATTTTAATATTTTTTATTAAATACAAATTAATATAATGTAAATAGGTACTAAATACTTCATTTATAACACATGCACCTGAGAATAACAAATTCATGCAGTTTGCACGTGATTTATGGGGACGAGCTTGACAGAGAGGAAACTAATCTAGGTTGCCTTGTAATTCAAACGCCAGATGAAAATTATATGCATCTACTTACAATGAAAAACTGTAAGTACGGACAGCATATTGGGTTGCAAGAAACATGCAATTGTGAATTATTACATATTATGCGTACCTGAATAAATTACTACTGAGATAATTAAAAAAAGAAAAAGAACAGCGCGTGTTTTAAAAATATTATACAAGTTGGTATTATGGTTATAAAATCTCATTTTAAAGATTCCCAAGAAGTCGATTGAGTTTTGTATATTATAATTTATAATGAAATATAAAGGTGCATATCATAGATTAACTAATAGAGATGCATCAAACAACGTTAAAGAAAGAGAAACAAAACCGACTACAGCGACCTACGGGAGAGGCCAACGAACTAAAAATTTAGCGGGCAATTCAAATTACTCCATTTGTGCATTTGGAAATAAATGTAGAATAAAACTTGATTAGTTTAAAAAAAATTAGGTTTGAAAATTTTAACCATTTCGAATTAAAAGTAAGTTCACATTTTAATAAGAAAAGGAAAATTCTCAAGCCTAAGTTTAAAAAATCAACCAAGTCAAAATTATCTTATGTCATAAAAATACGGTAAATCAAAAATACACCAGCAAATATAAATAAACAAATTTATTATATTTAATTAAGATCTGAAAGGCCATTTGTGAGCCAGTTATTGCCTTTTTGCTATCGTTACATGAGTAACCATAACAAAACGCTTAACAAATGGCTTACAGAAAAGCCTCGTTAGTATTGTATTACAAATATTTAACGTAAAGCACAATCAGAAATCACAACTTATTTAAGAAACAAATAAAAATAATATAGAAAGATTAAATTATATCTAATAATAACAAAGTAAAAATTCAAAAAATTAGGAACTTTCTGTGAATAATAAATCTAAATGAGAAATAATATGTACAATGAATAACAAAAATATATAACAAAAAGTTGTACTAGGAATTTTTTGACTAGCATAGGTAACTTCATCCAGTTCAACATTGCACAGAGCCTCGATATATTTATTTTTATAACATAGAAAGAAATTAAATTATAATTACAAAATAAAAATTCAAAAAATTAGGAACTTCATGGATTAATCAGGTCTATTATGTATCCCAAACGTTATTATAAAGGTGACAGTTATGAAATAAAATAAAGGTTTTGACAAATTGGTATGCACTATAAATGGTAAGAAAACCTTTATTATCTAGATCTTGTTAAAATAACGCTTTGTGAAAACGATAGGTAATACCAATTTGCCGAAATCCTTTAATATTATGTCATAACTGTCACCTTTATAATAACGTTTGGGATACATAATAGACCTGATTATCTACTTAAATAAGAAATAAATATGTACAATGAATAACAAAAATATATAACAAAAAGTTGTACTAGGAATTCTTCGACAAGTATAGGTAACTGCATCCATTTCAACATTGCACAGAGCCTCGATTTATTTGGCAACGATAACATGAAAAGAAAAAAATTAGTTAGCAATGTTTTAAAATTTTTAATTTTTTTGAACTAATACTATTAGAAGAAATATGGCTTCGTCTAATATCTACATAATATTTACGAATTATTAATAAAGTTGATTCTGAAATTATTTTCAAGCGAATATCCTGAAAATGATCTTGACAAGATATAAAATCAAAATTGACATGTTGTAATAAAATTTGAATTACTTTACTTTTAATTTGATTAATGTAACCATAATCTTTTAAACAAAGTACAATTATATCGTGCATATGAACTAAACAAATTAAAAATGGATAGGTTACATAATTTAAACGTTTCTGGTCATCGCTAACTTCTTTAAAGGAGGTGAAAGTGTGATGGGGTTGCAAATCGTCAGAAAGAAGGGAAGTTGTGCATCTGGTACATGATGACAATTTGAGTTTTTTAACTATGAAACCACATACATATGAAACAGCTTGACTACTAAAATTATCCATATGATTTAGAGCAGGTGGTAATGTTAAAGAGTGAAGCTCATTATTTTCAAAAGTTTTGTCTATGTTTTCTAAAGGATTTGTCAAAAAGTGCTCTAAATTATCTAAAGCTACAATGGAGTCAGCTTCGCAATTTGCGCCTCTGGTTTTTAAACTATTTAAATTATTTAAAACACAAGATTTTAAAGTAGAAATAAATTGATAGCAAGATGGATCTGTATTAGCTGCTCCACATTGCCGAATGGCACTAAATAAATTTTCTAAGGGATCCTGATTTAAAGTACGGGTTCTTAAATATTTGAATCCGGTATTGAACTTTGCTAAATAGTTCCGTGGTCCACTGTTCGAGTCGCATGTGTTGCTGTTGAAGGGTTTGCCTATGTATTTAAAGCATCTCTTATAATTAATCTATGGTGCATATCGAGTTGAGTCTATAGTAAAAGCGTCTCTTGCACTGGTAGCCGTCGTTATCTTATCACATCACTATTAAATTTCAACCGCAGGTGTTAATTTCTGTAGCTTTTCTTTAGATAAGAATTATTTAAATACTATAATATAATATTATGTATGAAATTAAGAAATTAAAACAACAGATAATTTTTTCAATACGAATAGTGTGTTAGAAATTATGATTTTTAGTAAAACATTTTTTTCTCGTTAGTAGCTGGCTTTTCTGGGGATACGCAGTCTCAAAGGCTCCCCTGACGGGACGCCACTGAATATAAATAAAAGAAAAAAGTAGAAATTATTACTTTCCCATTTACGTAGTAAAGGAAAGTATTGTAATCGAGTAAAAAAAAATTTTCGAACTAGCATTTTTTCCATAGTCTCTGAGTCCGTACAATTCGTTTGAGACAAATTTTGCGTATGTGCGTGTGTGTGTGTGCAATTCTTTCGTCAATGATTTTTTCAAAACGTGTGAACCGATTTTATTCAAATTTCATATACTGGTTTGTAACAGCAATCTAGAGAGCTGATTAAATTTTGGTTAAAATCCATACGCTATTTTTTTATTTATTAAATTTTAATTATTTTTTTATTTTTTTTTTATTTCTAATTATTATTATTATTAATTTAGTAATAAATGGGAAAGTTATGTGTTGTCACATCAGATTTTATTTATTAATAACTAGCTGATCCGGCAAACTTCGTTCCACCAAAAATTGATTAAATTCAGATTTTCTAGATTTTACGGCTTTTTTTCGTATCACCGAAAATTGATTTGATTGTTGGATAATCCCAATCAAACTTCCAACTCCAATTCATTGAGATCGGCAATAGTGGTTCCATTATGTACGGTTTAAGTTTCGCTTTGTGATTAAATTTAGACAGGATTCTACTTTGGAAGCTCAAAAAAGAAGCAATTTTTGTGAATTTTTGATGAAATTATTAATATAGATATTGAAATGAGGTTTGACAGGTTTTAAGAATACATACTCTTGAAATACTTACAATAAATTTTTTTTATATATTTTATGCATTCGTTGCAATTGAAAAAAGAAATTGATCCCCCATTTTTAAGCAAATTTGTATGTTTTGAGGTTCCCTTGAGGTATGTGTGTATGTGTGCAGGGCCTATTTTACCATTAGGCGCACTAGGCTCGTGCCTAGGGCCCAATGGCCAGAGGGGCCCGAAAAGAGAGAACATAAAATTGTAAAATGAAAATTAAATACTGATAAAACAACCCAAGAATTGGGCGTTCAATGATATTTGTTACATTCGAATATAAGGGGCCCGAAAATTTGATAGAGCTTAGGGCCCAACTCTGGTAAAAATAGGTCCTGTATGTGTGTGCGTATGTAGGTCTGTAAACACGTTAGCAACCAAACGAAGTAACGAAATCACTCCAAATTTTAAATTTAAGGTTAGATCTGCTGTGGAACGAAGCCTATTGAAGATGAATGAAATCGAATGGGGGAACGGAGGTTTACTTGAAGTGATAAAACATAATCCATCATAACTTCAAAACGCAATGAAATAGCTAAAAGTTTATTATAATTAAAATTATCAGTAGGTATCAAATTACCTACAACTTTTGTTCTATAAAATATTTTCTAAAGTAATAATAAGAAATAAAAAATTTTATTTTTATTTATCAACAATAAAAATATTTTCTTTATGAAATTCCTAAATTGTCTATAAATAGGCAATTTTTTTTGTACATAAAATTTTAGTTATTTGTGATATATTTTTTTATTTGTATATTTGGTTTTTGCTTAGGTACTCTTTTCGATTTTCTGAATGTTTTTTACCATTATTCCTGATGCTCTGATAAGATTTAGTAATTTAGT
Organism: Cantharis nigra; assembly: GCA_958510845.1. Lineage (NCBI taxonomy): Eukaryota > Metazoa > Arthropoda > Insecta > Coleoptera > Cantharidae > Cantharis > Cantharis nigra. Next base: position 49,896,695 of record OY294028.1, read on the forward strand.
TTTTTCTGTCTGAGGTAAAGTGATAGCTACTTTTAATAAGGTACCTGTGCGTAATTAAAGCCTAGCTAAGGGATATTTGAAATAAAATTACAGTGACTTAAAAAAGACTGTAAAATACAAAAAAATATTTCATTTGTATCTCAAAAAGGGTGCTACGAATAGCAAAATGTATATGAACAAAAATGTAGGGAATGTAACGTAAAACACGACTTGACAAAATTGTTTTTGTATTTTACAGAGTTTTTTTTAGTCTCTGTAACTCTAAAATGGCGCGACAAAATAAAAAATGTATATAAACAAAAATGAAGAGAATGAAATTTTGAACAAAAAATATTTAAGAAGTTTTGCTGTAGAAGCGATTTTTATATGAGAAAACATGTCTTCAAAAGACACAATTTACATTGCTAATATAGGGGTGTACGGTTATTTTTGTGAGCCACGTATATATTGTAGAATTCCCATTTTTTTGTAACTCTTTAATTTCACAAATATTAAAATACCATAGCCCAAAATATCTTATAATTGAAAATGATTTACGTTATTTGTGGTAATATAATGAAATTACGAAACATTTTCCTAAAAATATTAAGGTAATAAATTTCTCATTTTACTGAAATTATACATGAGATCCGCCACTGACAAATGACATTTATAATAAATTTATTAAATTGAAAAATTCGTTAGATATAATATAAAAATGCATTCAACTCTTGTAACATGATATTGTGATAACAAAAGTATATTAAGTACTACTACCTACGCTACTAAGATAATTCATTTGTGGAAATTCTGAAGATAAGCGCATCGCTAAGTTAACTTACCTAAGTTATCATAATAGCAATAATGTAATATTTTTCTATCGTAAGCTAGGTGCCAGTACTTTGCAGTAAATAAAAAGAGACACATATATCGAGTCAATTCTTCGTCGCTGGGAACACGTTGTAAATCGCGGTTTCTCAAATTAACAAGAGATGGCGCTTAGCGCTCCTGTCATAATTAATTCAAGTTTTTTGAAAATGTTTAAAATGAAATTAATCTATTAAAAAAACGTTTTGAATAGTTTAAATGTAATTAAATAGCATCTCTTGGTTATACAAAATCGTTTTCTAACAAAATTTTTCTTGTGAATAGTTGCTAAACGATAGAAAAATATCAATATGTTTATTATTTACTAGTATAGTATATAATGAAAAAATTATTTACCACTTGTCTAAAATGCGTCACTTCACGTGCTATAATGATAGCCTATATGACTAGTAGTGGAAAAAACACTTTTTTATCTGTTTTACGTATTATACTTTGAAATGTATTTATTTATGTTATGTGAATAATGGATACTATAAGATACTACTCTTGTACCTTTATACTATAGTTGAGCTGATTAAAGGATTAAGTACCTACTAAAGGATTATCATAGATTATATGATACAACATCTCCCTTTTAAACTAACTCAACATGCTATAGATTTAACCGTTTTGGTTTAACTATTATTCTTCCAAATCGTGATCTTTGTTGACCATCTTCCTTATAGGTTTCACTTGTTATTTTATTTTCAAGTTTTCTTGTTTCATTTGGTTGCCCTTGATCGTTGTTGTTATCATTTTTATCTCTCTTTTTCTCATTCGTTTTTAGTATGTGTTCTCTATTTCTTCGGAATATCTGTCCTTCAGGTGTTTCTATGTTGAATGACCTTGGATTGATTTCTTCTTTTATTTTACCTTGAATCCATACATCCGTAGGGTTTTTCTTAAACCTTATTATTTCTTCTTTTTCCACGTTTTCTAGTGGTCGCGCCCCTTGATCGTAATAATGCATCATTTTGTCAATTCTGGCTTTCTTGATATTTTGATATCTATTTGGATTAATTAATTTGGGATATAAATTTTCTTCTATACTTGGTATTTTTGAACGTAGCTTTCTTGACATTAGCAATTCTGCTGGAGATTCAAGTTCTCCTTTTCTTGTCGTTCTGTAGTGTAACAAGGCAATATGTTTATCTGTATTTGTCTCATCACATTTTGCGAATAATTTTTTAATTGTACCAATGGTGCGTTCGACTAGTCCATTTGATTTGGGGTAGTTTGGGCTTGATGTCTCTATATCGATGTCCCATTCTGTGCAAAAGTTTCGATATTCTATTGAATTAAACGGCGGCCCATTGTCAGACATTATTCTTCGTGGAATTCCATGTCTGGCAAATATGCTTTTTAAATGCATTATTATGGTTTTCGCCGTGTAATTTCTTAAAGTAACTATTTCTACAAATTGTGAATAATAGTCTACCACTATCAAATACGTCTGTTGGTTATATTGAAATAAATCAATACCTACTTTTTCCCATGGTAACAATGTTATTTCCTGTGGTTTCAGTAGCTGGTCATTTTTGTTGATTTCATCAATTCTCTTGATGAGACTCAATCGCTGGCACGTTGGCAGACCTATCACTGCATGACAATTTTCTTTGATAATGTAAAACTCAATCTTTGTGAACATGTTCTTAATTTCACACGATATTTGACATATCCCAATTATTTCTATTTGCTTGCCACTGAATGTTGATATGACTGACGTACTCTTTTTAATGTTGTTCGTATTCAATTTCAATCTTTTGAAATCCCTATATGGTAGTACGTTTACTTGAGCCCCTGTGTCTAGCTGACATTTTAAATCTTGATTGTTGATTTTCAAATCTATCATCCATTTGTCAGTAAATTGTATATTATTCACTGCTAGGTATGAGATAAAAAATTCATCGTTGTCCTCTCCATTCGTTGCTTCGTTCAAGTAGTTGATTCTTTTCTTACTAAAACACATTCGAGCAAAATGGTTCATTTTTCCACATTGCGTGCACTTCTTTCCTTGGGCTGGACAATTCATATCATGCGTTGATCCACATTTTTTGCATTCCCGATCATTTAGTTGTCTATTTTGATTCTTGTAGTTCTGATGCCCTTGTTCTCTAATATTTGGTTGTCTGCTTATTTTTGCCACCATTTGTTCTTCGCAGAATTTTCTCTCAAGGTTTCTAGAGTTTTCCATCGATTTTGCTATTTCAATAGCTTTTCCAAAATCTCTATTTTCAGAGTCCAGTAATCTTTGTCTGATCCCGGAGTTGTCTTGGTGTAGACCACAAATGAAAATACTTTTGACTATACTTTCACGTAAAGTTTCTAGTTCGCAAGTTAAACTTAAGTTGATAAGATCAGTAACATAGCTGTCAATCGATTCTCCGGTCTTCTGGCGTCTAGTAAAAAAATTGTGTCTTTCTATTTCTAAATTTTTCTTGGGCATAAAATGCTCGGTAAATTTTTTTATTAATTCCTCGTGTTTAATGTCTTTAATCTTGACGTTAAAGCTTCTGAAGATATGCATTACTTCTGAACCAAGAAGATTTAGTAAGATTGCATTCTTTTTTAGATCTGATACACCTTCGTCTTTTCCTGTTGCAATCAGGTAGATTTCAAATTCTTCGATCCAATTATTCAAAACATCAGCCATATTGTTTTGTGTAATTTTGAGGGGTAACAAGCCATTTCTCATCTCTATTTGGATGTTTTCCATTTGGGCTTGCGGCTTTATTTCACTAAAGCAAAATCATGAAAAGTAACCTACATAACCGATGCATATCTTCACGCAGATATCTCTTTGACGGGCGATTATTATCAACTAACACTAACCTATATGTATACCTAGATCCATAATGGCACAGCTTAAAATTTTTATAAATATAAAGATATTATCACAATTACACCACTTTTCTGTTACACATACACGATTAACACCATTGGAAAACAATAATACAGCTCGAACTAACACAAAGGTTGTGTGAAAATGTACCGATCACAAATATTTTAACCCGTTCACGCAGGCATTTTTAATTTTGACCACAAAAATTCTTTCATGATGATTTCTTGTAAAGCTAATTTCTCTGAACATTTAAAATAAAAAAGTTGTGATCCGACCTATAGCATAGGAAGTATAGCACTTCCAAAATAATTATGGAGGTGCCATATCTTCTATGCTAACCCGAAAAATTAAAGTTTTATTACGTAAAAAGTGAGTTCATACTTTAGAACTTTCAGAATTCTTTCATAAAAACCGACACCATAATTATTAAAGTATTTACAGAGTAAACAAAACGCAGCTGAAATGAGCAGATTTGAAAGTTAGCTACGTGTTGACGAATGACATATTTCGAAATCGAGTAAAATCTTCTCAAGTTGATCACAACATCCCAGCACCTCTCAGATCCATTTATAGTATGTCCATACGTGGATTGGACATCGGGCACCCGAGGTCATCCGCTCAAGTAACACCAAATTACACGCATTTAAAAGCAATGTCCATAATACTGCCGTCCTAAGCTAGTGATCAGGATTATTACAATAATATCTGTAATCTTTCAACACTAAAAACTAGTAAGACTAATAGTTATATGCAATAATATTAGTAGTCTTACTGCTTTTTAATGTTGCAGGACAATGTTGTAATAATCCTCAAAAGCAATATAAATAAAATTTTTAAGAAATGGAGATACTGCTTTCTAGCTTAGGACGGCAGAATAGGCATGTTGACTAATTTTGAAAAACTCTTCTATGATGTCCGGAAGTATCTACTATTTCCAAAAAATATCTAAATTTCTGAAGAAAATAAAGGTTTGGTAGCAAAAATTACCATTTTAATTTGAAATCTAAACTTCACGGCAAAACGCTCGCTTATGTCATGGCGTGTGTTTGTGACGTCACATCTTATAAATGTCACTGTCGAAGTCTTGCAGGTTATAAACAATAATAAAAACCTAACCTAACTTCATAAAATATAGCACTACGTGATTCAAAACACGCAGATAACAGCGCTCCCAATTTTGAAATTTTGAATTACGTGTAGTGCTATATTTTATGAAGTTAGGTTAGGTTTTCATTATTGTTTATGACCTGCAAGACTTCGACAGTGATATTTATGAGATGTGACGTCATTCGCTCTGATTGGTATTCAACTTTTTTTGGATTTTTTTTCGGCGGATTTTTGAATTTTCTAATTTTATTTTATCACAGAAGTTATGAATCTTGCTCATAATATAAAAAAAATACGTTTTTTTAAATCCATGAATAAATAATAAATAATTAGATAAAAACATACCGTTTAAAAACAAGTGTTAAAAAAAAAATAATTTAGACAAAAAAAGGAAAATTGTATAGTTTTTCATTTAGCATAATTGAGATTATGAGATAAAAGACAAGTCACCTTTTTTTTTCTGTTAAATTAACACTTTTTCGTTTATCTATTATTTTAAACAGTGTAATTTTAGTAATTTTTGGTTACTGTCAGTAAGAGGGAGCATTGAGGAAGTTTTTTTAATTTAAGTTTTGTTTGTTTAAAGGTTTTAAATATTTAGGTTTTGTCCAGCTAGATTATGAATTTAACATACTGTGCAATGGGTTGGCAACTTCTCATCCGTTTCTTTTTCCATTTCGTAATCATAATTATTAAATATACATTCAATATAATATCTTTTTTCTCGAACCATATTAAAAGCAGTACATTTTTAATAGCATTACCTCAAATGAAAGTTGACGTTTTTGTTACTACATAATATAAAAATGCGTACATTGCTAAGCAACACTTTTTTTTACGTGCATTAAAAGAACTTTTTTGTGCTAGACCTAAAAGTAAATTAAATATCCTTTTTAATGTCAATAATTTATTGGCTATAAGCACAAAATTTTACATATTTTACACAAATACCTTAATACTTAATCCTTATTCAAGTTAATATTAAAAGTACAATTTACACAAGATTTATAAAAAGTAATCAAACCCGTTTTGTTACCAGTATTGGAATTATTAACTATATCGGTGAATGTTGCGCTACTGGTACTCGGATCCTCAGAGTGTTCCTGATGAGCAATAGGTTCAACTTGAAATATTTTTTTGGCTATGTCTTTCTTATTTTCTAACGAATCTTCTATATAGCCTTCGGCTACAGTATTGGATTTCCAACCTCCATGGCGTTTAAGGCAGGTAATGTCACCACCAGAATCGACAAGTAGTGTAGCAGAAGTTCGGCGTAAACTGTGCCCAGTATATTCACTTATATTACGTAAATGTAAATATTTTGCCACTTCTTGTGGAACACTACTAATTTTATGTATCCCTACTACTGCACGAAAACATTTTCCACCTTGGTATCTTATAAATAATCGTCTTGCTTTATAATTTTTAGGACGAAGAGCAATATATCTTCTATAAAAATTTATACATATAATTTTCACCCATTACCGTGAAAGACCGAAATTTGTTGGTTTTACTTTTTAAAATTTTGACGATGAGAGCAGATTTAACATCTTCGACGTCATTAGTAGTTAAGTGAACTAATTCGTCGCAACGACATGCGCCGGCAATTCCAAATATTAAAACGACCTAAAAAAATATATAAAATTTAGATGCTAATTCAGTTTTCAATATTTTAAGTTTACCTTAATCATTAAATATTGATCATCATTATTGATTAGATATTCGTCCACTTCTTCTTTTGTTAGAACTCGAGATTTTTTAGGTGTGTAACCGTTATTTTGCTTTTTTAAAAATGCACGTAATTTTGAAAATTTTCCAATATCCACGTTATTTTTTAGGTTTAATGTTGCTTTAACCATGGAATATTGTGACCAAAGTGTTGAACATTTCATTGTACTAGATAAATTCGAAAAATATACCAATAAAACGTTCTCCGAATAGGATTCTATATTTTTTTCGTTACACCATCGCACAAAACGGTTGTATGCAAATTCATAAATCTCTCGTGACTTGGATGGCAATAAATCTGAAATCACTTCTTTTGCAGTTTCAATTACATCTGGAGGTGTATTACATGAATCGTCTTCAAACATTATTAGAAATTAATTAAATTTTACTTTCTTGATAATAAATTATGTTATTTTGTAAACAAGACTATGGCAACTTATGTTAATATAAAAAAACAAAAATTCAAATTACTGGATTTTCACTACACGAATATTCAAACAAAATGTTGAAGTAATTTAAATTTCTCATTATTAATGATGTACGTAGTTTTTAATTTTTGGTTGGAGAAAAAATAGTATGTCTCATTTGGATTAAAAGTGTCTTTGTTTGACGTGCAATTATTGCATTCGCTCGGCTCCGCTAGCGCTCCGCCTCGCAAATACAAAAATTGTTGTCAAACAAAGTTTCACTTTTAATCCGAATAAGACAATCTACTATTTTTCTATCTTGTGGAACTGCCATTATGGAAAATATATCAAATTAAAAAAACCCTACCTACTTGGATGAAATTTTTTTTGTGATTTTACATGAAAATTTAAAAATAAAACACTTGCAACAATATCGATAGAAAAATGCATCAACTTGGTTGAATCCTCGTTGGATAACTTTTACTTTTTGTAACAAAATTTAATTTTCAACTTATTATTAGCAGGGTGCGAAGTGCATAGTAGGGGTATTAAAACCGACGCCAGCGTACGCTGTAGACAAATTGTGCAAAAAAAGTGGCAACTTCTTAAGTTGTTCTTAAAATTGAACATTTTAAAGCCGCTTTTTTCATATAAAAATCGATTTTACAGCAGAACGTTTTAGAGAATTTTTGTTGCAAATTTCATGGCCTTTAGTTTTGTTTATTTACATTTTTTTATTTATAAAAAAAATTTTTTAATAAGAAAATAACATTGTACTGCATTACTACAATTGAAAATTTAGAACTAACGGTGGCGCTGATGTTCGCACACTGCCAATACGTATATTTCATAATTATTATTATACTATAATATTATTATGATAAAATGTATTTTTAATTTTAGATTCCAATGGAGTAACTTTTTTTGCACTCAATGCAAATTTAAACAAAAATATTGGTTCCAACGAACCTGGCCAATTAAGCAATGAAACTAGAATAATAGTGGCTAATTATCTCATTCTCAACTTTGCAGAGAAATTAAGAATTAGAGATGTTTTAAATTATTGGATATTTGTTAATGCTAATCGTGCAGGCTATAAAAAGGAAAGACTCGTGTGGGAAGTTACAGGTATTATACTATTATACTCTTTTTCCTACAGGATGGTGGCATACTTTTCCACCGATGGTTGATATTTAATCTCAACCCTAAAATGATCAACGTAGAGCAGTGGACTATACCACCGATAAAATAGGTGTAGGAGTGAGCCTACATAATGACGGCCACTCACGCTACGGTTTACCGGAGAGGTCAGCATGTGCAGGTAGACCGGAGCATGTATGGCAACAGACCTGTGAAGTTTTTTTAACCAGTACAAGCGACAGAAGCAAATTCGAAAATCACTATTTTTGATCGACACCGTAAGGTACAATCGATGCCATCGCGAAAAGAACTGAAGAACCGCTCAGGTGCACCAAACACGTCGCCATTCACGCTAGCGACTCTGCGCAGGTAAACCTGCACAGGTAACATCTCCGGTAGACCGTAGCGTATATGGCGTACATAACCGATGTTACTCGCGCGGATATCTCTCTTTTCATTATTAATAAATATTTTTTTTTTCGGTTTTCTGCGCGGACACCCTGTAAAATTATATCTTATAACTTATATAATACCTTAAGAACTACTTATATACCACGTTTACATGCAGTCGTTAGGTCGACCTAAAGTTAGATCGATCTAAGCTAGCTCACTTCTAAATTTTACAAGCCGGTGTATACATGCAATTAGTTAGTTCGAATTGAAAGCGGTGTTACCAACTAAAACATTTTCAACGTCGAAATTGACATATCTTCGAGTTAACCTAAAATTGTTAAGAAACATAACTAAGAACGAGCAATTATACGCTAATTGTCGAACCAAAATAATTAAATAAATTTAATTATAAAATTAAATATTAAACGTTGTTAATAATATTTAACGTTGGAAAAATTTGCGAGCGAAGATAAAGCTATCAATTGATAGCAACTCGCAATTTGTTGCATTCCCTACAAAATAATTCACCATTGCAAATTATTTAAAAACAATTTTAATTTAGCAATTCGGATGATGGCTGATGATGTCGTGGAGCCCTCTACTAGCGCCTGGTCGTCTCCTATACTTCTGGTGAGAAAGAAAGGCCAAACTTATCGGTTTGTCGTGGACTTTCGTAAATTTACCGTCACCGACGCGTATCCGATACCGTACATAACTGCCATGTTGGATAAACTTCGAAATGCTCGCTATAGTTTGTTTCAATTTAAATGGAATTAAAAACTAGTTCAAAAATTTTTTTTTACTCGATTACAATACTTTCCTTTACTACGTAAATGGGAAAGTAAAAGGAATATATTAAATTACTTTGATATAAGAACGTATGAAAATTTCTGCTAAAACATAATAATGCTACTGACAATATGGCTAGCCTGCGATTAAAATCATCACCTTATCTCTATATTACATGTTTTTGTGGCAAAGTTTATACGTTTTATGTAACCATTACATTACAAAAAGTTATAAAAAATATATATACCGGGTGCTGAATGAGTTAGCCGAACATAGGAAATTAACATGTAAAAACTTATTTATGCAAATTTCTGCTTCCCTAATTATTTTAGAGAACACAAAAATAATGCAGAAATAAAAACTACAAATGATAATAGCATTAGATTTTATCTAACTTTTACTTAAAAGGTCAAAAAATGCTTTCAATATTGTTAAAATTGTCATTTATCGCACTGGCCATGGTAAGCTTTCATAAGTTTCCATGGTAATTATATTTGAAAATAGAAATTAAATTCAATTTATTACATGGCCAGTGCAATAAATGAAAATTTTAACAATTTCGAAAGCATTTTTTGATCTTTTAAATAAAAGCTAGATGAAATCTAATGGTGTTATCATTCGTAGTTTATATTTCTGCATTATTTTTGTGTCTTTCATTTTGTCTCTAAAATAATTAGGGAAGCAGGAATTTACATAAATAAGTTTTTACATGTTAATTTCCTATGTTCGGCTAACTGTAACGAAAATTTTCCTTCGCCGCCTCTCGAGGACCAACCGAATTCCCAATCTCCGACCCCTCAGACAAAATGTGCCCGTCAGTTCAGCACAAAAAATCCACCCAAGGTGACAGCTGATAACTGACAGCACCAACCAGACAGCCAGGCCGGAAACCAAACAATTCCTCTTCCCCTCATGGGGCCTCCAGAATTTTCCTCTACACGCTGGGAGACGATCAACCAGCTTTTTTTTACTGTAGATACCCAAGATGTTAATCTAGCTGTAATTATTGCGGAAAGCGAGGGAATTTCATCAGATACACCTTGTAAAACTTTATTTTCAAAAATCAGTCATGGTAATTAAATTATTTAGTTAATGTAGTCAATCTCTGCATTTGTAATTTTTTTTGTATAAGTTTGTTCATTACTTCCACGTTAAAATTCTGTTATTTAATCATATTTTAAATTTGAATTTAGTTGTTTGCTGATCTCTTATTTATTCGACTTGCTTTTACCTAATTATTTTTTCATTTTACACTTGATATTTTTTTTTTGGATTCCTTCTTTTTGTATTTTTGTCTTAGTTATGGACCGTAGTGTATACCCTTTTTTCATTGTTTTATTTTTCACTTTCATTTTACTTCTTTTCAAGTTTAAAATTTTTTTATCTAGAAATTTTTTGAATCTCCATTTCATTTTTCTGAATCTTGAGTCTTTTTTGTAATTAATAATTTTATTCCATTCTTCATGTTCAAGCTTTCCATTTCTTCTTCCTAGGTTCAGTAGTAATGTTTTATAATTTTCATTTTCTGAAATATTCCTTCTCCTTTTGTATTGTTTTTTTATTGCAGCATAATTATGAGTTTTAAGTGTCGTTATCAATTTTCTTATTAATTATTATTTATAATTATTATCTCTTGAAAATACATTAAATATGAATATTGATTTGTTATTGATATTCATATTTAATTATTTGATTATTTATAATTATTTATATTATAATCCATATAATAAGATTTATTAGTACCCTTTAGCTCGTTATTGATATTCATATTTAAAGTTATCAATTTTCGTTTCTTTAAACCCGAATTTTTTTTATAATGGAATTTCTGATACCTCCATTTTAGCTTCTTAATATTTGAATATTTGTTAATCAAATTTTCCGTCTTTTTGAAATTTCCTATGTTAATTTTACTAGCAAAATAAACGAATTCTTTTAGTTTTATGAAATTTTTCAGTATTATTTTCTCGTATTGGTATTGGAATTTTTCTATTTTGTTCTTATCAATTGCATTTTGATTTGCAGTGATTAGGGTTTTTGTTTCTTCTTCAACTAATTTTTTACTTTCTTCCGACTTTTCTTCGTCTAATTTTGTATTTTCTTCTGAGTTATTTGTTAAACTTGTTTGAAGTTCTTGTATTTTTTTACTTATGCTTTTGTTTTGTTCTTCGATTGTTTCTGTAAGTTTCTTCTGAAATTTTTCCAATTTTTCTTCGTTTTTCTCTATTGTTTTCCTGTTTGTAATAATTATTAAATTTTTTATTTCTTCTTCGTCTGCTATTCTATTTTTTTCTGACTTCTTTTCGGCTAATCTTCTATTTTCTTCTATCTTCGTCATCATCTCAACAAGTAATCCGAATTTATCTTTGTCTTCTTCTTCGAACTTCTTTTTTTGTTGGTCTTCAAATTTAACTTGTGGCGATTTACTCATTTTCGTGTAGTACCGTGTAGTACTAGTACTTTCATACTTCGGATCGAATGATCGGTCTTCCACCAGTCCCGAATCTAGTTCTTGTTTTTATTTTTCTTCCATAACTATTTTATTTATGTCGCTCATCATTATTTAAACATAAACATCTTAATCACAGGGTCAAATAGCGAGTTCAAATTAAATTCCGTATCGTGAAAATGTTTATCGAGCCCCACGTTGGGCGCCAAATGTAATGTTTTTTTATGGGTTCTCAAAATTTTAAATAAATTTTAATTAAAGATTAAACAAATTATTCTTTTTAAAAAAAAACTTTGACTTTTCTTCTTATCCGCAATTAGATAAATACGCGTACGCATATGTCTTATCGTCCACCATTAGCACTTGAATAATAGGTACATGTCGCTGGCCCCCCCCAAATCGAATTTTTGATTAAAATTGGTGTCAAACGTTTGAGCTTCGTTTGAGCCTCAATGAGCTTCCATTCCCGTCGTTTGAGCTTCAACGGTCGCGGAGTTATTCGCGAAAACTTTGGGGGGGGGGCTGTGGACATGATAGCCCCCCCCAAGTCGAATTTTTGACTAAAATTGTTGTCAAACGTTTGAGCTTCGTTTGAGCCTCAATGAGCTTCTATTTTCATCGTTTGAGCCTCAACCGTCGCGGAGCTGTTCGCGAAATCTTTGGGGGGGGCTGTAGACATGATAGCCCCCCCCAAGTTGAATATTTATTTTATAAATTTAAGAATTCAATTGGATAATTGACAAATTCTTCTTGATTCATAACAGTATCGAAGGACTTATACGTTGTCGCTTCACCTGGTATTTCGTTTTGAATGCTGAAATTGATGGCATTGACATGGCTGTTTTTTTACCGCTAATATAGCACGTGCACTGAGCCACTGATGGTTTTTGAAATTCTGTGCGATATTTGAGAAAACTTTGCTAATCAATTCGTCTGTGGTTTCTGTGATTATACAAAAGTTTGTTGGTAATGTGATACATTGTGAGGATCCATCGATTGGCATTTTCCCATTCCCAATATCCAACAATTGTTTTGCGAAACATTCAGCGGATGCATCATGTTGTAGTCGTACACGCATATTGGTGTTCAAAGATACACGCATAATGTATCCATCTTTCCAACAACCACACTCGGATGAAGACTGTAATCATAATTAACATCGTAATGGAATGCTGCAAGATTTAAATCAGCGTGCATTGTTCGTTAGGATCGAGCAGTGCGTACTCCAGTCTTCTTTCCCTTTGCTCGTTTGTTTCATACGACCGGACTTCAGCAGTGCGTATTCGAAGGCTTTCTAATCTTGCTTCCCTTTACTCGTTTGTTTCATTGTTTCATTCGACCGGATTTCAGCAATGCGTACTCGAACGTTTTCCAGTCCAGCTTCTCGTTCCTCGCTTGTTTGTGAAGCTCGTAGTGCCCTTCTCTTGTGTGCTTGAGATGTAGATCGACCAATCGCTTGTCGTTTCGGCACCGGTACCTACCTTAATATTTGCAGGTAATATTAAGGTCTTCTTAATATTTGCAGGTAATATTAAGGTCTTCTATCCTTAAGTACCTATCCTTAAGTACCGATAAACTCTTTGTTCTCGGTAATGTTAAAAACTTTTTTCGCAAATTTAACAATTTTTTTTGCACTGAAACCTATTCTCATGCCTACCTAATATACACAAAAAATTTTATAAAAATCGGTCGAACCGTTTTGGAGGAGTTAGGTAACAAACATCATGACACGATATTTTTACATACGTATATAGAAGATGAGACATTTGAGGAACATATGAGAATTTTGAAAGAGGTTAAAACGTTTACAACAGGCAGGGTTAACTTTAAGTAAAAGTAAATGTCATTTTTGTAGACCTGAATTCCGGTATTTAGGCTATGTAGTGGACCAAAATGGATTATATGTTGATCCAGAAAAGGTCGAGGTCATTTTACGTATAAAGCATCCAAAAAACACCACCGAAGTTAGGAGGTTTGTAGGTTTAGCTTCGTTTTTTCTAGTATTTTCCAATCTATGACGTCTTTATTAGGTAAGAACACAAAGTTTGAATGTAATGACATTGTGGAAAGTCTTTCCAAACATTAAAAGATTGTCTAGTTTCGGCATCCATTCTAACATGTCCTGACTATATCTTCCCATTCTGCGTATCTATTGACGCCAGTAATTATGGTTTGGGCGGTGTTTTCTCTCAGATTCATCCGGACGGAGAGAAGGTGGTAGCTTACATTAGTGGAACCTTAACGAAAAAAGAGCAAAAATTTAGTACAACGGAAAAAGAGTGTTTATCGGTTGTTTTCGCGATTGAAAAGTTACGTCCGTATTTGGAAGGCCTCCCGACTTTTACTGTTATTACTGATCATCATAGTTTCAAATGGTTAAATAGTATTAAAGACCCCAATTGTAGAATTGCTCGTTGGGCTGTACGCCTACAACAGTTCAACTTTGTTATCGTACATCGTAAAGGTCGCGAACATATGGTCCCGGATGCGTTAAGTTGCAGTATTGACGCGATAGATCTGCCTCAGCCGGATAACCAGCAGCCTGATATTGCTAGTCCTAGTATAAATCACGATACTTGGTATTCTAAAATGTATACTAACGTGCTTAATTATCCTAAACGTTATACACTTTGGAGGGCTGAAGATAATTATTTATACAAACACACTAGGGCCAAATATCCACAATTGATAGACGTTACCGAATGCTGGAAAGTGGTACCCTATAAAACTAGCATCTCAGAAATACTTAAAATGAATCACGACATCCCATTATGTGGTCATGCTGGAGTTTATAAAACCCTAGCAAAGATTGCTTCTAAATATTATTGGCCTCATGTGCACCGTGATGTAAGAGCTTATATACGTAGGTGTTTAATATGTTTGAAAACAAAATCCAGTCAAAAAGCCCCCATGAGAGCTCTACTTAGTAATACCCCAAAATCACAACAACCTTTCCAATTAATATGCGCTGATATTATGAGACTCCTTTTCGGAAGTTCAAGGGGATATTCGCTAAAATAGCGGTGGTAGATTGCTTCAGCAAATTTAGTCTGTTGTTCCCGTTACGATCGGCTACGGTCTCTTCGGTAGTCACAGCTATCTAAGATCATGTCATACTTATATTCGGAGTACCTCATACCATAATTGTGGATAACGGCGTTCAGTTTACGTCAAACTTATTTCGCACATTGGTTGACAAATATAACATCAATATCGCTTTTACAGCTAATTACCATGCGCAAGCAAATCCAACCGAAAGAGTAAATCGGGTAGTTAAAACCATGCTTTCGGCATATGTCGCGGAGAATCACAAATCATGGGATCTTTATTTATCACAGATAGGCTACTCCATTGGGTCAGCAAACCACGAGGTAACGGAACTTACTCCCAACTTTGTCGTTTTTGGTCGTGAATTATCTCTTAATGGTAAACTTACGGAGGGAGTTCAGTTAGGGACTAACCCTGTAGATAATACAGATTACGGAGAAAGAACAAAGGCTCTCTATAAAATGCATAACGACGTACATCTTCGTCTTAAAAAGTGCCAAGAGCAAAGAGCAAAACGTTATAATTTACAACGTAGAACAGACGTTTTTAAATTGGGTCAAAAAGTTTGGCGACGAAATTATAAAACAAAAAATAGTAGATTACTGGCCGAGCTTCGAAACTGGGCCCCGTTACTGGGCGAATCATTTTTCGAGTAGAGGTGAGTATACTATTTTATCGGAAAACAAAAATATTAGCAATTATACAAAAAATAAATAATATCGTATATCACAACATTAAATACCATATAAGTAAAAGATTAAATGTTAAGACAACGCCCATAGCGTAGTGGGAGTAACCCGATTCCGTCCGATCTGAAAAATCGGGTTATGCTAAGCATTTGGTGCATGGATGGATGACCAGTCTTGTACAGTTTTTTTCCTTTAATTATTTGATAATTCTTTTTATACAACCCTTCTTTGCCGCACGAAGTGCATTAGGCATTACAGTAAGTTTACGAAAATAATAGAAAATTGTATTATGTGTAAATATTTAACTTTCAACAATTTTTGGCAAATTTATACGTCGCAGTGAGAGTTGGCCACGCATTCGGTTGGCCTCGCATTCGGTCGGCCATGCATTCGGTAAAAAATTATATAGGTAACAAATAAGACGAATTAAAACAATGTAATTAGGTCAACTCAGTATGGCGTAATGTATTGAGGGCTGGATCATAATTATATCGCTTGGAAATCGTGAGTTCGATCCTCACGTCGGTCAAATATTTTTAATAGCATTTTATAATAAAAATGATTCGACATGTTGAAGTGACATAAGCGACCAGTAATGAAAACCATTACCAGTCGATTTTTCATTACTGGTCGATTTGTTAAGTGACTAGAGAATGCTTCGCTTTCTCATCCGAGAGGAGGTTCGGAAAGCATCGCTTTGACTATGTTTTCTGATGAAATTATTTAATACCTATAATAACCTCAGGGCCTGTGGGATTTTATAAACCTCTATACCAACAAACAAAGTTTACCAAAATTTGAAACATAAAAGGAAACAATCGCAAAATAAATTATTCTGCATGAAATTTATGTAACAAATCCCCCTCTTTCGTGAAAAAAAAGAACTGTTGGTAGCTGAACTAATAGTAATACAAATATTTAATCAAAACCTTCTTCAGAAATCGATAATCCAAGAAAAAAGCCAAAATTAAAATCCAAATGGGCATTAGAGAATTTACCTCTTAAGAATCAGGAGGGTGAGCTTTCAAATCTTTAGCGTTCCAAATACCGCAATTATTATTATGGTGGTCTTGCAATTGATAGGTCCATGGAGAAACGATTTTAGCGATAGTGAAGGAACCAATATATTTAACCAATATATTTTGCGGTAAACTGATTAGCGGCGTTCGACAGCACATAATTTCATCGCCAAACTTTTTGACCCAATTTAAAAATCAAAAAACATCAATATTTTGAAAATTGCATGGACGAATTAAGCGAATTAAATGGTCGAGTTCTAATAATGGGAGATTTCAATGTTGACTGGTCAGGTGATTCAAATTCAAAAACTCGGTTGAGTGAGATTATCATGGATAGTGACTACAGGCAAACAGTGAAGCAATACACTCGGGTTGCAAGTGAGTCAAAAACGTTAATTGATTACGTAATAGTTAATGACGGTTATAACTTCAGTGCAAATATTAATAACGTAATGAAAATAAGTGATCATGAGACTATTAAAATATCAATTAAACAAAATTTAAAAGTAGATAAGAATGACAAAAAATCTATAAATATTTTGAAACATACGACAGGTCGAAATTTAGAGACAGGGTTGTTCAGAGTGACATTATGACCACATATTACGGTGATTGTAATTTTAAAGCAGAAACTTTCAGTAAAGATTTGCAACGGATCGTTAATGAATTTGTTAAGAATAAGAAAGTTTCGAACGGTGGTTGCGCGTGGTTTTCGAGTGATCTGAATAATTTGAAAAATCAAAAAGTTAGGCAGTATTGTAAAGCGTCTCGAACAGGTAGTGCATTTGAATGGGAAAATTACAGGTGTATTGGAAATAGATATAAGGTCAAAATTGACAACGCAAAATCAGATTACATAAGTAAAAAAATTGGCAATTCTGTTAATCGAAAACTAATGTAGAAATCGTTAAAAACATTCGTTTTGAAGGAACAAAAGTGCGATATTAAAAAGATAATTTTTGATAATGAGAAATGCACGAACATTTCGATAATTGCTGAGAAATTTAATAAATATTTTGTGGATAACATTATTAAAATTAAAATAATAATATTCCAGCGAAACAATACGTGGACATAATTAATGATACTGGTTGTTTTTTCAAGTTTAATTCAGTGACGATCGGCGAACTACATGATTCACTGAAGTTAATGAATAACAAAAAAGACTTAAATTTTGCTAGTGTTGGTATGTTTTTAGATATATTTGACTTGATCGGTGAAAATTTGTTATCTATAGTTAACGCATCGTTGGAATCTGGAGATTTTCCCAATTCATGGAAAGAATCGATAGTGGTACCCATAGAAAAAGTGAGGAATTCAAGAAGGTGTGAAGACTTTCGACCGATCAATATGATTTCGGTTCAGTCAAAGATTCTAGAAAAGATAGTTAACAATCAGTTGATTAATTACTTTGGAGGGTAATCATATGATTTTTGATTATCAGTCGGGAATTAGGAAAGGACATAGCTGTGAATCGTTGATTTCATATGTATCATTGGTGAGTGGAAGATTGCTTGTCACGATAATAAAGTGATTGTGGCCGTATTTTTGGACCTCCGTAGAGCATTTGAAACAGTTGACAGAAAAATATTGCTACGAAAGTTAATGAAATATGGAATTCAAGAAAAGGAATGACGTTGGTTTAAATCTTACTTGAGTGATAGGAAGCAGAGGACGAAAATTGGTGACTTTGTATCTGAGGCAATAGATGTTCTTTTGGGAGTTCCTCAAGGATCGATTCTTGGTGTTTTGCTGTACATTTGCTATATATTAATGACATGAATAAGATATTGAATAGGGCAAAATTGCGTTTATTTGCAGATGATGGTTTAGTTTCCATCGTTGGAGATAATATTATTATTGTGTATAAAAAGAATTAATCTGGAATTAAAGAAATTATGTGACTGGTTTCAGATGAATAGACTTGGACTCAATCTAAATAAAACTAAATACATGATTACTAATGGTAAGGGGTGTTAAAATCTCGATGTTATGATGGAGGGTACTTTGATTGAGGTACTAACTGAAATTAAATATTTGGGTATTATCGTGGCAGATTAATTGAATTTTAAAGCGCATTTTGATTATATTTGTAAAAAAATAGTAAAAAAAATGTATTCACGATATAAGTGTTAAAAGTGAGATTTTATTTTGTTAGTGGAGAATGTTGCGAAACGAGCGAGAGCGAGTTGAACAACCCCCACGAACAAAATAAAATCACTTTTAACATGTATATCGTACAATATTTTTTATACAACTGTTTATATTTAATTTAAAAACGAATTCAAAGTAATTATTAAGAGTATTTTAAATTGTTTTACAAAAATCAGCTGTGTCGTGATGCAGTCACATTATGCAGTGACAATGGGGTAATCCCTAGTAGTCGAAAATTTGGTTTTTGCCTATGAAAATCGATGGCCGGCAATAAAATACATAGAATAATTCAAAAAAAATTATTTAAAAATACTGGATTAATTATATAAATTGATTATTTTATAAGTATACATTTGAAAAGTCGCCAAAAAGTGACGTAGTAAGCTTTCCTCCAATGGAAACGTTCCATTTATAATTCATATAATTTCATTTCACACGTTACGAAAGTTACATGTACAAGACAGAGATAAAATATCTCTTGTACGTCTAATATTAAGTCTTACATACAAAATATTTTAAACGTCAACATCTTAACCTCAAATAAAATTGTTTGTTGAATTTAAAATTGAGTAGTAGATGAAGTTAAATTATGATTTAAAAAAGCAATAAAAATATAATTTCAAAGAAGTGCTTTTTTAAAAAGTCCACTTACAGAAAAGTTGTGGTTCAAACAATGCAACACAGTTAAATAATATTTGATATCAAGTTTAAGAATCGGTTTCATAAATATCATACGAAATGGTTAGTATGATAGAATAAGAAATTCTTTTACTTATTTGTTGACAGAGGTTTTAAGCCTAAAAGTTTTAGTGTAAATTTTTGAGTTCAAATCATCGGATTAAAATTAAATCCAATAGAAAACCGAACAAGGAAGTTATTACAGTTTGTTATATTTTGCAAAATGCCTACTAAGAAGAAGACATTTCTAGATGTGGTAATACCACAAATAATTCTGAAAAAGTATTTTTTTCCGTTCCGATGGATCTAGTTACAAGAAAGTTATGGTATGAAACAGCAAGCATATCATTACCATTTAATCCAAAATCATTATGGCATTATTGTGAATATCATTTTGATGTTGAGCACGATTTTGAAAACTTGATGTACTTTAAAACTATGGGAAGTAAGTTAAAAATTATAAACATGGTGTGGTACCACATAAGTTTATTGACAATTCTCCTTTAGAAACCCTCTCGAAAAGCTTTCTGCCTAAAAAAGAAAGTTGGAAAATATTAAATAAAAAATATTCAAAAATTAGCAAAATGCCATCAAAATCAAAAGTTATGAGGAATCTTTTTTCTATACCACAGAATGTCGAAGAATGTAGTTTGATGCCATGTGCTTCGGGTGTTATATCGGTGGCTCCTGAAATGGATTCATTACTTCCATCGACAAAATCAGTTGGAATACAAACAAATTTGAAAAATACAGTACGTAGTGTTCAAACAAATACTTACAAAAATTAACGTTGTGGATGTGAAAACATCTCCTATTCGTATAAAAAATAAAATTGTAGTCAACTTTAAAGAAAAGCACAAACAGTTATCTTATTCTAAGTCGACCGGTAGCAACAATGGAGGTTCTGCGTATGTACTATCTACAGGCTCGGATGAATTAAGTTATAAATTTCAAAGAACCGAAAGAAGGAAAACCACAATAACAGTATTGGAGAACAACCCAAAACCCAAAATACTTTACAAACTTACAAATAATAATAAAATTTTGTAACTTTATTTCAAATTTTAATTATCAAAATAACCTCATTTAACCTAATTTCGAATTGACATTTCAAAATAACTTCCAAGTGTCGCTAAGGGGAGTGGCCTAAATCTATCATTTTTGTCATTGGACAACTTGTTTCTACGTCACGATTTACCGCGTTTTAAATTTTTAAAAAATTGTCAATTTTTAAATTTGAATTTGATGACCAAAAATTAATCAAAAAAATTTTTTTTATGGCTGAGGGACCTTATTTACAACTAAATATTTGATTTTAATAATAAAAAAAATTTATGGGATTAGCCCATTGAAAATTATTATAGAAACTTCAGAAAATTGCGTATTTTTTAAAACAGTTTGTACTATTTGGCAACAAGAAATTCGTTAACTACTTCCCATCAAGGAACGAATATCAATAATTGTTCTAATTCTAATGTGTTATTAATTATTATTTATATATTTATAAATGTGTATGTTACTATTTACAAATAAATTATAAACTAATAAGCACTAGTGTTAAAAGTCTTTTTTTTATTAGTGTTAAAAATATTTTTAACATGCTACCTTATAAAATTGAATTTTTAACCCGGGTAACTTGACCTAAATGTGACATTTTTAATGTCAGTTGTATAAAAATAGCTATTTTTTTGAAAATCAGAAAGAACGTGTCAATTTTAAGTGCTATAAAAATTATCAATACGATGCGATGTTTAAACCACATTTTGAATATTGTTCTACTATTTTATTTATGTATAAATTATAATTATCAAATTGAGCTACAGGACAAAATAAAACCATATTTAGAACGAGCTTCTAAATGACATTTCCTTTTTCAAGATTAACATTAAACTTGATAATTATTGATAAATTTGATAATTATAATTTATATTATTTTCAAGAGCTAATAATTTTTAATTAATAATATTTTATTTATGGGTAATAATAGTATGTTAAGTAGATTACAAAAACTTCAGAATAGGGGAATGCGAATCACTTTGAGAGTTAATAGATTTGTGTCGAAGATTGTTTTGCTTGAGACATTGCGGTGGCACAGTGTACACCAGAGAATCATAATAAATGTTTTGATTTTTGTGTTCAAGTTAAAGAATAATATGTTACCAGCATATTTGTGCAATAGCGTTTCATACGTTGGAGATTCTCATGGATACCCTGTGCATAATATACATGATTTTAGGTTAAATTTTTTCAGAAGCAGTAGGGCTCAAGGTATGGTTTTATACAGTGGTTTGAGATTATTCAACGGTTTACCGTTGGAACTCAAATTGGAGACTGAGCTGATATCTTTGAAAAGGAAGATTAAACAAATGGGTACAACCGTCGCATTATAATTCGGATTTACTTCGTAGGGAAGATTTGATGAGTAGTCGAATTTGGCTTTAACAAGCCTTGGCTGCGTCACTGAACGTTAAGGTAATTGTCGCAAAACAAATAATAGTGACATCATCATCACGACAATATCAAAAACTTAAGGTAGTTATGCGCAACAAAACGTAACTTCAAAAACTTGCGGAACTTATACGCACGCAGATTGGCGCATAACAAAATCCATGTAAATGTGCGTAACACAGAATTCACGCATAAAATGGCGGTTCTTACAAAGCCTTCGGTAGTGTGCGGTAAAGAACGTAACGCCCCTAGATAATCGTGTCACAACAATATCCAGCACTTAAAACAATTACGCGTCACAATTACTCGCGTAACAAAACGTAAAATCAAAATCTTGCGTAACGTACGCACGCAGTAAACGGTGGTTCGGTAGGTGCACGTTAAACGAAAATAAGGTAATTGCGCATCGTCACAAAATTAAATCACGATAATTCCGCATAAGAATTTATTTCTAAACTGCTCTGCCTAAAGCGCGCGAAGCGCGCTTGACAACGCCTGGAGACAGAATAAATTTTCTCGCTCGGCCGTACCTTAAGCTAAAATTCCCCACTCTTCGAATTTAACATCAAAAACTTGCAAGAAATGGTCTGAACTTGCAAAGACTTCCTCATGGTATCTACCACGTATGGGACCTTAAGATAGCGCGCGACATAAAATGATTAAAATTTACGGCTTGTTAGATTTGCGCGAAAGCAAATCGTAACAGTATTCCTTACGTAAGTTTGGCAAAATATATTTTTAAATTTGAGTTAGCCGACGATGCATTCTTCCGTCTCGAGTGCTCTCTTGTACGCGTTGTTCTGCTACCTGTATGCCTTCAGTGTCTTTTCTTTGAACATATTGGTGGGTATAGTTGCTACTGCTTACTTCTATACCTTGTAAGATATGTAATAAAGCTCCTGATTATTTTTTAAAATTAATAAAAATTTTAAAAAATAAAAAATAATAAAAGATTTAAAATTCTTTGAATTTGTTTTTAAAATTGTATTTTACGTAATTTTCCGTAATTGCAATAAGAGCTTATTACTTTAGTATAATAAAATAGATTATCTAAACCATTTACAGGCAGGTAGAAGACAGAAATATTAGTTAATGCAACAACCACGTTAATATCTGCTACACTTACATGTACTTAAAGCCGTATATTTTATTTATAAATAACCAGATTATCTTAAAACTTTCAGGAGATATTTCTGACATTGTACACTTCAAGAAAATGTAATTTTTGAAAATTCGATTTTTGTAAATCTCCAGGTGGGCCTAACCCTTAAAGCAATGTGGTCAGCACTGCGCTTCTACCGCTTATTATTACCCTTGGATGCCAACTTATAATATCTGGGAAAAATCCTTTTGATGTATAGACAAACTCGAAAATTTTCAATCGTATCTAACCAGACTCAAGCAACGTATCTTAATTTAATGTACAAATAAAATTATCACGTAGAAATAATCTACACTAATTTATATCCCCGAAACACTACAGAGATTAAGTTCTAACATTTAAAAAAAATGAATATTTACATATATCCTCATAATTCAACCTCATATTTGCACATTGGGTTCGAGAATAAACCGCAATTTAAAAATGCCAACTACAAGAAACTCGGTTTAAACTAAATCACGTGTATAGGTACCAGTTGAATAAATAATATGGAAAAGGTTCAAAAATTAAAAATTAATTAAAACACGCGTGATGGTTACAAAATTTAACGATCTTTGGAGAATTTACTACTGCGAACAAACAGTGAGTTACAAAACAATAATAAACAGTGAATAAAAGTCCGAGTTGATGTACAATTTGTTTCAAATAATTTACAAATAATTTATTACAATCCTTTTAACTGCGAGAAACATGTAGGGAGAGCAGGTTTGCACGGCTAATAGTGAAATAGGCTCATCAAAAGGGCAATTAAAGTTTCTCTCTTGATGTACATAATATCATATCAGAAAGTGGCGATGCTTTGACTTGAACCTCGCTTAATTTTTATAATAAACTTTATGTGTTGTGTTTGAAAAGGTAAATAAATAAACAGTTTTTAGATTAAATATTGTGGATTTTTTTACAATAGTCGGATAAACAGTAAATATTGGTTACTGCATCCGATTATTGTAAAATTGGATCTAGGAGTATACTATTTACTAATAAACATATTATGTACGTACATGTGCCGCCATTATGCAATAAAGCATTATGCTAGTTATACTTCTGCAGCTATCTTGTTCCTACAATTTATAAAAGTTGATTGTGTGACGACGTTGTTGATCAAAGTTAGATACATTTTCGTGCAAACAATCCGACTCGGCTTATTTGGAGCAGTCCCAGCCGGCAATAGCGCAAAACTATTCAGCTTAATTAATTTTTCGATGTAACCTATATTTCGGCGCAAACAGTTTGCGGCAATTCTAACAAAAAGTTCTGGTTAATCCTAATTCTTGGTTAGATTTCCATTTTACTTATGACGAATTCTGTATCTTTCGAAATTTCTGGAATCCTTCTCTCGTTGCCTCATTCGAGTATTCTATTTATTACATAGAAACTTAGTAATTGAAACCGGCAATCTCCACGGCTGATCTTTCGACAAGAATGTCTTACACATATTTGAAGAAGACCAAATTCTCTACATTTCTTGTATAAACACTTGATTTTAAGATTTTATAAGTCTGATGTGTAACGAGTTACAGCGGCAGAAACGTAAAGTTCTTTATCCAATACCTCTTAATAAATGTTCTATAACTATGACGATTTTAACAATCGCAATACCAAAATTACACTCTAGTGAGTTTTTGATTACCATATAACACAACTAGTGAGTTTTTGTTTACGAGAATTTTCAAGTGTACTTGCTTTTTTCGGCTTAAAACCTCTCCATTTTCCTTTTAGGTAGCTGGTAAGCACAGAAAACCTGCAATGAAATTAAAATTTGTATTGCTGCACTTTCAAACAGACGAAGTAGTACAACTAACCTTGATATATCTACATGTTCGTAAACGTTTAATGTTGCTTTTAACATCAAATATTTCGTCCATAGCGAAGAAGGCTTGAAGGTTTTCTCCAGGTTATGGAAATATGCCAGCATGATGTCTTCATTTTATCCATGAACGTTTTTCTGGTTTCTCCAAACATCAAATACTCTAAACTCTTTTTCGTATCTTTCGATTGACTTTGCCGGCAATAATTCAAAAATTGCGTCGGCTGCTTCAGCTGCAACGTCTTCTGGAATTGTGATTTCTTTCTCGTTTATATTGATTATCAGATTATGCGAAATTGACGAAAATGTCAACTTTTTATTATTATTATTGTCATTGTTTTTATGGCACCTGGGCAACCGAAAATACACATACCGCGATCTAAACTCAAGAAAGCAAAATTTTTATTTTGAAGCTTCATTCTGTGTTTATTAAGTTTATTAAGAGGTATTTGGATAAAATGTTGTACTGCACGTGTAGTGTTACTGAGTATTACCCACATGAGAAAATTAGCCCGCTCGGCCTATGGCCTCGCGGGCTAAACTTTTCTCTAATGGGTAATACTCTTGTAACACTACTTGTATAGTAAATAACTATTATACTCCCTGTTTATGTAATTTTAAGAAATCATTTATAACTACTATTTATTACATAATAATTATAATTTTTCTTCTTGTTCCACTTTCTAGGCTAGGATAACTCCTGTTTGTCTTGACATTGGGCTGTCTTCACATGTCTCTGAGCATATAAATTGCTTTACATCTGATGCAGCTTGCTAGGCTTGTCTCAGATGTGCCCGTAACCCTGGATTTTTTGTCGATGAGGGCAAATCATCAACCAAGGGGGACCGCCGGCTTTACGTACCCTCCGAAGCACGGAGACGATCATAAGAAATTTTAGTCTCCCTCCGGATTTGAACCAGGTACTTTAGTGTCAGCAGTTATTCAGCCAACATACTAGGCTAATGACAACACCATGTGGCAGAGTAAACGACGCGTTTTCCGTACAGCGATGGAAACGTGATCATTCTTCCGAAAAGACATCTCCGTCTTCTCTCTTTAAAAACTATGATTCTTCAAATTCTCCTTATAAACATTTACGAAATCTACTTGTTTCAGAATACAGGAACGTTACGCCAAAAATTCTCATTGGATTGAATAACTATAAACCATGCTTGCCACTTCAAGTCAGAGAGGGAAGTGTTGGAGAACCTATGGCGGTGAAAACCAAACTGGGCTGGACTATTTTCGGACCATATCAAAATAAAGAAGTAGCCGGTAAAACCACATCACATTATTTCCACAGCTGTAGCTGCAAGTCAGGCGACGACCTACACGAACAAGTTCAGAAAGTCTTTTCAATAGAGAACTTCGGGGTAAAGCAGCCGACCTCGATTTTACTGTCAAAACACGATCAACGAGCAATAGAAATTCTAGACAAGACGACAAAGAAAGTTAATGGACAATATGTTAGTGGTCTATTATGGCAATATGACCACATCAAGCTCCTTAACAGTTTTGCAATGGCTAAGAGATGTTTGATATGCCTGGAACAGAAGATGAAGAGGGAACCAGCGTTAGCCGAAAACCTGAAACTTCAAGTAAAAGATTACGTAAACAAAGGATATGCACGTAAACTGAGCTCAAATGAAGTTTCGCAGACTACTGGAAAAACTTGGTATTTGCCTATTTTCTCCATAACTAACCCTAACAAACCAGGGAAAGTGAGAATGGTGTGGGACGCGGCGGCAACTGTCGATGGTGTTTCTTTGAATTTTTTACTAAAGGGCCCTGATCTACATTGTTCCTTATCAGATATTTTATTTAGATTTCAAGAACGACCAATCGCAATATCCGGAGATATCAAAGAAATGTATCATCAAGTTAAGATTATGAAGGAAGATCAGCAAGCCCAACGTTTTCTGTGGCGGGATGGCAATCCAAATTGTAAAATAGACGTATATGTCATGCAGGTAATGACGTTTGGCGCATCGTGCTCACCAAGCACCGCTCATTATGTAAAAAACACAAACGCATCACTATTTGACGAAAGCAATCCACGAGCTGCAATGGTAATTCGTAATAATCATTACGTAGATGATTGGTTGGACAGCTTCGAGACAGAAGGTGAGGCAATTACAGCTTCCAAAGATGTTGTTCAGATTCATGCTACCGCCGGATTTGAAATACGCAAATTTGTGTCAAATTCAACCCGTGTTCTAGAAGCACTAGGAGTGAAGAAGTCCGAAATTGACAATCCTGATGTAAATCTCGACCACGAATCAATTGGCGCAAAGGTTCTTGGGACGTGGTGGTCAACCAAGGATGATATGTTCTTTTTTGCGATGAACCTTGATCGAGTGCCACATGAAATCTTGAACGGTCAACGGATTCCCACAAAACGAGAAGTTTTGCGAACGTTAATGATGGTCTTCGATCCGCTTGGATTGATAGCGTGTTTCCTAGTATACGTAAAAATATTGTTGCAATAAATTTGGCGGACATCGGTTATGTGGGATCAACAGATTACCAACGAACAACATAGGAAATGGAACGTATGGACGCAAATATTGCCAAAACTCCGCGAAATACGGATCCCAAGATGCTATCTGTCAAAAGATTACACCGATCTACAAATGCACGTTTTCGTAGATGCTTCAACTAATGCTTTCTCTGCAGTAGTCTTTTTCAGATTTACAATCGGATCTAAAAGCGAATGTAAACTTATTGGCGCTAAAACAAAGGTCGCCCCTCAAAAACCTATGTCAATCCCACGATTAGAATTACAAGCCGCAGTACTAGGAGCACGATTAGCTAAAACCATAATTATTAGCCACTCCATGCGACCAAACAAAAGATTCTTCTGGTCTGACTTAATCGACGTTTTGTCTTGGCTGAGGTCTGATCACAGAAGATATCGTCAATTCGTAGCATTTCGGGTCGGAGAGATACTGGAGCTGACAAACTTGAACGAATGGCGATGGGTCCCTACCAAACATAACGTAGCTGATGAAGCCACGAAATGGAAAGAGCAATCAAAACTGAATTCAAGAAGTCGCTGGTTTATTGGACCAGAATTTTTGGAGTTACCAACAAACGAATGGCCAATTGAACGAGTGGAAATTCAGAAAATTGAAACTAAAGAAGAAAGGGTAAAGATAAAGTCCGAGTGTGTTAGCAATCTAACGCCAAAATATGAACGTTTCTCCAAGTGGAATCGACTACTTCGTACTCAAGCGTGGACATTACGAATGTTTTGGAAGGCAAAAGGAGAAACAATAAATACCGGGCAAGGTTAGTTGGTGGTCGACGAAATTTTACGAGCTGAAAGAGAAATTTTTTGCCAAGTGCAATCCGAATGCTTCAAAGACGAACTCTTCATCCTGAAGAACGGCAACGGTGAGCCAATTCACAAATCTAGTTCAATTTATTCACTAACACCATTCCTCGACAAATTTGGAGTCCTACGTGTAAAAGGACGTGCAAGAGAAGTTGCAGGCGCTACATATGACGCGATCAATCCAATCATTCTACCAAGAGCACACCCGATTACGATTCTTATTCTGACCTATTACCACGAAAAATGTCTTCATAAAAATCACGAGCATATGATTAACGAAATTCGGCAAAAATATGCCATTTTACGATTGCGAAGAGGTATGCAGAAAGTACGCTCCAACTGACAGCACTGCAAGAACGACAGAGCCAAACCAGCACCACCACAAATGGCAAGTCATCCACTGCCCCATTTTCATACGTGGGACTCGATTACTTTGGTTCTCTTGAGGACCAAAACGATGGATTGCTCTGTTTACTTGTCTGACTATACGAGCTGTTCATTTGGAAGTGGTTCATTCACTTACAAAAGTTTCCTGTTGGATGGCAATACGGAATTTCATTGCCAGAAGAGGAATGCCAATCGAAATTCGATCCGATAATGGAACAAACTTTGTAGGCGTTGCAAACGAATTAAGTCTTTTATACAAAAATATGGCTCCTGATGACTACCGACTTGAATTTGGAGAGATACGCTGGTTATTCAACCCTCCTTCGGCACCCCATACAGGAGGATTAAAGCCTCGCTAATGAAAGTGATGCCGACAAAGAAGCCCAACGATGAATCTCTTCGATGCTACCTGATGGAAACTGAAAGTATTGTTAACTCCAGACCGTTAACATACGTTTTGCTTGATACCGAAGATGAAGAAGCCTTAACACCGAACCATCTCCTTTTAGGTTCTTCCAGTGGTAGAAAACCTCTAATCAAATTTTCCAACGATGCAAGCGTACGATCCAACTATGAATTAAGTCAGCAAATGGCGGAGCACTTCTGGCGTCGCTGGATTAGAGAGTATCTGCTGATACTGACGCGCACCACAAAATGGTTCGGTACTGTCCGGATGACAAACTTCGAGATTCCTGGCAAAAAGGTGTAGTTATCGATATCATTCAAAACAAAAAAGATAACCAAGTTCGCCATGTAACAATAAAAACACCCAAGGGCGTCTACAGAAGATGCGCAGCGAAGGTTGCCGTGCTGGACGTATTAGGTAAGCAGAACTCATCAGAGAAAGACGTTCTGTGTACCGAAGGGGAGAATGTTGAAGAAGTAACACTTGATTATATTTAGGTTTTAGTGTGCGTTGAATACTTCCCTGTGCTTGCCATACTGCTCCTAGCAACGAAAAGATAACATACCGAATAACGGCATTTAAGGCGTCAAATTATTTGGTAAAGAAGATTTAGAAGTGCAAGTGCGCTAAGGGCAGAAATTATAAGCACAGGGTTGTTGTTTTAATATTATATTTATTGTTAATTCGTATTATTATTACTTGTAGAAATTTTCAACCTTCGTTTCATTAATAAAATAATTGCTGAACGTGTTCGAAATATTCCCGCCCTCCCTGCAGCTTAACAGCATCTCTACCAATGCGTTTAGTTACTTTCAAAAACCTCATACGGCTATTTGGGCAATTTCTGAAAAATGAACTTGCGATTTTGTTAAATATTTCAATCGATTACTTTCCCCCCAATATCTTCGGTAGGGGAGTGTTCCACAGTGAAACATTTTTTTTATTTTAATTTGCAAAACCTAGGCTTGCCCTGAAAAACGAGGTTGGAGTCAATAAATCAGACAAGTATACATTAGACTTCAATCAGATTATGAAAATTTTTTAAAAAGTACGATAATTTTATTTTACGATTATTTTTTCAAATGAAGTTTTTTGTTTCACTGTGGAACACTAGTGGGGTACTGTGAAACAACATTTAAAAGGTAGGAAAATTGATTATTGTTTATTCACAAAGAACTTAGAATTCAAAATTAGTAATAAACAAAAGAGAATAAAATCAAACAAGCACATAAAATATATTATATCATATAGGTATTCTAAACAATAAAAATAATAAGAATGAAATCTAGATCATTTAACGCACTTCAATGTTGTTAAAGCGGATTTCAAAAGAAAGCAAATCTACCTGCCGTTTTGTTTTTCCATGCTTAATTGGTTTTGGTAAGATCATTGTAATGCCACTTTCAGCTACTGTCGAAAAAACATGACTGTTTCACTGTAACCCATATGTAACTTAAAAAAAAATTTACGTTGGAACTTAAAATAAGCTGTTGAAGCGCGCTCGTATATTAACTTTTGCCTCTTTTTGTTAACTGATCTGTAATACCGACAAAACTGCGGCCAATAATTTGACTTTCTATAGTTTAAAGCGTGAGATGACCAGGATGCTTCACTGTGGAACATGTTTCACTGTAGAACACTCTTCCCTATTGCTTTCATAAAAAGCGTTGTCGTTGTTTTCAATGGATATCCATCTGATGGCGAAAAAAAAAAAATACGAGAGCGCAGAAAGAGTTCGCCGAACGTATAAGCAGATGTTTATAGAAGTTTTCTTCGATGAGACAATGACTATGTTCAAGTTTCTCACGAACGATTTTTGGCTTGAGAAAAATAAAACCCGTCTGATTTCCATGCTGACAAAAAACTTCAAACAGGCTGTTATTGCTGTACAGCAAACTGAAGAAAATGCTGATGTCTTGATTATCAACACAGCGATTTCCTTCTGGTCATTTCTTATCATTGGCGATGACATCGATCTTTTAGTTCTGCTAACAGTGTTAGGATCATCCAAAACCAAAATTTACATTTGCAAACTGGGGAGAAGCAAAACTGCTGAAAGTGTATTCCGCGAATAATTTGTAAGTGAAAGAAGTAGCCGAAAACATCCTGTTTATACATGCGGTTAGAGCGGCTGTGAACGACATCATTCTTCTTGAACCAAGGGAACAAAATTGTTTTTCGCTTGTCCAAAAAAAATAAAGGACTCGATTACCATCATTGGCATCTTCAAAGATAAAGAGAAAATCTTAGAAGAAGTCCGCTATCAGCTTTTCGCAAAATCGACAATAAAAACTAAATTTTATCTAGCTTTTTTACCACCAACAGAGGACGCTGCACGATACCATGCGAATGTAATTGCATGCAATTGCAAATATGGATGCGGTGGAACATTTGGCTGCAGAAAAGGTGGGTTGAAGTGTTCTGTTGTATGCGGATTCTGCAATGGTGAATCATGCGAGAATGCACCAGAGGTCACCATCGAGAGCGACGACGAAGATGAGGCAATGATATGACAGAGGACAGAGGCCCAGATTCTCAGTGCAGAAAATGAGTTGGAAGATAGTACCGACGACGCCGATGATGAAGACATTAACCGACCCGGACCATCAAAAGGAAATAATAAATAAAACTTGAGGACATAAATTACGGAATATGAGCCCAACTCAATTGCAAAGAAAGAACATCCGTGGATTATGCCTACTGGGGATACTGGGGGGTGGTGTGGAAATCAGTTGACTTTGCTTATACAAAATTATTATAATTATGTAATAAATAGCTGCAAATGATTTATTAGAATGAGAAAATCGAGAAGTTAGACGATTTTTCGAAGAATGATCACGTTTCTGCCATTATACCTCGTTACAAATTAGACTTAAAAAAGACCTTCATAAACGTGGGGAATTTAGTATTCTTCAAATTTGTATCAGAAATTTTTTTGTAGGATCAACCGTTAAAAAATTATTTTTAAAAAACCTACGTTTTGTACATTTAATCCTAGATGCACACAGTGTGGTGTAAAGCTTAAATCGACGGGCTGCGAAGCGGTAAACCGCGGATCAAAGCCTGGTCGCGCCGATTACACTAACCGCTGTGATCTAAAACCTACACTGAGAAAAATAATTTGTATGCAATAACAGAAAAACTGTATAAATTAAAATATGTAGTTGTAAAATAGGCGCCAGTAGCTCCAGTTTTTATAAGATACAACTACCAAGCTGTAATTTCATTTACTATAAGATAAAGCTACATAGGTATACATAATACAACTACAAGGTGTTATATTAAATATGACGTAACTAAGGTAAATAATACAACTACATAGGAGTAAATTATACATCATCCAATATTTTTTTAAATACAAGTGTAGTTGTATATTTTGTAACTGTTCTGCAGTATTTAATAGAATAAACTTATAAGTAATATTATCTTTGGTATAGTATTAGCAATAACTGCTATGTTTATAGTTAAATATTCTAGATTTATACAATAACCAAGGTATTTGTAAGTTTTGATGAGGTAAATCAATATAAACAATATTAGTTTGTTATTATAACTATTTATTAAATACAATAATAACAGAATAATTAAAGTGTATTACATACAGATACTATAAGAACACCTTTCCACCGACCTCTGAATTCATTTTCTACGGAAACCAAGTTTAGGTACTACTATATTTGTACGAAATCGCATTCCTGCAGTAAATGCTTCAAAATCAATTTCATTTTCTGAAAAAGAATAAATATGAATTACCGACAAAAAATAAGTTTAACTATGTACCTCATGTAAATTCCATTTATTTAATAATGGATCCATCAGATGAAAATATTTTCACTTGCACTAACAACTTATCACGCGTACATAAAAATAGAACGCCATCCCATCAGCTGAAAATCGGGAGTCAGCATAATATTATCACAAGGTTACAATTATAAGCAATTATAACTAGAAGCCTTGTTAGATATTTACTACTGTAGTTGTAAATGATAATACATCTGCAATTATTGCAAGTAGTTCTAAATGATTACAACTACGCTTATTTTAAACAATATCGCTTCTTTTGTATATGATAAATATTCAAAATAAATATATAGTAGTAATATTTAATAAAAATAGAGGTATAGCAAATAAAGTTACAACTATTAAAACTTATAATTACTAATGTTAAGTAATAATAAATTGAAATAACAACTACACATTAGTAAAAAATTTTACTTTACTTTTCTCAGTGTATGCTCGATCTTTGGGCTTAGAGCCGTTTTACATTATATTTGTAGCAAATCTATGACAAAAAACTGCATTCAATTTTACAAGAGTGTCATACAAGAAAATTCCTTCACAAATTTGCATCCTAAATTTCATACCAAATATTTAGGACCTGTTCTATTCTTGTAACAAATATAGAACAATATTTGTGTCAAATATGACACTTGAAGTTTTATACAATAATTGCTAGCAAATTTGTGATAAGATTTAATAGCAAATTTATTATAATGTAAAACGGCTTTTATGGGGATGGAAACGGGAAACCACTCCATAAATAAAAATTCTATAGTACATAATCTTGGCTTAAATAAATCGAAATGATAGCCATACATCCAGAATCGGATGGGCACTTGAAGAAGAAGAATCCTAGTTGGCGGACCACGCCGACCTCCCCCAAGATCGAAAACTTGGGTTTTTCATCAGCGCTCGCTAGTAAATAAGATATACGGGTGTCCCCGGATACACTTTACATAACTTCAGTGGTGATAGAGGACACTATTCTAAGAAAAATATTTAACAAACATTTTTTCTAAATTCAAACCTTTGAGAGTTAGGCCTCCTTAAAACATTTTTTTAAATTTCCACCTTCACATGGCCATAGCTCAGATAATATTGATTTTTCAGCAAAAATTATTGAGTGCTTTTTTAAAGAGCCTGAAATAATCTATAACCTAGGTTTTAACCTTTTATTGTCTAAATTCAACGGATTTTGAGTAATGAAAAAAAGTAAGTACAAAAATTTAGAAAATTTTGAACTTTTTTTCTTCTTGGTTTTTTCAAATCGCTGTATCTTGTAAACGAAACATATTTCAAAAAATCTGACGCCCTATTCCGGATAGGAAATTTAACGGACTACAACTTTTGTCTAGTAAAAATTTTTGAAAAACCAACCCATTTCACAAAAAATCAGAAAATAATAAAAAAAAGCAGCCACAAAACAAAAAATTAAATTCACAAAATTTTAATTTTTATTGAAAAATTTGTTAATTAATTTACACACTTGATTCCTATTTTGTTAGTTAAATATCTTTTATGATGTTTTTGAATGTTTTTTTTTTATTGAGATTATATCATAGTTATAGGTACACAATTTTGTGTAGATATTAGTTTAAGAAAAAACTCTATTGTAGAACTACACAACTCATATAAGGATCTCAAACATCAAGCTTGCGTTAAATCTAGTACTACAATAAACGGAAATAATGTATGCCAAGGAGAATTAATCTTCGAAGACGAATTTGAAGAATCATGGGTTGACATGAACAAGTGGGTTGTAGAACAAAGGATACCAACTTACGAGGGTCCGGTAAGTTATACTTAATAGATCTATTTATTTGCTTGCACTAACTTGAACCGAGGTTAGTGCAAACACTACAAATTGATATAAAACTAAATGTTCCTAAAAATATTTACTTTAAAAACACAGGTATAGTTAACACAAGTATAAGAAAACTTACAAATACTCGTATTGACGATTGACACTAGTCAACAATTGACAATTATTAAGACCATTGTGAATAGCACTGAAAATATTTATAAGTTAATATACTAATAAAGGTCGGGATCGGACAAAATCCCGCGGCCACAATCCCATCGCTAAAATCCCGCCGTACTATAATCCCGCCAGACCAAAATCCCGCCGGACCGAAATCCCGCCGAACCGAAATTCTGCCTGTCCATACGTACAAACTCAAATTACCTTAATATCTATCGCAGGCTTAAAATTTATTATGTTTAAGTTAGTAGGTTAGTGTTATAGTTTATAATTTTTTTTAGCGAAATTGTCCATAAAAAGAGATATTTGTGCGTGAATATTGAACGGTTATGTAGGTTAGTGTTAGTTTATGATTTTTCTTTAGCAAAATTATCCGTAAAAATGAGTTATCCGCACGAAGCTATGCGTAGGTTATGTAGATTATGCAATGGCTCCATGAATTGTACTTCTACTAATACTTCATAAGCTTCCCTAATCGGTGGAAAAGTCTGCCGTCCATTTGGAGGTATCACCCAGTAGCTTAGTCTTCACTTGGGAGGGGAAAGTAAGATTTGTTTAAAAATTTAACCAGCGAGCTTAAAAGTTTAAAGTTTTAAAACTAAGCGAATGTTATTCGCACAAGAAATCTATCACACAACAAAAATGGCCCGGCGGGATTTCGGCCCGGCTGGATTATTGTTCGGCGGGATATTGGTTTGGCGGGATTTTGGACCGGCGGGATTATGGTCTGGCGGGATTTCGGTTCGGCGGGATTTTGGTCTGGCGGGATTTTAGTCCGGCGGGATTATGGTACGGCGGGATTTTGGAGGCGGGATTGTGGCCGCGGGAAAGATGGTGGCAAAGATTTCATATGCACAGGAAGTGCATTATAAAATTTAATGTCATAAAATCCCGTAGCATCTCTTGATCGGGTCAGCCTGTGAAAATTCGGTAAAAGGTGGTCTCTCTGACGCGTTGCATAAGTATGTGAGTAAGTTCGGTACGACGATTCGTTCTCTTTTACATATTATAGTAATGCTTGAAGTATGTATACGCATGGCACCGTTAAAATCTTCATTTCAACAAATTGTTGTCTGCAATCATCTTAAGAGGGAATGTTAGAACTATAAAATCCGAGCAATTTTGCTTTAAAGAAGTATCAGATAGGTAGTGAAGTTACACAGTAAAAAGTAAGTTGTCCCAGGAGGTCTACTAACAATTTTTTGTTATATTAGCAAATATAACAAAACATTGTAGTGGACCTGCTGGAACAATTTTTTTTAGTTAATTTAACAAAATAATTTTTACTGTGTAGGGATGTTGTGAGTGTATTGTAAATTTAAATTACTACCGCTACGGTTGGCCATGTTGGTGGAATGCAACCAACCGCACAAGTACACATGTCGGGTATTACAGACGGGATCGGAGAGACGGCAGATGAAAGTATAGTGAGAAAACCTTTTTTAGGTTAAGCACGTTGCCTCTTTTAGGTATTGTTTTGTTAATTACAGTGAGCAATCTAAAAAATAGTAATAGCAAAGATATTTATAATCTTAACTCAAAAATGATAAAATTTATTATTGATGAGATTTTGGTTCCTTTCACCGATCTTTTGAATGTATGTATAAACAAGTATATATTTCCCGACACCTTGAAAATAGCGGGAGTTGTTCCAGTATACAAGAGGGATGATAGGGGTGACCCAAGTAACTATCGTCCCATATCTATTTTACCTATTATGAGTAAAGTGTTTAAAAAACACTTATTGAAAAACAAATAATTGTTTTTTTGAATTAAAGGAATTGTTTCACGCTAATCAGTTTGGGTTTATAAATAATCGTTCGACCACCATGGCAAATATTGAGTTGTGTAATAACATAACAGCAGCCTATGAAAAAAACGAATATCTTAATGCACATTTCCATGATCTTTCAAAGGCATTTGATCGTGTAACGCATAAAATCCTACTTGATAAACTATAAGAGCATACCGTTTTTCGGAAAGCGCTTTTTTGTTGCTGAAATCATATCTAGAAAACAGAAGTCAGTGTATTTCGTTCGAGAATATACTTTCCTCTTTTAAAAAAATTACAATGGGAGTTCCCCAAGGTTCGGTACTGGGACCAATTCTATTTTTGATATACATAAACGATCTACCGAATTGTTCAATCACAAACTTTCTCTTATTCGTTAACGACACTACAAATTTCAATAGAGGTAAATGCTTAAGTGACTTGACGGCACTAGCAACGCGAAACCATGAAGATCTGCGAAGGTGGTTCATTGCAAATATAATATGCCTAAACAAAAACAATAGTCAAAGCTTAGAGTTTATTCTTAAACAGACTGCCTGCAAAAATGAAACAGTCAACTTCCTTGGAGTCAGACTGGACTCAAAACTAACATGTTTCTCGCAGGCAATACGTTATCAAAGAATGTATATCTTCTGAGACAACTAAAAAACTTAGTATCACCTAAAGTTCTGAAAACAGCAAACTATGGGTTAATTCACAGTAATTTATCCTACGCGATTTTAGAGGAGGGTCATAAGAATCATTTCTCTTAGAAAAACTATGTGAATTTGAGGGTAAATAAAGCAGAAATATAAAGAATAAGGCTACAGCTTCATAATGAACCGATTTTAGTTAAAGAATTTAATTTAGAAATATTATTTTTAAGGCACAAAAAAGTAGCATTTTGAAGCTTGAATGATTTTTTAAATTTTACCTTTTTAACTTGCTTTACTTATATAATATTTAGCTTTATCAGAATCAGACGATATTTTACTCCAATTTACGTTACTTTTGTAACGTTTGTAATTGTTTTTTCTCCAAATGTCACGAAAGTCAGCTGTTTCATTATCGATTTTAAACACGAAAGTCAAACGTTTCCTTACCGACATACATAAAACCACGTGGCGTAGAGTTTTTTCGAAAGTAAAACTGCCTAGGCAGGAAAAAAAATAACTAGATTTGTGACATTATATTAATAAAAATGAGTAATTTTGGTATCTACCTTTTCTAAAAATTATTTTAAGTTTATTTACCATTTCAAATATAAAATTTTAGAGCGTAATTTAAAAATAAATAGATGTAAACTTTGACTTTAACATTTAAACCAACTTAAAATTTTATTTTTAACCAAATAAATAAAAATTTTGATCTTTTAACCTAAAAATTTTAATAAATGTCACAATTGAAGTTGACAGTTGCGAATTCAATTTAAAAATTACCAACATAAATTGAAAATAGTTGGCAGATTAAATCAAAATGTCACCTAACTTTTGTTTATTTTTATTGCAATTTGATTAAATCAAAACTGGTTGACCGATTAAAATTATCTACCTTTCGAATTTTTTGCGCGCGATCGATCTAAATATTTGCATATGCCTTCCTACCGATAATTCACGGGCGGTGTGCATTAAGCGAGGGGGGAGCATTTTTTACTCAGTTTTTTGATATCTAGTTCCGTTCTCGAGTTATTGCTAATTCAAAAAATTTCATAGTGGGTATCGGCAGAAAGATCGAATTTTTTTGCGCGAGTTATGATTCCGAAAGGGGTTTTAATGAAATATAGAACAATTTAAAAATTAAAATACTAATTTATTGAGTCACAACGTGTCGATTCTAGAGCACAATTATAACTAACTTAGTTTCTACATTTTTACATTTTTATACTTAATATTAAATCTTAAACTTATACCCCAAATCCTAAAATTTAATGGGGCGTGTAAACTTATATTATTTCTAGTCGTCCGAATGCATTTGGTCACATTCTTGTTCCCATGACATAATGCATTCGTCACATATTATAAAATAAAATATATTAAACTAATATTAAGTATTTATTCTAAATCCAGGAAACATCACAAGCGCGATCGATCTGAATATTTGCATATGCCTTCCTACCGATAATTCACGATGGGTGTGTACCAAGCGAGGGGGGAGAATTTTTTGCTCAGTTTTTTGATATCTAGCGCCGTTCCCGAGTTATTGCTAATTTTGAAATTTATTTTTGAATTTTGTTCGTTTGGAGAAAAAGTAACATGTTTTATTCGGATGGAAAGGTAACTTTTCCTGCCACGCAAGTTTTCCATTCGCTCGGCTCGTTCCACTCACCTCGCAAATGAAAAAACTCGCTGGGCAGGGAAAGTTAATCTTTCCATCCTAATAAAACAATATACTACTATGATCTCAGGAGACCAATAGTAAAAAAATTGATAGAAATTAATAACACTGAAAAAAGGTTGGCTAACCGGCAACAATACCAAAAACATCACAAACTACGTGCTTCTCGTTGAATTTGTTGATTAAGTTCATATAAACTACGTTAATGAAATTATAGTCTGTTTGTTTATTTATGTTGTTAGGTGTCGTACTGATGTGAATCGCTTCCAAAAAGGTCCTTTTCAGGTAGTTGCTTTCTAAAGCTAAGATTTTGACGTTGTCATGGTCGAATGTGTGAGAGGTTTCGGTAATGTGTTCCGAGAAACCTGTTTTTCCAGACCTAGATTTCACATCATAAATATCCCAGAGCGTACGGCTTACCGAAGGCTCACCACAAGATGGGCACATCCCTGCGCCTCGTGATAAGCTGCATATAGTCCCCTTCTATCTCTTTGGCTAATTTCATTAATAATATTTTGAGGAACATAATTCTTTCATTACCGTTTAATGTGTAGAACACGAGGGATGCCAAAGATAAAAAACTCAGAGCATCATACCACCCGGTGGCGGACTACGTATTGGTTTCGTTTGATGTAAACTCCATGAAAGAACTTCATATGCAGTACAAGCATACATGGAATGACGTATCTTACTTAGAGTTTTCTTCAGCTTGGGCTCTTTGCAAGCGACTCTCGCGAGAGTGCTAGAGAATTTTTATCAGTAATGTCGAAACGTCAATCCCCGAAAACATAAAAAACTTCTGGTCCTACGTGAGTGCAATGAAAAAGACCAATACTCTCCCGGGTATAATGTTTCTAGATGGTGTTGAGGGTGCTACATGTTAGGGAACAGCCCTCATGACCTGCATGAATGGATTAACGAGATTCTTTAAAAATGGCGATAACTCGAAAACGGTGTTTTCGTAGCGAAAGATCCACTTTCACTAACCTACTGGTATTCCAAAACTACGTAATTGACTCATTTTCCCGCGGTAGTCAGGTAGATGTAGTTTTAACTGACTTTGCAAAGGCATTTGATACAGTGGACCATGAGCGACTTTTGATGAAGCTTGAATCGTACGGTTTTTGCGGCCGTATGCTTAGTTAGTTCAGGAGCTACCTGAGTAATAGAACGCTTTCCGTAAAGGTGGTTCCGCGTTGTCTTCTGAGTTTCTAGCTTGTTCGGGTGTGCCTCAGGGTTCAAGCATGGCCCCTTTATTATTTATACTGTTTGGAAATGACATTGGAGCGGCCTTTAACAATGACAAATATTTGACTTTTACCGATGACTGTGTTGCTATCGAAGATGACTTGCAACTACTGGAGAGGTGGTGTCAAGCAAATCTGATGACTATGAATGTTAGCAAATGCAGGACTGTTACGTTCAGTCGGTCCAGAAACTCGTTATTTTATGATTATTCTTTTTCGGGCGTAATAATTCCTAGAGCTGAGACGGTAAAAGATTTGGGGGTATATTTTGACTCGGAGCTCTCATTTAGAGACCACATTGATGCCATTGTTAAAAAGTCTATGAGGTTGCAATACTTCTAAGGGTTACGAGGGATTATACAAAAATTGAGACTTTCAAAGTGTTGTTCTGTGCACTTATCCGACCCATTCTAGAGTACTGTTCAGTTGTCTGGTCCCCTCACTACGCCAATCATGTCGCTAGGATCGAGAAAATACAAACTAGGTACCTATATCCGATTGTTGGCTCACAGACTGGGGTACACATATCGTGATTGTCCGGTGGATGATGTTATGAGCGACATAGGCCTGACTCCTTTGCACCTGCGCCGCGTCAGTTCGGATCTAACCTTCCTCTTTAAGCTTGTGAACTTTTCTGTCATATGCCCAGCCTTGCTCGTACTTGGCATGGGCACTAGATCTTAAAGCCTGTTTTCTCTTAGGTGTCATGCAACTAATTATGCTTACTACAGTCCCTTGAGCAAGATGATGTGGTGGGGTAATAGACTGAGTGAATAAGTCGACTTCTTTAATATGATTCTTCTCCACTTCAAACGATGCGTGAGCGAATTGTTAGATTCGGGAGATGCATGGCCGTAGCCATATCTGTTGCGCTGTGAGAGAGCGGTCAATAGCTGGGTAGTTTTCCTTGTTTTCATTTTGTGTAATTGTTTCAATGGTTGCTAATCCGCGATAATGTAAGACACCAAATGTCTCCTCATGATTTTTTATGTATAATATTTATATGTTAAATCTATGTACATTATTGTAGTATATAATCACGTTTTTGTACTGGTTGCAGGTATAGCAACCTACTGTAAGCTTAGTTTTTTTGTATTAAAGGGCTACCTGCCCGTATATTCTTTAATAAATATATAAATAAACATCTCAGGAGAAGCAGTCGTTGCCTCCATTGAAAATAATTGGGATCTCATCTCCCCATTTACCTCGATTCCGGTGGACATCTTCATTCAATTGGTTTCTACAATTTTTAATACCAGTTATTTTAGCTTCAACAACGAGTTTTACTCTCAATTGATAGGGTCTGCAATGGGAGATCCTTGTTCGCCCTTTTTTGCAAGTTTTGTAATGAACGACATCCTCTGCAAGTTTTTTGGTACAGTGTAGTTTGACCTCCCCTTTTTGGTCCTGTTAGTGGATGACATTTTGACTGCCGTCCCGAGAGAAAAGGTAGAAGACTGTGTGGATGTGTTAAACAGCTATGATGACCTGCTTACTTTCACTTATGAACTTGAGGTCGATCGCACCATTCCCTTTTTGGACCTTCTAGTGAGAAGAAACGAAGATGGTACCCTCACCACAGACATATACCGAAAACCATCCTCCACAGACCGACGGTTAAATTACCATTCCTCTCACCCAATCAACCAGAAGATGAGTGTGGTCAATACTTTAAAACTTAGGATCCATAACTGCATACCTAAACACAGCATAGGGACGAGACTCCATGAATTAAAGCTGCAACTTTTGAGGAATGGATATCCTGCTCGTCTCATTGATTGGACCCTTTTCAAAAAGAGACCCAGTGTCACTTCAACAACCGGCTTAACATCTGAGAACCTGGAACTTACTAAAAAGTTTTGCAAAATCACATACCATCATGGCTAGAACATAAAATAAAACATATTTTCAAAGAAGCTACAAAAAGTGATAAAATGGGATTGGTGTTCCGCAATGCCAGAGCTTAAACCGGATTCTGTACTCGAGAACCAAGGATAAAGTCCCTACCTCTAACCGAGCCAATGTTATATATAACATAACGTGTGAATGTGGTAAGTGCTATATTGGCCAAACCAAACAGAGACTGTCGGCCCGTATTCGCCAACACCTTTATGATGTAAAACCTAGGTCTGGAAAAACAGGTTTCTCGGAACATGTTATCGAAACCTCTCACACATTCGACCATGACAACGTCAAAATCTTAGCTTCAGAAAGCAACTACCTGAAAAAGACCTTTTTTGAAGCGCTTCACATCAGTACGACACTTAACAACATAAATAAACAAACAGACTATAATTTCATTAACGTAGGTTATAAGAACTTAATCAACAAATTCAACGAGAGGTTTAGAAGCACGTAGTTTGTGGTGTTTTGTGGAAGTCATTTTTTGGTATTGTTGCCGGTTAGCCAACCTTTTTTCTGTGTTATTATTTCTATCAATTCTTTGACTATTGGTCTCCTGAGATTAAAATCTTTATTGCGTATTTTCACTTTTGCCGCACTCTACTGAACTTTTTACGTATTTTGATGAAGTGCATTTTATTTTATTTTATTTTATTTTATTACTGGATGGGTTGACATAGACTCTATTTTACACCTTATGGGTTATCATTAGATATTAATTATGTTAGATTGTACAATTTATTAATTTCTCAATATTTTATTGAACGTTTTAAATGTCTAACTGTTTCATTATCATTTACTAGAATTTTTTAATCTTTGACGCTGTTGAATGTTATTTGAGTTGTGGTCTATGCTCCTCATCCAAAGCTGGCACTGTTAGGTCAAATTTTTACCACCTTAAATTTGTAATAGGTGAGTGTTTTTGTTCGACTGTTTTTAAAAGTTTGACACTCATTTTGCTCTTTCCCTTTAGTCTTGAAAATGAACAAATAGATTGTTCGAAACGTCGACGTACGAATTGTAGTTGTGATCTGCCACCCAATCAACTCAAGAATCCCTTTTCCAGTTTAATCATTGGCGTGGGTGAGAATTTTGGTTCGTTAAAATTTAATTAAAACTCGTATGCGTCAGATAGTTTGCAAAAGTGCGAATTACAAAAGTATGCACACTTGTTCAACTATTTTTATAGAGAGGACGCTGTGTTTTCCCGGTTTTATAATATTATTTTTATAATATATTTTATAATATACCATAATGTAATTCGGGAACTGTAAGGTATCATCGTACCTCGTACTAAATTAATAAATTTTATTTGATTTGATTGATAAAATTTCCTTGCGAGAACATAATATATCCGTATTTTTTATACAGTCATCTGGGGTAACATTGGCCCACGTTTTTGCATTTTTTTACATATTAAGCAAAATTTTGAAAAAACGGTATGTTAAAATTGTTTACAATAATTGTTTTCTACTTTGAGTAATAGGAAAGATAAGACTTACAATATTATTGTTGAATACGCTCGGTGTAAGCATAGTAATTGTAGGTCCTACAAAATTATTTATGAAGCTAATGAAATCAATATCGCGATTAAAATGTATTATAAAGGGCCTACTGACGTAAATCATGAAGGCGAATATTCTTATTGGCTAAAAGGTG
The DNA here is from genome assembly GCA_958510845.1 of Cantharis nigra. Classification (NCBI taxonomy): domain Eukaryota; kingdom Metazoa; phylum Arthropoda; class Insecta; order Coleoptera; family Cantharidae; genus Cantharis; species Cantharis nigra. Next base: position 49,940,202 of record OY294028.1, read on the forward strand.
AAGAAAGAAAAAAAGTAAAGGAAGAATTAAAAAACATGCTGCCAAACCAATATCGAACTAAAACAATTAATGCTATAAATATGGATATAGTTGACGAAGGAAATTGGCAAGATTTGCGATCTTTATCTGTGTATCAAAAAGCCAGATCGGAAGGTATTTCGGAGATAGATCGCAACCGTGATCCTTTGTTAGATTTATTAATACGATATAGAGAACAAGACGATTTCAACAGATATATCCAGTTTCCGAATGGAAGAACATTGGTGCATTTATATTCCAAGGAACAGGTTCGGATCCTTACAGGTAAAGGAAGAAAAGTAATTGGGTATTTTGATGTTACTGGGTCTGTTGTTCGACAAAATTCGGACGACAAAGGAAATCGGGTGCTGTAATATTGCATAGTAGTCAATATCAAAGGTACCATTGTACCAATAACAGAACTGATTACTTCAAAGCATGATTCTGCTACTATAGCCAGCTTTTTACTCAAGTTTAAACATTTTGTTCAAACTGAATGTCATAAAAAATGGCCTATATTTGATGTGATCGTTACCGATTGGAGTTTTGCTTTATTAACATCAGCTTGCCAAAGTTTTAATGACATGACCTTATATACGTACTTAAAAATAATTTACCGGTTTGTAACAAATTTGGAAGAAAGTAGGATCGCCAACATGGTTATTATTAAAGTATGTTGTGCCCATTTTATTAAAATGAACATAAATAAAGTTTCAAGTACTAAATTAAACAAAGTTATTCGAAGGGTTATCGTTGACACGATGGCAGTACTTGTACAATGTACCAGTTTAGAAGAATTGTCATTTCAGTTTGAGAATGTTATTACACTTTATTTATCACCAATTTGGGACGAAGAAGTTGATCAAGCACTCGAAAATTTAAAATCAAATAATGAATATAACAAGTCAGAAGAATTATTGATATTACGAGAAGAAAACCATTGTCCTTTTGATGAAAATGATGAAACTGTTCGAGGTTCGTATAGTACATCACCTTTCTTTTTATATTTTTTCCGAATTTATGATTCAGTAGCATTGCGCCAGCAAGCCAAAATAATAGGTGAAGAAGTTAAGAAAAATCCATACAAAACCGAAAATTTTGCGGAATACCTGTTGAAACGTTTGATGGCATTTGCACCGCTTTGGTGCGATATTCTTCAAACTGGACGTTTTAGTAACGCAAATGTGGAATCATGGTACAACATATTAAAAAAAGAAGTTCTTAGTGGGCAATCTAATTTAAAAGTTGGTTGATTTGTTCAAAAGACATATGAAAAAATTAGTGCAAATCTAAAAATTATCCAACATGATATAGGAAAAATTCCGAAAAAAGAAAGTAGGATTGTGAAGAAAGAGTTAGTAGAAATCGACAATCCCAAACTTACCGAGAGTTGGAAAAAAACCAAAAAGCGAAAAGGATATTTTGATTTACGTCATATAAAACAAGTTAAAGAAGAAAAAAGAACGGATATTCCAATAACAGAAAACAATGGAATAATTTTAGAAAAGAATTTGGAAGATGATTTAATTGACACCAAGGTTTCAATTATGAAAGATGATGAAGTAATTAAACTAGAAAATAATGTTGAAAATCAATCCAATATTCAAGATGATATTTTGAGTTTTACCCAAGTGCAAGAAAATGTACAAACAAAAAGTTCAATTGTGGAAACCAATTTTGAAGAAAGGCCTAACTCAAGAGCGTTATCAAATGGTTTGTACTTTAATAGTCATTTCTATATGCAATCAGCCCTGATAGGAATATATAAAATTGGATCGTATTGCTACGAAAGCCAAAAAATTCAATTAACAAGCACCGACTACAAAAGTCTTGTTTCTAAATATAACAAAGTGGACGATGTTCCATCGGGAACGGCTAGGTGGTTAACAGATTATACCATTGATGCCACAGCTTTTTCGTTATTGAAACTTCACCCATCTATATATTATATAGACACCGTATCGGTAAAAATACTATTTAAGAAAGAACTTGGGAACTGTCATAAAATTTACAAAAATTTTCAACCTTACCTGAGATCATTGGAGGATACAAAGTTTATTGTAATGCCACATCTCGTTAGTGGTAATCATTGGATACTAATAGTATTGGATATTGACGATTGCAAAATTTATATTTTGAATCCCGCTAAGAACCATTCTAACATCGAAGAAAATATCTTTATAAAAATAAAATAAAATTTTTTTGAAACCAGAGATCGGACTCAGAAGTCTCACAAATTGAATATACGCAAGTGGAGTATTGCTGTATTATCGGATTATGCTCAACAAATCCTAGAAGATAACGAAAATTGTGGAGTATATGTATTGCACTACATATATTTGCTATCTAATATTGAGAAAATGTCGGAATTTTCACCAATTTCCTTAAAAGAACCATTTGATCCCGAAGGTTTTCGATTAGTAATTCAACAAATTTTATTACTATCATCAGAAATGATGTACGATAAGTGTTTAGTTTGTGGTCAACACAATACTGAAGAATATGTGGAGTGCTCAAATTGTTACAGGTGGGTCCATCTAAGCAAGAAGTGTCTTCCTGCACAAATACCAAAATTAAATATATCTGACGTGAAGGATCCAAATTTTATATTCAATTGGAATACATGTACCACTCTCAGTAATTCCAATTCATTCCAGTCCACAGAAAATAGCAAATTTATATGTTTAAGTGATGTATCTTTGGAACATTTTGTAATACATTATTCAAAGTTCTTAAAAGAAATTTACTCAACTAGAGACACCAATATCCAATGTAGACGATATCGAGAATTAAAAGATCGTTACAAACATTTAAAATGGGATTATTCCGTAGCTTTTATTGATCAGGAAAAATCTCTTTTATTATGTCAATTAATCATGAAATATACTCTCATTTTGGATAAGGAATTTGTCTGCTTCGTGCTATTAGGAATAATCAACGAAAAAATAATCTTTAAATATTATGGACTAGAAGACGAAGGCCCTATTGATATTGTCGAAAAGTACAATCAATTAAGTAAAATAGAATTGTTTGATTTTGATTTAGAATATCCGTGCCCATATACCTTGGATATGATATACGATAAATTATAATCAATTTTTTAATTTATTATTTATTTTTAGCATTTACATTGTATTGTAAATACATTCTATTCTATTATTTCATTTCCTCCGGGAACCTTATCATTCTTCATCCTCTGAATCACTGCCATTACTTCATGGAATGTTGGAACTAAGGTTTTTTGATCATTGTCATTTATGCTTTCTATGTTTTGTTGTTGATAGTTTTGTCTCGTATTTAGTAATTTATAAAAGTGTTTCTTCCATATTTGTTTTATCTTCGACTCATCATGTTCCACTTTTCCTTCTTCATCAATTAGTCCTCTTCGTTTTACTATATGTCTTCGTTTTACTATGCCTTGGTTTTTGGTTTCTTAACAGTTGATAAAATATTCTTGCATTGTTGAATTTGTTCCTAGTGTTGATTTCTTACATTCTCTCCATGATCCATGTGTTCTTCTTCTGTTTATATATAGTGTTGGCTTCTCTTATACTATCTCGTGTATGTAATATACATGTATATGTAATATATAGACGGTTTTTTTTGTAAATATAAGGTATGAGGTAAAGCACAATAATTTTGTGCGTCGATTGAAACTATTTTTAGCCTGTAACAAACTCTTACGCAATAGTTACAATTTTTTTAAAATTTTGAATATGAAAATCAACCACCCCGACGGTTTTTTTTTGTAAATATAAGGTATGGGGCACAGCAGAATAATTTTGTGCGTCGATTGAGACTATTTTCAGCCTGTAACAAACTCTCACGCAAAAGTTACAATTTTTTTTAAATTTTGAATATGAAAATCAACCCCCCCGCCGGTTTTTTTTTGTAAATATAAGGTATGGGGTAAAGCAAAATAATTTTCTGCGCCGATTGAGACTATTTTCAGCCTGTAACAAACTCTTACGAAAAAGTTACAATGTTTTTTAAATTTTGAATATGAAAATCAACCCCCCGACGGGGTTTTTTCGTAAATATAAGGGATGGGGTAAACCAGAATAATTTTGTGCGTCGATTGAGACTATTTTAAGCCTGTAACAAACTCTTACGCTAAATGTTAAAATTTTTTTAAAATTTTGAATATGAAAATCAACCCCCCCGACGGTTTTTTTTGTAAATATAAGGTATGGGGTAAAGCAGAATTATTTTGTGCGTCGATTGAGACTATTTTCAGCCTGTAACAAACTCTTACGCAAAAGTTACAATTTTTTTTTGTAAATATAAGGTATGGGGTAAAGCAGAATAATTTTGTGTGTCGATTGAGACTATTTTCAGCCCGTAACAAACTCTTACGCAAAAGTTACAATTTTTTCTAAATTTTAAATATGAAAATCAACCCACCCCCCCAACGAGGGGTTTTGGTAAATATAAGACATGGGGTAAAGCAAAATAATGTTGTGTGTCGATTGAGAGTATTTTCAACCTGTAACAAACTTTTACGCTAAAGTTACAATTTTTTTAAAATTTATAATGTTAAATTATTATATTTATTCATAATTTCGTATTTTACTGCAGTTGAGGATTAACTAATGGATATAGTAATATTTAAATAATGTAAAAATATGTATTACGCTTTGATTTAGTGTTTTAATTTAATAAGCATGTTGAAATTTGTGAAATAAAACCTAAGAATTAAAAGTTTGCAGTATTTGGTTGGTCCACTGTAAAAAGGTAAATATCAAATATGAATATGAATATGTTTTCAGGGACGTATAAATGAGTTACGGATTTGTTCCTTGGGAGTGTCGATATATTGACGGTTACATGGAGACCCTACTGAATTTTTAGCCTTAGCACAAAAATATTATGTATGTGTAGGAAATGAAAAGCAATAATTTTTTAATTTGCAGAATTTCGAATTCAATTCGTATGAAAATAGTAGCAACACTTGCTTCTTGCAAAATGGCGTGCTATATTTAAAACCAGTACCTATCATGGATGAAAATGAAGTAAGGGGGGAACTAAATTTGAGAAATGGGTAAGTAAATATAGCAGTAAGCTTAGAGAAATGGTGTCTTACATGGAAAGAAAATTACTTATATGAAATATTACTAAAAAAACATCGTAATTTTTAGTACTTATTAAAAAATATTGTAGTGTATATTATACGATGCTACATCGTAATTTTCATCTCAGCGCATACACAGTGTTATTCACTACAAGAAAAATTACGATGTTGCTATAATAATTGTAAACCAGTCGGTAAAGTAGGAAATATTTCATAGAATAATAAAGTAATACGCCATATTGTATAGATATATATATATATATATATATTGCACTGTTAACAGTGGAAGACTGTTAAGAGTCCATACTTACTTTCTTATAATGTAATGAATGCACAACTTAACGAACCTCTGCATCTAAGTGTTGAACGAAATAAATAATGATCAATTTTTTTATAAAAATAATTTTCAAAGAAACTTAAATTTGAAATGAATTTAAAATTTATTTTTAGTTAAATAAACAAAAGAATTACAAAGATTATGTTTTGATATTTCCGCCTAGCAATGCGCTCGTCCCGTATCTAAACTTTCTGCAAAATTCGCAATGTTTCGCAACCGCACTTTAAAAATTCAGTTTATGCAAACCTAACAGCAGTAATTCTTCCTTCCGTTCCTTCTAAATGGTTTGTGGTTATCTTCTCACTCACCACCACGTGAAATGGAGGTACGTCCAAATTATCTCCAAAATTTTCTATGCCACGTTCCAAATTGTTCTTCTAAATTATTATAGCACCTTATCTTCTTAAATGAAATTTGTTCTTGATTTGTCGAAATGAAATTTATGCATTTAGTGAATGGTTCCGGATTCTTCGTCCGTGTTCCAATATGTTGGACCTTTGTCTAAAATTGAACTATCTCGGAACGTGTCCAGAGATCAACCTTCTCGGACCTCGTCCAAGGATTAACTAAATATTTTCGAATTGCTTTTTCAGCCGTTTCCAGGCAATTCAAATGTTTTTTTCAGATTCACATATTTTTATTTACGACACGTTACTCTTGCTAAGATTCTTTTTTTTCTTGTTTGAATACCAGGGCGCATCGTAAATGTATCTCACTACATCATTTCCAGCCACATGGCTTAGCCTAACCTTTCAATTGTTCTACTTAACCTCAAAACTGTACATCATTAAATTTGACGTTGTCATAATTTATTAAATTAAATTAAATTTAAAACCAAAGCTAACTTTTTTTTAAATTATTTTGCGCGCAAAATGCGCGCTATCGATCTAAAATTTTGCATAAAGCTTCCTACGACAAATTGCTACGGGGGGTTGAGTACGAGCAAAAGGGGGTAAATTTTTAGCTCAGTTTTTCGATATCTAACGCCGTTTTCGAGTTATTGCAAATTCAAAATCTCAAATTTAATTATTGATGACACGAATTATAATAAATTGTATTTTCTTAAATTTTTTAGATTTCTAAGTGCAGGATTGAACAAAACGCTATACATAACTCGTCGAGAAACCGTTTCGCTCACATATTTGCCTCTGCACACTCGCTTGTCGGCTTGCGTGCAAAATTGGCAAATGCGTGAGCGAATCTTTTGGTTTCTCCACTAGTCATGTAATATACTATAACAATGCTGCAGACTGTCAATTTAAAGATAGAATCCAAGATGCCACCATCAAATTTAGCTGCTTTAACTGCATTTCAAAAAAACTCACCAACACCAACCATAAAGCAAACGACCCAAATTGTCCAAGTCGTAGAGAATATCTCGAAATCAGAAACAATAGTAACCATCGCAACATACTAAAAAATCAAACAGTGCGACAATATAATAGAGCCCCCACACTCAAAGAAGACTTGAGAGAATTCCCGGTCTTAAGATCAACTAATAAAGTACTCTCTATACCTCCAAATCAAGAAACGAATATAAACCAACTATATTCAAACCAACTCAAAAAACCAAGTAACTCTAACGTGGGAACTCATCTAACTATTGACGAACTCTTTAACATTTTTATAAATGCAGTAGAACAACTGGACAAATGCACATCCAAACTTGACCAAATTCAGGTCATAATGTCACTTCTCAAATATGCAGTACAATAATAAGAAAATAAAGATAATGCATTGAAATGCTCAAGGCATTACAAATATCTCAACTATTCGGCAACTATACAGTTACTTATAGACCAAGAAAATGTAGATGTTATTATGCTCAATGAAACTTTTTTAAAACAACATCACAAAATCTACATAAACAACTACTCAATCTATCGAAATGATCGAGAGGGTTCTCGCGGGGGAGGTGTGGCGATCGGCATACGGAATTGCATTAAGCACACACAAATACCCATATACAACACCCAAAATATTGAAAACATCTCTATTATGGTGAATATAAATAGACGTGATATTATACTTACTTCAGTTTACAGCCCAAAGTATACTACAACGCATTTAAATCAGATATGAAAAAACTAACACCGGTAAATAAAGAATTTATAATTTTTGGTGACTTTAATGCTAGAAACACTGCATGGAACTGCTCACGAAACAATACGGCTGGTGTAATTCTACAAGATTTGCAGCTAACATCACATCTGTTCATTTATCATCCAAACTCTCCGACACATTATCCTCACTCGGGTGCTTCTCCATCTACCATTGACATCTTATTATCTAATGCTGACACAATTGAAAAAACACGTCAAGAAAAGCCGGATTATAGTCCAGCAGATTGGAGAACTTTTCGTGCATTTGTTGACCATGAGATTGAAACCGTTCCAGTTCCTAACATAAATGATTATACTTCTGAGAAAATAGATGATGCCATTAACAAACTTTTAAAATCCATATTAGATGCAAAATCATTAGCTGTACCATATACAATGAAGAAAAATAAGTTTACAGAAATTTCAAACACAACTTTATCTTGCATTCGTAGCAGAAATGCTATCAAAAGAAAATGGCAGCGATGCACGGACCCAATGCAAAAAAATCTACTTAAAACTATGCTCAATTTAAATAATAAACTTATTAAAGAAAATGTAATTATAGACCGTAATAATAACTGGACAAAAATGCTAAGCAAACTTGAAACTGGAGATAAAAAGTTTTGGAAAATTGCAAAAGGAATTAGAGGTAAATATGCAGGAAATATTGGAAATCTAGTAGAAAATGGAAGAACTCTTTATACCGTTACTAAAAAAGCTAATGCTATTGCCAACTCATTTGAAGCATCACATTCACTAACAACAAATTTCAAACATTCAGTCGAAAAAAAGGTAGCAAGATTTATTAATAGATTAAAACAAAGTAAGGAACATTATTGCGATAACACAACCTTCACGACCATGGAAGAATTAAAGAACATTATCTAGAAGTTAAAAACTACTAAAGCTCCGGGATTGGATGGTATAGATAATATATTATTAAAAGCACTTTCTAATAAAACATTGGAATATGTTTGCAACATTTTTAATGGATGTATTAGCATAGGGTACTTTCCAACGCAATTCAAAACAGCTAAAGTCTTACCTTTACCAAAACCCGGAAAAGATCACAAACTGGCTACAAACTACAGACCCATCAGCCTTCTTAGTTGCTTTGGTAAATTATTTGAACGAATAATCTACAACCGACTTGCAAAATTTGTATACGAAAATAACATCATTCCAGAAGAACAATTTGGATTTAGACCACAGCATTCAACAATACATCAAATTCAATGAGTTGTTAATAAAATAAAACAAAATAAAATGCTTCGTAGATCTACTGGCTTGATATTGTTGGATGTTGAGAAGGCTTTTGATTCGGTTTGGCACCACGGATTGTTATACAAATTGAACACTTTCAATAATCCAAAATATATAATCAAATTAGTCGAATCTTTCGTGTCCGATCGAAAATTTGTAGTATCATTAAATGGATCGTATTCGAACATTAAAAACATTACAGCTGGACTACCTCAAGGCTCTGTGTTATCGCCACTGCTTTATTCGACGTTTATTTCTGACTTCACGAAACCCAAAAACTGTGATACAGTGTTTTATGCGGACGATACTGGTCTTATCACTAATGGTAAACTTACAAAAAGTATAATCAAAAAACTTCAGATAGGATATAAACACTGCAAGAAATATCTACATAAATGGAAGATCAAATTAAACGATCAAGCTATAATTTTTCCTTATAATAAATCACCCAAACGTCATCCACATACTAATTTTAAAGCTGTAACTTAGAAGTTTCCTTCACACATTCGGTGACCTATCTAGGAGTAATCTTAGATAAAAATTTAACGTTTGGACCTCATATTCAACAAACGAGAAACAAAGCGCTTAGATGTGACAGAGCTCTCTATCCATTGCTAGTAGCAGGTTCCAAACTTTCTTACAAAAACAAAAATCTAATTTACAAATTCATCGTACGACCGATTATAACATATGGTTGTTCCGTATGGTCAAGAGCTGTCCAGATTCACATCAAAAAGCTGCAAGTTATCCAGAACAAAAATTAAAAATTAATTAATGGTCTACCATGGCGGTATTCCACCCAACTACTTCACAGGACTACTGGATACCAACTACTAGAAGATCATATAAAAAAACTAGCAGATGGATTCCGACTTCGTTGCATTGATTCGGATTTCCGTCTAATTAACGATTTGGCGAATAACTAAAAAAGTTAAATTAATCTAAATAATTGTAAATATGTATATAGGTTTTGTTTCGTTTATTCGGCTATTTATAGCCAAATTCAGATAAAGGTTTTTATAATCAATTTTCCTTTAAGTAATTGTAAATCATAACCCGAATACTGGTATTTTTTTGTTAAAGTGTAATCATCTGTTGAAAAATTTAAAAATTGTAACTCAGAAATAGTATATTGTTTTATTAGGATGGAAAGATTAACTTTTCCTGCCCAGCGAGTTTTTTCATTTGCGAGGTGAGTGGAACGAGCCGACCGAATGGAAAACTTGCGTGGCAGGAAAAGTTACCTTTCCAACCGAATAAAACATGTTACTTTTTCTCCAAACGAACAAAATTCAAAAATAAATTTTAAAATTAGCAATAACTCGGGAACGGCGGTAGATATCAAAAAACTGAGCAAAAAATTCTCCCTCTCGCTTAGTGCACACCCCCGTAAATTATCGGTAGGAAGGCATATGCAAAAAGTCAGATTGATCGCGCGCAAAAAAAATTCTATCTTTAATTTAATTTAACCGTACAAAAGTACGGTGATATGATTTAATCTGTCAAACATTTTCAATTTATGTTGGTAACACGATACACTTATTACCGGTATGCTCACTAGCAGGTTAGCTCTATCCTTCTCGCACTATTTGACGTCAGCTTGGAGCCAGAAATGTCAAATTTGCAATACTTTTTACGTTTGTCAACCACTTATAGGATTATTATGTTAATGAGGTATAATATAATTGAAATTGATATTGTTTGACCTTTTATTTTTATAAAATAATCTTATGATTTATAATTAAAATTTAAGCGTATTATAATAAATATCTCCAACGTGACGTCAATGCGCAGAACAAACGAGTTTTAATTTCTTACTGAGCATACCGGTATAAGTGTATCGTGGTTGGTAATTTTTAAATTGAATTCGAACTGTCAACTTCAATTGTGACATTTATTAAAATTTTTAGGTTAAAAGATCAAAATTTGTATTTATTTGGTTACAAATAAAATTTGAAGTTGGTATATGTAAGGATATAAATGTCAAAGTCAAAGTTTACATCTATTTATTTTTAAATTACGCTCTAAAATTTTATATTTGAAATGGTAAATAAACTTAAAATAATTTTTAGAAAAGGTCGATACCAAAATTACTCAATTTTATTAAAATAATGTCACATATTTAGTTATTTTTTTACCTGCCTAGGCAGTTTTACTTTCGAAAAAAACTCTACGCCACGTGGTTTTATGTATGTTGCTATAGAAAAGTTTGACTTTCGTGTTTAAAATCGATAATGAAACAGCTGACTTTCGTGTCGTTTGGAGAAAAAACAATTTACTGTATGAACAAATTTAGATGATTTAAATAAATAAAATAGAGACAATTTTATGTATTTAAATAATACATGGACAATTTCACATTTATTAGGTAGTAATCGTGTTTTATGTTAATCTCAAAAATTAGAATCACATTTAAATAGAAATTGTTCCAACTAAATTCCAATTTCATTGATTAAATTTTGTGTAAAATGAAAAATAATTTAAATGTATTTTCAATAAAGATAAATAAAAGTTTTTAAATAATTTGTTAATAGTTCATTAAATTTTAACAGTTCACAAACCTTGATTATTTCGTAGCTTTGCTTATCAGCTGGCATTTTCCAATTTGCATACTTTTTTGATTTTCATAAAACGTAATTAAACAAATTAATTACCCTGTGATCCACCTCTTCAACACAAACAATATTCTATCTTCTTCATGTTTTAGCAAGCCATTAACTTTTACTTCCATTTATTAAATAAATTTTCCATTCTCTCAAACTTTAAACCAAACATAAATTTTCTTCCATTTTAACCATTTTTAACTTGTTCAATTTAGATAATTTTTAACTTTTTCTTCATTTTTTATAAATCATAAAATTTTATACTAATTTTGTCGAAGAGTAATCACTTAAGTCCTTCGCGCAATCTCCATGCCAGAAACCTCTATATCTTCCGTCTTCAACCGTAAATAACCAAAATTACCAGGCAATTTCCACTGATATACATGCACGAAAATTTTAGTAACACTAATTTCTAATTTTTAACAGCACTAATTGTTTATAAATTCAAAAATAATAATGTTGAAAGTGTGTTTAAAGTTTTACAATTTACCTGTTAATGGTATCTCTCAATAAACCATGTTTTGGTTTGCATCAACCAAGAAATCCTAATACATTTTTAAACTAAATAAAATTTCAAAATTGCCAAGTTATCTGTATCACAGCATCATATTAGGGTGGGCCAAAGAAAACTTTTAATTTTCTTTTCTTTAGCTACCATGAAAATATCGTCAAAAATGACTAAAAAAAATTCTGGTAAAGTTTGAGCTGTTAATATTAATATTAAGAGGTGGCTAATCGTGATTTTTGATATCCCATTAAATAACACGGGAAATTTTATTTAAACGAATTATCGTCTAGTAAAATTTAAAACTCATATTTGTAGGGAATTAAACGATCTACAAAAAACGTCTGGAGTGATTTTTTGCTTAGTCGACTTGTAAATAGGACATTTATTATTGTTTTAGTGAATGATTAATTTTTTTAAGTGTTATTGATATTTCGCAAAAATTTTACTGTTTTACTGAAGAACACTCGATAAACTTTACGTAAAATATGATGTTTTGTGTTTTTGAGCCATTATTTTGTGATCGAGTATAAATAATTGTGAAAATCATCATATAATAACATTTCAGGTTCAACTTAAACCTCGAATAACTTTTAAACCAGTCGACTTAGCGAAAAATCATTTCAGAATCTTTTTGTAGATCGTTTAATTTCCTACAAGCATCAGTTTTAAATTTTACTAGACGATAATTCGTTCAAGCGCATTAAAATTCCAAATAAACAAAATAAAATTTTCCGTGTTATTTAAATGGGAAATCAAAAAAGTCTTTACGCCTAAAGAATTTTACGACTAAGGTATTTTACGCCTAACATCATGTACGCCTAAAACTTTTACACCTAATTAACTTACGCTTTTTTTTATTTTATTTTGTGTCAATTTTATATTTAATTTTATGTTGTGCTTGTAAATATGTTGTTATTGTTTTAAATAAATAGAAATATACTATATATAATTTCTATTTTAGGCATAAATGCATTAAGCGTTGATGTCTTAGGCGTAAATTAGTTAGATGTAAAAGTTTTAGGCGTACATGATGTTAGGCGTAAAATACCTTAGTCGTAAGATTCTTTAGGCGTAAAGACTTAGGCGTACTGACTTAGTCGTAAGTGTTTTTAGGCGTAAAGACGTGGAGCCCTGAAAAATACATAATCACATATAAGGCAATCGCTCTTGAAGTCGTGGTGGCTATTGTTAACAAATTGAATCGTTAATTTACTAACTAATATATTATTAACAAGCAATGTTCGAACTTAACTGTTCGTTCCGGCAATAACATTGACCCAAACGAATGTTTACCATGGTAGGCAAGTTTTTCGAAGATTGGAAGAACGAGAGAAATCCTATAGTAGAAATAGTTTTAATGTAATGTTTGAGTTCCACAGTGAAACATCCTGGTTTAAAAAAAACTAGTGAACATACTTTACTCAACTTCTGGTGAGTAGAAGTTGACTAACATTCTCACGCTATAAACTATAGAAAGTCAAATTATCGGCCGAAGTTTTGTCGGTATTACAGATCAGTTAACAAAAGGAGGCAAAAGTTAATATATGCGCCCCCTTCAACAGCTTATTTTAAGTTTGAACGTAAATTTTATTATTTAATTATTATTGCGACAGACAGCCCTAGTCTTGTATATTGTAAGTACCCTTTTAAATGGCATTAATAGTTCTTGTTTAGTTACAACGAATTTTTTTCTCTAAAGTTATATTGTATGATGAAACAGTGAAACAGTCATGTTTTTTCGACAGTAGCTGAAAGTGGCATTAAAATGATCTTGCCAAAACCAATTAAGCGTGGAAAAAAAAGCGGCAGGTAGATTTGCTTTTATTTCAATTTTCCTTTTTTTAAATGTTGTTTCATTGTACCCCACTAGTGTTCCACAGTGAAACAATAAACTTCCGTTTGAAAAAATAGTAATATTAACAAAACTATGGTACTTTTTAAAAGTTTTTCATAATCTGATTGAAGTCTAATGTATGTAAGGAAAATGTAATTTCCTCATTTTTGAATGTTGCCGCGCTCTTACGAGCGTTGCAATAGATAGTGTCATTATCGACATAACCTTTTATCAACAAGTTTTGTAAAGTTTTGTAAAGTTCTGTAAAATAATAGTGTTGTTCAATTTTTAAATTGTTTGTAATTTAGTGGCATTAGGTTAATAACATTAAATGTCGTTTCTCGTATTGCAGGTAAGATTTGTGTTAATGTAGTTAATTATTAATAATAAAAACTCGTATTGCAGAGAAACTCAATTGTGTCTTAATTTATGGTGTCACCTTGTCGATCGAAAGGAATCATATTATATGTATACTTATCTGATTTATTAACCCAAACCTCGCTTTTCAGGGCATGCCTAGGTTTTACAAATTAAAATAAAAAAATGTTTCACTGTGGAACACTCTCCCCTAATACTTTTTATAAATTTGACTGTCGATAATGTAAAGATTTCAGACACAAACAAAGGTAGTAAGTAAGGTAAACAATGGTAGGTAGTAGATCAAGTAATTTAACGATTAAATTTGTCAACAATAGCCACCACGACTTCAAGAGCGATTGCCTTATAGGTGATTATATATTTTTCAGTCGTTTTAATACCGAGAAGCACCCAAATCATTCAAAAAACAAATCAAATGTCAACATGCAAAAAAATCAGGTTATGTCATTCGGTTTGTTTGGAACCAGTTTCTCAGAATCTGACGCTGCACTAATATGGCGTATAATAATGATCGGGAAAGTAGAATTTTTCTCATCAAACAAAGTGAAAAGTACATATTGCTCGGGTATAAATATTAAAAGTAAAAAAACAATAGTATATTGTTTTATTAGGATGGAAAGCTTAACTTTGGCTGCCAAGCGAGTTTTTTCATTTGCGAGGCGAGTGGAACGATATTTACAACAATATAATGAATTACGTGTAGAAAATATTCGGGACATATCGACAAATTAAAGCGTGAACTTTTTTAATACCCCACAAGCTTACAGTTCATATTAAAGAAGTAAATAGTTCATTTTAAAGTATCAATGAGAACGATCTGAAATTTATATGTTTAATATTAATTTGTAATTCTTATAATTTGTAGTTTTAAAATTTAATTTGATTTTCATTAATAAATAATTTTAATTAAAAACTTATTATTTCGAACAATTATTTTTATTACTAATATGTATTTTTATATGCAGGTGTACCTCTTCTAATGATAATGAATGCTATTACAAATATGCATCAGCATTTCTATTACCTCCAGTAAAATCAGCCAAAATAATATCCAAGCATTCAATTAAATATGGAAAAATTGAAATTAGAGCCCAATTACCAGCCGGCGATTGGATTTTTCCAAGTAATTTTATTTAATTATTAATTTTACCTTTTAAGGACGGGCTGCGACAAAAATCGGCTACTGATGCTTTTTCTACATAATTTGATGCGCTGAAGACGAAAAAAATAGTGAAACATTTTTTGGAAGCGCAGATGACGTTGAGAATTGCATATATATAAATAACAATAAATTTGACTTTCAAATGCAATTCTTAATGTCATCTGCGCTTCCAAACATAGTTTCACTCTTTTTTTTTCTCGTTTTCAGCGCATCAAATTACGTAAAAAACACAACAAAATTTTGTTTTATATTGAACTTTCCGTTCCAGACGGGCTGGGACATATGCAGAGTGTCCCCGGATACACTTTACATAATTTCAGTGTTGATAGAGGACACTATTCCAAGAGAAAGATTAAAAAAATTTTTTTTTCTAAATTCGAACACTCGAGAGTTAGGCCTCCTTAAAGCATTTTTTTTTTATTTCCACTTTCACATGGCCATAGCTCAGAAAATATTGATTTTTCAGTAAAGGTGATTAAGTGCTTTTTTAAAGAGCGTGAAATAATCTACAAACTAGATTTTAACCTTTTATTGTCTAAATTCAACGGCTTTCGAATTACGAAAAAAGTAATTAAAAAACTTTTTTTTTCTAGGATTTTTCAAATAGCTGTATTTTCTAAACAAAACATTTTACAAAAAATCTGACGCCTTATTCCGGATAGGAAAATTTAACGGACTACAACTTTTATCTAGTAATATTTTTTCAAAAATTAATCTATTTCACAGAAAATCAGAAAATAATAAAAAAGCAGCTACAAAACAAAAATTTAATTTACAAAATTTAACTTTTTATTGAAAAATTATTTTATTAATTAACAGAAAACTTGTTACTTCCTTGTAAAACAAGGATTGTCCGTGCCAAAAGTCGTAATTCATGACGCGCCTAAATTGATTAACGAGATTCTTTTACAATCATTATAAAAATTACAAGGAAGTTATGTGGTGTCCACATCAGATTTTTTTATTTGAGCAATTATTTAATTCTTTTATTGTTTAAATTGTTTAAGGTGCTAGATCAATAGGCACTGAATTGGTGTCACGTCCAACTCAAAAACGAATAATCGTAGAAAGTTGAAATATTTAATACATACGTAAAACATAATACCACATAATACATAAGCTAATTTTTATTAAAAAAAAAATTAATAAAAATGATTTTTTCTTTGAGTTTTCAATAAAATACACTTTAGTTATAATTATAAATATAAAATAGATTAAATAAAATTTTTTTATTAACTTTATTAAGTTAGTTAAGTTTAAGAAACCAAAATTTATAGGTTATCTGCTTAAGGTAGTAGTCTGGTAACTTCCACGTTTTTTACGTCTTTATTGGAATTTTTTTTTATGAGAAAATAAAATTTAATGGTTTTGGTTTTTTTAGTATGTTATTATTGATATTTATTGGTACGGAACCGAAGAAATTTTAAGAAAATATGGGAAAACCACTTCAGAAAACTATTCAATACGACACAAACAAAAGTAAGAGAACAAGATCAGACAGAAGACACAGAGAAGGAAGAGGAAATGGATGAACCAACAAATGAAGAAATCATCGAAACAATCCAAAAGTTAAAAAACCGAAAAGTACCTGGTTCCGATAAAATCGTAGCGGAAATGATCAAAAATGGAGGAGAAAAATTGCAAACTGAAATATGTTAGTTGATAAAACAAAACGTGGGGTTACTGCCAAAGGTTGATAACTCACAAAACTACATTATGGAGTTATTGCATTTTTAAAGTTTGAAGGACTCTCAAAAATCAGTATTAACCCTACAGTGCATACGTTAAAAAAAGCACACCAGTGCATACGTAGGGCCTGTCAGGCCCGTAGCTTTAAATCGACGAATGTTGGGATATTTCAGGAAAATAAGATAATTTTAAGAAATTATTACGAAATATTATAAAATTCAAAGTCACCTAAATCTTGCAATTAGCTGAAGTCATTGAAGTTGCTTAGGTATATTGCATTACGGTGACTTGTAAGAATTGTAAAGATACTTTTGACAAATATACTTGAATTACATGGAAATTATCACAGTTTTGTTATTATTTTGCGAATAATGATTACAGAAATTGCTATACAAGCTGAAAATTTTTTTTACAAAACTTATAATTTGATTGGAAACCGATTACCATTTTTAATTTAAATAGTAACACCAGTGCATACGTCGGGCCTACTAGGCCCACCCTTTTATTGGCAATCCATTCAACTTTTTCAAGTTTTTTAAACCCATGTCGATGTCTTTTCATATTTTAGACAGCTACTAATGATATGGTGAAATTTATTTAAACGGTTCTCTTTTTATATTTATTTAAATGTTCACTCTAGGGCCTGCTAGGCCCTACGTATTCACTGGAGGGTTAAGAACAATTTGATAATTCTGTATATTTTTTAATAAATTAGAATATAATTTCTCATTTAATAGTAGTAACTAACCCATTTTATATACTAATGGAACATTAAAAAAAAACGTTTTTTTGAAGGCAAGATAGTACTTACCAATCTTCGGCTGTCAACGAAAACTGCAAGTACAATATCTAATGGGAGGTGCTGCGCTTGAGCAGTTACCTTTAGTGTACTTACCAAGCTTTTACTGTATGGATTTGTTTTTAATTATTATTAAAACCTAACATAAATGAAGAAAAAGAAAATGGTAAGTGATATGACCAAGTTTTGGCTGTCACTGAACCAACTAATAAAAAAGAATCACCACCAAACAACCAAGTTTTATAAAATAAATTAAAACTTTGTGTCGAAGAACATACACATAACATTTTCAAATATTCTAATATTCTTTGACTATGGTTATCTTTATTATATTGTATCTCTGTATTGTTCTACGTGCGACTAAATGCAGTCGTATCTCAAAATGTCTCCGTCCAATAGGAGCGTACCATGAGTCGCGCGCATTTGTTTTAAATTTAAATCAACTCCAAAACAAAAACTTAATATTAAAGAAATTCTTCAAAATAAAACATATAAGTTAATATATAATTTTAGAAGTTGGTATAATTATTGAGGACAGTTTTTTCAAAATTCGTTAAATGCAATTTTGCCGAAATTGAGTTATGCACTAACCTGAATGATAAACATGCAAATATAAAATTTAAATTTGTTTTCTCATAAGATACAAGCATAGAATTACAGCGTTTAAATTGATATTTTTTAATTGTTGAGTTTTGAAACAACGGTGCTCAATTTTATTTGTAAATTATTTCTTTCTTATTAATAAAAAATTATAAAATATTCAGCAATACCCTTACGGTTTAGTCATCACGGTAAGAAAGCGACAAGTTCGCGATGATTGAGCCATAAATTGACGGCTAACTTACAATCAATATATCATACAATAACAATGAAATTACAGTGCATTTTTGAAAATTGCTAACCGTAAGTAACCTGAGAAAATCATGTCAGTGGATTGCCATTTCATTCAACATTTTCTCCATTTGTAACATTTTATAATAGTTAATTTGACTCTAGATATAGCGAAATTCTACCGTATGTTAACAAGCTTTTTTTTTATAGTCAATCGCGTTTCCGTAACTCAAATGCCATCTGATCATCGTAAGACATCAGGAAATATTCCATCACTGTACAGTTGGTTCACATAAAATTCACTGAAAGTTTACATTTTAATTATATCGAATTATCATTCAATTTACACGTGATTCACGTATACTTATCAGGTCAATACAAACGTATTAGATGACCAATGGGGTAAATAAAAACAGAATTTTGTGATTTCAATATTTTAATACTATAATAAAAAGTAACTCAACATAGGTACATATTGATTTAACGTAAATAAATTAATTTACAAATTATTATTTTTTTACATAGGGTAGGGCCGGGAAATTATTTTCACACGAAATTAACCAACTATTTCTCTCAAAATCAGTAACGAAATATGATTATTTTCTTGCTTTTTACACCAAACTTCAGGGCATCAATGTCATCTAAAAAATTTCAATAATGTAATTAAATATAATCAAACTGTTCTGACGAACAAGTATTTTTTTACAATATGTGAAATATTGATTTTACCATCGAAATCTAAAACTTTTATTCTTGCAAATAGAATTCCATTATTCAATACATATAAATTTAAAAGATCATTAATGTCATCCAAGTCTTCCACAACGTTCCAATCACTTTTATTGATATTTTCTCAAATTAAATCACAGTGGATAACTTTAACAAGTCACTTATCCAAGTCCAGAAAAATCACCAATACATATTTTTTCAGTACTCTTGACATTATTAAAAAATAAAGATGTATTTTTTGTGAATGCGATACTTGTCTCACAGAAAACAAAGCAGAAATGTAAATATTTCTTTTATAGGTTAGTTACAACTAATGGCGGGATAGATAAACGCACTGCTGCCAATCCACACTAAAAATCATACGCTGCCATACGCTCAATGCAATGTACGTAGGTTTGAGTTGGTTTAAGATAATTGTCATTTTCAATGGAATTAAATTTTCATGTGAAGAAACTGAAAACTGGCCAAACTTTTTGATTCTTTTATTTTTAGCAATGATGAAAACTCATTTCATCTGATACAGAATATTGTGCAGTTTCGTTATAATAACACTAGTTATTGCTTCTGGTTTCATTGTTCAAAATTATAACATTATAAGCACATAATATCTATACTATGTTGTGAATTTGATATATTACACATTCACAGAATTATTGTGTTATCATCTATTAAACAATTTATTCTTAAAAGTACTTAGATAAAACCTGATGCAATAAAATTGTCATTAGGATCAGAAATTTACAAAAGGACTGTCAGCAGTCTGTAACTATTCCGTTAATCTTTTGTACATCGACTCTAGATTAATTGTAAATTAACTGTTACTTGCGTGTAGATTCACTGCGAATTGAGTGAAAACTAGGCGTCAATGAATAGTAACTTCATAAAGAATAAACTGTAAATCGATTTTAAATTGAACGTGAATTGAATGTAAATTTACTGTGAATTTATGGTAAATCGGCGGTCAATTGAAAGGAAAGGATGTGACCAGTCCGCATATAGTCACAATATATTTTCAATTAGCAAATTTCACAAATTCACTGTTCTTTCCTAACAATTCACCTGTAATAAAACCGCTAACATGCCGTTTTTATGAATTCACAGCTTATTCACATCTAATTCACAGTTAATTTACAGTGACAACAAAACCGTAAGGGTAGCTATTTATGTTATGAGTACATAATTTAGGTCTTTATCGGACGAAGCCTATGGTTTCTGGCTATTTTAAGATGTCTAAATCTAAAAATTTTCTTTTATATTTTGACATAATATTAGAAAATTCACTTTGACATCTAAAAATTGTAAAATTTTATAGAGTGCTTTTTCTATTGCTCCTGGTTGATGCTTATTAATGTAAACACCAGGGCCTCGTGGTGTTTACTTTTTATATTTTAAAGGTTTCCTAATTCGAAGTTTTGAGATGCTTCAAGATTAGGATCAAATATCGAAGAAAAAGTTGCACCTCTGCAGAGAAGGAGAATATTTATTATTTTTAAGCTGCCACCACCCCCAAACTACAGATTAACTGGGCTACTTCTAAATCAATACTTGTTAGTTTCTCAATGTTGTTGGTAGCTAACTGGAAATTTCGTGGTCATCAAAAAGTCTCTTTGGAGTAGTTCGCAGGCGAACGGCTAACCTTTAGCTAAAAAGCAATTTTGCATTCCTTAATCGTTGAAGTGATTGATTTATTTTAAACTTCACTATATTCAATAAATTGAGGCCAATTTGTAATTGTTAAATAAAATGTTTATTTAATACCAAAAAATATGTAAAATTAGACAATACTATAATCATAACTTCATTCAGAAAAATCTATACAAGGATTTTTCACTAATAATGAGAAAATCAATAAAACTAAATTAAGCAATAAAAAATCCTATTCTAATAAATCATCAATATAACATGATTTAGCTTAATAAAATCAAACTAACCAAAAACTATAAAACACCGCTTCAATTAATGACACCGAAATTTTATTTATTGGAAATAAATGAAATTTCCACAAGAAAATCACCTCACTTCTCAAATTTTTGTTTTAAATTTTATAGTAAAATAAACTAACTCGATTCCGATTTTTAAATGAATTATTTAAAGTCGCACAACAAAATTTAACTTGATTTAATTGCCAACAATTCTATTTGATGTTTAATTGCAATATTAAATCAATATTAAATTATTTAACACTAACCGAAGTTTGCAAAGAAAATCTTCAGATTTTCTTACAAAGTTATAACAAAAATGTTACTTCCAGTGACAAAACGGGCACAGATTCTGCTTTGGACCCAAAATTGACAGTCATCTTTTCAAATATCAATTTTCCCTTTTATGTGATTCATCCCCTTACTTAAAGTGCAATTTACGATATGCGATTTTGCTTACGATTTTACATACGATTTCTCTTGTATGACTGGTTTTGGTGGTTTTCTATTCACGACTTCGTTTGCGAGTTCATCTTCAGGTCGAACTGTATAACGTAAACTTCGAAACATTTGCTTACGGCAACTTGGAAGCAAAATCGTAAGCAAAATCGCATAACGTAAACAGCACTTAAGTTTACGGAACGCGGAAAGATGCGCGACAAAATTTAGAGAAGGGAATTATTTTAATGAGAGAAGGAAAATTCTTTACACGTGCAACCCGGATTTGAACTTTTTGTTTTTCCTTTTTCAGTTCCCACACGAATGCGACTTATTTTCGTGAGAAGTGCGTATCTTTTCATTCTGAATAAATGGCCTCTTTATTGTCTACTGTCTGGAGGAGATAGCCAAAGATTTGTATTTCATTTTTATCTTTCCAAAGTTACAATGTAACACCACTAATTTGTATTTTTCAGCAATAAATAAAATCGATAATCAACATCGAACTACTTTAAAAAAAGGGCAATTTTACGCCTCCTAATCTTTTTAATTTGTATGTATGTCCGTCCCATCAAAATCTCCCCAACGGAAAGCACGATTTTATAATAATAAAATAAGAAATTAATTATGATAAATGATTCTGTGCAAAAAGAAGTTTCCAGGTCATTCAAATATTAGGAGGTCATGGCGGCCGGCAAGCCGCCTTACCTGCTAGTTTGATATAAAATCAAAGAAATTTATGATTTGTTGACATTTCCCACGTTTAACTCATTTGAACGTTTATCTACAGAGTGTTCTTTTATGTATGCCAATTAATATTAAACATTTTACATTTATTTTCATCTAAAACACACTGGAAATTTATTTAAAATTTTTGGGGTGTTACATTAATTTGTTTTAAAATTGTGTGAAATTGTTTCGAGTTAAATTAATTTCTTGGTGTAATAAATAATTGAAGAAATCGCTAAAATAGCGTCAACAGCTAAAGAATTGCTTCTTTAATAGTTTAATTTACAGATTTTCTGTTTCAGTTACATTAATATTTCAAATTTAAATAAAACGATGACATTAATTTTGACGTTTATATTATTGACATTGACAGGCGACAACGGACTAGTATTATAAAATGGTACTTTATGGCCGCTAAATGATATTGTAATCATGTTATTATAATACAGTCGGACATAATAGTTATTTATGTATCAAGGGCATTATGACGATGTTTATGTCGAGGGCAACCAATTTAAAAAGTCGAGGGCCGCCAGGCCCGAGAGTTTTTAAGTTGCTCGAGAGCATAAACATCGAGTAATGCCCGTGGTGCATACAACGTTTTATATTACACTGCATTTGAATTTGAGAAAATTAAAAAAAATTTATAAATTTTGAATTTGATTTTGCTAAATTTTCTAGTTTGCGGTGGAATTGCGATTGAGAAAGCATAATAAGCGGGCATTATGATTTATACGCCCTAGGTTATTATAGCATACTTAATATATTTCGTTGTCAAGGTATAAAAAACAAATAATGATTCAGTGTAATATAAAAGTGTTTATAAATTAATATAAATTAAGTAATATAAAAGTGTTTATATTACACTGAATCATAAACACTTTTATAAAGTGTAATATAAACACTTTTATTGTGTTTAATAATATAAAAGTGTTTATATTACACTGAATCATAAACACTTTTATAAAGTGAATCATTGTTTGTTTTTTATACCTTGACAACGAAATATATTAAGTATGCTATAATAACCTAGGGCGTATAAATTATAATGCCCGCTTATTATGCCCTTTCAATCGCAATTCCACCGCAAACTATAAAATTTAGCAAAATCAAATTCAAAATTTATAAATTTTTTTAAATTTTCTCAAATTCAAATGCAGTGTAATATAAAACGTTGTATGCACCACGGGCATTACTCGATGTTTATGCTCTCGAGCAACTTAAAAACTCTCGGGCCTGGCGGCCCTCGACTTTTTAAATTGGTTGCCCTCGACATAAACATCGTCATAATGCCCTTGATACATAAATAACTATTATTGCAACAATTTGAACTTTTAGAAACGATAGATACACTGTTAATATAGTAAATAACGGTGTTGATTTGTTTTTATCTTGAATTTGAAACAGAATTTTGAAATTTCTGAATAAACGTCAAAATTTAATGACAGACAACATTAATTTATAGGTTAACTTTCTACATTTTTAAACGTCAAATTTAAAACGAATGCGCGCAACTCTTGGTACTCTCCTATTGGACGGAGCCGTTTTGAGACACGGCTGTATTTAGTCGTACGTTTGTTCATTGTCAGTTTTAACTTTTACACATCTTCGAACCTGCCCGATCCCAAATATAGCTAGTTAATCTACTAATAATGAAAAATAAATTTTTATTTAATTTATTTAAAATTAAACTTTATAACAAAACTTTCATGTATTGTAGAATTTCCAATTTTTTAACTCTTTGATAATCGCAAATATTAAAATAATATTTTATAAAATATCCTGTAATTGAAAATAATTTAATGCTACATTTTCCTAAAAATATTTTAGATAGTAATAATTTCATTTAACTATGTACTGAAATTGTACGTAAGATCCGCCAATGACTATGACATATAAATTCTAAAGTAAATTGAAAAATTCGTCAGATATAATAAAATGCATCAACACGTTGTAACTTGATATTATCATATCAAGACGTGTGTGAACTTAGCCCCGCACTTTTTATAAAATTAATTTTTGAAAGTTGTTCCAGGTTTGTTCTATATTGTTCCAAAATATTTTTTCAATAACTCAAATATTAATACGAAAAATCACGGAAAACCGTTTTTCCAATTATTATACCAATATTTTTCTAATTTAATAAAACACCGCAAAGTTCGGCCATATTGGGGACCTAATTTATATGCGGGAAATTTAAAAAAGTTGCAAAATTGTAACTGGATATATTAAAAGGTAGCGGGTTATTGGACCAAAAAAACTCGAAATTAATCTATTGTTGACGTTTCGCCGTATCTCACTCCATCCTCAGGACTAAACCATCTTTATTAATAAAATGCAATCAACAACAATCACATCCTATCTCTAAATTACAAAATAAATATAAAAACAAGAACAGAAGGATCGACCCCTCCAATCGTCCATCAACACTATGTATCATAAAATTAAAACCAATAATGCAAACTACAACAAAACATTCAACGCATTAAAATGTCAAAGTAAAAATTTAAACCGTCAAATCTAATAAAACTCCTGATAAAAATGCAACTGATTAACCCAAACAAAACAAATAAAACAAAACTAAATGAATTAACTTAAAGGCCGCTAAACATCTTATACTTAATTACCGTTAACTTCCAAAATCAGACCGCTGTAAATTTGGCTTAACTTCAGGGTATTTTCCCTATAATTGACACAAGCGTTCTTCTTTATAGAGTACATAATATCACCATTGTGATAAACAATGATATCACTAATATTTCTCTTTACTCTGTTTTCTTCGAAGTCCAAGATGTCGATGTCTTCAAAGTTAAAATTGTATCTACATGATGGGCTACTAATGCGGTAGAAGTTTTTCCCACATGTCTCCACCTCGCCTACCTATAGCTTTCCTACAGTCTCTCTCATGTTGTTTCCTTCTCTCGTCCAACAGTTGTAGTGTTTGTCCAATGTAGCATTTCTCACAATCTCTGCAGGAAATCCTATAAACTAATTCAGAACATTTACTATTTTCCACCTTATCCTTTTATCTTGTATTGCGTTTTTTATTGTCTAGTACCGTGTATAGTCCCAATCTACAGTACGGTTTTAGTTTCCGGCTCAATTCTTCCGTGATACCCCTTATGTATGGAAATTTTATATATTTTTTCTTTGTCTCTTGGTTTTCTTCGCTGTTACTTCCTATCTCGCCATTTTGTCTTTCTACCATTTTAGTTATTTCCATTCATTGTTTATTAACGAACCATGTATGATATCTATTTTTTGATAAAAGCTTTTTAATTTTCTCTTTATTTTCTGTTAGAAACTCTCGATGGCTGATATTAATAACTCTCTTGATCAATCCTGAAACAATTGAATTTTTTATTTTGGATATGAAAATAATAAAGAAAGAGGAGGGTACATTGAAGTCAGATTGGTACATGAAGCCCATTGCGTCTAGACGATTGGTGAATTATGATTCCTATCACTACTTGAAAATCTCGTCCCGCTGACTTGTGATTATCCCCACTCTCGCGGATATGTTATTTCTAACTGTTTAGCAAATTCGTATGCTAACTCCTTTGTTTGTCTAGTATCTAAACCATACTGCATTTTACTACAAGTTTTCAAGTATTTACAAAGAAGTTTTTCCCGTTCTTTATTAAAAACTAGTCTAGATAAAGGAGTAGCTACATATTCATAATTTTTCTGCTGTCCTTCAGGAAGAATATACCACAGCTGAGG
This sequence comes from Cantharis nigra, assembly GCA_958510845.1. Lineage (NCBI taxonomy): Eukaryota > Metazoa > Arthropoda > Insecta > Coleoptera > Cantharidae > Cantharis > Cantharis nigra. The sequence goes on from OY294028.1 coordinate 49,966,335, forward strand.
AAGACAGTAAGACTACTTACAGGACACTGCTGTCTGAATAAGCACCTCAATGAAATTGGAGTTGTATAGAATGCAGAAAGTGCTGTGTTTAGGAAGAGACTCCACACTACTTACTATGTGTGTGTCCAGCATTACACGGAAAAAAAGTATTTCTTAAATGAAGAATAAATATTTAAAATATTTATATTTAAAACATAAAAATTATTTATTTCATTTAAAAATATAATTTCTTTGTGCAATAAAATATGCTTGTATTAAAAATATCAGATTTCTTCCAGCAAGAATAGTTTTTACTTGAAATATTATTTAGATTCAAGAAAATTTCATTTTAACGAAGAACACTATTTTCTAAATACATCAATATAAATATATTCTTAATCTAAGCAACTTAATTTCTTTAAAGAACAATTTATAATTGTGAAACTTATATTACGAACTTGTACTCACTTAATAGGTCGACTGGTATAGCCAAATGGTAATTGTACTCATTGCACGATTTTGCAGCTGGAAAACCTAAGTTCGAACCTCACACCGGACGAAGTTTTATTTATAAAATAAAATATACAATATCGTTTCACTGATGGCAATACTGTACAAATTGTTGGTAATATGATGGAAATAAGAAGCAATAGATAGTAATAAAGGCAATTGTAGTAATAAGTGGCAATGCAGAGCAATAAGTGTGCAATACTGAGTAATAAAATGGCAAGAAGTAGCAGTAACTTTTTTTTGTCAACTAAAACATGAGAGCAGGGTTAAAATATTCAAGCTATCGGTATCATTCTAGTTCAGACGATAACTACTTTCATATAGATTTAAAAAAATGTTTGTTCTTCTGTTTCGGACGACTAGAACTGCCATAATCTGTGCGCCCGATTGAACGAGCATCTCCACGCTTACGACCGGCATAACTTAATTATATAGATTTAATTAAATTATTTCATAAAAATTTGTGTTGTTAGTTAAAATATATCTTATTGTGCGTGAAAACCCCCCGTCATTGTAGGTTTGATAGTTTTCGCAAAATTAATTCCAAAAAAATTACTTACGATATTACTATTATTATTTTAATTACCCTTAATTCCATTCATTTCCTGATTATTGCCACTTTATTCCCATTTAATGCGTGGTATTACCGTATTTACAAAATATTGCTAAGAGCGGGTAGGCATTTTTTGCAGTTATTTACGGGAGAGCGATCGAAACTTTTCTTAGTAAATTAAATTATTCACTTTTTTCGATAAATAATATTGTACAAATTTTTGCCCAGTGAGAGACTCCTCGATCCCGCCAGAAGTCCAACAGATGATGCCATAATACCTGGTCACCCACTTTTCGGTTACAACTTAATATACAAAAACCCAAATATTTCGGTGTAATTTAGTGCAGAGAACAGAACTTCTTAATTCAAAAAGATTTTTTTTAAATCAAATAAATTTTTACTACTTTATTTAAGAATATACTTGTATGATCCAAGAAAACTTAATTAAGAATATTTTTTTCTTACAAAAAGAAAATATTTGCGTGCGGCTATTGAAAACAGAGAATTTCTTGATTCAAATTGTACTTATTTAAACCAAGTAATTTTTTTTCCGTGTAGCCTTGTTGGGGCTACTACACCTCGGTTGGCCATATCCGAAAACCGAGGAAATAACTAAATAACCCATCAACTGTGTACTTAATTTTATTCAGGAAACAATAAAGTTGTTGGAGTAAAACTTGGAATTCGGGGTACAAGCTTCGAGTGTCAGTGCAAGTGGACATGGAACCACAACCCGTTCAGCAATAATAATAATAGTTGCATTCTATATTTAATTTACTGAAAATCTACGATAATCAAAGCTAAGTTGAAGTGAAATTAGATAAAACCAAAGATAAACTGCGTTCTATTTACAACTTAGCATCTGAGGGGAAATTTGATTTTAAGCTTATTGCGTGCGTTATCATCTAAGTCTACGGTATTTCGATATCAACCTTAGTTTCTAACTTTCATTGCTAAATGTCATATTTCTGTCAAATTTTATTACATTATTAGAGAATTGAATTTTACATCTGTCAAACTGAAGTTAGATTTTATGGCGACGTTGCCTAATCTAAATACTGCGTAAATCAAATGAGGCAGTGTATATTTTTAATTCTCTCAGTACCGACAGTACTACCTTAAGCGATCGCAGCAAGAAAATCATATTATGTACTGTTTGTTTAAAAAAAGTGCTTCGGCGTTGCGTTGGTTTCAATCAAATCGAAACACTCTTCCTACATACATGGAAAGTGTAACTTTTGAACTGCATGTTGGTGGGGGTGTATTTGTACAAAAGGGTGTAAAGTACATTATATAGTACATTTTGTATCTAGTAATAATATTTCCAAGCCCACTTCAATAAAATATTTTAAATTTTTTATTAGTAAATGACGACACATGGTAAAGTTAAGAAAGGGGTTATTACCCCCTTAAATATAAGGACGGCACCACTTTCCACCGATGGTTGAAAGTTAATCCCCTGCCCCAAAATGGTCAACGTAGGGCACTAGCATATTCCACCGATGAAGGTCGGGGTCAGCTTATAGAGAATTAGTAGGAGTACAATGGGGCGATTTAATAAGTTAAAAGCTTACTGTTTGGCATTTAATTTTAAAAACTGCAGAATTATTTTTTATGGTGGATCCGTGTATTGCCATGGTTGTCTTTGTCAAATGCAGTTTTGCCAAAGATTAAACTAATTAAAAATATAAATTTTCTAACAGTAACCTGCGGACGGATCGTTGGTATTAAAAAAATGTACTTTTTTAATGGCGATTTATATACATTCTACAAAATTATGCAATAGGTAATAATTAAAATTTTTATTAAAAAAAAAAGCAAAAATGTAACAAAGAATAGGGTTTTTGAGGGGGGGGAGGCAAATATTATTATTAATGATCATTAATATGAGTAAAATGATGGGAAATGTTTTTCAAAAACTCTAATCTACTCATTGCGTTAGTAGAGTACGAGGTAATATAGTATTGCAAACGTTGTTGTTTTCTGATGGTATCGCTATTGCCCGCGTTAGGTAGCTCGATACTATTAATCTTGATATAAGTGTAAATTTGCATCCCTTTCAATTTGTCTAAAAATAAATATAGCGATGGATGGGTGCTATAAAATTTCGAATTAAATAGATTATGAAAAGATTCGCAAGCATTCGTCGTACGGCACATACTTGCTGATTGTGCTGCCCAGAGCTGAGGCGGAAATATCGAATTGGCATCGATATAGGTTCGAAATATATAATCGGAAAACTGATCTAGCCTTGTATCGTTAAGCAGTATCGATATTAAATCTTCGCTATAAGCGGCATCAATTTCATTTGGATTTAAATACTGCAACCCAAACATGTAGCGCAACCATTGGCCAATTTGGGAAGTCTGGTCTTTGTATTCTGTAACCAAACCTAGCTTCTGAATTTTTCTATACCAGGCTTGGCTTAAATGAAACCGACATCCAATTAGTTCCACATCTTGCCAGATATGTTTAAGGCTAGCATGAACAGCCAATTCAAAGTCAACAGTAACCGTTTTCGGTTGAAAAAGTAATTGATTTTGAGCACAAATATCTATTAATGATTGGAGGCAATGCCGGTAAGTTTCCTGAGATTTGTCTTTTAAAAGACAAAACGCCAGTGCTATATAATGTCCATTCGCGTAACCATGAATTGTAAACAGCTGCTTAAAGAACTTGGTGCAATACTCAAAAGTACCATCCATGTATATATTGTCTACAGAGCATAAACACCGTAAGTTAGTAATACACGAAAAAATAATTAAATTATTTTGGCTATCATTAACCATTAAAAAATTTTCATTATTCTCTGTTTCAACGACAATGGAATCTAACGCGGAATGAACGTCCAACATTAAAGTCGGTAAAGGTGGTAGTTCTTTTCGCCTCGCATTATAAATACTTGTAGCAATTGATTTAGCATCCTGGTAAGTAATGTCCACTCGATCAACTTTAGTGGTAGCGATGGCGTTTTCAAGAATGTCCAATGGTCTTTTCGAAAACTCTTCAACAGCTTTTCTTTTGGCAACACCGGCAACCGATTGCCGTTTAATTTTTTGCACATCTTCTTCGTGACTATGTTGCGGATTTTCACTCTCAATTTTCCTCTGTTCTCCGCTTCCTATGGTATAGATATTAGCTGAACATGTTTTTGTTGGAACATCGCCACTTAACCCGCCCATCTTGCAATTCTGCCTGCTTGTAAAATTTGAAGTCGTTACGCACTAATAATATATTTCCGCGCTTACCATAGATTTCTCGAAGCGCTGCCATAATTTCTGTAGGTGTTTTTTATTCGTATTCTTATAATTTATATTGTATTTCTATGTTTGTTATTTTGTTTATATAGTAAATATATTGTAATTGGTACTAAAAATAATTTTGATCCACCTCAATTGCATCTGCGATATTTAGAACTGGTCTGATTTAGAACGGCTTATAGACTTAACAATTAAAAGATTAAATTCATGACCAGTCTACCTGCCCACGGCAGCGGTGGAATATGCATATGGGATTATAGGAACCCTTGACCATCGGTGGAAAGTGAAATTGCCCAAATATAATTAGTCCAAAAACACGTAACTCTTAGTTATTTCTCCCTACAACATATATTTTTTTCGAAAAAATTTGATGACGTTAAGGATGCTTTGGGGGTTTCAAAATTTTGGGGGAGATTCACCACCGAAAATATTAAGTGATCGCCGCGAAAAAATTATATGTGATTTTAGTTATAAAATGAAATGTTTTGGCGTGGGTTTCATTTAAATCAAACAACTCCTACTGCATGAAAATTCAAAATTTCGATTGTTTACCTTATTTTTGAAGGGCGATTAAACCCCCTAAACTCGCGTCACAGCAGCTAAAAAAATTAGGAGTCCTTTATTTTTTGATGCTCTACCACTTTTCCAAAAATTATTCAAATCGGCGGGGAACACCGGGGATCCTTTGCTTGTTAGAACTCTTGTTCTCTGTTTACTAACTTCATCGACCGATGAATTGGGTATCGGCGGGTGTTCTTAAATTTATCTCACCGTTATCTATATCTATTCCTTTAAACTTTCGAATTCTGGACATTCGTAAATTTTATGACGGCTATAGCTAAATTACCATTACTGTAACAAATGTTCAGTATTCCAGAGGTAATAATACTTTTCAATTTTTCTAGTTTTACAATTAGAAGTGAAAGATAGAAGTACTCAGAATTCAAATTCAATAAAAGTGTTAATTGCCTATAGTAGGGGAAATAATTTTCTGCGAAAGATTGATATAAGAAGTACGAACCTAGATATTGGATCTCGACAATTAAAAGCAGGACCAGTTGTTGAGTTAACGGAACCTAATAGAAGCAAATATACCATTACAACTATGAAGACCTCGCCTTTAAATAATGAATTTCATAATTATAGTTTACTATGGCTACCAGGTAATTTAAATATTATGAATTTATACAATTTTAACTAAATTTTATTAAATGCTAGATAAAATGCAGTTTTATGTTGACAGTATAGAGTATGGTACAGTATCGTTACTTCAAAATTTTACAAATTACTATGAAGTTGATGGAAGTCAAGATTTGATAACACTTAAAACTCTATTTAATCAAGAGGTGAGTACAAATTAATATTTAATGTAGGAATAGTATATTCTGTAAAGCTGCGTCTTCATTAAGACGGCACGGCAAGCGGCACTTTGATCTTGCAGCAAAGATCAATAGTCAATAGTACCGCAACTAACATCAATGGCGCCGCTTGCTGTGCCGTCTTAGTGATGATGCAGCTTAAGGAGTTAGGAACTCCTAGGAGGAGGAGGGGAAAGTTTGTCACCCTAGCCGATAGGCGATGGTGACGGTCCACGAGTGCAGAATAGCAATTATTCTAAACGAGTTCCACCAGACTATACACTATACCTACTCTATTCATTTAGCACATTCAGTTGATGTAAACAATGATCGCTGCGTGATATCCACATGCTTGCTTTATTGCGATTCAATTGCGATTGGTGCTCACAAGGTCAAGATATACCGTCCGTACTTACAGTTTTTCATTGTAAGTAGATGCATATAATTTTCACACGGCGCACAGTGGTCTGAAATCAGAAATTTTTGGACAAAACCCCGAAAATGAATTTTACAATTTCAGGTATATTTTGATAGCCCTTCATACACTGAGAGAAACAAATTGCTTGATCAAACGATAAACGATTCAACCAACAAATTTTTTGCATTGCGAGTGGCGAATGCAAAACGTGCATTAAAGTAATGCAAATAAAATGTTAACTTTTTGCGTTATTCTAACATTTCCTTGAACGTGCTCGTTTTGTTAATTGAATCAAACTTTACCACACTAAAGCTATCGGTTTCTTTAGTATAGCATACTAAAAGATTGATTCAACATTCCTCACTTTTCGAACTAACCAAGTAGGTATACCGAATCAACCATTTCTGTGCATTAAATTAAACAATTTAATCTATTGTTTGAATCATTTTAGGTTTTTGATGTAACTTATTGTAGTATATGGGGAATTATGGGTTGGTGGTTGGTCATGTGCCAGGTGACTCTGAGCAAGAGAAAAGGTTGTCGTTGTAAAAAATATTATGTGTAATTGTTAGAAAAATATAATTACGTTAATATAAAGCGTAGTATTATTTCTCGAGTAAACATTACACTAACTTATGATGGTATTAAATCAAGCACTCTAAATTGAATGCGTATATCCAATGTTGAACCATCACAATAGGTGTATTACTGTATTAACAGTAGTGCATTTTATGAATAAATAAATTTAAACAAATAATCCTCAAAGGTATTAACTTTTAAAGAATTAATAACTGTAGTATCCATTTTTCTTGCACCTTGCAAACGCACATTTCATGAACACAACAAGGTTATGCATAAAAGATCAAACTGATATAATATAAGACAATAAACTTGCGCAGTGGCTCGTATATTTTTCAAGCTTCTATTCAATACTTTTATTGTGATCAGTTTAGCTGATTAACATTTCAGTTGATCAAATTTTGCATTGAAATGACATACTAAAATACTACAACAAGACAAAATAATAGTTTCATTCAAGAATTTCATTGGGTTTTCTTCCAATCTAACTATTTTATTAATTCAACGATAATATCGTATAGAAGCTTATTTGAACCCATTATAAACATTAAATTAACTAATATTTATTTAACAAAACTAATGTATTAAAACAAAATTTTTGAATTTATTGTAACCACTAAAAATTGTTTCATTCAACGAAATTTTGTTTAATTCAATAAGAAAAGTTTCAACGTTTCAGATTCGTTCATTTACCATTTTTTTTCTCTCAGTGTATATTAATGCATTAATCTTATAATATTACAATCTTTTATTATACCAACATACAAAATTTACTATATGAAAAATTATATTTTATACGTAATCAAAAATTTAAAATGGTGAAGAGGAAATCAAATCTTGGTCGTTATTCTACGGTTGCTAAAACAATTGCCTTCAGTTGTTTTTAAAGAATGTTTTTAGTACCTACTCCGATACCTATTTTTATTTAGTTTAGTACATACTTACCTATTCCTATCATTTCACAAGAGTGTCAAATGACTTATGACAACTATGAAATATATAATATATTGTTTTGACAAATCCAACATTTAATTTTCCGATCTTTTTTTGTTTTTATTTAACATTTTTTTATATAATGGGATAAAACTTAAATAATAGACCCTACATGTTATATATAATTGAAAAGAGGATAAAAAAACTTTATTTAAATATTTCATAGCCAAGTATAGTTTCCATTTAAAAAAATACAACTTTATATTATAACTTGGAAACTAAGTTAAATATTTAAAATCTTTTTAGCCCATTTTATTGCCCTTAAAAATGTGCCTCAAGAAAGTATAAATATTTTTACTATAACTTTACAAACAACAGATATCAACATTTAACGAAAAGTCGAAAAAGTGAACTTTTGGCCTTAACTCGAAAACGAAAAATGATATCCAATTCGGGATATTCACCATTAAACTTTTCTCAAAAAATGATATCGAGGATGTGCCATCCATTTTTCGATATCTCCTATAGTTACCGATTTCCCCATAAGAGGCATCGAAATTGAGCAACCCTGTACATAGAATTTTAGTTATTTGTGATACAGTAGAATCCGCTTAATGTGATCACTTGGGGCCAAGAACATTTTGATAACATTAACCGAATGATAACAATAAGCAAATTTTAGAAAAAAACAAATTTTAAAAGAATTAGGTAAATTTAGCATTTTAGTAAATTTAACTAAACTTAAATTAAAATGCATAAAGCAAAGTGCATATTTAGCAAAAATACAATTAGATACACCTCCTGAAACGGAAAAATTCATTAGTTTTCGTATAGAAATTAAAAGGAGTGACGTGTTTTGTAAAGATATATAAAATTTCAATGAGAAATCAGAAAAAGATACTAAGAAAAAGAGATTATTTTGTAGGAATTTCCTTGAAAATGATAATAATAAGCGGCTTTTTGATCACATTATCCGGTGAATTTTGCATGTAAACTAATTAAAGCGGTCGGTTCCCAGTCAAAATGATCACAATAACCGACTGATAACATTATCCGTGATCACATTAAGAAGATTTTCTACTGTATATTTTTTTATTTGTATTTTTGGTTTTTGCTGATTATTTCGATTTTCTAAATGTTTAATGTTTGATGTTTGATGCTCTGATAAGATTTAGTATTTTATTTTTTTCTATCTGAGGTAAGGGTTACTTTTAATAATTCGGAAAGTTATGCGATAGCCACATCATTATTGATTATAAATTACGCATAAAACATATAAATTATAATATGTTCATAAGGGAACCTTTTTTAGCTATCGATTGGTGTAACTTTCATACCCTGAAACGCATCTTCGCATCGTTACCATATTATATTCAAAGTCTCCATTAACAGGACTATTTGTTTTGCACCATTTCTGAGATACAGTTGACAATATTTTTGTATTTTACAGAATCTTTTCTAAATCACTGCAACTCGGAATCGGTGTATATAACATATATTTACTTAAACAAAAAATGTTTTGAAGTCGTGCAATTTACATTGTAAACCTGTGTTAGTCCGAATTTCATTATGAATCGTGTTGCCCATCTCGACTTCACGCCTGGTTGTAAAAAGTATCATTTTTACCTCTCGTTGCAGAAATAGCTATTTTATGACTGAAATCTATACTAATGTGAATTTTCTAAATGTGTGAACTAATTCTGTGGAGTCTGCATAATATAAACAATAATACTAATGCCCGTATTCACCAACTACAAACAGCACTATTTGTTGAATAGAACAAGTATTTTGCATTGTAATACGTCATTTTATTCGACAAATAGTGCTATTTGTATTTGGTGAATGCGGGCATTAGTAGTATTATAATAAATTAACAACATTTTTAATTTTTAGTTCAATCTCTCCCTGGGTGTTGCTGTAGGAGGTTTAAATGATTTTCCAGATGGATATAATTCAGAAAACGATGAAAAACCATGGATAAATGAGGAAAGAAATTATATTAAAAAATTTTTCGATGCTAGAAATTCTTGGTCAAGAACTTGGATAAATGATAAATCAGCATTGAGAACTGATTATGTGAAAATCTGGGCCGTATAATATGTTACAAAGCCAGTCACTCACGTTCCAACACCACAGTACGATTCTGTTGGATGCGATGAAATCGAACAGACAAGATCGGATCGCAGACAAGCCGGTCAGTCTGTTGCAGTACAACATTGTTGGTTGGGTTCCAGCAAAGTTCGAAAAAGGCTTACAGCGAAACGTTTTTAAGAAAGGTTTTTGACCTATATAAAGAACTTGGTATTTGGAAAAAAAATCACCATTCTATCACGATAAAACAGCTTCAAAGAATTGAATGGATATTGGCTATAATGAATACTCACTGTTTGCATCAACATTTAGGTTTTTTGTTTTTCTTTCGTTTATGTTCTGTTATACAAAGAGCAATAGCCCCTAAAAGTATATTTTCATCCGACATAGTCATCGAATGGAAATAAAACTCGTACTGCAGAATTGTATCACATGTGGTCCCATCCGATTTCCAACAAAATTGTACTGCAATCGCATTCGACAAAATCGTACTGCGCCGTTGGCATGGGAGTGGCTAGCTTAATATCTAGTAATTGTTATAAACCATAAGTAAAATAAAATACAACTTTTATATTATTACTTGAGAAATATTTATTAAAGTGTACTACCTATTACACCTAATTCCATTATTAAATACCTCGTGCCTAGAATTCTGACGAATAAAAAAAACGCTGATGATGACACAACGAGTGCTCAAGAGTTTTTTTTTGCAGATATCGTACGATGAAAAATAAGAAAATAATCTCCAACATAACCTTAATGTACTAGTAATGTAGATAATCTAGTATTGCATGTAACAGGTCGGTTCGGCTAAACTGTTAACGAAAGAACAGTTTATCCATCCCTCCAAGCACCACAAAAGCAATAATAACTATTCATGGTACAAGTGTGTTATATGACAAATAAGTCACGCGAGAAAGTGACTTCACTGAAAAAAAAGCGGTGTGTATTTTAATATTTATAATATAACGAATTTTGTCGTTAATATTACTACAGGTTTGATCCGATGTAAGATTCGTTAATATTACGTAAGTTGTATTCGTAATATTTACGAATATCTTGTAATATTTACGAATATATTTGTCCTATTAACAAACATAAAGTGGTAATATTTTCGAATAGATTTGTAATATTAACGAATATATTTGTTCTATTAATAATCAAAATGTGGTAATATTTACGAATATATGTGTAATATATATATTATGGAATATATATTGCAATGTAAATTCCTACCCTCTTATTAAATTATAAAATATTGCACTAATTTATAAACTAACTTTGCCCGGCGTCATTGAACTCTTGAAAATAAAATACTCACAACAAAATTCTTAGCTAACTCACTTATCTTTTAAGTATCCCTGGATAAGTGACGCCACTGGTTAAAATGGTGACGAACCCTCTAACTTGGTTAACTTGCTTTCCAGTACCAAGATTGGTTATTCGTTGGCTTTGCTTATTTAAATTATTATATCGTTGTTTTGTATTGTAAAAAAATACAACAGCATTCTTCAAATTACTTTAATTGGTAAGTCTTTTAAATTAAATCTTATAAACATAAACATTACCCCACATTTCCTAACCTATTATTAAAAATTTTATCAAATTGCATAAAATCTTAAAATTAACACAAAACATAGTCATTCATATAGAAAATTTAAAATCAGACCTTATTAGTTGTATCCTTTGATGTAGTGCCCACACGACAATTAATTTGCACAAATTACAGGACCGTATTTTTCTGATGTTTCATGAAGCACCAAACAAAACATAAGCGCTTTCATTCACTATAAGTCGGAGCACATAATCCTTGGTTATCGTTGCTGGAACAGTTTTCTATGATATCCTGTTGTGGTTGAATTATTTTGAGAATTCAAAATATTAACTTTACTCTTCTTATTTTCCAAAATAATTTTATTTATACTTGAATAATTAAACTTGTTCACAAATTGTCCTTGCTTGACAATGTCACTGTATTCAATTTTAAAAGAATTGCAATTTAAAATTTAATAAAAAAAAAATTTCTATATTTCTACAAGTCCAACTTGTATGATCAAGAATTGTCTAAGTCCACCTTGTATGGTAGAAAATTTTCTAACACCGAAACTATTTTCTTTAAAAATTCTTCTAAGTCCAAAAATATACTTTCACTAAACTTTGGAGCATAAGCTCCCGCTGCATCTGTTCAAAATTCGGAAACTGACTTTTCTTAACTTTTACAATTATTTTGTTTTAAGTTTTACTTAATATTATTTGCATAATCTTTATTTCCAACGTAGTACCCCTAATAATTATTCTAACGTTTTATTTACATAATGTAAGTTACTATTTCCTCAAAATTCAATTCTAAGATTGATTTTGTTGTATTGATGTTTTGATGTTATTTTCAACTCACCCTCCCAACCTGCTATGTTTAAATTTGTGATCATATGATGTAATTCCAAATTTCGGGTCAATGTTAAACATTGCCCTGTCTTTCGACGTACCCTCCCAACCTCCTTTTTCTCTCAACCTCTTTTACTTAACCTACTTAATCTATCTAACTTAATTTTATATAACAATTATCCTACAAATTCACTAATTCTTCTTCCGACACTAACATGTCGTTTCAATTTCTCCTCGTCTACATCTTTGCTCCCCAACTGAATCATTTTCCCAATAAGCAGTGGTTAATTCGTTAATTTTTCCAGCCTTCTTCTTATTCTTCCAATTGACCATATCTTGAATCTTACATTCTAGTACATTTTGCCAAATGAATTGTCTTGCCCACCTTAAATAACGAAATTGTACACATTCTAATTGTGTTGTTCCTTCCAGTTTCGTTTCAATTATTAACAACTAAGTCTCAACTTCTACTCTTAATGTCTTCTTTTCTATCGCGCACTTGTCATTTTGACCATTTCCTAACTTATCACAATCCTGACGTAACCTATTGTCATCTAAATCCCTATACATAACTTTCGAATCATCTTCTTTTCCTTTCCTTTTTAATTTTATAAGCCATAACTTTATTTTCTTTCCGTGATCTACCAATTTCTTTTCTATCTTATTTTCTACCCCCCACTTTTCATCTACATTTTCTTTCGTTTCTATATTCTCAACTTTAAAATTCACATCTACATCTTTCCTAACCACTTTTATCACATCAACTGCCTTGTTTATTTTCCCGTCTATTTGTTTTGTGCGACCCTGTATTTTCAACTTATCAAATTCTTTATCGCTTTGATCAAATTGTTTAAACTTTTTTTCTAACTTTTCATTTACACTATTCTTTAATTCCATTTTTATTTGGTATACTTGATTTCGACTATTCTCAATTTTCTCATTCATACTTTGTAGACCTTGTTCAATTTTATTATTCATCCTTTTTAAATATTTTTTTAAATCCTTTCTTAAAGACTCATTCATACTTAGTTGACCCTGTTGACCTTGTTCAAATTTATGATTCATACACTCAAATTTATCATTGATACTTTCAAATTTATTATTCATAAATGTAAACAATTTTTCCGTGTCCGATGGTTCTCGATGATAGAGTATAAGATGGAAAATTTCACGGATTTTAAAAATTTATTCTTAAAGAAATATTGGGCAGAAGTAGAACAAAGTAAGGTTCGAGTGATAGTAAATTGGGGTATATATAAGGGGTATGGCAAATCTCGTGAAAATTATGCCATACATATTATTAATCAGGCTGAGCATGTGGAGCCTAGATATGAAGAAAAGCAATTCGTTAAGGCAATAGCTAACCATTTTGAGAAAGATTTATGGACTAGAGTAGGAGTAGAAGGGATAAGTACATTGGAGGAGTTCTTAGATCTATTAAAAAGATTCGACGAAGTAGTAGAATTCAAGATAGATAACTTGGGGAATTTTAATCGTTTTAATTTCCAAAACAATAACGAAAATGTTAGAAATGAAAGGGCACCAATAGTGCAAGATTACAGGAGATCGGGAGAAAATACTCAAGGGGGTAATTTTCCACAAAGGTATAATAACAATCAATCTTATAATTATAACAATAATGGTCAAAGAAACAATAACGAACAAAATCAATCAAGGGGACAATTTGAAGGAGCTACGTCTCAGAACAATAATGTAAATAGTGGTAGTGCATTAAAAAGTTGCCTAAGTAAAAATGCAGTGTTTATATTAGGCTAACGACATCTGGAATCTTAACTATCGATGGATCAGTGAAGCCTATTATAAACACTGCAATATGTACTATTAACAACACAAAAGTGGTAATATTTACGAAAATATTTGCACTATTAATAACTCAAAATTGGTCTATTATAATATTTATATTAATAATTACTCGGAAAAGTAATAAAACAAATTTCTTTTATTTATTTTTTATTTATTAAACATTCAATAATAGTATATTATACATCATGGGACTAAGGTGCTGCTTTTCATCCCGCGTGCAAAGGTTTTTGCACGAGGTGTTAGCCGAGTGCAAAAATCGCACACGGGATGAAAAGAACCTTAGTCCCAAGGTGTATATACTATTTTTCACAATTTCGCTGAAAATGCTGAATTACATTGGTTAATAACTAAATTTCAGATTTTGAAATTGCTCGAAAACGGCGTTAAATATCGAAAACGCTAGCAAAAAATTTATCCCCGTTACAGTAGCCCCCCAGCGATTTGTCGTAAGAAACCATATGTAAAATTTCAGATCAATAGCGCGCAATAATGGCACGGGAAAAAAAGTATTACTTTAGTCCCGCAAAGGCGGGAGTAAAGTGAGCACTTTACTCCCGGAATTGTGAAAAAATAATACTACATTCAACAACAAATTTAATGAACGTTTTTTAATAAATCAACCACTTCTTCTAGCCGTGGATTGCTTCATACTCAGTGGGGTTTAGGACTTTTCGCCGCGAGCGTTTCGTCGCGGCCGTTTCGCCGCAGCCGTTTCGACGCGCACCCGTTTTGACGCAAGCGTTTTGACGCAAGGATTATTAGACGCAAGACCCATTAACCGCGATCCCCTTCGACGCAAGACCTATTAGCCGCGGCTCTTTTCGTCGCAGAACCTATTAGCCGCGGCTCTTTTCGTTGGAGAACCTATTAAGCGCGACATTTTTCGACGCAAGACTTATTAGCCGCGAAAACTAATCTTAATTTAGATAGGTGAATTGAATAGTCCGATAAGTTGGTATAATATTGATATAATGTCTTTCTAGATATTCATAAGTAGACCAATTTCATAATAACTCAGGAGATGGACTGTTTTTTTGGGTATTTTGGGTCCTTAAATTAAACAAATGCTACTTTATGCTTATTAACCGGTTTCAACCTTATATGTATATTGGCCTTCACCAGAATCTAAAAATTGATAATCATAAGAAAAAATACATCAAGACATTAACAACTCACCTACCAACAAGCTACTGTTATTGTAACATCTAAACATATAATGAAACACATTGGCGAAAGTAAAACAATATAAGAACAATAAAAAACTTCAGCAAACTGCAGTCAAAATGTCATAATAAAATCCGACAATATGAATTCACCCTTAAAAATCATATACAGCATACACAATATAATTTAGCTATAATCTCTTTCAACAGTTCTAATCTGTAAATAAATAAGTACAACATCACACATTCACTCAAGCACAGATCTGTCTTAAAAATAATAAAATATATAACGTTGAAAGACTAATTTCACTTTAAAAAAGAAATTAAAATAAATTAAAAACTAACCTAATATTAATTAAGTAATTTTTTTTAATAAAATAATAAATAGTTTTCTTTGCTTTTAAAATTATAAATAATTAATTTTGTGGCTAACAGACCTGCGGCGAATTGATTTTGCGGCCAACAGTCCTGCGGCGAATTGATTTTGTGGCCAACAGTCTCGAGGAAAATTGTCCATGCGACCAATAAATTTTGCGTCAAAATGGTTATGCGACGAACCGGCTGCGGCAAACCGGCTGGGGCGAAACGGCCGCGACGAAACGCTCGCGACGAACTATCCCATTCCCAAGTTTTAATATGTGCAATATGTTCATCTATTTCCTGCAGATGACTAACCAAATATACAAAGGAATTTTGAGAATCCGCTATATTGTAAATTTCGAAGTTGATTTTTTCCCAGTTCCGTTCTGGTTGACTCTCTTAGCAGTTGGTGGTTGTAATCCATAGAGAGCCCAAAATATCGTAGAATCTCGACAATCTATAAAAATAATTTTCCTCTTTAGATATTTCTAAGATATGTTAGATAAACCTATTAGATAAATTAACGAAGTAACTAATCAGACAGCAACAATTTAAATTTGTTATAACAAACAAAAAATTAGATTGGTTACTTAGTTAATAAATCATCTAATAGATTCGCATCATAAAGCTATCTCGACATGAAGAAATCGAGCAATAAACGAATTGAATTAAATACATACTTCTTGTAAAAGAGAATTGTCGAGGAACGTCATCTGGTTTTTTACTGTAGTATCCTTTAAATGGTTCTTCAAAATTTTCAACATTGGTTCTAATGTCAAGCTCCACCCATCCAAAAGGCCATTGCCATCTTTTTGCAGGTTGAGTCCTTCAAAGTCTATCTAAATCTGAAGAGAAAATAAATTACATGTTTAATGTTAAAATTATATTGTGCTTACTAATCGATCTCCCTTAGGAGATGTGTATTGTGGCCATTTTTTGAAAACCTCATTTAAGGTTAAATTTTCCATATCAAGCAGGCGATATTCACGACATGCTTGCCAACATCGATCAAATTCTTCAGCAGTTAAACGGCTAAATTTAAGTAACCGTACGGACTCCTCGGCATCTTCTTCTGCAACTTTATAAAACATTTATATTTTAATAAAAACAAATCAAGTTATAATGTGCTGCTTACCAAGTTCTCCATATTTCCTCTTTTTAGATTTAGGAGTGGTGGGACTAGAATTATTAATTTTTAAAATATCATTAAGTGGTTTCCACTCTTTTTCAAGTTTTGATATTTGTTATAAAGTTTTCCTCTATTGTTCCCATTCCCGCTATAAAGACTCTAGAAAAAAATCGTTACAAAAACCATCAAATAACTTGTTTTAAATTCTTACCGATCTTTCTGTAGGAAACATTTCTACTATTTCTTCAACAATTCGATCATTTTGTTTAATCGACAAACCTAATCTGTTTGTCGAATAATAGTTTACAACTGTTTCAATCAACATCGACCTTTGTTGATCGGTAAATCGCTGTACCAACTCGTAAGCATTCTTAAGTGTCTTTCCATTTTCTGTCTTTGACAAAATTTCTCTTACGGAAACCGAATTTTTTTCATTTCGAGAACGCCGTTTAGGTGTCTCAAAATTTGTAGGCCATATTCAATTTCTTTTTCTTTATCTTGTTCTGTAACCACTGCGGTTGTTGATCCCTTCGGAAACGTTAAACATGGCATTCCAATAGATATTCTCCATTCTTTAAATTTATTTTGAACTATAATCTGCGCTCCCAGTGATAATATTCCATCATTTCCAACACTTTAATGCTAATGTCATTATCTAAAAAAAAGTGCTTCACTTAATACAATTTAATACTACATTCGGTGCGATTCTGATTTGACATAACAACCTTGTTGTGATAATAATAATTTGGTTATTTTGTAGCAATATGGTTATTTGCGTCGATTTGCTATTCTGATTTGCAAAATGTAACTATGAGGGCGGGATTTGTGAACCACTCTTGCTATAATAATTCATGGTTACAATAACATGTGCATTTCAGTGCTTGTTGGGTTCATTTTGACCATTGTTATACGTTCGTAAAGGCAGAAATCATCATCGAAACAAGATTTCCCCCTGCTTATGTACGCGCAGGGAAATTAAATTGTCCTGACTAGTCCGGTAATAATTATTAGTAATTTAATTGAAAAAAGTTGTTTGTAATTATGATGGATAAGTTCAACAAATTGACGAAACTTGATTTTTGATCATTTTAAAAATGCTGTTCAATTGGTGTTTTAAAATAACGATTTTTTATGATTTTCGGAAAAATGTAATACACAAAACATGTCAGAAAAGTGTCTCACTTTAATCAGAGCTCTAAAATACTCGGCACAAAGTGCCTCCTATTTCAACATTGCTCTTTGTCAGTAATTTGTCATTTTTTTGACTTTTATGTAAATAAATAATTCAACAAAAAAATAAACTTACAGTTTGCCACTATTTAACAGTTTTGTTAGCACCTCCCGGTTCCAAGTTTAATTTGTTGGCTAAGTCTTCCAATTTTTGCTCCAACTCATTGGGTTGGGATGAATGGCATTTGCCAGTTGAAAATATTTTTTTGTTTTGCATATAATTTACAATTATTTCCATTTGGCTTTGGTTCGTTTGTCTTCCTCTTCGTTTGCATTCACCCATTTTAATACCAAAAATACGCAAACACAAATAGAAATAAACAAAATTTAATTTCTAAACCGCAAACACGAACACAAATTAACGAAATTTAATTTCTAAATCACAAGGTTCTGCTTCTGCCACAATAGTTTCAATGTGAATCATGAAATGTGCAATTGCTACAGATATGACCTCATGTGCAGTTTGAGGAAGTTAACATCTTTACATATCCGGAATCCGGTATATACCTAGAATTCAAACAAAGACGTAACGATTGCGTTAAAGGCTTGAAATGCCAACACCCCCTGCAGTTCTAAAAGAACTTAAGCTAAGCATTGTATTATTATATTTACAAATTACAAGAAGAATAACGTCTGGGCCCTATAGAATATTTACAAATTACTAAGATTTCTTAAATTACTAATAAAGTTTGCGGTACAATGGTACACACCATTATGTGCGTAAACATTTATTTACATAGTGTGTAAACTGTAAATTTATTTAATTTAAATTTAAAAATATTTTGAATAAGAATTCAATTTGATATACATATGTACTGATCAATTCTCTTTAAAAAATTTAATTTTCAAGATTTTAGTTACTTATGTTGAAAAATATCCTTAAAAAAATGTATAATAATAATGTAATGTAATCATGGATTAAAGATTAAATAGATTAAGTACCAACTCATAAAGAATACTATAATTAATATATAAGTAAATTGTAATTGTATATTCAGTAACAAAGTTCCAGTTAATTATAAATAAAGTATTGTAACCACGTATCAGCATGTTCGTATAGTCCATACTTATCATTGGCGACGAGAAAAGAAGCGAACCCAAGAAAATGGCAAAATTTCAAGAATTCAATGAAGATATTGAGAATTTTGAATCGTGGGAAGAAAGACTGAGATATCACCTGTTAGCGAATGATGTCAAAGAAGAAATGCAAGCAGCGCACCTCATTGCATGTATGGGTCCAAAAGCTTATAAAGTATTAAAAAATGCGTTATACGTTATACCCAGAGCAGCCAGGAAGAAAAACGTATACGGCGTTAGTTTTAGCACTGCAAGAAAAATACAAATCAGTTACAAGTATATTTGTAAAGCGTTATAAGTTTTATAATCGTAAACAAGAAGAAAACGAGAAAATTGAATCATTCATATCGGTGATAAAAGACTTAGCGCGAGATTGTAAGTTTGCGATGTTTTTAGATCAAGCACTGCGAGATCGGTTGGTATGTGGTCTCTCGATTGCAGATACGCAAAAAAAGCTTTTCGGTGAATCAGAAAGCTTAACATTTAAGCAGCCATGCGAAATCGCTATCAATGATGAAGCGACTGAAAATCAAAGAAGGCTGATATGTGGAGAACAGCAAGTCAATCAAATATTCCGAAGAAAATTCCAACAAAACAGTCAAGATAAGGAAAGACAACAAGTAATGCTACCAAGTAAGAATTTTTTTCGTTGTGGAAGGAAACACGATTCAAGCAAATGTCCGGCCATAAATTGGGAATGTTTTATATGTAAGAAAAAAGGTCACACAAAATACGTATGTAAGTATTCAAAAAACGTAGCTAATGTCGAAGAACAGCAAGAAGAATTTCTATCATATCTAAAACATTTGGGAAATGTACGTAGCGAGAATTCGGTAATGATCAAGGCATGCTTAGAAAATTTTGAGTACAAGTTTGAAGTTGATACGGGTGCATGCCGAACGGTACTGCACATACTAGATTTTGGTCAGTTACAAGAAATTTGTGAAATTCAACCAGTACAATTTAAACTCAGAGTGGTAACTGGCGAAACGGTTAAAATTATTGGAGAAACCAGAGTAAACGTATGCATAAATAATAAATGGTATGAAGAATAACCATTAGTATTAATAGATTGCAAAAATAAATTCGTGCCACTATTAGGAAGAAACTGGTTATCAATAATTAAACCAGGGTGGCAAAAGCGATTGGGTGAACACATTTTGGGTACAGAAGAAATTAATAAAAACGAGATAATCGAAGAAAAGGATAGCGAACGATTAAGGATGTATAGAGGTAAGCGTTTACTTGTCCGCATCGACTCACCGCCAGCAACGCCGTCATCGCATTTTCAGTTGCTTTGCATTATTTTAAATGAGCCAGCGTTCATTACATCGTATCGTTCTACACGGGCTCATGCATATACGAAGATTCGTACGATGCGGACGGTGACGACGATGCGTATAAGTGAACGCCTACCTTAGGAGATACAATCGGAGACAAAAGTAGGATTAATTGGAATATCACGAATATTAGTCTTATGTGTGTAGTAAAATACTTTTTAAATATCATAAACGATAAACAAAGTTATAAAAATGCATGAAGAAAGGTTTTTTTCGTTTAAATCGGTTCATTTTCTGAAATTACAAATATTAAATTTGACATAACAAAATTTTTATTAGTGACTATCCCTGCAATCCAACCTACTATCTAAATAAAAAATGTAATAATTTTTATGAGTAAAAATTGATATTTGTTGTTAAAACTAATAAAAATCGAGATATACATAATATTTTTAATATCAACAAGTTTTAAATATGTTTAGAGTTCTTTTAACGTCGAAATCTATTTTATTTTTAGCAAATTGAACGTGACAACTCTATATCGGTTGTTCAATTACTAATTAATTTCTCGAGAACCGGGTAGTAAACCGTGATGAAATTTTGCTAAAACCTTCTTCTATTTACAAGCTATAACTACAGAAAATTTGAAAAAATTCTTATATTTTGATCATATATTTTAAGCCAATATATTATTCAATTAAAGGTTTTTCATAAAATGATTTTTATATTATATAATTTTTTTAGGATTTCTTAAGATTATCTTTAGATTTTTATTTAGACAAGTATTTTACTGTTTAACACCTTGTGATTTTCCCTATAAGCAGACTCTTAAGCAAAACCGTAGATGTGATTTTCTTGAATTTTAACAAAAAGTCAACATCAAATTAAAACTGCAAGAACTATTGAACGGTGTAGTGAATCGATTTGAAATTTTTTTTATTACATCGCAAAGTTAATGATGACATGTGTACCAATTTTCATCGATATCTTATATTTTTGAGTTTTATTTTTTGTCTCCTATACATCCTTAAGCAATGAATTAATGAAGAAATTTGCAAGCGTGTTTGATGAAGATATGACGCATCCAATCAAGGGGTTTACAGCGAGCATTAGACTCCAAGAAAATGTAAAACCAATATTTCATAGGGCATACGAGATGCCTTACGCACTAAAATCCAAAGTAGAAGATGAACTGAATCGGTTAATAGAATCTAAGATTATAGTGAAAGTGGAACACAGTAATTGGGCAAGTCCCATAGTAGTAGTACCGATGAAAGACAATAAAGAAGTTCGTATGTGTCGATTTTAAACGGACATTGAACCCAAACTTAGAAACCAGCTGTTGTTCGTTACCAATACCAGCAGATATATACGCATCACTAAGTGGAAGTAAATTTTTTACAGTATTAGATCTAAAAGGGGCATATCAACAATTAGAAGTCGATGAAGCATCGAGAGAATTACTTACGATAAATACGTATTTAGGGTTATTCCGTTTCCAAAGGTTAACATATGGGGTCAAATCGGCACCAGGCATGTTTCAAGCCTTCATGGAGTCAGTATTAGCAGGGTTAAATATTAAATGTTATTTAGATGATATATTTATTTCAGGAGAATATTACAAGATTGTTATGGGAACGTCATCAAGGTACTACAGCAACTAGAAAAATACAATATTAAAGTAAAT
Source organism: Cantharis nigra (assembly GCA_958510845.1). Taxonomy (NCBI): domain Eukaryota; kingdom Metazoa; phylum Arthropoda; class Insecta; order Coleoptera; family Cantharidae; genus Cantharis; species Cantharis nigra. Next base: position 49,988,151 of record OY294028.1, read on the forward strand.
AAGAAAAAGTGCGAATTTTTTAAAACAAGGATACAGTTCCTAGGCATATGATACATGAGTCAGGAATAAGCCCATGTAAGGACAAGTTGGAGACAATTAAGGCTAGGATATTGCGATGCGCTCTTGTATAACCAGCTTGCATTCAAAAACGGCTGAATAGATTTTCTTCAAATTTTGAAATTATATTAACGATAAATTAAGGACTGTTGTAAAATAATTTTTTTTTGCAATTTGTCTAATTTAGAATTAATTGTGTTTAAATACCATATTTGTAATTATCAATTAATAACATTCTACTTATATAAATAATGTACACGTCTAAAAGAATTCATAAAGACATTTTTTGAAAATTTATTTTATCTATAACACATTATAAATGAAATTGCAAATAATTGTTCAATTAAAATCAGGCGGGAATAATTTGAGATGAAATGAATCATTATAGTTCAGTCATTATCACAAAGATGGGTAAGTGTTGTGTACAATTTAAAGCAAATTTACAGTTGCCTGTTTTATACAGTCGCCCAAATAAATCGAAATGATAATTTGTAACTCATATATATTTTGAGTTACTATGCTAGAAATATTTTAAATGTTCTCCCGTCTTATCTTATCTTATCAACACAATAATATTTTGTGGTGGGGATTTGCGCTTCGTTTCAAATCTACCACCAATGTTTTAATACCTATATTTACTGTTTAGAATTGCAATCTCTTTTCCATTATTTAAAATTGCCGCTAACTTCATTTATGTTACATTTGCTTTCCCCTGTACATTTGTCGTACGCATGTCAATCTTTGTGCAGCCAAACTTCAGTATCGAAAGTGTATCGAAAGCTAACGCACGAGCTACAACTAGGTTCTGCTAAGCGTACTCCTTTTCATACAAGATTCAAACCCTTTATGAATCGTAACATCAAAACAGTTTAGAAATAAATTAAGTGCAACCAAAGGTGTTTATTTATTTCAACCTTTACATTCCGCACATAAGTGTTGTTCAAAGAAAACGTTCAGACGCACGTTTTCACGCGGCATCAACTTCAACATCAAGACGGTTTTTTCCGCAAACTTTCAAGTGTGTGTAAGCCCCAATCATTTACTTTTTAGATGAATACAAAAATATTTTATTAAATAATATAAATTCGCATAATTTTAATTTGATTAAAATAGCATACAATATAAGTGTAGGTAATAAATGAATGTAATTTTCTATAATCAAAATAAATAATATAATATTATTATAAAAATATTCAAATTTTTATTTTCTTCAGTATTGAATTATTGTACTAACAAAGGAGTAAAACCCTTCAATACACTTCTGAACAATCAGCTTCTTTCTCTTTCGAAAATGGTTAAACATGGTTACACGTACAGCATTAGACATGATTAGACCCAGTGCCAGATTACACTATTACAGATATTAAGGCAGAAAAGGCGGCTGCCTAGGGGCCTCGTTAATTTTAGGAGCCTCGTGAAAACGGAAAATATATTTATTTTAATTATAAATTTTCTTCTTAAAGTTTATCAAGAATCTGTGTTTTAAAGTAGTAGTGAATATAAAAATATTAGGGGGGGGGGGGGTCAAGCCGAATCTCACCCACTCTCACATGGGGGTGAAGGAGGTCTCGGCAAATATCATGTAATTTTTTTTATCTTACTAGTCCTAAATAAAAATAATTAAGGGGTAATGTCCACCAAATTTTTATTTTTTTTCCAATTTTTTTCTATTGGCTTAAATCATGCTAAAACTATCCTAGAATCAAAATTTACAACGCCCAAGTACTGATCTAAACTCAAAATTCGTTTAAATCAATTTTTACCGAACAACTTTTATTTAAATCAATCGGTGAGCAATAGAACTGAAAAAGTTTACATCCGATTGACTTGAAATTTTAACTGTAGCTTCTTCATTAGATTATCTAGTGAAGAACATACGATTTTAGCGATTGATTAACAACAAAAAAAGTTATAAACAATTAAAGTCGATTTTTTTTGGCGAAAAAAAAATTTTTTTTTCAAATATTTTATTGAGACTGTTTATTTTAATTATTGAGTAGTAAAATTAAAAACTAATTACGCAAGTAATAATTTTCTAGAGAACCCCGAAAATTTAACTACCTAGGGGGCCACAAATGTTTAATCCGACATAGATTAGACCCCACGGCTGCTTAAAGGGGTAGGTATTCTAGTTTAGAGGCATGAATTTCGGGCGGTTTTTGAAGCTCTGTACAAACGAAACAAAAAATATTTTTACTATCAATTTTGTTATCATTTATTTATTGATATTTTAAGATTGCATAAAAATTAACCGAAAAAACCCTCAAAATTCACAAAGTTATGAGCTGGCAAAGTGGGAGGTCCAAAAAAAAAGGATGTTCTAATGTTCGAATGTACCGATTTATTTGAAATTTGGTGTGAATGTTCTTTATCGATGCCGTTATAGCATGAACCGTGGAAAAGTAAAACAATTCTTTTTTCACGAAATGGCGGCCGTTAAAAATTTTTTTTTTTACTTTATCATACAAAATATAAAAAAGTATTGTTATCGTGCAGAAAAAGAAATTTGAGATTGATTTTGATGAATTTAGGCATATTGGGGTTCCAGAAGCGGAAAATCATCATTTCCAAAAAATGTAATCTGTATGTGTGTGTGTGTATGTGGTGAAATTTACCTCAACCTCTACTTCAAAACGTAATAGGAATTTTTTAACAAAATTTCGTAATTAGTATTACTGATATATTGGGACTTAGAACTGATTAGATTTTGGTTAAAATCGGTACACGGAAACGCCAAAAAAAAAAAATTTGGCAAATTAAAAAAATTATATTTTTCTTTTTCTCAAATTTTAGTTTTTTATTAAATTCTTCTTTATAATAATAATAATATTAAAATAGTATTAATCAATAATCGTGTAAATATCCTATTTTTGCAATTATTCTTTTTTCAAATGTAAAAAAAACTTTTTTCTTAATTTTCAAATTTTATTTTTTTATTATACAGTAATACTTCTCTATAACAAGATTTTTGCTATAAACAGTCAGTTTAACATGTAAACAAAAGTCAAAGGACTAAATGTTTACTCGTTATAGCCGATTCTTCGTTATAACCGGGCTCGTTATAGAGGGGTTCTACTGTATATTCCTCCATAATAATAAGTATGATAAAGTTATGGGCATGGCCACATCCGATTTTTTTTACATGTTTTAATTAACAATTCCGAATTTTTTAAAAATAGTAAAATTAAAAATTTTGATCTGAGCGTGGTTGAGGCGATAGAGGAATATATAAAAAACATTCACACCAAATTTTAAATAAATCGCTTCATTAGAACTTGAGATATCATGCACACCAGTTTTTTTTGGACCTCCCACTTTTCCAGCTGATAACTTTCTGAAATTTGAGTTTTTTTGTCGGTTTAGTTGTTATGTAATCTTAATTATATAAATAAACAAATGATAAAAAAATGTATAGTAAAACTATTTTTTTCGTTTGTGTAGCTTCAAAAACCGCCCGAAATTTATGCTTCTAGACAGAATACCCCCTTAAACCAGATAGGAAATTGTGTGCGGTTAGTTACAGCAAAAACTACTCTGGATAACATCTTAACTGTGAGACATTTTCCCGACATGTTTTGTATTAAATTTTTCCGAAAATTGTAAAACATCGAAATTTTAAAACACTAATGCCCATATTCACCAACTACAAATAGCACTATTTGTCGAATAAAATGACATTATTACAATGCAAAACAATGCAAAATCTTGTTTTTATTCGACAAATAGAGCTATTTGTAGTTGGTGAATACGAGCATAAGAACAACATTTATAAATAAACTCATTATTGAAATAAGCACCTAAAATATAAAACGTATAGGTATTCTAAAAAATTGGGGTGGGCACTTGGTTGGGCACTCCAGTCAATAGGGACTGGACATGTGTCCACCCTGTTCCCCCCTCTGGCGCCGTCACTGTGTAATGTATAATTATTTTAATTTCTATTATGGTTTGGTCGTACGGTCTTCCTAAACCAAAAACAATACACGTCAACACTGTTTATCTTGATTATGTATACATTGTACAGTGTTGCGTATTGCTTAATCCTAATCGCATTTTTTACAACGCTGGTCTAATGTGACCTCGTCAATGCTATCGTATTGTTTTTGGTTTTAAACAGACCATAGCTTAAAATTTAAATTTTTACTTTTTCAAATACTATGTATTATAAGATTATTATAACATAAATTATAATAATAGTGTTGTAAATCAAATACAGTGGCCGAAAAAAGTATTCGTACACCGCTATCTTAACCATGTAAATTGTACATTTTGAAGTCATTCTTTGACACATAAAAGTCGCTTTTACAACAAAACTTTTTAGACATTCTTTGTTAAGAATTTCATTGTCTTCAATTTTGTATCTATACATTTTTCTATTTTGTCGCCCCGATTCCGACTGACAACAGCTTAAACAAGACTCCGTAAAATACAAAAAATATTATCATCTGTATCTCGGAAACGGTGTGACAAAATAGAAAAATGTATATAAACAAAAATGTAGGGAATAAAATTTGCAACAAAAATTACTTATACATTTTTCTATTTCGTTGCACCGTTTTTGAGATACAGGTGACAATATTTTTTGTATTTTACAGAGTCTTGTTAGAGCTGTTGTCAGTCGGAAACGGGACGACAAAATAGAAAAATGTATAGATACAAAATTATAGATAATGAAATTCTTAACAAAAAATGTCTAAAAAGTTTTATTGTAAAAGCGATTTTTATGTGTGAAAGAATGGCTTCAAAATGTACTATTTACATGGTTAAGATAGGGGTGTACGAATACTTTTTACGGCCACTGTATATGTGTATTCATCATTTTGAACATAATAATATAGTAATCTTCAATACAACATAATATTATAATAAATTATCGTTGGATAACTGCAAAAGCAAATTGGAATACTTCAGTTTTCTGCAGTCGTTATCTTGGCAAGGTTAAATCGCAGATATGCACTGTGCATGGTTTTATACGATTGCAAAATTTTTTACAACAGATGCGAAATTATAATATTATACCGAATTTATATTATGCATTTATACATATTTTAAATTAAAAATAATCAGTACGTAAATCCAATTCCTAATTATTATAACTTGTAAACTAATCTTTGAAGTTTATTCGAATTTCCTATGCTTATAGTTATAGTTTATAGTTCGAATAAGGTTTCTTCCATTTTATTATAAAACAATTTAAACGATCTTATAATATATTTAATGAAAACAATAAGAATTAGATATTAAAGTAAAGTGCAAAATTCCCACCCTTACGATTGATATAATTTTTAAAAGGCGGAGCTTATATTTCAGCTTAAACGTAGGTTTTAAAAGTAGATTCCTGTAAGTTTGCTATTGAACTACCCATTAACGCAACCAGACTATTTGTAAAGCTTGTTGCCTACCAACGAATTAATTAAATAATTTATACACCATAGCTTGTAAGCCCCCTCGCGTTCGTGAATTAAAGCTAGATCGACGAAACCACACCTTAAGAACACACCCAAACCGAAAAATGTATCAGAAGTGAAGTCCTACTTAGGTCTTCTGAATTATTACGGATCGTTTATACCAATGTTATCATCTAAGTTGAAACCATTATACGACCTATGCAAAAAGGAAATACCGTTTGTATGGACAGTTGAATGTGAAAATAGTTTTAAGAATAGTCAAGAAATGTTAATGTCTGAGAAAGTACTAGTACACTATGATCCCAAATTACCATTGTTTGTAACATGTGATGCCAGCTCATATGGTGTAGGAGCAGTTTTAAGTCACCGAATTAATGGCCAAGACAAACCGATAATGTTTGCTTCATCAACATTATCAAATGCAGAACAAGGATACGCACAGATCGAAAGAGAAGCATTGGCGATAATGTTCGCGGTAAAGAAGTTCCATAAGTTCGTGTTTGGTCGACAATTTACCTTAATAACCGACCACCAACCATTACAATATATATTCGGTAGCAAGTCAAGAATACCAATAACATCAGCAAATCGTCTCCAGAGATGGGCAATTATATTATCAGGGTACATGTATACGATAGAATACAGAAGAGGAAAAAGTATTGGCAATGCTGATGCATTGTCAAGGTTACCAACACAAGAAACCACTAATATTCCGGAAACATTATATTCGTTCAGCGTAAGCGAAAGCGCACCACTCAGCCATTTTGATGTAGCAGCAGCAACCAAAAGAGACGAAGTATTATCAAAAGTAATGGAACTAACATGGAAGGGTTGGCCAGAATCAGTTAAGGATGAAAGATTTAAACCATATTTTGCAAAAAAACAAGAATTATCAGTAGAATCACACTGCTTAATTTGGTGCAATAAGGTTGTTATACCGAAAGAAATCCGTCCGTCAGTACTAGATATATTCCATGAACAACACAGTGGAGTAGTAAGGACAAAAATGCTGATGCGTTCCTATTGTTGGTGGCCAGGAATGAATGAAGATATAGAGACGTTCATAGCACAATGTAGTAATTGTCAGGAAGAAAGAAATAATAGAACAGAGTCACCATTACGACCATGGCCAAACGCAAATAATAATTTCCAAAGAGTTCACATAGATCTCTTTCATAAGTTCAACTACAACTTCCTAATATGGGTAGATAGCAAGTCAAAATGGATCCATGTAAAATTTTTGAATAAGGGAACAACAGCAAAAGAAGTAATAATTGCACTAAAATAAATTATATCGGTCGTAGGTTTGCCAATGGAACTTGTTTCAGACAATGGCCCGCCATTCAGTTCACAAGAATTCGTTAAATTTTGTCAAGCAAATGCAATAAATCCAGTTAAAACACCACCACATCACTCACAATCAAATGGGTTAGCAGAGCAAGGGGTACAAACGGTTAAGAATGGTTTAGAAAAAACAATTCCAAGGTCCATGCGAAGATTATCAGAAAGCGAGATAAAAGAAAAACTGGCACACTTTTTGTTCGCATATCGAAACACAGTAACTGGAATCTGCCCATCCGAGAGTGTTTTAAGAATGAAACCCAGAGTTAAGTTTGATTTGATCAAACCGCGGTTTAATGGACAAAGCAATAGTAGCCTGACCAGAAAGGAAAGAATAGAAACAGTCAAAAAGACAAAACTGTATAGTAATGGAGAAACGGTATTTGTTAAAATCAAGAATGATCGTAATAGCGTGAAATGGGAGAAAGGAAAGATTGTCAGAGTGATAAGTTTCAATACTTATCTGGTGTTAAGGAATGGTACAATAACACATGTGCATAAGGACATGTTAAGAAGTGCACCTACAAAAAGTACGGAAAAAATTAATAAAGAAGAAAATAGACCACCAACTGTCGAGACACCACGAGTTCAAGAAAAATTAGAGATTCAACTTAGTTTGGAAAGAACACCAACAGAAAGGATAATACCAACAATTGATGACAACACAGGTCAGGAAACCACCAATATAGAATGCACCAGAAATGCACGACAAGAAGAAGAACATCAGAAAAGTCAAAGAAGTCCAACAGTAGTCAATGTAAGAAGGTCAAATCGAATATCGCGTTCTCCCGAACGGTACGGTACGGTACGGTACAACATTTAAAGGGGAGAAATGTAATGTATGCGCCGGGTATGTTACCTACGAGAACAGTCCTTTCCAAAATTTTTTTAAAGAAAATCGATCAGTACATACATTGTTAAAAATTACGATCTATTTTTGAAACTTGAAAATCAAATAGTAATATCGTTTTTACAAATTTTTCAATATCTTTTATAGAAAGTACGTTTTAAAAGAAATATTTTCAAAACAAAAAACGTTCCATTTAGTCAATTATTTGCGGACTTATGAACATTTCAAGAATAAGTAACGTAATTTTTTAAAAATTTATATAATCTCAACAATTAAAAATTTGAAAAAAGAAATAGAATCCATCATTTGCCCCTGATGACACTAGGCTTAAAATTTGTTAAATGGATAACTATTTTTTACAAAAAAATTTTTAAGAAAATCAATCAGTACAAACATTGTTAAAAATGGCGATTTATTTTTAAAACTTGAAAATTTAATAGTAATATTGTTTAAAAATATTTTTCGATATTTTTTGTAGAAAGTGCATTTTACAAGAAACATTTTCAAAAAAAAAAAACTTGCCATTTGGTAAATTATTCGCGAAGTTATGAGCATTTCAAAAAATAGTAACGTATTTTTCTAAAAATTTATATCTCTTGAATGACATGATAAAAAAAATCGAAAAAAGTAATGGGGGCTTGTCTCAACTAGTACTAAAAGAAAAAAAATGTTCAAAACGATCCGAGATGCAAAAGCAAACTGTTGTCCAATTTGGTGTGGAATGCCCCATATATAGATGTGAATTACGCAAATTCGGCAGGTATAAAAAAAATTAAAGTGTAAATTGCGCTCCGAGCGAAAAGATCGACAGTAATCCGAAATGTAAATTGCGCAAATGTGGGTGGGTACTACGGTAAGTACGGTATTAATTTTAATTGATTAAATATTTTATTTAATAGATTAAAATTATGAACTTTTTTTTCAAAGTTGTACAAAATTAGCAAAAACTCGTTTGTTTGTTGTCATTGTTGTTGTCGTTTGTTTTTTATCCGGTAATAAACAGAATACCAGTGGTATATAATGTCCATTAAAAAGTTCGTGAATGGTAATAATTGCGTGAAAAATTTGGTACAATAGTCAAATGTACTATCCATAGTAGATTGTTTTCGCTACCGCCAAAGCACTTAAATTCTCTTATTTTCATTCCTATCCGTTGTGATGGGAAGCAGCAATTAAAGAAAAATCAATTTCTTATGTTAATTTCCTATGTTCAGATGGTCGACCGGTTACCCTGTATATTGTTTCCGACTAAATTTGGCATAAGAAATACGAATATAATACTAAAAAACAGTTTGGACTGCTTTTGGCAGCCATTTTCAACGTATTTGGGAAAAAAGGTTATTAGTTATATAAAGAAGAATGCTCTCGAGTTTATTATAAATTTGTTCAATTTGTAGTATTCAGATTGTGCATTAAATAAAAATAGAATCAACAAACTAGACTAGACAATTTTATCAAATTTTAATATAAAAAATAAAATATATATTTGCTTTAAAAAAAAGATTATTCGTCTGATTCACAATATCTGGAACTGCAAAGGGAACTACAAAATAAAGATAATTAAACAATAATTAGTAATAATTTTTATTGTTGATCTTTTTTATTAATTAGATTAAGAATAGTTGAGTTGTAGGTGTTTTTAATCAAATTTATTGTTCGACGTTTCGGTCATTTGTAATTGACCCATTTTCAAGGCTATAAATATAAATTTAAATAAGTTGCAATATTAAAATTCTTAAAAAATTACTTGTTTACTGACTGACTGAATAATTGTTATTTTTGTTAAATTGTTATTGATGCAGAACAATATCTTTTCCCTATATAGCCAGTATCATGATATCTTCAAGTTTTACGGAATGAGAGTTATTTTTCATGTGTTTACATAAAGCTGTATAGTATGTGTTTTTATCTTCTTCCCTAAAGAAAAATCGAGCTTTTTTGATATATCTAATATCTTCTTTTATGCGAACACCTAACTTTCTAGAACTTTCACAATCTTTGCAAGAGGCTAGTATACTAAACCAATCTCGTCCTTTATGGGGGTGGGATCTTAGGTTTTAGAGAAGAATTTAAGATTTTTATTGGGGCAACCAAGATCAAATTTTATATTGGTGATAGATTTAAAAATTGAAATTAATTTATCTGAAAGGCCTTTGATGTAGGTATGTTAGGCTATGAAAATGTTGAATTGAAGAGGGTTCTATTATGGATGAAGAAGGTTTTTTTTAATATTAAACCTAATGATACTATTTGCTGATACTAAAAGCATCGCTGCTTTTCAATAACTTTCGAATCCAATTTGATTCAAATCTTGGAGAGATACACTAGGCTATCGTGCGATACTAAAAGCGATTGCACTCATGTAAATGAGGCTCGAAAATACCTCTTCGCATTTAAATTGAAACCAGTGAATTTAATTCTTCCTACGGTAGCTCCTCTTAAACAACATATACAGATAGCGCGCGGCAGACGCATTGATTTGAAGAAGACGCCTTCTCCTTCCTTCCTGACGGTCCTAGACGGTTGAAAGTGGAGTCCTTCGAAAGAGGGGTAAGGGAAGTTTATGTTCCACGTGGTGTCAGTTGCTATAATGGAGTGGTCCGTTGAGCAACTGTTTTTTTGTGTACAGACATATTTATCAAATGGCCGTTCGATCATCCGCGTGCAGCATGCCTTCCGTTTGAAGTTCAATGTAGCCCATGCTGCCGAATTCCCGATCTAAATCGAATTCTTGCGTAGATTAATGCATTTCAGGATACCGGAAATGTGTTCATGATAAGACCCATAAAACATCGAGAGGGTTAAAGAATATGATCGAGCGGTTACAGCCACTTCTACACGTTACCTGACCAGGTTCCATGATTTTTTCTTGCCTCAGTTGGAAGAGATGGAGCTGGAAGACGTCTGGTTTCAGCAGGATGGCGCCACAGCCCACATAGCAAGGGTTTGCATGGACTTTTTGCGAAACACATTCCCCGAGCGCCTCATCTCCCAAAAGATAATTTGAACTGGTTAGCACGCTCTCCTGAATTGGCATCTTGTGATGTTTTCTTGCAGATATTTCTAAAATCCTAATCACTAATAATCACTAATCACCTAATCCTAAAATCACAGAAATTTATAATATGTATTGCAGTGTCTAAAAATGCAAGTGAACGAACGTAATGCAATTGTTAAATTTTTTCAATTAAAAATTATGTTTAATCAAATTAATATTTCAAAGAAGCTTGATATTCAAATTTATGGCAATGTCAATTCTGACAAAACAATTTTGAGGTTAACTAAACAGTTGGAAGGGCAGGACATGCCATGTGGCAAGCGACATATACAAATTAAAAATGAAAAATCAAGAAATCACATGCATTAAATAAAAAAATTGAATCTGAAAAAAAAGTTGAATTGTCAAGACAACGCTGAAAAAACAATAACTAAAATACTTAGTTTGTCCTCAGGCTTAGTCCGACGCAGTTGACCATAAGACTTGGTCCAAGCAAGTCGTTGAAATGGTCGGCTTCGAAGAAAGCCGAAGCCAACCACATAGTGATTAATAAAGTAAACATTTCGAAACAACAAACAATAAATTCAATTTGGAAAAAACCGAACGAGGTGAAATTTTGGGTGAAAAGTATTTTGGACACGTGGCATAGCAAATTATTGGGAACCGACTGGACGCAGTTTTTTTTCATGTGATTGGAAGGTGAAGAATCACGACAAGTTTAATCGTGGACCATCGGGTCGACGAAGGAGAGAATACGGACAGGTTTGCATAAACTGCTCTATTAAAGTGTTATTGCGAGTCTTGCGGCAAATTAACCGGCACGGGAAAAGTGCATCGCTCTGCGACAATTTATGCCCTGCGAATTTAATTGTGTAATTCAATTGTTTATTTAATTTTGAAAAATACATTTAAACATTCATTAAACATTTTTGAAAATTCTTTGAAATCCTAAAAAAAAATTGCTAATAAGATTTATTAATTCCACAATTATTTGGATGCAGAGGTTCGTTAAGTTTTGCATTAATTGCAATTTGAAAAGTAAGTATGGACTCTTAATGGTCTTCCACCGTTAACATTGTAGTGGAACGTCGGTAAAAAATAATTTTTTCCAAACTTCCTTTTCTACCCTTGATTTTGTACTTCGACTAGCTCAATTGTCGGTAAAGCAAGAAACGCTCAGGAGTCGGTTCCTTTGACGTGGAATTAAAATTTTCCAAATCTTCAAAATAATTAAAACAATTTCAAATTAATTTTTAAAACTTGAAACTTAAAATGGAAACGATAACTTCCTAACGTGGCTTATCGTCGCATATGCTCGCCGCTAACACAAATTTGTCTTTCCTTAATAATTTTAATTTTTAAATCTTCGGGAACCAATTATAAATAATAATTCAAAATTATCTAATCTCACCAATTAATGAATTGATCCAATCAAAGTCCAAATCGAAAATATCCACAATATGCAAACTCATCCAACTTTGGGACGATTTCCAAAATTAAACAATAACCAATCAAAACTTTTATTTTCAAATATCCCAAAATTATATCCAAAATTGAGAATTAAATCTCAATTTAATTATTAAATTAATTAAATCTTTCTCAAGAGACTCACAAAACTACGTACGTTCCGTCCAATGGACGACAATGGAAGCCTTTCTCTCCTCATTTTCTTTTACTTTCAGATCAATTTTATTTACATTTTCTATTATTATTCTATTATTTGTGTTGAATGATTTTCCACGTTGTCATTTAACTTTTCAGTTTCTTCATCAGAATTTTCATTTATAACCAAATTTTTTATTTCTTTACCAAGATTAGCATTTATCACTTGTTTGATTTTATCAGAATTTTCTTCATTTACCTGCTGCTCCCCATTACTAAAATTATTTCTTGTTTTTTCTATTTCCTTTTCTATGTTTATTTCAATATCACATTTATCGTATCCTCGATATTGTTTATGCTTATCTTGCGTTATAAAATTAATTTTTATAATTTTTAAGTATTTAACAAATTTTTCTAATTTTATATCCAATTTTTTATTTATAGTTTCAAATTTTTCATCCATCTTTTCCAAAAATTGGTTTTCACTTTTCTTTAATACCCTTTCTATCATCCTCTCCATGAAATCTTCTTGACGTAGTAATTCCATGTCTTCCGTACCTCTGCTGGTACTGGCATAGATAGGAGAAGGTATGGATGATTCCGCATTAACAATTTCTTCGATAAATTCCAATTTATTACACCAAAATGTTCATTTTATTTTCTTTTGTTTGGATAACTTTTTTAAAAAATTGTGTTGACTTCCGCACAATCACACTGTTGTACCAGCATGTGTCGTTCGTATCACTAATTGCCAACACGTTGGGCGCCAAAAAGATGTAGAAAATAAATTTTAAAGTTTTAATTAAATGGTAACGTTGATTGTAAGCGCGGCTTATCACCCAGATGCTCGCCGTTCAAAAAAATTTTAATTTTCCTTTTAAATTTCAATAATTTATTAAACTTTCCAGAAACTAATTATTATTGCATCTCAAACATCTAATCATCAAGTCCGTTCAATCACTAATTAACGGATCCAATAACTTTAATGATCCAAACATCCAAATATCCAATCCTTTCCAAATTTTGAACAATTTTGAAATACTTAAATAAAAACACAAAGATCACTTACGCAAATTATAATTTTTATTTTTTGTAAACCAAAGTAAACAATGTCCAAAATATCCCCAAAATAGGGACGCAATCAAAAATTATCTCGAGATTCACAGAACTATACGTCCGCTTCGCCCAATGGACGATAATGGAAACCTTTTTCTCCCGTCTTCTGGTGCCAACATTCCAATTGCTAGCACCAAAAGACCCACCAAATTCAAATTGTACAAATAATTTACAAAATTATTAAACAAAATTTAAACCAAAAAAAAATTATTCATTATAAAATCAACCTTCAAAAATTTGATTTGCAAACACGACAATATGGACAGTGGTAACCTCCACCGATGGTCAGGATTTAATCCTTTTTTTGCTAATCTGACGAAGGTAGACATGTAAGTTCCACCGATGGCCAAAAAGGTACCCGGGCAAAACATGTAAGTTCCACCGATGGTAACTTAAAGTATTACTGGTTTAAGACCCGTAAGCCTCTTATAATACTTATCACAATGCTGCAACGATAATTTAAACTGCAAGAATTGATTTGTTTGAAAAATTTTAAAAGCATATTTTTTTTACATATTCAAACTCTGATTTCTTTATTAATTCTTTTTAAATAACACTATACAGATAACTTATTAACCCTTTTGAAAAAAAATCTTTTCGGTGTCAGTTTGTATTGTAGATTATGTGAAAAATAATTAAAAAAATCCAATCTCAATAGTTTTCAATTAAACAAGCAAAATAAATCTATTTTAAATATGCAACACCATGAGAATCACTATTAGTAATTAATTATAGTTTAATTTTCTAATTGAAATCCAATTAAAAATTGAATAAATAAAAACTACAACATAAAAAATTAATAATTAAATTGAATAAACCCAGTAAAAAATAATATTTCTGTAAACCACGTTTTGAACGATTATTCACTGGTCACAACTAAACGCAAACTATTTTAATTATCTGCAATTTTATTCTTAGCATTGCTGTCTAACAATAAAATATAGCATTCAATATGTTATCTAGTGTGCTCCAAATTAGTTATACCATGAAAAACTGCTTTATAATATTAATTTTTGGAATTTAAATGTCTGTTGCAAATTTGCTACAATATGAAACGAAGGGTTAATCTAAATCGTTACCTATAAAATTAAATAAAAATGTGATTTCTTTGTTAGATGTGCTTGCGCACCGTTTTATTTTGTGAAATCAGAATATTTTTTGTCCCTTTACATAGTTTATCAAAAACCAAGTCAAATTGCATCATAAATCTGAAAATTTTTGTATAACTTGAATAAAACTCAACTCCTACAACACAACGAAAGCTTAAAAAGACTAAAAGATTAACAATAACCTTGACTGCCTCGACTTAATTGACCGATCGGTGGAACTTACATGTTGGAAAATAGTGACCCAAAAGGGACCGGTGGAACTTACATGTCGGATTAGAAAGGATTTGACCGATCGGTGGAGCTTACAATCGCCCGACAATATATTGAGTGTTACGAGCCCTACAACACCATTGGCGATCGTGAGCGGCTTGGGAAACCATAAATCACTAATGCCGAATGTTCGTACTAATAGTCAAGGATCAATTCTCGGATCAATCTTGGATCCGTCAATCCTAGATCGTACCAACGATACTAGCCGTAACGAATAGTCCCGGCTCGGCTTCTTCGGGAATTATAAAAATATTCGTAATATTTGGTGATATTAGAATTGCACGTGGTAATAACTACCATTATAGTGGGTTAGGTGTCTTGGTTCCTCGAGGTTCCCTTGTATATATGTTTGGGAAAGAACCAAAACTTTAACTTTATCTTTGTTTTACTTCAATAAAACATTGTTCAATAAACAAGAATATGATTATAAAGTAATACATAAACTTTGGAATCTAATTATTTTTAGCACGGCATCGGCAGCATGTGTTGTTCTTATGGATCGTTGGTTCATACTGATTCTGTTCCAGTTAACAACAAAAACCTTAACAACGCTCAGCATTTGCCTTTTGTCGTTAACCCGAAACATTATCCTTATGTTCTTGGATTTCCAAATTAATTTCTAATGGCCAAGTAATGCCATGGACTGCTCCTGCAGTGACATTGTCCTGCATGCGTGTGCATGCATGACTGTGCTATCACAAGTGTAACACCCTGCCTTCGATTGTAACGCTATAAGCAGCGATTGACCAATATTACTGCTACGAACGTCCGAAGTTGACGGGTGTGGATGTCAAAACTGTCCAATGCTGTTTTCTTTCGGAATTCCTCTTTGCTGCCATCAACGAATTTTTTTATGAAATTCGTAAAACTTACGGTATAACGTGCGAACTTGAATGACGTAGGAATCAAACAAAATTTGAATTCTCTTATCTTTGCACAAAATAAAACAAAAACACTCAAGACTTTGATTAAAAGTTTATTAATGAAAATAAAATAAATGCTTATGTCGATTACAAAAAAAAAATTGAAGTTAAATTACTTATGAGATTTCCCTAATAATTAATTTAAAAAAAAGGATATATTAATTAAACCTTTAGATCATAAGCTCGACTCGTAAATTTGATTTGTATCGAAGACACAAAAAAAATACAAATAAAACAATTGTAAAAATTAAGTTTGTATTACCTTGATTTTGATAAATAAAATGTATTTTGAAAGTGTAATTACTGCCTCACAAAAGTATAAACACCGTATAAACTGAATATATTAATATTGATTAATTGCTGTTTTTAATTTGACTTATTTTCTTGGTGCAGAAATATTTGATAAAAAATTATTAATTAAAATAAATTTATTTATGGGGCATTCCACGCCAAATCGGACAACGTTTAACTTTTGCATCTCGAATTTTTTTGAAAGTTTTTTTTCTTTTAGTTCTAGTTGAGACTAGCTTTCATGACCTTTTTCAATTTTTTTTATCAAACCATTCAAAAGATATAAATTTATTGAAAATTACGTTACTTTTTTTTTTAAATGCTCATAACTTCGCGAATAATTTACCAACTGCTACGTTTTATTTTACAATGTTTCTTTTTAAAACGTATTTTCTATAAAAAATATCGAAAAATATTTTAAAACAACATTACTATTAGATTTTTAAGTTTTAAAAATAAATCGCCATTTTTAAGAATGTTTGTACCGATCGATTTTTTAAAAAAATTTTTGTAAAAAGCTGTTATCTATTTAACAAATTTTAAGCCTAGTCTCATCATGGGCAAACGATAGGTTCTATTTTTTTTTGAATTTTAAATAATCAAGGTTATATAAATTTTTAGAAAATTACGTTACTTTTTTTTGAAATGCTTATAACTCCGCGAGTAATTTACCAAATGACACTTTTTTTTTTTAAGTGTTTCTTTTAAAACGCACTTTCTATAAAAAATATAGAAAAATATTTTAAAACGATATTACTATTTGATTTTCAAGTTTTAAAAATAAATCGCTATTTTTAAGAATGTTTGTACTGATCGATTTATAGAAAGTACGTTTTAAAAGAAACATTAAAAAAAACACGTGGCATTTGGTAAATTATTCACTGAGTTATGAGCATTTCAAAAAAAAGTAACATAATTTTCTAAATTTTTATATAATCTTGATAATTTAAAATTTAAAAAAAAAATAGAACCCATCGTTTGCCCATGATGAGACTAGGCTTAAAATTTGTTAAATGAATAACAGTTTTTTACAAAAAAATTTTAAAAAAATCGATCAGTACAAACATTCTTAAAAATGGCGATATATTTTTAAAACTTAAAAATATAATAGTTATGTCGTTTTAAAATATTTTTCGATATTTTTTATAGAAAATGCGTTTTAAAAGAAACATTTAAAAAAAAAAACGTGGCAGTTGGTAAATTATTCGCAAAGTTATGAGCATTTAAAAAAAAAGTAACGTAATTTTCAATAAATTTTTATCTCTTGAAAGGCTTCATAAAAAAAATTGAAAAAGGTCATGAAGGCTAGTCTCAACTAGAACTAAAAGAAAAAATATTTTCAAAAAAATCCAAGATGCAAAAGTAAAACGTTGTCCGATTTGGCGTGGAATGCCCCTTATATTTTTAGTCTGTTTTTGGCTGATGTGGTAGAATTATTATATTATATTATTAAGACACGTTATGTTACATTATTAAGCACCCGTTTTAAGAAGGAATAACTTTTATTTTAAACAAATACAATATTTCGTATAATGTGACGGTGGTAGTGCTTCATCATCTTCTAATGTTTGTGGGAGATCTCGATTTAAAGTCTCCGGAAGTAGTAAAGAACACATTCCTCCCACCACAAGTAATGAGCCCATAATAATTAATGGCATTGTCAACATGTCAGTTCCCTAGAAAATACAAATATTATATTAATATATTAATTAAATTTTAACTAAATTAATGTTTAGTTAGTGGCATTATTAAAATAATAATGCCTCAAAAACTCTGTGCCTAATGAGATGCTTTTGGAAAACAAATAGAATTACGTCCAAAGAAAGTTTACCTTTTGAATGAGATAATAGGTATTTTCAATACAAGACCATAAAATTGAATTTCATCGACTAGTGGAAATTGTTAATTTACGAGAGACGAAGTCGCGGGTACTATTACTCGATGTTAAAGTGTACATTGCTGATTAATGAAGATTGTGAAATTTCAAAGTACAGTAAAAGCCCTCGTATCCGAAAATTCTTAGAATTTATCGCGTCAACCGAAAGATGCTTGCGAGGTCAACGCGTAGGCAGACTTCCGTTTCAAGTTATGGTATTTATATTTCAACCAATCATTTATCCGAAACATTCGCTATCCGAACGGAAATGGGTCCCGTTCATTTCGGATACGAGGGCTTTTACTGTAAATGTAATATACCTGTACGGGTTAGATTATAACGTTGTTAAGTTGTCATTGGGATCCGTCAAATGGGAAGAGCCTAAAAATATGGTAGACTTAAGGGAAAGTTTCAAATACGAGATAGAGTTTTACGTGTAATCGTGTGATTTTCAAAGTGATCAATAATGATAAATATAACTGCAATATGTGATTGGGCTGGTACGAATCCTAAACAAAGGAATGTTGTTGAAGCAGAACGGATTCTGCATGCCGGTCATATCATAAAATGTGGTAAAAAAAGACATAAAAATGAGCGGCAAGACTTAGTTAGTTTCACGGCGTATTGCTTAACCCTACAGTGAATACGTAGGGCCTAGCAGGCCCGAGTGAACATTTAAATGAATATAAAAAAAGAACCGTTAAAATAAATTTTACCATATCATTAGTAGCTGCCTAAAATATGAAAAGACATCGACATGGGTTTAAAAAACTTGAAAAAGTTGAATGGATTGCCAATAAATGGGCTTCGGGCCTAGTAGGCCCGGCGTAGTGTTGGCCGAGACAAGAAGTCTCGCAAGACTTATAAAAGTCTTGTCTTGTCTTGCTTAGGCAAGACAAGAATTGTTTCAAGTCTTGTCTTGCTCAACTCTTGCAAGGTTACGTCTCGTCTTGTCTTGCGAGAGTCTTGCTATCTCTTTGTCTTGCAGAATGACTTTCAATATTTCATAAACCCCTCCCCCTTCATATTTTTATTATTTTTAGTTATATCCTTTACAAATATTTCTAATCTTTTAACAAGAAGTCCAATATGTCGTTTACTCGTTTATTTCCACTGATGAAAATCATTTTAATAATAATAATAAAAGCACAGGGCTTTGTATTGTATACTTTGGGCCAAATTTATAAATAAATGATGATACCTACATTAAAATTTCAGTGCCGAATTAAGTTAAAATTTACCAATGAAAAATTTTAATTTCAACTTAATTCTTCGTTTAAATTTTAATTCTTCCTTCAATTTCTTTATACTCGTATCTGCTTCAGTGGCGGAACTTCAAAATTTTGCCCACTCGCAAAAGTAATTTCTTGTCTTTTAATAAAATTGTATTTTGTTTATAAAAAATTTTTATAAGAAATATAATATTTTTTTGTAACTTTCCAATAAAGTCTTTGCAATTTTGTAAATATGTATACTTTAAAAAAATGTTTTATTGCATTATTTTATATTATTATCTGCGCACGTTAGTTCCGTCACTGGAAATTGTCCAAATCTCTCGCAGGGCTTTACTAACAAACATTTTAAATTATAAATTTAGGATTTACATAAATATTATTCAATTTACTCTTTACAAATTTACCATCAGGTAAGTTATTTACCACTAGGTAACACTTAAAGGCTCTCAATTGTAAAAATTTGGAAATTCCAGTTGTAAGATTCAAAGAAAGTATTAATTTAAGATCTTTGTAAATGTAATAATTTACTCTTTACTAAGTTTACGCTCTATAGAAAAAATTTGGAAATTCCCGTTTTAAGGTTCAAAGAATTAAAGATCTTTGTTCAATTGTTCACAGGGCCGGCCCAAGCATTTGAGGCGCCCCATCAGAAAAATTTTTTGTTAACCCAAAATATGAATTAGGTATTAATAAATATTTTAATTTTTATATTAAACTTTAATCTTTATTGAAAATTAATATATAAAACTTTAAGAGAAGTAGGAAGATTAAATAAGAAATATAAATAAAATATAAGTGTTGTCGGATGGTATATAGTCCTGGAAATAGGGGGTTTTGCCTTGCAATAAATAATAAAGTTTTGAAACCAGGCAGAAAGTTTCGTCTTAGATCACTGTTTAACCAAAAAAAGTCGCCATTCCTCCGAAGTCCGGAAGTGTCTACCATCTTAGATTTTAAGTGACAATTTATGGTTTTTCAATAATAGCTCCAAAATTATGAACTTTACGAAAAAATAGTTTGTATAAAAATTGAAGCTCGTTAAATTTTCAATAAGAAAGTTTATATTCAATATTAGCATCAGTGTAAAGTGTAATATTTAATCGAAAATATGCCGCGTCTCATTATGAGTATGACTATAGCGACGTTTTATGTAAACAGCACCCGCACCAAAAACAGTTGTACCAGTTTTTTAATTCATTTGTGTAACAAAACAAAATAACTAAAACAAAACATATAATTCTAATGAATTATTTGATATATTTTCGTTAATTCAAAAATAATTCAAGTAATGTTTATTATTTAATTATTAATATAATTCGAATTATTTCAAGTATCTGCATTATTTTTGAGCATTAATTATTATTAAAAATAATACATTAAAAAAATTTAATTTTCTATTCCTTCATTCATACATATAGTAGGTAGCCAGCCACATATACCTTTATATACCTTTTATTTTTACAGCTTAAAATTACACTGAATCTTCAAAACACTAAACAACTTTGCTTTTCAAAAAAACTACTTTGAAAGTGCAAAATTTAAATTAAATAGTATTTGCTTAGTTTGTGCGGGTAGGAGGGTACAATTGAAATAATATTTATGGTTATTATGACCAATAAAATACGGAAAAGATCGACACTGTATAAAATATTCCAGATGGGATTCAAAGTTTGCCGCTTCCTAGGTCACCATAAATACCTCAAAAATAATCCCTTAAAGACGCCGATTAACATTCGAAAATTTTAAACAAATGTGTTTACAAACCTACAATTTTATTTTTAATTGATAATTTTTTTGGTACATAATATAACGTATGTATCATTGTTTTAATTTACTGTAAAATAAATTCAAGTTTCAGGGCATCCTAATATTTTGTGCAAAATTGATTTGAAATTTTTTTTCACAATAAGTGAATCTGCCGTTCACCCCAATGCCATGGCCTCACTGGCTCGGCCCTAGGGCCGGCCCTGGTTGTTCAAATACCGTGTTTTAATAAATAATAACAAAAGAACTTTCATATTTTATAAAATATATTATTGCTGGTTTTTCGAAAATGAAAATTTTTAAATCTTTATCAATGAAACTAAATTGAAAAAAAATTGCTTCCTTCTTTAAAAATATACGAAAATTTATTAAATTAATATATCATAAATAATTAAATTAAAACGAACTCTATATAGTGTAGCTATTTAATATTGCGTCAAGTTATCATTATTATTAGTATTAATTTTATTTAAAAAAATAGAAAAATTTTGGCAAGATTTCTTGTTCTTGCAAATTTCTTGTCTTGTCTCGCAAGACTTCTTGCTAAAAATATCTTGTCTTGTCTTGCAATTGAATCACCAAGTCTTGTCTTGGTCTTGTCTTGTATGAGCAAGACAAGACAAGACAAGAACAAGAAAAAGCAAGACAAGAGTGCCAACACTAGCCCGACGTATGCACTGGCGTTACTATTTAATATTAAAAATGATAATCGGTTTCCAATCAAATTATAAGTTTTGCAAAAAAATTTTTTCAGCTTGTATAACAATTTCTGTAATCATTATTCGCAAAATAATAACAAAACTGCGATAATTTCCATGTAATTCAACTATATTTATCAAAAGTATCTTTACAATTCTTAGAAGTCACCGTAATGCAATATATGCAACTTCAATGACTTCAGCTAATTGCAAGATTCAGGTGACTTTGAATTTTATAATATTTCGTAATAATTTCCTTGATTTATTTCAACAATTCTGTTTTTTCTTTAATATTTTGTTATTATAAAGTTAATATATATACAAAAATTAACTTATTTTCCTGAAATATCCCAACATTTGTCGATTTAAAGCTACGGGCCTGACAGGCCCTACGTATGCACTGGTGTGATTTTTATTGACGTATGCACTGTAGGGTTAAAGAATATTTGGGCGCACAAAACGATTCGTTTTCATCGGAAAGTAGTGGAAACGTACAGCCACTCACGGTCGTATTCGTACACTCTTATGTTAACAATGTAAATTCAAGCTTTTGAAGACCGTTTGTGATACATAAAAATTTCTTTTACAGCAAAACTTATCAGACATTTTTTGTTGGAAATTTTAATCCCTTAATTTTGGTTTATATACATTTTTCCGTTTTGTCGCACAAAAAGACTCTGTAAAATACAAAAAAGATTTTCATCTGAATCTTAGAAACGCTGCTACAAAATGGGAAAATGTATATGAACAAAATTATAGGAAATGAAATTTACAATAATAAATTTTTAATAATTTTTTTTATTTCATTGAACCAATTTTGAAATACAGATGAAAATATTTTTTGAATTTTACCGAGTCCTTTTAATTCACTGCAAAACGGAAACGGTGCAACAAATTGAAAAAATGCATATAAACAAAAATTAAAAGGATGAAATTTGCAATAAAAAGTTTTTAATAAGTTTAGCTGTAAAAGTAATTTTTATGTGTCAAAAAAGGTCTTCAAAAGCTTGAATTTACTTTGTTAACATAGGAGTGTCTTTATTAGAAACGCTATTACAACCTTCCACCACACAAACTAACTTCTTTTTGGATTTTGCACGCGGAGAAAACGTTGCAGACTCCATTATCAATATTGTAAATATGCAATAAATTATTTTAGATTCTGTAATTTGTAGGAACTTAACAACTCACTATTCTGTATGTGTTTATTTTCCCTCAACTTAGTAAGATCTTTTACCACCAGATGTCATATGCTCATTTGACGGATCCCAATACCTAGTCGTAGGTAACTTGCTTTTTGCTTGTGAGTGGAACTTCTTAGAGGATTCACTTCATAAATCTTTTAATAAATTTATTACAATAATACCGTAGTGGCCAGATAAAAGTTACTACACATGGTATTTTTGAAAATTTCACTATTAACTAATACAGACGCAATGAAATAAAAAATGAAATAAAAGTATAA
This sequence comes from Cantharis nigra, assembly GCA_958510845.1. Lineage (NCBI taxonomy): Eukaryota > Metazoa > Arthropoda > Insecta > Coleoptera > Cantharidae > Cantharis > Cantharis nigra. The sequence continues at coordinate 50,011,154 of OY294028.1, forward strand.
TTTAAAAAAATGTTCTTAAATATCATTTGAAACAAAAAAGCAAAATATTTTTCTCTAGAACAATAAAATAATTGATTTATTATAGTTTATAGGTAAGGTAAGATAATGTCGTGATATTTAAAAAAAACTGTTGCTAATGGGCTTGAATGATAAATTTTTCTATTCTTGATATTAGGAGGCAATAATACTACAATTAATCAACGTTTTTGTAAAAAATTAAATATATTGAACGAAACACAACTTTGTTATTGTTATTTTTGTTTAAGTAGAAATTTAAGTTAATGTCGTGCTAGGACATTTAATGTCGTGATATGGGTAAGGTAATGTCGTGATAGCAATAAATGTGGTGACTGGTGGAAACCATAACTAATAAATTTTAAACGATTAAAACCATTTGTAAAAATGAAAATTTATTTATCATACACTACTTTTATGCATTAAATTAATATGAAATTTTAAATAACAACAATATAAAAAATAAAAACTAAAAATAAATTATCGCTAAAGAATATTTTGTTCTACGGCTTCACAAATATTACACAAGTAAATTTTGAAGATTCAGAGGAACCCCAGTTTCTTTAGCTGCCCGATATAAACTAAAATTATATAAAAATATAAAAAAAACGACTGACATGATGGTATTGTCGTTCTTTACCATTTTGGACTACCCTATTCTTAGGACGCATATTTTTTCAAAATTTAATCACTAACAAGAAGTAAAACTCAGCAAGTTAGCATTGTTTACTGCGTGCTATTACCTTCATTTAAAAATGGATAGGTAATGTCGGGATAAAAATAAACAATAATTTAAGCACCGAAATTTAACGAATATGATTTTTCAAAGTTCAAAATAGCTTAATATAACATTAAATTGTATGCATCTAACAAATTTAAGGCAATAAAAATTATTTTTGTATTAATTAATTATTCAGGTGTAATACATTAGATTAAAGCTAAGAATTATGCTACTTTATCTTAGAATAAAGAATTTTAATGCACTCAAAATTCCAGGAAAATTTTCAAAATACCTAAAAAATACTATACAAACTATAAAAGCTATTTAGCTCGAAAACGGCGCTAAATATACAAAAACCGAGCAAACACTTTACCCCCGTTACAGTAGCCTTCCAGCGATTTGTCATAAGAAGCCATATGCAAAATTTCAGATCAATAGCGCGCAATAATGGCGCGGGAAAAAAGTATTACTTTAGTCCCGCAAAAAGATATTAACCAAAAAATAATTATTATTTTAGTATACAACATATTATGTGGGTGTTTCTCTGTAAACTGGGCAAATCTATCTAAGAAAGTGTCTAGGCTACTTTTTTAATTATATAAAAAAAATAGCGTCCGGGCACTTTTGGTAACAACCGTTCAACTTCAAGTCATTTGTGTAGTGTTACATGCACGAACTCAATATTTTAAGGGCTTGTGCTGCTTCAAACAAACATAGCTCTATACTAAAAAGTTGAAGATATATAGTTACAAATTAATATATGAATTGCTAAGTGCAGAAAGGGAAGTACTGACAAATTTGTCGAAATTGTGTTATACATCATGTCATATTTTTCGACATAGCCCGATCGTTTAGTGCAAGAATAAAAGTTCTACCATAAAGCGTTAGTTAGTTATACGTCAGCAAAATATGCGTTAGGTGCAGAAAGGTAAGATCTGATGCAATAGTTTCTATTCTGCACTAAACGTTGCGTCGCCTACATAATTAACAGTAGATGTTTGTGGTTGATATTAAAAACTTTTCGTTGTAAACTTCATTTCCTTCATTTTTGGTTCTATAAATTTTTTTATTTTGTTGCGCCATTTCAGAGTTACGGTGATTTAAAAAAGACTCTGTAAAATACAAAATTTCATCTGTATCTCAATAAGGGTGCAACGAATAGAAAAATGTATAGGAGCAAAAGTGTACGACATGAAATTTACAAGCAAAAACTACTTATATTTTTGTATTTCGTTGCACCGTTTTTGAGATTCAGACAAAATTTTACTTTGTATTTTACAGAGTTTTTTTTAAAGTCACTGTAACTTTTAAATGGTGCGACAAAATAGAAAAATTTATATAAACAAAACTGAAGGAAATAAAATTTTCAACATAAAACTTCTAATAGGTATTGCTGTAAAAATAATAATTATATGACAAAATACGCCTTCAAAACTTATAATTTACATTGCTAACATAGGACTGGATGAATAATATTGTTAGCCACTGTATATAACGAACAACAATGTTAATTTTGCCTTTGAATGAATGTATTTTATATCCTATAGAATAAAGATTTCTTTTGCCTAAGTTTTTTCAATTGTTTAAATTTAAATTAAACAGCATTATTAAGTGCAGAAAGGTAAGTACTTCAATATAATAAATAATTATTTTTGGGTTTTTTCTAAATATGGGTAAAAAAATTGTGCAGCTGAAAACTATGGTTAAAAATTTAAACAGTTTAAATCGATTATCTCAAAATGTAAATTTTGTAGTACTTTCCTTTCTGCATTTAGCGATTCATATATAAAAAAACCTTTTTATTAAGAAACAACTTACCAAAAAACAAATTAAAAAAGTTAATGCTACTTATTGCCGTTTTATTACTCAGTATTGCGCACTTATTGACCCGCATCAAGCTAGCGCCGCCACTTTTGCAAAACCTAAAAAAAGTATATGGAGAATTTGTGGCTAATTAGTTGCCGCAATCGCAAATTTGTTGCTCTCACCTTTCGGGAATTACAGCCATTTGAGAGGTGGCGGCGCACAGTGGGACAAAACCCTGAATTCGTCGCCAAAAATACGAAAACTGAATTGTGGATTCGGGGAATTTTAACCCTTGGGTTGGGTAGAGAAATTATTGGTGCATTGAAACCTCAAAGGGTAAGGTCGTACCTTCTATATCTGGCTCGATACAGTAATTCAAAGTCAGCCTTCGTTAAGAGTTCATGCATCACACCAGAACGTAAAGCAAAACCAGTGATCTTTGAAATTCCATAACTTGAAAATGAATTAACTTATTTCAATTCTTCAAAATGGATTTTACTCCCGGAGATATGTAGAAAATATTCATGTTTGAATTAAATTGAAAAGTTATGTTTAACTGCTTGAAATATGGCCGTGTTCGAAACCCTCGCGAAAACAATACAATTTTCTAGACCTCTACTTTCAAATAAACAAAAAGTATTGTAGCGATCAATTAGTCAATTTACGCTACATAATATTTATTATTTTCAATAAAATAATTTAAACTTTAAACTTATTACTTTCCCGGTATATAAAACCGAAAGGTAGATAATACAAAAATCGAAACGAAGAGAGATTCGATATATGGCGTTGAATACGATAAGATCGAAAGAATTTGCGTTTGAAATAAAATTGGTTTTAATTAATTAAAAATAAAATGGTATGGATAATATGAAATTTGGATTGAATTGATTGAGTTAATACTGGATAATAATATATTACTAATTATTACTAAATATTTAATTATTACTGGTCGATATAAAATATCAACGTGCTGGAAATGATAAGAAGGTCCTAGATGAAGTAAAATTTATTAAGGAGTGTAATTTACGATTTTGGGAAAAATCAAATTTTCATATACGAGGTAGATTATATTATCAATTGGTCCGTTGTACAGAAGAAAAGTGTTATTAAGTAAATTTTTTATCGGATGGTAGAAGAAAAATAACATCAATCTGATTGATCAAAGATATAAAGAAAACAAGAAGAAAATCAAGAAGATTATCATAGGAAAACCAGCCACTACAATATAGGGTTCAATTCATATCAGCCTTTTTGTGGACGTACGCATTTGTATAAATTGATAACGCTAGTTATATCCACTGTATAGCTACCAATGACCTTAGATAGCGAAGTTGCATTTATGAATTTTATAAATGATAATTCTTATTATCATGTAGCAAGTAAGCATCTTATTTTATCAACCATTTGTAACATTACTTTACTTTATACTTCAGTTCTAATTATTAAGCTCGATCCTGTAGTCATAATAAATTTTAACTCCATGTTTTTGAAAATAAAGCTTTTTAAAAAATCGTTTTATTAATTGCCTCACAAAATTGGCGCAGTCGGTAGGATTTAGTCAAAACGTCCTAAAATTTTCATCGCGAAAATTCGAAAAACAGTTTGTTTTAACAGTTTATTTGACAAACGAATCTAAGTGGCAAATAGAAACACGTGATTGAAGATTGTGAAGCAAGTAGACAAAAATCGCTACAGCCAAACTTTCAACGGTCAACAAGCAATCCATCGAGGATATACAACTTTAAAATTAGGAAGACCTGGGACACCGGACAAAAATCGTTGGAAATCCTATAGGCATTAGAAGTAAGAAGAAAAATGAAACTACAACGAGTTGTTACATATATGTAAGTATATATCAACCAGAAAATTTAACAATAAATTCAAACATGCCAGTTGATCCTTTAAACATTGATCTTTTTGTTAGATATCTTTTAAATTTGAATTTATATGAATTACGATGTAGCATACAGATGGCGTTAATATTTTTTTGTAAGACGATATAGGTTGGTAGTAAATCGTCAGTTGTTTTTATATATACATACAAGTGTAATGTAACCTAAGTTAAAAACGTGTACAAATTTTGTCACCAAATAAACGTGGTTTTGTGTTGAGTTTTGTTTTCATCGCTAAAGTTAATTAATCGTGCTAGATTGATTTATTCTCCAATAGGTTATGGGCTCAGTTTGGTAAACAGAACATAAAGGAACAGCATAAAATTCGTTTTGAAATGGCAGAAGGTAAATACACATCGGTGGTCAAGTTAAATAATGAGAATTATTCCATATGGAAATTTAAAATGGAAATGATTCTTATAAAGGAAGGTTTTTGGAATACAATAACAAATCCGGCTCCAACGGATGCGAATGCATTGGTAAATTGGAATAAAGAAAACGATATGGCAAGGGCTTCAATCGGATTGGCTATAGAAGATTCGCAATTACATCACATTAGGAAATGTAAAACAGCAAAAGAAGCGTGGGATACATTACAGAAGTACCACGAAAAGGATACATTTGCAAATCGAGTAAGTCTTATGGGAAAAATTTGTTCAATGAAGCTTGATGAAGTTGGAAATGTGGAGATGCACATAAATCGGATGGTAAGTTTGTTGCAAAAGTTAACCGATATGGGAGAAGAACAGTTATCCGATAAATGGAGTGCAGCAATGCTCATGCGGAGCTTACCTTCAAGCTACGATACAATGGTAATTGCTCTGGAAGCACGTCCAGATGAGCACATCACGTTTAGTTTAGTGCAATCGAAGTTAATAGACGCTCACAATCGAAGAAATGATAATATGGATGATAATTTTAGTGAATCGGTATTGCAAGTGACTAACAAAACTAAAGTATACAGTGTTGTAGATATAAGAACATGTTTTTTCTGTAAAAAGTCCGGACATTTGAAAATTAATTGTAGAAAATACTTACAGTGGAAGAATAAGAAAAGCAACTCGGTAAATAAAGTTCAAGATAATTCGGAATACCTTTTTTTGATGTCATCAGCAAGTTCGGGATGGATAATCGATTCAGGTGCTACTTGTCACATCACAAGCAGCAAAACAAAATTTGCAAAGTTCAATGATTGTTATAAAGAAAATGTACATATGGCAAATGGTACAACCGCAAAAGCTTGCGGAAAAGGTGAATGTATTCTGCAAGTTGTAAATAGTAACGAACAGAAATCGTCGATAAATCTTAAAGAAATCTTAAAGAAGTCTTATATGTGCCGACAGTTCAAGGTAGTGTGTTGTCAGTTAAAATACTACTAAAGGACGGTTTTATGGTTAACTTTCTCAAAAGGGATGCTGTGGATTTTTGTCAAATTTGCAGAAACAATAAACAAATAGCAATCGGTGAAGGTAATGGTAATTTATTTGTTTTGCGAGAAACTAACAGTATTTTCACCGTGATCAACAAAGAACATTCTAATTGCATTCATTATTGGCATCGTGTGTTTGGTCATCGTGATCCGGAGGTAATTAGGAAAATGCATTCAGATGGTTTGATTAATATCGTTAATTGTGAAATGAAGATTCAATATGAAGTGTGTTTACAAGCAAAATTAACGCGCTTACCATTTCCAAAGAAATCAATTACGAAGACCAATGCTCCACTCGACTTAGTTCATTCAGATGTTTGCGGGCCAATGCAAACAATTTCAAAGGGTGGAAAACGATACGTTGTAACATTCATCGACGACTTTACAAGGTACACGGTAATTTATTTTTTAGCGCATAAGTCGGAAGTAGAACAGAAATTCAAGGAATATGTTGCAATGGTGCAGACAAAATTTTCGAAGAAACCTAAAGTACTGCGATCAGATCGAGGAGGAGAATATATGAGAAACAGCATGAAGGGATTCATGAAAAATGAAGGTATTCAAGTTCAGTATACTACAGCATATACACCGGAACAAAATGGTGTAGCTGAAAGAAAAAATCGATCGTTAATAGAAATGGCTAGATGTATGTTACTTGACGCAAAATTAAGTAATGAATTTTGGGCAGAAGCAGTGTCAACAGCAAATTATATTCAAAATCGTTTATCAACTAAAGGAACAACAATGCCCACTCCGTACGAAGGATGGAATGACTCAAAACCAAACGTGAGTAATTTTAGATTATTCGGTACTAAATGTTTTGTACATGTTCCAGTTGAAAAGAGAAAGAAATTGGACCCAACAGGAGCGTGCATGATATTCGTTGGATATGATGAGTTTTCAAAAGCCTACAGATGTTTCGATCCTACATTGGGTAAGGTCGTAACTAGCAGAGATGTTCGATTAATTAAGGAAAGAAATCTAGAAGAATTCGAGGTGGAATATTTAAGCAAGCCATTCAGTAAGGTAAATGAGCTGGACTCTGTGGACACAGATTCAGATAAAGAAACTGAACAGCAAGTTGATGAGGTTGAAGAAGTTCGGAATAAAAGGCAATCTGAAAGAACAAATAAAGGAAAACCGCCAGTTAGGCTCATCGAAGAAGTTAACATGATAAAGGAAAATGAAGAAGCAGTCGAACCAAAGTTGTTTCGTGAAGCAGTTTCAAGTGAACACAAAAGGGATTGGATAAAAGCTATGGAAGAAGAGCTAAGTTCACTAAAGAAGAACCAAACATGGACACTCTGTGAACTACCAGAAGGAAAAACCGCTATAGGATGTAAATGGGTTTACAAGATTAAATCGGGTATTGGTTGTGATACTCGACGATTCAAGGCTCGTTTGGTTGCACAAGGTTATTCACAGAAGTATGGGGAAGATTACGATCAAGTATTTGCACCAGTATCCAGGCAAACAACTTTTAGAATTTTATTGTCAGTCGCTTCAAAAGAAGGTTTGATTGTGCAACATTTAGATGCAAAAACACCGTTTCTCAATGGAAATTTAAAGGAAACCATATACATGAAGCAGCCACCGGGATTTCTAGAAGAAAATAAAGAAAACTACGTTTGTTTATTAAAGAAGAGTATTTATGGCCTTAAGCAGTCAGCGAGGTCTTGGAACGAAGCCATAAACAGCGCATTTTTGGAAATTGGATTTCATCAAAGTAAAGTGGATCCATGTCTTTACTATAAAGAATCTAATGGTAATTGGTGCTACATGTTGATCTACGTAGACGATATTGTCATAGCATGTAAAGAAGAACAAATAATTCGGTTAACTGTGGAAGAATTAAATACAAGATTTGACATTCAAAATATGGGCAATATTAGAACTTACTTAGGAATCCAAGTTACGAAAGTTGATCGTGGAATATATCAATTAAGTCAACAAAATTACATCAAACAAATTGCAAAAGAATTTGGATTAAGCGATGCAAAAATATCCAGCGTTCCTATTGATCCAGGATATGGTAATGATAATGGGAATTCAGAAGTTTAATTATGTAATAAAAATTTTCAGAAACTTATTGGATCTTTGTTATACGTATCAGTAAATACAAGACCAGATATATCAGCAGCAGTTTCCATATTGGCGCAAAAGGTTTGTGCACCAAAACATGAAGATTGGAACGAATTAAAACGAGTTGTGAAATATTTAAAGGGAACTGGACATCTGAAATTAAAATTAAATAACGAAGACGAAAACTTGTTATTATATGGATATGCAGATGCAAGCTGGGCAAACGACAAGATGAGCAGAAAGTCAAGCAGCGGATACATTTTTAAGGTACATGCCGGAATCATTAGTTGGTGTTGCCGTAAGCAAACATGTGTTGCATTATCATCAACCGAAGCTGAATTCATAGCGTTATCGGATGCGTGCAAAGAAGTAATTTGGATCCGTAGATTGCTTAGGGACATGAATCAGAATTTAAAGGGACCAACGATAATTTATGAAGACAATCAAAGTTGTCTCAAGATCATAGAAGATGAAAAGCTGTCGAGTCGTACAAAACACATTGATACAAGAGTACATTTTGTGAAAGACTATGTGGAGAAGGATATAGCTGTATGTGTGTATTGCCCGACAAACGAAATGCTGGCAGATTTATTAACGAAGCCATTGGCAGCATACAGGCATCGCTTTTTACGGGACTGTATTGGACTTATTTAAATGAGGAGGAGTGTTAGATATCATTTAAATTTGAATTTATATGAATTACGATGTAGCATACAGATGGCGTTAATATTTTTTTGTAAGACGATATAGGTTGGTAGTAAATCGTCAGTTGTTTTTATATATACAAGTGTAATGTAACCTAAGTTAAAAACGTGTACAAATTTTGTCACCAAATAAACGTGGTTTTGTGTTGAGTTTTGTTTTCATCGCTAAAGTTAATTAATCGTGCTAGATTGATTTATTCTCCAATACTTTTAAGATACCAGTCTGATAACATTCCAGCTTATGATGGAAATCCTAAACAATTGCATAGATTTATAAATGCTTGCGAAAATTTATATAATGCATTTCAAAATAGAACTGAACCTTTAGCTGCAATTAACATCTGCATTCTTGATACAATTTTGTCAAAACTTAGAGGTCGTGCAGCCGATTTGATTGGTTCGCGTACGGAATTAAATTCATGGAAATTAATTAAAGAATCACTAAATTTAACTTTTTCTGATCAGAGGAGTATAGATTGCTTAATTCAAAATCTAATATTGATGAATATCAATATTGATGAGAATACAAGATGCGCGAAGTTTACTATTTTCAAAATTAAATACCTCCAAATGAGGAACCAATTCAAAAACTTATTAAAATTAAACATTATGACGACTTTGCATTAAAAACTTTCATTAACGGACTTCAGTATAATATGCAACTAATGATAAGATTACGGGCACCAGATTCATTAGAACAAGCACTTGCTTACGTTACAGAAGAGGAAAATTTTATTTACTATAATAAAGGTCAAAATCAAAACTTAAATCTTGCATATAATTCTCAACCGAGATTAAATCAAAATTATCAAAATTCAAAATTTAGTAACAATCGACCAACTCAAAATACACATAATCCCACAGCAAACACCGTTTCAATACCCAAATGCACAAAAACCCTTCAGTCAAAATCAGCCCACTCAAATATCAAATTTTCAAGGATATCAACCAGCTCAAACATCAAACTTTCAAAATTTCCAACGACCAAATTTTCAAACATTTAATCCCCAACAAAACTTTCCACCAAATTTTCAATCGTATCAAACAAGACCAAACTTTCCACAGAGAAGTAATTTTACAACAAATCAATTTCCAAATTTTAACCCCGCTAGAAATTCAACTACATCTCGATTAACTTATAAACCAGAACCAATGGACGTCAGCTCTGGATTTACTAATTTCACTCGGAAACCAACATTAAATCATCAAGAATTATACGAAGAAAATATAGAAGATGTAATTGACGAAACTCTTTACGAATTACCAGAAAATCAATATTTCAAAACTAATCAAAATCTAGAACCCGAATATGAAGCAGAAAATGAAGGCCCTTATAAAGAACAATTAATCGAACAAAACAACGACGAAACTGTAAATTTTCACTTAACTCTACACGAAAAATCAAATCACACCAACCTAATCAATTTGAACACATTTTTTGATAATAATCAATTACCGTACATTTATATACCCCAATTGCAAGCAAAATTTCTAATCGATACAGGCAGTTCACAAAGTATAATAAATCCAAAATTGGCCCATCATGATGTCTATAAAAATTTTATAAATTATGAAAACTTTCATATTCAAACAGCTCACACTACTACGAGTCATCATGAAATTGCTCACATACCCGTTTTCGATATTTTTAACATAAACGAATATCACAAATTTCACCTTTTTGACTTTTCAAAAAAATGTCACGGTTTAATAGGAATTGATTTACTCAAACTACTTAATGCGACTTTAAATATTAAAACTTGTAAATTACATACACCATTTGTCGAAATTCCCATATTATATAAAATTACAAACGGTAATATTCAAAATTTAACGAATCACGATATTCATTCAATTATTAGCCCACCAAGAACTAACCAAATTGTTGAAGTCCCTGTAAACTATGAATGTGGACAAGAAATTTTAGATTATCAAAATTTTGGCGATCTTATTGAAATGCCAAAAGCATTAATAAACATTTCTGACCATTTTGCTATAACTACAATAACCAATACCAGTGAAAAACTTGCAACACTTGATTTTTGTACACCTTTCAAAATCGAAATTTGTGAGTCATTCATTAGAAACTAATTGTTTGGAGAAAAGGGAAACCGAAGAACTTATTTATAAAAAAGATAAACACAATACAAACGCCGATGCATTATCGAAAATACCAATAAATGCTTTGGACGATGAAAGCATGCACAATAATCCCGGTGACGCTATGTTTGACATAGTAGAATACATGAAAGAAATATCGACGAATCTAGATCAATACATCGATCCCCAAAACACAAATCAAGATACTAACTCCATAATATTATCAAGTCAAAATAATGAGTTGCTTTCCACATCAAAAACTAACCCATCACGAAAAATTAAAATTTTACAAGACATTCAAATTAGACCCTCTAATATTTCGAAACAACCCCAAGAAAAAAGCGACACTTCAACTGTGCATTTTTCTAAAAACCCTAATTTAAATAATGAAGGAATTCCAATTTTAGATGAAATCGTTAATAACAAAAATAAATTTACATGTTGAAAGAAGAGATCTTGAAAATCATAAAATTATCTTTCTCAAAATTCCAAAACCAAATCCAAATCTTATATTAGAATTCTTCAAAATTTGTATTCTCAAAGACAAAACTTTTTATTTGAATTTTATCGATGACATCACTCTGTATACCGAGTTTAATGACGTTAATAGGAAATTCTTTAATGCAACAAAGACCAAGCTAATTAAATGTACCAAGATAGTAAAATCTTCAGTACAACAAGATACTCGTATCATGCAGATAAAATTCCAACACGAAGGAAAACGCAATCATCGCAGAATTAATGAAACTTAAGAACAAATAAAAAGAAAATATTATTGGCCCTCAATGAAAGTTGATATAACAAATTATATTAATAATTGCAAAATTAGTGAAACCCCGAAATACTCACGCAAAAAACCGTATGTACCATTGGTATTAACAGAATAAACCGAGAAACCTTTTCAAATTTTACACATTGACATATTCAAATTCGACAACCCAAACTTTCTTACCATAATTGACACATTTTCTAAATTAGGACAAGCCATTCCAATTCAAGGAAAAACTGCTGTTGAAATCAGCGATTCCCTAATTAAATATTTTTCTTATTACGGTACATCGACAAAAAATAGTAATGGAGCAAAGAATTCAAAAATGAAACAATTAAAGAACTTAAAAAAAAAATTTACAAAATAGACATACACTGTACTACCCCACTTCATCATGAATCAAATTCACCCGTAGAAATATTTCATTCTACATTGATAGAACATTTACGCATATTAAGGGAAACCAATAATTGCGACATTTTAACTTTAATGTGCTATGCAATAATCGCATTCAATAACTCCATTCATTCAGCTACAAATTTTACCCCTCTCGAATTAATATTAAGACACAAATTCACGAGACCCGTCAAATTTATTAGAAACAACACTTTATTCAGACTATATTGCAAATCATCAAGAGAAAGTTAAACACTTATATCAAAATCTATCTAATTACGAGATAATAACGAAAAGGTAATCGAAAAACGAAATTATCAAAGCCCTGAACAATATCAATATAAAATAGGTCAAATAGTTTATAGTAATAATAACTTAATTTAGTAAGATTTTACCATTATATACAAATTAATATAAAATGTCGTGTTCCAAAATCAATTTTTTTAAATTTTGAAGTTCTAAATTTTATTTTTTATTGTAATAACTATTATTTAATAATTTGCGTTTATTATTTTGAGGTTGAGTTTTATTTGTGTTTTGAATTTGTTTTTTTGATCTGAATTTTAATTTTGTTTGTGTTATTTGAATTTGTATTTTGTAAATAGTTTGGTGTGGATGTTGTAAATATTTGAAATTGTATGTTTTTGGCGCGGAAATGTTGACCGCTGAACAACGCGGACGTTAAGTCATTAGTCTCCGATAATTATAATAAATTTGTGTTAAAAGTTAGAAAATTTTGAAAGTTTTTGTAATAAAAGTATTAATCTGACGTAAGTAAAAAGTTGTTTGATTGTTTGGATGAAATTGTCTGAAATTTTTATGGAAGTTTTATGGATTTTTGAAAATTTGAATTACATTGAAGTGTTTTTGAAAGTAATTAATAGTTATTGATGATTATTTGGACAAGAAGAGTTCAAAAATTGAAGAATAAAACTGCGTCGGAAGAAATAGGTAAAAGCAAAACTAAAGAAAAATTCATACGGATAGCAAGGTATCTGGCTTTATCGGGCAGATGGTAATGCAAGTGTACAACATTCGATACCACATTCGAAGTGGTACAACATTCGATTTAAGAATAAAAATCAACGAGTCTCATGCTTGGTAAGATGTGTGCGCTCCAGCGAGGTGTTTTTCCGTGGTAGGTGGATTTTAAAATTTATACCGCTGGGGGCATGACCAATACATAAAAGTTATAAAATTAACCCCCAAAGAAACAAAAGAGAAAACAAATTTAAAAGACCATTTGAATTGTTAGAATTACTGGAAAACAACTAAATTAAAATAAAAAAATAAAACTAACAACAAAGAAGAAATTATTCATATAAAGGAACTAAAAATTCCCATTGTCTCAAATTAACATTTGCTTTTGCAATTTTAAAAAGTTACATCATCTACTGAATTTCATAATTTAAAACCAGGTAATCTTGATCAAAATGATGCGATTCGATATGATAAAGCAATATCTACTCTCTCTAATGAAGAACAAAAAATCAAAACTATCATGAAAGAACAAATCACATTACTCGAAAATTCAATTAAACTTTTTAAAAACACCACTCAAAATCTGGCTCATAATCAAATGATATTAGAATCACGAATTTTACAAATCGAAGCAGTCATTAAAAATGAAGAGTTCGCTAAATTAGAAACACACTATACCTTTTTTCTCCAACCCACGATACACTTATACCGGTATGCTCAGTAAGAAATTAAAACTCGTTTGTTCTGCGTATTGACGTCACGTTGGAAATATTTATTATAATACGCTTAAATTTTAATTATAAATCTTAAAATTATTTTATAAAAATGAAAGGTCAAACAATATCAATTTCATTTATATTATACCTCATTAACATAATAATCCTAGATGTGGTTGAAAAACGTAAGAAATATTGCAAATTTGACATTTCTGACTCCAAGCTGACGTTAAATAGTGCGAGAAGGATAGAGCTAACCTGCTAGTGAGCATACCGGTAATAAGTGTATCGTGCTCCAACCATATTAAAAGCAGTACATTTTTAATAGCATTACCTCAAATGAAAGTTGACGTTTTTGTTACTAATATAAAAATGAGTACATTGCTAAGCGACACTTATTTTTACGTGCATTAAAAGAACTTTTTTGTGCTAGACCTAAAAGTAAATTAAATATCCTTTTTAATGTCAATAATTTATTGGCTATAAGCACAAAATTTTACATATTTTACACAAATACCTTAATACTTAATTCTTATTCAAGTTAATATTAAAAGTACAATTTACACAAGATTTATAAAAAGTAATCAAACCCGTTTTGTTACCAGTATTGGAATTAACTATATCGGTGAATGTTGCGCTACTGGTACTCGGATCCTCAGAGTGTTCCTGATGAGCAATAGGTTCATCAATAGGTTCAACTTGAAATATTTTTTTGGCTACGTCTTTCTTATTTTCTAACGAATCTTCTATATAGCCTTCGGCTACAGTATTGGATTTCCAACCTCCATGGCGTTTAAGGCAGGTAATGTCACCACCAGAATCGACAAGTAGTGTAGCCGAAGTTCGGCGTAAACTGTGCCCAGTATATTCACTTATATTACGTAAATGTAAATATTTTGCCACTTCTTGTGGAACACTACTAATTTTATGTATCCCTACTACTGCACGAAAACATTTTCCACCTTGGTATCTTATAAATAATCGTCTTGCTTCATAATTTTTAGGACGAAGAGCAATATTTCTTCTATAAAAATTTATATAATTTTCACCCATTACCGTGAAAGACCGAAATTTGTTGGTTTTACTTTTTAAAATTTTGACGATGAGAGCAGATTTAACATCTTCGACGTCATTAGTAGTTAAGTGAACTAATTCGTCGCAACGACATGCGCCGACAATTCCAAATATTAAAACGACCTAAAAAAATATATAAAATTTAGATGCTAATTCAGTTTTTAATATTTTAAGTTTACCTTAATCATTAAATATTGATCATCATTTGCCTTGATTAGAAATTCGTCCACTTGTTCTTTTGTTAAAACTCGAGATTTTTTAGGTGTGTAACCGTTATTTTGCTTTTTTAAAAATGCACGTAATTTTGAAAAATTTCCAATATCCATGTTATTTTTTAGGTTTAATGTTGCTTTAACCATGGAATATTGTGACCAAAGTGTTGAACATTTCATTGTACTAGATAAATTCGAAAAATATACCAATAAAACGTTCTCCGAATAGGATTCTATATTTTTTTTGTTACACCATCGCAAAAAACAAAAAAAACGCAAAAAATAAATCTCTGGTAACTTGGATGGCAATAAATCTGAAATCACTTCTTTTGCAGTTTCAATCACATCTGGAGGTGTATTACATGAATCGTCTTCAAACATTATTAGATATTAGTTAAATTTTACTTTCTTGATAATAAATTATGTTATTTTGTAAACAAAACTATGGCAACTTAATATAAAAAAACAAAAATTCAAATTACTGGATTTTCACTACACGAATATTCAAACAAAATGTTTGAAGTAATTTAAATTTCGCATTATTAATGATGTACGTAGTTTTTAATTTTTGGTTGGAGAATTTTAATCCGAATAAGACAATCTACTATTTAATTCATATTCTAGTTTTTCAAATTCATTCAGCTTACCAAATGACTAAAGACATTTTTGAAAAACTTGAAGTGGCAATAACGTTTTCTAAGTTAAATACATTTCACAACTCAATTGTTAAACCGGAAGAACTATTAAAAGAGTTAAAATCAATTAACGATCAAATAAGCGAAGATAAACTCCCTTTTGAACCAAATTTCAAAAACCTCATTATTTTCGAACAAATAATAAAAATTAAAAGTTACAATAAAGAAAACCAAATAATTTTCATTTTAGAAGTACCATTAGTTGAAATTGAACGCTATAATTATTATCGTTTATATCCACTTCCTACTCCTACAAAAAATAACGAATTCAAATTAATTTTTCCCCAATCCAAATACCTGATTCTAAATGAGCAAAATTACATATTTTCCAACCACAACTGTACAGAAGTCCAACTCAAGCAATTTATTTGCGAAGAAGACACTCCTATCAAAATTGTCAAGAAATCGCCATGCGAAATTGAACTTTTAACGTTGATTGAAGAATAGGGAAGATAGGCAAGCTTATGAACAAAAATGTGCTGAAAAAATGTGTCGACATGTAGCTGGCGCTGTAGTAGTTTTGGGTCGAGAATCTGCAGTTGCATTTGGATTGCTGTCGTGTGTACTTGTGCAGCTATAATGTCAACGGTGAATCGCACTTGCATGTACATAAATTGTAAAAATAATCACGCTTGTTCTTCAACGTATTTTAAATTTCCCATTAATTTTCCGATGGAAACAAATTGTGGCAATATTAAATTCTAGTAAAGTAAGAAAATAAAATAGAAAAGTTAGAATATTAACTAATTAATTAAAAATATTGCATTAATTTCCTTGTAATTCAATTATTTAAAAAGAATACAGCGATGTCAACTTACCATCTGATAAATTCATTATTTTTCCAGTCAGCAGGTCACCAGAAGTACAAAGAATTTGTTTTTTAAATTAACCAACATAAAGGGTTTCTACCCAAAAATTTTACAATTTTTTCTGAAATTTACAAAACTGAAGTTACGAATGTATCTTTTCCGAGTCATTTTTCGACTGTTATTTCTAGTATTAACTTGATTAAACGTTAGAATTTCTTGTTGTTAATTTAAAAAAAAATTTCTTGGTGTTTTTGTGATCTGGAGAAGTACTCTTTATCAAATGGTACGTTAACACCGCTGTTTTCCGTTTAAATAATCGAATTACAAGAAAATTAATTCAATATTAATACTTGTTCGAGTTATTATTCTAGTCCAGGGCCGTCGAGAGCCACATCGGGCCCCGTGGCAAAACTTTTTGCAGGACCCTGCTCTTAAAAATTTTTTAAATAAAGAAGAAAAATATGAAGCTTCGTATTTCTATTAAGAAAAACTACGCTCAAAACATATAAAATTCGTAAAATAAAAAAAAACAGTAATCACCTAATTTTCGGCAATATGTTATCACAATATTATTATGCAATTTTTTTTAATAAGAAAGAAAAACATATAAAACATAATATCTAATTTTTTTTTCATTCTAATTTTAAAAATTTGCTTTTCGTGCCTTTTGTTGCATTCCTTTTTATTAAATCCATTATTGGCAGGGTGCGAAGTGCATAGTGGGGGTATTAAAACGGACACCAGCGAACGCTGTGGACAAATTGTGCAAGAAAAGTGGTAACTTTTTAAGTTGTCCTATGTTACCAGTGTAAATTGAACATTTTAAAGCCGCTTTTTTTCATATAAAAATCGATTTTACAGCAAAACTTTTTGGAGAATTTCTGCTTGCTTGCTTGCTTGAATACGGGTACGGCAAAACTTAGAAAGTCAAATTTTACCCAGTTCGCGCTATCTAATCAAGCTGAAATTTTGCACATGGATTCGTACCCGATGGCAATACACTTTTCTTAAAGAAAATTTTCCGAATTTTAACATTTTCCGAGTGAAAAAAGTGAAAAAATTAAATTTGAGTGGTTCTGTTCAAAAAAAATTACCTGTATACTCTGTATTTCTACCTGTATATCAGGGCGCATGTAAATTGTGTCCCGCGGTCATTATTTTTGAAGGTTTCTGAAGTGGTCAAAAAAAGGTAGGGGTAAATTTCGTTCCGAACCCTAATCAGATTAGTGGTAATCTCTAACACAAATCCCAACAATTTACCTGGAGTATCAGGAAAACATAGGACGCAAAAACAAACCATAACACAAGGGCGTCCTTACGCGGAGATCGAGGTGGAGTAATGCGTTTTAAAATGTAAAATAAAACTTTTCTCTCTTTTTTACGGTCAATTTTGCTCAAGAAAAATCATAAACTAACACTAAAACCTACATAACTGATGCATATCATTGCGTAGATATCTATTTTATACGGATATCTATTTTTTTTGCTAAAGGAAAATCATGAACTAACACTACCTACACAACCGATGCATATCTTCGCGCAGATATTTCTTTTTTATGGATAATTTCGCTAAAAAAATCATAAACTAACACTAACCTACATAACCGATTCATATTTTCACGCAGATATCTCTTTCACGAGCGATTTCGTTAAAGAAAAATCACAAACTAACACTAACGTACATAACCGATGCATATCTTCGGACAATTTTGCTAAAGAAATTTTTTAAATTAACACTAACTTACACCTAACCGATCCATATCTTTGAGCGAATCTCTCTTTCTCAGAATTCAGAATTAAGTATTTTAATATTAATTTAGTTTATTAATTTATTGATGGGAGGTAGATAATAGTTGTAATAGTTGTAACACCCTGTACTATAAAATGCCCAAAACATTGTAAACCTTTATGCAGCTTAAGGAATAAGAGGATTTTACTTAACCATTCTGACCATGAAGACCGATGGGACGCAATTTACCCGTACCCTTGACCGTGGGCCGCAATTTGCCGTCTCCGGTATATCATATCGACACGGTGGGAAGGCAAAAAGTCTTAAGCGCCACGACATTCACATGGGGAAAAAGAACGAAACTGCAACACAACGGCAACGTCGATTAAAAAAAGATAAAGAAAAACGCCTACTCAAAATACTGCAAGGGTCACCAGCGTCTGGTGACGTTTGCGGAAACTTCTGTCGTATAGCTACCGATAGCTACGATGATAAATAACTGCTCGGCCCAATGATTTTTTTATAAAATCGAGTATCGTTTATAAAAGATTTATAGAAAAAAATTTGTTTTTACGGGTTCATTTTTTATGGAATTTAGTTATTTGTCCGGGCTCTTGAAGGATCCGGGGTTCTGGTAACAGATCCCCGAGGGCCCCCTTCTGGTTGGGGCTGTTCGAGTCACTATATCAGTTATAAGTATGTTTTTTGAAAATGAGACCAAAAAAATAAGCTTTTTTAGAGATTTTTTCCAGAAAAACTACAAAAACAATTGAGATACAAAAAGTCATGTTTATCATACGTATCAATGACTCCAATGACTGTATACTATAATTTTTTTGAAGCGATTAATTTCAAAATGACGGAAATACTAGCCGATCAGTAGAGACCTGTTTTAAAAATCGTCGCTGGTGGTGTACTTGATTTCTCTGCTAGGCATCGTCTAAAACAGGGATTCTCAACCGGGGGGGGGTCTCCGATCTATTTTGGAGGATTGCAAAAAACTTAATTTTCTGTCTTTAATACGTAAAAAAAAGTACAAGTTGAGTATTTGTGTTTTTTTTAAATAGTAAATAAATAAATAAATTATTTTAAATCAAAAATTTATAAATTATATAAAAAAATAATTAATTAAAAATAAATAAGTTTTATACAAAGTAATTGATAATTGATTGGGTTGCAGAAAATTAGTAAGAAAATTTAGAGGTCGCGTCATAAAAAGGTAATAAAGCATAAAAACAAATTTTTTTCTTGTTTAGAAGGGTAATAAAAAACTCTTAAACATAACATCCAATCAAAAAATCCTACGACACAAGTAAGATAATATTATGAAAAAAAAATAAAAACAAAAAAAAAAGAGAGAATCAATGTTTTCAAAATTTCAAGGTGGCGCGCCGTAACCCCTTAAACGCAAAATAGAAAAAATGTTTTCTAAATTTTATAGATAGCCAATATTTATATACAGTGAGGAACGAAAATATCTGGACACTCCTATGTTAACAATGAAAATTGGACATTTTGAAGCCGTTTTTATTCACATAAAAATCGATTTTACAGCCAAACTTTTCAGACATTTTTTGCTAAAAATTTCATTGTCTTCAATTTTGTTAATATGAATTTTTTTATTTTGTCGCGCCGTTTTTGACTGACAGCGACTTAAACAATACTCTGTAAAACACTAAAACTATTGCCATCTATATCTCGGAAACGGTGCGATAAAAAGGAAAAATGTATAGAAGCAAAAATGTAGAGAATAAAACTTACAAGAAAATATGCTTATTAATATTTTTAATTATTTTGCACCGTTTCCGAGATATAAATGACAATATTTTTAGCACTTTACAGTCTTGTTTAAGTTGCTGTCAGTCCAAAACGGCGCGACAAAGTAAAAAAATTCATATAAACGAAATTAAAGGCAATAAAATTTTCAACAAAGAATGTCTAAAAAGTTTTGCTGTAAAATAGATTTTTATATGTCAAATAACGGTTTCAAAATGTCCAATTTACATTGTTAACATAAGAGTGTCCGTATATTTTCGTTACTCACTGTACGTAGAATTTTAGTTATTTGTAATAATACTATTGTCGTGTTCCAAAATCCTTTTGTTTTTAAATTTTGAGTTTTTAAATTTGAATTTTATTATTAACTATTTTTGACTTTAAAACGTATTATGAAAAGATGTTGTTTTAAAATTTTATTACATGACCATTTTGAAAGTTTGATTTTGTTTTTAAATTTGTTTCTGAAATTTGATTTTGAAAATAATTTTTGTGGAAATATTATGAAATTTTAATTTACAAATTTTTAATTTTAATAAAACAGATTTTGTTTATTCAAATAAAAATGTTTTGTATTTACTGATTTTTTACTTTCTGATTATTATTACAAAAAACTTTAAAGGAAGGTTCGCACATTGAAATACTACTTGCATTATAATAAACCATGATAAAATTGTATCCGCTTATCACATATTTTTATATCAACGAGATAATTATGGTACAATTATAATACTGTTGGTGGCAGCACTTGCTTCCTAGTGAGTTTGTAGAAGAAGAGGCAGTGGGGTGGGGTGGAAGGAAAAATAACAAATTTCTATTGCATTGCATATCTTCCCTATTCTTCAATCAACGCTTTTAACATATTCAAAAACAATTAACAATTGTCAAGAAGTCATTGTAAACCCAGGCATCATCAAAATTCAAAGCATAAAAGAAAACAAATGTATATTAGTAACTCCCGAAGAAACAGTTGCAATCTGCAAATGTAAAACTACAACAACAAAAATTCCTCTTAAAGGAACTTACGTACTGCAATTAACGAGTGATTGTAAAGTACAAATTCAAAATCATAAATTTGAAACCCATCGAAATTCCAGCATCGATTTCCAAGTCATCAAACTCCCGGAAATAATAATAAATAGTGATTTAAACGAAGTCATTGTACATCCAAAATGTATTGGAAACTCAATCGAAAAAACTGGAACAACTTTCGGAACATTTGGACAATAATTATTTATATTGTAATCATTTTTATGTTTTGCATTGCAGAATTATACGTTTTCTTCTCACTAAAACGTAATCGATCACCGACATTTCAAAAGGCAGAGGAAATAATTTTACAACATGGAAATATGTTAATTTTTATAATATTTGTAGTATTATTAATATAATACATATATATATATATATTATTAATATTTTAAAACTTTATAGTAATCAAAATAAGACAAAAGACAGATGGCAGGCAGAATACTTAACACAGAATAGGCATAATACAGGAAACTTATACTTATACCGGTCTTGGCGTATATAGGATGTTCGTAACAATGTGGTCATAGCGATGGTCATAGCATATATAGGACAAGCGGCTATATGTACACGACTCTTGCGCATGCGCGTTTCAAATGTTAAACAGATTGCTTCTATTTGATGCAATAATTCTATAGAAATCGTTTCTAACAATATTTATGGTAGCGAAAATATTGATTTAAAATAAAAAAGTTATAAGAACAACCCAATTTAACCTATGATTAAAGCTATACTGAATGGAATTTTTATTTTAAAAATATGATAAATTATTGTTGTAGCGGACAACAGACTAGGGAATCCCTGTAACCCTGTATTACTAAAATTTGTTTATTAATTAAAATTATTAGCTCACTATTGATAAACATATTTAATTATAATTTGTTTATTTAGTTGTTACTTTTTTATACCTTGTATTGTAATAATGCAGGGTGTCACAAATTCCTTTTGAAATAACCCCGAAGTACAGATTTTCACCCGAATGAACAGGTTTTTAAAGAAATTTGTTACCGTTTTTGTCCGCCATTTTGTTTTTGAGATTTTTGACTTGGGATTTGTTGTCAGCAACCCCAACAACCCCCGATTACTGATTTTCACCCGAATTAAACGGATTTTTGAAAAAATTTATTACCGTTTTAGATCCGCCATTTTGTTTTTGAGATTTTTGACTTTGGATTCGTAATCAGCCACTCCAAAAAAACCCGGTACAGATTTTCACCCAAATTAAACGGATTTTTGAAGAAATTTGTTACAATTTTGGGTCCTCAATTTTGTTTTTGAGATTTTTGATTTTCGATTCGTAATCAGCAACCCCAAAAATCCCCAAGTACAGATTTTCTCCCAAATTCTATGTGTTTTTAAAGAAATTTGGTACCGTTTTGGGTCCGCCATTTTGTTTTTGAGATTTTTGATTTTGGATTCGTAATCAGCGATCCCGAAAACTCCCGAGTGCAGATTTTCACTTAAATTTGATGGGTTTTTGATTATTGGCCACGAATTCAGGGTTTCGTCCCACTGTGCAACGTCGCGATCACTAAAAACTTATTAAAAACAAACAAATAGTATATATAAAATTTGTGGCTAATTAGTTGCCGCAATCGCAAATTTGTTACTCTCGCCGTTCGGGAATTACAGCCATTTGAGTGGTGGCGGCGCGGTGCTAGCTTGTAGCCGTTTCCACTCAAAAACTTACTAAAAACAAGAAAAAGTATATATTACCAAATTTATGAGCCAAAAACTTAATTATAATAAGTAGTTATTTCTTGGCATTTGAAATAATTCAGAAAAAGTAAAAAATCTCCAACAGTCGAATTGGTCGAATTAGACAAAATTCAAAAAAAAATAAAATATTTATTTATGAATAATGATAATAAACTTCGAGTGGTGCGCGGTGGTGGTACATTTCCAAGCACCGCACCGTCGAATTTAACAGAATACCAAAAAAAAACAATTAAAGGTTATAATTATGCCATTTTTATAGTAGAAATAACAGATTTTTTCATTTTTTTCATTTATTTTTCATAATTTTCATTTATGAGACAAGCCATGTAATAAATTCAATTTAATTTCTATTATCAAAAGCAATTTCAATTACAATTACTTTTTAAGTAAAAGCTAAATGAAATAATCTAATCCTCTTATCATTCGTAGTTTATATTTCTGCATTGTTTTTGTGTCTTTCACTTTTTCTCTAAAATAATTAGGGAAGCAGGAATTTGCATAAATAAGTTTTTACATGTTAATTTCCTATCTTGGCTAAGTCAATCAGCACCTTGTATAAAATAATAGTATATTGCAAGAATATTATTCTTTGTAATACTATTGTTTTATAATGCTTTATTATTATCAATTATTATAATGTCGTATAATATAAATTATAAACAGATAAATGATCAATCACGTCCATATTCAAAAATATGTCCAATAATTTGTTCGATAACAATTGAACAATTCAATAATAATATAAATTATAAATACTTTGAAAATAAATGCAAATCAAATTTTAATTAAGGTGCTAGATCAATAGGCGCTGAACTGGTGTCACGTTCAACTCAAAAACGAATAATCGTAGAACGTTCAAATTTTCAGTACATACGTAAAACATAACGTATAACATCATAAGCTATTTTTTATTTTAAAAAAATTATTTTTTCTTTTTTTTTTTAGATATTAAAGCGTTTTTAACTGCTATGGTCATTACGCATATTTACATGTTGTTATGATAGGTATATTACATTTGTTAAGGCATTTTATATTATATATTATAAATTTCATCATTTTTTTAATCATTTCTTCGTTGCCTGCTAAAATGTCACTAATTTTGTTTCCAAGGCTAGCCTGTTTTCGCTTCTCTTCATATTGTTGACAATCTACCAGAAGATGCTTTATTGTTATATTTACTCCGCATATCTCACATTTCGGTGGTTGATCTTTTGTTAATAGGTGTGCATGGGTAATTTTGGAATGACCTGTTCTAAGTCGGGTTAGAATTATCTCTTCAAGTCTTTTGGATCTGTTTGATGTTTGCCATTCCGCATGTTGATTTTTAACTTCTCTTAATTTATTATGTTGCAGGGTATTCCAAGTAGTCTCTGTTTCTTTTTTAATACTTTCTTTGATTAGATGTTGGATATCTCGGCTGGTTGTGATAGGTAAGATTTGTTGATTGAGATGTGCATCCGCTGCGGCAACATCTGCTTCTTCGTTGCCCCGAATTTCCATGTGGGATGGAACCCAAACAAACTCCACTAGGGTGCCTGAGTTCTGCAACATAAAAATATTTTCTCGAATTTGATGTATGATGGCCTCATTAGTGTGTGGATTGTCCATTGCTTTCAATACACTGTGTGAGTCGCAAATTATGAGATACTTTAGTCTACAGTCATTATGTGCTTGCAGAAATTCATCTGTAGCTAATTTGATGGCTATTGCTTCAGCGCTGAAGATTGAGTTTACTTCAAGTAGTTTATATCCAATTGCTTGGGATGTGTTGAATTTTACTGAACAAGATGTGGAGTTTCTGTTTTTTGATCCGTCAGTGTATATTTGAATGGAATTTTGATATTTTTTACTGATTATTTCGTAGGTCATTTGATTATAAATAATCGGTAAGGTAGTATTTTTCTTGAGTTTATTTAATTCACAGTTTATGTTTATTTGTTGTTGAGACCAATATGGAGTATTTATAATTTTTGCAGGAATTACATTGGCTAATATGGCATATGGAATATTATATTGCTGTAGAATTGTTTTCATTTTTGCTGCTATTAGTTTAGATAAGCGTGGATTGTTTTCATAGTATTGTAGTTGACTGTTATCTGTTATTTTTCTATACACTTGAGTTGTAGTTTTTTCCAATGTTTTACTATAGTATTTTGTTGTTAGGAATGTTCTTCTGTCGTTCAAGGTATGTATTCCTAGGTCGCAATGTAAGCTAATCACAGGGGTTGTTCTATATGCGCCTGTTATTATGCGTAAGGCATTGTTTTGTATGGGATCAAGAAGTTTTAAATAATTATGTTTTGCAGAGTTATAAATGATACATCCACAGTCTAATTTGCTGCGAACGATTGTGTTGTAAAGTCGATGTATTTTTTCTTTGAGTTTTCAATAAAATACACTTTAGTTATAAATATAAAATAGATTATGTAAAGTAATACCATTGTTTATCTAGTTGGACAGCCTAGGTTACAAAATATTTCAGTTATGGATGTTGGCGGACAGAGGGATGGATGTTTCGAGTCGGTTTTATCTTGGTACAATAAGGTTTGCAACTGAAATGGTGAAACCTCAGTTGATGATATTGACAATAGATGGCATGCAGGAAAATACAAAAATTTACCCTTTTTCGGGGTACATGCTAATCTGCCTATTGTTAGAAACTATCATATACAATATCCCAAGTGCATTCAAATTGTGAAATGCACGAGAGGATATTTATTTAGACTATTTCACGAATAAAATAGGAGGTTAATTTGTAGATTTACAAAATTATAATTTGAGTTACTGCTTAAAGCACAATATTTTTCAAGTTTATTAAGTAAATAATATTTATTATTTAAATATTAAAGTTAAATGCATTGTTTTATACATGAGTAGAATTATCATTGTTATTTGTTACAATAGTTATAGAATAATGGTTATAGTATTAAAGCTGAGGCCATTACAATCCGTTATAAATCTTGCTGTAAAGCTCAGTGGCAACTCATATTTTTTATTAAATAACAAATTTTAAAAATGATCAATTTACATAACAATCAATTTTTTAAAGTATATTTCAAGGTAATGGGTTATTGGACATTGGAAATTATTGGACATATTGAAATATCTATATCAATTTTATTTTTATTTTTATTATTTTTCAAACGGTCGCTGCTAAATGGTGACTGAACGGCCGCTGCCGGAAAAACTATATTTTACACACAAAATGTTATTAATTATTATCCATATTATTTAAAGATTAGAATTAATCGGCTACTTCAACAAATGTTTTAGTTTTTAACGTCGAGTTTATCCGCCCCTGACACCCTGTATTATCAATTGAAAAGAGCTTTTTCAAAAGTTTAAAATAATAAGGATATTATTGAGATAATGGTCATAAGATGAAAAAATTCAAAATAAACAAAACCGTAGCAAGACAAGGGCAATCAGGGCCAGGGGCGGATTCAGAATTTTTTTCTGGGGGGGGGCACAAAGGGTCGAGACGGGCAAAAAGGGTTCTCAGATTTGGGATTGTCTCTTTGTTTCCTTGTTAATTTCAAGCGTCCCCATGCCCACCCCCTAAATCCGCCTATGGTCAGGGCCGTCTATGGAATCAATTACGAATGAAATAAGAATGGAAAAATTTATTAAATTCAATATTTTTTTTCGTGCCATATTTCATTCGTAAGGGAGCGTTTATTAATTACGTGAGATGATTTTGGCGATTTTGAGACCCCCCTCCTAATCCCACGTGAGATTTTTTAAATGCGTATTTGTTTAATTATTTTTATTTAAGACTAGTTAAGACAAAAAAATTATGGGATATTCGCTGAGAGATTTTGTTTATTTAGAATTTTTACATCTACTTTGTAGATTTTTATGACTAATATCTCAACTATAATATCCTTATTCTAGTTTCCAAAGGTCAACTAAAAAGGTATTTAAATTTTTTTGAATTTGTAACGTGCCAAAAGACGTTTTGTCCGTTGCAATTACTTTCATGCGACGCCACTGGATCGCTAGTGGTTGCAATAATTTTTCGTTCAATTTTGTTAGGCGCCATTATGCGTTGAATTTCGAAAGAGATCGACGTATAATCTGGTGTTCGTCCATTTTTAGTTTTTAATGGTTTATTTTATTTAGTTTTGCCGTTTAGCGGGTAATTATGATATTTTCCTTCTATTTAATTTGTTTAACAAATTATTTTTAGCATCCAGGTTACTGGTTAAATGTACTTTTTGTAATTATTCGTTTTGGTTCTTATCATCTTTTAATTTGACATCGTAAAATGAATATGGATATCAATGTTGGAAATCTTTTCTTGTCCACATATGGTTCCAGTATTGGTTGATGGTTTTCCGATGACGCTGTTTTTTTATCTGTCATCTGTTTTGAAGATATGGGGCTTGAAACATTATTATTATCTAACATCAATAGTCTAAAGAATGGTTATTTTGCTTCCTTGTGAATTTCGATGCCGATGGTTGTTTTTTTATTCACAAGAGGATGTTTCCTTGTGAAGTTGTGATACTTAATGGATCGAAATTTATCTTCTGTTGGAAAGCCAGACTTCGAGGATTAGTCTTTTTGATGTTTCACCACTTTTCAATCCCGGACGTGGATTTACGTTTTTTTATTTGGGATGGAACACCTCGATTCTAAGCAGATGATATGATTTTTTATGAAGATGTTTCAGTAGAGATTAATTAAGTTAGTAGTCACACTAACTCGGTTGATGAGTATTGGAACTGGCACGCTGTTGATTTTTTAATGAGTATTTTGTGTTCTCTATTTTGTAGACTTTCATTCCTGGGTGGTAGACCAATAGAATGATGAAGTAATGTTATTGAATTCGAAAGGCCCTGACGAAGGAAAGACAATTGCCGAGTCGTGAAGTTGGTAGTACTGCATTCAGGGTAAGTCTCATAGAGATGCATATATTTGTTTTAAATGATGCTGTATGCCAGGTTCTATTTTTTAATTCAATAACCCGAGATAATGACATCCGGTGTGCAATTAATCTTTGCTGAGCATAACTTCTTTTGTTGGGTTAATCTCTTCAGGGATACTCAACTGTATTTTTTTATTTGACTGAATCTACCCCTCAGGTGGATGTCAGTTCTTCACTTTTGTATTTTTATTTTATTTTTCTAGTTCGTAATCCTCAATTACGTACTAGCTTTACTTGATCCTTATGTGTATGTTTTATGTTTTGTTTTGATTAGTGAATTAATTAAACTTGTCGACATCTTTATTTTCTATCTGTGTTAATACAATAAATCGACTCTTGATTTCTTTTTAGTTTTATTTGTATTAGCTGGCGTCTACTTTTCCATCGTACTTTTCATTTAGCTGAGTTTAGATCTGAGTACTGAAGAACGTTTTGTTATGAACCCACGATGTTTTTCGAAATACCACGCTCTCGAGAACTGCGTTTTGAATAACACAGCTAGCTAACGCGTACAGTCCATCTACGGTTAGACAAATGGCAGTGGTAGTTTAATTTTAAGCAAGTTACGCTACAAATTTCTTTAAATTTAATTATTCTTTTTACCCAATCTTACGTGGGAGAAAGGGGGGTTCTCGGCAAATATCACGTAACTATATTCTCTTAACTAGTTTTAAATATAAATAATTAAGCAAATTATATTTTTTATGCCAAATCTCACGACATTTCACCAGGAGGTGCCGTTTTAGCTTTTGACGATTCTGCTAAAGGAATCTGCCAAAAAGCTTTTCTCAAATCTATAGAAGTTAAATACCGCATTTCTTAGGCGGTTGAGTTGCAATCCGTTCGCGGTAATGGATAGGAGTCTTTTACGGTAACCGAATTCAATTTTCTTCCATCAAAACACGTTCTCAGCTCTCCATTTTTCTTTTTTACTAAAAACAAGGGACTACACCTCGGAGAATTAGATTTTCTAAATATTCCATCTTGCAACATCTGGTCAATTTCGGCATGAAGTTTGCCTTGCATGGCCGGACTTAGCGGATACTGTCTTTGTTTGATCGGTTTTGCTGAACCGGTATCGATAACGTGTGCGATATTCTTAACACAACCTAATTCAGTAGTTTCCAGGGTTTTAAATTTATTCATAATTTCATTTAATTGTTTTTGTTGATCTTTATTAAGGGATGCTTGGCTAGAAATGCCTTCGGTAGCAAAAATTTCATGACTATTGGACGCTTTCCAAGAAAAATTCTTAAAATCTAGTGATAATTGAAACGTACGACAAAAATAGGCGCCTAATAAAAAGTTATAGGAAAGATGTGGTATTACAAGAAAATTTATTGTTTTATCCACGGACCCTAAGCGTATATTTAAAGGTAGAATACCACGTACTTCGCTTTGAGCACCATTAGCTACCTTTATCTCCTTAATATCTGTGGGCCGAATCTGTCCATATCTAGTGGGATCTAAAAGTTTTAAATCCTCTTTGCCAATGATGGAGTTCATTGCACCGGTATCTAAAAGTGCTATAATCTTGCGATTATCTATAAAAATATCTAAGTGAGGGCGATTATCTGAAGCTACTTTAGTCAAGACGGGAGCGGTATTATCATTTTTAATAAAAAATTTTTTGACTTTCTTGGTCCAAGAGGTCCAAGCTATTTTATCGAAATATTTGTTTAAATTTGATTTGGGCTTCGACGAAAATCGTTTGTCGTGCCACTCGCGCGGCCTCTTCCTCGATATGATCCACGGTTCTCTATAGTTAAGTTTTGAAATCCTCTTACTAAAGGATGACTTGTTGTCTGAGGGTTGCTGGCGTCCTGCGTTAATGCAACCTCGTTGGCGTTTTCCGATACGTTATTTCGATTATCTCGTCCCTGGCATAGCTGATATGATGTTTTATATACATTTTTTGCATCACAACCATAACAAAATATATTTTTTGGTTTTTGACAAGTATAATAATTATGACCGACTTCGTCACAATTCCAGCATTTAAGAGTATTGAAACCAGTAGCATTTACTTCAATATTTCCAGCTTTTTCCCCCAATTTCTACTTCAATAACGTTTCTCTTCTCTCCTATTTTGTACATCGTTGTTATTTTTAACTCCACTTGCAGGTTGTCCTTTATAAATCTTTCCATCTTCTCCTTCATTACAATATTTTCTTTTGTTTCAAATCTCAGTCCACTTATTATCAGCTTGTTCCTTCTCTTTTCTCTTTCTTGCTGCTCCATTTTATATTCAACCGCTTCCAGTTTACATTCAAGCTCTCCAATTTTTTTATCGTTTAGGATTTTATCCTGTATCCATTCGGTTTTAGCTTGTTTCAATTCTTCTTCGGCTATTTTTAACTCCTTTGCTAGTGATTCCATTTGTTCTTGCATTATTTTGAAGTTTTCTCGAATCTCCATTTTAGTTTCCGAATTATCATTTCTCATTTGTGTTATTAAGGTTTTCCATGAATTTTTTAATTTCCTCCATTTCTTCTTTTCTTATAATTTTCTTGCTTTTTTTAAAAATTTCGGAGGTTATTTCTACTTCTTGTGATCGTTTTCTTTTAATGAACTCGTTTAAACTACCAATGCTGTTTGCTTTCTCGCGGAGTCGAATACTCAAATGATTCTTTAAACTAGCGTCTTTATTCATTTAAATTTGATTTAAATAACTACTATACTTCCTAATGATGTGTCAATTGGGTTGCCTACCTTTCTTCCGCCTTCTAACCTTAAAATTCAAATTTTCAAGAGCTAATAATTTTAATTTATAATTATTAAAATTCACTGATGTAAATTTTCCAGAAAATCAGCTGAACCCCTAATTTAGCTAGTCTTGTTATCGCTTACCGTCTTTTACGACTTCTACAGAAGGAAAATACACACTCACTATCAATTTACGGTTTAATTTTCAGCTTTATTTCGCCTGTGTAACGGGTTTGTTTACGAACAAATACCGCGTTGCTACCACAACTTTTTTTACTTTCCGAACTCCTTAGTAAGGAAAGTATTGTAATCTAAAATTGAAAAAAAAATTGACCCCCCATTTTTTTATCAAACTTTTATGTTTTGAGGTTCCCTTAAACCATTTCCATTATTTTTGAAAAATGTCTGTATGGGTGCATGTATGGGTGTGTGTATGTGTGTGTGTATGTATGTCTGTGAACACGATAGTAGCCAAACGAAGTAAAGAAATCACTCCAAATTTTAAATTTATGTTTTTATCTATTGTGGCACAAAGCCTATTGAAAATGGATGAAATCGTAAGGGGGGAACGGGGGGTTTATTTGAAGCGATAAAACATAATCTATCATAATTCCGAAACGCAATGAAATAAGTAAAAGTTTATTATGACAAAAATTATCCATGTAAAATTACCTACAACTTTTCTTCCATAAAATTTTTTCTAAAATTAAAAATTAAAAAACATTTTTTTTTAATTTCTAAATTGCCTACAAATAAAAAAAAAATTTTACATAAAATTTTAGTTATTTGTGATAAGTATATATTTTTTTATTTGTATTTTTGTTTTTGCTTATTATTTCGATTTCCTGAATGTTTTTGACGATTATTGCTGATGCTCTGATAAGATTTAGTAATTTAGTTTTTTCTATCCGAGGTAAATTGGGAGTTACTTTTAATATTCGGAAAGTTATGTGATGGCCACATCCGATTTTCTTTTTTATTTAAATTTTATACATACAGAGTGTTATAATAGCAAAAAGCCTTATATTACGGTCCCGTGTCCATTCGCCTATCTGTCCGCATTTTTTAAATTTAAGAACTATTATCGGCTTAGCGAACTAGAAATTCAAATTTTAGTTCTTTCGTTAAGTTAATAATAGTTCTTAAAGTTGAACATAAGGCTTCATGCTATAATTTGTATAGAAGCCTAAAACTAAAAAAAGCCTATGGGAATTTTTAAACAACAATAAAATAAAAATAAAAAACAATAAATAGCTCGTGCCAAGTAGAAATAGAATCGAAAATCATCGTTTTTCAGCAATAACTTTCTTAATTTTCGAGATGCAGCAAAAATTGTAATATACAAATTTAAAGAACTAATGAAATTCTTTAAGTTCGTATATTACAAGTTTTGCTGTATTTCAAAAATCAAGAAAAATCAAGATTGCCGGTTCTATTTCTACTTGGCACGAGCTCTAGTAGTATATTTCTAAATATAACAAAGAAAAACCACATTGCGTCGTTGATAAAAACTTCTTCGACAGTAATGTTTTAAACACAAGCTAACACATTATGTACATATGTGACCATCGGTTTTTACATGGATGCATTTTATTAAAAATTTCATCTTTTGTTATACCTTGTATATTTATTAAATTCAAATATTGGTATTAAAATTTAATTTAAAAAGAGATTAGAAACATTAACAGATAAGCGTACGCCATATTGAGATTTGACGGTTGAATTTTGGAAAAAGTATGTAAATTTTTTTGTGTCCAGTAGTTAACTTGATATATTTGGAAAGAAAAATTATTAGAATTTCCGTACCGTTAATTTTGGGATTTTCATATCAGTTGACTTTGTTCGGAGACCGACAGTTTGGTTTATTTTGGAAGTTGGTTAACCGATTTCGCTTTTGCGGATTTATTTTGCTGTACACGATCAACAAGCTTGGTTTTTTTTCTGAAGACACGTACAAATCTAAAATTTTCAAATTGGGAAAACATCCAATCAACACCTTTTTTTTTATATACACAGAGAAGTTCACGTTCGTTAATACCTTTGGTTACCATATTGCTGTAATATCGTTCAATTTGAAGCTAACTATAACAGCAGCAGTTGTCGAGATTGGTAGCGCGCCCGTTGTTCCTGCCCTACTATCCAGTGCCGTGCCGGCTTCCGGACCATTTGGGGTGAGCCAAAAATGTAACTTTATTATTAAAACATCGTGGCATATTCGTCTGCCAAATTGTGATTTTCGGCATCGTTTGAAGATTATTTTTATTTTTAACATCGTAATTAATTTACTTTTGTTTGCACGAAGCACGATTTTGAACGTGCTTGTAAAGAATTGTTTGCGTTATCAGATCTGACAACGATACCTTTTAATTTACAGCTGCGTCTGACCACTGTTGATGCCTTAAATAATGTTTAGTAACAATTTATCTTTTTTACGGTTGCTTTGTTTTTTTTTTTAGTTATTAAACTATACCTTTGTTACCCAACAACGAGTTTCATTTATTTTTGTGTTACTTTTGTTTTTCGTACTTTCAGGCAAAACACCAACAGCGGCAAAAAGTACGTGGTGCCCTTTTTTTGAGTCGGAGGTTATACTCCTTTACTCCTTTGACCCAGCCCTTGCTCTATATAAGCTAGCCGTAGCGTCGCTGGAAAAGTTGTTGCGGTAACCAGTTTTCGACGGTTTCTGAACTGAGCCCGCGCAGTTGGCTTTTCTGCGGTAGAGCCGGGCTCAGGTTACACATACACTGACTAACGAAAATTTTCGAACCCTCCTATGTTAACAATGTAAATTGCACATTTTGAAAGCGTTTTTTGACATATTATAGAAATCGCCTTTACAGCAAAACTGTTTAGACAGTTTGTGTTAAAAATTTCATTGTTTTCAATTTTGTACATATACATATTTTTCTATTTTGTCGGCCCGTTTTTGACTGACAACGACTTAAGCAAGTCTCTGCAAAATACAACAAATATTGTCTTCTGTATCTCAAAATCGGTGTAACGAAATAAAAAAATTAATAGGAATTTTTTTATTTGGAAATTTCATTGCCTACATTTTAATTCTTATTTATTTTTTGATTTCATTGCACTGATTAATTTTGAGATACAGGTGACAATATTTTTTGTATTTTACAGAGTCTTGTTTAAGTCGCTGTCCGTCAAAATTTAGACGACAAAATAGAAAAACTTATAGGTACAAAATTGAAGACAACAACATTTTTAACAAAAAATGTCTAAACAGTTTGGCTGTAAAAGCGATTTCTATATGTCAAAAAACGGTTTCAAAATGTGCAATGTACATTGTTAACATAGAAGGGTTCGAATATTTAATATTTAATTTTTACATAAGCCTGGATGAAACTACACACTTTTGCGCAGAATCGTGTTTCGAGTGTCTGTGCTTTGTGGCCTTTTGTTCACAAAATTGTGTAGGAAATTGCGTACGAAATTGTATAGTCCAATAAAGTTTTTAGTTTGCTATAACAACTATTTAAGTATTTTTACTTAAATATGAAATTTTAACTTACCAAGTAATTTATAAGAGGAATAAATACAGGACCAAACATTCCAATTACTGAACTAAAACTCATTCCTAAACCTCGGACTACAGTAGGGTATAATTCCGAAGCCATTAATGGAACCACTACAAATGCTGAAGATATTCCCATTTTTCCAAAGCAAAAGAGACATAATGTGATCATCATATCTAAAACAGTATGCTTTAAACAACTAATCTACAGGATCTATTATAGTACTCAACATTTTAATATACAAAAGAATATACAAAAATTATAATAATATTCTTTAAAATCCTACAGCCTTACTAATAAATATTCGTTATACACGCGTTGAGCAATTGTATAGTTATACACTGTATAAGCACTGTATAAGGGGTGTATAAATTTTCTACTAATAAACGTTGTATACGCACTGCATAAGCTATAACTGTGTTATACAATGGTTATACACTCGAAATGTCATTTTTCGTATGTAAGTGTGACTTTATCTGTCACTGTCATTTGAATTTAAGTTATTAAAGTGATTTAAGTACATATTATATTTAACTTAAAAAATGGAGAAAAAGAAAAGGAATAGAGCACCAAATTGGGAGCAAACAGAAAAAGTAAGTAATTTATAATATTTTAATTGTAATAGGTAATTATTAATAATATAAAACATGCAAACATACTTAAATTAATTAACTTCAGAATTTATTCAAAGAGCTAATGAAAGACATCGTTAGTGTAATAGAGAATAAAAATACAGACACAAACACCAACAAAGCAAAAGTTAATGCTTGGAGTAATATTTTTAATAGGTAAGAATAAATTATTATGGGTTTGTTCCAACAAACAGTTCTCGCCAGTTCTCGGACTTATATGCATGCTCTTTAGTTGAAATTTTAACGTAAATGATCTTTAATGATCAAAAATTTAGTTGAAGAGCTTGCTTATAGTTCTAGAACTTGAGAGAACTGCTTGATGGAATAAACCTTATATCGGCGGAGACATGAATTCTCGTTATCATACTCAACAAAATTATTTGTTATGAATAGGTTCAACGAATTGAACACCAGGCAAAGGAATTTAAATGAATTAAAGCAGCAATGGAGGGTTATGAAAGGCGAAACAAAAAAATGTATATCTACCTACCAACGCGAACTAAGCAGAACAGGGGGTGGACCAAAACCATTGAGTCCAAACCGAGATATTTTGGACATTGTGGAAATGATTCCAAATGAGTTTGAGGTCGATGAGAATAAATTCGACTCAAATTATGTTATGGTTATTTCTGTAAGTACTTCTACCTGAAGATGATCTAATATGATCATTTATAATTAATAACAACACTGAAACTGCTTAATTGTGGTTTTTTTAACATACTCATTCTTAAATTTTTGTTTGTTTTAGGACGAAACAGCCGAAATTCTTGAATCTGAAGAATTACAACCATGTTTTTCTGATATGGTTGATATTACGAGCAGCCAAGATGAAGAAGTAGCAGCCTGCTCTAAGGTAAACAATATAATTGACCATTTATTTATATTTCAAGAGCTCAAAATTATTTTTATTGCAGGTCATACAAAATGAAACCCCTTGCATAAATTCCGCTGAGAAAAAAACGGGTTGCAAAAGAAAATTACCACTTTCTGAGGTAAACTAAATAAAACATCTGAACTTCTTAAATAAAACTATTAAATATATTTATTTTCGTAACATTCAAGTGACACTTAGTTCTCTCATAATTCTTAATTTTCATTTCTTGTAGAACAATAGGAATCACGCTGTACAGGAAATACAAAAGATGGCTAGGGAGAGAAGTGATTTAAATTACAAAATGTTGGAAGAAGATTTAAAATTTAAAAAAATTAAGCACGAACTTGAAATTCAACACATGAAAGAGGAAATGGCTAGGAAAAAAAATGAATGCGATTTAAAATGTGAAGTGTTAAATTTACAAAAGCAATTATTACAAAAACAATTAAAAAAGCTATAAAAAGTTATTTAAAGTTAGTTTTTTTTTAAAAGAAATCGTTAATAAAAGCAGCCCTAACGGTTTTTCCTTGTATAGAATTATTATTATGAGCCTGTGGTAAGTTTTCTGACATGACAAGATGGTCTTCAGGTGGTATAGGCGGATCCTCGTTTGATACAACAAAATTGTTGTGTTCTCCCATTTGGATTGCGATATTATGTAGCACCGCTAAAGCCACAATTGCAATTTTCGTATTTTTCAAACTTGTAGTAAAACCACGTAACAAGCACCGAAATCGTTGTTTCCATAATCCAAAACATCTTTCCACAACATTTCGAGTTTGTATGTGTGCTCTATTGTACCTTTCTTCTTTTTGAGTTGCGGGATTTAATAGTGGAGTAAATAAAAAAGGGGTACATGCGTAACCCGAATCTCCTAGGAGACGTCCATTAAATTCGCCTCTTTCAAACCGTTGCTTAATCAAGCTCTCTCGGAATATTCGGCTGTCATGCGCACTGCCTCTCCAACTAGCAACAATATCTCGTATACGCAAAGAAGCATCACACACTACTTGAACGTTTAGAGAAAAATACCCTTTTCTATTTATGTAGTATTGCGACAATTCTCCCGGAACTTTTTTTATTTTAATATGTGTGCAATCGATGGCCCCTATTACATTTCGAAAGCCACAGATTTCTCTAAATTGGGCCATGACAGCTTCTTGTTCGTGGTTCGAGGTGGGCATTTTAATGTATTCTCGTGATTTTCTAGCTAAAGCAGTGCCCACCCGTTGACAAATATTTGAAATTGTTTGTTGGCTTACACCATGCAAATCTCCAGCATCATCTTGCACCTGTCAAAATAAAAGTAAATTAATACTCTCAAAGAGAAACATTATTCTCTTATCAATGTAGTGCGTACCACATTTCTGGCCCATGAACGAAGTGCTGCAAGTACCTGTAGCTCACAGGATATAGATCCACCTCTAGAATCCATTTTTATATCCGGTTTAACTATTTCAACGATAGCTTCAACGTATTTCTTGCTGAATCTATATTTGCCTTTGAAATCCGCATCACTTAATTGGAAGGGGTCTTGTCTAATTTTATAATTTTTTATTTTTCTTTCATTATGTACTACATCAAATAAATCGTTTAAATCTTCAACATCCGCCACTAAATCCATTAAATCTTCACTTACATCCATCTTAACAGAATTTAGGAATTTTATGAACGCTATACAATCGTTACACTATAGAGTTCTAGCAGTAAGATTTGTATAAAATGTGTTTTGACACTTATGGAAACCTTGACTACCTCATCGCTATACACGGTTTATTAGTAACGTTTACTTTATACACCATGTACACAAGCTGTATACAAGCTTTATAAGTACATCTATGAATAGTTATGACAAGCTTATACAGAGTAGAGCTTATACACGGTTTATTAGTAACGTTTTCTTATGCAACCCTGTATAAGCCCTGTATAAAATTTATACAACGTTTATTAGTAAGGCTGTTTTATCTATAAAATCCCAGCACGCCGATTAAAACTGCTCCAGCGCAGCGAGTCATTTTTTGATAAAAAAAACACACTGCTTGCTCGATTTTTTTTACCTACCGAAAATAACTATTTATGGTACAAGTGTGTTATATGACAAATAAGTCACGCGAGAAAGTTTAGCCCGCGAGGCCGTTAGGGCTATTTTCTTAGTGACTTATTTGTTATTAACAATTAATTAAGATTTTATCCAATATCTCGTAATAATAGTTTAAAATGTAATTAATTGTTTTGACATTTGACGTTTTAAAATGTCAGATTTAAATTATGAAAACTAGTATGAAGTAGGTGTAATAAATAATTAGGCATAATTATTAAAAATCTGAGTGAGTTATAATATTAACCCCACTCATAAGTTACATAAGTCACTAGTGAGTTATATGTTGTTTTACTTATTTAAAAAACCATAGTTATACCTCTATTATTGCGAGATTTTGGATAAAATATTTAAAAAAGAAAATAAATAATAATGACGTTATAAAAAAAAAACAATTTAAATTTAGTACTACTTCGCAAAAATAATATTTTTTAATTATCACAACATGTTTCGTATGAAGAATCATACATCTTCAGGTGTCTACAAAAGAAAACTAAAGTAAAATGCTCCTATTTTCAAATACTTCAACTTTAAAAACAAAAAAATTTTCATAATTTCATTTTAAATTTAATTAGGTACGTAATTATATTATTTTAAAAAATTGTATTTTACTTTAATTTTCTTCTGTAGACACCTGAAGATGTATGATTCTTCATACGAAACATGTTGTGATAATTAAAAAATATTATTTTTGCGAAGTCGTACTATTTTATATAATATATTAACTACATACTTCGCTTAATTTAAATTTAGTAATCATAATATAACTAATAACCCTCCTTCGGCAGTCGGGTAAAAAGCTAGAAAGAACGCTGCTGATACAGCGGGTCACATTTTTGGTTAGATTAATGAGAAGATAAACAAAGAGAAACAGAGAAAGAAAGAGGAAGTAACAGCAATTAGTGAAGATAGTACATGGCCAGTCAAATATACAAGAGGAAAATTGAATTGATGAGAAGAGAAACGACGCGACAAAGAGAAATAATATGAAAAGAGAAAGAAGAAGTAACGGCAATTAGTGAAGATGCACCCGCCAGTCAAAGATATAAGATGAAGATGAAGACATGATTAATAAAAAGAAAAACGAGGAGAAGAATTGGGAAAAGAAAAAGTAAGAAGAAGTAAAAGCTATTAGTGAAGATACCGACCGTCAAAGCTCTAAGAAGATGGCAAAAAGAGAAAATAACAAAACGAAGAAATTAAATAACATAATAATAGAAATAGAGAAAGCTTCTTCAACGAACTACAATATTGTACATAAATAAATCCATTAACCATATAAATTTTATAACCACCAATACCACGGTTGCTACACATCAATCCAGATTCCAACTATCGAGTTACACATTTTTTTATTGCGACCGTTAAAAGAGAGATCAAGCTATTTAAAAAAATTAAAAAGCCAAGAAGCTGCTTCTCCTACACTGCTTTATTTCTATTTTGGTTAAAAGAAGCCGAAGACAGAGAAAACGTTGGATACAAAATTGAAGATGTTTATCTTCATGTCTTAATGGATAACTGGACCATTTATTTTAAGGCGGCGATAGTTTCCAATTAAACTTGCCTCTTCCATGACGATCAACAAGGCTCAGGGACAGACGTTATATTAGAAAAAATAAGAATGAACCGGTGTTTAGCCACGGTCATCTCTATATAGCAGTGTCAAGAGTACGGAGATCTGATGATAAAAATAGTTGATGGAAAAGAACAAGTCAAATTGATTCAAGGTTCACAAGCAGTGTACACCAAAGAATTTTTTAATTAACTCATCATTAAGTACCAGCGTCCTCATTTAAAGACAGTAACTTATTAGTTACTAAGTATTAGTTAAAATATATTAAGATTTATTCTTTTAACAAAAATTTATGCCTACATTCGTAAAATATGCTTGGTACTTAATGGGTTAATACCGCTAAAAAAGAGATCCACTGTCTAGTTGCCCGTCCATGAACGGGCTTTCCAGCTAGTATAATTATTATGCAACTTGTAATTTAATTACCCGAAAGAGAGACTCTCTTTTCCTTAATTGTGTTTAATTTTTAGTTTTTAAACTACACTTTGCACGTGATGCAAGATATTTTTTTATCAAATGATATTATGGTGATCCCAATAAATAACATCTGGTACACGGATGACGCGGATCTTTTTGCTGAAACTATGGAGGGACTACAACAACTGATAGACCATCAAATATTAGAAATTAGTGAAGATTATGGACTAACTTTAATTATTCAAACAAGAAAGTAAGTATATGGGTGCAACAAAATCTAGAAGACCAGTTGAATAACTTTTAATAAAAAAAAAACGCTAGAAAGAGTTCATAAATTAAATATCAGTACCTGGGCACCACGATAAACCACAAAAACAACTACACCAAGGAAATCAGAACCCGGATCGGCAAAACGAAAAGTAGTATTTGTAACAATGAGACAGTTGTTTGTTAATAGAGACCTAAGCTTGGAATTAAAAATATAAATGTTAAGATGCCATGTCTTCTCGGTTCTCCTTTATAGACTGGAGGCATGGAAACTCAAAGTAGGACATATGAAAAAGCTAGAAGCCTTTGAGATATGGACGTATGTATATGAGAATTCTAAAGATATCGTGGATCGATCGAGTGACAAATCACTATGCAACACTAAAAAATTCACCAATATCTCGAACAGTAATTCATATTAGGTATACCTATTATATAAAAAAAATCAAAATTTCAATTAAATATCACATCTCAAAACATAGATATGTAGTGTTTTGTTTTTTTATCTTGGCCGTTGGTTTCTTGCAGTTAGTCCTTTTTCTCATATAAAAATAGATTTTTTAGCAAAATGTTTCAAACATTTTTTGTTGCAAATTTCATTCCCTCTATTTTTGTTTATATACATTTTTCTATTTGGTTGCGCCGTTTCTGAGTAACAGCGACTTTAAAAACACTGTAAAAATTTAAATAAAACTCCCATAAGAGCAATATTATTTTTATTAAATTTTTTACAGAGTGTTTTTAAAGTCGTTGTTACTCAGAAACGGTGCGATAAAATAGAAAAATGTATGGAAACAAAAATAAAGGGAATGAAATTTTCAACAAAACCTGTTTGAAACATTTTGCTATAAAATTGATTTTTATATAAGAAAAAGGATCATGGAAATGTCCGTTAAACATGGTTAACATAAGGAGTGTATTAATAATTTCTGGAGCCACTGTATATTATCTCTGTGTACAACTGAGAACTGAAAATGTTCTTGGTAAAAAAAAATGTTTAAAACAAACCATTAGTACCACCTGACAAAATAATTTTACCGCCATTACAGAGCAAACTTGGATTAATAAAGAGTTTCTTCCATGCACTATTATAAAGGTGGGCCTATAGACTTCAATATTTTCAAAAAAAAACAAAAAACACATTCCCATTTAAGTTTCTTTCCTGAAAATATGGGCACAGTTAGCGATGAACGTGGCGAGCGTTTTCACCAGGAATTAGCGGAGTTTCAGAAGCTTTACCAGGGTACATGGGGTCCAGTCATGCTTGCAGACTTCTGTTGGTGCCTTCGTTCCCAAAAAAATAATGTTTTTTAAAGAAAAATGATGTCTGAAGTCGCTAAATTCAGTATAATTTGTAAGAATCAATAAACGATTTTCACTATGAAACGTGACGTGATGTGACTATTTTATTTATAAATCTTAATTGAGTTTGAGGTGAGGTATCATTATTACATACTGTAAACCCAGTGAAAAAATTTTTTTTGGAATTTGTTGCATAGTGAAATGTGGAGGTAATGCGCAAAATGGGAAAAAAAAAAGAAATAGCATTAAGCATTAAAACGCGTAAACTATAATATTTGGGCCATGTAATAAGTGGGGATAGATATGATATATTTACTTCGAGTCAACATACAGGGCAACATCATAGACAAAAGAAGTATCGGCAGGCGCAAAATATCGTGGTTGCAAAATCCCACAATGGTTTGGCTACTCCTTTAACCAGTTGTTCTGGGGGGCAGTATCCAAAGTTCAGATAGTCATGATAATTGGAAACCTTCGTAGCGGAGACGGCACTTGAAGAAGAAGGCATTATAAGCTATGAGGATGTCGTATTATAGACTATAGAGCTTCTATTGTATTATTATTATTATTATTATTGCATGTACACTTACACGAGGCAATTATTATTATAAATTTTGAAATGATAAATGACATAATTTTACGTTGACGGTAAAGAAACAAATTAAAATTCCCGAAAAACTTGAACCAACACACAATGGGCTCGATCTGAAAAAAGGTGGCCAAAAATCAAAGTTTGCCTTTAATCGCTTAAAATTGACATAAATAACACGGAAACATTAATTAAAAAATTCAAATTTGACAGGGGTGGTTTAGAGGGGTGCTTTTTATACAAGTAAATATTAAAATATGATTTTACTCTTAATGGCTTAAAATTGGCATAAATAACACGGGAAAATTAATTAAAAAATTCAAAATTTAAAGGGGTGGTTTAGAGGGGTGTTTAAAAGTTTTTTCAAAGTTTAAAATATGATTTTACTTTTAATGACTCAATATTGGCCTACATAATACAGAAAACTTTATGAATAAAATAAAAACTAGACACTAATTGAAAATATTAGTGGTTTGAAGTAAACCAATTATAACAATAACGATTATAATATTATAATTGTGAAATAAAGAACAGTTTATGTGTTTTTTAAAAAATTGCAAAAATAATAGGTACATTAAAATAAGACACTCGGTGTATATATGAAAAACAGCAACCCTGATAGCAGGGTAGTCCCTGCCCCTGTTGTGTGCCTCTGCGTCGACCCCAAACTAACAAAGAGCTTGTCCGGCGTCGCGTATTTTTAACCCCCCAAGTAGAAAGGCAGAGATGGGCAGACTTTTCTTCCTGATTCTATTATAAGACATCTTTAACTATATGCACCATATTTCAATTTCTTGGCTCCCGCTGGCTATAAATAACTTTTTTGCTAATTTATGGTAAAAATTTTTACAAGAAAAACTATTATGTAGACACATCTTTGACCTGATTTCTAATACACGCGAATAAAAATAAATAAAAATATTATATACGTAAATATTTTACATAACTTTCTTAACACCGTTCATAAAAATTTATTAAAAAAGGACACTCGAATAAAAAGTTACACGCACTTTAAGTATGGTTTATATTTTGAAGCCGCTTCACATATAGTTCCTGTTGTACTGAGAACGGTAACTTTAAAGTGACGTAGCGTCTCAGGTACAAAAAATATATTTATTTCCTTTTGGATTAACATGCACTAAAGCCCCCTCTACAAGATTCTATGGTAGTAAGCTCATTCGGTGACAATTATTATTTTTTTGATTTTTGATTAGAATAGTCGTATGTTTTTGCACCAAAGAAACATTTTAAATTTCGAATATTACCTACAAAAACAAACAATTTTTCATGCATTCGGGTACATGTATCACACAAGAAGACTTGTGTGAAGAAGAAGAAGACCAACTACTCAAAGCTACTTTCTAAACATTTTTAATACCTAAATAAAAGGTTAAAAGGTTAAATAAAGGCTAAATAAAGGCAAAGCAAACGCGATTTCCAACTTTTGATAAATCAAATAAATCAAAATTCAATGTGGCCATAAGAAGAGATATCTAAATTTAATAAAGTATATTACAAAATTAAGTAAGTAAGCCAATTAAGTACCCAAATCCGTTGACATAAAAGCTTAGCTGCAATGACCATGATGAGGTAAGCAGATTGAAGAGAGAAATTTCCTTATCCTAAATCGAACTTACCATTTTTCACCAAAAATGTAGCTAAACATGCTGATCCACCTAGAACCATGCTTATACATAATGTCCATCTTCTTCCCAAACGTTCCATACAAGGCGATAGGAATAAATACGTTGGCAACTCTACAACACCTGCTAAGAAAAAGTTTAAAAATTGATCACCGCCTAGTACTGGTGCATAATAAGAGAGTCCAACGTACACACTAGTGTTAATAAACCAAATAAAGGTGATGATAATTGTTTTAAATTTTAAATTCGAATTTTTAAATAAATCAGACACACCGTAATACCTTCTTGACGAAGCCGTTCTTATTTTTTCTGTATAATTTTCTTTTAAATTACATATATACGGTTCCCGATAGGTTTTTCCATTTACCCTGCAAATGAATAATATATAAGTCCAATTAGTACTAATGAAATTTATTAATTAAGGATAAATACTTAGCCATAGTTTTTAAAATTTTTTCCAATTCATTAAATTTTCCTTTGGATAACAGCCATCTAGGACTCTCTGGAAAATATCTATAGCAAGTAAATAATAGTAAAAATGGAGCAGTTGTTCCAAATGCTAGAAGACGCCAATCTCGTATTATCCAAACAATTACAGCCAAAGTTACTAAAGATAGTGAGTATGCAATGTTAATTAAAACTGCAACTTTTGTTCGGTAATGGGAACCAACTAATTCAATAGCTAGAACGACAATTAATTATTTTATTAAGCATTTCTGAGAAAATACTAAGTAAATTCAACGGGTGTTTGGTTAAATTAAGTTCCACGAATTTTCATGTTAATGTTATTAAACCTTCTAAAAGGCTATAGCCGGGTAAGCATGGGGAAATGGCCCTTACACTGATTTGGCTAATTGTTTTAGAGATTTCTCTCTAAGCAACATTACATTTTCCAAAATATTGTATTCTAAATGTTGATAGTTTCTTAGAAAAACATTTTTTTCGAAATTTTGTGAAGAACTTTTTATCGGAAAGAATTGTTGCAAATTGAATGATATTGTAACCCTCTTCAGGCTTTGGGTTACCCCGAAAACTCAGTTATGGTGGGCGTGGGAAAAGGGGTTGCCGGAAAATTACTCGAAAACAATTGCTCGAAAAAAAATTCCTCGAATGAACAATTCT
Organism: Cantharis nigra; assembly: GCA_958510845.1. Classification (NCBI taxonomy): domain Eukaryota; kingdom Metazoa; phylum Arthropoda; class Insecta; order Coleoptera; family Cantharidae; genus Cantharis; species Cantharis nigra. The sequence continues at coordinate 50,055,494 of OY294028.1, forward strand.
TTGAAAGCCAATTGCTCGAATAGCAATTGCTCGAAAACCAGTTCCTCGAATAAACATTTGCTCGAATTTATTAATCTTTTTGATTAAAATTTTAAAAATTTTAAAATTTAGAGATACGCCACAGTTTCTCCTATCTACTGCATCAAGTAATGTTGGTCCAGCAGTAGCAGCAAGACTTCCTTCAGTAGGATCCATGGAAGGAACAATAAGAAATATTCGATCTAGTGAAAATTCGGTTCCCGCAGTTCCAGACCGTAGGCAAGACATTTATTTTCCAGCGGAGTTTACGGTTACTGCAAGTGGTGAAGATTTTTTATTGCATGGTAAAGGACAAGTCGAAGATCGCATTGTTATTTTTTCTACGACAAGGAATTTACGTCTGCTGGAATCATCAGCACATTGGTACGTTGATGGAACTTTCAAAACGGCTCTATTTCTTTTTGGGCAATTGTATACAGTACATTGTCTACAAGGCAATAGTGCTGTGCCACTAATTTACGCACTTCTACCAAATAAAACCGAAGCCATTTACTCTGAAGTTTTTCGCAAAGTTAAAGAATTTATACCTAATGGAAATTCACAAACAATAATGTCTGATTATGAAACTGCAATAATTAATGTCGTGCATGATGTGTATCCCCAAACCAGACATAGGGGATGCTTTTTCCATTTCTGCCAGGCAATTTTCCGACATATTCAAGCAAATGTTATGAAAGCCAGATATGAATTGGAACCCGAATTTGCACTAAAAATGAAAATGCTTCCTGCGCTAGCTTTTGTACCCGAAGAATACGTAATTGAATATTTTGAGGTATTGTGCGACGAAAATGTATTCCCTGAAGAAGCGCAACTCATAATCGATTATTTTGAGGACACCTGGATTGGTCGCCTAAATCGAAGACAACGGCGTCCACCTCGCTTTCCTTTAAGTTTGTGGAATTGTTACCAAGGTATTCTTGAAGGTGAACCAAAAACCAACAACAGCGTTGAAGGTTGGCATAGAGGCTTCCAGGAGTTACTTTCGGCGGATAACCCTGGCATTTGGAAATTTGTAGATACTATTAAACGGCAACAAAGCCTTACAGAATTAAATATGGAACAGTTTTTGTCTGGCGTTGAACCTTCAGTAGGTAGACGTAAATATCGCGATTGTACGGCAAGAATTCTTCGCATAGTGCAAAATTTCGAATACAATGTAGATGTTACAGGATATATTCGCAGTCTTGCTCACAACATTGGACATTAAATGTATAAATGTATTTTTTGTAAATAAACTAACTTTCTTTTTTCAATTCGAGCAATTTTCCTTCGAGCAATTGTTATTCGAACAATTGTTATTAGAGCAATTGCTATTCGAGCAATTAATTTTACGAGGAATTGTTCATTCGAGGAACTTTTTTTCGAGCAATTGCTTTCGAGTAATTTTCACCAAACCAATTTATTTTCCCGTTCTTTAAAGTCAATAAAAACGGGTGACTCCCTTTTAACCAAAATTGCGTTATTATTGGTTATTATTGACTTTAAACAACGGGAAAATAAATTATGTATATGTGCTTAACCCAACAGATTTCAATAAACATCAGTATAATGAATTTTAACAAATACTTCTGGAGTCCCGGATACGCAAACAATAATAACTTAAGCTCGAAATAAACGTTCAACTTGGTTGACAACCTAAGTTGTCAACTTGCGATGTTGACAACCAAGTTGACAGTGTGTAGCTTTGATTCTCTTCAACCTGGGCATCAATTTGTTCTTTCAACCTTCAACTAGCCTACACAAGGTCAACTTGGTTATCAACATCGCAAGTTGAATAACTTACAAGGGCTACTTCGCACGTGTGAAATTTTGTTTTGCTTTATACTTATACTACATAAAGATTACACCTACGACATTACGTGAATGAAATAGTAGCTCGCCAAGTTCAGCCAATTTTGAAAAAATCGATTTTGAAAATTTTAGAACTAGGTATAACATTTAACCAGCCGTGTGAGATCAATTCCGCAAGTAAAGCTTTGTAGCCTAGTTCTGTAAAAGCTGGACTAGCAATGAACCATACAAACTAGTATGGGTTCGAATCTGAACCCAACTACTTTTTTTTTTATTATTTAGGAGATTTCTTTTATTCATTTGTATTATTTACGTGTAAAAGCAATTAAATGTATGCCAATTATCAGTAATTTAATCTTGTAATAAATTAAATAAATAAATAATATAATATATTATATCTATTTTATTTTATTTTAAAATTACTATTTTCAATAGAGACCATAAATTTTCAATGGTTACAAATATTTATTATATTACTGATAATAATTGACATAGATTTAATTGATTTTACACGTAAATAATACAACTAAATAAAAAAAATTACTCATAAATAATAAAAAAAATTAGTTGGGTTCTGATTCGAACCCATACTCACTTTGTATGGTTTATTGCTAGTGCAGCTCTTACAGAACTAGGCTATGAAACTTTCCTTAGTTAAGTGATCTCACACGACTATAAGTATAAAGCAAAACAAAATTTCACACGTGTGAAGTAGCCCTTGTTAGGTTGTTAACCAAGTTGAACGTTTATTTCGTGCTTTAAGGCGCGTTCTCACGATTCAAGTTTAATTGATCGATCCACAAAAGTTGAATCATGAGAACTGGGTTTTACGCTAGCGCTCCTTGAATTAGCTCGTCCATAAGTTCATACTTAAATATTTCTTTTTATGCCAGTTTTTTATAACCAAAAAGTGGTTATGCCAATGGACATGGATTGGAGTCCCTTCAACCGCTTTCGAGTTACCAGATCCCCTCTCCGCTCGCAATAAACCAAAACAGTATTCAAATTTCTTTTTTTTAATCTAAACCAGAAGTCCAAAAGGACTCAGATCAGCAACGATCCACATAACAAAAAACAATTACCTTTCTTGTGGAAAGCTGAGCCCTAAATCTCCAACTTAAAAAAGCACTATCAAAGTTATCTTGTTGAATAACTATAAAGTTACGTTAGCTTTATATACTAACAGCCTTACTAATAAATGTTGTATAAATTTTATACAGAGCTTATACAGGGTTGCATAAGATAACGTTACTAATAAGCCGTATATAAGCTCCACTCTGTATAAGCTTGTCATAACTATTCATAGATGTACTAATAAAGCTTGTATAGGGTCATTCCATGTCAAACCAACCAGTCACTCAAATTGACCATCACAGATTTTTTTGAAACTTTGGTTAAATATACTTTTTAACATCCTGAATTCAAATATGGTTTTTACAAAATTTTCACTTTTATAGTTTTAGAGTTATTTAATTATAAAAATCGCAAGAACGACACTTTCTTGGCTCACGCTCAATCATACAAATTGTATGATTGTATGATCAGTTCTATAAGTGCTACGAAGTTGTATGATAACTCGTTTTAAAGAGAATACTAATTTTGACCATTTTGTAATAAAAATGAATTATTTTAAAAACTGCAAAAAATGTTTTTGAAAAATTCTTCGAGTTAGTGTTTTTTGAAAATTATTAAAATAAAATATATTTATAATAGTGCTTTGGTGAATACATCATAAAAATTTCAGAGTGGGACCATGATGGAATCAGCAGTTATGATAAAAAATTCAACTTAATGTGCTTTTTAGCTCAAGTATTTTAATTACAGTACTAAGAATATATATACAGGGTGTTCTCGAATAAACTTTACACAATTTCGGTGGTGTTAGAAGACACTTTTATACGGAAAATATTTAATAAAATTTTTTTTCTAAATTCAAATCTTTGAGAGTTAGGCTTCTTTAAAGTATTTCTTTTAATTTTCACTTTGAATTGGCCATAGCTCCGAAAATATTAATTTTTTAGTAAAAATGGTTTAGTCTTTTTATAAAGAGCGTAAAATAATCTACAAAAAAGATTCATACCTTTTATTGTCTAAAATCAACGGCTTTCGAGTTATGAATTAAAGTAAATAAAAAAATGTTGAATAATTCAAGCATTCTTTATTTTAGTTTTTTTCAAAACTCTGCCATTTTGAACATTTACTCAAATAATTTAATGGTTTAAGTTTAGTTAATAAAATAATTTTTGAATAAATAATATAAAAATTTTGTGATTTTTTTTTTTTATAGCTACCTTATTTATTATTTTCTGATTTTCTGTGAAATGGATTGGTTTTTCAAAAAATTTTACAAAAGTTGTAGTCCGTTAAATTTCCTATCCGGAATGGGCATCAGATTGTTTGTAAAGTGTTTCGTTTAAATGATACTGGGTTTTGAAAAATACAAAATAAAAAAAATCTCAAATTTTTCAACATTTTTGTATTTACTTTAATTCATAACTCGAAAGCCATTGATTTTAGACAATAAAAGGTATAAAACTTCTTTGTAGATTATTTTACGGTCTTTAAAAAAGCACTAAACCATTTTTACTAAAAAATCAATATTTTCGGAGTAAAAGTAAAAAGTAAAAATAAAAAACGCTTTTAAAAGGCTCATCTCTCGAGGGTTTGAATTTAGAAACAAAATTTTATTAAATATTTTTTTTTTAAAGTGTCCTCTACACCACGGAAATTTTGTAAAATCTATCCGGAGACACCCTGTATGTATTCTTATTAATATTCTTAATTCTTAATAGTACTTACTGTAATGAAAGTATTTGAGATAAAACATTGAGTTGAATTTTTTATCATAAATGCTGATCCCACCATGGTCCCACTCTGAAAATTTTATAAAGTATTCACCAAATACATATATTATTTTAGGAAACACTAACTCAAAAATTTTTTCAAAAACATTTTTTGAAGTTTTCAAAATAATTCATTTTTACTACAACATTATCAAGATTAGTATCAAATTAAAGCCCATTAAATTCTCTTTAAAATGAGTTATCATATAACTTCGTAGCACTTATAGAACAGAAGTTATAACAATTTGTATGATTTCGCGTGAACCAAGAAAGTGTCGTTTTTGCGGTTTTCATAATTAAATAGCTCAAAAACTATAAAAGTTAAAATTTATATTTGAATTCAGGATGTTAAAGAGTATAATTAACCAAATTTTCAAAAAAATCTGTGACGGTCAATTTGAAAACTATTTATTTTTGATTGATTTCATATGACCCTATACAGCTTGTATAAATCGTGTATAAGTAAACGTTACTAATAAACCGTGTATAGCGATGAAGTAGTTATGGTTTTCATGAGTGTCAAAACACATTTAATACAAATCTTAACAACTAGAACTCTAGTTTAACGATTCCTTTTCATTTTCTTCATTTTTTAGGTTAAATAATATATTTACTTAAATGACTTTAATAATATAAATTCAAGTGTATTCTATGATTGATTTTGTTTAGTTCGAACTATGGACTTCTAAGTCTAACCATCCTTCTGGGTTAGACTGGTTTTTGCATTTGAAATTGAACGAAACACCACGTGGCTGGTTAAAGCGTGGTCAAACACGGCCAAAGCGGAGAAGATGTCTCTTCTTACTTCAACATTTTTCTATTTAGGTTAGTATTCCATCTACTGATTTTTTGTGTTTTTTCAAAATTTTTTCAATATTTTTCAATCTTTGTAATTAATTGTTTCTTTCTATTGTTAATATTAAATTTGTGTGTTTTATGTTCCATTTTTCTATTTAGTTTTTAGTACTTCAATTATTATTTTTGCTTTCTTAATTTTTGATTTTTGATTTTTGATTTCATATTTATTGTTTCATGTATTTTCTTATATTTTTGTATATTTTAACCTTGAAAATGGGTCATTAAAAAGAACCCGAAACGTCGGACAACAATTATTCTTGTTCTTACTCAACGACTTCTAACTAATAATCATAATGAATAGAGACCGGATTATATGCAGTAGGGAACCCGATATTTAGTATGTGGGATGTAATTTATATATGTGTAATATCTTGTGTTTATGCTTAAATTGCATGCCGCATTAGTCCAGTAAAATTAGATAAAAATAAAACATTAATCGGTAAAGATCTGAATTTTGGTACACATGTTTATTACGGCTTCCTGTTAAACATACTAAAAGTCTCCGTCGAAATGTGTTGCGCTCGAGCCGCCATTTTGGAAAAACGTTACACTTCTTCAGTTTTTTGTCTATATCTCGGCAATTTGTGCTGATAGAAAAAAAAAGTTCAGATAAAAATTGTAGTTTATTAAATTTTCTTTAAAAAAGTTGATATACATTTTTTTGTATCTCCAATACTTTAGCTTTAGACATTTCAGAAGAGATATGCATTATGCACGATGCTCATGCTTACTATAGTGACGAAACTTTATGCGACGCATATCTTTCTTATACTTCTTTGAACTGGAGAAATAGTCAGTGTTAATGGTAAAGGATTTACCACCTTGAAAAAATAAATTGACTGCATTGAAACGGCAAAGCGGCAAAAACACCTTCTGTAGCAACGTCGGATTACAGCTAAAGTATTAGAGATACAAAAAAAATATATAAACTTTTTTGAAGGATATTCAATAAACTACAATTTTTACTTAAACTTTACAACCGAGATACAACCAAAAAACTGAAGTAGTGTACCTTATTTCCAAGATGGCGGATCAAGCGCAACAGATTTCACCGGGAACAGAAAGCCGTAATAAATATGTATACCAAAATTCAGATCTTTACCGATTAATGCTTTTATTTGCCGAAAATTGATCTAAATTGACTGGACTACATATCAGATATCGTGTCCCTTAATGCATATAATCCGGTCTCTAATAATGAAAGGTCAACTATATTGAAACAATTTAAATTCTATATCCAATTTGGCTGAAATGATTAAGGAAGACGGCTCTAATATAGATATTCATTTTGTTAGGAGCAATTCCAATAAGTTCTAGTTGCATCGCGTCATTGTTTGAGAAAATCATATCGTTGCTTTTTGTTTGTTTCTAGAATCCCTAAATATTTTTACGAATTGCGAGTATGCCAATGGAATACAGCATACCATCAGTGACTTTTATTGAAGACGATAGTCTTAATAGATAGACTTAAGCAATCACTTACTTAAACGATTAGTTACAGAAGTACACTTAAATGGTGTTTTCTAATTCTTATTAAACGATTTTATTCGCACCTGCATACGTAATAAGCAAATTAACACGTTATAAGCATACAGCCTTACTAATAAACGTTGTATAAATTTTATACAGGGCTTATACAGGGTTGCATAAGAAAACGTTACTAATAAACCGTGTATAAGCTCTACTCTGTATAAACTTGTCATAACTATTCATAGATGTACTTATAAAGCTTGTATACAGCCTGTATACATGGTGTATAAGTAAAAACGTTACTAATAAACCGTGTATAGCGATGGGGTAGTCAAGGTTTTCATGAGTGTCAAAACACATTTTATACAAATCTTATACAATTAGAACTCTAGTTTAACGATTCCTTGTCATTTTCTCCATTTTTTAGGTTAAATATATTTACTTAAATGACTTTAATAACATAAATTCAAATAACAGTGACAGCAAAAGTCACGAAAATGACATTTCGAGTGTATAACCATAGTATAACACAGTTATAGCTTATGCAGTTCGTATACAATGTTTATTAGTAGAAAATTTATATACCCCTTATACAGTACTTATACAGTGTATAACTATACACTTGTTCAACGCGTGTATAACGAATTTTTATTAGTAAGGCTGATACTCTATAAGTTGACAATTAAACACGACCCTGATAAAATATAAAGTTACCTACTTTAAGATATAATTTGCCCACGCATTTCAACTACATTAAACGTTACCTTTATATTATATAGCAACATAATATTACGTCACCCCTTCACGTTGTCGGCGTCGTCTATATTATTCTCAGGTCACTCTTTTTGCTTATACTGCATAAGTAAGCATAAGTGTATGTTAGAGACGTTGTAGTTGTCGCTCTAATCTTCCATATCTTGTTGTATATTTAAAGATTATCAGCTTTACTAATAAAAATTCGTTATACACGCGTTGAACAAGTGTATAGTTATACACTGTATAAGGACTGTCTAAGGAGTGTATAAATTTTCTACTAATAAACGTTGTATACGCACTGGATAAGCTATAACTGTGTTATGCAATGGTTATACACTCGAAATGTCATTTTTCGTATGTAAGTGTGACTTTTTCTGTCACTGTCATTTGAATTTATGTTATTAAAGTCATTTAAGTAAATATATTTAACCTAAAAAATGGAGAAAATGAAAAGGAATCGTTAAACTAGAGTTCTAGTTGTATAAGATTTGTATAAAATGTGTTTTGACACTCATTAAAACCATGACTACTTCATCGCTATACACGGTTTATTAGTAACGTTTACTTATACACGATGTATTCAAGCTATATACAAGCTTTATTAGTACATCTATGAATAGTTATGACAAGCTTATACAGAGTAGAGCTTATACACGGTTTATTAGTGACGTTTTCTTATGCAACTCTGTATAAGCCCCGTATAAAATTTATACACCGTTTATTAGTAAGGCTGTATGATTTTTTGATAATTATTTATAAATATACAGCCTTACTAATAAACGTTGTATAAATTTTATACAGGGCTTATACAGGGTTGCATAAGAAAACGTTACAAATAAACCGTGTATAAGCTCTACTCTGTATAAGCTTGTCATAACTATTCATAGATGTACTTATAAAGCTTGTATACAGCCTGTATACATGGTGTATAAGTAAAAACGTTACTAATAAACCGTGTATAGCGATGAGGTAGTCAAGGTTTTCATGAGTGTCAAAACACATTTTATACAAATCTTATACAACTAGAACTCTAGTTTAACGATTCCTTGTCATTTTCTCCATTTTTTAGGTTAAATATATTTACTTAAATGACTTTAATAACATAAATTCAAATGACAGTGACAGAAAAAGTCACAAAAATGAAATTTCGAGTGTATAACCATAGTATAACACAGTTATAGCTTATGCAGTACGTATACAATGTTTATTAGTAGAAAATTTATATACCCCTTATACAGTGCTTATACAGTGTATAACTATACACTTGTTCAACGCGTGTATAACGAATTTTTATTAGTAAGGCTGATAGTATTTTACAATGTTTTATTATTTAATACAAATTATATTTTAAATGGATATAAATTTGAAATATTTGAAATAACTGATTGTCTGGTTGCGATTGATATATTGATATCGTCTCTCTTATCAATAAGCTTCGTAGTAACGGATGGTTTTTTGTTTTATCAAAACTTATTGATAAGATGAGAGAGATTACCTTATGTTATCGCATTCCTGATTTTATTCTCAAACAATGGTGTGGCGTGCCGCCACATGTATATCAGCATATGGAATTACTTAGTTATTCGCAAATACGAATTTTTTTGTTATTGTCCATTAATTTGTTAATTTACTTATTACGTCTACAGGTGCGAATAAAATGGTATATTAAAACTCAAGCTTAAACTGCTTATTAAACGCTCGTGTGGATCCATCTCGCGTTTAATAAGCCATTTAAACCTCTTGTTTAATAATATTCTATTATTAAACGCAGTTGACTGTCGATGCTGGCCGGTGCACCTGGGCAAGAACTTTTACAAATATCAATATGTTATAGCCTTCCTAAAAATTTAAAATTAATATATTACGTTATATAGGCATAATATATAAGGAATATTTGACAAAAATTTGGTGATTGTTGAACGGCCAAAATTTAAATTTTTTAATTTTTGAAAACATTTTTCTCGTTTTTTCTACATTTTATGTGGAGCTAAAATCACAAAAAAATTTGCACTTATTTTTAGCACCTCTATAACATATTCCAATATCATTCAATTTGCAACAATACTTTCCGAGAAAAAACTTCTTTACTAAATTTCGAAAAAAGATTTTTTCTAAGAAACTATCAACATTTAGGATGTAATATTTTGGAAAATGTAATGCTGCTTAGAGAGGAATCTCTAAAACAAATTAGCCAAGTCGGTTAAAGGGCCATTTCCCCATGCTTAACCGGCTATAGCCTATGTTTTACAAATTATCTGAACTTAAGTTCAACTAACTCTCTGTTGAATTGTAGTGCAAAATGTTTTATCTATATGAGTCTTTTTTTTTTTAATTAAAATAAAGCTAGCTTTCAAAATTTGGGAGTGCTAACGTACTTTGTCGAAGTCCCTTCGAAAATGTAATACATTCATTAATTACTAGTAACGGAAAGTAGAATATTTCAGTAGTAGGCGATATGGCGATAGATTTTTGTACGAGGCGCAGCCAAGTGATATGAACCACCCACTGAAATAATAACTTTCCTACACAAAAATTTATTTTTAGAAAATTCATCTATTTGGCTGATAATTACTTTTTAGATGATTCACCTAAATTAGTACCTACTAAAATCAACCATATGGAATTGGGTAAAATTGGAAAATGGAATTGGAAAAATCGAAATCATCTAAATAAATCTGTTTGAATCGCCTAATGTAATAGCTGTTTCAGCTAAAATATTTATATATTAGGTGCCTTTAGACACACAATCCTGGCACGCGGCTAGGATCAAACGCCATTCCACGCGCCACGCCTTGACGTCACAAAATATTTTGTTTATTATTATTTTGAAAAAATAATTTAATTTGTGCGAGTAAATTACCTATAGGTACCTCAAGTATATAATTACTTATTATTATAACAAAATAACTTAAGTATATTCGAAAGTTTTCAAAATAATAATAAACAAAATATATTGTGACGTCAAGGCGTGGCGCGTGGAATGGCGTTTCCTTAAGGTTGGTTTATGCAAAACGTCGACGCACGCAACGCACGCACCGCACGAGTCCAAATAAAGTTAAAGGATTAAATTTCTGTACACTGAGAGAAAGAAATTGCTTAATCAAACGATAAACGATTCAACCAACAAATTTTTTGCATTGCGGGTGGCGAATGCAAAACGTGCATTAAACTAATGCAAATAAAATGTTAACTTTTTTGCGTTATTTTAACATGAGAAGTATTTCCTTGAACGTTCTCGTTGTGTTAATTGAATCAAAATTTACTACACTAAAGCTATCAGTTTCTTTAATAGGGACGTAGTAAAAGGTTGATTCAACATTCCGCACTTTTCGAACTAACCAAGTAGGTATATTGTATCAACCATTTCTGTGCATTAAATTAAACAATTTATTCTATTGTTTGAATCATTTTAGGTTTTTGATGTTACTTATTGTAGTATAAAGGGAATTATGGGTTGGTGGGGCGTTGATCATGTACCAGGTGACGCCGAGCAAGAAAAATGGTTGTCGTTGTAAAAAATATTATGTGTAATTGTTAGAAAAATATAATTACGTTAATATGATGGTATTAAATGAAGCACTCTAAATTGAATGCGTATATCCAATGTTGAACCATCACAATAGGTGTATTACTGTATTAACAGTAGTGCATTTTATGAATAAATAAATTTAAACAAATAATCCTCAAAGGTACTATTAACTTTTAAACAATTATTCCTAACTGTAGTAACCATTTTTCTAGCACTTTGCAAACGCACATTTCATGAACACATCAAGGTTATTATGCATCAAAGATCAAACTGAAATATTTGATAATAAACTTGCGCAATGGTTCGCATATTTTTCAAGCTTCTATTCAACAATTTTATTGTGTTCAGTTAGTTGATTAACATTTCGGTTGCATTGAAATGACATAGTACTAAAATGCTACAACAAGACAAAATAATAGTTTCGTTCAAGAATTTCATTGGTTTTCTTCCAATCTAACTATTTTATTAATTCAACGATAATATCGTATTAGAAGCTTATTTGAACCCTTTATAAACATTAAATTAACTAATATTTATTTAACAAAACTAATGCATTGAAACAACATTTTTGAATTTATTGTAATAACTAAAAATTGTTTCATTCAACGAAATTTCGTTTAATTCAATAAGAAAAGATTCAACATTTCAGATTCGTTCAATTTACCATCTCTTTTCTATCATTGTAGGAGGGTTTAAGCGCTTAGTTTACACGCGTGAATTTTAGCGGCGTGCCTACATAACCTCGAAATTTATTTTAACTTTCAAATGTGCTTGCGTTTCTGGTCATAAAACCCGTTATTACTAGTTTAGGAACTTTTGTATAGTCAGGTATACCTGTATATTTCGTAGGTATATCTGTTTACCACCAAAATATTTAAAATTACAACTCTTATTTCGGTTAAATAACACGGAATTATTATATTAATTCACAAATTTTTAGTTGATTTTAAAATTAATTAGTTAATTAATTTCATATAAAATAAAATATTGCATTTTATAATATGAAAATAAATTTTTAATTTTAATTTATAACTTGAGGTGAAATAAAATAACAACATATTTATCCAGAAATAAGTTTATTTCTTAATTATTTATTTATGATTTATTTTTGTGGAAATACAACTTCAACTTATGAAATCGAGTCATCTATTTGTTTAAAATTGTACTACAATTTCTCACCAGAAAACGCACTAGAACGCATTCAAACTTAAACTTCTGCATAAACCTATATTTTGATACGTGCGGTGCGTCTTGCATAAACCAACCTTTACCTTTAGACACACACGCCTGGAACGCGTGTCTGGCGTTCGATCCTAGCCGCGTGCCAGGATTGTGTGTCTAAAGGCACCTAATTTGTTCAGGTCATTGAGATAATCAAGTTAGTTGAAATATCAATTCAAATTAGCAGTTTTTGCTAAACTTTTATACAAATCTGACATAGAATAGTGAAAAATTATCTTGTATGTATAACTTTTAGTCGAATTAGCTACACGAAATAGTGTTTGTATTTAAAATTACTCTATAATTCATCTATATTTTAAGAAAACTTATCTGAAGCAATTATGGTAATCGTCTAGTAATACCCTTAGATAAATTAGCCATAATAAAGTATTTAATTTGAACTAAAATATGGGTAGTCCTTAGTATGCGGACAAAAAATTTAATAAATTTTGCGTATTGCTAAAATAGTTGTGTCACGTAATCGTAAAGGTTTGCAAATATTTTTTTTTATCCAGTTGCTTATTTAAATTTTATTTGTATCGAACTTGATTGTGTTAATTATCTACTTTTATTTTGTCTCTTAACCCTTAAGTTGGCAATGTATTTCACAAGATACATGGTTTCAAAAATTCCATTTATCAGGTAGGGTAGGAAAACTCCGAAAAATATAATCTTCGACAGAAAGAATTTTATGCCGAAAAATTAGTGCTTGCCAAGTTTAGGGTTAATAAATCATTAGCGTGTTCTAATTAACTACATTGGGGTTTTATTCAATACCATTTCTTCTTTTTTATTTAGTTGATAGAGCATAGAGCCGTCTCAAATTCTTACCTATATTTTTCTTCAAGTGTTTAGTAATTACCATAAGTACTCTTGAGATCTGATATTTAATTACTTGCCCATTCCCCATCTAGGTTTCAGCCAATAGTACCTGAGCTAGCCAAGGAAAATTTTTTTTGTACCCGAATAGGTTAATAAAACAGACCAATTAATGGTCCGAAACGATTGACAACTTAAAATTCTTTAAATAAACTGATAACTCCACTAATTTTAATTGCATTACCTTAAGATTTATTCAATTGTTTTGAAACATTCTACTGTTAATGTTACACTGAGAAAAGTAAAGTAAAATTTTTTACTAATGTGTAGTTGTTATTTCAATTTATTATTACTTAACATTAGTAATTATAAGTTTTAATAGTTGTAACTTTATTTGCTATACCTCTATTTTTATTAAATATTACTACTATATATTTATTTTGAATATTTATCATATACAAAAGAAGCGATATTGTTTAAAATAAGCGTAGTTGTAATCATTTAGAATTACTTGCAATAATTGCAGATGTATTATCATTTACAACTACAGTAGTAAATATCTAACAAGGCTTCTAGTTATAATTGCTTATAATTGTAACCTTGTGATAATATTATGCTGACTCCCGATTTTCAGCTGATGGGATGGCGTTCTATTTTTATGTACGCGTGATGAGTTGTTAGTGCAAGTGAAAATATTTTCATCTGATGGATCCATTATTAAATAAATGGAATTTACATGAGGTACATAGTTAAACTTATTTTTTGTCGGTAATTCATATTTATTCCTTTTCAGAAAATGAAATTGATTTTGAAGCATTTACTGCAGGAATGCGATTTCGTACAAATATAGTAGTACCTAAATTTGGTTTCCGTAGAAAATGAATTCAGAGGTCGGTGGAAAGGTGTTCTTATAGTATCTGTATGTAATACACTTTAATTATTCGTTTATTATTGTATTTAATAAATACTTATAATCACAAACTAATATTGTTTATATTGATTTACCTCATCAAAACTTACAAATACCTTGGTTATTGTATAAATCTAGAATATTTAACTATAAACATAGCAGTTATTGCTAATACTATACCAAAGATAATATTACTTATAAGTTTATTCTATTAAATACTGCAGAAAATATACAACTACACTTGTATTTAAAAAAATATTGGATGATGTATAATTTACTCCTATGTAGTTGTATTATTTACCTTAGTTACGTCATATTTCATATAACACCTTGTAGTTGTATTATGTATACCTATGTAGCTTTATCTAATAGTAAATGAAATTACAGCTTGGTAGTCGTATCTTATAAAAACTGGAGCTACTGGCGCCTATTTTACAACTACATATTTTAATTTATACAGTTTTTCTGTTATTGCATACAAATTATTTTTCTCAGTGTATGACTTACCTAATACACACGGAGTAGCTAGTATTGCTGGAATAGTAAATCCAACTCCTACGCGAAGAAAACACCAAACATAGAAATTGCTTGCAAATGTTGTAGCCATACCGAAAGCACATTGTATAAATAAATAAATGTAAAAGGATAATTTTCTACCTAAACCATCTTGAAGATATCCGAAAATATAATTTCCTATTAAGCCTCCTATTCCAAAGAGTACTAAAGCTATTGTTGTTAAAAAATCTTTTTCGCACACCAAATTCCACTACAATAATATTATGCATCAGTTTTAATCGATCTAATTGTAAGTTAAAATTACAATACTTCGGTTACAATAGTAATCCTATCGTTTGGTTTGTAAATCCATCCATCTTTACATGAAATTTGAGTTGTAGATGATAAGTTTAAATATATTAAGAAATTTTCGTAGTTCTTCATCGAGAAACTATCCAACTGTGTATAGTTATGATCGTACATTAAACATTCATTGAATTCCCATTTTCCGTCAATCAAATTTAATGGAATGCTAAAGTGGAAATAATGAAATTATTATATAATTAATTATTTTTATTAATATTATTGTTAGGATCGAGTGAGATTAAGGATGTATATTAGGTTATTAGGAGATACAATCGGAAACAAATGTAGGTTTAATTTGAATTTCACGAATATTGGCCTTCTGTGTTTAGTAATAGATACTTTCGATATAATAAGGTAGGAAAACTAACATTTTTCAATTCAAGGCGAAGTTTTACGATCGAGGCCTTCGGCCGAGATCGTAAACTGAAGCCGAGAATGGAAAAAGATAGTTTTCCACGAGTATTGAACAATATATTTTCTAATTATGTTTCAAAAAGAACCAATAACATATTTTTTTGTACCTAATGAATTTACTAAATATTTACTCAATTTACAAAAATATACTTTGTGAAAATAGATATTTAAAATTTAAATTTGCCAGTTGGTAGCCCATTGGTTGCCAACCAATGGTTGGTTATTTTTACTTTAGGATATTAAAAGTGTGTGGAAAAGTACTACTTTTAAATATCATAAAATAAAACTTTTTGAAACATGATCAGAAAAAATACTTATAAAGAGCTAAATCTTCTAAGTAATTTATGTAAATTTATCTAAAAATGCTCTATCTAACTTCAATTAGTGGACCTGCACTACTCGATTATACGATTTCGAGTATCTTTTATTATAATATGATAACTTACTCAAATTTATCAAACTGACACCGTTCTTTCACTCAACATTATTTAATTTCCATGCTGTGGTCTCAATATAACTGTTATTGTTGCATATGTCACAATGCTATAAAATTATGACGTAACCCAAAATTACTTTACTACTACTAACAAGCTCTTACAATAGCCAGTACCTAAAGAACATTAGAGCAATGTAGTACTCTAGTTATTAGTACAAATAAATACATAATAAATATGTTTAGTTTTATTTGACTAACAACACAACATGGTGTCAGGTGTTAAAAAGTTTTACTTGGTGTTAAACAATTATTGTTAACAGGTATTAAAAAATATTACCTGGTGCTAGGTGTTAAAAAATTTCACTTGGTGTTAAAAAATTTCACTTGGTGTTAAAAGATATTACTTGGTGTCGAGTATTAATAATTAAAATTTTATGTCGAGTGCTTAAAACATTTTTACAAAAAGTGTAAAAAACTAGAAGTGAAAAAATTTTCAAGTTAATAAACATTTAAAAATTGACAGTTTTGAAAATAATTTTCAAAGTCAGTAAAAATGGATTTCAATCTGAAAGCTCCTAAGAAGCTTGTTTTGGAGAATGGTACCAACTGCAACTGGGCCAAATTCAAGCAACAGTTTAAAATTTACTTGAAAGCGAGCGGTTACGTCGAAAAAGAGGACGAAGTAAAAATTGCTATATTCCTCAACGTAGCTGGTGAAGAAGCTTTAGATGTTTATCAAACGCTAAAATTGAAACACAAAGAAAAAACTATAGTGAAGAGCTGGCAGCGTTTGAAACCTATTGCATTCCGCGAAAAAATGTGATATTTGAGAGTTTTAAATTTTTTGGTAGATCACAAAAAGATGGAGAAAAATTCGATCATTTTGTCACCGAGTTAAGAGTACAAGCAAAATTGTGTGAATTCGGTGAACAAGAAGAAAGAATGGTCCGAGACAGAATTGTGATTGGTATTAATGATGCAAGCTTGCAAGAACGGCTACTGCGGGTGCCAGACTTATCACTAAACACAGCAATAAATCAGTGTCGTGCAGCAGAAGCTGGAAAAGAGCAGATGAAAACCCTACAGGAAAAGGTGGAAACAAGTGTGCATGGACTAAAGTCGAATTTTGAAAAAAGAAGACCGAAATATCAATCAAGCTCACCACAAGAAGAAAAGAAGAACACGTGTCGAAAATGTGGTAACAAACACGGATACGGAAACTGCCCAGCATTCGGTAAGTCATGTTTACATTGTAACGCTAAACATCACTTCGCGAAAATGTGTGAGCAAAGATCTAAGCGCAAAGAAGTTAAATATGTTTAGGCCTTTGTAATTTGATTTTTTAAAAGAAATTCAAAATTACTAGAAACCCAACTTTATTGTGAGAGTGTAAAATACAAACTGCTCTTCATAGTTGGCAAGTTGTTTGAAAAACAATTTGTCAACTTTACAAGAATTCCTATTTCATACATAATAGTTTGAATTACAATCTTACGATTATTATTCCTATTACATCCGGTTAATTTTAATAAAATATAATATAATTACAACATAACTCCTCCACGCCTAAGAGAAAAATTACAGTTGAACAACTTAATTTTTTAAAGATATATCTTCCAAAGGATTTATCGTTTCTTGAACTCCAATTTTTGGAACTTTGACTCTCAGTTTAGGATAGTATTTAGAATTAAAAACAAAATAGAAATAATGACTACTATGTCAATAAAAATGGTATATAAACTAATATTATCATAGTGAAAAGGTATTGCTTTTATTGACGAAAATTTTCTTTGCGTATTGGTCAGCTGCATTTCTAAATGCTTGACTTCATCGAGGTTAATGTCATCCAGGTGAATTGGATCGAGTTCCATATGAAGATGATACTTTTTTAGTTTTTGTTAAATAACTATTCCGAACTTCACAATTTTTATAATTTTCACTAAGACTAATTAGGTCAACTTCGCACGGATTATTTTTAGTTATTAAATTTGTAACTTGTTCGTCGCACTAATAATTTAATTGACTTATTTCTTTACACATGTTGTCACTTAATCCACACTGTTCGTCGTTCAAAATTAGGTAAGGAAATTTTGGAATGATAATTTGATGGTATTTTTCTTTCAACACGGGAGAGGAATTAAGTTTATAGTAATCGTATGAATTCAATTCTCCCAAGGGAATTTCTAAAACAAATATTATTTGTTCCTGACGTATATATCCTTTAATTGACGAGGTCCTCTTCCTCTAAATTATATGGCAATTTTAAATTCGTTAAATGAGCCTTAATTTTTGTTAATTCTATTTTCAAATCGTTGTGCATAATTATTGACGGGTGCAATGAATTTAATTTAGCGAATGTAATAGAATTTTCCGTATTATCAAAAATTTCTACTAGTATTTCTGCAGCCGAAATTAATTGATTAAAAATAGTGTTTAATAAGACGAAACTATCTATTTCATTGAAATACAGGGTGGTAACATTTTGCATTACATTAGCTATCTCATTTATTCGGGCTTCAAGCAATATTTGATTGTGTTGTAATTTAATCATTGATTCATTAAATATGTGCAACGCTTTATCCGTAATGCTAAGTTGCTGTTCTGCTAGAATTTTTATTTGATTTTCGTTTTCCTTAATTTGCACAATGGCCGCGTCATATCGATCGGCGTCCGATTGATCGAGATTTCCTGTAATTGATTTCCAAATTGAACCTAACCCGTTTATCAGTCCGCGTGTGGGACGTTTATTTTTGTCACTACTTGTTACCGTCATTTGATCTAACTTGCTTTCTATTTGTAAAAATTTATATTCTAACATATATCTATAAGTAAACATTTCATTTGCATAAGCTATGCCATAATTACTTTCGTGAAATGAATTATTTAACTTATTGTAATTATCAATTAACTTATTTAATTCTAATCTTAAACTAACTAAATCATATATTTGTATTAATTTCCAATAATCAACTATATTTTGAGCTATACCTAATTTTAATGGGAGTAATCCTTGATTATTTGAAATTTGGTTTATTTCTATGTTGGCGCATTTTGCGAAGTGGATGGTTGCGGTGACGAGGGCGATGGTGGTGACGTTTCTGCAACAATGGGTTGTCTTAAATTTTTTAAATGAACTGTTTACCACGGTTCTTATCTGTACTTCCAACTTTTTGAATAATTGCTTTATTATTAGGAAGCATTGTTTTTAATATGAATGGACCGTTAAATTTTTCGCCGGTTTTATTTCGTTTGTATTTATAACTTGTTTCGTAAACTATTTGTCCTTCTGAAAAGGGGTTATTAATATCCTTATTTCTCGTATTAGCAACTTTCTCCTTATTTGTTATTAAATTTTCGTTGACTCTATCGTAAGTTAAAGCCAATTTTTCTTTGTGTTTTTGAAGATAATCGCTGTACATTTGTTTGTCGTAAAATAAATCGTAAGGATCTCTTAATTTTGTGTGACCTAATGTCAATTCTAAAGGAGTCAAATTTGTGCTGGAATGTATTGAATTATTATAAGCAATAATCGCATATTTCATTGGGGAATTTATTGACTCGTTGTATTTTGTTTTTAATAACCTAATATGTTCGGCCAAAGTAGAATGAAACCTCTCTATTATTCCGTCAGATTCGGGGGGATGAGGTGTTGTAAAATGAATTTTTATTTTATGCGATTCGAGCAACTCTTCAATTATGTGATTGTGAAATTCTAAACCTTGATCTGCGCTAATAGTTTCGGGTGTCCCGTAGTACGAAAAATAATTTATTAAGGCGTTTAATATATCTACCGCGTTTTTAGATTTAATTTCGATTGCTTGACCTAACTTTGTAAATGCATCAACTATAGTTAAAAATTTATTGTTTTCTGTCGTATAAACATCGATATGCAATTTTTCAAAAGGGCGGTGCGGTGTATCCGTTAACATCATTGCAATTCTGGGAGGATTTCTTTCGTATTTACTCTTTTCACATCTTTCACAATTGGCAATGAACTTTGCTACGTGTTCTTGCATAAGGGGAAAATAATATTTTCTCTGTAATTGTTTTAACGTTTCAGAAATACCTCGGTGGTTTGTTTTACCTTCATGTTGATTTCGTATGCCAATATCATGTCTTGTTCGTGTAAAATTTCTCTTCTTTCCGTACAATAAATTAACTCGGGTCCACTTGCATTAAATAATTTTTGAACTACTCGATTAAATTGCTGGAATAGCGTATCAGTTTTGAAATGAATATAATATTTTTTTGATTCGGTCGTGTATTCTTTTAAAAATTTGATTATGCTTTCTTCATTGTTACTATTTATCCGAACATGATATCGTTTGATTTTACCTATTGTCTCTATTTTGACCGGTTTCATGAGCGCGTGTACTTCGTATATGAAATACTGATTTGGTTTTGAACCTATTACATCTGAACATATTTTAATATTAGCTATTTCTTTATTGCAACTAACTGAATTTACTGTATCCGAATTATCTAGTTGCTCTATAATTGAATCTAACCCAGCTTCTGTCATAACATTATCTTCCCACTGCTCGTTATCTCTTAAAAATTCTCCTATTGAATCATCTATTTTGTTTTCATCAAAATTATTTATCATAGATTCATTTTCTATGGCATTTATATCTACTTCGATCATTCTATTACAATTATTACCTTCTAAATGATATATTTCTATATTAAATTGATTTCCGAATATTGTATAGTTAATCGTAAGACTCACTTTTTCAAAATTTAGTTTATCTAATCCACTTCCTAATCTTGGCATTGCTAATTTCCTAATATTTTTTATCAAACAAAATTCTTTCAAATTGACCAAACATTTAAATAAATTTTCGTAAATTGGTTTATCGTAATATTTATCTTTAGTTATTAACTAAAATATGTATCTCTGATTATGACGCAAATAAACTAATGAGCCTAATTGTGGATTTTGGCTTTCTAATTTTAAAACTTGTCTATATCTCTCGTTAAATTCAGTGGCGATTTCTGCACTCATACATAAATCTTTACTAACACAATGACATAAGGAAAATTCCGAAGAGGATTTAAAGAGATCTCCAACTTTTTCTGTAATTGTAGGAGAATTTATAATTTGTTTACAAGTGAATTTAGTCTCAAAATCTTTAAAACTGGGATTATTATTATCATTTTTAATTTCTACCCTGCTTAATGCGTCAGCATTACTATTATGATTTCTTTTTTTATATATGATTTCGTAATCATATTCTTCCAATTTAATTTTCCATCTTTGCAATTTCGAATTTGGTTCCTTCAATTTCGATAGCCAAACTAAAGGGCGGTGATCTGAATAGATAATAAATTTCCGTCCATACAGATAAGGCCTAAAATATTTAACTCCCCAAACAACTGCTAACAATTGTTTTTCGATTGTACTGTATTTTCTCTCTGAATCATTTAACGTTCGCGATGCATAACAAATTGGTTTTTCCGACCCTACAGTACCTTGGGACAAAATGGCACCGATTGCCACATTAGAGGCATCCGTGGATACTATAAAAGGTTTGCTAAAATCTGGATATTCTAATATAGGGTGATTGACCAAAATATCTTTACATCTATTAAATGCATCCAAAAATTCTTTATTGTGCTCGATTTTATGACCTTTTTTCAAACATATGGTTAGCGGTTTTGTTACCTTGGCATAATCTTTAATAAATTTTCTATAGTATCCTGTTAAGCCTAAAAATCCTTTAATTTCTTTTGTTGTTCTAGGAACAGGGTAATTTATTACTGCATCAATTTTAGCAGGATTTGGTTTAACACCTTCCGGCGTAATAACATGACCTAAAAAATGTGCTTCTTTTTTTAAAAATTCCGATTTATCCATTTGTATTTTAAAGTTTGCTTTTCTAAGCCGATCGAATACTAATCTTAACTTTTCAATATGTTCCTGCAAGGATGTAGAAAATATTACTATATCATCTAAATAAACAATGCATGCTTCATTTTGTATTCCGCGAAGAATGTTATCCATGACTCGTTGAAAAGTAGGAGGGGCATTTTTTAGACCAAAAGGCATGCGTTTAAATTCATAATGACCTTGCGGTGTTGAAAAAGCCGTCTTTTTTCGATCGTCAGGATGCATTTCAATTTGATGATAACCTGATGCTAAATCTAATGTAGTAAAATATGAACATTTTCCTAGCTTATCTAATATATCGGAAATATGGGGGAGGGGATATTTGTCATCGAGACATTTTTCGTTCAATAATCTATAATCGATCACCATTCGATATTTCTGCACGCCCGACGCGTCTAATTTTTTTGGAACAACAATTACTGGACTGCTCCACCCACTTTGCGAATGTTGTATTATATCATTGGCCAAAAGTTCGGTCACCTGATTAGCTACCTCTTTTTGTTGTGCGTATGGCATCCTATAAGCTTTCTTAAATACCGGCACGTCATCTTTAGTTTTTATTTCATGTTTTACAATATTTGTAAATGATAACGGTATACCATCACAATAAAAAATGTCCCTATATTTATAACATATTTGCTGAATTGCTTTCCTTTCTTCGTCATTTAAATGACCTAACCTAAGAATTTTTAAATTTTCCCTTAATAACCCATCTTTCTTTTTATCGTAATTAACTTCAATCATTTCTGCATCTTCAGTTTCCAATACATTTAATGGTTCTACATTTACTAATTTTTCTGTTTCGCTATACTATTTGTAATACTAATAATGGCTTCCCTATTTTTTATCTTAACTAAACATTGAGGAATTTCTACTCCATCAGCTAACTTTTTATATTCAACTATTCCTACATCTAAATTATTTGAATTTATGGGAACTTTTATAAATTGTTGTTGTCGCGGTGGTAGCTTAAATTGTTTTGTATTTAATGATTCAAAATATATGGGTATAACACCTTGTTTCGTATACAAAAACGTATTTCTTTAAATCTATATTCGCGCCTAAATGTTTTAATAAATCCATACCTATTAAGCCATCATATCTAGGATTAAATTCAAAAATGCAAAAATCATAATATTCTTTGGTTTGAAAAGTTTTTGGCAATGGAATTCGTGCAACATATTTATGAAATGTAGTTTTATGTGCCGATCTAATTTTAAAAGGTTTTTCCCTAACAAAGTTTTTATAATAATTTTCGACTATACGTGGTGAAATTAAAGTTTTAGTCGATCCTGTATCAATCATTAATTTAAAATTTACGTGAGGAATTTTTATGTATGGTAGCGCGGACGTACTAATATTTGTAACATCAATTACGTCATATCGTTTGGTGGGTGTTCCCATTGAAAATTTTTGTTCTTCACGTTCTTCACTGTTGTTTTCACCGTTGCTATCAAGTTCCGTTTGATATAATTCTTCAGATGTGAATCTTGGAGAATTAAAATTATTTTGGGGTCGTCTAGTATTTCCGCTTGATGTGTCCATTGGCTCTGGACGAAACTGTCTATATATATTTTCATTAAAATTTGGGGTTTGTCTATTTTGATAATTTTGATTTTGTCGAAATGGTGACTGCGATTGAAATGGTTTATTATAATTATTACTACTATTATTTCTAAAATTCGTGTAACGCGAGTTTCCTGAATTAACATTTTTGTTAAAATTATTATTAAAATTATTGCTAAAATACTGTCTAGAATTATTAAAGAATGCAGGTTTGTTATTTTGATACGTTGGTGTATTAGAATTACTTTGATAATGATTATTATAATGCGAACTTGCATTAAACGTATGTTGGACCTATTGCGCGTGGTTTGATTACATTTGTATGATTATTATTATGGTTAATTGAAAAATTATTTTTTGAATACGTGAAATTTTCTTCTTCTATTACAAAACTAATTGCTTGTTCTAAATTTTCGGGATTTCTTAATCTAATGGGCAAATTATTATTAATACCTCTTAAATATGCATCTAACGCTTGTTTTTCATATATTTGAACTTTCATTTGTCGCGCATTTATATCAGCTTCCTCTAATTGTAATTTTGTTAAAATTAAACTTAATAAATCTTGACACCTATTACCAAACGTTACAGCATTTTCGTTTTTCTGTTGCTTTGCGTGAAGTAAATCACCAAGTAAACATTTTTCGTCTCGCGGGTCCGAAAAGAATCTTAAAAGTAATTGTTTTATTGCAAACCAATTATTTAAATTTCCACGGCTACCTACTAGTTCAAGAGCGCGTCTTTTTAGTTTTCCTATTATAGCCCTAAGTAAAAATTCATTTTGCGGATTATTAATATTAACTCTATCGGTATAATTAGTTAGCAAATATTCGCTTGCCTGAATAAAAATAGCTAATGTAGCACAATTACCATCAAATTCTGGTACACTGTCAATATGAAATTTTTCTAATTTTGGTACTGCCATTATAATTACTTCTCTACGAAGAGGACTTCTGTCACGGCTAGAATCTTCCGAATCGGACATTGTAACGGTTCAGAATTGGGTTACGATAATTTTGATTTGTTTATTGTTGGTGTATTTCTGAAAATATGAAATTATGTTGGAGGTCCTGTTTCTGATATTTTTATCAAAACACATTTTTCGTCGTTAAAATTTTCAAGTTGACAAATTTTTAATTTTGATCTTTTGAAAGAGATTTTTGAATTAGCCAAGTGCTACGAAAGTGGGTTTATGTTTTTTGTTAGCCCTTCCGATTATTGGGATTCATTCGTTGCACTTAGCATTGAAGATTGCTATCGAGTTGAAGATATTTAATCTTATCTCCTTTGGAGGATTTAGTATTCATATTTCTTTTGTAAGTACAAATTTTTAATTTCGTAATACAAACTATGTTTGTAATTTTTATTTTAGTCATCATTACAAATTCTTGAAAATACGAAAATTACTATAAGGAAAATTGACCCTCAACCACATCTGCGAGGTAATTTTGGGAACCCTCTAATGTTTTTTTTTTCTTTCTTCTCTACGCCAATAATTGTTTTAGGGTCCTTGTTTACGTTCTACATCTGCGAAGATCTTTGTTTTACGTTCTACATCTGCGAAGATCTTTGTTTTGCGTCTTACCTTCCGTCCACTTCCGTTAGTAAACTGCGGTAATCGTCATTTCACGGGAAGAATAATTGACTGCATTTCAATTTTGGGAAACTTCAATCCGTTTCAACCCTAATTTCACAAGTGGAAACATCTACCATCTTAGTTGTACCGTTAGCTACCATCTGCCAGGACTTCGTATCAGCTCAAAAGATAAGTGTTTCGTGCCGTCATGTTATTTGTTATTAATTGTTATTGATTATTTTTGTTGCGCCGTAATTTTGGTTAAACTATATTTACCACCATCAGTCACGAAATTGTTTTTGCCTCCTAATTAGAGTGGATTGTATAAATCTGTGTAAGACCATATATAGCTATATTGGGTTATTGACGCTTTTCGCAAGAAAAGCTATTCGCGACTTTTTGTTACCATTTATTTATTTTTTCTTGAGTTAGATAAAACCGAAATTTGGCGCTATTTTTACCATTCAATATAATCACTTTAACCAATTCAAGTGTATATTCTTGTACCACTTTCACTCTTCCTTTTTTTTAGTTTTAGTACGCTACCGTTCGTGGTTCAGGTAGTAGCACGCTTTGGGAGGTTGATTTTTTTAACCACGTGGCGCCTAGGGCAAAACATTCCATCCTCCCAATTAATATTTTTATCAGTTAAAACTCATCAACCACCTTTATATTTTTATTTAGTAGCTAGCCAGGGCATTGCCAATTTTACCCTGAGATTGGGATTATCACCATCAATCCCTTTGCTCAATTTTGGAGCGTGGCAACATAAACACTTAATTATAATTAAAATCAATATACGCACGGATCAATAATATTCTGATCAATACTTGTTTACTTTTAATTAACGATCCCGATTTAATACAATTACTATAAATCTTTATGTAAAAATAAAAGGAACTTACAGGATCTGTTGAATTTTCATTATTTCACTGGATCTCTAAGTAGTAGCTCGTTCTTCTCTCCAACTGTTGCAGTTTCGGCGAAGTTGTCCTCGACTGCCAAAATTGTCGATTCCAAGTAAGCGATTTTAGTCCCCTTGGTTATCTTCAACTTAATTGTATGTTGCCCAACTTCGGCGATGCTCTCCGAATGATGGACTGCTTTTTCAATTTTGTAACGACAGAAGTCCGTAAATCGTTAGAACGAACACTATTAATTCGCGATTTTGTCAAATTTAATAGCCCGGACTTATCCTACCGACAGTGCCAAATATGTTTAGGCCTTTGTAATTTGATTTTTTAAAAGAAATTCAAAATTACTAGAAACCCAACTTTATTGTGAGAGTGTAAAATACATACTGCTCTTCATAGTTGGCAAGTTGTTTGAAAAACAATTTGTCAACTTTACAAGAATTCCTATTTCATACATAATAGTTTGAATTACAATCTTACGATTATTATTCCTATTACATCCGGTTAATTTTAATAAAATATAATATATTTACAACATAACTAGTTGTTCGTAGAAATAATAAAAAAGTGCACCAAGTAGAAAAAGACGAAAATAACAGTAGTGACAGTGAATTTTATTTAGGATCAATAGGGGTAATTAACAAAGAAAACATAAAAAATGTTCAAGTTAGTTCATTCAGTAATGTAAATGAGAAAAAATGGTTACAAAATGTAGAAATTTGTAATAACCAAGTAGAATTTAAATTAGGCTCCGGGGCCGAAACTAATGTAATACCTATAAATGTTTATAAAATTCTTAAAGATAGGGGTAACAATCTTGAGTTGAGGCCAAAAATGTAATACTTACGTCATACAATGGTGATAAAATGAAACCGGAGGGAGAAATAAGTTGTGTTTGTAAAATACAAAACAAAGAATTATTATGCAAATTCATGGTAATAAATACCAATGCGACGCCGTTGTTAGGGTTGTAAGATTGCATTAGGTTTGGGTTAATAAAACGGGTAGATAAAATATCTATGGGAGACTCAAAAGAAGTCTTCATAACTCAAAATATTGAAATTTTTACGGGCTTAGGAAAAATAGGTAAATATAAAATTAAGTTAAAGGAAAATGCAGTTCCTATAGTAAATCCTATACGAAGAATTGCCGAAAAATTAAAAGAGCCATTAAAAAATGCGCTTGAATTGTTAGAAAAACAAGGTATAATAACTCGGGTAACTGAACCTACAGAGTGGTGCCAAAATTTATTAATAGTCGAAAAAACGAATAAATCGTTACGTCTATGTCTTAATCCAAAAAGATTAAATGAGTATATCATTCGAGAAAGGTATCCAATACCATCTCAGGAGGAAATTTGTATTGATCTTGCGGGGAAAACAATTTTCACCGTGTTAGATTTTAAAGATGGGTTTTTCCAAGTCGAATTAGATAGAGAAAGTAGCTTTATGTGTACTTTCGGAACACCGTTTGGTAGATACAGATTTATACGTATGCCATTTGGAATTAGTTCCGCACCCGAAGTTTTGCAGGAATTAAATACTAGGTTATTTGGGGATATTCCTGGGGTGAAAGTCTATTTTGATGATGTTATAATAGCAGGGGAAAATAAAAACGATCATGATGAAATTCTCAAAAAAGTCATAGACAGGGCTAAAAAGTACGGTGTTAAGTTTAATAAACAAAAAGTACAGTACAAAGTAAAAGAGGTCAAGTACGTGGGACGAATAATATCAAAAGAAGGTATAAAACCAGATCCTAAACACGTTGAAGCAATTTTAGTGATTGAACCGTCTAAAAATGTAAAGGGGTTACAAAAGTTTTTAGGAATGACTAATTATTTAAGTAAGTTTATTCCAAAATATTCGGAAATGACTGCGCCATTAAGGGATCTAATTAAAAAAGATGTAGAATGGGTTTGGGGTCAAGCACAAACAGAGTCGTTTAATAACTTAAAATTAAGTTTAACATGCGCGCCTACATTAAAAATAATAGATTCAAAATTGCCAATAGAAATACAAACAGACAGTTCAAATTTTGGAATGGGAGTGTGTCTTTTATACAAGAAGGGCAGCCAGT
Source organism: Cantharis nigra (assembly GCA_958510845.1). Taxonomy (NCBI): domain Eukaryota; kingdom Metazoa; phylum Arthropoda; class Insecta; order Coleoptera; family Cantharidae; genus Cantharis; species Cantharis nigra. Next base: position 50,083,466 of record OY294028.1, read on the forward strand.
GTCATTTTATTCTAGAACCTACACTGAAAGTCAGGTACGGTGGGCACCGATAGAAAAAGAATTATTTGTAATTTGCGCGTCCGTTGAAAAATTCCATCAGTTTATTTATGGAAGAAAAGTGGTAATAAAAACCGACCACAAACCATTAGTTTCAATAGTTAAAAAAGACATAAATAAAATAAGCGCCAGATTACAAAGAATGGTGTTAAAACTATTAAAGTATGATTTAATTGTTGAATATATGCCCGGAACAAAAATGTTTTTAGCCGACTTCTTGTCGCGAAATGTAATAAAAAATAACGCCAAAGATGAAATCATAACGAGTGAAATGGTACATGTCCTAAAAAAGGAATTACCAGTTTCAAAATATAGGCTTAATCAGCTCAAGTTTGCAACCGCGAACGATAATAATTTACAAGAAGTAGTTAAATGGTATAAAGAAGGATGGCCGAACCAAAAAAATTTTGAAATGCTATGCAATGCAGAATTGTCAAATTATTATAAAATAAAAGATAATATAGAATTAAAAGATGTTCTTTTGTTTTATAATGATAAAATTATAGTGCCAATTAAATTAAGAAACGAAATGTTAAAAATTGTACATAGTTCACATTTAGGCATAAGAAAATGTAAAAAAAGAGCTCGTTCACTTTTGTATTGGCATGGAATAACTACTGATATAGAGAATCTAATTAAATCATGTAAAATTTGTGAAAGATTCAGGCCAAGTAATGTCAAAGAAAAAATAATTTCTCATCAAGTTCCAGATTTACCATTTAACAAAATAGGTTTAGATTTATTCCATTTCGATGGAAAAGATTATTTAGTAGTAGTTGATTATTTTTCAAAGTGGGTCGATTTTACGAAACTGCCTGCTAAAGGTTCCGATGAGGTCATTTATGCATTAAAAACCATATTTAGTGTTCACGGAATTCCACAAACAATTGTGTCGGACAATGTCCCATTTAACAGCCACAAAATGCATGAGTTCGCGGAAAGCTATGATATTGAAATTATGACGTCAAGTCCGCGATACCCGAAATCAAAAGGTTTAGCTGAAAAAGCTGTTGGAATATCCAAAAATATATTTAAAAAATGCAAAAGTGACAACACGGATATTGCCATGGGTTTATTAACTTACAGGAGTACACCGGTATGCGGTACCGATTACAGTCCAGCTCAGTTGCTAATGGGGAGAAATTTGAGAATCCATTTGCCCTGTACCGCTGAAAGTTTGTATCCCAAGGTAATAATAAGAGCTGCGTGAAGTCAATATTCTTCAAGAATATTTAATGTCTTTTCGAGGAAACGAACCACATGTGTTAAAAAGGGAGCATTCCTCGAGTCAGGTCATCCAAGACGTTAGGTCACCCCCTTTTGAAGGGAACGTTTGCCGAAGGTTTCATTATCGATACATATTCGATTTAGGCGTTGTCGAGAGTGGTCACATATATATTTAATTTGCATTATTATATTATAAATTACTTACTTGTGTTTGATTAAATATTGAAAAATTATAAATCGAGACTTTAAAATATTTACTACAGAATTCAGAAGTGGGATATACACATGCGTTACTAAATTTGAGAGAGAGGTTTACAAATCGTAAACCTGGTTATTTAAATCCAATTGAAAAGATAGCCATACCTTTTCATACGTTGCACATAGACCATCAAGGTCCTTACGTAAAAAGTAAACGTAAAAATACGCAAATTCTAGCAATAATAGATGGATTCACAAAATTTTGTATTCTTGAACCTGTGCGAAATACTAAATCAAAATGGGTCTGCAAAATTCTCGAACAAGTTTTTGACTTGTTTGGTGTACCTGCACGAATAATTAGCGATAGAGGTACAGCTTTTACTTCTCATCGCTTTGAAACGTTTTGCAAAGAGAATGGTGTAAAGCACATACTAAACGCAGTAGCTATTCCACGTGCTAATGGACAGTGTGAGCGCCTTAACCGTGTTGTAGTTAGTTCGTTGGCAGCTACATGTGCGGGTGAACCAGAAGACGAATGGGACCTTAATCTCAAAAAGGTACAAAGTGCGATTAATAGTTCAGTTAATCGAACGACTCGTCGAAGTCCTGCACAGCTCCTATTCGGCTATAGACCAAGAAACCGAGTTGACGCTGCGTTGCTACAAAGCATACAAGAGAAATTGGACGAAGTAGATTTGGCAGAGTTGCGAAAAGAAGCCAAAAGAGTTACAGATGATGAGCAGAAGGTCCAAAAGGCTCGTTCTGATGCAAAGCGATGTAAGGCACCAGTTTACAAGGTGAATGACGTGGTGATGGTTGCATTTAACCCTGCAGCTACCGGTCAAAGTAAGAAACTGTTGGCTAAGTCAAAAGGACCTTTCAAGGTGACTGCTGTTTTGCCTAATGATCGTTACGAGGTCGAAGATCTTCGTTCAATGAAGAAGGTCCGAGGCCAAAAGAACGTAGTGGCTGTTGATAGTCTCCAAAAGTGGGTGACTTTCGACGCTCTGGAGTAACTTTTGCGGTGAGTTCATATTGTTTTGAATTAGTTGTTTTAGATTGACACTGTTACTATTGCTGATGACTCGCAAGATCTATTAAGGAGGTTTAATGAGATCTGTTGTGAGGCGGTTGCGTGAAGACGGTGACCGTGAACAGTTGAGCAATGGTTAAACAATCGGTCCTTATCCGGTGATAGTCTAATACTTGGATGAAGGATGGTCGAACTAGTCATTGATAGAGGGTAGTTCGAGCAGTACCTATCAGACGATGAGGAGCAGTTGGCATTGATGTAATTGGTCAGTCTTGGAACCTTAGTGCAAAGTGTTGCAAGGACAAGGACCTCATCATTTTGACCCGGATAGTCAAGGAATCTGGTACATTACTTTGGTCAAGTAATGTATGGGCTTATTGCTCTGGCGAGGGTTGGACCCGCAGTCGCGTAGTCAGATAAGTTATAGACTGATCTGGTGATGATCACCGTGAGTTGCGCTTGATCTGGCAAGGCTGTTGATTGTAATCAGGTTGATTCAGATGCTTTCAGGAGAGATTTGAATTGCGGATCTCTCCAGTGTAAGCTTTAATTTGATGAAACTGATCAATTGAATCTTCCATTCCTTGACCTATTCCTAAGGTGCCAATAGTGGCTACTGTATTGTGAATTCTGTTGATCACGACGGAACTGATCACTCTGTCTAAGTGAGAACTTGGAATATATAGACACTATTACCCACTCACTTAGCAATAAAATGATAACAAATTAATATCTTTTTGTTATAGTTTTACAGATAAATAAGATGATGTAAGCCGAGGACGACTTAATAACAGGAAGGCCGAATGGAGTCAATATTCTTCAAGAATATTTAATGTCTTTTCGAGGAAACGAACCACATGTGTTAAAAAGGGAGCATTCCTCGAGTTATGTCATCCAAGACGTTAGGTCACCCCCTTTTGAAGGGAACGTTTCCCGAAACTTTCATTATCGATACATAATCGATTTAGGCGTTGTCGAGAGTGGTCGCATATATATTTAATTTGCATTATTATATTATAAATTACTTACTTGTGTTTGATTAAATATTTAAAAATTGTAAATCGGGACTTTAAAATATTTACTACATGCGAATTTTTTCGCAGTTCAATCACAGGCGGACTAACTGCAAAAGTAAAATCAGGTTTTAAAAAGGGGGATAATGTGTTAATTCAAGATTTGCCAAAAAAGACGTGGTCACCAGGGTTAGTATTAAGTAAGCATGATGCACCACGTTCTTATATCGTTAAAAATAATAATGGAAAAATTTTAAGACGAAATAGTCATCATTTAAGGTCAACTCAAAATAAAACATTTGTTCATCAGGAAGCTGATGAGGACAATTTTGTTTGATGATGTAACAAACAATAACAATGTTACACATACTGCAGTACCAAACTTATACCCACCTGAAGTTCTAAATGTCAGGCCTAGATCTACTAGGATAAGACAACAACCTAGTTATTTAAAGAATTATGTTTGTTAAATTTTATAGGTTTAATATAATTAAAAAATAATAATAAATGTTTAGTATAGCAACAACTGTTACTAATAATAATAAAAAAAATTTTAATTTGTAAATAAGGGGGATGTTACATACGTCACAATGCTATAAAATTATGACGTAACCCAAGATTACTTTACTACTACTAACAAGCTCTTACAATAGCCAGTACCTAAAGAACATTAGAACAATGTAGTACTCTAGTTATTACTACAAATAAATACATAATAAATATGTTTAGTTTTATTTGACTAACAACACAACAGTTATTGCACTGATATTAGACTCAATGAACAGTCTACGTATTTAAAACAAATTTGCTATTTCAGTTGAAAATTTCATTTTTTGGACTTACACCCTTTTCTTACTCAGCGATTCAATTAATACTTTCCCTTATACATACATATACATATGGGGAAAGAAAAATGTAGTAATTATATTATTATAGTATGAAAAAATTTTTAATAAAAAAGAAAACCGATTTCAAAAAAAAGTTAACTAAAAAGCAAAAAATATATACATTTTATTCACAATAATTTAATACCTACTATTTGTTGTTCCGTTAAATGTAATTAAGAAATTATTGTTTATTATATAATTATTAATTGCTTTATGATTATGAAGTCGGTCATACAAGATACTGCGAGATGTAATCAATGACTGTATGAGCGAGGGCATCTTTCCTGATACATTGAAGGTATCCAAAGTGATACCGACATAATAGAGATAAATAACTATCGACCTATATCAATACTGCCGATACTGTCAAAAGTATTTGAAAAAATCTTGTATAGCCAGCCGCTTTGTGGACTTTTTACGAGAAAAAAAAATCTTCTCTAAACAACAATTTGGTTACAGACAAGGACATTGCACCACTGATGCAATTTTAAAGCTAACATCGTCAATATACGAGATGTGGGAGGATAAATTAAAATGCCGAGCTGTATTTTATGATCTAACGAATGCTTCTGATATGATGGAACACGACATTTTCTTGAAAAAAATACAGCATTATGGTTTCAGGCGAAATTCTTTCAAGATAATTGAATCTTACTTGCAAAACAGAAAGCAAACAGTACTTTGGAACGGACAGTTCGGGAAGGAGTTGGATGTTACTTGTGGAGTACTTACCTTAAGGAAGCATCCTGGGTCCCTTCTTCTTTGTCTGGTACATCAATGACCTACCGAATAATGTAAGCGGTGAGACCGTGTTGTATGATGATGATACTGCGCAGATCATGGAGGACGATGCAGGAGCAGAAGAGAGAGAAATGGAAGTAGTGAAATGGTTTACATCAAACAAACTATTATTAAACCAAGAAAAAACAAAAAAAGTAAACTTTAAATCATGCAGAGGAACAAAACCAGAAGATAGATGTTCGATAAAATACTTGGGTATTACAATGGATACTCTGCTGAATTAGAATGAGCACGTTGCCGGTTTAATAAATTCGCTTAGGGCCGGTATTTCAGTTGTGGTTTAAACTAAGATCCGAGTTTAAACCCCGATTATATTGATATCTGACCAATCAGGTAGCCATAAACGTAGGTTAATCCTTGAACGTAGTTTAACTAGCAACTGAAATACTGGACCTAAGTAGAAATATTTTCGTCGTAAGAAGAATTAGAGAGACAGTTGGGAAAGAAGCACCAAAGACTGTCTATTGTTCAATCTTTCATGCAAAGATGATATACGGTCTCCTGGTTTGAGGTAACGTAACACAAATAAAAAAGTTTTCTTACTGCAGAAACGAGCCATAAGAGCACTGGAGGGCGTATCTAGTAGAACGCACTGCCGACCGATTTTCCGCAATTTGAATATTCAGACTCTTCCGTCGGCCTATGCTTTTGCTAGTGCAATGAGGATAAGAAGTGAAGGTGACATTACGGAAAGTACCGCGAACCATGGACATGACACGAGAAATAAAAACAAAATAGAAGAAATAAGAATCATCTCAAATGTTCGGATGGATTTAATCTTCAAATCCAATTATACAACGCCTTTCCAAATGAAATGAAGGACCTTCCAGGTAGTAAATTCAACCAGGCGGCAAAAGAATATTTTACGCATAGGGCTTTGTACAATGTTAACGAATTTTTACATTCGTAGGTGAAGATGAAAACCAGCGGTCACTGATCTCCACCTTTTTGGTTACTTGTGGGACTGAACAATTCTTGTAGTTTTGTGTTTGTAATTATTAAACCAAATAAAGATTTTTATTATTATTTTATTTTTTCCTCAAACTACATTTGGATTATTTTTGAACACGTTCGGTGCTAAACACAAGAGCGAGTTCATTACATTGTTATTAATTATTATTATTGTATACATTGAAGAGTATTTTTAACATTTCATTTTGAAAACAACATTTTTACAACAAATAATAAGAACTTAGATTTTTTAGTTTTGAATATTTAAAAATTTTCGTACGATGTGGCATGTTTCTAAAATAGTTGCTTTTTGCATTACATTAAATAATTTGGAGGGTAGATTTAAACGGGACAAGTGGGATTTGAATTTGTGAGATACCACACCAGTAGCTGATATTACTATAGGTATTATAGAGATTTTTGTTAGACTCCATACATTCATCATTTCCATCGCTAATGCCTCGTACTTGCGAATGTTTTCTTTTTCTGTATTTAAAACATTTTTTGACAAAGGCACAGCGACGTTAATGATGACTGCATTTTGATCTCGTCGGCTTATTAAAACAATGTCAGGCTTATTATGACTAATTTTCCTGTCTGTCAGTATTAACCTGTCCCAGTATAGAAGGAAAGATTCGTTTTCAAGGACAGGTTCAGGAATGTAGTCATAATATGGCCTAAAATTGTCTAACAAGCCAACTTTCTTTGCAATTTGCTGGTGTAATATCTTGCAAACTTGGTTATGTCTACGGAGAAAATCAATAGGAGCTAGGTACGAGCAACCGGCTATTATGTGTTCTATGGTTTCATTGAGGAAGTTACATTTTCGGCAGTGATCTGCAACCACCAGATTCATTATGTGTTTCGTGTAGTTATTCGTTGCAATAACTCCGTCCTGAATAGCACACATGAATCCTTCGGTTTCTAAATGTAACAATCCTCTCCGAAGCCATTCTATTGACATCTTCTTATCAATTCCATTGGAATCCAAAATTGTCAGATGTTTGCCATGAAGCACCTTATTTTTCAAATTTATGTCCAAATCGCTTTTTTGTTCACAATTCAAATTTGTATTTTTAAATTTAGACCGCTAAAATGTTTGTCGAAGGTAATGACTGTCTGAATTAAAGGAGCGTTTAACGAGTAAAAATAATCACGTAATAATTTAGTTAAAGATTTGCATAAGTTAAATAAATTTATAAGACCTCGCCAGCTGATGGAAAATCCATCAGCAAAACAAGCATTGTGTGAGGTGGGCTTAAGTCATTGCGTATTTTTCTAATTTAGTTAGTAATTTAATTATTATTTGTCATAACTTTAAAGTTTTAAATAAATTTAAATTTTTATATTGTATTTCTTTATCTATTTTATATTAGATCAAATCAAACCACCAATTGAGATTTATCTTATAGAGTCTTATTCAAGCAGAGCATTTTAAGAAAATAAAGGAAATACCAATACAACGTGTAGAAAATGAGCATTATTGGCAATTTCAAAGTAGTGCGAGTATTATAGCTCGTGCCAAGTAGAAATGAACTCGACAATCATCGTATTTCAGCAATAATAATAATAATTTTATTGAGCCATCAAAATACAATAAATCATAGGACAAGTCAGAACAGAGAAAAGATAATAAACAATTACACACAATACATTAAATATACAAAACCCAAACATAAAATATAAAATGCAATACACATAAAGCTTGTACAATTCAATAAACTAGATGTAATCCCCAATCCTTTCAAAGAACTCATCAACATCGTACACACAGTGCTCCAGCAGAAAGCGCCTCAATAACTTTCTTAATTTTTGAGATACGGCAAAACTTGTAATATACGAACGTAAAGAATTTTATTAGTTCTTTAAATTGTATATTACAATTTTTGCTGTATCTCTAAAATCAAGAAAGTTATTTCTAAAAAACGATGATTTTCGGTTCTATTTCTATTTGGCACGAGCTTTAGTGGCGAGTGCCAGATAACAGTAAATTATTTTGAAGTAAAGAAAGAAAGACTTATTCCGAGTTCAATTTTTCTAAAAATTTTATTTTTGAATGAAATATCTCGCTTTTTATCTATTTTTATCCTACTTTATTACTTCTATCCACACCACCATATTTTTTTAAATAATAATTTGAATTTAAAATTCTTATAAGTATTATATTACTAACGTATAGTTTACTGTTGGTTAAAAATAAGCACAATACGTAAAATCGGAAAAAACGAGGAAATATTTTTTGGATAGTTAAACTTTTAGAATTTTTAAATTACTTTATAAATTTATTTATAGACTATAAAGCAATAAAAAGGTAGGTACCTTAAGTTTTTTACTATGTCTTCATCAAGATGGTTGAATTTTGGTAATTTACACCAATGCTTGGTCTTTGATGCCATAAACAATTGATTGTAAGCATGAAATCCGCATGGAAAAACAGCAGGCAATAAAATGAGCCACAATACTAACTTTTGATATTTTCCAAATTCTCCAACTTGAAATAATATTTCTTCGAAGTTCATTGTAATTATTTAAGTCTTTAAACTTTGTCACTGAACTAATTTAGTGAAGATAATAACTCAATGCAGAGACACTGATTCAGTTCAATTTAATAATTAACCGAAAATTTAATAAAAGTAGTTTCAAACGAGGATGCGTTAATAAAGAAAAATTAAGTGTTTTATTCAATAGTTACATAATAAGGCTACTAATAATTACAAATAAGCAAACTTTAGTACCAGGTTTCGTCTTGTTTGCGATAATTTTTTTTTTAAATTGTTTTATTCAATCGTATTAGTACAAAGAATTATTAAAAACTTATATTGAATGATTAAAATTTCTGTTCTACAGAGAATTCCATGCAAACCAATTAAAATTCAAGTAGCAGAAATTGTACCAGGCACAATTTTCACGTTTCAAGCTTTTCATTGGTTCAAAATGAAAATTGTTCCTGGTACAATTTTCGCTGTTTCCGACCCTGCTTTTAGTCGAACATTGTGTAGTAGATTTCGGAAGCAGTTTTTAGTAAAAAGTGAAGCTAAACAGTGCTTATTAAGGTAGGCGTTCCCTTATACGCACCGTCGTTACCGTCCGCATCGGACGAATTTTCGTGTTAGGGTGAGCCCATAGATTAATTATAAGAGATGCTTTAAATACATAGGCAAACCCTTCAACAGCAACACATGCGACTCGAACAGTGGCCCACGGAACTATTTAGCAAAGTTCAATACCGGATAATTAACGTTTCTACAAATTTAGTTCTTAAAACTGCGTGCGGCGATGCTTCTTGAATATTTATTGTGTTTGAGTTTGCGCGTTCCATTACTATTTTAGTGTTTGTGACATTCATTGTTTTAAGGCGTAAAATAATTATTTAATTATTAATTATTATACAGGTTTAGTATAAAACTCTCTATTATTGCTTAACTTTCATTATTAATTTAAATATGGCTAAGGCGGTTAAGTCTAATAACTGCATTGTTTCTGGTTGCCCAAACTTTTCTGAAGGAAAAACGTCCGTTAAAAATTTGTTTAAATTTCCGAAAAACATTATTTACCGTTCTACACGATTAGAAGCTATAAATGAGGCAAGTGGAATTTCTAAACCTATAAATACTCGCTCACGTGTTTGTGAGGATCATTTTTCAGACAAATGCTTTACAAGTACATTGAAAAAAACTTTACAGAAAGGTCCCGACATTTTCACTACAATATTTTTTAATTTATCCTCAAGTTTACCTCCAACCATTGCTAGTACATCACGTTCAAATCATTCAAGTTCTCTTATCGATAATATTTCTCCCGTTGCTTTTATATCTTGTCAAGATCATTTTCAGGATATTCGCTTGAAAATAATTTCAGAATCAACTTTATTAATAATTCGTAAATATTATGTAGATATTAGACGAAGCCATATTTCTTCTAATAGTATTAGTTAAAAAAAATTAAAAATTTTAAAACATTGCTAACTAATTTTTTTCTTTTTCTTTTCATGTTATCGTTGCCAAATAAATCGAGGCTCTGTGCAATGTTGAAATGGATGCAGTTACCTATACTTGTCGAAGAATTCCTAGTACAACTTTTTGTTATATATTTTTGTTATTCATTGAACATATTTATTTCTTATTTAAGTAGATAATATTCCAGGAAGTTCCTAATTTTTTGAATTTTTATTTTGTAATTATAATTTAATTTCTTTCTATGTTATAAAAATAAATATATCGAGGCTCTGTGCAATGTTGAACTGGATGAAGTTACCTATGCTAGTCAAAAAATTCCTAGTACAACTTTTTGTTATATATTTTTGTTATTCATTGTACATATTATTTCTCATTTAGATTTATTATTCACAGAAAGTTCCTAATTTTTTGAATTTTTACTTTGTTATTATTAGATATAATTTAATCTTTCTATATTATTTTTATTTGTTTCTTAAATAAGTTGTGATTTCTGATTGTGCTTTACGTTAAATATTTGTAATACAATACTAACGAGGCTTTTCTGTAAGCCATTTGTTAAGCGTTTTGTTATGGTTACTCATTAACGATAGCAAAAAGGCAATAACTGGCTCACAAATGGCCTTTCAGATCTTAATTAAATATAATAAATTTGTTTATTTATATTTGCTGGTGTATTTTTGATTTACCGTATTTTTATGACATAAGATAATTTTGACTTGGTTGATTTTTTAAACTTAGGCTTGAGAATTTTCCTTTTCTTATTAAAATGTGAACTTACTTTTAATTCGAAATGGTTAAAATTTTCAAACCTAATTTTTTTTAAACTAATCAAGTTTTATTCTACATTTATTTCCAAATGCACAAATGGAGTAATTTGAATTGCCCGCTAAATTTTTAGTTCGTTGGCCTCTCCCGTAGGTCGCTGTAGTCGGTTTTGTTTCTTTTTCTTTAACGTTGTTTGATGCATCTCTATTAGTTAATCTATGGGTGAGCCTGTGTAGAACGATACGATGTAATGAACGCTGGCTCATTTAAAATAATGCAAAGCAACTGAAAATGCGATGACGGCGTTGCTGGCGGTGAGGTCGATGCGGACAAGTGAACGCTTACCTTTAGTGCTTGATGCAGTGATTGCTAACTTAAAAAAAGAATTCGTACATTATTGTGTAGTGTTATCTTTGATGGGACAATTTATAAACTATGTTATTAGTGATACCAATTACCTAAAGAGAGGTTAGAAGTAAAGTGTGATAGCATAAATGCAACGCACACCACCACCCAAAAATGCCAATACACCCCAATTACACAGAATTATTTCGCAATCAAATCGTATAGAACCAAGAATCTTGCTAAACGATTCTGTTTCTTATAATCGGAATGAAGCTATGACGCAACAGCAGTCAGGACCGTACCTGCCACCACCGTAGCAAATAATCCCGCACGTATATTACAATCATAATTATCCATCATTTGGTCAACTTCACCCTCAGGGGATAATCAACACTACCTTTATCCCCCAACCACAACAAACAAGTTCTAATTATATTCTTCCCGCTACAACTCACCAAATACAAGATTTACCTAATGCGGAACAAACGATAAAAAATCGTTAAACTGAATGGATCACCTCAACGAATAGAAAAAGACAACGTCAAAGCGACAGTTCAGAGCATAGGAAAATAACGCGTAAACAAACCACTCTTACTGGCTTAGCAAACCAACACCAACCTCAAATCAATTCCAGGTCTTGACAGAAGGAGTGGAAGGCGATAAACATAATTTGGAGGAAGAACGCGAGGAAACACAAGAAACCACCGCAAAACTAAAGAAACCACCCCCAATATTCGTAGAGGGCGTCGAAGATATAAATCCTCTTGTTGAGGTACTTAATTCTACTGCACCAAACGGTTATACAATCAAAAACCTTTATAATAATCAGGTAAAAATTCAACCAAACAACACTCAGTTCTACACTGAGAAAAATAATTTGTATGCAATAACAGAAAAACTGTATAAATTAAAATATGTAGTTGTAAAATAGGCGCCAGTAGCTCCAGTTTTTATAAGATACGACTACCAAGCTGTAATTTCATTTACTATTAGATAAAGCTACATAGGTATACATAATACAACTACAAGGTGTTATATTAAATATGACGTAACTAAGGTAAATAATACAACTACATAGGAGTAAATTATACATCATCCAATATTTTTTTAAATACAAGTGTAGTTGTATATTTTGTAACTGTTCTGCAGTATTTAATAGAATAAACTTATAAGTAATATTATCTATGGTATAGTATTAGCAATAACTGCTATGTTTATAGTTAAATATTCTAGATTTATACAATAACCAAGGTATTTGTAAGTTTTGATGAGGTAAATCAATATAAACAATATTAGTTTGTTATTATAAGTATTTATTAAATACAATAATAACAGAATAATTAAAGTGTATTACATACAGATACTATAAGAACACCTTTCCACCGACCTCTGAATTCATTTTCTACGGAAACCAAGTTTAGGTACTACAAGGTACTAGTACTATATTTGTACGAAATTGCATTCCTGCAGTAAATGCTTCAAAATCAATTTCATTTTCTGAAAAAGAATAAATATGAATTACCGACAAAAAATAAGTTTAACTATGTACCTCATGTAAATTCCATTTATTTAATAATGGATTCATCAGATGAAAATATTTTCACTTGCACTAACAACTTATCACGCGTACATAAAAATAGAACGCCATCCCATCAGCTGAAAATCGGGAGTCAGCATAATATTATCACAAGGTTACAATTATAAGCAATTATAACTAGAAGCCTTGTTAGATATTTACTACTGTAGTTGTAAATGATAATACATCTGCAATTATTGCAAGTAGTTCTAAATGATTACAACTACGCTTATTTTAAACAATATCGCTTCTTTTGTATATGATAAATATTCAAAATAAATATATAGTAGTAATATTTAATAAAAATAGAGGTATAGCAAATAAAGTTACAACTATTAAAACTTATAATTACTAATGTTAAGTAATAATAAATTGAAATAACAACTACACATTAGTAAAAAATTTTACTTTACTTTTCTCAGTGTATACAGATATAGTAAAAGCACTTACTGCAAAAGCCACGCAATTCCACACGTATCAACTAAAAGAAGACCGCACCTTTCGTGCAGTCATACGCAATATCCATCCTACCACAGACTTGTAAAAACTCAAAGAAGATATCCAAGCCAAAGGACACGAAGTAAAAAAGTAAAAAAAAAAATGGGCACCAAATTATTATTACCCCAAATCAACCTAGAGTTAAGCACTAAGTCAAATAATAAAGATATCTACAAAATTACTAATTTATTGAATACAATAGTCGAAATAGAACCTCCCCACCCCAAACGTGAGGTTCCCCAGTGTTCTCGATGTCAATCTTTTGGTCATACAAAAAAATATTGTCAACATAAACCACGGTGCGTTAAATGTACTGGTGATCACGCAACTTTCGCCTGCCCTCGTAAGGAGAGGGACGACGGGGTCCAGTGCGTAAACTGTAACAGAAACCATCCGGCCAACTATAAAGGTTACTCTGTATACAAGGAGTTACAAAAAAAACGAAACCCAACACTTTGAAAAAGACAAATTAACGATGCACCTGAAATTACCACTAACAATAATTTTGATATTTTAATAGAAATTCTTTTCCGCCGCTCCCAAATAATAGTACAAGAAACCAATTACAACATATCGATAATCAAACCCAATATTATGGTAATCAAATTCAACAAAGCACCTCTTACACTCAAGTGACAACAAACAACACCCAACAGTACCATCAACAACCTTTCAGTGCCCTACCACAAAATTAGATGCAAGCGGTTACGTCACAGCAAATTCAAAATAACCTTGAGCAAATGCTTACCAAAATGATGGAGAAGATGGACAAAATGCTTGATCTTCTAATAGCCATGATCTGAAAAATGTAATGTGCTACAAAATAAACACTACACTAAAAATCTCCGTATGGAATACCAACGGTCATTAGATTAGAATTAAAATCTTTCATAATAAATCAAAATTTGGATGTCTTGCTTATCTCCGAAACACACATAACAAGCAAAAGTTTCATAAGGATCCCTGACTTTAATATCTACCATACTCAACACCCGAATGGTACAGCACGAGGAGGTACAGCAATCATAATTTAAAAAAAAATTAAACACCAGGAAATAGCAAAAGTAAGCCAAAAAAACATACAAGCTACATCAGTGATAATCGATGATAGACATGGACCACTCACCCTTTCTGCAGAGCCAAACCTCTCAATCAAAAAAGAACAATTCGAGAAATTTTTCAACTCGCTTGGGCATCGCTTTATTGTAGGAGGAGATTACAATGCAAAACACACTTATTGGGGTTCAAGACTCATAACACCTAAAGGAAGACAACTATATCAGTCGTTGCAGAGTTGTGGCCTACTGCAACTATCATCAGGGGAGCCTACACACTGTCCTACGGATCCAAACAAAGTTCCGGATGTGATCGACTTCTGTATAACTAAAGGTATTTCTCACAATTATCTAAAAATTGAATCATGTCTAGATTTATCATCTGATCACACTCCTCTCTTAGTCACCCTCAATAGTGTTATATTAAAAACTACTAAACTACCCTCGCTGTTTAACAAATACACAAATTGGAAAACTTTTAAAACTAACCTTTCTGAGCAACTAAACCTTCATACATCGCTGAAAACAGAAAGTGAAATAGACGAAGCGGTAGAACACCTTACAGTAGAAATTCAACAAGCAGCGTGGAACGCCAACCCACAAATGTCAAACATCGATAAACCTGGATACTGCCCTGAAAACATAAAAAAGGAAATTGAAATAAAACGAAAGCTTCGACAACGCTGGCAATCAACCCATGCTTAAAGTGACAAAACGAACTTAAATAAAGCCACGAAAAAGATCAAAAAATTACTTGAAGACCAGAAAAATGTAGGAATAAGAAACTTTCTGGAAAACCTATCAGTCAGTGAGGCAACCGACTACTCTCTGTGGAAGGTCGCAAAAAAAGCAAAGGAACCACAAAAAGTAAACCAGCCGATTAAAAGAAGCGATGGAGCCTGGGCAAGGAATGATGAGGAAAAGGCCGGGGCGTCTGTAGAACATCTCGTCAAGATCCCGTCAACCTCCACCAAGGCAAATTTCCCCTGAAGACGATCATCAAATTCATGATGACAAACATCAAATTCATCAGCTGCTTGAAGCTCCATACCAAATGAGCCTAAATAAAAAAATTTAAGATGCATGAAATCAAACACATCATTTTCAAAAAGATCAATGTCAAAAAAGCCCCTGGATATATAACCGGAAAAGTTCTGCAAAACCTACCAGAAAAGTGTCTTAAACTAATCAGAATAATTTTTAATGCAATCCTTACAATAGGTTACTTTCTATCTCAGTGGAAGGTCACACAAGTTATTATAATCCAGAAGCCTGGAAAGGACCCAACTGATGCCTCATCTTATAGACCTATTAGTCTGCTGCTCATTCTGTCTAAAACATTCGAAAAGCTTCTAGTGAAAACATTGCTAACTATTATTGAGGAAAGCAATTTAATCCCGGATCACCAATTTGGTTTTCGCCAAGGACACGGAACGGTGGAACAGGTTCATCAGGTTGTGAAGAAAATCAGAACTGCCCTAGAATGTAAAAAATACTGCTCTGCTGCCTTCCTTGATATTTCACAAGCCTTCGATAGGGTGTGGCATCTTGGATTGCTGTACAAAATCAAAAAAAAAACCTGCCTCATTCATTCAGTCTTCTATTGGGTTCTTATCTGACAGACAGGTATTTTCTGGTCAAAAACGGAGAAACCTATACGACCTTACATCCCATTTTATCTGGGCTTCCGCAAGGTAGCGTCCTTGGACCACTTCTCTATCTTTTATATACATCGGACCTACCGGTAACTGAAAATACTGAATCACCAACTTATGCAGATGATACAGGCCTACTGGCATCCGACGAAGATCCAAATCAAGCATCTCGCCTTTTGCAGACCTACTTAAACAAAATTGAAATCTGGTTGAAGACTTGGCGAGTTACAGCCAACACCACTAAGTCTGTACACATTACCTTCACCTTCAGAAGAGGAACCTGTCCAAGTGTCACCTTATATGGCAAAACCCTTCCTGTACAGGAATCAGTAAAGTACTTAGGATTTCACCTCGTTAGAGGTTTAACGTGGGCCAAGCATATTTGGAGTAAACGTCTGCAGCTTGGACTAACACATAGAAAGATGTACTGGCTCATGGGCCATAAATCGCCTCTCTCTATTGAAAATAAAATTTTACTTTATAAAACCATTTTAAAACCCATATGGACATATGGTATACAGCTGTGGGGTGCTACCTGCGATTCCAGCATTGCGAAAATTCAACGCTTCCAAAGCAAAGTGCTACGCAACATTTGTAATGCCCCATGGTATGTTACAAATCATAATATTGCTACTGATTTGCAGGTAGTCAGCATAAAGGAAGCAATATCATCTCTGAGCAAAAAGTACCAACTAAGACTAAGTGACCTTCCCAACGTATTAGTAGCCGACCTACTACTTGGACTCCAGACGAAGAGACTGAAAAGGTACAACCCGACGGGCCTGCCCCAAAGAACTTGAGCGTTTCGTTGACAACTTTATTATGTAGTTTTTAGATTATGTAATAATTTCTAAAAGAGGCTTGCCAGTGGGCTGGTTCTCTACTGTGCCATGTATTTAATCAAGACAAACAATGTTGCTTATCGTCTACGGACGGATTGTAATCACTCATGGTGTCAATAAAAAAAAAAAATTTTTTTTTGATTGGTCAAAAAATTATTAATTTGTACCTACTATGTGAAACGCTTTTTTTTATTTAATATAAAACTATACATTAATTTAAAAATTGATGTTATTGACAGAAAAATTGCAGTTATAATAATTGACAATTTCTGTATCTTTACTGAGAGATTAATTTGTTTCGACACAACTATTAGCGGGCTTCCTATTATTTATGTTGGTATCATATCTTCTAAATTTTTTAACAATTCTTTCATGATAGTCCTGATCAAACAGGGGATACGGTTTCAATGAACTGATATTCGAGTGCCCCGTGAGTTTTATAAGTTCTTGGTGTTGAATTCCAGCTTTTGCCATAAGAGATACAGCCGCTGGTTCGATTAGAATGGTTTATTACTTTATTTTTTTCCGTGTCAATTACTATTCTTTCTGCTACTGTTTTAGTCCATTTTTGACATTATGTTCTTACCAACAGGACAATTTTGGTGCCATCCAATAGAATCAGGCTTTTTCCAATTAGGATTCGGTGTTTGAAAAACTCGGTCAGTTTTTATCACGGGTGTCCTTTTAGATAACATTTTCTGGAATAAGCTAAGGAAAATCATAATTGGTATATGTTTAACTATAATCAAAATTTATTTGTAATTTATACCTAACTGGACATCTGCCTGGATTTTCCACATTTTTCAACATGTTATCAGCTAATTTCTTATCTCCACCCTGCCTTGTTGGCAGGTAAATACCGGATTGTACTTAATTCGTCCAGTTATTCTTATTATCTTTTTCTATGTATCACAAAATATTGAACTAAACAGTTTGATCCTTTATTTCCGCGCCATGCTAATTTAACAGCCACAATGTGATAAAATCAACGTTGTAAGCCATAATAATAACAATAATAATAATTTTTATTGGGCCATCAAAATACAATAAATTATAGGACAAGTCAGAACAGAGAAAAGATAATAAACAATCACACACAATACACCAAATATACAAAATTCAAACATAAAATATAAAATGCAATACACATAAAGCTTGTACAATTCAATAAACTAGATATAATCCCCAATCCTTTCAAAGAACTCATCCACATCGTACATACAGTGCTCCAGCAGAAAGCGCCTCAAATTGTTCTTAAACGAGCTAAGTGACTAGGAACCAGCAAGGGCTGCAGGAAGTGCATTAAGCAACCTAGTCCCCATCGCCTCAGGTGATCCTCTCGTTAACTTCAGAGAGGTTAAAGTTGGACAAAAATTAAACTTGTAACGAGTATCGTTGCCATGAACATCCACGTGTCGCCTAAATCTATTCCTGTTCCTATAAGTATATGCTAACAGCTCCAAAATGTACAGGCTGGGCTGGGAAAGTACCTTCAACCCCACAAACATTGGCCTACATGAATCACGACTGCTGGCACCCAAAATACACCTAATAATTCTTTTCTGTGCTATAAAGACATCTTTCGCCATCGTGGAAGAACCCCAAAAACAGACACCGTAGGATAATCTCGAGAAAATCTGCCCATGGTAAAATAACAGAAGTGTATCGATGTCAATAACACTTCTCAAACTACGCATTTGATAACATAGCGAGTTTAGGCGACCAATTAGTGAAATACAATGACTTTTCCAGTTTAGCCCGTCGTCAATGTTCAAGCCCAAGAACCTAACACTGGACTTTCTCTCAATCTCCACCGAGTCTAATCGGAGTCCAAGGTCTAGATCATCACGATTTTGTGGATTATGAAATGCCATATAGTGGGTCTTAGCACGATTTAGATGTAGCCCGTTATGGCCAAACCACAAACTCAGTTGAGCCATCAGTCGATCAGCACAGCTCTTTAACAATATGTGATAACACTGGAAGTGTCGTCCGCATACATTAGCGTGAAGAAATTAACAAATGTCAGGAAATCATTAACGAAGATAAGGAAGAGCACCGGACCCAAAATGCCATCAGAACCAGTAAACGCGACATTAACAAACTGTGCTCTATTTGATAAATACGAGTGGAACCAGTCAGCCATCACACCACGCACCCCGTATCTTTCAAGTTTATCCACCAACAGGGAATGGTCCACGCAATCGAAAGCTCTAGTCAAGTCACAGAAAACAGCTGCCGAGCGCTCCCCGCGGTAAAATGCACCCACAACTGTTCCCACAAAATCATCAATTGCTGTCATAGTGGAGTGCATGCATCGAAACCCATGCTGTCCGGCAGAAATGATTTGATGCTTTTCAAGATGACATTGCAATCTGTGCAGCATCGCATATTCAAATATTTTAGAAATACTGGATGTCAGACTTATGGGGCGATAGTTAGAAGGACAGGTCTGTTTTCCTCTCTTGTGAACTGGTCGCACAGCAGATTACTTTAACTGACTAGGAAAGGTGCCGCTAGAGAATGATAAGTTCACAAGGAAAGTAAGCGACTCGATGACTAAGTGCAGAACCCTCATCAAAATACTACAGGGCAAACCATCCGGTCCAAACGATCGCTTATTCTTGATCTTATTGAGAACAGAAACCAATTCGCCCTCATCATATGGGAAAGCGCACATGCTCTGAGCAACAGCAGGTATTCGCGGGGAAGCGCCAACCGGTCGTGCGATTCCAGACACGGTATCCCTAACCACTTCTATAAAATGAGAATTAAGTTGGCTAGACACTAAATCGGGATCACTGACCACAACCTCGTCAAAAATCAAAACCATATTTTTATTAGTTCGCGACTTTATATTACTACTACTAACCTGAGCGATAACAGACCAGGCAGCTGCACATTTATTATCAGAGCTGCTAATCATTTCACTATAAAAATTTCTCTTAGCACGATCAACCAGAGCACCATGCTTACGTCTTGCCTCAAGAAAGGCAGGTCTTAAAATAGGGAAATTTTTCTGTAAACAAAACCAGTCATGCACATCAACACTGGACTTCCTAATTACATCAGTAAGCCATCCCTTAGGATGACGCAATTTCCTCTTGATGAGAGGAAAACAGCAGTTTAAATAATACATAAATGTGTCATAAAACGAGTCAAAAACAAGCTGCAGATCATCGTACAGATACAAATCGGACCAATTCACAGCTTTGAGTAGATCCTCAAAACGTTTAGAATTGTGTTCATTGAAAGAACGAATTTCTTTGCTAACCGGTGCATGGTGATAAGTTTCACCCTCACGACTCACTACAATGTATCGATGATCCGAAATCGTGCAGTTCATTACTCTAAAAACAAAGCTAAAATCACAATTACAAAATACATTATTAAGTATGGATTCATTGCGAGTGGGAACATTAACAATGTCGGTCATATTATAAGATGAAAAAAGACTTCTCAGTCGAAAAACATTCATATCGCAATCACCGTTCTGAAAGTGAACATTAAAATCACCCAACAATATATATTTATACCTGCAATCGTGTATGGCTTCAAAAACGTTCGACAGTGCTTCCAAAAACTTCTTAAAATTACCAGATGGAGATCTGTAGCAGAGAACAACACAAACCGTTACATCTCCACCATACCAGAGCGCACCACAAAGTTCAATGTCAAGCTCACAACAGAACTCTTGTAAATCCAGGTGAGCAACCGTTTAATCTGATCTGGCCCATATCGCAACTCCACCATGGACCCTAATGGATCTACAGTACGAAGAAACCACGACGTAGTCCTCAAAGCAGTCAAGAGAATCCATCGAGTCAGCCGTAGCCCACGTCTCGGTCAAGCAGATAAAACCGGGTCGAGCATCATGAAAATTAATAGAAATCTGATCAATCTTACCAATCGTTAAACCCTGCACATTAAGCAGCAAGAAATCCGAAATGCTTGTTGGCAGTTCCTATTTGTGCAGGGGAACTCTCTGGATCACCGGACTCGCATTTTACCATTTTGTTATTTATAAAACTGTTATTTGCATTTATCGTAATTTTACTAACATTTGCATCATTCATATTACGAGTAATATCAAAATTCCCACCATATTGTTTGCTTAGATTGCAGGCAACAGTTGGGTCCCCTATGGGACCATTGGCATTAAAAAGATGACGTGTTTTCTATGGGTTTCAATCTTTTTGTAAAAAAAAAGTGTTTATAAATATTCCTTTAGGCCAATTGACAGCATTTGCTATAATTTTTGCTGTATGTGTCTGGGACGTTTACTCGAAATGACGCGTATGTGTTGAACTTGGTCTTAAGAGTGCTAATATGACAGTCCTCGACTCCAAGATCCTTCAGATGTTGCTCGATGTCAGCTACACAGTATTGCGGCGACAAACGTGAAACAAAGAAATTCGCTCTCTTAGGCACGGCACATAACTTAAAGTTTCTTGATTCTTGGCCGGCTCCTACTATGATTGATTTCCGCGATTTACTTTTCTTGTATGTGACAACTTTGAAATCTTCATCATGTAGATTGCTTTGTTCTTGTTGCATATTTTCTTCATTTGACATTTCCTTCTGTGATTTCACTTGCTTCTTTGTTACGTAATTCTTTTGCACCACTTCACTGTGTCTTGGCTGCAGATCAGTTGCACTATTTCCGGTCAAAGTTTTCATTCTCAATCTGTCTGAATATTTTTGTCTCGGATTAGTAGGTGCTTCTTTTGGATATGCACCTGTTCGATTCTTTTTGTTATCCATATCAACGTTTACACTTTCCGATAATAACTTATCAATCTTACAACCATTATCTACCACTTCACTATCAGTTTCCTTGTTAAAATTTTTGAGGTTATGGCTTAAATTGCCCATGGCTTTATTTAATAATTTTACCTCGTCTTGTAATTTCTATCAGGTCTCCCTGATTCCTAATTATCTTCATGCACTCCCCCAACATAATAACCATACTCGATTTATTGTCAGACCAAGAGCCTTCCTTGATGCACTCTCTGCAATACCATTTCAAATTTGAATTACTCATCAGACAGTTCAATTCGCTTTTCTTTATCTCTACACATGTGGAAACATCTTCCACAAACTCCCGCACAATTCACACATAATCCCGTAGAGAAATCAACAATTTCATCACAGCCCCGACAAACAGTACTAGTCACGTCCGCCATTTTATCTATAATTGTTAGGATTGTCCTTTGGGGCAGATTGAGTTTAAATTTAATATGTATTATGAATTTTTCTGAGCGCTTGCAGAGAGTTAGCAACAGGCTGATAGGTGCATCGGGTGTATTTTCATCGCAGAGACTAAGTATTTCTTATTTATATTCTATTTGTTTAAAGTTTGAAGAACTGACCTTTCTTTTCTTCGGATCTATTTATAGAAGTTTCCGTTTAGAATTACGTGCATCTCTAGCTAATTTAAATTCAATGTCACTAAAAAAGGATTGACATTTTTCTTAAATTCATTAAAAATATTTTTACGTCCGTACCTAACTCTCATGTAGTTCTTTAGAAATAGTTGTGTTAACTGTTTATCAATCACATACAGTTCAGAATTATTTATGTTTTTTATTAAGAATCCACTTTTTATTTCATAGTTTTTGTATTTATTGTCATTTCGTTTTATCTTTTTTTTTAAATCTCTTAATAAATCATCTTTTTGTGCTTCACTTACATACCTTGTTGTAAATGGCCTTTTTCCAGTGTGTAGCCAATTTTTTCGCTTACGGTATAGTTCATTTCGCTTTTTCGCAAAACCCTAGATGCAAAACAGATAGGAACTTTTAACCCTTCATGAATTTGTAAAAGTGCTGCTGAAACTGCAAAGTTTGAAGCGTCTGTCCTAAAAATAAACCTTTTGCTAAAATCAAGATGAATAATGCTCATATTTTCATTTAACATGTTTTTCAAAATAACGAATGCTTTTTCATGCTTTCAGTCCATTTCCACTTAGTATGTTTTCTTAATAATTCAAGTAGAGGTAGTGATTTATCTGAATATCCGGGCACAAATCGCGTGTAATAATTTATTACCCCTAAGAAACCCCTTAATGTCTTGAGATTTTTAGATCGAGGATATGATTTAATTTCTTCTATTCGTTGATTATCAATTTTTATTTGTTAATTTTATGCCAGTGTAACCGGGAATATTTACCTCCGTGAAATTTTACCCCCCGGTAAAAACTCCCTAGTGAAATGGTACCCCCTAATCATTTTTTACTGGGGGTAAAATTTCCCTAGAGAATTTTTACCGGGGGGTAAAAAAGTTCAAAATAACCTCAGTGAATTTTTACTCCCTTAAGAAATTTTATAGGTAAATCAGAATTTTTATTACTGTTTATGTATCAAATTCGATTATTAATAAAATAATGTAGTAATTTCGGTAAAAAGAAATGTATAAAAAAATGTAATGTTTAAATAAATGTGTTAAACTTTTAAATTATCCTATTTTATTCTTCAAATATCTGAGATAGATATTTTAACATTTCGCAGTAAAATATTATGGAATTTGATACATAAACAGATATAAAAATTCTTATTTACCTATAAAATTCTTAAGAGGGTAAAAATTCACTAAGAATATTTTGAGCATTTTTACCCCCCGGTAAAAATTCCCTAGTGAAATTTTACTCTCAGTAAAAAATTATTAGGGGGTAAAATTTCGCTAGGGAATTTTTACCGGGGGGTAAAATAAAAGGGGGTAAAAATTCCCGGCTACACCGGCTTCATCTAGAGCTTTCAAGATTACTTCGAGATGTTCTATGTTCATTCTCATCATTACTGAATATCAGCATGTCATCAACATAATGTGTACAAAATTCTTCATATTTTTTTAATATTTTTTGCATGTTCTTGACAAGGGCACTACTGCTAGTAGATAAACCGTAAGGAACCACTTGGAATACAAACGAGTGTTCATCCACACTAAATCCTGTGTATTTTTGCGAATCAACGTCTAATGGAATCAACCAAAAGCTGTTCTTTAAATTAAGCTTTGAGAATATGGTTTTGCCTCCAACTCTTCCAACCAAAGTTTCCATCCCCTGTGGCATTTCATGTTTAGAACAAATTTCGTTGACTGCTCGAGCATCTAAACAAATGCGAATGCTATCGTCTTTCTTCTTAACAATTACTAATGGGTTTATGTATGATGTACCAGCTTCTCTAATAATACCGTCTCGAAGCATCTTATTAATCTCTTCCCATACTTGCGCTTTGTATGCTCTTGGTATAGGATAATTTTTACCATTAAAAGCAGCATCTTCATTTATATGTAGTTTGTGGGTGTATTCTTGAGCAATTTGTGTTTTCTCATTTACCAAATCGTCGTATCTTTTTAACAAAATTTTAACTGCATTTAAATAAATTTCTTCACAATCAATTTATTATATAACCTCATCTTCCTCCTTATTAATATTATTAATTATAATTACATCATCATTAACATCTGGTTCACTCTTCCCATCCCCGATCCATTCTACCTTCTAATTACATACAGTTATTTTTTTATTCAAGACATCTATTTTGATATTCAATTTTGCTAGCAAATCGACTACTAAGATACTATCCATGCTTAAATCATTTGTAATTAAAATGTTGTCCGTTATCGCTATATCTCCTACCTCAATGTTTACCATAAGTACTTTATTAATTTTTAAAAACTTTTTATTATTAGCCGTTATTAATTTTATAGAGTTGGTTTTTACAATTTTACTCTCAAATCTTTCTAAATTTAAATTAAGTAATTCTTCTTTTAGCAAGGATATTTCCGCTCCAGTATCCATTTGATCTATAACTATTATTATTGTACCCAAATCTTTTCCATGTATCATACGTTGAACTGTAATTGTTTCTTATGTTGTTATTACAAAGTTGGTAAATTTTTTTGAGTATTTCAATAATCCTGTACCTGTTCCAAATTTGTTGACTAAAAATATCGAACAAAGATACAATAATTATGAACACTTTGAAGAGATGTGCTCATAATGAAAGCAGGTTTTGTCTGACTCAGATTAATTGTTATCCTATTGAAAAGCAACGAATGGTTTAGTAGTCAAGTTCGCTTTCGTGACTTTTCGTTAAATGTCGATATCTCGGTTGTTTGTAACTTTATAGAAAAAATATTTACACCTTCTTCAGACACTTTTTTAAGGAAAATAAACTGGGTTAAAGAAATTTTAAATATTTTCATTTGTTTCCGAGTTACAATATAAAGTTGTATTTTTTTTAATGGAAACCATAGATAGCTATGACATATTTAAATCGAGTTTTTTATTCTCTTTTCAATGATATACAAGGTGACCCAGACCACCCGTATCAGTACTTTTTTTCAAAAACGGTAAGTCGTAGAGAGTTGGGCTAAAAAAAATTATTACAAAAGCCCTAATGACAAATCTAATGGTGATATTATTATTTCCGGGAAAAGTCGGCATCCAGAGTAGTTTTCTCCAGAAAGTCCAGAAATCCAGAATTTTAAATGGCACCACTTAGATCATATATTGTTATGTTAGGAGTGTAAAACCAAAAAAAAGCAAAATTAAATATTAAGAGAAAATTTTTTTATTATACAACAACCTAACATTTGAAAACAAATTTATGAGACTCCTTTAAATTTTTCTACCACGGCTTAGCTCAAATTCAAAAAAAAATTATTTCTCTAATAATCGGAAATGAAACAAACACATCAAAAGGAATTTGCGATTTAATATCAAATTTAAAGTAAAAATAAGCAATATTAACAAGGTACAGCCTGACATCTAGTGAGCTTAGACAAAACTTTCCGCGATAAGTAATATTTCTAAATCGTTGATTATAAATCAAATTGAAACAATGAGGTGAAATTACAATTGGAACTTCGAGTCTCATTTAACCTTTTTAAAACATACTCTATATCTCGAATTTCCAATTTGCAACATGATGATAACATAATACAATGAAGTAAAATAATGGTCCGTGTTCGGAATAAATTTTTAAATTTAACAGTCTTACCGGTAATAATTGGAGTCTTTCACAGATTTTCTTCTTAATTTCACTATTACTCTAAAACCACATCCATCTATTGTTTAAATACTGTAGAAAACCTGAAGTACCACATGTGTTCCATCTGGTTCCATTGCGATTCAAATTCATCATAAATTATCTAATACTTGGTTGAAAATTCAAAGGTCCATTCATAAATACCAATACCATTCTTAAGATTCCAAATTTTAATACCAATTTCCAAATAATTCTTCTTCCAACTTTAATTAAAACCATATGATTTTTCTTCACAAAACATCCAACAATTTATAATCGTAATGATTGATTTTATACAAACATATTAACATTGACCATCTGTTAATTTACAAAATTTAAAAAATCCCATTTCTCCAGCACTTTCTGCCATAGATCACTTAATTTTTAATCCACCTTTTTCTTTCTTTTTCACCTCTTATCGGACTCCATACCTTCCTGTAAAACTGCTCCACACTACCAACCTCTAATTTTCAGTGGAACCAAAGATTTTTATTTGTATACCGGTAGTTGTAGTTTATTTTGGACACTTTATTTTATAGGACCAATCCTGACTTTTACAAATCAAAAATGAAAAAATTTGTCGCGTAACACCACCGTCATCATTGTCAATTAACTTCTCATGCGAAATTTTATTAATTTAGAAATATCTTTTTACTTTATTTTCAAAATTCAAATTAATTATTGAACAACTTTTAAGCATCGAGATATCAGGCATGATGTATTTACAAAACAAAACTTTGACTTCAATTTATCTCACAACAAGAGCAAACTCGCAAATTCCAAAATTGTTTCAAAAAAAAATCCAAAAAAAATAAAAACAAATTAAATTCATTCAATACTTTCAGGACATGACAATATATTACATACATAGATACCAAGTACTCCTAAATGTTGAGACGCAAAACGGCAACGACGTATTATTTTAACTGCGTCTTTGTCATACAATACACAACTGGTTTTTGCATCTCTTTTTGAATTCAATAAGTCCTAATTTCGGTTTTCTGAATTCTATTTACTATCTCCAGTCATCCGAACAAAAGAAGAAAAACTCAGTACTCTGCACGAATAGTTATAATCGGAACTCAACTAAGTGTGATTTCTCGTGTTCGGATTACTGGATGTTTTGTTCGGATTAGGGTGTGTTTGGATTAGCGTGCGCTCGGATTATCGAGACTGTACTGTATATCTAATCTTGACTTGACTATAAATGTTTAGTTTTTTTATTGCCCAATAAATTATTATTATTATTATTATAATAGAATAAATATAGTATTTCAATGAATATATGTCCCTTTTGGGGATGCTCTCTTTCGGTTACTTTTGACAGGTATACATGAAGAAAGAAAACATTTTTAGGAAGTTGCCGAATAGAAGGACCTTTTTAACCCGTAAGTAACGAAGTGGGGTGTGAGAGCTCCCAGTAGATTTTGAAATTTTCGTTAGTTCATGATATCGATAGGTGGTATCACCTATAATTCGTGTAAAATTTACACTGGAAATAAAGAAATATTAAAAATTTTGATTATAAATGTGTTAAGTTTTTACTAAAAGTAATCAATAAGTACAAAAATTGGTGTAAGTATTTTCATTTTTTTGTGTCAAGATTTTCACGCTGAAAATTTGACTAACAAATTTTTTTCGTGTAAAATTTAACACAATTCCGTGTCTACCTGGATTAACATAGGATTGTGTTATTTTGAGTAATTTTCAGTAAATTTTTTTACAGTGTAAAGTACTGAGAACTATTGCCATTAGAATCGTCTTCGCCTACAGAACCACCTCCACCGAAGCGCTACAGGTACTGGCCTCACTAGTACCTATCGATTTTATGGCACATGAAAGAAGAACAAAATTTCTTAACCCACTTTTTAATATTTTAATATTTAATATTTATTAACTAGTACTTGGCAATCTAGATGGGACGCTGACAGCAAGGATGGGTGGCCACAAGGGGTAAATATGCCAGAAATTTTGTGTACACTTGTTTGAAATTCTCTTGGAAATCGTTGGAATTCTTTGGAAATCTCTGGAATTCTTAGGAAATCACTGGAATTCTTTGGAAATCCCTGGAATTCTTGGAAATCCCTGGAATTGTTTGGAAATCCCTGAATTCTTTAGAAATCCCAGGAATTCTTTGGAAATCCTTGGAATTCTTGGAAATCACTGGAATTCTTTGGAAATCTCTGGAATTCTTTGGAAATCCCAGGAATTCTTTGAAAATCCCTGGAATTCTTGGAAATCACTGGAATTGTTTGGAAATCCTTGGAATTCTTGGAAATCACTGGAATTCTTTGGAAATCTC
The DNA here is from genome assembly GCA_958510845.1 of Cantharis nigra. Taxonomy (NCBI): domain Eukaryota; kingdom Metazoa; phylum Arthropoda; class Insecta; order Coleoptera; family Cantharidae; genus Cantharis; species Cantharis nigra. Next base: position 50,111,659 of record OY294028.1, read on the forward strand.
TGGAATTCTTTGGAAATCCCTGAAATTCTTGGAAATCACTGGAATTCTTTGGAAATCCCTGGAATTCTTTGAAAATCCCTGGAATTCTTGGAAATCACTGGAATTGTTTGGAAATCACTGGAATTCTTTGGAAATCCCTGGAATTCTTGGAAATCCCTCGAATTCTTTGGAAATCGTTGGAATTCTTGGAAATCTGTGGAATTCCGAGTCTTGAGTACAGAAATTTTACTGGATATTTACCCCTCGGATGGACACATAGACTAGTTCCTAACATAAAGGCATGGTGTTGTAGAACCTTTGGAGAGAATCGAACTACGAATGGGTATGTTCACAAAATTTTTATTTGCATAATATGTGCATTTATTGTATAAATAAAGGTGCCACAGAAAAAGCATATTATAATAATTTAAAAATGCGTATACTTGTAAGTTTTAAATTGGAAATGGTTTATACGTGTTGTGTATAATATATAATAGTATTATGGTGAGAAGAGAAAGCTATTATATTAAAATAAAAAGAAAAGCGCATTTTAGAAAGCACTTATTTGACTAGTGATTTGCATCTTTACGATTTTACGATTTACGATACCGGCAAATTTATTTATAATCCAGGCGATTAAGCTATAAAATTGACCTCTGTGCTAAATTCGTGCCCTACGAAAAAAAATGTTTGTATTATGTTTATTTGGACGTCTTGAATAACACTTCATCGCGTCGGAAGGTCGCGGAAACCGCAGAATCGGGACTTTCTCAGTTTTTATGGGCCAAATGAGAACAATACCTATTACAAAAGTTGTACGTCAATAAATTTTCTATCTTAATGGTCTTATATATTTTTTTCGTACGCCTAACGGTTTTGGAGATACGACGCGGACTAAGTTGAAAATACAAAAATGTCTAACTCAAGTGTTCGAAACGTTTGGGAAACGTTCGGATTTGAGCACATGAGAGCACATGCTCTCATGCAAGAAAATTGCCTTTTGGACGAACTGATCTGTAATGGAATGAAGATTATTCTTGCAAATATTCGGTGCTCACAAAACAGAAACTTCCATAGACAATTACAAATATTTAAGATTTGCCAAATCTAGAAAACTTTCAACGGCTGTAAAATTATCATGACTTTTTCCTACAACATCTTCAGCAGCTCAATAGCATTTATGTAGAGTGTATTATCAAGTTAACATGGTTGGGAAAAAACAAGCAGTGGGGCTGGACTATTAAGAATGATATTTTGCAGCCAGTACCAACGCATTTATCACCAGCACCAGACATATTGTTAAATTCAATTTTTTGCAACTGTACGAAAGGTTGCACAGGAAAATGTAGCTGTAAGAAAGTAGGACTGAATTGTTCAATAACTTGTGGTCATTGACACGGTCGCACTTATAATTGCTGACAAAATAGACGACGTAGGTCAGACGTATCAGAATGAAATTAATAACAATGATTTGTCACTATACGACAACGTTTCAGTCACTGAAGAAGTCGAAAATATTGACTAATTTAAAATCCATGTTCAAACCATGTAAAAAACAACGCGACAAAGCGTTGTACCTCCTAGGAAGGTGCGAAAATGAATGCATTTTTTGACTTATACAATGCAAATAAAATGTATAAAACATTCTGGTATAGAATAATGATCACCGAGTTTTATAACAGCAATACTTAATTTAATTATGAGACATTGAAAGCAAGTTAATTGCGAAATATATGGTGCCAAAGCAGTTTGGCGGAACTAAATACATTTTTCACTTAGTCTGCGTCGTATCTTCAAAACCGTTACACGTACAAAAAAATGAATAAAACCATTAGGGTAGAGAATTTACAGACGTACAACTTTTATAATAAGTGTTGTTCCCATTTGGGCCATAAAAACTGAGTTAATCCTAAATCTGTCGTTTCTGCGACCTTCCGACGCGATTTTCTCGAATTCCTCCAGGTGTATCGTGGCGTAACTACCAAGTATTATTCAAGACCTCCAAATAAACAAAATAAAAAAAAATATTTTCGTAAGGCACGAATTTGGCAGCAAAAGTCTAAATCGCCTGGACTATTAGTGTACACTATAAAAAGTTTTATATTTATTTTTTGGTCGTTTGGAGAAAAACTCGTGTTTTATTTTTACTGTAATGTAGGTAACTTGTCTTGACGAGCAACTTTTTTAGCAGTTCAGTTTCGCTTTGCATATTACAATATTACGCATAAAATTTTCTTGCCAAACAAAGTTTGAATTTCAGTCCTAATAAAACAATAACGATGATGCCAAAATTTTATCTAAACTTTTGACATTGACAGAATTTATAAAAGTGGAATAAACTATATTATGTAAATGTGTCATGTTAATCAGTGTGATACTGGAAAGCGATATTTTATGATATATGATTTTGGCTAATATTGAATGGATTGGAACTCTATGTTCAGCTTTATCACTTGCGTGTTCAGTACAATTAATAATTACAGGCATATTAGCATTTAGTGTTCCAGAAATGTTGTTACTAACAGGAAGCCATTTTTCAACTTGCTCCGGGCTAATTGCGGGATTTATAGCCTTACCTACAGCACTGCGATTGAAAACAGCCCAAATGTATGTTATATTTTATTAATAATAATTATGCTTTTTCAACCAGAGCAATATTTTAAAAAACACAATAAATTACTAATAGGTACTGGTGCCTACTAAAATTACTACTTTTTTTGTGTTTTCTAAATTTTCAGCAGTTTGGTATAAATGGGTTAAGTCAAAAACCATAATTTTGGGTAAAACGCAATTAAAATTATAATTTCCCTATACTCTCTGTGCACCTATTTCTATATCTTGACATCTTATATATCTCGTTAATGAAAAGATGTGGTGTGTGGTAACTTGGACTTCGGGGTTGGAAAGTAGGACCTCACGGTTTCGCTGTAAAATAGCTTTAACCTACCTTTCTTTCCTTTTGGTCTTGGTTATTGTTGGTAATCACTGCCACCAGGTCTAGTTTAGGGATGGAAAACGAGATAGACCAGCTCGTTTTGATTGGTAACGTGATCTTTTAAGAAGCGCAGGAGCGAGATAAACAATATTTTTGCAACACCAAAATCAAACTGTTTTAAAATTGTAAATTAAATTTATTTAAAAAAAGGTATAATTCTGAAACCAATATAAAAAAATTATAAAAATAAATGGTTTTACCTAAATCTTATTAACCCAGATATGCCTAATGTGCTATATATAGGACGGCTATAGTAACTACAAATACGGCTCTTCACCCACCCTAATAATTTGTTAAACGTGTTGCCTAATCTAGAATGTTTCTAAATTTCAATTCTAAGTTTACAAATCGTATTTTCACAAATTTATTTCAATTTTAATGTAACTTGGATAAAATAAATAAAGTAATACTGCATAGGAACTATTTAATATAATACAAAAAATTAAATGTAATCTGTCAATATCACATAAATTTTGCTAGTGTGAAGCCGCCTAATTTCAAACCAATTTCATTGGTTAATATTTCGAGGTCATCGTTTTAGTACAAATTCTAACTATTTTCTTAAATGAAATGGACTATAGTAAAAATGTATTGAACTGGATCATTATAGTGTGCCCTTAGTTTGGTAAATTTGTGCGACGTTTATTTTTTAAAATCGTAATTTTGTGAGTTAGAAATTGACTATTTGTTAAAATGGAAGAAAATGATATACATTTTACATATAAAGTCACTTTATGCTTTTTTGTTTTCTCGTATAAAATTTTAATTTTTGGTTACTGACTTTCCAATTCTTTTGTAAACATTTAAAGCATAAATCATCAATATAAAAATTTTAAATATTTTGTACAATATCATACAAGGTAGTAGTAATTGTGCATAATGTCCAATATTTAGGTCAGCTTGTATTACGTAGTAAATAAATATTTTTTTTACTTTTAACGTTTTTTTCTGTGTCCACTAAGTCAAACTACAATAATTATAAAGAACCCTTTTTTTAATCTTAAAACTACCCTATAGGCATATCTGGGTTAACAATAACGGTCACATAAAACTTGCACACATTAAAATAATTAAATAACTTACCAACCTTCTAATGGTAATTTGAGCAACGGCTTGGTTGCTTTTTAAAAACAGTGCTTTTTTGAAAATGTATTAAAAATATGAAATAAAAATGCACTAAAAAAGAGAAAATAAATTTTGGATTGAAATTCACAATCAGAATTGGTCATCTAGTTGATCATAATGACTATAAAAGGAATCACTGTCATTTGGCCGAAATTTATTTGGCCGAATTCTATTGGCCGACTGTTTTTGGCCGATAAATCACTTGGCCGACATATCAATTGGCCGACAGATAATTTGGCCGAACAGTTTTTGGCCGACAGATTGTTTGGCCGAACAGTTTTTGGCCGACGTTTATTTGGCCGATCAGTTTTTGGCCGACAGTCACTTTGCCGATAAATTTTATTTTTTTGGTAAATAAATAAATCTTGATACAGCAGTGGCCCCACATCTTCCTTCCACCAACTTGTTGAAACAGACCATTCGCAGAACTCGTAATAGGAATGGTCCTGCTGTTCCAACATCTCCTACCAGCCTGACTGATTTAGTGATTGAAGGAGATTACGGAAAAACTGGCAAAGGAGAGCCTTTCTTACTTTATGATAGCGGACCCAGTGAAAATCGGATTCTTATATTTAGTACCGCAGAAAATTTACAATTATTGGCTGATTGCGATCATTGGTTTGCCGATGGGACATTCAAGTCGGCCCCATCACTGTTCTTCCAACTGTACACGATCCATTCTATCAAGTATAAGGTGGTAATTCCGTCTGTGTTTGTCCTTCTTCCGAATAAGAAGGAGGACACTTATATTAGAGTTCTAGAAGCTATGCTAAACTTGAAACCCGAGTTAAAACCTGTAAGTATTATGACTGATTTTGAAATTGCTCAGAAAAAAGCGTTTCAACGTGTTTTTCCTGGCATCGCTCACCACGGATGCTTTTTTCATTTTAATCAATGTATTTGGCGTGTAATACAGGCTAACAATCCTATTCGAGTTCGGTACGAAAATCTGGCTGATCCATCGTTTCCCTTAAATATTAGAAAGTTGGCGGCTCTAGCCTTTGCTCCTCAAGAGAATGTGGAGCTTATGTTCGAGAATTTGCTGCAAACCGAATTTTTTCTGCAAAATGAAGAAATTTTAAAACCACTTCTCGATTACTTTGAGAACACTTGGATTGGCGCAATTCAAAGTAGGAGCAATCCAGTGCGAAAACCCGTGAATTTCGGGATTTCGGTTTGGAACTGTCACGATGCCTGCCTTGGAGACCTTCCTAAAACAAATAATTCCATTGAAGGGTGGAATAATAAATTCAGTAGTCTTCTCGGAGCCAATCACCCTACAATTTGGAAATTTATTGATGGACTCAAACGTGAGCAAGGTAATGTTGAATTCAGCCTTGCTCAGTATAATGCAGGCCACGTGCCCAATCCTCCCAAGAAAAAATACGTCAAATTGGCGGACAGGCTCAAACGACTTGTTGATATAATTTTAATTTACTTTTGATTTCTTCTTTTTCTTCTAATACTTATAATTTCTTCTAATTCTTTCTACTTACTGATTCTTAATTACATAATTGTTTATATAGAAAATAACAAAAGGTAATCGGATAGGATTAACGCGGATAATTTTAATACCGCGTCGTTCAGAAACGGTATTAGTTTTTTTATTAGATTCGTCTTTGGGTGACGTTGCTTTCTATTGGTCTGCTCATAGTCAGGACCATATTCCTCGACTATACGTGCTAACACGGCCATCCTGCAATTGCCACCAAATAACTGTCGACCAAGTGACTGTCGGCCAAATACTGTTCGGCTAAATGACTGTCGGCCAAAAACTGTTCGGCCAAATAATCTGTCGGCCAAAAACTGTTCGGCCAAATAATCTGTCGGCCAAAAACTGTTCGGCCAAATGATTTATCGGCCAAAAACTGTCGGCCAAATGATTGTCGGCCAAAAAAATTCGGCCAGTTGTATAAACATTTAACTATAAGCCGCAGCTAAGCACCCAGTGCTTATATCGTCGCCATCAAAACGTAAAGACGTATCTTGTTTTTCATGACTTTACTGGAGAGCAATATAAAATGTTCTAAATTTCTTCATAACAAAAATACTATTGAAAATATCGTAATTCCTTTCGCACAGTTATCGTTAAACATATTGATAATTGCTTCAAACTATTCGGTTTGTTAGTGACTTCATTATTACTGTTATTTTTTAGCTGTTATTTGAAATACGCCTTTACATTTAGTGAAAATATTGTAACGTATAGGCGTATCTCGAAATAGTTTTTTAAACTATATTTTTTTAAACGACTTTAAAGGACGCATTTAGCATAATAATAGCATTTCTATATACTTATCTTAGATTTTGCTTGTCTGGTCCTTGATTATGCATACGTATAGTGACTCACAAAAATATTCATCCAGTCCTATAATATTGGCAACATAAATTGTACCGAACGAAAACGTATTTATCACGGTGACCCGTCAAAATAACCCCGACAAAATAGCCCCGACAAAAAATCCCCGACATAACAGCCTTAGACAGAATAGCCCATGCCAAAATAGCTCTGCGACATAGTAGCCCCGACATAATAGCGTAAGGGTACGTTTATGTTGGAGCTGTAAGCAGTGATGGTTGCAGTGATTCTCGAGAAGCTGTGCTTTGTAATGCATTGATTCTTATAGGACCGTTTATGTTGAAGAGCTAAATTAGAGCTAAACAATTTCTTCGCTTTATCAGCTATCACAGCTCCAACATAACCGTACCTTATGACATAATAGCCAGTGCTAAAATATCCCTGATACATAGTAGCCCCGACATAATAGCCTAAGACATAATAGCCCGGGCTAAAATAGCCGTACGACATAGTAGCCCCGATATAAGAGCCCGAGACAGCCCGGGCTAAGGTAGCTTCTTAAAATATACTAATATAATTCTTTTTGATTAATAATTACCCCTGACTGTTTTTCAAAAACACAGGGTATATGAAGTTACTATATGTACATTCATTGTTTATACATAACACTCAGGAAAGTGTTCCTGGCTGGTCAAATACAATTTTCACCTACTAGAAAAAATTCTATCGCAGAAAACCATCTCTATCCCCCCCCCCATTCTCTATATTTGTTAGATTATGTAGGGTCAAATTCATATCATTGGCAAACAATTCGCGCTACCACATCGTCTGACAGGATCACGAAGCGGTTTAAAACATATGTATATTCGGTTTCTCTATACATTTTGACAAAATGGACTCCAAAAGGAGTGAAATAAAATAAAAATTAAAAATTTTAAAAACTCTTGACTGTAAAAGCACCTTACTTTAAAAACTACTGTTCCCTTTCCCAAACCCTTAGGCGACACCCATTGATTACATGAGGTGATTTTCGCGAATTTTTGACCCACCCCCCTCTGGTGAGATTTGTCACGACCCTCCCCTTCTAATCTCACGTGAGATTGTTTGTCTTACCTACTTAATTCTCTCGCAATTTTACAGTTTCTTGGGGAAAAAAAATTACGTGATATTTTCCGAGAACCCCTTTTCCCCCGCGTGAGGTTAGTTGAGATTCTACTTGACCCCCTCTAAACGCCTCACGTAATTAATGGACATCCCCTTAGGTAATTATAACGGCCCTTTTTCTCATCGGGCTATTTTGTCGGAACTGTTTTGTTATTGGGATATTTAGTCGGAGCTATTTAACATCGGGCTATTTTGCCGGAGCTGTTTTGTTATTGGACTATTTGGTCGAAGCTATTTTGTCATCGGGCTATTTGGTCGGAGCTGTTTTATCACTGGGCTATTTTGCCATCGGGCTATTTTGCCGAAGCTGTTGTGTCGGGGATGTTTTGGTTGGGGCTGTTTTGACGGGGTACCATTTATCATATAAAAATCGATTTTACAGCTATATTTATTGGACATTTTTTGTTGCAAATTTCATGCCCTTCATTTTTGTATATATATATATTTTTCTTGTTTTTTGCACCGTTTCCAATGTACAATGACTTAAAAAAACTCTTTAAAAATTTTAATAATATTAACATTGTTCTTATGGGAAGGAAGAGGTATCAAGAGATATCGAGTCTACATACAGTGATATCAGAGTTTAGTCTTAATAATCTTGTCTTAATAAATCGGAATGATTTAGAAGAAGACGATCCGTTCCTGAAAACAAGATGTTTTTCAAATCTTGTATTTATAAAATTTATAGTTTCTACATTAAAATTTCCACATTAAGGGATGAAAAAATCAAGAAACAAACAAGCAAAATCTAAGATAAGCATATTATAGGATTGTCATCATTGTACTTATTTAAATTGATCCGAAGAGCCGTTTAAAGATACGGTTACCTATTTAAATGAATATCTCGAGATACGCCTATTCGTTACAACATTTTTACTAATTATTTGAGATAGGTCTTGAACTTATTTGTTTATAAAACGAAGACGGTGTTCACTAAAAATACGCCTATTTGTCAAAACTCGGAGATCATATGCAACTATCTAATGGCATATCCTTAGATCATATATATTACATAGATACCAAGTACTCCTAAATGTTGAGACGCAAAACGGCAACGACGTATTATTTTAACTGCGTCTCTATCATACAATACACAATTGGTTTTTGCATCTCTTTTTGAATTCAATACGTCCTAATTTCGGTTTTCTGAATTCTATTTTGGCGCTAATTTCAAATTTAAATATTTTTGAATGTTTATGAAATGAAACAAAGCAATTTATTTTAGGTTTTTCTTTATTATTAAATTTGTATCTATTACTAAAATAAAATGTTACTACTAATTTTATAAGCGTCAACCCATTGTGTTCGTTTATATTTTCTTATTGGAAAATTAAATTTACATAATTATTACTTATAATTAATTGCAAAATTATTAAAGAATATATTTTCTTACTTGTGAAACGATTATTATACATAGTAAAAACGCTTTCTTTGGATTAACTTTTTAAATTAAATTTAACTAAAGAAACTAAAAATTAATTAACCACAATAGAATAAATAAAATTCTATTTTGATTTAAACAAATTTTTGTTTGACCAATATTTTATTTAAATTAAATAAAATTTATCCGCTTTAAAAAATTATTCAAACAAATCACTCTACTATTTTCACGTTGTAAAGATCGACAACAAAATATTAAATTAATTCATATTTCTTTTATATTCGATATTCCTACTGCAATCACTGAATAACACTAACTGTCAAATTTAAAAATTGTACATGCGCCATTCGGTTTCTGAATTCTGAAAGAGATACAAGATAGCCAATTGTAGTGTTTAACAAAGACAGCTACAAATTAATATGTCGTAACTACTTTGCTTCACTAGCTTCAATGCATTGGAATACGGCACTTGGTATCTAGTATTATAATATAATAATAAGTATTATAATATAATAATATTATAGTATAATACTAGATACTATAAGGGCATATCTAACTCATTTTTGACAAAAAATGAGATACGCCTTTACGTTTTGATGGCGACACGTATGTAGTTATTATGGTCAACTACTTAGATGACCAATTCTCATTGTGAATTTCAATCCAAAATTTATTTTCTCCTTTTTAGCGCATTTTTATTTCATATTTTTAACAATAAAGCACTCTATTTAAAAAGTATTTTTTATATATTTTTATTTTCTACTTTTTTTGTCTTTTCTAATCGTTTCTTCCGTTATGTAGCAGTTGCGTCTTTGTTTTCCGTCCAGTTTTGTTGATTTTGAAGTAATATTTTGGTCCCACGAGAATGGTGGTTTAGGGATAGTTATTATTAATTATTTTTATTTTTGCCTTTCGAAAGGGTTGCTATATTAGAAATAATATTTTGTCTATATAAGAAAATTTGTAAAAAAATATAATTTTTCACATCGATGTTTTTGTAACATTAAAATTTAACACAATAAAATGTTGTCTTATACATAGACAACCCAATTGACACGAATAGAAAGTTTGCAGTAAGGGGACGTCCATTAATTACGGCGATTTTAGCGATTTTTCGACCCCCCCCCCTCTGGTGAGATGTCGTGAGATTTGGCTCGATCCCCCCTCACCTAATCTCACGTGAGATTGTTTGTTTTACCTTCTCAATTTAACCCAATTCTCTTGCAATTTTACAGTTTCTGGCGGAAAAAAATTACGTGATATTAGCTGAGACCCCCCTCTCCCCCACGTGAGATTCGGTGAGATTCTTCTCAACCCCCTCCCCCCTCTAAACGTCTCACGTAATTAATGGACGTCCCCTAATGTTTTGATAATAGTCAAATAATTAAAGTAGCAAGAATACAAAGTATTACTTTGAAATCCCGACTCGTAGAGGTGTCGTGAAGAGTCTAAACACAAAATAGTGTGACGATACCCCCAACGAATGAAGTAAAAAGTTTTCAATGTTAGTTAATAGCTCTTAAAATTAACTAAAAATAAGTTTGCGTGAAGCACTTCAATTTATTACGGTAGTGAAATCAAAATTATTGTCAAGTAAATGAATATTTGAGGTCCCGATAGAACTTAACGGAGCAATGTATTTGTTGCACTAAACTACATAAAAATGAAAAGTAAGAGTTGATTTCTTAAATTTTGAAAGTTAGTTAGGTTGGTTTTAAAAATGCAACAACCTGTAATCACAATGATTGCTGGAAATAGTTCAAACCAACAAGGTCACTTGATGACGACACAACGGAAATTTTTGCGAAGTCCAATTCAAAGTGTACCGGTAATTGTTTGTAAAACCAGATTTCGAGGAATGGTTAATAAAGAAAAAACTTGTAGTCACTTACAGTTTTGTAGGTTAAAAGTGGATTAAAATAATACGAGAAGATGGACGTTTACCAACGTGGTTGGATGATGCAATCTGTGATCATCGCCTAGATGGATCGTAAATATTGGTAACTAACCAGGTTTTTTGCTTCAACTTGAGTTTGTCTACAAAGGTTGATAAATATTTTGGTGGGATGATGGTTTTGTAATGGTTTTCTTCAAATTTTCAAATGAAGCACAATCGATATTGATTGCTCAATGTTGACTAATCTCTTGGAATTTGGTGAATCAAATTTGCAACCAGTGCAGAACGGTTCTGGATCTATCTTGACCCAAAAATAACCCTAAAAACTTAATCGACAAAACACTAAAATTTTCCAAGTTTTACAACAAAAAGGAAACCATTTCCCAACACACAACCTTCTCTGAGTAATGTTAAGACAAAACTGCTTGCAGCCAGGGTTGTTCCAAGCAAAAATTAAAAGGTACTAAATCATAGAAATAAATTGTAATAGATTTCCTCAATTAGTAATAGATTTAAAAATACGTAGATATCGCTTATTAAAGAAACAAAAGTTTATTATATAACTGATAAAACTAGTTGTAACACATTTTGTGCGGAGCATGTTGAGATAAAACCAAAACAAATAAAAATTGATATTATCAAGATTCCTCTTGAATATCGGCTAATAAACTCGCGCTATAGATATTTATTAAAATAATATACTACAATTGTTTCGAAGGGATAAACCACTTCTTTATCAAGTACGACCATATACTTCATTGGAAAGTGTCTCATTTTCTTATATATGAAAAGTTTTTCTGTCTTTGATACCAATCGTGTTAATTTGAGATACAGGGGTTTCGAAAAAAGAAAGGTCATGGACGGACAAAACCTCGACTACTGTTAAGGACTCCAGAATAACAGTGGTGAGCTGATATCTTGGAGTTCTAATTGCGAGTTAGTTAAATTTTGTCCGCCCATTAACGCTTTCTTAATTTCGAGACCTTCTAATAATTTAATGTTATTGGTGTCTAGATCATGGCTATTTTCAAGACAATGTGTTGAGAAACCTGTGTTTGACCTATTGTTGGCTATGTCAGCCTGATGTTCCTTCACCCTGGTATGTATCGATCTTCCACTTTGTCCTATATAGATGCCGTCGCATGTGTTGCAATTCAATTGATAGATTCCACCATTCGTAAGATGATCCTTAGTTGCTCCTTTATTGTTCAATAAGGAACCTAAGTTTATTTTGTTCACTTCCGTAATTTTAAGTCCCAATTTCTGTATATGTTTCTTAACTTTTGAACTGGTTCCCGGGATATAATTAATAACCCCCCAATTAGGAGCCAGCTCCTCAATTTGACAAGTGGTTTATCCCTTCGAAACAATTGTAGTATATTATTTTAATAAATATCTATAGCGCGAGTTTATTAGTCGATATTCAAGAGGAATCTTGATAATATCAATTTTTATTTGTTTTGGTTTTAAATTTATTATAATTTTTTTTCTGAAAATTTTATCATTAAAAAAGCAATAAAATAAAAGACATTATAAAATAAAGATTATACATAAACAAAGTTACATGCAATTACTCGCAAAAAAAATCAAAATAGAAATACGGATAGGCATTTTTGCTTGTAAATTTTAATTTTTAAAATAGTAATAGATCTAGTCAATTAGTAATAGCGTAACAGATTTTCATTAAAAGTATTAGATCTATTACAATTGTAATAGCTAGAACAACCCTGCTTGCAGCAGTGCGCAGTTGATTCCAAAAAAGGGGTTGGGGATTTTACAGGTAACTGCGTTTGATTTACTAAAATCGGGAAGAAACTTAATTATTCTAATGACCGATAGAGGGCATAAGAATGTTCTTTACGAAGTTAAAAATGACAAAATTTAATCTTTCCACGCCTAATTAGTGTGACAATTGAACGAAATTGGTTTAAATACAAAGTTTTAATGAAACCTGAAGCAAAATCTCGATTCACATTACAACCGCTCATAGATTAAAACGGTACAGTAATTATTGTACAAAAAGAAAATTTGAAAAGAAACTGTACATTGAAAATCCAAATAATCTTTTTAAATATTTAGAACCCGCAATTAAAACCCAAAATTTTCCGCAGAAAGAAAGTATCTTAAACTTTTGGTCAAACTTGTGGTCCCAAAATAATAAATATAATAAAGAATCATTTTGGATACAAAAACTGAAGGATAATTCAAATGCATTGAATTGGCAAGAAGGTTACTCTATAACGTTAGAAGATATAACCAACGCAACGCCGTAAAATTTTCTTCTAATTGGAAATCCCCTGGTTTAGATGGAATTCAAAATTTTTGGTTGAAAAGGTTTTTCTGAAGCATTGAACGATCCTTCAGATTTACCGGATTTTTTATATACAGGTGCTACATACAGGGTGTCCCAGAACTCAAAGTTATCCCTTGAAGGGCATATACACTTAAAAAAATTTTCAACAAATGAACTTATTTATTAAACTTTCATAAATACAATGCATAAATTCATTAATACGTAGAACAAATTCATAAATACAAAGATCAATTCATAAAAATTATGAATATTCGTCATTAATACTATGAAATTTTTATAATAAACTTGAAATTTAGTTTATTGGTTGAAATTTCTTTGATTTAATGAAACTTTTATTGAAATTTCATTGTATATATGACACTTTTTCGTTCAGTGTAGCTCAGTTCATGGCTGACCAGAATATCTAAATATGACCTTAGTAAACAGTAGTTAGTTTTCGAGATATTCGCACTTTTTTTTTAATTAATTTAATAAGTTAATTTATGAGTCGGGCAAAAACAGTTTTTTTTTAATTATGGCACTATTAGTTTTATTTTAGTCTGTGATCAATAACAGGTCTATTCAGGGTTGTGTAACCAAAATTACAATTTCAAAATATAAACTTTCGTACTAGTGGCACTTGAAAAACTGATTTAAAGTGTCAATTTGCACAAAATTTATAAAAGTGCGAATATCTCGAAAACTAACGACTTTTTACTAAGGTCATATTTTGCTATTCTAGTCAGTCATGAACTGGCCTATACGCCCTTCAAAGGATAACGTTGAGTTCTGGGATACCCTGTATATGCTTTTTAAGGCTGGGGACCCTTTAGATCCAAAAAATTATAGACCAATTACCTGCTTACCAACCATTTACAAAATTTTCACTTCCATTTTGGCGTCAAAAATTAAAAATCATTGCAGGACAAACGAGATTATGAGTATTGAACAAAAAGGTTGTGGCAAAGGCGCCCAAGGATATCGAGAATTGTTAATCATTGACACTATCATTACAAAATTAGCAAAACAAAATTAAAGAAACTTACACATGTGTTACATAGACTATAAAAAAGCGTATGATTCCGTTCCCTATGATTGGCTTCGTGATATCATAAAAATCTACAAAATTGACCCAAAAATTATTTAAGTATTATCTGCAATGATGTCAAAATGGAATACTCTAATTATGTATGATGGAATTAGTTTGGATTCAATCAAAATTAAACATGGAATTTTTCAAGGCGATTCATTAAGTCCATTATGGTTTTGTTTAGCCATGAATCCACTATCGGCATTATTAAATGATTCCGAAGCAGGATTTAAACTCAATTTTCGAAACGACTGTACCGTAACTCGCTTACTTTACATGGACGATTTTAAATTATATTCCAGAAGTAAAGATCAACTTCAAAACTTAATAGAAGTTATAAAATTGTTTAGTAAAGATATTTGTATGGAATTTGGCTTCGAAAAATGTGCAAAAATTGACGTCATAAAGGATAATCCCATTGCAAATATTGTAGTAATTGATGAAATGATGAAATTGATGAAAAACAAAATTTTTTTTAAGATCACACTTTGCTTGAAAACGAATTTAAACAAAAATATTTAAAGAAAAATAAAAATTTTACTCAAGTCAAAATTAAACTTTCGAAATATGATATCAGCTATAAATTCGTGAGCGGTTCCTGTTTTATCGTATTCCTTTGAAGTTTTAAAATGGTCGGATATAGATAGGGTTGCCAACTTTTACTGATAAGAAATAAACTATTGAATCTTTTAAAAGAGAAATAAAGGGTATTTGTAAGAAAAATAGGTATTTTTTTAATTTTAAGTTTTAAGCTAATAATTTTATAAAATCTGTCGTTTGAATCATAAAAAAATAATCGTCAGTAATCGATATATATCGAAATTCTATTTGCAAAAAATAAAGTATATACTTTATTATAAAGTATAGTTGGCAACCCTAGATACAGACCTCAATGCCATGGACACTTTAACAAGGAAAATGTTGCACAAATATAGATATATTTACATCCAAAGTCAGCAGTTGAAAGCTTATAATATAAAAATAAAAAAAGGAGGGCGAGGTTTTATAAATTTATTTAACATATGCAAATCCTTAACTAAATTATTACGTGATTATTTTTACTCGTTAAACACTCCTTTAATTCAGGCAGCCATTACTAAATGGGTAAATTTAAAAAATACAAATTTGAATTGTGAACAAAAAAGCGATTTGGACATAAATTGGAAAAATCAAAGAGAAAACCAGGAAAATCATCAACCAAATAACAACTCACCAGAATCCACTAATAGCCGAAGTGATTTCAACCGACGACGATGAGATTTTCGGAACCGTGAAGAGATCAATGAAACAAATTTTAATTTAATTGTTAGTCTTACCATTGCAATGTTATCCTTTCCTTTTGTTTGTAATCCCTATGTATTGTTTGTTTTAGTCATTTTTAACGTAAGTTCTTTTCCACCTCTTTTACAATGTCACTCACTTACCGACTACGGCAGTTTTCTGTAACTCGCCTATGTTTAATGAAGGCTAAAGTCAGCGTCGCACCGAAATTGCAACATTCTTCAAATGTTGTAAGGCCGGTGTTACGGTGATATTTGTTTTTCTTTATTTTTATTTTAACTTGACCCAATTGGAGGGCAGGTGGCTGGTTGAATGTTGCAGCAGGAGCGATTGCTCCGACCGACATGGTAATGCATCTCTTCGGGGTTGCTCTGCCAATTCGAGAACGGCCTGCAGTCGCGCTTACGCGCGACATTTAACCGGAGACAGCTTTCTAATTTAGTCAACCAAAGCAGGTTTTTGAAACTTTTATCCTGCACTCTACTCAATTCTTATTTCACTAAATTTCCACATACCTAAATTAAATATAGAAGAGAGGGCTACCCAGCCCTATTATCTATAACCATATGTAATTCGGGAATTGTAAGGTATCCTCGTGCCTCGTACTTAATTAATAAATGTTATTTGATTTGATTTGATTTGATTTGATAAATTGGAAAAATAAGGTGCTTCATGGCAAACATCTGTAACATTAAAATAGATGACCAAAGATCCAAAAAAAATTAATAAAATAGTTGATAAAAGTTGGTTAAAGATAATTTAAGACGGCCATGACACCCTGTTCTTTTGTAGTGTCATGTGGTACAAGCCGAGTTAGAAATGTGTTCCGTCTTGGGCGTCGGCGAAAGGAAATTACTCCTTACAATAGGTACATGTGACCCATTCTTAGGTAAATTCCATCCAGGTCGGTACCAACGCGCAGGGAGATGTCATCCCAATGGGATGGTGGGCAGTTGCCTTTCAGCGCTTGATTACGGTACACGCTTTCATGCGGATTGAGTACCACAAATTTCAGTTTTAAGTCCAAGTTGATTGTTCGAGGAGTGTGGAAAAATAAATTGGTTCAGTCCCACGCGGGTTATGTTTGCTGAAAATCCAACAAGCGGTACCGTGTATTTTGAAATTATTAAAGTTTTGTTACGATTCGCATTTGTGCTATTCAGTATTTACCTCCCATCAAGGGGATTAAGGTAGGCCAAAATACACATTAATTAGTTATCGCTTTGGTTGGAAGGATTGAGAAATCAGCTCCTCAGAGGATCAGTTAGCTATACGCATAGATGTTAATATAGAAGGCTAGATGACTAACTCGAGCGCAGAAGTGAGGCCTGTTATCTATCGTAAATGTATGCCAAACCGCCTTACCTACAAATGGCCGCCAGTTGACATTGAGGCTTCATTTCTGATAATATTGCATGTATTAGGAGTTGCATATCTGATAATATCTAGCCTTTAGATAACCAACTCGTGTGCAAATGTGAAGCCTGTCATACATTTGTCATATTAGTGAAATCTTATTACTGATTTGCCTTTCCTACAAATGGCCGCTGGCCTCACTTTTATTACATTGCATGTATTGGGTGTTAGTCATCTAGCCTTCTATATTAACAACTATAGCTATACGTAGGCGCGTCATACCACCCACCGTTCAACATTCCGCAACTGCAGCAACAGAGGAATTATACGTGCAGTGCCGTCTCCCAGTTGGACAAATCTGATGTAAGTACATTTTCACTTTTGAGTTCGCTTATTTACGCCATTGAACTAGTGACCACCCTATTATTCACGACTTTCCGCGAATTAAAACTGGACTCAATAATTATAGTGAGCTATTCGGTTTTTTTTATTAATTGTACTGTTATTGTATTTTATTGTTGTGGTAAATTTAAGAAATATTTTAATCAGATCATCATTGATCGTTGTGAAGTCAAAATTTAACTCAATTATAGTGTGTTAGTTGTCTAATATTTGATGGTTATGACAAATTTTAAGAAATATTTTGATTACCTCCACATTTTTACCATTTTATAAATTTCATCATTTCTTTTGATTATTTTCATTGTATATGTATTTGTTTTATTGTGTCCACTAATTGTAAGTTCAGTCCACTTTGTAAGGAGCGGAGTTGTCACGATAATTCCCTCTGGTGCATCTCTTACTGGTAAATTTACGCGTTCCGATATTGTGCATAGAACCAATTACCGAGACTTTTCAATAATAACGGTGGCACCCATCTTTTGGACAATTTATCCCGATTGTAGTCTATTACGATTGGAAACGTACCCTCTAACGATTTGGTTGGCCCACCCCCACCTGAGCTTTAGCCGGCAACCTACATAATTACCTGTGGGAGGGTAACGTTTGTCAATTTCACGTGTAACACATCCGACAATTTTGGAATCCAATGGAATTGATAAGGAGATGTTAATAAAATGGCTTCGGAGAGGATTGTTACATTTAGAAACCGTAGGATTCTTGTGTGCTATTCAGGACGGAGTTATTGCAACAAATAACTACAAGAAACACATAATGAATCTGGAGGTTGCAGATCACTGCCGAAGCTGTAACGTCCTCAATGAAACCATAGAACACATAATAGCCGGTTGCTCGTACATAGCTCCTATTGACTATCTCCGTAGACATAACCAAGTTTGCAAAGTATTACACCAGAAAAATTGCAAAGAAAGTTGGCTTGTTAGACAATTTTAGGCAATATTATGACTACATTCCTGAACTGATCTTCCTTTCAATACTGGGGACAGGTTAATATTGACAGACAGGGAAATTAGTCATAATAAGCCTGAGATTGTTTTAATAAGCCAACGAGACCGAAATGCAGTCATCATTGACATCGCTGTGCCACTGTCAAGAAATGTTTTAAATACAGAAAAAGAAAAAATTCTCAAGTACGAGGCATTAGCCATGGAAATGATAAGTGTATGGGGTCTAACAAAAATCTCTATAATACCAAAAGTAATATTAGCTACTGGCGTGGTATCTTGCAAATTTAAAACCCACCTGTTCCATTTAGGCCTTTCTTCAAAATTATTCCCTGAGATGCAAAAGCAATCATTTTAGAAACGTGCCAAGTTAAATTTAACATTTAAACTTATTAATTTTTAAAAAAACAAAATTTGTATACGTTATTTATTAATGAAATATATTAAAATTGTACTAACACACTACAATGAATATTATAATTACTTAAAGCTAAACTAAGACTGAACTACGACTAAACTACTACTGAACTCGTTTTAACATTTGATTAGATGATAAAAATTATTAATTTTCAGAAGACGATTTCCGTTTCATGCAGTTTGCATTTTATTATAAATGCATTATCTGAATATTGTGTTTTGCACGATCTTATTGAATCAAACGGAAATTGTTATCTAATACGTACTAAATTTATGAGTACACATAACTTGCCACATAGTTAGAAAATTTTTAAATGCCACATAACATAAAAAAATGAGACTTATAAATACCTATGTAATTATTTCAAAATCAATTTACTATATTTATGTATATTTAAAAATAATTGTTAAAAAGAATAGAATTCAACACATAGCATGTAAAAATATAGAATGGTTGGAACTAAATCGCCCATTCAATATTCACTGCACAATGTATTAATGTGAGATTTAAAATAAACATAATAATAATAATAATAATAATAAAAATTGAATTTGTTTGAATTTAAAAAAGAAAAAGAAAATTCCATAAAAAAATGAAATATTAAAAAAAATAAAAAAACTCAAAATTGGAATTGACTGTGACTCAATCACGTTGATCAAAAATCGTCTACCACTTTTATATCAAATTTTTGTCTTTGTCTTTGAGTTTTCGTAAAGTTCATTAAATCGAATTTTGATTTATTAGATCTGGTAGTAATCATTAATTGCAAAATGATGTCATCGTTGCTCGAATTATTTTAAGGGTTTTAAGTGGTACCTACATTAAAACGTCTAATTATCGTAATAATAACGCAATCGACACCGAAATTCATACATCCGATTTTGCGTCAAGTGTAGCTTCTTGATACAGTAAAACCGCGATAACGTGAACACTCGATACTATGAACATCTCGGTCCTGTGAACACCCAATTTTTTCTCAATGTTCTTAATTTACCAACATTATGCATTATACATTTTATAAGGAATAAATATATTCATAGCACTAGTTTCACCTCTATTGGCTGTGAAATTTGCATCTTAAATTTAACAAACTGAACTCTACCAGAGATGTAGCCTATAAGCCAGCTCAAAAAAGAACCACGGATACCCAGAGCTTCCAATTTAGAAAATAAAATCGAATGGTTCACTTTATCGAATGCTTTCGAGAAATAGGTATAAACTGAGTCAACTTGTAGACGGCTCTCCATACACTTCAGGATATAGTCCTCATACAACATAAGATTAGTCACCGAAGATTTGCCCTGTAAAAATCCATGTTGTACAGAAACAATCAGACTTGATAGCTCAGAAAAGATAATGCCCCGCACAAGGCCTTCAAATATTTTTGGTATAACCGATTGAATCGAAATGGGACGATAATTTGTTACATCAGACCTGTTACCTTGCTTGAAGATGGGCACCACAAAGGACTGCTTCCAAATCGATGGAATCATGCCTTCCGATAAGGACTTATTAAATAACATTAAGAGCGGAAGACAAAGTGAATCTTTACATAATCTCACCAGCATAGGATGGACACCATCGGGGCGTGGACTCTTTCCAGTTTTAATAGTTCTCAGTTTGCTTTAAATAGCATCGACATCGAATAACAGCTGCAATATCTGCCCCACTGAATCGGCATGCTCGTCAGCCAGGAACATAGCATTTCTACAAATGCGCGTTCCTTTTAGATTAGATAAAAAATAGATCGGATGTGGCCATCACATAACTTATTTCCTAATATTAAAAGTAACTTCCAATTTACCTCGGATAGAAAAAACTAAATTAGGGAAAAGTGGGGGAATTGTGCGCACTTAAGCAGAAATCATATTCCTGCTAAATTTTCAGGATTTTGAATTTCTAATCCTCATGATGTCACTTCGTCATAACGAAGACCCCGCAGAACACTAGAGGACGTCAAAATGTTACACGACAATTAACAAAATTTTAACAAAAGTAACCGAAATACAACATTTCGACTATAGGTAGCAGTTTTGAAAAATTAAAAATTAAGCTTACACTGCTATACAGCTGGTAACACGACAATATGAATAGTCAACAAGTAGTGTTGATAAGGTGTTCATCCGGGGTTTGCACCTATTTGTCACGTGTTATACACGTGGCTCTACGGTGTTTGCAGAGTGCTGAAACACCACAGTAACACCAGTAATTCAGCAGTGGCTGTTCAGTGTTACCACGCCGGGTGTCTCTCTATTTTTTTTTGGTGTTTTTAAACACTCAGAAAACACTATACAGCCACGTATATAACATGTGCCAGCTTGGTGTTTAACACGTGACTGAATATAGTTTGCCGAGTGTTTTAACACCACAGTAACATACATAAACCACCAGTAATACACCAGTGTCGGCTCGGTGTTACTACGGAGTTTCCTGTGGTGTTGCTGTGGTGTTTCAACACTCGGCAAACTATACTGAGCCACATGTATAATACCTAGATAACTAGGTATTTAACACGGAATTTACACTTTTATGCAATTAACACTGTGATGTTAGCCCGGTGTTAGCACGGTGTTAACTATTCAAAATGTTACTTGGGATTGTGATTATTTATTACAACGGTGTTACTTGAGTGATATAAGCACCATTAAATTACTACGGTGTTATTTTGGTAATGAAAATACCATTATATCACCACAGTGGTAATTTAGTAGTAGAAACGCCGTTGTATCGCCACGGTGCCAATTGAGGAGTAAAAATACCAACTAAAATTGTGATTATAATATAATACAACGGTTATTTTTGTAATGAAAACACTATTATATCACCATAGTGATATCACCATCAACATCAGTGTTGATTATATCACCATAGTGATATAATGGTGTTATGGTCACTGGTGTTATGGTACTGGTCACCCGGTATAATCTATACCACAAATCCATCAATTATTTAAAGAAAATTATTAGAGTAATGCATATTTCCATTTAAGATTATTATGAATTTATTATTATATTCATTGATCTAAATTAGGATCATTAGAGATTATCAATTAGAATTAGGAACCACATTATAAAATTGATATTAACTAGGTACTATATTTGTATTTCAGAATAGCTAAAGTATAGATATGGTTGATACGAAATACCGGTGGGGTCCCCGAGTTGACTGTCCGTCGCCAAGTGGGAATCGCCGAGTTGTCGCGTACCGCAAAAACATATTAATGTTTTTTTCCGCCCTTTTTCCTGCTGCTCAAAACTGGACGTAATCGAAATTGTTTTCTAATATTTTATTGGCGGATCCTATTGATTTTCGGCTTAATTTTCGAAACTGGACGAAAACGAAAATGATCTCACATTATATTATTGGTTGCACTTTTTTACACAGGTACTTGAATCAATTTTTTAAAAAAGCCGTCTGAAAAAAAATGTATTCATTAATTAATAAAAAATATTATTACGTGAAATCTAATAACTACACGTGAAAATGAGTGCCAAGGCTTGCTAATTTGATTTTTTGCCCCCCGAGATATTTTTAATTAATTGCAGCCATCTCCGATCAATAAACACTGAATTCTGAAAAAGAGAGATCCGTGCGAAGATATGGATTGGTTATATATAAGTTAGTGATAATTTAAGATATTTCTTTAGCATAATTGTCTGAAGATATGCATCGGTTATGTATTGCGATGTACCGGGGTGTAAAAATTATAAATTATAACTTACCCCAGCAATCAATTTATTTAATGAGCAATGAGACTGTGGTTGATATTAATTTAGTTTTATTTTTTTTAAATTTAACAATTTTTATGGTAAGGTAAAATGTGTGCGCCCATCTGGCCACACGTGCGTCGCTATTCACATAAACCTTGTACGCCTTCCTATTACTAGCAATTTTAATTTTGAATTTAGTTACCAATTTAATTTTCTTTTTATTATCCAATTAAGTATCCATAGTTTTAATTAATTATTATTTTTATCTATAATCCAAATTTGTTCTAATTTTATCTAAATATCCTTCAAATCTTCCATAAACTCACTCAAACAAATCACTCACTTCAAACTCAAATAAATTTTATTCCTCAATCCAAAATTTTAAACAAATTTACAATTATTAACACAAATTATAATCAAATCTTAACGGAAACCAACTCCAGCACGTCCATACTCTGAGGCTTGAAATTGGTAAAAGCCTCGTACTTCCTCACGTAGTTACCAACTGGACGTCCGTCGGCGGGAAAACGAGCAAATTTAAATATTTACAAAATATACAAAATTATTTACAAAATCAAACTTTACAGTCAAACTAAAATTACAAACAAATTCAAATATCAAAAAAAAAAACTCAAAACAATAAATGGTTCATGCTCAAAATTAAAAATCAAATCATTAAATTAAAAAAAAAAAAGGATTTTGGAACACATTTTGTTAGTGTTTGTTTATGATTTTTCTTTAGCAAAATCGCCCGTAAAAGAGATATCCGCGCGAAGATATGCATTGTTTATATAGGTTAGTGTTAGTTTATGATTTTTATTTAGCGAAATTGGCCTAATAGAACCGGTTAACCAGGGAGGAAGCTGGAGTCAATTTAGGGTGGTCAGAATAACAAAAATTACTAAGCGGGAAAGGGGACACCCGGAAAAGCAAATTTATGGTGGAGTAACAACGTTTTCACCATACATACAGTGTAAGTAAATTAACATGCAAACTATTTTTTTTTATTATACTTGATTACTAATAGATGGAAAGCCCGTCCGCGAACGGGCAGCTAGATGCTAGACAGTGGATCTCGTTTTTAGCGGTATAATATTAAACATTTAATTTCGTTTCTCCTACTGGGTGATTCCCCGATTTTCTATATTTTCAAAGTAACGCAAAAAGTTGCTGCTAAACTTGATGTACCCCGACGGGCAATTAAAATTTTTTTTTTAATAATTTAAAAATAAATAAGTTTCTGAAATTCTAATTTTCTTTAGCCGAACGTTTTACTTTCCCTCACTTTTGCTCAAAATCAAAAGTTTTGTCGCATTTTCTGACAAAATTGATATAATTATTCCGTCTTCTGTAGGTATTCCAGAAAAGTGGGAATTTTATTATATGCACTGGAGGGTGTTCACCCCCAGACCCAACGGTTTACACTTTTAACAGTTAACTTTCAAAGTAACGCAAACGTTGCTGCTAAACTCTGAGCAGTAAGGCTCTTTAATAAGGGCCAGTCCCACCAAACTACAAAAAATCGAGATTAAGAAAATCTCGATAAAATATAAATTTTGACGTTTAGGTAATTATTAAACGTCAACATTTAAATTAATTTAAACCAAATCGAATCGCAATTAAATTAAACGAGTTTTTTTATAGTTGCTATTGGATGACCAGTTGAAATATAAAGCTATGCGCATTTGTCATTTTTAACTTCTTAAAGAACCTTCTTATGCCCTCTATCGGTCAATAGAATAATTAAGTTTCTTCCGGATTTTAGTAAATCAAACGCAGTTACCTGTAAAATCCCCTTCCCCCTTTTGATGACTCAATACGTAAAGCTCGCTTAAGGCAGTCCTTTTAGATCAGCGGACTCCGAAGGTTGTGAATGGGAATAAAATGGTTTCCTTTTTGTTGTAAAACTTGGAAAATTTTAGTGTTGTGTCGTTTAAGTTTTTAGGGTTCTTTTTGGTTAAGGTAGACAAGGAACCGTGCTGCACTTGTTGCAAATTTGATTCACCAAATTCCAAGATATTAGTCAACATTGCGCAATCAAGGTCGATTGTGTTTCATTTGAAAATTTGAAGAAAACCATTACAATACCATCATCCCACCAAAATCTTTATCAACCTTTGTAGACACACTCAAGTTGAAGCAAGATACCTGGTCAGTTACCAATATTTGCGATCCATCTGGGCGATGATCACAAATTTCATCTTCCAACCACGTTGGTAAACGTCCATCTTATCGTATCGTTTTAATCCACTTTTAACCTACAAAACTGTAAGTGACTACAAGCTTTTTTTCATTAACCATTCCCCGAAATCTGGTTTTACAAACAATTACCGGTACTCTTTGAATTGGACTTCTCAAAAATTTCCGTTGTGACGTCATCAAGTGACGTTAGTTTGAACTATTGTGATTACAGGTTGTTGTATTTTTTAAAACCAACCTAATTAACTTTCAAAAATTTAAGAAATCAACTCTTAGTTTTTCTTTTTATGTAGTTCAGTGCAACCGATACATTGCTCCGTTAAGTTCTATCGGGAAATCAATTATTCATTTACTTGACAATAATTTTGATTTCTCTACAGTAATAAATTGAAGTGCGCCATGAAAACTTATTTTTAGTTAATTTTATGAGCTTTTAACTAACACTGCAAACTTTTGACTTGATTCGTTTGGGGTATCGTCACACTATTTTGTGTTTACACTCTTTACGATACCTCTACGAGTCGGGATTTCAAAGTAATATTTTGTATGCTTACAAAACATTTCTGTGAACTTCTATTCGTGTTGATTGGGTTGTCTATCTATAAGGCAACATTTTATTGTGTTGAATCATTTACTATAGTAGTTATCAAGACACGCAGCCATATGGAAGAATTGTAAATTCTATGTTCCTCTCACTCGAACGCACTCCGCGCACTATACTGTCCACACGTTCTAACGGAATGGATCGCGAGATTAATAATTGTTAATGAGGATTTACATTGAAGATTAGCGCCATCTAGTTGTCGCGACAATTTAGTATTGCATTAAAACATATATGGCTGCGTGTCTTGATAACTACTATAGTCAATGGTTGAATTCTAATGTTACAAAAACATCTATGTGAAAAATTATACTATTTACTGGTATTAAATAGTATATTATAGGCCAAGGTTGTGATGACAGTCATTATAGCCCTAGCGCCAAGATTATATTCCGAGGTGCGAAGCGCCGAGGAATATAAGGCGCGTAGGCTATAATGGTCTTCACAACCGTGGTTTATATACAATTTTTTCCACTACTAGATTTATTGCCATTTTTTTAAAATTCTTATTAATAAAAAAAAATTTTAATTTATAGTTATTTATGTATCAAGGGCATTATGACGATGTTTATGTCGAGGGCAACCAATTTAAAAGGTCGAGGGCCGTTAGGCCCGAGAGTTTTTAAGTTGCTCGAGAGCATAAACATCGAGTAATGCCAGTGGTGCATACAACGTTTTATATTACACTGCATTTGAATTTGAGAAAATTTAAAATTTTTTATAAATTTTGAATTTGATTTTGCTAAATTTTCTAGTTTGCGGTGGAATTGCGATTGAGAGGGCATAATAAGCGGGCATTATGATTTATACGCCCTAGGTTATTATAGCATACTTAATATATTTCGTTGTCAAGGTATAAAATAGTTATTTATGTATCAAGGGCATTATGACGATGTTTATGTCGAGGGCAACCAATTTAAAAAGTCGAGGGCCGCCAGGCCCGAGAGTTTTTAAGTTGCTCGAGAGCATAAACATCGAGTAATGCCCGTGGTGCATACAACGTTTTATATTACACTGCATTTGAATTTGAGAAAATTTAAAAAAATTTATAAATTTTGAATTTGATTTTGCTAAATTTTATAGTTTGCGGTGGAATTGCGATTGAGAGGGCATAATAAGCGGGCATTATGATTTATACGCCCTAGGTTATTATAGCATACTTAATATATTTCGTTGTCAAGGTATAAAAAACAAATAATGATTCAGTGTAATATAAAACAAATAATGATTCAGTGTAATATAAAAATATTTATTTCAAATGAGTTATTTTGTTTTGTTGTTTTGACAGTTGTTGACAAATTTAGTTTTTGAAAGTCGTTCACTGAGTTTTTTCTGTTTAAAATAATGGATAGAAGTCATCGATGTTATTCAAAAGTATTGTTTTGCATTTCCTCGTCTTAAAATACTGAAATTATTCAATAAACTTGTCATTTTTCACGCTTAATGATACTCACAATTTTAAATCGCGGTTTCTCAAATTAACAAGAGATGACGCTTAGCGCTCCTGTCATAATTAATTCGAGTTTTTTGAAAATGTTTAAAATGAAATTAATATATTAAAAAAACGTTTTGAATAGTTTATATGTAATTAAATGGCATCTCTTGGTTATACAAAATCGTTTTCTAACAAAATTTGTCTTATAAATAGTTGCTAAACGATAGAAAAATATCGATATGTTCATTATTTACTAGTAGTATATAATGAAAAAATTATTTACCACTTGTCTAAAATGCGTCACTTCACGTGCGACTTGATTAAGCTATAATGATAGCCTATAGTGGAAAAAATTAATTTTAAACTTCATCTCATCCTTCATTTAATTTTAAGTACTATAACTGTGTCCGGAAACCAAAATTATTATCAACTTTTAAGATTCACTTTTTTGTACGTTTGCAAATTATTCACCAACCTATATTTTTATAATTTGGTTTTTTTGTCATTAACTTACACGTCATTAAATTTTGTTGATCTTTCATTGAAACATTTTTCTATTGAATCTACCTGCCCAAAATTATATTTAGTTGAAGATTCCATCTCTAGCCGAACTCAACTCAAGGTAAGATTTAGCGACATTTGCTCGAGTGGCGCCCTCTCGATTTAGACAATTTTTGACGATTATTGGAATACCATCGTTTACTTGGACCCAGTAGTCCGGGAGCCACCGTGCATGCGAACTAAACGATAAGGCACAAAATTTTTGACCATTCTGGGTGAAAGAGCATTAAAAATGAATAATGAAACCGCCCGTCTGGCAATCCTAAGTGGCAGCGTTAATTTGGGGGTGGCACGAGAAAAGAGGGATTTTTGGGGTTCAACTAAACCATAAGGTACATGGAAAAATTATATACGAAAATTTCATTTTCTTATATATTTTCCGAATATCCCAAGACAGACGGTTTTAAGTGCAGCCTAAATGGCAGCAGACGCGTTTGAAAATAGGTAAAAACACCCTTCAACTAAACCATAAGGTACATACAAAAACTATACATCAAAAAATTCTTCTTATTACCAAGATTTCAAAAAAAATATCACAGACGATTTTAAGTGCAGCGGTCATAGCAGCAGACGGCTTTAATGTTAAAGAAAATTTGCACCGGGCTAATGCTTATAAGAGCGAACGAGTGACGTTAATACGTGGTAGAGCGTAATAAACAAAGATAGGCATGCATATCGCTTCCAATAGAGATTCGGTTCAAATAAAGCAATAACTCACTGTGTGTTTATGTTTTTATTAACGTACGTTAAAATAATGCACACAAATAATAACTAAAATCTATTGAATGCATTAACAAACAATAATTATTTTAAAACTAACAGTACCTAATAATAATAATTTTTTAACAAACATATAAGTTTCGTAAAATACATAAATGACAAGTAAACAGTAAACAATGAATATAACTAATATAAAAATTTTTACCAAAGTTTTTTACAAAAAAAAAGAAAGAAACATTAAACATTACATTACATTAAACATTAATAGATAAATAATATAAATAATAAATTTATTACAATTAATATACATGTATAAAAAATATGTAATGTTAGGGATTCATTTCGTAATTATACGATAATCCTCGCAGATAGTCGATTATATTTCGGTTTGCATAATCGCTTACTATGGTTTTTATGCGTTTATCCGCATCCTGATATTTTTTTCATTTTTTTGGTGGTTCGTAGCCTGCTAGTAGGTGTTCATAAAACATATCACGTCCTCTTTGAACTTTCTTCAAAGCTTCGATGAATTTCCATAAAATGGGATGGTCCATACCTATTTCCATTTGGAGGCGTCGATGAGCCGCTTTGGCATGATTATTCGTTCTGTCCATGTCATTTAATACCCGATTATATAATGACCACAACTCTGGGGGGAAAATTGCAGGCCTTCTAGTATTCCCTCGACGGTTCATTCGCCCAACATAATAATCCTCGAACCATTGCAGTAGAGGTTGAAGTTCCTCTGGCAACACTCCAGCTAAAGTGTCTATTGCTTCGTCTAAATCAGCAGTCGGTACAAATGCGAGAGATACCACCATTCTAGCATACAGAGCGAAATTGGAATCTGTATTCCGGCTTAAGTTTAAGTTGCTTAGTTGTTTCTTCATATTTTTTATCAAATGAAAAAAGCATCCATGCATTTCCGCTGTTGGAAACGCGTTTTTGAATGCAGAAATTGAAGCTAATTCAAAATCACATGATATATGTGATGGATTCAAATTTGGTTCCAAATTTTTTAGCATATCTATCATTGCTGTATATGTTGCAGCTTGCTTATTAGGAACAAGCGCGTATAAAAATGGATGCACTCCTCCATGCTTTTCTGCCAAAATCACGTACACCTGTGAAAATAATGGTGGCGTAATTATAAAAGTGCCATCTATGAACCAATGGTCACATTCGCTCAATATCTGCATAAAAACCAAATTAATTGTTTTGGAAGTTCAAAATATTGAATACAGCAAAACAAAAACAAATACTTACGCGGAGATTTCGTTCACGGCCAAATATTAAAATTCTTCCGGGAACTTGACCACTATCAGCCAGTAAAAAGTTTTCTTGAATCCCGGCCTGGGGTTCTTAAACTTTATATTTATCGGGAATAATTAAATCTATGACACTTTCCGGCGCAGAGGGGACAGCTTGTACAACATTTCTCCTCCTTTGGATCATTTTTCGTAATGCACCGTGGTTTGGCATGGCCCCTAAAGCACCTTCAGATATATCGTCAAAGCAAGCATCGATAACTTGGGAAGTTCTTTCCGGAGTTTCTTCTTCAATTCTTCTCTTCATTTGAGTTACAGCTCTATCAACTTCAACTTTTGCTGCCGAACTATCGTGCAAATGTTCATTAATTCTTTTGACTATAATGCCATTTTCAGTGTGAATTCGAGCTTTGCAGTAATCTTTCCTTTCGCATCGCCAAAATATTTTTGTACCGCAAGCGCTCATGCGGTCATAGATGTAGATAAATCCATCACTTGTGAATTTTTCTTTTTGGCGTTTACTTACAATGGTGGTCATTATTTTTTGAACTTTATAAAATCTTAGTGCGCTTTTTCTCAGTTATCGTTCTCGAAATCGTTGTTGGATTACTTTGGTTGATTTTGCTTATATATTGTATTCAATTCTTAAACGGTACCAACTGAATAATTTTAAACTGTAATCCTTTGTTCCGCCACAAGTTTTTTAAAGTTTTCGCCAGACATAAGTTGTAGTCTGTTAAATTTCCTATTCGGAATGGGACGTCAAATTTTTTGTAAAATGTGTCGTTTGAAGGATACCGGAAATAATTAAATCTATGACACAGATACGGGGTTTTCAAAAAAAAAACAAAAGAAAAATCTTGATTTTTTCAACATTTTTTTACTTACTTTAATTCATAACTCAAAAGCCGTTGATTTTAGCCAATGAAATAAAATGAAATGAATCCCTAACACAGTAGCTACATTAACTTATTTTTTTATTCATGTGTATTAGTTTTAATAAATTTATAATTTATATTACTTACCTATTAATGTTTAAATTTTTAAAATTAAATTTATATTACACTGAATCATTATTTGTTATTTTTACCTTGACAACGAAATATATTAAGTATGCTATAATAACCTAGGGCGTATAAATCATAATGCCCGCTTATTATGCCCTCTCAATAGCAATTCCACCGCAAACTAGAAAATTTAGCAAAATCTAATTCAAAATTTAAAAAAATTTTTAAATTTTCTCAAATTCAAATGCAGTGTAATATAAAACGTTGTATGCACCACTGGCATTACTCGATGTTTATGCTCTCGAGCAACTTAAAAACTCTCGGGCCTGGCGGCCCTCGACCTTTTAAATTGGTTGCCCTCGAGATAAACATCGTCATAATGCCCTTGATACATAAATAACTATTTTCTTCTTTTTTTCAAGTATTTTATTCTCGCGCCGAACTGTCTTTGCGCCAAACTGGCTTCGCGCCAAACTGTCTTCGCGCCGAAACGTCCCATCCCGAAAAAAAATACGGGAAAAATATTTATAGAAACACAATTTAGTAATAATAGTTGTAACACCCTGTACTATAATATGCTCACAACATTGTGAACCTTTATGCAGCTTAAGGAATAAGAGGATTTTACTTAACCATTCTGACCATGAGGGCCGATGGGACGCAATTTACCCGTACCCTTGACCGTGAGACGCAATTTGACGTCTCCCCTGTTAACATATTGCATTTCATTATGATTTTAAAACTACTGTTAAGTAATTGCGCTGTTATAACTACAGATGATATAATTGAACTAAAAACTATAAAATGTAACCCATGGACCCTTTAAATGAATGAATGAATTAATAATTATTAACTAAGAGGTCTGTGAAATAACCTCAAAATCAATGCTCTTGTGTCATATTAGGTTAAAACACGCAGTATAACACTCAAACTTCAAATAAACGTAGGTTATGTTTAAGGGGGTCACTCCGTGTGATTGTTGGTTTATTTCGCTTTTCATTGGGATTTTCTTTTGACCAACAATAAAAATATAGAAGTTTCAACTTTTTACTATATATTTATTGACATTTCAACAGTAAGTCAGAATATTTTCAGAACAAATTCTTCATCACATCGTGTGATGCGCCACTCGAAAAAACTCCTCTCCATGATTCTTAAATAAAAAAACAAAACGGCATTTGGATCTGTGAAGCTGTGGCTATCGCATAAACTAGAATTATTCTAAAATATTGAAAATTTAATGCGATAGCCACAGCTTCAAAGAATAAAATGTCTTTTGGATTTTTGATTTACGATAAGCTGCGATCAGCCGGAATCATGGAGGCCCGGTTTTTTCGACATGGGTGCCTTTGGAGTGGCGCAACACACGTTGTAATGAAGATTTTGGTCTGAAAATATTCTGACATCTTGTTGAAATGTCAATAATATATAGTAAAAGTTTAAACATCTATATTTTTATTGTTCGTCGAAAAACATCCCAAAGAAAAGCTAAATAAACTGGCAATCACACGGGGTGACTGCCTTAACAGGCCTTTTAAGTATTTAACTCTTCAAATTCGACTACTTAAGTTGACTCTCCATTAACTATTCAGTCGTCGTTAAAATTGATTATATAAGGGCCAATTTCATAATAAAAATTAACAACTCATCAGTTTTGTTTTAAGTCGCCTTTTAAATTTAAAAGCCCTGTTAACTTTCATTATGAAATTGGCCCTTATTGGTCTGTTTTGTCTTAAGTCGACTTTTAAATTTAAAAGCCCTGTTAATTTTTATTATGAAATTGGCCCTAAGAACAACTACCGATTTTCATTGTTAAAAAAACACGTGATACTTATAAACAAAATCAAATATGCATTGTCACTATTTGAAATGATCACATCAACTGGGGGCAGACCCAGTGGCGTATTTAGCAATTACGTGTGATGCCTAGTTTACACGAGCTTTGTAGATAATGCTTAGTACTTGTCGCTTATAAAAATATCTTGCATGTAAACAAGCTGAATAGTGCTTCGTATTAGTAAACTGCCAATGCGAGTGAATAGAAACCGATTCTATTTACTTAGCGACAGTCGGCTAAGCATTAGTTACAAAGCTCGTGTATCCCAGGTATAATGGGGCCTTGGATCGAAAAGTAAAATTACAACATTTAAAACTCGAGCGAAGCGAATCATTTGGCATACAGCGTCGCAGGCAATTTTTTTTAATTTTCAAGGTCACGCACTTTATGGAAGTTAAAAATATGAAATACAAAAATAATTTTCTGCTATTTTGCTATTTTTATAAGGATTTAAGAATCGCTCAGAACATTTAAATATTCAAATAACAAATAATTGTATATTATTTAATATATTGATTAAAATACGCCACTGAACAGAACAAATAATTTTATAATCTCATTAATCCGTTCATGCGCGTCGATGGAAAACCAAATAAATAAATAAATTATTAAGTAATAAACGAATAAATAAAAATAATTTAAAGCTATTCAAATTTTAAAACCTCGTGGTAAACATTATTTTTATCGGGAAGGGTTTTAGGGATACAATCCGAGTCATCCTTGGGGGGGGGGGAGTAATTGCCCCTTTGACCCCCTCTGAATACGCCTCTGAATAATTTTATGCTAAGCACAAAATTGCAGATAATTAAAATAGTTTGTGCTTAGTTGTGACCAGTGAATAATCGTTCAAAACATGGTTAACAAAAATATTATTTTTTACTGGGATTATTTAATTTAATTATTAATTTTTAATGTTGTAGTTTTTAATTTTTTAATTTTTAATTGGATTTCAATTGCAAAATTAATTTATCTATATATGTATATATATATAAATGAATTGCCTTTTTTGTTCGCGCATCACTTCAGAACGGCTTCACCTAATTCGCTGATTTTTTGTTTGTTGTGTTTGTAATTGACAGGAGAAGGTTTATGTGCAAAAAAAATTCGAAATTTGCGATACAAATGTAAAAATTGTAACATTAGCGAGAACAAAGAGTTTATTTGATTATCACCCTGTAGAATTAAGCTGCGTCAGGTACTTAAGAGGACATTATGAACACCACCAATTGTAAATACTCACACGGTGGTCGTTAGAGGGCGTTATCTAAATACATCACAAATTATGTTTTTACCGATTGTTGAGATAAATCAGTTCATCAACTCCAAAAGTATTGATTGGGTTTTTGTACTCGTTTTTACTCTCTAAAATTTATAATTTTATTAACTAACCATTGTTTGTATTCATTTCATAATTGTCTGATAAATTGTAAAAAACTTATTATTGTAAATTTCATTTCCTATAATTTTGTTCATATACATTTTCCCATTTTGTAGCAGCGTTTCTAAGATTCAGATGAAAATATTTTTTGTATTTTACACAATCTTTTTTAAGTCACTCCAAAACGGAAACGGAGCGACAAATCGGAAAAATGTAGATAAGGGGTATTCTACGCCAAATCGGACACCATTTTGCTTTTAGATCTCGGATTTTTTTGAAATTTTTTTTCCTTTAATACTAGTTGAGACTAGCCTCTATGACTTTTTTCAATTTTTTTTATCATGTCATTCAAGAGATATAGATTTTTAGAAAATTACGATACTTTTTTTTGAAATGCTCATAACTTTGCGAATAATTTACCAAATGGCACGTTTTTTTTTTTGAAAATGTTTCTTGTGAAAAGTACTTTCTACAGAAAATATCGAAAAATATTTTAAAGCAATATTACTATTAGATTTTCAAGTTTTAAAAATAAATCGCCATTTTTAACAATGTTTGTACTGATTGATTTTCTTTAAAATTTTTTGTAAAAAACTGTTATCCATTTAACAACTTTTAAGCCTAGTCTCATTTTGGGCAAACGATGGGTTCTATTTCTTTTTTCGAATTTTTAATTGTTGAGATTATATAAATTTTTTAAAAAATGACGTTATTTGTTCTTGAAATGTTCATAACTCCGCAAATAATTGACCAAATGGAAAGTTCTTTTTTTCAAAATGTTTCTTTTAAAACGTACTTTCTATAAAGTACATTTATTTATGTTTTAAAAACGTAATTACTGTTTGATTTTTAAGTTTCAAAAATAAATCGTAATTTTTAGCAATGTATGTACTGATCGATTTTCTTTAAAAAATTTTGGAAAAAACTGTTATCTATTTAACAAGTTTTAAGCCTAGTCTCATATGGGCAAGCATTGGGATCTATTTTTTTCTAGAATTTTGAGTTATCAAGATTATATAAGTTTTTAGAAAATTACGTTAGGTACTTGTTTTTGAAATTCTTATAACTCCGCAGATAATTGACCAAAGAGCACGTGTTTTTTATATGTTTCTTTTAAAACGTACTTTCTATAAAAACTATAGAAAAATTTTTGAAAACATTATTACTATTTTATTTTCAAGTTTCAAAAATAAATCGTAATTTTTAACAATGTTCAATTCTCTTTATCAATTCTCTTTAAACAGTTTTAATTTTCAAGATTTTAGTTATTCATGTTGAAAAATATCTTGAAAAAAATTTATACTCGGGAGGTTTTGAAAAATATGTACTTATGTAAACACGGATAATAAAAAAATTAAAATTTAAAAATTCGAAAAAAAATAGATCCCATTGCTTGCCCATTATGAAACTCGGCTTAAAACTTGTTAAATGGATAACGGTGTTTTCCAAAATTTTTTAAAGAAAATCGATCAGTACATACATTGTTAAAAATTACGTTTTATTATTGAAACTTAAAAATCAAACAGTAATTACGTTTTTAAAAATTCTTTAGTATTTTTTATAGAAAGTATGTTTTAAAAGAAACATTTTGAAAAATCCATTTGGTCAATTATTTGCGGACTTATGAACATTTCAAGAACAAATAACGTCATTTTTTTACAAATTTGTATAACCTCAACAATTAAGAATTCGAAAAAAGAAATTGAACCCATCGTTTGCCCATAATGAAACTAGGCTTAAAAGTTGTTAAATGGATAACAGTTTTTTACAAAAAATTTTAAAGAAAATCAATCAGTACAAACATTGTTAAAAATGGCGATTTATTTTTAAAACTTGAAAATCTAATGGTAAAATATTTTTCGATATTTTTTGTAGAAAGTTCATTTCACAAGAAACATTTTCAAAAAAAAAACGTGCCATTTGGTAAATTATTCGCGAAGTTATCAGCATTTCAAAAAAAAGTAACGTAATTTTCTAAAAATTTATATCTCTTGAATGACTTGATAAAAAAAATTGAAAAAAGTCTTCGAGGCTAGTCTCAACTAGTACTAAAGGAAAAAAAATTTTCAAAAAAATCCTAGATGCAAAAGCAAAATGTTGTCCGATTTGGCGTGGAATGCCCCATAAACAAAAATTAAAGCATTTAAATTTTCAACAAAAAGTGTCTGATAAGTTTTGCTGTAAAAGTAATTTTTATGTGTTAAAAAAGGTCTTCAAAAGCTTGAATTTACATTGTTAACGTAGGAGTGTACGAATACGACTGTGAGTGACTGTACGTTTCCACTACTTTCCGATGAAAACGAATCGTTTTGTGCGCTCAAAAAATTTATTTGGACAATTTGGATAATTTCGTAGGGATTTTCTTTTAATTTTGATGTTTTTAAGCAATACGCCGTGAAACTAACCAAGTCTTGCCGCTCATTTTTATGTTTATTTTTACCACATTTTATGATATGATCGGCTTGCAGAATCCGTTCTACTTCAACAAAATTCCTTTGTTTAGGATTCGTACCAGCCCAATCACATATTTCACTTATATTTATCATTATTGATCACTTTGAAAATCACACGATTACACGTAAAACTCTATCTCATATTTGAAACTTTCCCTTAAGTCTACCATATTTTTAGGCTCCTCCCATTTGACGGGTCCCAATAGCGATGCGAATAAATAAAGAGTTTTTAAGCGTAACCAAAAGTATCGCTTCTCGGCTTATCAGCTAAGATCAAAGTGTAGTATCTGATACGACCCGCATGCGGATCGAGTATATGAAACTTATTTTTGAGAATAGGTAGAGATTAAGAAATGAAAGATAAAAATATTGCTGAAATATAAACTACGAATGATAACAACATTAAATTTCATCTAGCTTTTACTTACTAATGAAGATTTTAACAATTTCGAAAGCAATTTTTGACCTTTTAAGTAAAAGCTAGATGAAATCTAATGGTGTTATCATTCGTAGTTTATATTTCTGCATTCTTTTTGTGTCTTTCATTTTTTCTCTAAAATAATTAGGGAAGCAGAATTTCCTATGTTCGGATAACTCATTCAGCATCCGGTATATAAGTAATTAATAAAAGTTTTAAAAACCCCTGACTGTAAAAGCACTTTACTTAAAAAACTACTGTTCCCTTTAAAAAAGAAGAAATAATTTTTCTTCTTCACTCAACACCATAAACTCTTGGACTCTTAACTCAAAAAATTAACTTATCGTCCTTCGCCCCTCCCCCACTACAAAATTTGAACATTAATTTTGAAGTCAGAGAAAACGGAGAATTGTTTCACTTACGAAACCTGATTATACATTTCGTATTAAAAATTTTGTCAAAATGTCTATACATTTTCGTATAGAAACCGAATATATGTTTTAAACCTCTTGATGATCCAGTCAGCCGATGTGGTATCTAGCGCGAATAGTTAACCCTACATTATCTAATAAATATAGGGGTGCTAGAGATGGTTTTCTGCGATAAAATTTCTTCTCGTGGGTGAAAATTGTATTTGACCATCCAGGAACACTCTCCTGATCTTTTCAAACATGATGCTGTCAAGAAAGCTACCTGTAACCGTTCGGGAGATATGGTGACACAAACATATAAAAATATATAAACA
The DNA here is from genome assembly GCA_958510845.1 of Cantharis nigra. Lineage (NCBI taxonomy): Eukaryota > Metazoa > Arthropoda > Insecta > Coleoptera > Cantharidae > Cantharis > Cantharis nigra. The sequence goes on from OY294028.1 coordinate 50,148,633, forward strand.
AAGATTGTGCATAGTAACTTCATATACCCTGTGTTTTTCAAAAACAGTCAAGGGTAAAAATGAAACGTAAAAAATGTATGAACACTCATCACTTGAGAACGACTTTACCGATTTGGACGATCTATTTTTTGTTGGGTTTAGAATTGTCAGGACAAGATTTGTATGTATTACGAGAGTCCTATCCGAAACAGATTTTAGAACAGGTTTTGGTCACAGTTAAGGACGCACATGAATGGATCAACGAGATTCCTTTTGAAATATGATTGTGTTGTGCTGTGGTTAGTAGAGGGCGACACTTAAATATGTTACCAATTATATTAAGTACAACTGTCCGGATAAATACATTTACAAAACCAAAATGGCATACTTTCCAGATTGCTTGAATTGTCCGGATTACCACCTCACAATTTGTAATTGAAAGTAGGCTCAGTTATCATCATCATCATGTTGCTTAACATCAATCCACCTCGACTATGTAATGTGGAATGAGACTGACTGTAAAAAAGCTTATAAACAATGGTATCAAGGCAACGATTATCAAAGAAAAGTACAAAGGAGAAGATTTTTTGATTCAGCGCATCCCTATCATTATAACGGACTTGCCATTTGAGTTCAAACGGCTGCAATTCCCGTGTGTTTGGCTTTCGCGATGACCATCAAGTAGTTGGATGTTTGCAGAATTAACTTGGAGTGTCCGTGTCTTGCGCATGGACAACTGTTTTGGGGGAGAGGGGGTCTCAGCAAATATACCTTAATTCTTTTTCCGCAAGAAACTGTAAAATTGCGAGATACCTGGGTTAAATTAAGTAAAACAAGTAAAAAATATCACGTGAGATTACAGTTCACCGGGTCAGCTAGTAATTAATTAAAAATTAATTTAAAAAAATTACCATATTAAAATATGGTGTTGCATATTTAATACAGATTTATTTTGCAATTAGAAACTATTTAGCTTGGATTTTTTCATTATTTTTCCCATAATCTACCAAAATAGCATCAATAAGATTTTCTTTTTCAAAAAAGAAAAATCATGAAACGAAGGGTTAAATAAAGGTGAGGATTCGTTTAACGAAATTATAGAAATTTCGAAAGTTAGTAGTGAACGTGGAAAAGAAATTCTCATTGTGGAGTTTTTCTTGCTTTACCAAAGCAAAAGTGCTACAAAGTGGTGAAATTTTTTGCGGATGTGTTGTACCATCGTGACCAAGGTTTGTACAATAGACGTAGATCTAATTTCCCATAGTGATCTCCAACACAATCACTCGATCGAGGTTAAAAGGTTGAATTTAAAATAAGTAATATTATTAATAAGTAATAGTATAATTTATTACTATTATTGCGAGAATAAACTTCTTATAGAGTAAATGTTGGTTTATGCAAAACGTCGACGCATGCAACGCACGCATCGCACGCGTCCAAATAAAGTTGAAGGATTGAATTTCTGTAGGAGGGTTTATGCGCTTATCTTCTTATATCATAATCCCCTTGTCGGTGCCCAATTTAAGGGTAGAACTAAAAATGATTAGGGTTTGGTGCCCAATTTATGCACGCCAAAGAGAGTTGAGTTATTATTTAACGTTCTGTTTAAGCTTTGTTAAAAATATTATATTATATTATTTTTTAATTTAATTGTTTGAAATAAATTGACATTTTTTATTAATTTAAATATTTCTGTATCCATACAATTATAAAATTATAATTTATATTTTAGTTCTCCAAATATGGATCGAGTATATGGTTATACGCTTTGTTATCAAAGACTTGCTGTAGGAATTGCTGGAATTATCCATCTAACATCTATTGTATTTGTAATAACTGCTCTTAGTATAAAAGAAAATCTTGAAAACGATTTTATAAGTCTTATGAAATACTATAATCGTAAACATACTTCCAAAATATTAGTAGATAATATTCAATATCTTCTGCAATGCTGTGGAGGAACCTCATATAAAGATTGGTTTAAAATTAACTGGAGTGAATATGTTGTAAATGAAAAAGAAAGAAGGTAAACTATTGACTTTTATTGAGTAATCGTAAAAATAGCATTATTTTTGTGTCTTTCATTTTCTCTCTAAATTAATTAGGGCAACAGGAATTTGCATAATTAAGTTATAACATGTTAATTTCCTATGTTCGGCTAACTCATTCAGCACTCGGTATAAGCTTTGCCCAACTTAGGGCCATAATTGACCAGAAGAGGTCGCGGCGTACGCCGTTTTAGGTATCCAACTAGCGGGCTCCCCAACTAGCGTATAGCAAAATTATGTTTTGGTAAAATTTTTACCCATACCCATACCAGGGGCGGTTGTAACACCAATGGTAGACAGTAGGACGAAACGAAAATATTTTGAAACTTTGAAATACAATAATTATTATAGTCCGGGAGACGTGGGCCTTTTTGACAAACAATTAATACCCGGCTAATTTTTTGTAAGAGGCTTCATTTTACCGAGACGCTTAACTTTTTCCTCTGTGAAAATTATGGAAACAGGTAGCTAACAGAGTGCGCAGGTATAAAACATGTTAATTTGGTGATTAATAAAAATTGATTAATACCAGTTAATTTTTTATCTAAATGTCTAGATTATTTTATAAATAATTGAAAACAACATTTCGCTGGCTTAAAATTATAAGGTTCTATGTCACATTTTTGGCACTATATGAGTTATTGGTCCCACAAGGTTCTATGGTGCACATAAAACATTTTAATTAATATAACCATAGTATCAGAAGTTTAGAAATGGTTTTATGTGTACATTTACAAGGTTCTATGTGCTGAAAATTTCATTTCGCTAAAACAACGATCTATGTTCTACTTAGAACCTGATATTGTATCTAGAACACTCAAAAAAATTTGCTCAAGAAGTGAATCAAGAACCCGAGCATTAAATTAAGAATGTTGAAAAGTTTTTGATTCAAAGAACTAACTTCTTATTTTTAACATGTTGGAGTTAAATCAAGAACGGCATTCTTATTCTATACCGTACTTTATAAATTTAAGCTTAATTTTTAAAACGATAATCTGTTTTAGAATGACGTTCTTACATCAAGAATATCATTGCTGATTCATTCTAGAAATTGAAAATGAAAAAGAGAAAATCCGTTTATAATATAAACATCCATTTATCATCCGTGCGCAAAGGGGCGGTTTAGGGCTTTAATCTCCCCCCCCCCCCCCATTACATATTTTTTACTTATTAACGCAAACACTTTTTATATAATTGAAAAAGTGATATCAAAGTAATACCATTTAGGGGTCATCCATAAACCACGTGGTTCCATTTTGGTCACTTTAGAACCCTTCCTTCCCTTCATGTAGCCTAAAGTGTAGTTTACGTTATACGATTTTGCTTCCAAGTTGTAAGCAAATATTTCGAAGTTCACGTTATACAATTTAGCATACGATTTGACGCAAAGATGAACTCGCAAACAAAGTCGTAGGCAAATCTTATGAATAGGATCGTCTCTATTGTCATGTGATTTTCCTTACGATTCTGTTATTAAAAAGAGTTTACCTTCATTGACACATACCGTCCAGTACCTGAGAAAGGGATTTGGAGGGATTATGTGAATTTACAGGTACGCGCTCATCAATGGGTAACATTGTCCACAAGAAATATAATAACAGAAAACTACCAAAAGAAATTGTACGTAAAATCGCGAGCAAAATCGCATAACGTAAACTGCACTTAATGTAACTTTTACAATGAAGTCCTAGGGGATGGAACGTAGTTTTTTTCCTATTAATAAATACCCATACATAATTTATTATGTTGTTACTTACTTTGCAAATTGTTTTAATTGTCAAATAAAATAAATCATAATAAATAAATAAGTTTAAATAGTATACAAAAATGTACTATTTATTTTATAAATATTTTTTTGCGTGGTATTATCACATTTAATCATTTATCATTATATTTTATGTTATCATTCTGTGGGCACTCGCTTGTCCCTAAAATACCTAGTAGGTACCTGAATTCTTACAATACCAAAACGTGTACCACCCATAGATGAGTAGGCTAAGGATATGCTTCCTAATACGAGGGTAAGGCGTTCGAATCCCAGACCAGGAAAAGACAAGTAAAAAAAAATTAATTTTCAAAATTTAATTTAATATTACAGCTAATGTTATAAATAAAAACCTTAACTACCATCTTAATAAATGTAACTAAGAGAAATTAATTTGCAAAATTCAATTTAATATTACAAATCATTATAAATAAAACCAGAACTACCATCAGGAGTTTAAAGTGTGAAAAATTTAAATTATATTGCTCTGTTATTCAAAATTGTACCTGATATTTTAAATTAAAACTACCTCAGAGACATAAACCGGGGCGAGTTAAAACCCAAAAAAAAAACACCTTTATCACTCCAGGAATACTCCTTGATATGAAATTTTTTTTTATAATTATTTCTACAGTATTTGGTAAATAGACTGAGTTGTTGTTGGTCTTAATGGTTAACAGTTCCACTCAGAAGCTGTTTCTAAATTGTAATGTTGCTTCTCGCTCAAGTAATTAGACCCAGAATCTTACCAAAATTGAAATAAAATTAAATTTATCAAAATAAGCAATCGCAATTTAATCAACTTAACAAATTTTGTTATAATAAGTCATTTTAATAAATTCCCCACAAATGTAAATTTTATTAACATCAAATAAAAAATGTACCAAACGAATTAAATAAAAAATCAATTCTTACTCGAGTAAGCCACTGTCTATTTCTCCGGAGAGTGAACGTCACTGGTAACACAAAGTTTACTTGTCTTCGCAGATTATCTAATGGTAATTGTTCTGTGTATTTTCTCTGTTGATTCGTTTTCTCTTTGGTGTAATTCTGTGATCATAAATCGTTTCGGCTAATTCCAATTTTTATCCACATTTACAGGTGTACTCAAACTTATCTCCAAATTATTTAAATTTACAGGAATTTCGAATATCTTCTTTGGTTAATAATTTTTAATTTTCTTCTTATTCCTTGATCAAACATCCCCTTTAATAAAACGGGTTAACTTTTCCAAATTTCCAAAAATTTACAAATTCTCTTCAAAAATTCAACTATTTTTTCAACTGATCAAAAATTCTTATCCTCTTTCTTTCTATCTTCCTATTGCCAACCTTCTTCATAGGCGGTAAGTTTAAATTTTTATTTGCAAACATAACTGGAATAGTTGATCAAATTTCGACTACTCCAATGAAATAAACAAATTCAAATGAACTATCCTTCTAGTACCAAGAACTTGATCGAAAACAACAAAGAGCAACCGAAGCATAAAACTGTTTATTAAACCTTCCATCTTTACATGGACCCTGCTGACCAACGTTTTACCGGGCAACAAAACTGTATTGTCGTCAAAACTAGGACGTTACGCAACAAATTACAATTAGCAAGGAGTGTCCACAACAGTGATGTCTAAATATTTCACACAAAAAACAGGAAAATACTACACATCTGTTTCCATCGGCAAAGAGCCCTTGGCAAACATTTGCGTAGCGAAGTTAACCCCCTTACCCTCATAATAAGGCCTATGGAAAACACAGCAATATATTTTATAATTATTTATTAAATTAATATTAAATGAAATTTTTTAATATTAAAAAAAATTGTTTTTTTTTATAAAATTTTAAAATAAAAACGTGAGATTAGCATAAACTAAGAATGGGCATGTTTAAATAGAGGATGCCTACCTAAGTAGGTACTAATACTTAATATAATCCCTAAGGATTATACAACCGTAAATATGCATACCATAAGTATGCCATTCTTAAATTATTCTTGAATCAAAGTACTCGGCATGATTGGGTCAATTTCAAGAACTTTTATTCTTGATTTAAAGTTCATTATTCTAGCTGGTAAGAATGGATTTTTTTGAGTGAATGCTATAGAATAATCAACAAAGTTCTATGTTGTTACATACAACTTTGTATCTGCAATAAGAAATAAATTGTGAATAATAAAAAACTGACATAGAATCATTATATTTGCATACTAAGCAGTATATTATCTTATCTTCAGAAACAAAAACTAAAGAAAAAAAGTATCTTATGCTTTGTGATAATACTACTTAAGAAAACTACGCCAAAAAGGAAAAATGTTAATAAATAACTGATTCCAGTTCACTAAAGTAATTTTAATTGTTTAGTTTAACTTGTAACGATGTTTCTTTCCTTTTATATTATCTTTGTTTTATATTATTTCAATACTTTTAAGTCAGTTTTGATTATAATAAACCATTTTGATAAAACAAAGTTCTTATGTTATTTTTGAGGTACCTATAGAATTCAAAATTATTTACAAAAGTCCAATGTTCTTGATTTTGTTATATATTAGTCAGAAATTAGTTATTTAAACAGCTAGTAAGTTGAATTACGAATATATTAAATATAACTACCATAGCCAATATCCAAAATTTCAAACGTGTTTATCTTTATTGTAACATAGAACCTTATAATTTTAACCCAGCGATTTGCCCTACAAAAAAATGGTATAATCAAACATGTAGCAATTAGGTACTCGGTAATAAAAAATGATTAATACTCGGCTAATTTTTTTACTATAGGGTAAAAATTAGCATAATTAAATGGCCACATTGTCCTACAAATAAATTGGTAGGTTTTTCTAGTCCTACACTCGAAAGTTGTCGATCCCACAAAATTACATTTTTCATTAATACCTGTAGGAGACTAAAGCTACATGATATATTAGCATATTCTCTATACAAATCAATCAATGTCCTACAAAAAAATTGGTAGTTATCGCTAGTACTTAGTATTTCACACTTGCGCACTCTGTTAGCTACCTGTTTTCATAATTTTCGCAGAGAAGAAAGTTGGGCGTCTCGGTAAAATGAAACCGCTTACGAAAAATTTGCCGGGTATTAATTGTATGCCAAAAAGTCCCACGGCTTCCGGACTATAAGGTATATCAGAAGTAATTCGCCAGAAATTCTTACTTTTGTTTGACCAAACACAATAGGCCTCCTAGTAAACACACTTACCGCGCGAAAGACGAAGACGACGCAACGCTGGAGTCGTGTCGGGAATTGTTACCTGCGTGCCTCTCCCTTTGTACCAGGCACCTACCATGCATAAATACGATAATATTTGAGTTGTTACAACCGGTCCATGTTACAACTGTACATAGTTTTAAATAAGTTGTTAAAATTAACAATATCTTAACAACAGTAGTTGGATTATACAGGCCACTACTATTTGTGGTTAAAGAAACAACATTATTAGTTGTTAAATGCAAACATGTTATTAGATATCAAATGTCTGCAACGTAAGGAAAAATATTATAAACTTGAAATGCACTTAAGCCAATTTAAATTATAATAAATTATAAATTTTTATAATATTATTGGCTAGTACTTCTTGTAATATTTAGCTATATTTGTGGTTAAAAAAAAATTCTTTTTGTGCATTTAACGCAATAAATTTACTAAATTTACTACATCTCCTTGTGACACTTAAAGAAATTAGTAGGTATTGCCTATACTAGTTGCTAAAGAAACAAATAATTTTTGTTAAATTGCCTTAGCGAATTAATTAAATTGACTATATCTTATTGCAAACTTAGAAATAATTTGTAGTATTGACTAAAGGCTTATATTTTAATAGCAAATTTATTTTGTTTAATTCACAAAATTTAGGTTAAACCTAAATATAAACATTTTAACTTGGCTCCCACAAAGTCCAGATCTTTCACCAATTGAAAACCTATGGTATTTATTAAAATGTCGTATATCAGAGAAAGCACCATGAATTTGAACGACCTACGAACTTACATTTCCGAAATTTTGTATCAAATTACTCCTGAAGAGTGTCAGAAGCATATCAAATCATTACCATCCCGAATTGCACGCATGTCGAAGAGGAAAGGTGGTCATTGTAGATATTAAATAAAATTTTTGCTGTGTTTTTTCTTGACTAATTTAATTAAGATATTTTTCTCAACATTAAAATAAAAATTTCATTTATTGTATATGGGGCATTCCACGCCAAATCGGACACCATTTTGCTTTTGCATCTCGGATTTTTTTGAAATTTTTTTTTTTTTAGTACTAGTTGAGACTAGCCTCCATGACTTTTTTCTAATTTTTTTATCATGTCATCCAACAGATATAGATTTTTTGAAAATTACGTTACTTTTTTTTGAAATGCTCATAACTTTGCGAATAATTTACCAATTGGCACGTTTTTTTTTTTGAAAATGTTTCTTGTGAAATGTACTTTCTACAGAAAATATCGAAAAATATTTTAAAGCAATATTACTATTAGATTTTCAAGTTTTAAAAATAAATCGCTATTTTTAACAATGTTTGTACTGATCGATTTTCTTTAAAAATTTTTGTAAAAAACTGTTATCCATTTAACAACTTTTAAGCCTAGTCTCATCATGGGCAAACGATGGGTTCTATTTCTTTTTTTGAATTTTTAATTGTTGAGATTATATAAATTTAAAAAAAATTACGTTATTTGTTCTTGAAATGTTTATAAGTCCGCAAATAATTGACCAAATGGAAAGTTCTTGTTTTCAATATGTTTCTTTTAAAACGTATTTTTTATAAAAAAATACTCAAAAATTTTTAAAAACGTAATTACTGTTTTATTTTTAAGTTTCAAAAATAAATCGTAATTTTTTGCAATGTATGTACTGATCGGTTTTCTTTAAAAAATTTTGGAAAAAACTGTAATCCATTTAACAAGTTCTAAGCCTAGTCTCATAATGGGCAAGCAATGGGATCGATTTTTTTCTAGAAATTTTAATTATCAAGAATATATAAGTTTTTAGAAAATTACGTTAGGTATTTGTTTTTGAAATTCTTATAACTCCTCAGATAATTGACCAAAGAGCACGTTTTTTTATATGTTTCTTTTAAAACGTACTTTCTATAAAAAATATAGAAAAATTTTTGAAAACAATATTACTATTTTATTTTCAAGTTTCAAAAATAAATCGTAATTTTTAACAATGTTAAAACTGATCAATTCTCTTAAAAATATTTTAATTTTCAAGATTTTAGTTATTCATGTTGAAAAATATCTTTAAAAAAATTTATACTCTGGAGCTTTTGAAAAATATGTACTTATGTAAAAACCGATAATAAAAAAATTAAAATTTAAAAATTTGAAAAAAAATAGATCCCATTGCTTGCCCATTATGAGACTCGGCTTCCAAAAAATTCCAAAAATTTTTAAAGAAAATCGATCAGTACATACATTGTTAAAAATTACGTTTTGTTTTTGAAACTTAAAAATCAAACAGTAATTACGTTTTAAAAATTTTTGAGTATTTTTTATAGAAAGTACGTTTTAAAAGAAACATTTTGAAAAAAAGAACTTTCCATTTGGTCAATTATTTGCGGAGTTATGAACATTTCAAGAACAAATAACGTCATTTTTTTAAAAATTTATATAATCTCAACAATTAAAAATTCGAAAAAAGAAATAGAACCCATCGGTTGCCCATAATGAGACTAGGCTTAAAAGTTGTTAAATGGATAACAGTTTTTTACAAAAAATTTTAAAGAAAATCAATCAGTACAAACATTGTTAAAAATGGCGATTTATTTTTAAAACTTGAAACTCTAATAGTAATATTGCTTTAAAATATTTTTCGATATTTTCTGTAGAAAGTACTTTTCACAAGAAACATTTTCAAAAAAAAAAAACGTGCCATTTGGTAAATTATTCGCAAAGTTATGAGCATTTCAAAAAAAAGTAACGTAATTTTCTAAAAATCTATATCTCTTGAATGACATGATAAAAAAAATTGAAAAAAGTCATGGAGGCTAGTCTCAACTAGTATTAAAGGAAAAAAAATTTCAAAAAAATTCGAGATACAAAAGCAAAATGGTGTCCGATTTGGCGTGGAATATCTAAAGTAATTAATAAAATTGATAATGACAACATTGAAAAAAAATTTTGAAATAAATGAAAAATAACATTGAAAAGTAAAAATCAAGTTTTTTAACCTACTTTTGCGAGTATGTGTACTAAGGTGGTATTTAGTGTTATGGACAAATTTTTTTTTTTTTTAATTTCACGCTCCCACCCACTAAAATTATTCTTTTTGGTGTTAAATGAATATAAAGAAAAATAGAAGCAATCGAGCAATGTTTCATGATCGCGCAAGATATTAATACTTTTGTGTGTTAGTGCTTGTTCACAATGTACATAAGACGTAAGAAATACATAAAACATAAGAATTTCAAATACAAATAAGACCTTAATCAAATATTGAAAAATACTGAAGTTATTTTGGTATATTGCAAAAGAACATTCTACGTCGTGTACTTTATTATTTTAATATTATTCGATACCCCATTAAGCTTCTATTTGTATTTATATTTTTAAGTCTTATGTTCGTCTTACGCAGGGGTGAGCAAAATACATGAAAATATGTTGTATTTGAAATACCAAATACATTTGTTTTGGGTATTTGAAATACAAAATACAAATACATTTTGTTCCGAGTATTTAAAATACAAAATACAAATACAAATACATTTGTTTTGGGTATTTGAAATACAAAATACAAATACATTTTGTTCCGAGTATTTAAAATACAAAATACATAATTTCAAATACTACCTGGTTGGGAACAAAACAAATAATAATACAATACAACGGCAGGGCCGTATTCAGTAACATCGTCGAATGAAAAGAATCACAAACAAAAATTTTTTACGTTACTGTTACTGAATACGGCCCTGTCTATTTGATATTATCAATTTTAAAGTATTCTGTATTTTGTACAGTATAGTATTTTCTAATTTGTTTTTGAAATACAAAATACAAAATGCAGTTGTTTTGGGTATTTGAAATACAAAATACAAATACATTGAAAATATGTGTTGAAATGCAAAATACAAAATGTATTTCAAATACAAGTATTTCAAATGCTGTCCAGCCTTGGTCTTACGTTTTACGTACATTGTGAACAAGCACTCAATGTTATGGGGTTTAACTCATAGATAAGAGAGATAATATAGATAGGCAACTCTCCGTTCTTTTTCAAACCCTATTAGTGCGCCAAAGGTGAATAGAGTCAGTACTAAACTTACACGCGGGAAATAGAGCATATTCAAATTTTCATTTGGTTTCAATTTTTTATTTAATTTTTAATAAAAGTTGATAATAAATAAAAGCTTTTTACATTTAATTTTTTATTAAACAAAAACTAATTACATATAGAATACTATAATATATAATAACATACAAAATATAGAATACAATAGGTCTGTTCGTTTGCTTGCATTAACTTGAACCGAGCAAGCAAAGAACCAATCAGCGAACGCCTTTATTTGATTTATTTACTTGAACCGACCAAGTTAGTGCAAGCAAACGAACAGGCCCTATAATAAATAACATACAAAATATAGAATATATAACATTTAAATAAAATATTGAATACCTAACATCCAAATAAAATATAGAATACATAACATCCAAATAAAATATAAAATACATATCCAAATTTTGGATTCTATAATACATAATTATAAAAGTAAACTACTTGCTATTTTGTGCAGTCTCCGAGCCTTTGGTGTAAGTTCGCTAATACGATTTACACCAACTGATCTTAATAAATTAAATTTTCTTTTCAAATCTGCAAAAAAATTATTCCGTTATCACAAGTAAAATTAAGAAAATATAATGGTTTACCTTTACGTTTCATTCGAGGTGTTTTCAATGCAGACGTACTTGGAAATTGAAATTCTTGATCAACAACAGGGGTCTGAGGTAGTTCAACATCTTCCGTTTCATTAATAATTACATTCGATCTACTAGGTTCCATAATATCGCTTCCAGCATTATCTGAGGTGCGAGGTTCTTGAACGTTCATAACTACATTGCTATTACTTGATTCAACAATTTCACATTCAGTAATGCTGAGAGCTTCAGGCAAGAAAAATTCTAAAACAGAATTACTCTCGGTGGGTATATCATTAAAACCTAAAATTAATTAATAACAAATTTAAGTTAACAGTTTAAGTAAACATAATTAAATAATTACCTGGTAAAAACAATGTAGGCAAACTATGTCGAAGTGTACTTCGACCTCCTCTTTGATGTACAGCAATGCATTCCTATGTAATTACTTACAGAATTACAATTAGGCATACAACAAGAAAAACCCATGTTTAACAAACTTAATTTTAACTTGCAACACTTTTTTGAAAATTTCGTTTTTACAGAAAACATAATTACAAATTGTTTATTATATAGGCACCCGAAACTTCAAAACAAAATACCAATATCATCTATGATACCAACTTATTAACCAAAAATAATAATGCGGTAAATTTAAAAAACCACAAACTAGCGCATAACTAGCGCCAGAGGTGACGAGAGTAAGCACTAAAACAGTTCCGATTGGATAACAATAGAGTTGCTAGCCCGTGGTTTAACTTCTTAAAATTTTTAATGCCTTGGGCGACCCTGAAACATTACTCGATTGCTTCTATTTTTTTCTGATATTCATTTAACACCATAAAGAATAATTTTAGTGAGTGGGAGCATATCAAATTTTTTTAGTAGGGATAACAATATAAATTAATAAAAATAAATAGTGCACATTGTTTATTAGTATTTACACTTTATAAAAAAATTTATTTCACTTTATTTTTATCAAAATTACTATATAAAAAATCACGTGATCCATAACTCTAGGTTGCTCCACGGTCGGCACGATATCTCCAGTAAATGTTGATCGATCTGCAAAATTAAAAAAAGTTCTTGTAAAGTAAAGTCGTAGTTATAGTCTTTCGAGCCAGAATTTTGATATTTTGATTTAAAAATTTTATAAAAATAATTGAAGTGTAAAATTTTTGAAATAAAACGTTTACTTTTTTTTAAACTGCTATAAATTCCTAAAGTTCGGCTCGACAAACTATAACTACAACTTTACTTTACAAGATCGTTTCTTAATTTTACAGATCGATCAACTTGTACTGCAGATATCATGCCGACCGTGGAGCAACTATTTTTTCTTAGTGTTGTGGATCACGTGATTTTTTATATAAAAATTTTGGTAAAAATAAAGTGAAATAAATTTTTTAATAAAGTTTAAATAGCAATTAATAAACCATGTGTATTATTTATTTTTATTAATTTCTATTGTTATTCCTACCAAAAAATGTTTTATTTTAGTGAATGTCTGACGTTGCTAGACATATTATCTAAGGTCTTAAAGAAACTGCTGGTATTTAAACAAAACTATTTATTGAAAATATAAAAAGAGCAGAAACTTCAATTTAATTACAAAAAAGTTTGAAAAAAAATTAAATATTTAAATAATTGATTACACATTTTTTTTTAATTAAACGTTTTTAACTTCAAATTTACATTTTATTATTTTTTGTCTTGCTTCTCCGTTATCTGCCAATACGTCATTAATTATGTTTCCAACGCCAACCCGACTTCGCTTTTCTTCATATTGTCTCACTATAATAAAATAAATTCGAAATTGCTATTTACGTACGAGCTAGCGAAAGTGATCCATTCCGGAAGAGTAAGCAAAATAACAGAACGAGCGTTAGCGAATTCTGATTGCTTACGAATCCGGAATGGATTACTTTTGCAGCGAGTCACGTATGCGGTTTTTGATCCAAAACAAGTCCTCTCCAAAATAAACATATAAGAAATATACAGCACTAGTCATAACAACGGTAATGAAATAAAGGACGTAAGTAATATTTCCATTACCGTTGTTATGACGAGGGATATCATGTAATATAACACAAAACTGCCTCAACCGCTACATATCATTTTCCATAAGTTAAAACTGCATATAAGACTTTCCAAGGTCTTGGATGAATTAACTATTTATGGTACAAGTGTGTTATATGACAAATAAGTCACGCGAGCGAAAGTTTAGCCCGCGACGCCGTTAGGCCGAGAGGGCTATTTTCTTAGTGACTTATTTGTTATTAACACACCCGTGGCATACAAAGTTTAATCCAATATCTCGTAATAATAGTTTAAAATGTAATTAAATGTTTTGACATTTGACGTTTTAAAATATCTGATTTTCACTAGTCACTAGTGAGTTATATGTTATTTTACTTATTTAAAAAACCATAGTTATACCTCTATTATTGCGAGATATTGGATAAAATTATTTATTATTGCCCTACAGTCTTTCCTACTTTGTGCATTTTTAGGTAAACGGAAAACTAACAAGATAAAAACACAATCACAAAAATTTTTATTTTTAAATTTTAAAAGTCGGCGTCACCGCTTTGTTGGTCAATTTCGATTGTCAAAAAAAAGCTGCTTCCATTGCGAAAATTATTTGTTAATCCCCACCCATACGTAATAATTGATAAGCTCACGTTTCTTTAATGCAGCTAATTAAATATTTTTAAAGTATATGTTATTTTATAATAAATAACTTTTGTTTTGCCTTATACTTATACTACATAAAGATTACACCTACGGCATTACGTGAATGAAATAGTAGCGCGCCATATTCAGTCAATTTTGAATAAATCGATTTTGAAAATTTTTGATATTACGTTTAAGTAGCCGTGTGAGATCACTTAAGCAAGGACAGTTTCATAGTCTAGTTCGGTAACAGCTGGACTAGCAATAAACCATACAAAGTAAGTATGGGTTCGAATCAGAACTCAACTAATTTTTTTTTATTATTTACGAGTAATTTTTTTTTTATTTAGTTGTATTATTTATTAATTATTGTATTATTTACGTGTAAAATCAATCAAATCTATGTCAAGTATCAGTAATATAATAATTATTTGTAACGATTGAAAATTTATGGTCTCGATTGAAAATAATAATTTCAAAATAAATTAAAATAGATATAATATATTATATTATTTATTTAATTTATTACAATATTAAATTACTGATAATTGGCGTACATTTAATTGCTTTTACACGTAAATAATACAAATGAATAAAAGAAACCTCCTAATTAATAAAAAAAAATGTAGTTGGGTTCAGATTCGAACCCATACTGGTTTGTATTAGTGGAGAGGATGATCGTCAAAAGCGTTCACTAACCCAATCACGACGTAGAACCAAACGAATTATATATCAAAATGTTCGTATTGACCTATTGGACCTAAATCCGAAGTTTAGGACATTGGCAATTGTGAGGGACAAAAGTTATAACCTAAAAACTGAAAAAAAATGATTTTTTTTAAATCGATTAAAAAAACTTTTAATAACGCCCGTGCTTGGAAATTGTTATAGTTACCGAAATGATTTTAACACTATTATTTAGCTTGAAATGTTTACTTTCCAATAATATATAAAAATATGGATTAATTCAATTTAAATTGCCTTTAATTTAATATTATATGAACAGTGAGAAATTTGTGAAAAATTTTTTTATTGAAATTGGAAAGTATATCTTTAATAACATTCTTGTCAGATTGAAATTAAAAAATTCGTACACGTGACAAAAAGCGCAATTTTATGGAGAATATTTCGTTCGCTTACACTATACACTTATTTTTATAAATAAACACAGGAGAGCGATAAAACATAAAGACCGATAGCGTAATCCGTATTAGTATACCCCCTTCCGCTCCACCCGCAATCAATCCAAGTTGTACAGTTCTACAGCGTGGTTTCTACGTTTAATTTTCCTTTCTACCGTCATTGTGGAAGTAGGTTTAATATATTTTTGGAACACTACCATAGCCATCGCATGGGTTGAAGATTTTTCATCCAAAGT
This sequence comes from Cantharis nigra, assembly GCA_958510845.1. NCBI lineage: Eukaryota > Metazoa > Arthropoda > Insecta > Coleoptera > Cantharidae > Cantharis > Cantharis nigra. Next base: position 50,164,350 of record OY294028.1, read on the forward strand.
TTTTTCATTTTGGTCGAAGTTATCTATGCTAGTATGAAAGAAATCTTTTTTTCCATTTTTCCCACAAGTTATCGGTTGTAGACCTTGGGAGATATAAACCGAAGTATTTTGAGAAAGCAAGCTGCTATAGCCATAGTTGTTAAAAAACATCTAATTTCATCATAAAAGCACACAAACCTAACTTGTACAAAACATCTATTATTTTCTTACTTTTTACTGCGTGATGAATGTAAAGGGAAATAGTCAAACCTATAGAAGTACGATATTTTATCTTGTCGAAACTATTTAAAATACTACTAGATATGCCCATCGCTTTGATATTATCTTTTTCCGGCATACTGACATTCTCGTATGAAGTTTTATCAATTACCCATATTATAAACTTATAAAGCTTTTGGGGAAGTTCACTTCGTAAAGTCTCTGTATTCATGGAATTAGCACTCATATATTCAGAATTTGAAGAAAAATTTGAAGGATGGTCTATTATAATTTTTCTGAGAATTCCTGCAGCTTGATGAAGTATTTGGTCTTCGTCAAATGTTGTTTTTACTTCAACAAATTCTTCCTCTTCTCATTTTCATTTGAAATTCTGTAATCGATCTCATACTCCTTTGAACAAATAATTGTTGTTTTTCCTGGCTTAGATATAAAAGAAAGTTGTTGTTCAAATTACTTTTTCAAAAAAACCTACTCAAATTAGAAGAAAGGCATGGATTTCTTGAATTAAATTGTAACATAATTTTATTCATTCTACTAGTTAACAATTTAAGTGTAGTAACAGATTTGTTTTCAATTACGTTGGCATATATTTCATCACATAATACTTTCAAAGGCTTTTGCATATCGCCATCTTCATTCAGTTCATCACCACATTCCAGTAAAAGCTTTTTTTTGGCACTGATAATATTTCTTTCACTAATATAATGGAAATAGCTAGCTTTATGATATTTTGCATCTGCTGCGAAAAGGTCCGGATAAAATTCCAATCGATTTTGAATTGTAAAATCTTGTCTCTCTACAGCAGCTTTCAATGCTTTTTCTCTTGTACTAGCGCCCGTCCCTGTACACACAGATATAAGTTTCTTTTTTTGTTTTTTTTTCACTACCACATATAAAACATTGATTTACAATTTGGAACTTGGGCTGACTATCTCTTAAATTTTGGCTGCATTTCTCTTTACTGTCATCATTGCTTACTTTTGCATCTGTATCGGTATTAATTTTTTTGCAATATTTTTTTCTACAGGAAATGTGGTACGTATAATTTTGAGGATTCATAAGTAAGTCATCTTGAATTGAATTTAATCGTTGGAATACATTGTCACGATGCAATTTACTATATTCTAAAAGAGTTTTCATGCCGGCAAAAGTTGGTTTTTTTACGAATGACCCAAATTTGTCTTGATCGGGGTTAACTAAATTGTCGCAGATCAGGCATTTACCCATTTTGAATTTGCTACAAATTATATTTATTTTTAACTAAGGGGGTGACTGAGATAAGTGTATATTTACCTTTAAAATCCAGCTTATAATCACAGTAAAATCACAAAAGTATGTAAGAACAATAATTATTATTTACAATTCAAATAAAACTTTTTCATTTACGGTTACAAATACACAAATAATTCACACTAACTGGTCTATAGCCTTAACTGGACTAACAAGAAAAAATAAAAAGTATTATTTATTGAATATTATCAGTTTTATCAAATAAAATTATAAATAACAAGTTAAATTCAATAATATAATCAAATTATATTTTTAAGCTTTCGACGACGTTTATCGTCTTATATTGTTTATATTAAATACATTTCTGACGAAGACGATAAACGTCGTCGAAAGCTTAAAAATATAATTTGATTATATTATTGAATTTAACTTGTTATTTATAATTTTATTGTTTAATTTCTCACAAGTTAAGATTTATATATTTAAATTATCAGTTTTATCGTAATTTCAAGAAACAAAATACCTACCTATCTATTGTATTATGTATTGAATGTGATTGAACGCGGCCGCGGATACTTACGGAAAGGGGTAAAAATGCATGCGAAATGCGCTATCGGTTTTTAGGTATTATTGCTTTCCTGTGTTTATTTATAAAAATAAGTGTATAGTGTAAGCGAATGAAATATTCTCCATAAAATTCCGCTTTTTGTCACGTGTACGAATTTTTTAATTTCAATCTGACAAGAATGTTATTAAAGATATACTTTCCAATTTGAATGAAAAAATTATACACAAATTTCTCACTGTTCATATAATATTGAATTAAAGGCAATTTAAATTGAATTAATCCATATTTTTATATATCATTGGAAAGTAAACATTTCAAGCTAAATAATAGTGTTAAAATCATTTTGGTAACTATAACAATTTCCAAGCACGGGCGTTATTAAAAGTTCTTTTAATCGATTTAAAAAAAATCATTTTTTTTCAGTTTTTGGATTAAAACTTTTGTCCCTCACAATTGCCGATGTCCTAAACTTCGGATTTAGGTCCAATAGGTCAATACGAACATTTTGATATATAATTCGTTTGGTTCTACGTCGTGATTGGGTTACTCCTTAACTAAGCGACTTTTATGGAAGTTCCCGCTCCACTATATGGTTCATTGCTAGTCCGGCTTTTACAGAACTAGGCTACAAACTTTTACTGGCTGAAGTGATCTCACACGGTTAGTTAAATGTTATCCCTAGTTCTAAAATTTTCAAAATCGATTTGTTCAAAATTGTCTGAATATGGCACGCTACTATTTCATTCACGTAATGTCGGAGGTGTAATCTTTATGTAGTATAAGTATAAAGCAAAACAAAATTTCACACCTGAGATGTAGCCCTTGTAAGTGTTTTATAGCAACCCGTCTGATTTGCGGAATGTAGTTAGATAATAGCCCTGAGATACCAATAACACAGTTTTCAGACACCGAGATTGTAGCGTGTACCCAGAAGACCAATAAAAAAATTAAAAATAAGAAAGAAAAAATAAATTACAGGAACCCGTCTGAAAATCATTTTTATAGATAAAGTCGGGTCAATTGGTGCGGAAAAATCAATTTTCAGACAAAAAACATGTCGTCTTACATTTTTATGGCATTTAGAACTTGTCAACAAATCTGACCTAAGTGAACCATACACCCAGAAAAAACTCATTGGTCAATTGAACTAAAGAGAATAGTTATTTAACAATTTGCTGAATATCACTGTAATCAAATAAGATGTAGTTTAATAGAAATTGTTTGAGATAGTTATTTCAACCAAGAACGAATAGTTAAGTTACAAAATATGTAGTAATCTAAAAAGTAGTCATTTCAAATATCATAAGTGCAGATTAACTATTAAATATTTACATCTATCAACATTTTTTGTAAGTTTAATACATTTTTAAGTCATTTAACTAAAGAAATTGTTAAACAACGTTGAAAATGTAATATACAACTATGAAAATAGTCCAATTACTATTAACTTTAGATGATTTGACATTTTTACTTGTTGCAGAGAATGTTATCTTTTTCAATTAACTATTTTAATTGTTGATTCATTTAAGAAATTGTACAGTAACAATATACTTGTTAAATTTTATAAAAAAACTTGATTAGATTATAATATTAATAGTTACTGCACTGAAATATTTTATAATTCAACAATTCTAGTCTGTTGACAACGAAGAATTTTGCCAATCAACATTTTTATGCTTTGAATTGATCTATGTGTACATCACAACGAAAGTGTTCTCTGATGCACCTCTTGCAAAATTTTAAATTAAAATCTCAGTCTTTTCTGGTCTTTACAAGTGATAATTATTTAGCCTTCATTATTTTGTAAAATATTATCTTAAGTAGTGTTTAAACCTAAAGTGTGGAATTCAAGAAACTGTTGGTGTTGGTGGTGTTGGTGAATTGCTGGAGTCCTGAGGATTTTACAGTTTATTTCAGAAGTTCATAGGTAAGTAACAATATGACTGTTTTATGTACCTAAAACCAACCAAAAGAAGTTTTTTTGTTTAAAATTTGTTTAAAATTGAGAGATGTTTAATGTATTTAATTTAAATATAAAAATATTATATTTACAGATCAGGACATTGTAGTAGATCGTCTGAAATTATTAGCTGAGGCACTGAAGCTGATTTAAAGGAATTGTTTAAAAATGAAAAATTGGGATTAAAAGTTGAGTTCCGACACTATTTGAACAAGTGGAAAAGTAATAATGTGAGTTAAAGATTTTATGTATTATTAGTGTTTATATTATAACAGTTTCAGAATATTTCCAATTTTTGCATTTTATACTGAGCCTAGCGTACACAAATTATTGGTTAAACCAAGCTGATAAAGAAGGATCTCATCGTTTTGATTAAGCAAAGGTGTTTTTTTTATTAATTAGTGTAAATTACTGTTTTCTACAGATAGAACTAGATTTTAAAAAATTTCATTTTATTAAGAACAAACATAATGTAGCCCAGCTGAAGTATTTTAATACTAGAGGTAATACAGAAGGTATAATAAAAAAGAATTTCTATAATATTTTAAAAATTTATGTGATTTTCGTATTTTATAGCAGTATACGATATTTTTTAATTAATAAAAATATATAGTACTTAAATGGCATATTTTTATTTCTGTTTTTCTAGACCACATTAATGTATACAAGTCCACAGTTTTCTGTTAACCTGTTTTTTTTTCGCTAATAAAAAATATAAAAGTGTTATATCGTATTTGTGTTTAGATTTGGTTAACGAAAGAAAGCAGTTTCGCAAAAAACTGCAGAATGGTGTACCAAACCCATCTACAGTTGAAATATTAAAAAATATGAAGTGTAAAGCAACTATGTAAATAGTTATATTATACCAGCCGATAGTAGCTAAACAATAATTAAAGTTAGCAAACTAAATAAAACGATTATTAAACATATTAATTAGTCAATCAACCATAAAAAAGGTTATTAAAGTAGGAAAATAGTTACTGTACAATTAAAATAGTACGGTGACATATTTAAGTTGTGGAATAACTATTTTGTAGTTAAATCAAACTTTAATAAGTGTTGAAATTGATATCATAAGATATGGGAAAAGGTTTAACTAATTTTTCGTTGTTGAATTAAATAGAAGGAGTTAATGGCTCATTTTCATATGCAGTTTTTAGTTGATTTTACCAACGTTTTTCTTTGGGTGTAGCAATATGTCTGAAATTCGTCGTCAATGATTGAATACATTGCCCAAATGCGGAAAAAAATGATATCAGACAAATTGTATGTAGCGTGTAACTAATCAGATAACTTTTCAATTTGCAGTACTTAGATATTTTACTTCAAATACATTAACACGTATACGTAATTTAAATTAAAGATTTAATGTTAAAATAAGAGGTTAGCTGAATTTGTGAAATTGACACACTCAAGGACTTTCCAAATAAATTGTAGGAAATGAGTTATAGTACGTGGATAAAGTTATAAAAATACTGTATATTGACAAACACCCAAATTTTTTGCGTTACCCAACAAAGTACCCAAATCAGTAGAAAATAAGCGAGAGACAGGGACGTAACACGTAAATGGCTGTTCTTGACACAGGAGCGTAACAAGAGCCGTGGTATTTTCCGAGCGACTCCGACACATTTTTTCGTTATAAGCGACATTCAAAATGTCTGAAAACAGTATTTTTGTATTCTGGGCATCGATACGAATGATTTAAAACAAAAATGAACCAAGCTGCTATGTGTCACTTAGGTCAGATTTGTTGACATTTTTGAAAATACACGCAGGTCAAACGCTACGCACAAAATGTCTGAAAACACAAATTTTAGTGATGAAATAACAAAATATATGTGCATTTTCAAGATCAGACGGGCTGTTATACGGCAGTCGACCAATTTATTTTTACACAGCAGAAATGGCCCCCCGCGAAGATGCTACACTTCTGATAGTTACTACTCACCAGTAGGCTCTAGGGTCATCTAATCTATCGATTTTACACGGTTTTAGTCGGGCTGCTATGAAGCATGGTTTTGGTTACCATCTCTCGTACTAATAGGTATATTCCAGCGAAATTCCAGGTTGAGGTGGAAATTGTGGGTGCAAGAAAGTCGGATTAAAATGTTGCACTGCTTGTGACTATTGCCATAGGCAATCGTGTCTCAATGCTGCCGCAACGTTCTCTGACATTGAGAACAATGATGATATGGAGGACACTCCTGTAGTTGAACAACCGTCAGAAAATGATTGAAATTCCAATGAAGATGATTGATCATCTTTATCGATTAAACCCTATGACATCGCATGGATTAAGCCTCCTGGGGAAACCATGTAAAAAAAACGCGCCGCGCATTTTACCTCAAAGATGTTGTGGAATTGAATGTTTCCGCAAACTCGAAAACGGTTAGATGTATGTGAAAAGTGTGCAGAACCTTTTAGTTAGATAATTTTATGATCTAACAGTAATAACTTGTTTCATTTTTGTGCAAGCCATAGAAAGCGAGATAATAGCTTTCAAACATAAGTAATAATTTTTAATCAAAACCTATCTTTTGTGTCTTATATATCGAGTACAGCACTCCAGATGCGCATGAATGGATTAACGTGATTCTCTAAAAGTTGCGATAACTCAAAAACGGTGCGAGATGACAAAAACCGAGTGAAAAAATTCCCCCTGCCACCAAATAAACCCCCATCAATTTCGTGCGGGCAGGTGCACATAAAATTTCGAGTCAAAATTCCAAAAAAAAATCGTAACTCGAATGGATTAACGAGATTCCCGAAAAATTGCGACGACTAGAAAAACAAAAAAAAACAATTTTTTGCAACGGGCGACGAAAATAAAAGAAAAGTGTAAAAAAAGTGCAAAAAGTGGAAACAGGTACCGGATGTACCTGTATCCGGTGCAACGAAAAATTAGAAATCGTATTCTTTCGAAAACGAAAGAAATTTTTACAAACGAAATTTCGTCTACGCGTTGCCCTCTACTTCCTTAACCGTCTCCTTCTTTTTCGGGCCGTTCTCGTGGAAACAGCCCCGGCCTGTTCTCGGGCTAACGCCATCGGGCCGGGGCTGTTTCCTACAAGAACAGGTAGGTGTACAAAAACCAAACTAGGCTTTTTCGAAAGGGCGTTTCTTTATAAAAACGTAATTGTATAGGGTTCATTGTCGTTTGAGCAGTAGGAAGGGAGAAAAATGCGGCGATACACGTTGCAAACTCGAATTTGGCTATTTTTGCATTTTTACCCATATTCTGCTTCATATCTCGAGAACGGTTAGGTGTATTTATGTCAAATATTTTATTTTAGGTATGAAAAATTGAGATCTTTAACTTTTGTAATAGATATTTTTCACGTTGGAGCGATAGGCAGCGAGATACCAAAATTCGCAACCTTTGACCTCTTATATGTCACGAAGCTCCAGTGCGTCGCGTCAGTGGCGTAACTTTCAGGCGTATATCGACACATCTTAATTAAAAGTTTAGAGGATTGCATGATTTTGAAACTAATTGTCCTGAACTAATATATTAGGTACCACAAACGCGCAATATTTCTAAAAGTGTTTCTATTTTATCAATAATAATAATTAGTAATTTCTATTAAGAAAATTATATTATTTCTAAAAAAATTCAATAGTTTTGGTTTTTCAGTATGTTATTATTGACATCTAAAAGATATAAAGCCGAAACTTATTATAAATAAAATTACTAATAGATAATAAAAGTAGTAGTAACAATAATAAAAACTGAAAATAAATTTGTTTTAGTGAGCAATATATTAAGAAAATGCTTCAAGAAGATACTGATAACTTTTCAGGTTTGGAATTAATTAGAAAGGACCTAGTGCCATATTCGTGTTGTGCACGTTCGGTATTATCAGCTTGTATTCATAGTAATTTAATTCAATTAGGAGTTTTAACTATCAACACTGGTGGATGTGGAATAAAAATATTATTTGTAGTTGGTGTATTACTTTGGTTTGAATTTTTAATTTATATGTTATGCTTTATTTTGGAGGTTTTTATAATTAATTTGTCTTCGAATAACAAAAAAATTATATTGTTCAATTTTAGATTGGTGTCATTTTATTATTAAAGAAGCAACCAAATGGAAAGAAACTAAAAAATATGAAAATAAATAAATTAAATTTTAATAACGATTGGGAAACCTTTTCTAATGCAGAATCTTATAAAGCAGAACTTATACCAAGTTCTCATAGCCAAATAACAATTACTAAATCGGATCTATAAACAAGTTGAAAAAGGAAGAAAACCTATATAACAACCGTACCTATATTATATCTTATATATAATGTTATATAATGTATTATTTAATAATTAAGTAAATGTAATCGTTCATAGTTCATTTATATAAAAACTAGCCGGACGATCCGAGTGTTTCCACTCGTACTTACTTGCAGGCGTAAGCGTTAGTCTAAGATTGCTTTTTTTAATTTAAAGCTACTTGGTCACACTCACTAACTGATTCATCATTTTGGGGTGTAAATGTTTGACCACTTCAAGACCTCGTGGAAAACTGAAATTTTGGCAGAGGGTGGGGTTTGGTGCACAACCACCCAGAAAAATCGAAAATGTTGAAAAAGTCACCCCACCCCCCGAACTTTCCTGAGAGAGTTGAAACGTGTTTTCTTCGGGTGCCTTATTTCTACTTCATTGAATAACTGCCCTGTCAGAATCATGTTAATGTTAACTTAATATTAACGAACGAGAGCTTTGGATTGGTAGATCAGCAGAAACAAGGCTTTTGATTGGAGCGTTTGTTAACATTACGTTAACGTTAACATGATTCTGGCAGGGTAGTAAAACAAATGAATTTTGCAGTAGTAGTTTATATTATAAAATTTCCTACAAAATGACTTTTTGGTTCATTTTGCCTAGGACAAAAATTAACGCCGCAGGCGCCATTCACGTTTTGCCCGGTTTTCCAAAAAATTCAAATTTTTGAAAATTTGAAAAAATTCAAACTCCATGCTGACCAGAGGCTATATTTTTACCCGTTGCCGTCGGCATGGAAACCTTTATTTCACCCGAGAAATCATAAAATTTGAATTTTTCGAAAAACCAGCAAAAACACCAGCAGAAACGCGAATAGCGCCTGCGGCTTCAATTTTTGTCCTAGAAAATCAACCAAGAAGTCATTTTGTAGGAAATTTTATCTACTTTTTTTGATGATATGTTGCATTTTTTCGAAAAATTAATTGGTTGTCTAAAATTTTGAGTGTTTTGCCAAAAAACGTGATTTGGCATCGTTTTTTCAATATGGCAGCTTTGGCACAAGGAGATTTGGTTCGCAAATCTCAAATTCTGATTCTACGACCAAAATTACATAGGAATCCTTTGCTACAGTCAGGTTACTGGACTAACTACCTGGTTACTGGACTAGCAACGGAACACGTTTGGTTGTGAAGGCGTTGCATACACATGTTATTGAGGTCGTAATCCTGTCTGGCGCATTTAAAGATAAAAATGTATTTATACCCTGAATTCCTTTAATCCCAAACCATTTACCTTTTAACTTCAAGCGGCTTCAATTTCCCATTCGTCTTGCTTTCGCCATGACAATTAATAAGTCACAAGGGTAGTCTCTGAAAATAACAGGTATTGACTTAAATGACGAATGCTTCTCGCATGGTCAACTTTATGTCACCATGTCACGAGCAGAGAATCCAAAAAATCTTTATGTTTTGGCAGATGAACATAATTTCACCAAAAACATTGTTTATTCTCGAGTGCTGAAGAATTAATTTTATCGTACAATTATGCAGGGCCTATTTTACCACTAGGCGTATTAGGCACGTGCATGGGGCCCAACGGCCAGAGGGGCCCGAAAAGAGAGCATAAAATCGTAAAATAAAAATCAAATACTGATAAAATAACTCAAAAATTGGGCCTTCGATGCTATTAGTTACACTTGAATATAAGGGGCCCGAAAATTTTCTAACGCTTATTTTTTGTGAATTATTCCAAACTTTTTAAATTGGAGATTCCCTGTCCTAGTTCAGAGCTATTTTTACAAAGTGCGTGGACTTAGAAACTTACTCACTTGAAAGACTCTCCGCTTCAAGCTCTAATTTGCTTTGAAAAATTTCATGGGAATCCTTGATGGTTGTACGGCCTTCTAGCATAGAGGATATTTATTTCATTACTATGGAGTCGGTACCTTTTATTATTTGTTACTAAAAATAATACCTTAATTCGGATGCGCGAATAAAAAAAAAATTGGAACTGGCAGGCTGTTGATTTTTTTAATGAGTATTTTGTGCTCTCTATTTTGTAGACTTTCATTCCTGGATGGTAGACCAATAGAATGATCAAGTAATGTTATTGAATTCGAAAGGTCCTGACGAAATAAAGACAATTGACGAGTCGTGAAGTTGGTAGTACTGCATTCAGGGTAAGTCTCATAGAGATGCATTAACTTGTTTTAAATGATGCTGTATGCCAGGTTCTATTTTTTAAGTCAATAATCCCGAGATAATGACATCCGGTGTGCAATTAATCTTTGCTGAGCATAACTTCTTTTGTTGGGTTATCCTCATCGGGGATACTCAACTGTATTTTTTTACTTGACTGAATCTACCCCCTCAGGTGGATGTCAATTCTTCACTTTTGTATTTTTATTTTATTTTTCTAGTTCGTAATCTTCAATTACGTACTAGCTTTACTTGATCCTTATGTGTATGTTTTCTGTTTTGTTTTGATTAGTGAATTAATTAAGCTTGTCGACATCTTTATATTCTATCTGTGTTAATACAATAAATCGATTCTTGATTTCTTTTTAGTTTTATTTGTATTAGCTGGCGTCCACTTTTCCATCGTAGCTGAGTTTAGATCTGAGTACTGAAGAACTTTTTGTTACGAACCCACGATGTTTTTCAAACACCCACGCTCTCAAGAACTGCGTTTTGAATAACACAGCTAGCCAACGCGTACAGTCCATCTACGGTTAGGCAAGTGGCAGGGGTAGTTTAATTTTGAGCAAGTTAAGCTACAATATCAAGTGATCCAACCCTATAGTTTGACAATTCTAAAAAAAATTGATTGATACTAAATGACCATTATTTCAATTTTATAGTCTTTTGTTTTCGTCTGAGAGCCATATTTGCTTTGCAATATGCGGCAAATTTTGCAATTTTAAGGGTTTACGGCAACCGAAACATTTCAGCTCTTATTTGTCCTATCAAGATGCAAAAAAAAAGAAATTGTTTAAAAAGAAACAGACTACAATATTCCTTATTACATATTTTTACCTAAAAGCAATCCTAAAGTGTAAAATTGCAGCCTCAATTCTTATCTAGTTTTATAAAAAAATGACATTTTTAAAGAGAAGTTTATGCATGAAGGGAGAATATCTCAAAGTTAAATATTTTTTTACAAAGAGATGATAAGTAGTTGAAATCACACACCAAATATTAACCCTAAGATTTACTCCCTTTTTCTTCTAAAAATGTTCCAAGTTTGAAAATTTTAATCAAACGGCGAATTTTGGCACTAAATATCGCTAGTGGGGGACCAGATAAAAATCTGAAATTTTTTGTCAGAGTACTACATAATGGCATTACGCAAATTTTGAGTTTTAGATTTGACTTCAAGCGGAGATATAGCAATCACAAAATGTTAAAAAATGTACACATTTCAGTGAACATATAATTGCTTTTTTTTTCAAGGGCGGTATTGTTCGGACATAAATGATATGCATATAGATACATATGTTCTTCTAGCATAAGGTCTATTGTAATAGCCACACACGAAGGTTGTGTTTTGTACTTAAGGCGTTGAAAGTTTGAAAAATGGAATGTAATGTGGGTGAACTGATTGGCGAAGATTGTCATAAAAGTGTGTATGGTCCAGTGTCACGAGATATCAAATTAATTAGTGAATTAAGTGAAGAAAATCAAATTTTGCTTGCTTTAAGAACAGATGAAACTGTCGTAAATATTTATATTTTGACTCTAGAAGACATGCTCAACTTTTGCAATGAAAACCTTCCAGGAATTAAATATATTTATGTAAAAAGTGAGGAGGTGGTCGCGAACGGAATAAATCTGAAAAAGCGTTTTGATAACTGCTTGCCTGTTCCTAAAGCAAGATCGTATCATAAGTATGTTCCGATGAACGATATAATGATAACGTGCTAACACACTTCACTTTCTGAGGTCTTTGATGAGGTGCAGGTGTCAAAAACCTATCCAAAAACAAAAAATCAATCAGCTCTTTAACACTTCAGCTAGTTGCAGAATAGTTCCTTATTTACCGACACATTTTATGAAAAAATACCTACACATCTTCTTTTATTTATTTCAGTTTTCGTACCTTTCTTATGTATTCTGTAATATAAATTGATTTTATATAGTATAAAATTATTCATTTCTTTGACATTTTAGGATTGTTATATCTCGGCTTGTAGTCAAAATCTAAAACTCAAAATTTTTTTTGCATAATGCCATTATGTAGTACTGTTGTGACAAGAAATTTCAGATTTTTATCTGGTCCCCCACCAGCGATATTTAGAGCCAAAATTCGCCGTTTGGTTAAAATTTCCAAACTTTGAAAATTTTTAGAAGAAAAAGGGAGTAAATCTTAGGGTTAATATTTGGTGTGTGATTTCAACTACTGATCATCTCTTTGTAAAAAAAATTTAATTTTGAGATATTCTCCCTTCATGCATAAACTTCTCTTTAAAAATGTCATTTTTTATAAAACTAGATAAGAATTAAGGCTGCAATTTTACCCTTTAGGATTGCTTCTAGGTAAAAATATGTAATAAGGAATATTGTAGTCTGTTTCTTTTTAAACAATTTCTTTTTTTTTTCATCTTGATAAGACAAATAAGAGCTGAAATATTTCGGTTGCCGTAAACCCTTAAAACTGCAAAATTTGCCGCATATTGCAAAGCAAATATGGCTCTCAGACGAAAACAAAAGACAATAAAATTGAAATAATGGTCATTTAGTACTACTAATATGTTAGGATGTTTACACAAAAAAAATCAATTTTTTTTAGAATGGTCAAACCATAGGGTTGGACCACTTGATATGGAATGACCCTTCAACAAACATAGCAAGACCCTTCGTACCATTGTCATGGCGGAAAGATATCTTTAATATGTTACACAATTTATCACACCCCGGAATTTAAACTACGGTTAAGTTAGTACGCAAACGTTTCATTTGGCCATCAATAAAGCTGATTGTTCCTTATGGACTAAAAATTGCCAACGTTGCCAAGAAAGCAAAATTACAAAACACGTACATTCACCCGTGCAATTATTTTCGCCCTCGTCCGAACGATTTGCACACGTTCACATGGACTTGGTCGGCCCCTTACCTTATTGTCAAGGTTATAATTATGTATTAACTTGCATTGATCGTTACACACGATGGATTGAAGTTATACCAATTGCTGACACCACTGCAGAAACTGTTGCCATCAATTTTCTTTCGAACTGTATTTCTAGATTTGGCGTCCCCCTTAAAATCACAACTGATCAAAGCAGACAATTCGAATCAGCATTATTCAAACAATTCTCACTTTTACTAGGGATCAAGCGCATTCGTACTTCACCATACCACCCTCAAAGCAACGGTATGATCGAACGCGTACACAGATCACTAAAAAGTGCAATAATTTGTTACGGAAAGGAAAATTGGGTTAACATTTTACCATTAATTTTACTAGGTTTTCGAACAACCTACAGAGACGATCTACGTTGCACAATTTCAGAGTTAGTTTATGGTACAATACTTCGTTTACCAACGGAATTTTTCACTACAGAAATATCCGTCCCTACTGACGAATTTGTGAGATCGCTCCAAGCAAATTTTGAAAAAATCAATCCGGTTCAAACGATGAATCGCACACACCGCACTATATTTGTTTTCAAAGATCTTGCAACTTGCTCACATGATTACATACGTAATGACACAGTTAAGACCATTTTAAAACCACCATATAGCGAACCTTTCTTAGTTGTTAGCCGACACGAAAAACACTTTTCGGTCAAAGTTAACAATGTTGAAAAAACAATTTCAATTGATGGATTAAAACCCGCGTATTTTTTAGAAGATAATTAAATTTTATTATCTTAGTTTTAGACAAAAATACGCCATATTTTTAATTAGCATTCAAGTTTTAATTTTCATTCCTTATTATTATTATTCTTCGTGTAAGGGGAGTGTGTACCGGTTGCGACAGCATTGTGCACAATGTGTATTTACTGATCTGAATCGAGATATCCACGAGGGTACAAATACAAAACAAGAGGAATTTCAGGGCAACGACTGTAACCTGTAGACTAGTTATTTACAGGACTCAGAAGAGTTCCTATAATTTTGACGAGACCAAAAGATCTTGGTTACGTAATTTGTAAATTAGCGAATCAGTGTCCGTATAAACGATAGAACAATCATCTCCAAATTTAGGTTTCATGTAGGTATAGTGAAAGGCGTATAATGTTATTTTGGCGAGATCGAGGATGGCTTGACCAGCGTAGTGAGATTTGCTTAAACAAACTTGTAACTTTTTCATCTCTACAGCCACTAAATTTTCATTACAAATGGTACAACTCTTAAATTCAGGCTTTGAAATTAACGCTTCAGCACCATAGCGACCAAACCATTCGGTGAGAAGACGAATATTAAGGCTAGGATATTGCGATGCGCTCTTGTATAACCAGATTGCATTCAAAAACGGCTGAATAGATTTTCTTCAAATTTTGAAATTATATTAACGATAAATTAAGGACTGTTGTAAAATAATTTTTTTTGCAATTTGTCTATTTTAGAATTAATTGTGTTTAAATACCCCATTTGTAATTTTTTTAACAAAAATTAAAATAGATGAAATAATTACTAACAAAGAATTATCAATTAAAAAATAAAAAAAATTGGCCAGGTGCAAAAAAAAATAATAAAGCACCTTGCATTAAAAAACGGCTGAATGGATTTTCTTCAAATTTTGAAATTATATTAACGATAAATTAAGGACTGTTGTAAAATAATTTTTTTTTGCAATTTGTCTAATTTAGAATTAAATGTGTTTAAATACCATATTTGTAATTATCAATTAATAACATTCTACTTATATAAATAATGTACACGTCTAAAAGAATTCATAAAGACATTTTTTGAAAATTTATTTTATCTATAACACATTATAAATGAAATTGCAAATAATTGTTCAATTAAAATCAGGCGGGAATAATTTGAGATGAAATGAATCATTATAGTTCAGTCATTATCACAAAGATGGGTAAGTGTTGTGTACAATTTAAAGCAAATTTACAGTTGCCTGTTTTATACAGTCGCCCAAATAAATCGAAATGATAATTTGTAACTCATATATATTTTGAGTTACAATGCTAGAAATATTTTTTAAATTATCTCCCGTCTTATCTTATCTTATCAACACAATAATATTTTGTGGTGGGGATTTGCGTTTCGTTTCAAATCTACCACCAATGTTTTAATACCTATGTTTACTTTTTAGATGAATACAAAAATATTTTATTAAATAATATAAATTCGCATAATTTTAATTCGATTAAAATAGCATACAATATAAGTGTAGGTAATAAATGAATGTAATTTTCTATAATCAAAATAAATAATATAATATTATTATAAAAATATTCAAATTTTTATTTTCTTCAGTATTGAATTATTGTACTAACAAAGGAGTAAAACCCTTCAGTACACTTCTGAACAATCAGCTTCTTTCTCTTTCGAAAATGGTTGAACATGGTTACACGTACAGCATTAGACATGATTAGATCCAGTGCCGGATTACACTATTACAGATATTAAGGCAGAAAAGGCGGCTGCCTAGGGGCCTCGTTAATTTTAGGAGCCTCGGGAAAACGGAAAATATATTTATTTTAATTATAAATTTTCTTCTTAAAGTTTATCAAGAATCTGTGTTTTAAAGTAGTAGTAAATATAAAAATATTAGGGGGGGGGTCAAGCCAAATCTCACCCACTCTCACATGGGGGTGAAGGGGGTCTCGGCAAATATCATGTAATTTTTTTTATCTTACTAGTCCGAAATAAAAATAATTAAGGGGTAATGTCCACCAAATTTTTATTTTTTTTCCAATTTTTTTCTATTGGCTTAAATCATGCTAAAACTATCCTAGAATCAAAATCTACAACGCCCAAGTACTGATCTAAACTCAAAATTCGTTTAAATCAATTTTTACCGAACAACTTTTATTTAAATCAATCGGTGAGCAATATAGAACTGAAAAAGTTTACATCCGATTGACTTGAAATTTTAACTGTAGCTTCTTCATTAGATTATCTAGTGAAGTACTTACGATTTTAGCGATTTATTAACAACAAAAAAAGTTATAAACAATTAAAGTCGATTTTTTTGTCGAAAAAAAAATTTTTTTTTCAAATATTTTATTGAGACTGTTTATTTTAATTATTGAGTAGTAAAATTAAAGACTTATTACGCAAGTAATAATTTTCTAGAGGACCCCGAAAATTTAACTACCTAGGGGGCCACAAATGTTTAATCCGACATAGATTAGACCCCACGGCTGCTTAAAGGGGTAGGTATTCTAGTTTAGAGGCATGAATTTCGGGCGGTTTTTGAAGCTCTGTACAAACGAAACAAAAAATATTTTTACTATCAATTTTGTTATCATTTATTTATTGATATTTTAAGATTGCATAAAAATTAACCGAAAAAACCCTCAAAATTCACAAAGTTATGAGCTGGCAAAGTGGGAGGTCCAAAAAAAAGGGTGTTCTAATGTTCGAATGTACCGATTTATTTGAAATTTGGTGTGAATGTTCTTTATCGATGCCGTTATAGCATGAACCGTGGAAAAGTAAAACAATTTTTTTTTCACGAAATGGCGGCCGTTAAAAATTTTTTTTTTTACTTTATCATACAAAATATAAAAAAGTATTGTTATCGTGCAGAAAAAGAAATTTGAGATTGATTTTGATGAATTTAGGCATATTGGGGTTCCAGAAGCGGAAAATCATCATTTCCAAAAAATGTCTGTAATCTGTATGTGTGTGTGTGTATGTGGTCAAATTTACCTCAACCTCTACTTCAAGACGTAATAGGAATTTTTTAACAAAATTTCGTATTTAGTATTACTGATATATTGGGACTTAGAACTGATTAGATTTTGGTTAAAATCGGTACACGGAAACGCAGAAAAAAATATTTGGCAAATTAAAAAAATTATATTTTTCTTTTTCTCAAATTTTAGTTTTTTATTAAATTCTTCTCTATAATAATAATAATATTAAAAAAGTATTAATCAATAATCGTGTAAATATCCTATTTTTGTAATTATTCTTTTTTCAAATGTAAAAAAAACTTGTTTCTTAATTTTCAAATCTTATTTTGTTATTATACAGTAGTACTTCTCTATAACAAGATGTTTGCTATAAACAGTCAGTTTAACATGTAAACAAAAGTCAAAGGACTAAATTTTTACTCGTTATAGCCGAATCTTCGTTATAACCGGACTCGTTATAGAGGGGTTCTACTGTATTTTCCTCCATAATAATAAGTATGATAAAGTTATGGGCATGGCCACATCCGATTTTTTTTACATGTTTTAATTAACAATTCCGAATTTTTTAAAAATAGTAAAGTTAAAAATTTTGATCTGAGCGTGGTTGAGGCGATAGAGGAATATATAAAAAACATTCACACCAAATTTGAAATAAATCGCTTCATTAGAACTTGAGATATCATGCACACCAGTTTTTTTTGGACCTCCCACTTTTCCAGCTGATAACTTTCTGAATTTTGAGTTTTTTGGCGGTTTAGTTGTTATGTAATCTTAATTATATAAATAAACAAATGATAAAAAAATGTATAGTAAAACTATTTTTTTCCTTTGTACAGAGCTTCAAAAACCGCCCGAAATTTATGCTTCTAGACAGAATACCCCCTTAAACCAGATAGGAAATTGTGTGCGGTTAGTTACAGCAAAAACTACTCTGGATAACATCTTAACTGTGAGACATTTTCCCGACATGTTTTGTATTAAATTTTTCCGACAATTGTAAAACATCGAAATTTTAAAACACTAATGCCCGTATTCACCAACTACAAATAGCACTATTTGTCGAATAAAATGACATTAACACAATGCAAAACAATGCAAAAACTTGTTTTTATTCGACAAATAGTGCTATTTGTAGTTGGTGAATACGAGCATAAGAACAACATTTATAAATAAACTCATGATTGAAATAAGCACCTAAAATATAAAAAGTATAGGTATTCTAAAAAATTTGGGTGGGCACTTGGTTGGGCACTCCAGTCAATAGGGACTGGACATGTGTCCACCCTGTTCCCCCCTCTGGCGCCATCACTGTGTAATGTATAATTATTTTAATTACTATTATGGTATTGTCGTACGGTCTTCCTAAACCAAAAACAATACACGTCAACACTGTATATCTTGATTATGTATACATTGTACAGTGTTGCGTATTGCTTAATCCTAATCGCATTTTTTACAACGCTGGTCTAATGTGACCTCGTCAATGCTAATCGTATTGTTTTTGGTTTTAAACAGACCATAGCTTAAAATTTAAATTTTTACTTTTTCAAATACTATGTATTATAAGATTATTATAACATAAATTATAATAATAGTGTGGTAAATCAAATACAGTGGCCGTAAATAGTATTCGTACACCCCTATCTTAACCATGTAAATTGTACATTTTGAAGCCATTCTTTGACACATAAAAGTTGCTTTTACAACAAAACTTTTTAGACATTTTTTGTTAAGAATTTCATTGTCTTTAATTTTGTATCTATACATTTTTCTATTTTGTCGCCCCGTTTCCGACTGACAACAGCTTAAACAAGACTCCGTAAAATACAAAAAATATTATCATCTGTATCTCGGAAACGGTGGGACAAAATAGAAAAATGTATATAAACAAAAATGTAGGGAATAAAATTTGCAACAAAAATTACTTATACATTTTTCTATTTCGTTGCACCGTTTTTGAGATACAGTCTTGTTTGAACTGTTGTCAGTCGGAAACGAGGCAACAAAATAGAAAAATGTATAGATACAAAATTGAAGACAATGAAATTCTTAACAAAAAATGTCTAAAAAGTTTTATTGTAAAAGCGATTTTTATGTGTCAAAGAATGGCTTCAAAATGTACTATTTACATGGTTAAGATAGGGGTGTACGAATACTTTTTACGGCCACTGTATATGTGTATTCATCATTTTGAACATAATAATATAGTAATCATAGTATTACAACATAATATTATAATAAATTATCGTTGGATAACTGCAAAAGCAAATTGGAATACTTCAGTTTTCTGCAGTCGTTATCTTGGCAAGGTTAAATCGCAGATATGCACTGTGCATGGTTTTATACGATTGCAAAATTTTTTACAACAGATGCGAAATTATAATATTATACCGAATTTATATTATGCATTTATACATATTTTAAATTAAAAATAATCAGTACGTAAATCCAATTCCTAATTATTATAACTTGTAAACTAATCTTTGTAGTTTATTCGAATTTCCTATGCTTATAGTTATAGTTTATAGTTCGAATAAGGTTTCTTCCATTTTATTATAAAACAATTTAAACGATCTTATAATATATTTAATGAAAACAATAAGAATTAGATATTAAAGTAAAGTGCAAAATTCCCACCCTTACGATTGATATAATTTTTAAAAGGCGGAGCTTATATTTCAGCTTAAACGTAGGTTTTAAAAGTAGATTCCTGTAAGTTTGCTATTGAACTACCCATTACGGCAACCAGACTATTTGTGAAGCTTGTTGCCTACCAACGAATTAATTAATTAATTTATACACCATAGCTTGTAAGCCCCCTCGCGTTCGAAAATTAAAGCTAGATCGACGAAACCACACCTTAACACGCTTTCTAATATTTTCCATAGTCTTTCCTACAACAGTAAAATTAGTATTCGTGTTAGAATTTTGCTTTACTACTTACCAAATACTGCATTAATCATTAATTTAAATAGATTTTGTTCAATCCTGCTATTGAAACATGTTGTTTCTTACTTGGATACGCAACTAGAAACCGTTTGTTTTACTCACTCAAATTATATCTATGGTAACGAGTGGGCGAAAGACTTTTCACCCACTAGTGAGTGAAAAATGCAGTCATTCATTAACCTGCCTACGTTCTTTATAATAATATTAAAATGTTTTAAAACCAAAGCTAACTTTTTTTAAAATTATTTTGCGCGCAGAATGCGCGCTATCGATCTAAAATTTTGCATAAAGCTTCCTACGACAAATTGCTACGGGGGGTTGAGTACGAGCAAAGGGGGGTAAATTTTTAGCTCAGTTTTTCGATATCTAACGCCGTTTTCGAGTTATTGCAAATTCAAAATCTCAAATTTAATTATTGATGACACGAATTATAATAAATTGTATTTTCATAAATTTTTTAGATTTATAAGTGCAGGATTGAACAAAACGCTATACATAACTCGTGGAGAAACCCTTTCGCTCACTTATTTGCTTCTGCACACTCGCCTGTCGGCTCGCGTGCAAAACTGGAAAATGCGTGAGCGAATCTTTCGGTTTCTCCACTAGTCATGTAATATACTATTTCTCAAACTCGTTTTTAGCATTTTTCCGTAGCTCAGTATTCAAATCTATATACGGTTTTAACCATGGAGATTGGTTAAATCTTAAAATTCTATGTATTTTAGTTAATTTAAGTCCTTGTTGTAAAGCTTGCTTTAAAGCTCGATAATGAATGATGTATTTTTCTTTAGGTTGGAGAGTGGCCATAAGTTTTGTCACTTCTTTACGCGTTTTTGGGGGTTGTCCTGTTTTTGAATTAATATGTGTTGAACAAAACTGTAAATCGTTGTGACCATCGTGAAGGTGTTGCGGATATTCGAGATCCACTTCTAAAATATATCCTTCCGGAGAATCGTCGGGTATAGAAGCTACATCTATGTTAGAATATTAGAAGCCCATTCGAAACCTCCATACGGTAGAGCTTGACTCATTGCCCAACCATATTGATTATTATTAACATCATAATACATAAGATATATGTCCGAACTTGTGGGATTATAATTACTCATATATTTATTATTAGCGTGAGAGCGTCGTTTAGCACAAACTTGGCTTAAACCTCCTCGAATACCGCGTTCAACGAATAAAAACATATCGGGATCTGTAAGAAGCTCTAATTCTTGCTTAGTATATTTCAACATAGCGTCCCACGTATAGCCAGGTAATGTGTAATAGTGAGCTGGGTCGAGATTGTAAGTTCTTAAACAGCTGCTTCTAAACTGTTCGAATACATCGGCTAATATATCAGTCTTCATATAAATGTCGACGTATTCTCCCAAAGTTTTACAATTAAAACTATTCCATACTAGTTGAGCTCTCGAGTATAATTCGGGGGAGCACTGCACATTTTCAAGTTTATTATAAAATTTATCTATCGTAGGTAGCGATGTATCATTAAATTTATTAAATGAATCGATGTAATCATATGGCATTACGCCTTTTCCAGCAATTAAATCAATTGATCCCGACTCCCCTTTAAATTCTGATTTTAAATTAGGGAAGTCTTCGAGATAAGATACTAGCTTTTCTAAACTCAAAGCTAGGAATCTATAAGAGTCTATAATAATGTTCCACATATAACCCAAAAAACCAACTTCAACGGCTGAACAATAAGATGGTTTATTATTTTTTTAAAGGTAAATGTCTTTCGCATGAAGAAAATTGATTATTTGGGTATGGCTCGATTAACACTTCAAACTTTGGACACTTTAATTGTTCGATGTTATACTTTTATTTTTGTTATACTTCATACTAATCAGATCTCTTTCCATATTACCACCTTTGTATCCCGATCTTTCGGTTTTCACTATTGGCAAGATTACACAGCTGTAATATATGATTTTCCATTACCTTATGATTTTTATCATCTCGATGGTTCCAATATTTTAATCCATGTTTATAGTTTGTCAGCCATATGGTTGTCTTCTTATCTTTTTTACTAAGTTCACTAAAATGTCCAACTTTATAATGTTGAATATCAATATTTTTTGTATCGATACTATAACCACCCATTTCTTTCGCGATAAATTTACCATTTACGGTGAATCCATCTAAGTCAATTATGAATTTTAAAAAGTTCGAATTCATATTTCAAGTTTATATCATGAACATAATTAATACTACTACTACTTTGATATGTAAAGATTCAGGATAGATTATTCTACTTATATACTTAATGTGTTAGGAAGCATATTTTTATATACTACTTATAGTTATTGTAATAGTGTTACATATTAGTAATTAGATTTAGTTCAGGTTTTTAAGTAGAAATGACATAAAATCGCAAATTATGTTCCATTTTTATACACTATTAATAGTTATTTATGCATATAAACAAAAATTAAGAGAATGAAATTTACAACAAAAAGTGTTTAATAAGTTTTGTTGTAAATGTAATTTTTATGTATCAAAAAAGGTTTTCAAAAACTATAACTACTGTGCGGTCACAGTGACCGCGCTTTATTTCTTTTGCATACTCACGTACAACTTAACTTTTTGACTTTTTTGACTTTTGACTTTTTGTTTGCAACAGATAATTTATTTGGTATTCTAGTAAGCCAAAAAAAAATTAAAAAGCAATTAATTTAAAAAATTTATTAACTTTAAATAACACAAAAGAAATTATTAGCATATCTGAACACCTTTATACGACATATTAACTAAAATTTAACTTTTTTTCTCAATCTAAAACATATTTAAACAAACTAAATCATAATTTTTTGAAGTACATACTTGAATAATTTTAATTATAATTAAAATACTAAAATAAAAAAAACAACTATATCGCAAAAATCACAACACCTGAAAATCATAATTTTTGTATGGAATTCATACACAATTTCGCACTGCACTGCAAACATATTGGTTCCACAACCAGAAAGGAATTGAAATTATGTAATAATTAAAAATTCATTTAGTTGTGCGAAGACTTTTACACAGTTGTATGAACATTAATAATGATAGTTTATATTTTATGATCGTTAAATGAGACGTTTACTAGAAACATAATAATTACAATAACACTATCGTGCGGTCCACAGTGACCGCTAGTTATTTTGTTTTGTTTCTATAAATATGTAAAACAAGGCAACTTTCGACCATCCCTGTTTGTCAACATACCAGGAGTGATGTAACCACGGTACGTTATCTCTAATGGAGTTTCCTGAATCATCTCGTATGGCCTTGAAAAATGGGCACCCTGAGGGATAGATGGCGTTCTTACCAGTTTTTGTCCTTTTTTTTAAGCTTTTGTCTCTTTCTTTGTTCATGATTGCATGATGATTGCCTAACCATTAACCACTTAATAAGCAACCGTCCATTTTGTTTCATGTTTTGCGAACTTACCACGTGTATTTAAAACGATTCAAAATTTGTTTTCCAAAGCATTAAGCTATAAATTGCAGTTATTATTGTAAGATTGTGTATTTTGTGATATTTTATATTGGTATTATGTGATATATTACATTGGTATATTCGTATTGGTTTTGTAACACAAGTTTAATGGTGAAATGTTAAAGTTGAAACCAAGAGCAAAACAAACTGCAAAAGTGATTGACTTCTTCGACAAATTGTTGGACAGCATTATTAGTCATGTCGAAGTCGAAGTTCCAGGCAAGAAGTTACGAACCTGCATCACCTACAAATCTGATCATATTTAGATTTTTAAGACGATGGTATTATTTATCGATAAAGATGACAATGGCAGTACTAAAGCGATACAGATGATACAAACAAGAATGAGGGGCTCATAAGGAAGCACACGCCACCATCTATAAAAAATTGGATTACTACGCTAGAAGTAATTTATAAAATAATTCTAATATAAATAATTAATGTTTATATCTTGCAATTTTCAGGGCTTTATTGACATTACTCAAACATGAAAGTTTTTGGTTTTAAGAGTATGTTTCTTAGGACGTTGAACCAGGATGTTTTGGAAGCTTTTTCTGGAGAAATACGACAGAGGGGAGTAAGATTTACAAATCCAACAGTAGCTGCATTTACTCCAATTTACAAGAGTATGTTGGTAAATAACTACAGCAAGGGTCATTCCGAATGCAGTTTTTCTGAAAACGATGAAGGAGATATTTATTTTCATTGAAGAAATTTGTGCAACAGGTAATTACTACATGTATTATATAAGTGTCCTACATATATTAATTTACTAATTATTATTTTAGCATCTAGTTGAAGTTCGGCCAGTATTCCACGCTGATGAAGACATCAAGATTACTGAAAATTTAGAAAATCTAAAAGTTTTTGAAGTAACTATATATTACCGGACATTAGAGCATTTGTTTCAAAAACAGTTTTACTAAAATGTGAATGCTTTCTTTTCTTTCTTTTTCTTTGTCGAGAACTATTATGTTAATAAATGTGTATGCAGTACTTAAGAAGGCTAATAAGCCGCAAACACGGTGTCTATCACTCATTCCTTATTTAAATAATATATTATAAATTGTTAACTTGTGAAAAATAATATTAAAAACTTCAATAAAGCAAGTTAATTAAACTAATAAAAATGAAATTACATTTTTAAGTTTTCAGCGACGTTTAATTAACTTGCTTTATTGAAGTTTTTAATATTATCGTTCTTCATTTATGCCAAAGTTATTAATATTGACTTATAGATTATTTAAATATAAATATTATTATTAACTTGTGAAAATTGTATATGGAATAAACTTAAAAAGCTAAAATGAGGTTAAATAAACTGTTTATTAATAAACTCTTTGTAAAAGGACGATTACTTGTCTGAAAGCTCAGTATTTAAAGCGATTTTTAATGAGTTTATTTAACTTGATTTTAGCTTTTAATTTTATTCCTCATAGATGATTTAAGTTATAATTTGTAATTTATGATTTACTTATTTAATATTTAATTTTCATATTTCAACTATTTGCCAAGCTTTATCGAAATTTTTAAAAAACAGAAAGTTTGTTTTCAATTTTAATTTAATTTTCTAACATGTAAATAATAATTTTACTTTTACTATAATATTTCACATGTTAAATAACTATTCCATATCTTATTTATTGTTATATTAGGTTTATTTAGGTAGTAATAAAATCAATTTAATAATAAATTGGAATGTCTTACTTTAAAATTACATCAAAATTACAATGTAACTTTATAATCATAAAATTTCATTAATTCTTATAGTAATGTATATGTATACACTTTATTAGTGCTATTTAATACATTACTTTAAGATTTAATGAAATTTTATGATTATAAAGTTAGAAATTATAAATTCTAAATGAAATAATAAATATTTTAAAATTGCCGCTGTCTCCCCCACCTCTAAAAAATGGGCACCCTGACGGATAGATGGCGCTAAAATACGATACTAAAGTTTGTTAAGAGCCCTCTTTCAAAATCAGGTAGCTTATAAGCGACAAAGAAACGAAAGTTCAGAAAAGGATAAACATATATAAATATAACTAAAACTTTAGTAACTAAAATTTTAGTTTTAAAAATATTTAGTTAGGTAAAAGGATAACCATATAAAAATATAACTTAGGGCCACTTCTACCTACAAAGCAGGTATAAATTTTAGTTTTATGACAAAAGGAATTGATCCTTTTCAGAACTCTTGTTTCTTGTATATTTATGAAATATGAAAATGAAAGAAAAAGTGTACACTTCAAAATTTTTTAGAAAAGTTTCTTTATTTCAACCTCCGTTACATAATTACATAATTTATTTATTCTCGAGGTGGGTTTCTTATTTCCATTCCTCTTGTTTTCCTGGGATCAATGATTTCGGGAAGAAGACATTTATGGTAAAAATTGACAAGCTGCTTTTCCATCTTTTCGGTCCAAAATAAATCGTCCTTTTCAATCTGAAAAAGAAACATTTATAAACAAAATAAATCCACTATTTACCTCACATCGTTATTTGAATCTTACCTTCTCAACCAAAATCCCTGCCTGTGTCCATATAACAAAGTAGCAAATGCTTCGTTGTGTTATACGCAACTGACCCTGGATTTGGAAATAGTATTGGTGATTTCTACGTAAATGTACCATGTTGTTCTCGTCTAATGTAACATATTTGATATGTTTTTGCTTTATTGCATCTATTGGGTGTAATTTGACGGCATTTGCAGGACATTTGATTTCAATGATAGCATCTAAACCTATCAATCCATCCGGAGAAGCACCAAGCATAAAATACTCCTCATCGATAAAAAAACCGCAAGGTTCAACGGCCAGTTTATATTCTTCTTCGAATTTTCTTATAGCAACTAATTCGTTTTGCTTTCCGTATTGCGTGTTGGCGTTCCCCAAAAAAGCATTGTAAAGGAAATTGTTAACTTTATTTACACACGAAGTATTTTTTCGTATGCTACAAATGCTTTTAAAATTGGACGCAGTAATTCTGTAGGTCCTTTCTTTGAACCACAATGGATTTCCAGCTTGTCCCCTCGTTAATTCTTCAATTTTTAAAATTTCCTCTCGAGTCTTTTTTAAACTATTTAGAAATTCATCAGATTTTACTTGATACTCTGTATCTGTTATATCAGGTACATATTGGGTTTCTTCCGTACCGTAATGTTCGTCAGGTGTTGCCGCAGTCTTAACTTTAAAAATCCGTTTTCTAACCAATTTCATTTTTTTGTAACGAGCCTTCCTCAATTTAATTTTGGTAATATAATTTTTAGTCGGCCCACGTGGACTTTCGTTCATCAATTTTTTATGAAGTATTTTGTGAAATTCTTCACCACTATTATATGAAATAGCTGCAGCTTCACATCTAGTTTCATACGATCTCCTCATAGAATAATTAATCCTTTTTCCAGATACAAATTTGCATACAATGGAATTATATTGTTCTGCTGCATTATTGGTCATATTTAGTATTAAACTATACGCATTATCAATCAGTCGTTTAAAGCACGCCTGCACATCTTCATAAAGGCCACATTCAGACATAGCTGTGACATAATTTTTTTCATCATTTGTTCTCTCGCAATTGAAGTAATTGATATCGGCACAGTTTTTATGCTCCCCAAACACATGAGAAGGAGCATTTTTCATATCGTCAATTAACAACAAAACTTGTTGTTCGAAAGGGATATTTTCTTGACGCCTATGTTCTATAGCTTTTTTAACTGCCGCAACTAGACGATAATTTCTAGTGTCCACAAGTTTTCGTAACTGCATTGAAACAGGAAGGTTCTTTCCTTTGCTCATTTTTCTAACTTTTATCTCGCGAAGATGCTTACTAAAGTTTCGGATTAAATGGTTTGTGCATTCCACTTTATCTACCATACATGTACCGTACGGTCGAGTTTCTATAAGCTTTTTATGTACACTACTATCTCCATCGCCGACAAGCTTTGTGTATTTAATCCCATGCATATCCAAACTTTTCTTAAAACCCTCTACGATTATTTCAGTTTCCATGCCAGTTGATGGACCATTATAGTTTCGGTAGCAAAGATGTTCCGTTGCTGCAGATCCTTTATTTTCAGCACGAGCACAAATACAGCAGTATTTGTTTCTCACAGCTAAAAACAATAGTTTTTGGGTTCTTTGTCCAATTATACAAGCCTGTAATAGAAATTTGTCATATAGGAATGTATGCGGTACAGTAAAAAATAAATAAGAATAATTTTCAAGGGTTTATCCGCAGGTAAATTTTTTATCATTAAATCGAATTATCCATCAAGGGTGAAGTTAATTGTACATAATTTACTCTAGCGGTTAACCTCTAAATAATTTTGATTTAAAAATTACTTACCACACCAGAAAGGGCATTGTAATTTATATTATAAGAGCGTTTGGACCATGCCCCATCTGCGATCACCGTGATGGTTGGAATTCCATCAGAATCTACATCACCATTCAGCTTTGCTAACCTCGCTTCTTCTATTCCATTTTCATTTATTTGGTTCCAGAGCGTTACGTGTATTGTATCAGCAATGTCATTCTGACACTTGGAAAACTTCTTCGAATCCATGAATGGCACATTTAAAAACGATAAGAATTCTTCTGCAGTTGAATATCCAATTCCTGAAGAAACTACGCCCAAAGCTGCTGCATTGTTTATTCCTTTGGAATCCTTTTCCTTATCGGTAGTTATATCATTTACAATATTGCACATTTTACACTTCAACCGAATAGTACTGAAAAGACCATTTCTCTTTTCATCAATAATGTACATATCTGTTATATTACATCCACAAGATCCGTGATTGTTTATAGCAAATATTTGCTGAAAGAAATGATCTATATCTACAAACCGCCTTCCTTCTGGATGAAACGCTATTTCTTGACTTGGACCGCAACTATCATCCACAACTTCAAGTTCTATTTCATCACTGTATTTACCATGTTCGCTATCAAATTGTCTCGATATGTCTGGCTCATTTTCTGTAGTTTTACAATAATCATGTTCCCTGTAAAAAATTAATGTTGAATGCGATTGCGATGTTGAAAATTAATTAAATTACACTTACATATTAATAATATCTCTTGATGTATCTGCTACATTTTCTGTTTCAACTTCAATAAGTGGTAATGCATCATCCGCTATACTCGAATTATCAATCGTAACATTGCAATCATCATTTGATGCAATTTCTTCTGGGTTATTTTTAAATCTAAAATTATATCAAAACATGTCAATTTTAAATTCATGAAAAATATTTGTGAAATAGGTATGTTGAAAATAATTTAAAAATTTATTTACCGTCGCAACTGTGCCAAACGTCGATTACGAGGTCTGGTGGATATTGCTTTAGATTTTCTTCCCATTATGAATTGCACAAAAAATCACACAAATTAATATTCTATTTAACACTTCGATTTATTTTCTCTGCTGTCAATTTTGCTAGTAAGGTTATGTTTACATTTTATATCTGTCATGTTTTAAATAATAGTAGGTAGGTATATAACGGATGGATTGGTAAAGATTACCAACCGCAAAAACATTTTTTAAATGATAATAGTTACGGAATGAACCACCAGAGAGAAGCATTATCCAATGCTAAATTACGAATTATTTAAATTCGTAATTACGGCGTAATTTCGCATCAAACAAAAAAAGTTCCTTCACAAAGTCATATTAAAATTAACCAATCTAGCTGGGAAAGTCACCCTGTATTTAAGAAAATTAAAGAAAAGCCCTCTTTTTAAATTTTTAAAATTTTTTTATGTTCTTCAGGACTTTACCAGATAGATTAATTAATTTAAAAATTATTTTATTAAAGTTATTTTTGTATTCGATGCGAAATAACGCCGTAATTCTACATGGAAAATTATTCAATATGGCGGACACGAAAGAGGGCTCTTAAGGAGATAGCCTACCGTGGATGTAACTTAAAGGTACTGAAACCCATAATGACTCATTTTGAACGAGACGCAAAATAAATACAATTTAAAACTTGATGCGGTCTCCAGTGACAAATTATTATTAATTTTCTAAAATTGTATATTTTGCAGTTTACATGCAGATGAACGTTCCAAAAATAAAACAACGATTTATATATCATTTGTATTGTGTAGGTATTGAGCAGATATTAATTTACTAATAATATCTTTATTTATATAATTATTGTTTCGGGTGGTCTATATATTTGTTTTTAATTCTAACTTTTAATTTACATTTTAGCATTACACATAAGGTGACCATTCGTACTGATTTTACCAGGACAGTACTGGTTTTGGAACCTTTGTCCTGGTTAGTCAAGACAGTCAACCAGGACACAAACATTTACTGATGTGACTATTATTCTATTGATGTATTCACCATGAATTATATTGTTACCTAGCGTCTCGCAAAAATTGCTAGCGTCCTATTTTAAATTTTGATTATTTACAACGATGGCGATGGCAGCTTGATCTATTGCCGAAAATCCGAACTCGATTTGACCTTGAATTAAAGTGTTAGCTAGCGTTTTGCAAAATTCACAGGTCCCCCACCTCTATTATAATATGATTATTTATACCGTTGGTAGTTTGATTTATTGCCGAAAACCCAAACTTGATTCGACCTTGAATTAAATTGTTACTTAGCGTCCCGCAAAAATTGAAAGCGTCCACTCATATTTTAAATTTTGATTATTTAGAACTTTGGCAGTTTGATCTATTCCCAAAAACCCGAACTCGATTTGACCTTGAATTAAAGTGTTAGCTAGCGTTTTGCAAGAAGCACATATCTCCCCCTCCTCTTTTATAATATGATTATTTAGACCTTTGGCAGTTTGATTTATTGCCAAAAATCCGAACTCGATTTGACCTTGAATTAAAGTGTTAGCTAGCGTTTTGCAAAATCCACAGTCCCCCCACCTTGTTTTATGATATGATTAAGTAGACCGTTGGCAGTTTGATTTATTGCCGAAAATTAAATTATTGTTGCCTAGCGTCTTGAAAAAATTCCACCCCTTTCTTAAATTTTGATATTTTAGACCGTTAGCAGTATGATGTATAGCCAAGAAGGAACCTTTGTCCTGGTTAGTTAAGACAGTTACCCAGGACACAACCATTTACTGATGTGCCCATTGTTCTATTGATGTATCGAAAGAAAGGTGAAAACCTAAAAAAAAACTCCTCCGTTTTTCCATGTAGTAACTAGTTTTACATTTTTTCATAAAAATGGTCACCTTAATTACACATCAAATTAAAGCAAAGACCAAACTATAATATTATAAAGGATTAAATGCCTTCAAATAATTAAATATTAAATAACTACTAATGATTATGCTTGTGTAGGTAGTCGATAAGGAGCGATAATATGAATAATATCAATTAAATTCAAGCCAGGCTAGGCTACTAAAGTTCTATTAAATGCATAATGTACATTTTCATTTTATTATTGATTTTTAAACAATAATTGAAGAACAAATATTTCTAAATAAAAAATAATTCACACATATTCAATTATTTTTGTGTTTTTGCTCTTTGATTTCATTTTTTTCCATTATTTTATTTAATAATGAATTAATTTTGTATTTCTTGTATTGCGTATTTGTAGTTCTTGATTTTTTTTTATTACTGTAATTTACTATATACTTTATAATTACTTGAATTGTATTTCTAATAAATTTGATAAAAATCCGTCTTTATTTTACATTTCATACTCGAAAGCTACTATGTAGATAATATTGTTTATCAATTATTGTAAGATAATTTTAGGAATATTTGGTTAAAATTTTAACATTGTTTATCTATAGTATTTATATAATTAATAAGTATCTATAGAATTTAATATAATTTGGGATGGATTTGTGGAAGGTATTATTTAAATAAAATTGAAACTCATTTAATTATAAATTATAAATATCTATTAGAAAATTTCTATTTTAATATTTTTAACGGATGTTCTCGCCTCATAGTATAATGTTGAAGAGGTTTATTTCTTATTAAAACTGAATTTTTGTTGTAACTGCATACCTAGTACTTTATGTATTTCCATATATCCAGATTCCTGAAATCATTTACATTTAATAATACAAAAATAAACAAAATTATTTTGATTATACCTTACCATGAATAATTAATATTCCATCAATAAGCATCTTGTTTACTATACTTCCAATGTTGTTTATTTAATAATGTCAGCATCTCTTTAATAAATTGCAGTTTTAGAATCTGTAAATTATAATACAATAAATTGTCAGATTATGAAATTGCAGGTTACATATGTTTATTTAAATAATTAAAAGTTACAAATTTAAAAATTATAAGTAGTTAATGCGGTATTAGCAACGTAAAAAATTCTACTTCTCGACTTCGAGCAACATTGAAAATGCAAAGTGTTTTATGTAACTAGAAAACCACACTAAACAGCTTGTAATCAAGGTCAAAAGTCAAGGGAGCCCATTTTAAAAAGTTATTTGTAGGTACTTCTTGTAATAATAATTGTTATTGTAAAGATAATTAATAGAGCACAAGAAAGTAACAGTTAGGATTTTTAAACTGATTAATTTACATTAATTAATCCGCGCCATGGCCGCGTCAAAATTGTAAGTGTATAGGTTGTAGGTACCTACCTTTTCACGAAATGATGTAAATTCCAAGTTTGTAATAACTTTAGTATGACAAGTACACAAAGAATTCACAAATTATTAACACCAAAATTGAAGAAAACTTCTCTTTGTAAATTATAAAACTGTAATGGCGTAATGTTTGTCTATACAGCAATATATAGCGCCCCGCCGCCACAAATATGCACCTTTATAGAAGTTAAAAATAGCACAATGCAACCATCATATTATTATTCCAGTTAACTCTACGTAGAGTTGACTTGAAAATAATAACAATATTCAAGAATTAACCGTTTGTAATGCTTAATCTAAACACATGAAATGTTTAGAACAACACCATTTCACTTGATTTTAAATTTTCAAAATGTTTGAATCAAATAAAAGTGGTCATATTAAGTTAAATATATTTCAATTCTTAGTTCAACTTTTTTGTAGATTGAATCAACACTATATTCTAAGTAATCTTATTACTCCCAGCAAGTAATTCGTTTTATCAATGAAACTAAAAAAAGAGTTCACACGAGTAAATATTGCTGAGTAAATTATTCACTTGAATTCAAGTATATGTTTTTCTGTGTGTGTTTTCTATCAAAAAAAAATGCAAATATCTCTTCGTAGTACTTTACAATAACATCTTTTCAATGTCTAGTAAAAAAATAAAACTTATAATTTCAGCAATAACTTTAAAATTTGGTTTAATAATAGCATCGATTTCAACATATTTTCAACTGCTAAAAACTGCTAAAATTATAAAAACCAGAATAAATATATAAATCTTGTGAAAAACTTGTGAGAAATTAAACAATAAAATTATAAATAACAAGTTAAATTAAATAATATAATCAAATTATATTTTTAAGCTTTCGACGACGTTTATCGTCTTCGTCAGAAATTTATTTAATATAAACAAAATAAATTACATGGAAACAGGGAACAAACACATTGTCATTTGATACGACCTAAGATCCAAAAGATCGTGAGTTAAGGAACAACCTATACTGAGTTTCCGTCAATTAGGAAAAACTTAACTCCAATGTGTGCAGTGGGAACTAGACTAGTAAATGGCTGTAGAGGTTGCTTAAGCCGTCTATATCTGTCTTCCTATTCATTGCGTTCTTCTCTCTTGTAATGCATATCATTTCATGAAGCAGTCGATCTTTGTAGTTAGTAACGGATTTTATTATTTTGGCGTGTTTAAAATCTGCATCATGTCCATCAACTAGAACGTGTTTGGCAATAGCTGTAGATTCGGGCTTATTACAGCGTATACTTGAAATGTGTCCACTCATTCTTTTTTGAAGCCATTGGTTTGTTTGTCCAATATATACCAAATTGCAGTTATTGCATTCGACCTTGTATATTAAATCCGACCTCTTCTCCGGAGGTACGGTGTCCTTTAATTTAGTATAAAGTTGACCAATGTTATTAGTGGACTTGAAGGTTACATTGGTTTTGTAAGGTTTTAATATTCTCTTGATTTTTTCGCTTAAACCTTTAACATATGGCATAACTGCAAAGTTGGAAACTTCTTTCTTCGTGGTGTTACCATTATATAGTTTGTTAACACGATCCTTGATAATTCTCTTCACCAGAGGTCCAGGGTAACCGTTCTTGAGTAAAGTTTCTTTGGCAATTTTTAAGGTCTCTTTCCTGTAGTTGCCATGGGTTAGTTTTAATGCTCTATCAACAAGTCCTATAGCTGTGCCAATAGCTTGGCTTCTGTGGTGATGTGAGCTATAGTTAAGGTATCTTCCCGACCAAGTTGTTGTTTGTGTCCATTTATACTTTAGATGATTCGTTTCATGGATAAGTTGTATGTCTAGAAAAGTTATTTTCTTGTCTTCTTCTTTCTCAATCGTGAACTGAAGACGTGGATGAAATCCGTTGAAGTGGTTAACTATAAAAGCTTCGTAGTTCTTAGGTATGGCAGTGATGATGTCATCAACATAGCGTTTGTAGAACGGAAGTTTAAATGGAAGTTTGGATATCCGGTCTTCTTCCAAAATTTCCATTACCAGATTTGAGATTGTTGCTGATATGGGACTTCCCATGGCGGTACCAAAAATTTGCTGATATATTGTCCCATTATATTGGAAGTATGTTGTCTCCAAACATAGCTTAAGGGCTTCCAAAAATTTTTCTTTAGGGATATTAGTGTGAATTTTGATATCATCCCATTTTCCTTCTACAGTATTAATTGCTAAATCAACTGGAATGTTTGTGAAGAGCGACTTGACGTCTAATGATATTAGTATGTAATCATTAGGTATACTAAATTTCTTTATATCCTCAATGAATGTCCACGAATCTTTAGTGTAATATTCGGAGTTACCTAAAATATTATAGATTATTTTTGATAAATATTTTGATAATTTATAAGTTGGAGATTTGATACTGGCAACTATAGGTCTAAGTGGTGTTCCAATCTTATGAATTTTGGGTAATCCGTATATTTTAGGTGAAAGTGCGCTGTTTATTTTTAATTTAATGGAGGTAGTTTTATCAATGTATTTGTATTTTTCCCAATTTGATATAAGCTGGTTATTCTTTATTTGTAGATTGTTAGTAGGATCTTTCTTTAAAATTTTATATGTGGTGTTGTCGTTGACTAAAGCGTTCATTTTATCATCGTAGTCTAGTTTATCCATTATCACAGTGGTGTTTCCTTTGTCAGCTCTGATGATGAGAAGTTCTGGGTGCTCTTTTACAAATTTTTTAATTTTGACGAAGTCTTGTATTTGATTGGATTGTTTGTTCTTTTCTTGAAGTTTACTGAAAGTTTTAATAGAATTATTAAATTCCATTCTCAATAAGTTTTTTGTGTTATAGTCCAAATTTTGGATAGCCTTTTCGATTCCCACGATGATATCGTCGGTGGGAAAGTTCTTATCGTTGAATGGAATGGCATATTTCTGGCCAAGTTGTAAGGTCCTTTTAACTTCATGTGGTAAGACAACGTTCGTTAGGTTCTTAATCCATTTCTCTTCAATATGGTCGTTTTCTCGTTCTGATTTTGATGCGTACATAAGTGCGGTTATTTTCTTTATGTGCCTTTTCTTAATTTTTTGGAATTCTTGATTGTATTTTTGTTCTTGTTTATCTAAAAATTCATAATAAACATTATTGGGTATAAGGTATATTAATTTTTGTTTTAGGTAATCTATTTTCTTGTTATTATAGTTGATACTTCTGAAACAGTCAGCGATTTTCTCCATAAGTATTGCTTGGTAAAAATTATTAATTATTTTTTCCATTTTGTATGAAGAGCCTAGATTAAACCTAAAGTTGTTGTTTAATTTTAGGAATGCAGGTACTAGGTTATTTCGTTTGCATCTCATAAGGAATATTTTCTGGTTAGTTAAAGCAGCCTTCCTTTCAGTACATTTTGATAATTGCTTCATTTTGTGGACAGCTGTCAAACCATAAAGGTGTAAATTGTCATAGTAAAAAGACATAATGAACTGTCTAAAATCTGAAAATATTTAAATATATAAATCTTAACTTGTGAGAAATTAAATATTAAATTATTAAAAATATTAAATTAAACCAGAATATAAACAAAACTGTGCCAACGGTATATTATGCATAAATGCAAATCAACGATTTTGTTTGTGTAAGTCGCCTACAACTAACTAAGAATAGTATAAAGCGCTGTTGCCAAAGTATTGAAAAAATCGGAGGCCTAAGAGATCTATAGACGTGTGGAGGCACAAGCAACCGGCGGACAAATTCCCTTATAATCGTTTGAAACGGTAGTGAACCTAGCGGATTTTTCATTCACTACGTTGTATAAATGTATATGTGTATCGTACCATTTGGACTCCGGTGTAAAATTGGTCACGGTAATCCAGGCAATGTGGAGAACCATAATTTCAATTTTTAATGGGGAAACGTTTTCGACTCCGGTTTCGGAGTCGAAGTAGTAAAATCGGAGTCTAACAAGATACGTTGGTGTACTTCTCGGAGGCGTATTAGTACCATTTGCATATATATGGATATCTATATCAAAATATATATATATATATATATCTATACGTGACTGACGGGGGATCCTACGCCCGGTACATACTACAGGCCTCCTGACTCCCGGGTTTTATATTAATGCTATCGATACAAATTTTAAGTATATAGGCAACTTATTGTGATGGAATATATGGCAAACGAAGAGGGGTAAAGTTTTTTATTATACATTAAAAAAACTATTCTACAGCTTTTATGAGTCCCTACACATACAACAGACTTATTAAGCCCAATTGTATATAATGTATGTATTTTACGGGTTTACGAATCCCACCATTGATGCCACTTTTCATAATGGCTTTACCGGTGTTAAGTTACATATGATTACTCACATCGCGTCTGATTATTATTTATATAAGTTGCTGTTGAATACACTTGCCATAAGTTGTAAAAACGATCAGCGCTATTTTATTTTAAGTTAGTAGTGGAAAAAGATTCCAAATAACATTTATAATTTTTATTAATTATTTATTTAAGTACCTATAAAATGTCGTTGGTACCTACTTCAAAATAACCTAATTACCTACTTGGTAAACTGAGATGTACCTACTAGTAAAATTTTAACATTAAGATTCTTTCGTTATAAAAAAACAGAAACTTTATGTTTTTACGAATTTATTGGCGAATTTGAAATTTTTATTTGTAAATACATTATTAACCATGGTTTTGACAAGTAAATAAATTTCTTTTGATATGTTTGCATAAAGTTTTAAGATTGTGGAAAACTAGCGATTATTAAATATTATGAAAACTGTTGATCCTAAAATATTAGTCCTACAATGGTCCTACTTTTTGCACACTTTCCATGGTTAGAAATTTTGATCTACCAATGTTACCAAACAAATTCTTTGCCACCTACGGCGCTTATAAAACATAATTTTTATGGGTCGGCACGGCGGTCGGCAGTATTTTGTAGTCCATAAAATTTAATTAACAAATTCAGCAAATTTTATGCGGGAACAAAATTTATTATATTTGATATTTCGTGTAGTTCTTGAGAAATTTAAGGTAGATTGTTTCCAAATGTACACCTGTACAATAAGGTGACAATTTTTATGAAATGTAAAATCAGTAGGTAGTACATAGAAAAATGAAGAGCCTTTTTTGCTTTTTGTTTAAGGTTTTCACCTTTCTTTCGATACATCAATAGAACAATAGTCACACCAGTAAATTTTTGTGTCCTGGTTAACTGTCTTGACTAACCAGGACAAAGGTTCCAAAACCAGTACTGTCCTGGGAAAATCAGTACGAGTGGTCATCTTAATATTATGTATTCAATTTAGACATTTTTTGTAAAAAATTATTTTTTTGAATTCGGGTTCTCGGCAATTCATCATACTGCCAACGGTCGAAAATATCAAAATTTAAAATAGGGGTGGACGCTTGCAATTATTGTAAGACGCTAGGCAACAATTTAATTCAAGGTCAAATCAGGTTAAGGTTTTCGGCAATAAATCAAACTGCCAACGGTCTACTTAATCATATCTTAAAATAAGAGGGGGGAACTGTGAATTTTGCAAAACGCTAGCTAACACTTTAATTCAAGGTCAAATCGAGTTCGGATTTTCGGCAGTAGATTAAACTGACAACGGTGTAAATAATCAAAATTTTAAATAGGGGTGGACGCTTGTAATTTTTGCAGGACGCTAGGCAACAATTTAATTCAAGGTCGAATCAGGTTCGGGTTTTTGGCAATAAATCAAACTGCCAACGGTCTAATTAATCATATAAAAAAACGGGTGGGGGGGCCTGTAAATTTTGCACAACGCTAGCTAACCCTTTAATTCAAGGTCAAATCGAATTCGGGTTTTGGGCAATAGATCAAAATGATATCAGTCTAAATAATCATATTATAAAACAGGGGAAGGAGGCTGTGAATTTTGCAAAACGCTAGCTAACACTTTAATTCAAGGTCAACTCAAGTTAGGAATTTTGGCAATGGATCGAACTGCCAACGGTCTAAATAATTTAAATTTAAAATAGGGGTGGACGCTTGCAATTTTTGCGGAACGCTAGATAACAATTTAATTCAAGGTCTAATCAAGTTCGGGTTTTCGGAAATAATTCAAACTCCCAATGGTCTAATTAATCATATGATAAAACGGGGGGGGGGGACCTGTGTACTTTGCAAAACGCAAACTAACACTTTAATTCAAGGTCGAATCGAGTTTGGGTTTTCGGCAATAAATCAAACTGCCAACGGTCTAAATAATCAAAATTTAAAATAGGGGTCGACGCTTGCAATTTTTGCGGGACGCTAGATAACAATTTAATTCAAGGTCGAATCAAGTTCGGGTTTTTGGTAATAAATCAAATCCCCAACGGTCTAATTAATCATATGATAAAACGGGGGGGGGGACCTGTGGATTTTGCAAAACGCTAGCTAATACTTTAATTCAAGGTCAAATCAAGTTAGGAATTTTGGCAATAGATTGAACTGCCAACGGTGTAAATAATCAAAATTTAAAATAGGGGTGGACATCAATAGAACAATAATCACCTCAGTAAATTTTTGTGTCCTGTTTAACCGTCTTGACTAACCAGGACAAAGGTTCCAAAACCAGTACTGTCCTGGTAAAATCAATACGAATAGTCACCTTACCTGTACCCTTAGATCATATATATGATCTAAGCCTGTACCTAACATTAATAAAGAAATTTTCTTAAAACATTATTTACCAGTTTATTATATCAACATGTTGATACTAACTTACGTTTTTTTTAAAACAAATTATGATCTAAATTAAATTTAGAATTACTACTCGGATCGAATTAAAGTGGTTTAACCATACGCATGCTGCTCAGAGTTATCTAACATTGGGGGCGTCTATTAATTACGCGAGACGATTTTTCAACCCCCCACCCTGGTGAGATGTTGTTAGATTTGGCTCGAGCCCCTCTCACCCCTTCTAATATCACGTGTTTGTTTTACTTAATTTAATCCAATTCTCTCACAATTTAATATATTGAGTGAGTTTCGCCCCCCCCCCCTAAACGCTTCACGTAATTAATGTAAGTCCCCATTTCAAACAATTACCTATACGAAACTTTATAAATAATAAACTAAAAAATTATGATTATAGAACCAGTGTCGGTTTTAGGATGATAGGGGCGAATTGAATAAGAAATCACAAATTTTGAAATATTTATAGCAATACTTTTTAGGATTTTTTCAAATAATGATAATGTAAAATTCAATAATCTAATGGTATAATCTTTTAGGTTAATAATAAAATGTTACTAATAATTAAAATAAGTTCAAAAATTTATTAATTAATGAAATGTATTTTTCTGAAAACTTACTTTTGGAGTTACTAAAAAGTTATTTACGAAATTAAAATTATGGGGTTTCATCCGCAACTTGCTCGGAGGTGGACAAAATTTAAAATTTTGAACAAAATTAGATTACAAATATGAATATTAAAGCTCAAACGAAGCTCTATAGATTGACACCAAAATTATAAAAAGTACAAAAAATAGAAAAACATGTCTGTACAGCACTCTTCTCCACCCCAAAGATTACGCGCAATGGAAGCTCATTGAAACTCGAATGTTGGACACCAATTTTAATAAAAAAATTCATTTGGGGGTTGGACCAGCAACATGTATCTCTAGAATGTTACACAAACATTCGATTTGAGGGGACCAGCGACAAAATATAATATTGAGACTGATTTATTACGAGTATAATTTGTGTTTGGCATACGGCATTTTTTATTAACCCTTAAGTATGCTGACAAATTATTCTGATAGAATATGGCAGTTTTTAAAACAACTGTATTTTCCCTATTCTTTAATCTACAACTTTCGAATTTTTCGTTATGTCAGTAGTTTTCACGTTGCAAATATGCGTATTTCGTCCAAATTTGAAAAATTCAGTAATGGAAAAATTCGAAAGTCTTAAATTACAGAAAATGCAAGCGCTTTAAAAACTGTAGGTACTTAAGGTTTAAGAATTTGAACAACTTTAGTTGTTCACTATTAGTCTTATTCACGAGTAGTCACTATTGTTATTAATTATTATGTTACTTAATAATAATCATTAACAAAATTTATTTTTCAAATAATTTTCCAGTTTAGTATGAAATCAAAGGATGGTACTTTTCACCAACTTAAGTGTTTTTGAATCATCTGTTGATCTAAATTGAATTTTTGACTACATACTAGTACCTTTGATACACTTTAGTTAATTTCGATGGCTTTCTTTAAAATACCTACATTTGAAAAATTGTAATATTTCTTTATTTTACACATATTCAAATTAGCAATCAATTTCATTTTAAATGTTTTTGGTAAACGAAGTATTAACATTTTTGTAACGTTGTGGATTAATACAATTATAATAATTACTCTATTATTTATAACAAAGTAAAAAAATATGATTATAAGATTTGTAAAAAAACGATAATTATTACAAAAATACAACGTTTGCTAATTATTCATTATTTGCTTACATACTAGTTTTATTAAATAACCAACCTACGGACCAACCGTTATTTTATTTCTTTTCAGTCATTTGAAATATAAAATTATAATGATTTTAAAGTATGATTTATATCGACACGTTAAGAAATACTTCTCCCTCACCTCTGTTTGCGAACGTATTTTGTGAATGGCCCCTAATTTAAAGTTAATTTTTTTAAGTACCTATCTGCTAAAATTAATTTTTATAATCAAAAATTTTTGAAGTAAATTGTTTAATCTAAATATGCGTTTGAGATTTTCTTTATATGAATTCTAAAAAAGTAAACTAATCTTTTATAAGAACAGAAGTTAAAAGTTAAATAATCT
Source organism: Cantharis nigra (assembly GCA_958510845.1). Classification (NCBI taxonomy): domain Eukaryota; kingdom Metazoa; phylum Arthropoda; class Insecta; order Coleoptera; family Cantharidae; genus Cantharis; species Cantharis nigra. The sequence goes on from OY294028.1 coordinate 50,205,226, forward strand.
AATATGAGCGTAGCAAATAATATTATACCCGTCAGACGTTAAAGCTATTATTAGAATTTATTTACATTTGTTTCAAGATATCAATGTATACGTTGTTGCCAAGTTTAGGGCTTCAGGTAGTATGTAGTACAAGTTGGTCGTGGTAATATCGGTTATCCATATACAGTACATACAGCTCGTATATACAGGCAAACCGACGCGCCCTCTGCACAAAATTTCTACTAACTAAACGTGTATGTTTTGAGATATATGTCAGAATTACGAAGCCCTAGCAAAAAACGACGGATAAGATCTTCTGTTAATATCTAACATAACTAACTCTATATACACGTAGATTTTTATCATGCCCGAAACCGGGCTTCGTATTGATGGTGCGGGCTTCGCATTAACCGTTGTATATGGCATTTTGGGCTTCGTAATGATGCTTAATATGTATATATATATCTATTTATATGGATTTTGCAATCCTATACAATTAAATGTTGAAAAAAATTACACAGTATTCAATTCAATATGATAAAATAAATATTCAAAATTATTTGACATTTCTTTAAAATAAAAACACAATCCTACCTAACTTGAACCTTTTTAATAAAATACTCTCATCCCATTTTGGGATAGCTTAATCACAATTAGGTTCGCCTTCATTATTTTCTTATTTGCTCGGTTAAACATTTTCAAAAAATTCTTTATTATTATTCATTTTGGAATCAAGTTAGGTAGGATTGTGTTTTTATTTTAAAGAAATGTCAAATAATTTTGAATTTTTATTTTTTCTATCATATTGAATTGAATACTGTGCGCGTTAGTAATTTTTTTCCAGGTTTGCCCGATGAGAATCCGAAATTCGAAACACCTATGCATACGTGTCGCAAACTAATTCACTTAATTTACATATTTTTCGGATTAATGAACAGTAAGCACTTTCAATCATTAATAATTTTTTTCAACATTTAATTGTATAGGATTGCGAAATCCATATAATAAGATTTATTAGTACCTTTTAGCTCGTTATCGATATTCATATTTAATGTATTTTCAAGAGCTAATAATTATAAATAATATCTATAAATATACATATTAAGCATCATTACGAAGCCCAAAATGCCATATACAACGGTTAATGCGAAGCCCGCACCATCAATACGAAGCCCGGTTTCGGGCATGATAAAAATCTCCGTGTATATAGAGTTAGTTATGTTAGATATTAACAGAGGACCTCATCCGTCGTTTTTTGCTAGGGCTTCGTAATTCTGACATATATCTCAAAACATACACGTTTAGTTAGTAGAAATTTTGTGCAGAGGGCGCGTCGGTTTGCCTGTATATACGAGCTGTATGTACTGTATATGGATAACCAATATTACCACGACCAACTTGTACTACATACTACCTGAAGCCCTAAACTTGGCAACAACGTATACATTGATATCTTGAAACAAATGTAAATGAATTCTAATAATAGCTTTAACGTCTGACGGGTATAATATTATTTGCTACGCTCATATTAGATTATTTAACTTTTAACTTCTGTTCTTATAAAAGATTAGTTTACTTTTTTAGAATTCATATAAAGAAAATCTCAAACGCATATTTAGATTAAACAATTTACTTCAAAAATTTTTGATTATAAAAATTAATTTTAGCAGATAGGTACTTAAAAAAATTAACTTTAAATTAGGGGCCATTCACAAAATACGTTCGCAAACAGAGGTGAGGGAGAAGTATTTCTTAACGTGTCGATATAAGTCATACTTTAAAATCATTATAATTTTATATTTCAAATGACTGAAAAGAAATAAAATAACGGTTGGTCCGTAGGTTGGTTATTTAATAAAACTAGCATGTAAGCAAATAATGAATAATTAGCTAACGTTGTATTTTTGTAATAATTATCGTTTTTTTACAAATCTTATAATCATATTTTTTTACTTTGTTATAAATAATAGAGTAATTATTATAATTGTATTAATCCACAACGTTACAAAAATGTTAATACTTCGTTTACCAAAAACATTTAAAATGAAATTGATTGCTAATTTGAATATGTGTAAAATAAAGAAATATTACAATTTTTCAAATGTAGGTATTTTAAAGAAAGCCATCGAAATTAACTAAAGTGTATCAAAGGTACTAGTATGTAGTCAAAAATTCAATTTAGATCAACAGATGATTCAAAAACACTTAAGTTGGTGAAAAGTACCATCCTTTGATTTCATACTAAACTGGAAAATTATTTGAAAAATAAATTTTGTTAATGATTATTATTAAGTAACATAATAATTAATAACAATAGTGACTACTCGTGAATAAGACTAATAGTGAACAACTAAAGTTGTTCAAATTCTTAAACCTTAAGTACCTACAGTTTTTAAAGCGCTTGCATTTTCTGTAATTTAAGACTTTCGAATTTTTCCATTACTGAATTTTTCAAATTAGGACGAAATACGCATATTTGCAACGTGAAAACGACTGACATAACGAAAAATTCGAAAGTTGTAGATTAAAGAATAGGGAAAATACAGTTGTTTTAAAAACTGCCATATTCTATCAGAATAATTTGTCAGCATACTTAAAGGTTAATAAAAAACGCCGTATGCCGAAACACAAATTATACTCGTAATAAATCAGTCTCAATATCTCAATTCTAGAGATACATGTTGCTGGTCCAACACCCAAATGAATTTTTTTATTAAAATTGGTGTGCAACATTCGAGTTTCAATGAGCTTCCATTCCCGTGGTTTAAACCTCAAACGTCGCGGAGTTATCCGCGTAATCTTTGGGGTAGAGAAGAGTGCTGTACAGACATGTTTTTCTATTTTTTGTACTTTTCATAATTTTTGTATAGTTTTGGTGTCAATCTATAGAGCTTCGTTTGAGCTTCAATATTCATATTTGTAATCTAATTTTGTTCAAAATTTTAAATCTTGTCCACCTCCGAGCAAGTTGCGGATAAAACCCCATAATTTTAATTTCGTAAATAACTTTTTAGTAACTCCAAAAGTAAGTTTTCAGAAAAATACATTTCTTTAATTAATAAATTTTAGAACTTATTTTAATTATTAGTAACATTTTATTATTAACCTAAAAGATTATACCATTAGATTATTGAATTTTACATTATCATAATTTGAAAAAATCCTAAAAAGTATTGCTATAAATATTTCAAAATTTGTGATTTCTTATTCAATTCGCCCCTATCATCCCAAAACCGACAATGGTTCTATAATTATAATTTTTTAGTTTATTATTTATAAAGTTTCGTATAGGTAATAGTTTGAAATGGGGACTTACATTAATTACGTGAAACGTTTAGAGAGGGGGGGGGCGAAACTCACTCAATATATTAAATTGTGAGAGAATTGGATTAAATTAAGTAAAACAAACACGTGATATTAGAAGGGGTGAGAGGGGCTCGAGCCAAATCTAACGACATCTCACCAGGGTAGGGGGTTGAAAAATCGTCTCACGTAATTAATAGACGCCCCCAATGTTAGATAACTCTGAGCAGCATGCGTATGGTTAAACCACTTTAATTCGATCCGAGTAGTAATTCTAAATTAAATTTAGATCATAATTTGTTTAAAAAAAAACGTAAGTTGGTATCAACATGTTGATACAATAAACTGGTAAATAATGTTTTAAGAAAATTTCTTTATTAATGTTAGGTACAGGTAAGGTGACCATTCGTATTGATTTTACCAGGACAGTACTGGTTTTGGAACCTTTGTCCTGGTTAGTGAAGACGGTTAAACAGGACACAAAAATTTACTGATGTGATTATTGTCCTATTGATGTCCACCCCTATTTTAAATTTTGATTATTTACACCGTTGGCAGTTCAATCTATTGCCAAAATTCCTAACTGATTTGACCTTGAATTAAAGTATTAGCTAGCGTTTTGCAAAATTCACAGGTCCCTCCGCCGTTTTATCATATGATTAATTAGACCGTTGGGGGTTTGATTTATTACCAAAAACCCGAACTTGATTCGACCTTGAATTAAATTGTTATCTAGCGTCCCGCAACAATTGCAAGCGTCCACCCTTATTTTAAATTTTGATTATTTAGACCGTTGGCAGTTTGATTTATTGCCGAAAACCCAAACTCGATTCGACCTTGAATTAAAGTGTTAGTTTGCGTTTTGCAAAATTCACAGGTCCCCCCCCCCGTTTTATCATATGATTAATTAGACCATTGGCAGTTTGAATTATTTCCGAAAACCCGAACTTGATTAGACCTTGAATTAAATTGTTATCTAGCGTTCCGCAAAAATTGCAAGCGTCCACCCCTATTTTAAATTTTAATTATTTAGACCGTTGGCAGTTCGATCCATTGCCAGAATTCCTAACTTGAGTTGACCTTGAATTAAAGTGTTAGCTAGCGTTTTACAAAATTCACAGCCCCCCTCCCTTGTTTTATAATATGATTATTTAGATTGATATCATTTTGATCTATTGCCCAAAACCCGAATTCGATTTGACCTTGAATTAAAGGGTTAGCTAGCGTTGTGCAAAATTTACAGGCCCCCCCACCCGTTTTTTCATATGATTAATTAGACCGTTAGCAGTTTGAATTATTGCCAAAAACCCGAACCTGATTCGACCTTGAATTAAATTGTTGCCTAGCGTCCTGCAAAAATTGCAAGCGTCCACCCCTATTTAAAATTTTGATTATTTACACCGTTGGCAGTTTGATTTACTGCCGAAAATCCGAACTCGATTTGACCTTGAATTAAAGTGTTAGCTAGCGTTTTGCAAAATTCACAGTTCCCCCCTATTATTTTAAGATATGATTAAGTAGACCGTTGGCAGTTTAATTTATTGCCGAAAACCTTAACTTGATTTGACCTTGAATTAAATTGTTGCCTAGCGTCTTACAATAATTGCAAGCGTCCACCCCTATTTTTAATTTTGATATTTTCGACCGTTGGCAGTATGATGAATTGCCGAGAACCCGAATTCAAAAAAAGAATTTTTTACAAAAAATTTCTAAATTAAATACATAATATTAAGGTGACCATTCGTACTGATTTTACCAGGACAGTACTGGTTTTGGAACCTTTGTCCTGGTTAGTCAAGACAGTTAACCAGGACACAAAAATTTACTGATGTGACTATTGTTCTATTGATGTATCGAAAGAAAGGTGAAAACCTTAAACAAAAAGCAAAAAAGGCTCTTCATTTTTCCATGTACTATACCTACTGATTTTACATTTCATAAAAATTGTCACCTTATTGTACAGGTGTACATTTGGAAACAATCTACCTTAAATTTCTCGAGAACCACACGAAATATCAAATATAATAAATTTTGTTCCCGCATAAAATTTGCTGAATTTGTTAACTAAATTTTATGGACTACAAAATACTGCCGACCGCCGTGCCGACCCATAAAAATTATGTTTCATAAGCGCCGTAGGTGGCAAAGAATTTGTTTGGTAACATTGGTAGATCAAAATTTCTAATCATGGGAAGTGTGCAAAAAGTAGGACCATTGTAGGACTAATATTTTAGGATCAATAGTTTTCATAATATTTAATAATCGCTAGTTTTCCACAATCTTAAAACTTTATGCAAACATATCAAAAGAAATTTATTTACTTGACAAAACCATGGTTAATAATGTATTTACAAATAAAAATTTCAAATTCGCAAATAAATTCGTAAAAACATAAAGTTTCTGCGTTTTTATAACGAAAGAATCTTAATGTTAAAATTTTACTAGTAGGTACATCTCAGTTTAACAAGTAGGTAATTAGGTTATTTTGAAGTAGGTACCAACGACATTTTATATGTACTTAAATAAATAATTAATAAAAATTATAAATGTTATTTGGAATCTTTTTCCACTATCTAACTTAAATTAAAATAGCGCTGATCGTTTTTACAACTTATGGCAAGTGTATTCAACAGCAACTTATATAATCAGCAACTATATATAACTTTATATAAAAGCAACTTAATAATCAGAAGCGATATGAGTAATCATATGTAACTTAACACCGGTAAAGCCATTATGAAAAGTGGCATCAATGGTGGGATTCGTAAACCCGTGAAATACATACATTATATACAATTGGGCTTGATAAGTCTGTTGTATGTGTAGGGACTCATAAAAGCTGTAGAATAGTTTTTTTAATGTATAATAAAAAACTTTACCCCTCTTCGTTTGCCATATATTCCATCACAATAAGTTGCCTATATACTTAAAATTTCTATCGATAGCATTAATATAAAACCCGGGAGTCAGGAGGCCTGTAGTATGTACCGGGCGTAGGATCCCCCGTCAGTTACGTATGGATATATATATATTATCTATTATTATATAATCTATTATTCCACTATTCTACAGGGTGCCCCGGGAACAACAGGTTCCACCCGGGTTCCTGTGAAATTACACTGATCACCTCGTCACCGTTTAAATAGTAAAAATATTGGATTGGGAGCCGATCCAATGGACATACCCATTGTGTACTCCGCACTACTCACCACTGGCGTGCACAGGCCGAGCAAAATCTGTGTTTGCACACATTCGGGACCACGTTATACACTGTAACGGGGCCCAAACAGATTGCACATGGATCGGCCTGTGCAAACGGTTTCGGAGATGTGGCGTTGCTGATGAATTTCATATTTTAATTGTGTTAAAATGCTGGTTAATTTTAATAAAATTTAAAATTTATTTGATGCTTGGTTAAGAGAAACTAAGTAACTAATTAAAAACTATATCTAATTACTAATTTTTATATCATCATCATTATGAGTAGATAAAAGAAATGCTTACGCATCTTCTATTTAGTTCACAAACAAATCTCAAACATATCTACTCAGTAACCATTAGTAAATGGATGTGGAAACAATAAGGCTCTTCAGAGCTCAAGAAGCTATAAAAAGAATACTAGGACTAAACATCTGTGATGAATTAGTAAATCAATGGTATGAAGAAATAATTACTTTTTAATTTTTGTCATATTGTTGCACCACTTCAAAAAAATCAAAAAAATTCTTGAGTATAAGGGAGTATAAAAGACATTTTCTGACAAAATTTGGTGAGTGACACTTTTCAGAAAGGCGCTAAAAAATAAGATTTAAATTATATTTCTTTCGCCAAAAATCGGTTTTTTGTTTAATAATCATGACCAGAGTATGTTTTCATGTCTTTTACTCCTAAGAATTAGCAAAAAAATCACCATCCATTAATTTTGAATTTTACTATTTAACAAAAAATAAAATCAAAAAAAGAGGTTTTCTTGAAAAACTCGAGAACTGTTTAAAATAAAGAGCTGAAAATTTGGCTGAATTATTTTTATTTGATACCAAAACGATCCCCCAAGTACGAGTCGAAAAGGCCGCAAGGGCAGATTTCCCATATAAACCCGGCTATACCCTTTTTGTACAATAATTGCATCTAACTTACATCATCACCCCCCATTCACCTAATATTCTATATAAACTCAAGAATGTGGTTACATGTTATTAATCATGTGATTTAAGTAAGTGTGCATTAGTATGTGATTAGTCTAACCTTCTTTAAATCACACAGTTTGTAGTACAGTCATTTGGTGCTCAAAAAAGAGGTTACCTGGAAAGTTTTCCGGGAGTTTTAAAAATTGGTGGTTTTATAGATTTCGACATGATCTTTACGAATTTTTGCTTTGCCACCTCGTATTTTTGCCGAATATGCCGATATGTGAAAAATAGCGTCTAAAAGCTGTTTTTTGATAATATCTCCTTTCGGTCTTATTTTACGATGAAAATAGTTATGTAATAAATTAAACTAGAGAAAATTTCCTATAATTTATCTAGTAACCTTTTTTTTGTAAAATGAATAGTTTTAGCGTACGAGCGGCGCAAAGTATATTCCAACATGAGTTTTGGCCAGAAAACTCATTTCCTGCGAAGGACTCTACAGGATGTAAACTGTAGAGAGCTGGTTTTTCAATGCGTCGTACAATATTTTTTTAAATATTTTTAAATATATATGTACATAAATCTAGTGTAAAACTAGAAGTTGATTTTCTCATAACTACACGTTTTGAAAATCGGTGACCGCTGTAATTCAAAAACCACTTGATGGATTTGAATAGAATATATACAGTTTATTGAAAGCATAAAAATCTAGTGCCTGAACGAAGGAATTTGTTTTTTAATAAAATTTATAGATTTTATAAACAATGAACTAGCGATCTTTTCCTTGAAAATCCGTAAGTTAATTATTAGTGGCCCCCATTTTGTTATTTTTCAAGAAAAAAGCAAAAACTTTTAATCAGGCACTAGATTAACTATTAAACTACAGATTATTTTTTATTTGATTGATTTTAGATGAAGTAGTAAAATGTTACGATGGTCACCGCAAAGCACGACTTGTGGGACGGAATCCAACAAATATAGCGATAACTTAGTTAATAATAAATATTTTTTAAAATTTTTTTTGACAAAATAAAGCTAAAACACAGCTTAATAACTTGGTATTATTTGTTTTATAAAATAAGTTTAACTACTGTCAAAAAAAGATAATTTAAATGCTCATATAGTTTGAAATAGATGTGCTGACGAAGACGATTGTCGAAACTAGTTTACATTAAAATATATAATATATTCTCGAGGAAAGTGTCTTTTATTTTATTTTTATAAATAACCTCGCTGGGCTTAATAACAATACAATATTTTTTGTTAATATAATGTATGTATGTATGAAAACCGCTTGTAGGTGTATAGCTATATGTTGGTTTGTGGCACTAGTACGCTGAAACTATTCATTTTACTAAAAAACAGTTAATACATAAATTATAGAAAATTTTCTCTAGTTTAATTTATTACATAATTATTTTCATCGTAAAATGAGTCAGAAAGGAGATATTATCAGAAAACTGTTTTTAGGCGCCATTTTTTTAATATGGCGGCGCGAGCGGCAAAAATACAAAGTGGCAAAGTAGAAATTCGAAAAGAGCATGTCGTAATCTATAAAATCACCAATTTTCAAAACTCCCGGAAAACTTTCCAGGTAAAAGTACCAAATGACTGGACTATTGAGGATATTGGTGTTTTATTATCGGATAGGATTTTATAAGTTCTTGGTGTAAAAAAAAAATTTTTTTTTGATGTGGTGTTGTTATCGAGTTAGAGATTATTAAATAATTTTTTAATATTGTGGTAAGTATAAACTATAAATTAAATTGCTAGTTTGTGAGCAGCGTACTAACATAGGGGAACATTTTACGCGAAGCGGATTTAAAATATCAGTAAATATATAAAATCGCAAAGAATGCGAATTACATGCACTGCACTCATATTCTAATACGTACAGTGGCTCACATAATTATTCATACACCGCTATGCTAGCCATGTAAATTATGCGTTTTGAAGGCGTGATTTTTCATATAAAAAATATTTTTACAGCAATACTTATTGGAAATTATTTTTGAAATACAGACAATACTTTTTTTTGCATTTTATCGAGTTTTGTTTAAATCACTGTAAGTCGGAAATGGTGCGACAAAATAGAAAAATTTATATAACCAAAAAGGAAGGAAATGAAATTTTCAACAAAAAATTTCCAATAAATATTGCTGTAAAAATAATTTTTATATGAAACATCACGCCTTCAAAACGCATAATTTACATGGCTAATAGCATAGGGGTGTATGAATAATTATGTGAGCCACTGTATATGTGGTATTACAGTAGTCGCGGTTGCACGAATGATGTTACGTTTCGTCTTTTTCCCTGTTTACGGACCTGATACTCGATTATTATAAAACGTATCGGATTCTAATTTGCGGCATTTCAAAGATTTGTTAGTGAAAAAAAAACAAACACTCAACCACTTCACGACACCTTTAATGTTATTGAAAAAACTCAAAAAAAAATCAAATCTAATTATGAATTTTTAATCTACTCATAATGGTGATGATGAAACTAGTAATTAGAAAAATTATCTAACATTTCTTTATCTAAATATATAAATCTTAACTTGTGAGAAATTAAACCATAAAACTATAAATAACAAGTTAAATTCAATAATATAATCAAATTATATTTTTATTATATTAAATAAATTTCTGACGAAGACGATAAAAGTCGTCGAAAGCTTAAAAATATAAATTGATTATATTATTGAATTTAACTTGTTATTTATAGTTTTATTGTTCTTTATCAAAATACTATTAATCATCGAGACGAAGAACTTGAGCTAACACCCGGTGATAAACATATCTAAACCTGAAAATAATATTATCCATATTATAATGAGGACGTATATTGTCCATATTATAATGATATAAAAATTAGGAAGTAGATTAAAAATTCACAATTAGATTTGATTAAGTTTTTACATTAGTGTATCTCAAAAAACGGTTCAACAAAATAAAAAATTAATTTACACTTTTTAGTAACGCTGATTTTCTACATTTTTGTTATATACATTTTTTTATATTTTGTTGAACCGTTTTTAAATATAGGTAAAAATATTTTTTCTTTTATATTTTTTTTATATTTAAAAACGATGCGACTAAATAGAAAAATGTATATAACCAAAAAATAACGCCAATGAAAATTTCAACAGAAAATGATCAATAAGTATTGCTGTAAAAAACAATTTTTTATATGTCTTAAAATTATGAAATTAACATTTTAAGTAGTTCGGATATCATTATGAGTCACTGTATGTATTGCTAATTTTACATCATTATTGTTGCTCGATGATTAATTGTTTTAATAATATATTATACAGTATGTTAGATAAAGAAATGCTTCCTGTTAATAATTCATCTTCTATCAAGTTCAATGTGATGGTTAAAAAAAAAAACTTAAACTATATCTAATCACTAATTTTTACACCATTATTTCTAGTTCAAGAAATAGATACAAGAATGTTAAACATAAATATCCACAGTTAATTTCATTATAATTTTGATAACTATCATTATTATAACTATCGAAATATATTACTTTATTGTTTCTTTTAACATACGCTACCCAATGACTTCTAGGATTTTTATAAGAATCTAATAGTCCAATGTTAAAATAAAAAACTTAAACTAAATCTAATTACTAAATTTTTTTTACATCATTATAATATGGATCACTATTACGATAGTTTTAATTAATATAATGAAATGCTCATATAATGATAATATTGCATCTTTTCAGATCCTATATTGCCTATGTAAATTGCTTTTTGATTTATGATACACTAGACACATTACCCGCCATCTTTAACCTTAGCTGAAGTACAAGTTCCAGCATTGATGTAAAACCTACCCAAAAGTTATCTTCTATGATTTAGAGGTAAGTGTTTCCTTACGCTAATCATTTCCCTCAACTCCAATAACATTTAAGGCTTCCCTGTGGGATATAAAGATAGGAACGTTCGACCTTACCAGTACTCTTATAAAGAGGGGGTATCGACTCCGAACGTCTTTAGACCTATCCGTGGTGTTAGGATTATATGGTGTGCCTATGCGCAGATATTTTCTATCCTTGTCGCATTTTGTTCCGAACTGACGTCATCAGTACGGAACAAATTTAAAAAGCTGGCGCGGTTTTAACCTATTATTTCGTATTTAATTGCAACTAAGAATGTCTTTTCTATTGAAATACACCCTCCGTAACCTATTTTTATATAATAGAACAAAATTACATAAATAATAAAATAACCAAAAATCTATTTATTTACATTAATTAATATTTAATAAAACAAAATTTGAATTCATTAAAATTTATTCTTTTACATTAGTAAACTTACTTAGTTTTTTTTTTTGGATCGACGTTTAGAATTCTCTAAACTAAGTTTGGGTTCGCACAATAGACAGAATAACATCCAACGGAATAACAACGTTTAATTCTAAATAACTTTTATCGGTAAGCACAGCATTAGCCAATCTTTGGAAAATTAATGATTCCTTAGAAAAATTGATGCCGTGCAAAATATTTTTTTTTGCATTTTTTGGTTTTTTAAGTAAAGGCTAAATGAAATTTAATGCTCGTATCATTTGTAGTTTATATTATTGCATTATTTTTGTATCTTGCATTTTTTCTCTAAAATAATTCGGAAAGCAGGAATTTGCATATAATAAGTTTTTACATGTTAATTTCCTATGTTCAGCCAACTCATTTAGCACCCTGTATAGAGATTATTGTATTTAATGATTTATACTTTTTTGAAGTAATGTAAAATCTTAAAAAAAACGACTTTTAGAGTGGTGAAACAATGTTGTTAGCTATTGTTCCGTGACAGTGTTCCGTGACTGACGTCCTGCGCAGAAAGTGTGAAAACTCGTCGCAGTTTCGAGCACACCATACAATCCTAACACCACGGACCTATCTACAAAGTAGGCAGTCGTTCTTAAGGAGTTTGGTATATGCTTAGGTTGCCCGATGGCTATAAAGAACCGTCCGATTGGCCTTGATCCATTAACATATTTATTATCACTATTGTGAGTGTGTTTGCAGTTGATTAAAATTGTGTCTCAAATTCTTATGAGAAAAAGTGTTCAAACCCGCGAAATTTTCTGAATTAGCTTTGGTTTTTATAGGAAAGTAGTACAAATATAGGCTATTAGGGGGCCCCATTTTAAATAGGGTTTTACATCTATGTATGGCACTAGTTTACCGTATAAATCTAACCTTTTAATCTTAAGTAGTTGATTATCAGTTATGTTCCGGAGCTTTATAGCTAGTTCAAATATTTCTTCAAGTTTAAAGATTTTATAATTTTTTAATTTTTATAGAAAGCTGACATTATTTACGGCTTTGCTGCAACGTATCGGCATACTTTTGGGGTTAATAACCTCCGATGAAACACTTGCTGGAGATGGGCTTCGTGAATGTCGTAAAGGTATTAAAGATATTAGAAATGCGTTACGGGGCGCTAAGACGATTGGTGAAAAACAACATCTAGACGCTTGTATGCGAACCTTGAGAAGTTATCGAAATCAGTATAAATCTATACAAAAACGTGGAGGTGGTTTACGTCCTGAAGGTGTTTCGAACCGAACAAAATGGGAAGATTCAGACTCAGCTTTTAGTAGTAGAATACGTAGTGGGGTTATCACCAATTTGAAACATAAAGATCCCCACGCTTTCTTGGTAGATTGTAAAGCGCTGTTTAAACGTAGAATTTTAAATGCGCTAAAAAAAGATGACTCTGTAAAAGTTAACACCATTTTCTGCGGCGAATTTGTGTAATATCTAAAGGGAATCAAGTTCTTAGTGATCGTAAATATTTCACTACACACAATACCCCTATCTATAAAACTACAAATCTCAACGGCTGGTTCGATGATAATGTTATACACCCTATTCAAGCAAAGCTTGAAGAGTTTCAGGAACGCGATTCTGGCTGGAATTTGAAAAATATTGTAAATTTAGGTGTTAACGTTAATAAGTTCACGACGCAACTTGGCTCTTCTTATATAGATTTACCTACACAAATTAAGCGCAAAGAAGCTTGTATTACCGTTAAGAATGATGATGAAGCATGTTTCGTGTGGGCTGTTACGTCGGCCCTTAGACAAACCTCACATCATAGCGATCGAATGATGTCTTACCCACACTATTCTGACGTTTTAAAACTCAAGGGAATTCAATTTGACCTATGACCATCCGACAGATATCTAATTTTTAAAAACAAAATGATATATCTATTAATGTTTATATCCTACAAAAGAGGTTTGGAAAGTTTTCAACTCTACCATCATATTTAACAGCGGATAAAAAGTTAGTACACGTAAATTTGCTGTTAATTAATAATATTTATTATGACGATGAAGATGAGGTGAAAGGTGAAACATCTGAAATCAAATACCACACTATGTGTGGATTAAAAACTTAAGCCGACTCCTTTCTAAACAGATGAGTTTAATGAGAATGGGAGGAAATATGTATGTGATCGATGTTTACACTATTTTAGAACAAAGGAAAAGTTGAATAATCATACTATCGACTGTGCTATGATTCATGAAAATGCTATAAAAATGCCTGAAGAGGGTAGAAACATTATAACATTTACAAACTATAAAAATATAGAAAAGGTCCCATTTATCGTTTACGCAGATCTTGAATCGGTTTTAAGGATGACTGGTGATGTTAAAAAACCACAATAACATATTCCTGCAGCTGTTGGTTATTATTTGAAATGTTCCTATGACAATTCCCTTTCTTTTTATAAATCTTATCGCGGTGAAGACTGTATGCGATGGTTAGCTGATGAGATCAAGAAGCTTTCTGAGGATATTGTAACCGTATTTTTATGTTTTTATAATATCAATATGTCTGTGAAAGATGAAGAAGAATTCCAATTTGCAACACACTGTCACATATGTGAACACCATTTTGAGCCTGGTAGTAAAAAAGTTCGAGACCATAACCACCTAATTCCTGAAAAGAATTATCGCGGGGCAGCTCATGAAAACTGCAATATCAACTATAAGGATAGTCACGTCGTGCCTGTTGTTTTTCATAATTTAAGCGGATATGACTCACACTTCATTATTACCGATATTGCATCTAGGATGGATGGTCGTGTTGATGTGCTACCTATTACAAAGGAGAAATATATATCATTTACTAAACATATGGACGATGAGCGGATCCAGTTTAGATTTATATACTCTTATAGATTCCTAGCTTCAAGTTTAGAAAAGCTAGTATCTTATCTCGAAGACTTCCCTAATTTACAATCAGAATTTAAAGGGGAGTCGGGATCAATGGACAATTTGCATGATTTTTAATTTTAGCATATTAATATTCTACATAACAACATATGTAATGTATCTTAATTTTTTTAAATTTGGTTCCCCAGTAAAGCCAGAAAAAAATATTGAAATTTAAAAGTATATTTGTCGCGCGAAATCGTATTAATAAATATGGCTGACTTAATTTGAAATTTGAGGATTTTGACGTCATCAAAATGGCGATTAGTAACTAAAATTTGGTTACTTCATAACTTCATTACCGGTTGGTACTTACTTGGTAGATACATTAGTGGAAATTTTACTGGTGTATTGGCACCAATTGTTGAGGCTCATGTCGTCACATCCTGATTTCAATCACGTGATTTTTTCAAATAAATTATAACATTTCATTAATTTTTTGCGGGCTGACAATACAGAATTTTGATAAATCACTCAAATATTCTGATTATAGGTATATTGAACTATCAATAAATGCCATTTTGAGGTGAATTTGAATTTTATGCAAATTGTCCATTGATTTAATTGCTGGAAAAGGCGTAATGCCATATGATTACATCGATTCATTTAATAAATTTAATGATACATCGCTACCTACGATAGATAAATTTTATAATAAACTTGAAAATGTGCAGTGCTCCCCCGAATTATACTCGAGAGCTCAACTAGTATGGAATAGTTTTAATTGTAAAACTTTGGGAGAATACGTCGACATTTATATGAAGACTGATATATTAGCCGATGTATTCGAACAGTTTAGAAGCAGCTGTTTAAGAACTTACAATCTCGACCCAGCTCACTATTACACATTACCTGGCTATACGTGGGACGCTATGTTGAAATATACTAAGCAAGAATTAGAGCTTCTTACAGATCCCGATATGTTTTTATTCGTTGAACGCGGTATTCGAGGAGGTTTAAGCCAAGTTTGTGCTAAACGACGCTCTCACGCTAATAATAAATATATGAGTAATTATAATCCCACAAGTTCGGACATATATCTTATGTATTATGATGTTAATAATAATCAATATGGTTGGGCAATGAGTCAAGCTCTACCGTATGGAGGTTTCGAATGGGCTTCTAATATTCTAACATAGATGTAGCTTCTATACCCGACGATTCTCCGGAAGGATATATTTTAGAAGTGGATCTCGAATATCCGCAACACCTTCACGATGGTCACAACGATTTACAGTTTTGTTCAACACATATTAATTCAAAAACAGGACAACCCCCAAAAACGCGTAAAGAAGTGACAAAACTTATGGCCACTCTCCAACCTAAAGAAAAATACATCATTCATTATCGAGCTTTAAAGCAAGCTTTACAACAAGGACTTAAATTAACTAAAATACATAGAATTTTAAGATTTAACCAATCTCCATGGTTAAAACCGTATATAGATTTGAATACTGAGCTACGGAAAAATGCTAAAAACGAGTTTGAGAAAAATCTATTTAAATTAATGATTAATGCAGTATTTGGTAAGTAGTAAAGCAAAATTCTAACACGAATACTAATTTTACTGTTGTAGGAAAGACTATGGAAAATATTAGAAAGCGTGTTAATATTCGCCTTCTCACCGAATGGTTTGGTCGCTATGGTGCTGAAGCGTTAATTTCAAAGCCTGAATTTAAGAGTTGTACCATTTTTAATGAAAATTTAGTGGCTGTAGAGATGAAAAAGTTACAAGTTTTTTTAAACAAACCTCACTACGCTGGTCAAGCCATCCTCGATCTCGCCAAAACAACATTATACGCCTTTCACTATACCTACATGAAACCTAAATTTGGAGATGATTGTTCTATCGTTTATACGGACACTGATTCGCTAATTTACGAATTACGTAACCAAGATCCTTATATGATGTTGAAGCTGGATGCTGAATGCAGATTTGACACTAGTGACTATCCACCAAATAACCTCTGGGGTATTCGTCAAGTAAATAAGAAAGTTCTCGGTATGATGAAGGATGAAAATTGTGGTTCGATAATGACAGATTTTGTGGGTCTTCGCTCCAAGTTATATGCTGTGAAGACTGCCGAACATTGTGTGGTAAAAAAGGCTAAGGGTGTAAAATCCTCAGTCGTTAAAACTAATATAAGTTTCGATGATTACTTCGAGTGCCTGGAAAGATGTGCAAATAAAGTGATCACTCAGAATTTAATTCAATCTGTGAAACACTCTGTATACTCAATAACCCAAGAAAAGATTGCTCTTAACCCTCAAGATGATAAACGCTATATTTGCGCTGATGGTGTTAATACATTAGCATTTGGACATTATTCCATCACGGAAGAATCGTTAAAACGTAAACTGGATGATCCTACTACACCTCTTGATTGTAAACATATTAAATTGTAAACATGATTGTATAACTTTTTTTTTTATCTCTTGTTGAAACCATTCTTTAGTATAGTACTAACACAGTTTATCTCGGTATTGTTAAACTTCCGCTGTTACGAATGCGATAGTTATACACGGAAAAAAATTTTTTGTTAAAATAACTACAATTGCAGTACAATCTACTACAATGAATTGTAAATATAGTGGCAACACCAAACATAAGTAAAATTTACACGTCAACTGTTGTAAAATGTCTGCAGTACAGCTTACTACAATTGTTGTTAAATTTTAACAACATTGTGATATGAAGTACTTAATATTTTGTTGTTCTAATAACTTGTGCTTAAGTACATAGTACTAATGGTGATGTTGTTTTAACAACTGTAGGTGTAGTTAACTTTACGTTTACTGTGTAGTAAATATTGCTACTATTCAGTACAATTCACTCTTGGTGC
The DNA here is from genome assembly GCA_958510845.1 of Cantharis nigra. Lineage (NCBI taxonomy): Eukaryota > Metazoa > Arthropoda > Insecta > Coleoptera > Cantharidae > Cantharis > Cantharis nigra. The sequence goes on from OY294028.1 coordinate 50,222,725, forward strand.
TGTTGTTACTTGCACAACATTGTTAAGTAATGTTAACGACCTCGAAAGTTAATTGTACTACAAACTTGCTGTTATTTTTACATAATATTGGTGATTGGGGCTTACACACACTTGAAAGTTTGCGGAAGAAACCGTCTTGCTTTCGAAGTTGATGCCGCGTGAAAACGTGCGTCTGAACGTTTTCTTTGAACAACACTTATGTGCGGAATGTAAGGGTGGAAATAAATAAACACTTTTGGTTGCACTTAATTTATTTCTAACTGTTATTGTTGTTACGATTCATAAAGAGTTTGAATCTTGTATGAAAAGGAGTATGCTTAGCAGAACTTTAGTTGTAGCTCGTGCGTTAGCTTTCGATACTTGCTGCTCGTTCAAGAGCTTTCGATGTACTACTGAGGTTTTGGCGGCACAAAGATCGACATGCGTACGACAAATGTACAGGGGGAAGCAAATGTAACATAAGTGAAATTAGCGGCAATTTTAAATGATGAAAAACAGATTGCAATTCTAAACATAGCCCGCGGGTTGAAATAGCATATTTCAAAAAATAATTAAAAACTAAATCAAATTAATTGAATGGTTTAACAAGTGCAAAGAAATTAGAATTGTACAAAAGGTAAAACGGCAAAATAAATATGAATTCTAAATAGGAACTGAAATTTCACAGGTACATAAATATGAGATTTGAAAAAACTAAGAGCTAAGATTATACAGATAACACAAATAAAATTCGAAAAAATGGAAACGAAAAATAATGTTCTAAAAAACGAAAATCACTAAAGCTTAAAAGCTTATCACAGAAAAGGCTCTAAGGTTTTCACAACACTTCCGCACTAGGTAGAGGACAAAGTTTGGAAAAAGCTCTCTTCATGATGCCGGTAGTAGTTTGAAGTGTAGCAACTCGATTGATGCCATCGGGACCAGGATGTACCTTGATGACTCGACCCAGCTTCCACTTAAGCGGCGGTAAGTTGTCTTCTTTTATGAGGACGAGAGTGTCGATAGTTAGATCGGAGTGATGCGTTTTCCATTTAACCCTTTGCTGAAGCTCGGAAATGTACTCTTTGCTCCAGCGTTTCCATAGATGTTGTAGGTGTTTCTGTAGAATTTTGAATTGATCCAAACGATTTTCCGCTATAAGCGTGACATCTGGATCCGGAATTGATGTCAAAGGGCGTCCAACCAAAAGGTGTCCTGGGGTCAACGGTTGCAAATCGTTGGGATCAGAGGACAATGGGAACATGGGACGAGAGTTGAGGATGGCTTCCACTTGGTATAGCAAAGTACAAAATTCCTCGTAAGTAAATACATGATTACCAATGACTCGTTTAAGGTGAGATTTACAAGATTTTATACCAGCTTCCCACAAACCTCCAAAATGAGGACTATGGGCAGGAATGAAGTTCCAATTTATACCATGGTTAGCTACAAGTTCAGAAATATTTGAGTCATTCTGTCTTAAAAATTTACCTAGTTCAAGCAACTGATGGTTAGCTCCTACGAAATTAGTACCATTATCGGAATAAATTTGTAGTGGTTTTCCACGTCTAGCGATAAAACGTTTCAAAGATAGTAAAAATAAATCAGTTGACAAACCGGTAACTAGTTCGAGATGCACAGCCTTAGTAGCAAAACAGATGTACAAACACAGATATGATTTAGTGATCTTTGAGCCACGACCTTTTCGATCCTTGATAAGGATAGGACCTGCATAATCAATGCCGGTATGCAAAAACGGAAAGGTGGATTGAATTCGAGCTGTAGGTAAATTTCCCATAATGGGTTGAGTTACCTTAGGTGAAACGCGAAAACATGTGACACATTGATGTACCGTTTGTTTGACCAAGTTTCTACCAGACGTGATCCAAAATCTGTCACGTAAGATCGATAATAGCAGTTGGGGACCAGCGTGAAGCATTCTGATATGTTCACGAGCCACTAAGAGTTTAGAAAAGTGATGCTTTCCTGATAATAAAAATGGATGTTTTTTGTCATTTGAGTAAAAAGAATTACAAAGTCGTCCGCCTACACGCATTAAACCATCGGAATCGATAAAAGGATTGAAACTGATCAAGGATGAAGATGACTTCAAAGGTAATCCTTCTTTTAATAGTTTAAATTCTGTGCGGAACGTCTCGAATTGTGAAATTTTTACTAGTAGATTAAAAGAATTTTTAATTTCCTTTGCTGTTAAAAGACCAAAATTACGTTCATCCCTGTGCATAGAGCAATTTTTCCTAAAGCGTAAGCAATAAGCTACGGTTCTTTCGAGCTTTGTCAAGTTGGAATAATTTTCAAATTTCAAGGAATCTTGCACAGTGGTTGCGAAAGTTTGGGATTCTTTTTTAAATTTTGTTAATAAGTTTAAATAAGTTTTAATTTCCTTTACTGTTAAAGGATGTCCTGTAGTAGTAGGAGAGGACCCATTGAAAACTACTCTAAGTTTGGTAGTTAAACTATCTAATTTTTGTACTCCGTGATGCGGAAGGTAGTAAGAGGGATTCAATTTACTATTGTCCAAAGACATGTGACCCAAGTCAAGATACTCCTGTATGAAATTTGAGTAACTCTTTTGTAATTCGGGATTGGCCTGCAATCTCCGTTCCAAAGAAAGGAACCTTTTTTGAGCGGTAGCAAATGAATCTCCCAAAACCGTAGGAGGTTCTTTAAACGGAATAGATACAACAAATCGCCCGTTGGCGTCGCGACGAGTAATAGCCACGAAGTGAGCTTCGCAAGCATTTTCTTCTTGCGACGGTACCTTTTCAGTAGGATAGTTGTCAATTTCCCAAAATCGCGTTAACTGATTTTGTAAATCGTTTGAAGTGCTGAGGTGGCATTGGACTTGATTGCTCAAATGAGTGCCGGTAGGACCAGAGATAATCCAACCTAAATAGGTTTTTTGTAAAATCGGCAGGCCGGTACCTAATTTTACTTGCCCAATGCAAAGTAATTAAAAAAATAATGGAGAACCTATAAGAATGTCAATTTCTCCTGCTTTATCAAAGTTGGGGTCCGATAAATAAATATTTTCAGGTATTTTGAAATTATTGAGCTTCATACTGAAACTCGGCACGCTTCCTGTTATTTGATCTAGGACGAGACACGATAATTTGACTTTAAAGTTGGAATGATTTGCGTGCAATTCTAAATCGCATTTAGAATTTATGTAAGTATTGGAACTATTTAGACCGGAGACTGAAACGTTAGCACTCGTAGTGCTCAAGTTAAACTTGTTGCAAATGTTAGTCTTTATGAAGTTTGATTGGGATCCTGAGTCCAATAATATTCTTACGGTATGATATTTTCCTAAAGAGTCCTGCAATTTTGCGGTAGCTGTAGGTAGCAAAACTTGCGTTGTTGTTGAACAAAATGCAGATACAACTTGGGTGGGCTCAACGATAGGGTCTGTAGTTAAGGCAGCAGGGAGTGCGGTAACTGATGGTGCAATAGAATTAATTTTATGAGACGACATATGGAGCAAGGTGTGGTGTTTTGAATTGCACAATCTGCAGGTATACTTGGAGGTACACTGCGGTTGAAAGTGATTCCGTGACAAACAATTAAAACAAATTTTTAATTCCTTGACCTTTTCTGATCTTTGTTCGGCGGTAAATTCCATGAACTTTTCACACCTGTTGATAGTGTGCTCACCTTTGCAAAGTGCGCAAGTGGGGGTCGTCGTTACAAATGATTTCGAATGAAACTTTGGCTTTTCGTGGGTTGGTTTCACTTGTCTCCTTTCAATGTTTTCTAGTAAGTTAGAGTGGTTGGTTAGGAATTCTTTAAATTCTTGTAAAGTGGGCATTTCTGATGTGCCCTTGTTCAAGCTATATTCCCATTGCTTTACGGTAGAAAAGGGCAATTTGTTTGAGACAAGGTTGACAATGAGAGTGTCAAATAATTTGTCGGTAGTTGAAAGAGATTTTAAGGCTGCGACATGTTTAGATAAGGTGTCATTGACCTTTCTTAATTCACGAGATGATTCTTTTTGTTGAACCTCAAGATCGATAATGGCATTCAAGTGGTTTTTTATGATTAAACGGGGCTGGTCGAAACGATTTATCAAGGTTTGCAACGCTATGATATAATTTTCGCCAGTGAAGCTCAAGGAACTGATCACATCCGTGGCCGCATCTGTGAGACTTGCTTTGAGGTAGTGAAGCTTTTGTACCTCATTTAATTGCTCATTTTCATGTATTAAACTAATGAAAATGTTTTTGAACTCTGTCCATGAGTTAGGATTACCATTAAATTTGGTTAAACTTATTTTTGGCAAACTAATAAATGATGGTGCTCGAAATTGATTGTGGTTCGGTAATTGATTCGGTATGCCATGTCTTAATTGACTTATAACATCGGTGTAATTAGCTTGTGTCGATATTTTCGAATCAATCGACTTGTTTGGTGTACTGCACCTCGAACTATTCACAGAATCGTTATTAGGCGTGGAGCGCCCTGACCTATTTGATTTGCATGAATGTTTATTAATCAGGTTTTTTGCGATACTGATTTGTTCGCAATAAGTGTCTTCGAAGATTTCTAAGTGAATTTCTTCGGACTCGTCATCAATATCGAGAGTATCGATAATTTGACTATGAATTTTTTTGAATTCCGATAATAGTGGCAATATGATTTCTAGTCTTAATTTTAATGTTTCGATAAGCTGACTAGGAGCAATAAGTGAAGATTCAATTGAATTTTTATTCTTATTTATGAATGTTTCAAAACGAGTTAGATCTCTTTTAAGTTGCGTTCTGGCTTTTTTTAACTGTTCCATGATTGTGAAAATCGATAACTAATTGAATTAATAATACGGAAAATGCTAAATATTAAGATAAATGAAATGTCAATTTCAAACTGTAAATAAATGATTTTAAATCGATAAAGAAAACTGTAAAAATAATGCTTGAAATGGTAACTGTAATACCGATAAAAATTGTACTTCGCTATAGAAAGTAGGAACCTGTAAAGGAAGGTAATTATGGAATGCAATATTACCCGTGTTGATTTCTGTTGTTGTAGGCACCCTGGTAGAGACTACAAAATGGATGGTTTGCCGTGCTGCACAATTTCACTTGGTAGAGGCTAGAAAATGGCGTCGGCGTCACTTGGCAAGGATTTTTAATTTTAATTACTTAGACCGCTTTCATCAACGTTTACTTGGAAACCAATGAATAATGGCTCAATCCAGTAATTAAAATACCTTTGATGTTGCTTCGGTAATTGGCGGTATTACCATGAACACGTGCTTGTTGAAACGGTACTGTAGACTTCCTATGTCGGTGGAAATCCTGTTTCGTAGGACCATATGAATAATCCCGATCGAAGGACCAAATGATTAATCCGGTTCGAAGGACCAAATGAATGGGGCTCGAAGGACCAAATGATTGGGGCTTACACACACTTGAAAGTTTGCGGAAGAAACCGTCTTGCTTTCGAAGTTGATGCCGCGTGAAAACGTGCGTCTGAACGTTTTCTTTGAACAACACTTATGTGCGGAATGTAAGGGTGGAAATAAATAAACACTTTTGGTTGCACTTAATTTATTTCTAACTGTTATTGTTGTTACGATTCATAAAGAGTTTGAATCTTGTATGAAAAGGAGTATGCTTAGCAGAACTTTAGTTGTAGCTCGTGCGTTAGCTTTCGATACTTGCTGCTCGTTCAAGAGCTTTCGATGTACTACTGAGGTTTTGGCGGCACAAAGATCGACATGCGTACGACAAATGTACAGGGGGAAGCAAATGTAACATAAGTGAAATTAGCGGCAATTTTAAATGATGAAAAACAGATTGCAATTCTAAACAATTGGTGTTGCTAGATTTGGATTATAAATTAATTAGAACTACTACAATTCTGTAGTCGCGCACTTAAAAGATCATAAGTATTGTATACTTATGACCTTTTAAGTGCCGACAGAATTATTATTATGTGGCTTTGACAACAAATGGCAGTTGTAATACATTTATTAAATTACATTGATGTAAACATTTTGATAATTATAATAAGGTAATAAATTATTTCCGTTGAAGCGAAAAACCACTTTGAACTTCCGTTTTTGAGGGTCTCCAATGACATCCAAACTTTTTAGATTTTACGGCTGCAGTTCCAAGAAGAATAGTAACGCTAGTACTTCAATATTACCTACAAAATTGATTATATAAAACAAGAGATTATATGATATCTATAAGCAACACTTACCATTAATAATCTTTGGTTTTCATTAATTGCTAAATAGGTTTGTGTCTTTAAACGATTTTGCAAAACAAACTAATTTAGTTGTTATCTCGGATATTCAGTAGAAAGTGAATTACTGGTTATTTTTGTATTTGTGTTGCAAATCTGTATCCAGCTGAATAAAACATGTTTTTATTAATTTGCAGTTGTTATAAATTAAAATAAAAATGTAGTATAAAACCATTACATTAAAAAATTGAGTACTTACCTATAAAGGAATTAATCAGGTAATTCATGTCACATTCGTTCAAAATGTTTTCAACGTAATCATCCATAATCTTTTTAACTTATTTACTTACTTTACTTCACAGTTGTTTACGTACTAAATATTAATTGCGAACTACTTAAGTTCCTGATCAAACATAAATGAGGAACGAATAAAAATATCCTGCATAGGCGCCAAAACATAGTAATCAAAGCATGATTCAATTATAGAAACTGTAAGATTGTAAAACATCACAGTTGCAATATCATGTTACACGCTTACACGGGATAAATTCTACTACAATCTAGTGTTGTACTTTTCACTTATCTTATTGTTACACCATAATCAACTATTTTATTGAGTGATAAAACAACAACGCTCTCGAGTTAAAAGTACAACAAAATTGTAAAATTATCTACATGCATCGAACAACAATGCATAAGTGCATTTTACATCTGATGTAGTATAAACAGCATGAGGGGTCCGTTTAATTTTACTGCAATTGTCGTTCATGTTACCACAATTATTTTACTACATGAAAAATGTTAATATAACAATATCTTTTTTTGCGTGTAGTTTTCCTCGAACTACCATCGGAAATTGTAAAGATAATAATTATTACTGAATGGGAAAGAAGAAAATAAAAATTTGTAAATAATACACATCGTTGCTTATATTAATACTCAAAGCGATAGAATTATCTCATATTAGCATTGAACAATCGTTTTAAATATGGGGTGATGCGCTCGGTATGCGTACCGCTACCGCTACCGCTACCGCTACCGCTTATCGGTCAGTCGCTCGGTCGGTCGGTCGGGCGGTGGGTTTTGCGTCCACTTGGTGGTATGTGCACTAGCTATTAGGGGGCCCCATATTATCAGTTTGTTTCCGGAGCTTTATAGCGCGCAGCAGGTATGTCGGTAAAGTAGGGATTTAAGCCAAAATGGTTTTAGGCATGCGCAGTGGGTATGTCGGTAAAGTATGTAGTGACGGTTTTAGGCATGCGCAGTAGGTATGTCGGTAAAGTAGGTAGTGACATAGATTTGAGCCAAAAAACTTGCAGAATGGACCTTAGCGATTTCCCATGTTAATTTACATAAGAAATGGTCCCGTTCTCCTACGTCCTACCTAGCCCGTACAATGGTATATGAAAATTAAATATTGGGCTTAGTGGACTAAAATCAAACTCAATTTTTACGATGTCGACGTTTCGAAGACTTTATGTCGACAACACTTTTGCATTTTTCTTTCTACGCCTTTATTTTTTACTTTAGTTTTTACGATTTATTGTATTGATGTTTGAGGTGTTGATTACTTTCTTCTATTTGCTACTTGTTTATAATTTGTTTACTGTCCGATTGTTCACAATTTTTAATGTCATTTTAATGACAGACACTATTTTAATAATATGGATTTATTTACAAGTTTTAATTGCTCAGTTCATATTTTCATCTTTTACAATTTTAATAATTTATCTGTGACCATTTGTTGCTCATTTTTTATCTTTTAATTTTATACAGTCAAACAGCTCGACATCCTTTTTTACTAGGTATAATTATTGCGTTTTAAATGTTGTTTTAATGTCTTGAAGATGAAGACTAACCAGGCTATCACACCATGATATTCAACTCTCTTAAGAGCAACAACATGCTATGCATGCAATCTGACAGAACCTGCACTGTAAGGACCTTCCAAAAACCTTTCAAGGTTCTCATACCTGATAAGGGAGCAGAAGGAACCAAGCAAGAACTGGGAGCTTGATATGATACCATCTGGTACACAGATAAATCCAAAACGGAAATTAGTACTGGAGCAGGGATTAGTGGGCGCAGAACGGGAGATGCGTTTAGCATTAACCTGGGCTGCCACGCTACTGTGTTTCAGGCAGAAATAACTGCTGTAACAGCCTATGCAGAGGAAATGATAAGGAGGCCTTATGAAAATAAGCGGATCTGTATCATGCCAAACAGCCAGGCAGCTATAAAAGCCTTTGAGAGAGTGGAAACACAATCCAGGGCTGTAAGTCACTGCCTCGATGTGCTAGTAACACTTGCGCAACAGAACAGCTTAACACTGAAGTGGGTGCCGGTGTAGCTGGGAATTTTAACCCCCTTTTATTTTACCCCCGGTAAAAATTCTATAGCGAAATTTTATCCTCGGTAAATATTCCCTAGGGAAATTTTACCCCCAGTAAAAAATGATTAGGGGGTAAAATTTCACTAGAAAATTTTTACCGGGGGGGTAAAAAACCTCAAAATATTCTTAGTGAATTTTTACCCCCTTAAGAAATTTTATAGGTAAATAAGAATTTTTATATCTGTTTATGTATCACATTCCATAATATTTTACTACGAAATGCTAAAATATCTTCCTCAGATATTTGAAGAATAAAGTAGGATAATTTAAAAGTTGAACACATTTATTTAAAAATCACATTTTCTTATACACTTCGTTTTACCGAAACTACTACTTCAAAATGATTTGAATTTTTATGGTTCAAATATATTGCCAGATTTTTGTAATTAGGTTCATCGGAAAGAGGTGCATTGAACTTGGAAATCTTAGCCATGCAGGATTTTTTGAAATTAGAGTAAACGAATATACAGGATGTCCCCGGATACACTTTACATAATTTCAGTGGTGATAGAAGACATTATTCTAAGAAAATATTTAACAAAATTTTTTTTCTAAATTCAAACCTTGGAGAGTTAGGCCTCCTTAAAGCATTTTTTTTAATTTCCACCTTCACATGGCCATAACACGGAAAATATTGATTTTTCAGTAAAAATTATCATGTGCTTTTTTAAAGAGCGTGAAATAGTCTACAAACTAGGTGTTATCCTTTTATTGTCTAAATTCAACGGCTTTTGAGTTATGAAAACAAGTAAGTAAAAAAATCTAGAAAATTTTGAACTTTTTGTTTTCTTGGTTTTTTTCAAATCGCTGTATCTTCTAAACGAAACATTTTACAAAAAATCTGACGCCCCATTCCGGATAGGAAATTTAACGGACTACAACTTTTGTCTAGTAAAAATTTTTGAAAAACTAATCTATTTCACAGAAAATCAGAAAATAACAAAAAAATCAGCTACAAAACAAAAAATTAAATTCACAAAATTAAAATTTTTATTTTATTTATTAAGTTTAAACTATTATTTAAGTAAATGTTCAAAACGACCACTCTCATTTCTAATTCGCACATTTTAGGTTTCGAATAAAAATTAATTTAAAAAAATAATTTTTCAATAAAAATTTAAATTTTGCGAATTTAATTTTTTGCTCTGTCGCTGCTTTTTTTTTGTTATTTTCCTGATTTTCTGTGAAATAGTCTGTTAAATTTCCTATCCGGAATGGGGCGTCAGATTTTTTGTAAAATGTTTCGTTTAGAAGATACAGCGATTTGAAAAAAACCAAGAAAACAAAAAGTTCAAAATTTTCTAGATTTTTTTACTTACTTTTTTGCATAACTTGAAAGCTGTTGAATTTAGACAATAAAAGATTAAAACTTAGTTTGTACATTATTTCACGCTCTTTAAAAAAGTACTTAATAATTTTTACTGAAAAATCAATATTTTCGGAGCTATGGCCATGTGAAGGTAGAAATTAAAAAAACTTCTTTAAAGAGACCTAACTCTCGAAGGTTTGAATTTAGAAAAAAGATTTTGTTAAATATTTTTCTTAGAATAATGTCCTCTATCACCACTGAAATTATGTGAAGTGCATCCGGGGACACCCTGTATATCGGCTCCTAATATGAGTGCCGCAGTGAAAAGCATCTCCACATATGTTGTCCACATTGCATTTTTATCCATTTTCGTGAAATTCGTGTAATTTTCAACACCAGAAAACAAATCAACTTCTTGTTTTTGAGTTTTCATAAATTCAGTAATTAGCTTTCGTACTTCCGATGTGCTGATCTTCACTTCCGGTAAATGCATATAGATATGCATCTAATAAAACAATTACCGTCTACCTTGACATCTATAACAGTGTGAGGCGAATGGAGCAACAAATTTTTTGTTTTTGCGAAGTCGGAATTCTTGTCAAATGAAAGTTCAAGCTCTTCTCACAAAGTCGTTTTTGGAAAATGTTATTAATTAAGGGACAGAAACGAAATTTTCATTTTTCGTAATGTAATTAATTTCTTCCACAGATGATTCATTTTCTTCGTTTTCGCCATTTTCACCTCCAATCAAAAAAAATATATTTTTTTGGAGCTAAGGTAATCGAAAAAAAATTTAATTTTTTTTTAAACACTTTCGAGATCTCCGTGTTCAGAAACGTCAAGATTTGCAAAAATTTTAAAAAAAATTTCTGTGTCTGTCTGTCTGTCGTCATATTTTGTCTTTCGCTTTATTCCGGAACCGTTCAACCAATCACGACCAAATTTGGTATGGTAGTAGGGTTCACGGTAGAAAGGTGAAAACAAGATTTTCGTCGCGATCTGTCAATCAAGAGTGCCACTACAAGAAAATGATACAATATTTTTAAAAACGATTTTGTCTTGCGATAGGATATTTTAAAGTCCTTAAAAAGCTTTATCCAGAATAGGTAAAATTAACTTTCAATCTGTCATCTGTCAAAAATTACAAGCTGTCAAAGTTGAAACTTCAAGAGTGAATAACTCATCAAGTACTGAAGGGATCTCAACCAAATTTTGAATGGAGGAACAATGACCCCCTAGGACTTGGCAGCATATAAAACTATTTGATAAAAATCAGTAATTCAACATGAAATAAAAAGATTACGTTTTTTTCAAAATCTTGCAAAAAGTCCTTGTCCCTCGATTTTCTTCGGCATTTCTGCGTCGATAGCAATCAAACTTTTTGGACGTATGTCTGGTGGGCTCTAGTGGTGAAAATAAGGTTTTGGCAAAGAAATCTTTGCCAGGGCTAGCACAATAAAATAAACTTAAAAAATAAAAATGTCATCACATCTCCGGAAATGTACAACCGATTTTCTTCAAATTTTGTGTGCTAATAAAGCTTTTAAAGTACAAGTATTCGTGAGAAGATAATTGAGCTAAACGTAAAAGTAAGAAAATTACATAAAATATTAACTGAAATCTTAATTTATCTATTTTTTGTGAAAATTTGTTAGATGGCTTGTAGAAAATTATGACATACGTTCGAAAATTTAATAATTAATCTGACAGATCAGTATTTAAATAATTTATTAACGATTGAAAATTTGTGTGCTGTATGTAATGCCATGTTAATGGTTATCAAATTTTGTAGTAATTGGCATGTGCATCTTAATTTTGACCATTACAATGGGAATTCCACCATCATAATGTAATTCTGTTAGGTTTGTCCAATTGAATTGAACCGCAAATTCAGCATTTCTTTAAAGAATAATATTTTTGCATTGAACGGTTAATAATACAATAGAAAACAATCACATCCACTCCATGTTCCAGAAAGGATGGATTAAGTAAAGTAAAATATGAAAATTATAAATACCACTGATAAACAAATAATGTTTATTGCAATCAGAATCAGTTTATTTATGTTGTTCAATTAAGAATTAGAAATCTATCTTTATCACAAGAAAAGATCAATTATAGACGTCGTGATTCAAGTCTGTTTCACTACTGTGAGTTGCAATAGTTAGACATCTTTTTGCAACAGAATAAGCAGATAATATTGCGGCGTCTTTATATTTTTATATAATTTTAAACAAAATGGCGGCAATAGTATGGGGGGGGGGGACAAACCACATTCTCGTTAATGCATTCATGCGCGTCAGTGATAAAGATATAACTAAAAAGTTCCAAAAATTACAAAAAATTCAAAACAATACAAGCTATAGGTATATACAAATAAAATAATGCTAAAAGTATTAATTTAATTATAATTTTCCATTTACTAAACAATCTCCGAATTTCTTTTTGTAATTTTTAGCTAGCACTTTCTCGGGAGAACTTCGATACCAGGGTTGAAATAAAATACAATTTTCGATCATCTCTCCGAAATTAGAATTATGATGAGACTTCAAGTTACTTGACGACTACTATATACACCAAACAAATCTCCTAAAATCTTTAGCAGATTTCGTTAAAATTTGGTGTAGGTACTGTTGATTGGAGGTATAGCGGCAGAAGTGACGACATTTTTGTTGCAAATTTCATTCCCTTCATTTTTGTTTCTATACATATTTCAATTTTGTTGACGTTTTTGTCAACCTTGTCTGAGTAACAGCTACTTTCAAAACACTGTAAAAAATTTAATAAAATCAACATTGCTTTTATGGGAGTATTATCAAATTTTTTTCAGTGTTTTTGAAATCACTGTTACTCAGCAACGTTGCGACAAAATAGAAATATGTACTTATAGAAACGAAAATGAAGGAAACGAAATTTTCAATAAAAAAATGTCTGAAACATTTTGCTATCGTTATTCCTCACACTGGTTCGGAATGAATAGGTGTATATCTAGAAAATTTTCTTTAAAAGCGTTCTGAAATTTTTTAATTTCTAAATTTCTTTAAAAAAATTATTCCAATAAGTCCCAAAAAAATTTAAAAAAGCTCAAATAAGCACTAACGTGCGTTTTAAGCAAAATTTTGAGAAAACCGGCAAAAAAGCACTATCAACATTAGCTCAAAGCACTGCAATTTTTAAGAAACGACAAGATCCAAAAGGAATATCTTCTGCTTATAATTTAGAGCAATAAGCAAAAAGCTTAGAATCCGGGCTCTAATGATAACGAAGACAGCCACGAGGATGATGGCACTGAAGATGATTATCATGAGCGAAATGACAGCGAAGACGAGGAATATGTCGAAGATGCAGAATTGTTTTTTCCAATCTAAGGCCAATGGAGATCGGGGTGTTCTCACAAAAACCGAGTCTGAGGGCTTTCACGAATACCTATGTTTCTGTTTTAAATAAGTGCACTGTAATTTTTAACGATATTTATTTTTGGCTTTCTATTAAATCAATCAATTATTAAAATACAACTTGAACTTGTCATTCTAAAAAAACAATTAACAAGATGACATAACTATAACAAAATTCTTTTTTTTCTCTATACCTCGCCCACCTAAATTATTTCGACAACACGGAATAGTTCGACAAATTTGATTTTGTAAAATTTTTTTTTAAATTTATATATCATGAATTTGGTTATCAAATCATAGGACTAAGGTGCTGCTTTTTATCCCGCGTGCAAAGGTTTTTGCACGAGGTGTTAGCCGAGTGCAAAAATTGCACACGGGATGAAAAGAACCTTAGTCCCAAGGTGTATATACTATTTTTCACAATTTTGCTGAAAATGCTGAATTACATTGGTTAATAATTAAATTTGAGATTTTGAAATGGCTCGAAAACGGCGCTAAATATCGAAAAACCTAGCAAAAAATTAACCCCCGTTACAGTAACCCCCCAGCTATTTGTCGTAAGAAGCCATATGCAAAATTTCAGATCAATAGCGCGCAATAATGGCGCGGAAAAAAAGTATTACTTTAGTCCCGCAAAAGCGGGAGTAAAGTGAGCACTTTACTCCCGGAATTGTGATAAACCTTTTACACCCTGCACTTACTATTTTAATGCTCTAAATTATAAAAGTGCTTCGAAACCAATAATCGTCTGTATAATCGAACGTGAGCGCGCCCGACGAGCATTGGACGTGTCTGGCAAGGCTTTGGTGATCAAATATTATAGCCAAATTATTTTTCAAGTTATTGTTATAATGTAAAATGTCACTTGACAAATTTTCAAGGCTGCCAAAATGAGGGCAATTATTTTTTAAATATTTTTCAGTTTTTGACTGGCCAGATATATTTTTCATGCCCACAGATGAGCCAGACTATTTTTATACTTAATTTTAATACACATTTTCTTAGTTACGCCATTTTTACAACTGGCAAAATAAGTGGAACGCATTTGTACTTTCCGAAGCATTTTCTGACTCAACCCATCGGAAACCCCCCCCCCAACTCCCTTAAGATTTTTTGCTCAAAATCAATCGCTAAAAAATTATATCCGTGTTTGCCGACTGGGAAAATAAGTACCGAAAAATTTCACTGCCTCCTGGACTATAAGGTTCGAAAGCGGTTTGGCGGAACTAAATACCTACATTTTTCACTTAATCCGCGTCGTAACTTCAAAACCATTAGGCATACGAAAAAAATGTATAAGACCATTCAGGTAGAGAATTAAAAAAAATTTTTTTTAAGGCACGAATTTGGCAGGGCACTGTATAAGGACTGTATAAAGAGTGTATAAATTTTCTATATATTTAGATTTTTATTATTTATTTTCTATATTTTTCTATATTTAACCTAAAAAATGGATAAAATGAAAAGGAATCGTTAAACTAGAGTTCTAGTTGTATAAGATTTGTATAAAATGTGTTTTGACACTACTTCATCGCTATACACGGTTTATTAGTAACGTTTACTTATACACGATGTAAAGATCACAGTGGTGGCTTGATGTGATCACTAGTTGAGTTATGAGCGGAAATTCTGGGTTCAAATCCCGGACTCGGCAGAATTTCTTAGCTCAGCCCTCTGGTGAACATCAAACTGTGGATCGAAATACTAATAACTTTCCTTGACATTTTAATAGAAAACGGGGTACCATAAGCCAAGAGCTTCAGTACAAAGTGGGCATTGAACCACTACCCGTGCAGCTAATACGAATACGAATATACACGATGTACCCAAGCTGTATACAAGCTTTATTAGTACATCTATGAATAGTTATGATAAGCTTATAGTCCAGTCAATACGGATCCAAAAATGATGTTTGCTTGCAATAAATCATAAAGTTTTGAAACTTAGCAAAAAGTTTTGTCTTAGGTCCCTGTTTAACCAAAAAAAAGTCGCCATTCCTCCGAGGTCCGGAAGTGTCCGCCATCTTGAATTTTAAGTGAAAATTTATGGTTTTTCAACAATATCTTCAAAAATATTAACTTTACAAAAAAATTGTTCGTATAAAAATTGAAGCTCGTTAAATTCTCAATAAGAAAGTTTATATTCAATATTAGCCTAAATGTAATATTTACCCGACAAAATTCATCTGCCTGTCGTGAAATGTTGTGCTGCGTCTGATTAATACTACAGCGTAGCGGATTATCGTCAAAAGCGTTCACTAACCCAATTACGACGTAGAACTAGACGAATTATATATCAAAATGTTTGTATTGACCTAATGGACCAAAATACAAAGTTTGGGACATCGGCAATTGTGAGAGACAAAAGTTATAAGCCAAAAACTAAAAAAAAAAATTAATTTTATTTCACCAATTGAGAGAACTTTTGAAATCGTGCGTACTTTAAAATTACTGTAGGTATACCAAGATGATTTTAACACTATTATTAAGGTCGAAATGTCTACTATAAAAATATGTATTAATTAAGTTCTAATTAACTTTAATTTAATATTATACGAGCGATGAGAAATTTTTGTGAAATATTTTCATTCAAAATGGAAAGTTTTTCTTTAGTAGCATCTCACTAAAATGTGAACATTCGTGCACGTCACAAAAAGCGGAATTTTATGGAGAAATTTCATATGCTTACACTATGCACTTATTTTTATAAATAAACACAGGAGAACAATAAAACATAAAGACCGATAGCGTAATCCGCACGAGCAACCCCCTACCGCTCTAACCGCAATTTATTCTATTTTTTGATTTCTACGGCATGTTTCAGTAGTAAAAACAGCATTTTATGTATTTTAAATCAAGTATTGTATCAAACTTGTAATAATGTTTGTTCAATCCTGTTATTGAAACATGTCGTTTCTTACTTGGATACGCAACTAGAAACCGTTTGTTTTACTCACTCAAATTATATCTATGGTAACGAGTGGGGAAAGACTTTTCACCCACTAGTGAGTGAAAAATGCAGTCATTCATTAACCTGCCTACGTTCTTTATAATAATATTAAAATGTTTTAAAACCAAAGCTAACTTTTTTTTAAATTATTTTGCGCGCAAAATGCGCGCTATCGATCTAAAATTTTGCATAAAGCTTCCTACGACAAATTGCTACGGGGGGTTGAGTACGAGCAAAGGGGGGTAAATTTTTAGCTCAGTTTTTCGATATCTTACGCCGTTTTCGAGTTATTGCAAATTCAAAATCTCAAATTTAATTATTGATGACACGAATTATAATAAATTGTATTTTCATAAATTTTTTAGATTTATAAGTGCAGGATTGAACAAAACGCTATACATAACTCGTGGATAAACCCTTTCGCTCACTTATTTGCCTCTGCACACTCGCCTGTCGGCTCGCGTGCAAAACTCTTTCGGTTTCTCCACTAGTCATGTAATATACTATTTTTGAAGTTTGATCCAATTAAACAAAAATTTCAAAATTTTTTTGAATTTTTGAAAATTATAATTTTTTCCAATTAGTTACGAATTTACAAAGAAAATATTAAATAGTTAAAAATAAATAATACACATAAATAACAACATAATAAGGAATGAAAAAATAAAATTAAAAATTGGCATCTTCTTCGTCACTACTTCCATCAGGCACTTTTTTGATTGCAAATATTCCGGTACTTCAAATTTCTCACTGCTCGTATAATATTAAATTAGAGCTAATTAGAACTTAATTAATACATATTTTTATATATCGTTGAAAAGTAGATATTTCGTGCTAAATAATAGTGTTAAAATCATCTTGATATACCTATACTAATTTTAAAGTACGAACGATTTCAAAAGTTCTTTCAATTGGTGAAATAAAATTAATTTTACTTTGTATTTTGATCCATTAGGTCAATACGAACATTTTGATATATAATTCGTCTAGTTCTACGTCGTAATTGGGTTAGTGAACGCTTTTGATGACAATCCGCTACACTCTGTAGCCATAATCAGACGCAGCACAACATTTTTTCACGTCAAGTAGATGGATTTTGTCGGCTAAATGTTACATTTTGGCTAATATTGAATATAAACTTTCTTATGGAGAATTTGACGAGCTTCAATTTTGATACGAACAATTTTTTTGTAAAGTTAATATTTTTGAAGATATTATTGAAAAACCATAAATTGTCACTTAAAATCCAAGATGGCGGACACTTTCGGACCTCGGAGGAATGGCGACTTTTTTTTTGTTAAACAGGGACATAAGACGAAACTTTTTGCCAAGTTTCAAAACTTTATGATTTATTGCAAGGCAAAATTCCCCATTGACTGGACTATTATACAGAGTAGAGCTTATACACGGTTTATTAGTAACGTTTTCTTATGCAACCCTGTATAAGCCCTGTATAAAATTTATACAACGTTTATACAACGCTAGACTATAATTATTCTGGTCTTCGCCGACAACACACTAAATAGTCAACGGTTTTTCATTGGATATAATAAGTACATACATATCTATTGATATAATAGTGGAAAATTTATTATTTAAGAGTTTTATTTTTTAGGTGCTTATTTCAATAAGTTTATTTATAAATTTTGTGTGCCCGTGCCCATTCCAAATATATTGTGCCCACCCATTTAAAAATTGCTGGCACCGTCACCGATCGTTATTGGCAAATGCAAGAACTGATAAGTTAAAAATCAAACCTTGCTGGAGGTTATGCTAAAAAACGTATTGAAAAAAAAAGACATGTAGCTATAATAACACTAGTCTACAAATTTTTACTTTAAAAAAGTATTCTTCACGTAAAGTAGCTTTTTCATTAATTTTCATATAATGTTGAATACAAAATTTATAATATGTATGTTCCAACAAGCAGTTATCTCCAGTTCTAAGGATTATACGCATGCTCTTTAACTAAATTTTTGAGTATTAAAGATCATTTTCGATATAATTTTAACTAAGGGGTCGTCCTTTAATCACGTGAGGTTTTTTATACCATTTTTTTACCCCCCCCCCCTCCCCTTTGGTGATACGTCGTGAGGTTTTAGGCTACCCCTACCCTCCCTTCCCAAAACATCACGTGTATTTTTTTTTGAAATTTTTTTCAAATACAGACGGCGAGACAGAAGGTCGCGGGCAACGGGGCGACGAGTGGCGTCACAAGGTTCAGTGCCGGAAGCCAGCTGAGAGCTAAATATTGTTGTTATATTGCTTTTTAGGCATACATTTTCTCGCTCGGGATTTCACGTGGTCGTAAGAAAATATACACGTGATTGTCACAACATCCCCTCCCCCCCATCGTGATTAATCGTGATATTATTTTACCCCCCCCCCTATTAGAACCTAACGTGATTAAAGAACAACCCCTAAAGAGTATGCGTATACTTCGAGAACTGGAGATAACTGTTTGTTGGAACATACCTATTATATACTACTTAAAATTAGTCTCCGTTTTCTAGAAAATAATTATAAAGTTTTTGCAAAAATTAATAGAAATCATACTGTTCTCCTATAATACAATTAGTAGAATTGCGACGTGGTTTCTTCGCTGCCCTCTTGTATTCTGCTTCTGTAACATCTCGACAAACAGTCCAGCAATAATCCGTCAACATTGAAAAGTTCCACTTGTCTCGATATCGTTTTTCCATGCAAGCGATATCTTGATGGAAGCGCTCCCCATGTTCATCACTAAAAGCCCTACAATTGTCCGGAAAAAAGTCCAAATGACAATGTTAAAAGTGGATTTTCAAGGACATGTTGAAACCAGTTGGTATGATGATAACATATTTTCGATAAGTTCAGCATATTTGTCACTCCTCTTATTTCTCCAAGAAGGTTTTTACAAGGCAAAAATCGTCTCAGGCTATTTTTTCTTTTCCTTCTTTACCTTATCTTTAAATAAATTTTGTATTTGCCCAAGTAACTATTTTCACACCATGGTATCTAAAACACCGAAAAAACACGGTGTATTTTAACACCATGATGTTAAACTGCTGTTTGTACTAATAAAGGACCACTATATGGTGATATTATGGTGTTTTCATTACTAAAATAACACCGTGGTGATTTAATGGTGCTTTTATCACAGTATGTAAATCAAAATTTTGGTATTAAAATGTTTCTTATCATGTCCTGATAAGTTTTTGATGAATTTTAGTTGGATGTTTGTCTGAATGTCTGTATGTTTGTGTGTATATCTGAGTGTGGTTAGGACATGAAAAGATATAGTATCAATTGCACAGGTTAAACCAAACGACTAAATGTCAAAACATTTGGCATAAATGTACATCATAGTTAAACTTAGAGGCCAGCTGAAAATGGTGAAAATTCGTTAAAACTTGCGGTAATGATAAAGAAAATAAAAAAATTCAAGTGTCTTTCCACGTTAGGTCCTCTTTGGGACCGCCACTTGTTATACCCAAATTATTTAACCGTACCGGGTCGCATCTCTTTCTAAAACACGAAATTCGAGTTAGAAAAATTTACGGAAATTAATTATTAAACTTTGACGTTTATGAAATTTTGTCATGTTTTCGGGTTTTTCGCCCCGCGTCCCGCGCAGCTCGATTGTTGAACGCCGCAGATGCGAACCGTCGCGCGTCGCTTCCTTGAAATCTTCCGCGTTGAACGGTACCGGGAAACAGGGTGACGGACGAAAATTTACCCTCTAATTAATATGTGTGCAAGGAAGTAAATCTGTACCTTTAATTTAACAGGTTTTCAAATTTTTCAACTTTTTGATGCGAACTGTAGCTTCCTTGCGGTCTTTCTCGGCGAATGTTACCCGGGAAGAGGAGGTTGAATAAAAATTTTTATACCAAAATTAATTGGGGAAAGTTATGCAATGTTGACATAGACAATTTTATCACTGTAGACCAGTGTAATCAATGTAACTTCAGTGTTCAGATACATAGACCACAAAAACAAGAAAAATATAAAATATCTGCTTTGTGTAATATCAAATTGAAAGGAATGTTTCATAAATATTCATAATAAATAAAACTTTCAGCTTATATAATAATTATTCTTTATAATTTTAATACTTCGCGAAATAAAAAAATTTTTACTATACAAACCAATACAAAATAAATAATACTACTACAGCACAATACAAAAAATTATTTTTAGTTTTTGAAACAGGGGGTGGCTAATTTCACGCACATAAAAAACATTTTGTTTTTTAAAAATTAATTTAAAAGTTGAAATTGTTATGTAACGTAAAAGAAATTGAAATAAATTGATAAAAATTTAAAATAAATTTAATATAAAATATAATATAAAATATAAAATATAAACTATAATAAAAATATAAATTGAATTTAAGGCAGTATTTTACTTTGGAAGCTCAAAAAAAGCAATCTTTGTGAATTTTTTTTGAGATTATTAATAAAAATAGCCTCGATTAGTAGGTTGGGCTGCGCTGGTGTTAAAATCTTGAAATAGGATAATCTATAACAAAAAAGTCAAAAGCTTCAATATAACACTAGCAACCGACTCAGCTAACATTTTTAATATATTTAATATTTTAATT
Source organism: Cantharis nigra (assembly GCA_958510845.1). Classification (NCBI taxonomy): domain Eukaryota; kingdom Metazoa; phylum Arthropoda; class Insecta; order Coleoptera; family Cantharidae; genus Cantharis; species Cantharis nigra. The sequence continues at coordinate 50,243,544 of OY294028.1, forward strand.
TTTTTAATATATAAAGCCCCACTCATAAGTTACATAAGTCACTAGTGAGTTATATGTAATTTTACTTATTTAAAAAACCATAGTTATACCTCTATTATTGCGAGATATTGGATAAAATATATTAAACAAATTTTTTTAAGCATTTCAAGAATATATTAAATTTATTAAGCTTTACAAACTTTATATCAATATCTTTATTAATAATCCCATAAAAAATTCACAAAAATTACTTTGTTTCAAAGCAGACTTCTGCCTTAATTTAAATAAAGCAAGTTTAATAAATTAAATAAAATGTGTGTTCTCTAATTTTGTAGTAGTTTCAATGGTACATATAATAAAAAGCACAAATAAATTGATTAAGATTAAATAAGATATTATTTATTGGGTACAATTAATTAAATGGAATTACATGGAATGAGTTTTAATCATTTATTTGATAATGAAATGAAAAAAACAAATTAATGAAATTTAAGTTTGATGGCGTAATTTTGAGATTAGTTTTTATATTGCAATGAAAAATTAAATAAATAGGTACGAGGTATTGCAGCGCACGTGTAAGTATAAGTGATAAACGATTGCATGAAATGTTATGAAAAAAATGAAAAATAAACTTTTATGCTCGGTCTCACGAAGGCTAGTTAAAATTTTATCTATAATAATTAAGGATTTTCAAGAATGAAACTTTATTTTTATATCGTTTTTTTTTTCAAAATAAATCTGCATTTCAACTTACCCTTTTAAAGGGCTTCAACTTCCTTTAGAAGTATTTTTGCATCTAATTATACCAAATTTCTTTATGAAATGTTTGCATTTACTTAAATACGTTCACACTCTGAATAAATAATAATTAATACAATATTGCGAAGGGTATATTGCGATTGGAAATAGATAGATAGATAGAAATAGACACAGAAATGGCAATATCATCAAATTATTTAGAAATTTTGAAAGTATAGGTGTACATATTTTTGGTCGCTGATTGCCCCCCACAAAATTGTATTAAGAACAGTGAAGTACATTTTTATGAGGTTTCCAGAGGAAAGTTGTATATTTGCTAAAATTTATTATTTATTATTAAATTAATTATACTATTAATTAAAAATTAATAAGCAATTATGCAAATATTTTATGTATATTATAAAATTAAGAACATTTAAAAAATAGGTGTTTGTAGAAGTGGTTTTAACACCATTACCGTTAATAAAACTTACTAATGAGCATTCTATCTAGGTAAAAATACAGTATTATATGTGTTATACCGGCGTTTAATGCGGTTTGATGTTAACACTAAAGAAAATACAAGCACTTTTAAAAATAATAGAAATATCAAAGTATCTAATCCTTATTTATTTGTTCTAGTTTATTATGAAGTAGCTTTGAGTTTTTTTTTCAGAATTTGCTATTGAATGGCTTCCAAATGTGGAATAGGAAGAAAAACCGAAATATAACTAAAAGCTTTATCTACTACACTTGTAAATTGTTATTTCCATAAATGTCAGGAAAATGACAAATTACTGACGAGGAGTATTTTAGGGCTCCGAGTAAAGTGATACATTTTTCTGACATGTTTTGTATTACATTTTTCCGAAAATCGTAAAAAATCAATATTTTGAAGCACCAAAATTGAATCAAGTTTGTCAATTTTACAATAATTACTAATAAATTATTACCGAACTAGTAACAAGGATATTTATGTTACTAGTAACGGAAAGTTGAATATTTCAGTACTATTAGGCGATAAATTTTTAACGAGGCGCAGCCGAGTACAAAATAGAGCCTCGCACTGAAATATTAACTTTCCTACGTGTGTCATACAAAATTTTACCTCATTGCGTTTCGAATAAGATATTAATAATTTAATTGTAATTTAACTATGCGTATGCACTGTAATTTAAAATTAAAAGCGTTGCTGAGTTGTATATTGCACGGGTGTTGAAAACAATTTAGAGCAGTTACTTTTTTGTCAAGCACGAATGCATTAATAATATCGTAAACTTGAAATATCTATTATTATGGAAATAGCTACTGCACCACATTAACAGTTTTATTTTATTAAGGTAAGCAGCAATCATAAACTATTCATATTAATATTAATGTTCTAGATCTCTGTGACAACATATTAGCGATTTATCGGAAGATTTCGATATCGAAGAATTGGCTTTGTTAGCTGTCCAATCTTTGCTACCAGCAAAATAAAAAAAAATACGAAGGTACATATAACCAATTCGAGAAATGGTATAGGTATAGAAGAAAGAGTTAAGCTATAAACGAATTAGTTTTGATGACGTATTTTTAACTCAAATCAGACATATTTGATGTTGAGGGCTACAATCCAACTTAAAATAAAATTTAAATCAAGAAGTTCTTACGAATGAAGAAATTACAAAATTTTTAAAGGAAGCAGATGATACGACGTTCTGATCTTCATGAAGGTAACGAATTAAAGATTGATGAAAAAATAATTTTAATTGAAATATAATTATTCTAGGTAGCTCCGATTGTGAGAATCAGCGATGCATGTCTACAGGGCATGTTGAAAAGAAGAGTTGACTCCCCATTACAAAAACCAATATAAGAAGAAAAAAATCTATAAATAACGTATTATTTTGATTATTGTTTATGATTGCATCTTAGTCGTCTGTGAAAGTAAATTTCCTAATCTTGGACTGGTACTTTCTCAGCCGCAAAATGAGTCCGAGGAAAAGAAACTTTTCGTCACTCAAATGACGATCAAAGTTCCTTACCTACTGCAATAAGGAAAATTCAATTTCCCTGCGCATACATAAGCAGGGAAATGTAGTTTCAATGACGATTCCGGAAAAATATACCTATTATATTATTATCATGTAAAAAAATTCAGTTTTTTTTACACATTTATTGAAGTTTAGGTATTTTCATTGTTATACTAAATAAAGTGAAAATTGCATTTTATAGATAGGTAACTAGTTTACATTGATTTCTAATATGAAAAGTTACATTTCCAAAATCTTCATTTTGTATTTAGTACATAATTTATTCACTTATCAAAATCATGACAGCGCGTAAATAATGAAATGTTGTGATTTGTCAAAAATGATGAATACGAAAAATAAATTATCAGTAAATAATATTCCAAGTGCAGTAGAATAATATTTATATTAATAATTATGTATTATTTTAATAATAAAATGCCTCTTATAGTCGCAGCGGCACGATCAGATTTTCAGCAGAATACTGCATTTTGTGATACAAGCGAGAGCTTCGGCACACTTGTTCCTTACACGATTTAAAGCGATTTGACCCGAGGCGCCGAAAAATTCTGCGTGGCAGGCTCAAGATGGCGGCCGTTTTTCAAATAGGCGGGAAAATTCTAAATTTCTAGTTTTATTAGAGTATAAGGAGTTCTATATATCGTTTCCGACTAAATTTGGTATGAGGAATACGAATAAAACAGTAAAAATTAGTTTAGATTTCTTTTGAGTCCCATTTTCAACATATTTGTATAAAAAGGGTTTACATTTATATAAAAAAGAATGCTCTCGAATTTATTATCAATTTGTACAATTTGTAGGATTCAGATTGTGCATTAACAATAAATAGAATAAATATACTACACTAAATAATTTTATTAAGTGTTAATATGAAAAATATAATATGTAAATATAATAGTATAAATCTTAACTGGTGAGAATAAATAATCTTAAAAACTTCAATATAACAAGTTAATTCAAATATAGATATTATATATGTATTCATAATATGTAATACCTATATATTACAAAAAAATATATAAAAGTATATAAAAATTTGACATGGGGAATACGAATAATATAGTAAAAATAAGTTTAGGCTAATTTTTAACTGTTTAGGTGTATTTGATACATAAAATCTTTGCGTACTCATCCGTTTCTCTCAAATTATTACATATGTTATATTACTTTTTGGACATATTATGAAAATTGTTTTTTTTTTGATTGAATAGTGAACTTCGATCTTAGCAATGTTTTAAATTGCGCGGCTTAGTTGGTTTTTCTAGACTTTACAGACATTGGCTGTAGATTTCCGCGCTTGCGTAACTAGTGGCTTCCTAGTTTCTGATATTTGTTGTTGTGATTGATTGTTTTCAACGATTTACGACCGATTATAAAGGTAAGAATTAAAATATATAATTAAAATACATGCATGAATTAAATAGCAATTAAATAAATGATTATTTTTGTACTATTTATACATTAATGAGATTATTAAGAGAAAATTTGGCACACGGGGGGTTAAGCTGCTTTTGCTTCGATCTCTTCTTTGTTCTAATATTTGTTGTGCGATTTTTATGTACTTATTAGAGGAAAAATATACTGTTATAAATAATTACCAAAACAATGTTATAGCATAGGTTTTGATATATTTTGGGGGTTCGGAGCACTGACAGCTACCCCCTTCCCGGCCATTTAAAATGGTGTATTTTGTATTATAGGAGAGCTTACTATATGTTTTAATTTAACGTTGATACTTTGTATAATACCTACTACTGTTTATAAATCTTGAAACAATACATGTCACGAACGTTAACAAGGTCACCTTGGAACAGCGTTGTCAAAATTTAAAACGCCATATATGATCATAACGGTCAAAATTCTCGACTTTCATCAAATCGCGCAATGCTGTAAACATAAGATGACATAATTAAAATTATATAAATAAAAATCACTGTATATCAAAAATTACAGTATTTCACATACTATGCGATAAATTGACATTTAATTTTTTTATAGTGGTGATAATTGACGTCATCAGATTTGTATACGTGTATGTTTTTAAGTTTTATAGCAAATGTATTTAAATTTTTTTATGTTAACACTTAATAAAATTATCTAGTGTAGTTTATTTATTCTATTTATTGTTAATGTACAATCTGAATCCTACAAATTGAACAAATTGATAATAAATTCGAGACCATTCTTCTTTATATAAGTGTTAACCTATTTTCCCCAAATATGTTGAAAATGGCTCTCAATAGAAGCCGAATCTGATTTTTACTATTTTATTCGTAATCCTCATATCAAATTTAGTCGGATACGATATATTATAGAACTCCATATATACTATTAAAAATAGAAATTTAAAATTTTCGCCGCCATTTTGAGCCTGCCACGCAGAATTTTTCGGCGCCTCGGGTCAAATCGCTTTAAATCGTGTAAGGAACAAGTGTGCCGAAGCTCTAACTTGTATCACAAAATGCAGTTTTTTTTCGCGTACCGCGACGACTATTAGATTAGTGTTTATTTTAAAGCAAATTTGAATTGAATCTTGTCGATCAATCAATTACTTTTAAAATGCGCAAGATATGTAACAATTTTCGATTACTAGATACATCAATAAATTACTATCTTTTCTCAACATCACTACTGATGTTATTTCTCAAATTATTGCACTCAGAATTTTTAAGTTATTTGGAAGCCATATTGAAAAAGCATTATTAATTTTTAAGAATTTATTTTTATTTATTAGTTGTATAGTAGAATTTTAGTTTATTAGAAATGAACACTATCGATTAATTTGTTTTTCGTAAATTATACCAACTATGACTATAAATAGGTACTATTTTGATTTATTGTAAAGTTTAATTGTTTAATATCACACTTATTGACTTGATAATCCTTTAACGTCGCGTCGCGTCGTTAAACTATAAAAAATAATATTTTTTATGGGTTTGATTTATTTTTTACTGTGAGTTTTATATAATTTTTGTACTAAATTATTTATTAGTTGTTTTTTTCTATAAGTTTTTGTATGAATACCTACTTAATTTAAAAAGTAAGTACCTTGTAAAAACTTGGCATTATCATTTGGCCAAATTAAGACCATTGGCACATTTGGCATCTCTGGCACATTTGGAGAAACTTTCATGGTGGGTTTAATGTTATTTATTAATAATAAATTCTAGCAAATAAATCTAAAATCCTACTTCTCTAGTTTAAATATTAACATAATGTTTTAATTCCAAATACTGAAATGGTACATGTAATGTGCAATGTTTATGTTCAACAATTAAATGACCTCTTTTAGATGACGCTCCTATTACAAGCACCGTTTCTCCTTTTGAAAGTACAACATTGTCTATACCAGATTCTTCGGGATAGGACATTTTCATAATGCGATTTTGAGGATAACCTAATTTTGTATTTCCCGTTACGGTGTATGATCGACTTGGTGGTAAAGGAGGCGGTCTTTCTAAATCCAAACCAAATAAATTACATGTTTGTTGAATAATTTTGTTGTCACATTTTTCGTTGGGTTCCGGAGGAGGCGTACCAGAAATTGGTTGAGGCCGGGGTCTAATTGCTAAGCCACTATTTGCTGGACGACTAAGAGAAGTCATATTAGATAAATGTAATTTTTTTTCGCGTTGAATTGTTGGCCATCTACATCGAAATCGATATCCCTTCCAAGTAGCTTGTATTAGAGTTGCTGATTTTTGGCGGGTTTCATTGCGCAACTCCTCGAGATGCTGTCTTATACTTTCTGTTAAAAAGATATGACGTTTCCCAATTGCATAACCGGTGGATATTAAAGTATTTCCATATTTCGGCATAAGATTTATAACTTGTTCGAGAATTACTTTGCAATCGTCAATTACTCTATCTTCAGTTCGTTGTAGATGAATAAATGAAGCTAGCAATCGATATCTTAAATTGAAAGCTTTGAATCTCATTCTATGAGGATAGCCTCCTGCCATTAAATTAACTGTTTCTAATATTTGCAAAGATCGAATTTGTTTCATAATTATGGCCTTTTCAAATCTATTTTGAGTTTCGTGTGAATTACTGCAAATACATCGTACAAAATGGGGTCTAGCATGAACAAGAGTTCGTAATAAATTATCAAGTCGCGTGTGAAAATCTTGCGTTAGAGTAGAGATAGGTTCATCGCCATTTAATAAATCTGTATGAGAAGTTGGCGATATTCTAAAACTAACGCCCCTAGGTACATTTTCAGTAGAATAAAGAGCCTTCAGTTCGCTACCAAACAAATGAGTTGCAAATCCAAAATTACAGTTATGCTTATAAAATACATCAACGAGGTCGTCGGGAACGACATCTCTATTTGTATCTAAAAAATCTGTAGCGTCATAAATTACCCTTCCTGCGAAATGTTGTATTAGAAAGAGTCTCGCCTCGGTTGATTTTGGATCAAATAGTCTAGAGTTATGTTTGTGTTGTACTTTTAATTTCGACACGTACGATTCTGCTGTCCCCCTTATAGAACATTCCACATCTAACATACTCAATAAACCAGTTCTAAGTGAGGATATCAAATCAATACAGGGTACATTATCCACATAATCAACTTCAACTTCGCAATTGATACCCTCGTCTCTGCAAGATTCGATGCTCGATTTAAATATATGCGTGTTATAAAAGTGTTGCATTGTTTCTGCACATAAATTAATACACAAATGTTCAAGCTGACTAGGTTTAGGATCTTCAAATCCGAACATATCCAATATTCCGATAAATCCATCGGTTGCGTGTCGAACTGCATTATTCAAAGCAACCATAGATTTGCTGCCAGCATTTGTACCGCCTATTGTCGATGTGTGCTGACTTGCAATTTCTGCTTGATTATGAACTGAATCATTGGAATCCGAACTCAGAGTGCCTAAGGTAGATCCCAATCTTTTTAGACTATTAGCTCTTCGAACAATTGTAGCAACGGTACGACAATAAAGAGCTTTAGCTAAACAGTCTCTTGTCATATTTGACATATTAGCATCACAAACTGACTTGAGAATTTGTCCTCTAGCGTTATGCGTTCTCGTTGTGAGTCCTCTAAAAAGTGCTGCTCCAGAAACGCCAAGGAGACCTGCTATTGCATTAAGTTCCGTTTCACCTTGAATGTCTACTTCTAAATTTTTTCCATCGGTAAATTGCATATTGCCCAATAATAGAACTGCTGCTAACACTCGAACAACATCTAGAAATGGAATTCCTAATATACCCAAGCACGCTTTCCATTGTTGAAATCTAAAAATTGAACAACTTAGTATACATATAAAATTAAATTTATAAAAAAATGTATGTAGGTAGTATTAACAAAGTTTACCTTCTGGAATCTTCTCTGACATCTTGTTTGGTATCTCCGTGTTGTAAATATTTTAAATTAAATAGTGTATAACCTTCTAGTTTAAGTTTAGATCTTTCCTCGTTGGATAATCCAGCAAGAATTTGATAAAATATATGATAATTTTTTTCACCGGGCAATGGTTTTATTACACGAGTTTGATCCAAAAAATAACAATGAATTTTTGTTCGATAAAGAGCTCCATCGGTTACTTGAACTTCAATAAACTGTCCCTAAAAAAATTGACAACTTAAAACCAAATTTTTAATTTATAATAACAAATAATTACTATTCTACTAGATTCTGAATTTGTTGCTGTTTTAGCCGAACCCAGCGATCGCAATACGGTAAATGCTGCTGCCAAGTGTTTAAATGCATCAGTTTCAGGTCCACCTCCAGCTACTGCAAAAAGTTGCCTCAGCAGAAGCATAGATGCATGACTTTTGCCTGAACCACTAGTTCCTAAAAAACGCATCAAAAGTTTCTGCTTGAGATGCATACAATTAATTAAATTCTTAAAATATAATAAAAATATTTACCAGAAAGAATAATAGCTTGAGGGTAACCAGTCTCAGATTGTTGCCGAACAGCTTCTTGAACTACTTTATTAAGTTGAGAACTCAATGGGAAACTTCTTGTGCTATTTAATGTTAGAGAATTGCCTACATCTCGATAAGGATTAACGCACAATAAAATCGGTCCAACGTTAGTCTACAAAATAAAAATTCTTTTTAAAATGTTTATTATGTAATGGCGCTTTTGATAAATGTACATTTTCTCAAGAGAAAGCAAAATATCTGCACATATTATACCAACTGATGTTGCAAAAAGTACATTATATTGAAACACTACAAGTTAGTGAGCCACAATATAAATTATAATTCATAACACCCACTACAGCTTGAGCGACTCTATCAAATTTTGGTTATATTTTCGTCAAACTTTGTATGATGCAAAGTAGCGCGTGTCATATTTTCGTTCAACTTTTCCTTTCAACTTTTGAATAAACATGCGCATTGCTGCAAAAATATCCAGTACCAACCTCAATAATTATCGGAAGCAATACCACAAGAGCTTTGATTTATCCGGATAATTTTTAATTTCAACGAATTCGTGATTATCAATTTAACGAGAGGAAACTTGGTTGACAAAATCACGAGCGCGATCGAGCGTCAGCGAGATTGCTCGAGTGATTTTGTCTAAAACAGTTTTCTCGAGCCAAATTTTAAAAGCACGTATGAGTGTTCAGAAATTAAAAATTATCAGGATATAAATCAAAGCTAGAGTTGTATTTGATAAGATAATTCCGCGAATAGTGCATAAATACGCATAAAACCATTTAAACTTAAAACTTCACTTTGGTTGTCATTTCAAAAAAGGTAAACAAAAAAATATCCGCTAAATTTATCCACTTGCATTTCTCTTCCTTCCTTAGTACAATTTTTATCCACTAGCAAACTTTGACGTTTGACGTTTCTTATACATTGTTTTATACATGAGTAGAATTATCATAATAATATTATATAAATAAAACATAAACATGGAGGAAAGTGTAAAAATTTTGAAGTTTAATATTAAGATAATAAAAATTGTTGAGATTTAGGTCTTTATTATATCAATTTAATTGACCGACGTTTCGAGTCCTTTATTATTGACCAATGATACAATGAAATCAATTAATTAAAAAATCTTTAAAAAATTTTTACATGAAAATGACAAATTATTTGACAAAATAATAAAGGACTCGAAACGTCGGTCAATTAAATTGATATAATAAAGACCTAAATCTTAACAATTTTTATTATTTAAATTTTAAAAAAAGGTCAACAATAATAAATTATTACTAATTATTTAATATTAAGTTAATCGAATTTGATCATTATTGTTTATGAGTTTTTAAAGGTAAGCAGCAGGTTATGTTCATGATTACTTGAATTATTTTAATCGATTTAGGTCCGCTTTTACAATAGTCGGTTAATAATGAGTAGGTATAACTAACCTATAGCTATGAACCGATCAACGATAAACACACTAAACAATAAACCAATAAGCATCCCTATAAAGTTACAACCCGGATAAATAAAACTTAACCGACTATTGTAAAGGCGAACCACCTTATATGTAGGTTATAGAATGGAATCTCCATCGACGGATAAAAAGTGGAACCAAGAGCCTGTAACTGCCCTGTCAGAATCATGTTGACGTTAACGTAATGTTAACAAACGCTCCAATCAAAAGCCATGTTTCTGCTGATCTGCCAATTCAAAGCTCCCGTTCGTTAACATTACGTTAACATTAACATGATTCTGACAGGGCAGTAAAGCATTTAGTTAGTCTTTATGAATTACAGCCACTGTTGTATAATGTGTACTCGCCGGCATATCACAATAAAATGTCGAGAAATGGGGCCATTCAGACAATAGCCAATGAATTACATTTAAGAACAAAAATCAAGTTCATCACTGAAGAGGTACTCAAAAAATTAAATAGTTTAAGGACCCAATTTTTAACAGTTGAGAGGAACTAGAAAAAAGGAGAACCGAGCGGATCTGGAAGTTCTTCAACTTCCAAAACAACTTGGTGGTTGTATGACAGTTTACAATTTTTACTGCCGTTCACCAGGAAGGATCGAAGTGACAGTAATTTAGTAGCGAATAGTTCTTCTGAAATCTCAGAAGATACTAACGAAAATGTAATTACAGTAAGTACTTAAATTACTAAAATAATAACTTTCGTAGTTGAATTAAAATTTTGTAGGTTGAACCAAACGTGGAATTTTACACCATGTCTTACCGAATTGGATGTTGTCGCCTGAAGCTGGGTCCTCGAGAGCAAATTCTCGTAGTCCAAGTCTTGTTCATCAAGAGTAGAATTTAAATCATAAATCGCTCAAAAGAAAACGAAATGCGAAACCAGCAGGTGAAAATATACTGAGAGATACTTTAGATAAGATAGCGGAGAAAAAAGAGAGTTCTCCGCTTCTTATCTCCGATCTATTTACCGATTGGATATTAGGAAGCGAATTAAAATTAATTAAAAATGCTAGTATCTTAAAAACGGTAAAGCGGAGAATAGTAAACCTTATCCAAGAAGCTCAAGACGAAAATGAATTGTTGTAATTATTTATTTTTTGCTTGTCTTTTAACAATAAACATTTTAATTATGAATTAAATTATATCATGTTTTCTTGCCACTCAACCCTGCCATGTGTGTTAAAATATGTCATAAATGTTCACGGATCTTAATAACTTCAGTACTTGGACGTCCTCGACGATAATTTACATCATGTAGCCCCGAACTATTTTGTCTCCACGATCCTTCGACTACGTTTCCATTCTCAAGTTCGGTATCAACTTCCTTTATAATAACCTTTGGATTTTGTGATTTTAAAAAATTATGTAAGACACAACATGCTTTTGTAACTGCAACAACTTTGTCCCGTGACAAATTGATTGGATTGAGCAGTACTCGAAAACGATTGACAAGGATACCAAAGGCATCTCTCCTTCCTCGACTTAATCTATAGTTAAAAATTCTTTGTTCTTGTGTCATATTCCGAAAAGGGAATGGTTTTAAAATATGACGTTGAAAAGGAAATGCAGCAGTTGCTAATAATACATATGGTATGGGCTCTTCTATATTATGTGGTAATGTTGTGTCATTTGGCAGGTTCAGCAATTGGTTATCCAAAGCGAAATCAAAGTCACGGTCTTTGTAGACTCCTCCATCACTAACTCTCCCGTTTGTTCCAACATCAATGTACAAAAAGTTGTAGTTAACATCTACAATTTATTGCAAGTAGTACTATATTATGTGCTCCCTTGTAATTATAGTAATGAGAACCAGAACTGCGTGGGGCTCGAAATACTATATGTTTACCATCCATGGCACCAATAGTATTTGGTACATTCCACGGCTCGTAAAATTCTTCAGCAATAAATTCCCATTCTTCGGGGCTTGATGATACCTAAAACACGATTACGTTTCTCGTTTGAAATCAATTAATGATTATGATTATTAGACGTAGTTTACCTTAAATACTTTTCATGAAGACACTCGTATATTGCTTCTAAAACTTCAGGTATAAATTTTGAAATTGTAGTTGGAGAAATCCTTGTATGAAAAGACAAACTTCGAAAAGTTTCTCCTGTTGCAAGGAAACGTAAAGTTACTGTTAATCTAAATTTTGCTGAAATAGCTTGTCGAAGCTGAGCGTCTTGACGTCCAATTCAATCTTCTACTAGATTTAGTAAAATATTAAAACTTTTACTGTTCATTCTTATATAATTTGCGTAAGAATTAAGATCTTCGGATATTAATTCTGTATGTACAAATGTACAAGCCCCAAGATGCATTTCGTTTCTTCTCAACAGCCAGTCTCGACTCCAACACGTTTGAGTTTTTTTGTAGCTTGCTTGTAAACTTCCATTAGGTACTTTAAGTATCTTTGAAATTTCTTTTAATTTTCTTTTTAACTTACTCATAGTAGAGTAATATATTCAACAGAATACTTTTATAAATTAGAATATAGAATATCAATATTGAGCTACAGGACACAAATAAAACACATTTTTTAAACGAGCTTTCGAATTATTATTTTATTTTTTATTATTATTATTATTATTATTATTTTTATTATTATTTATATTATTATTTTTATTATTATATATTATTTTCAAGAGCTAATAATTTTAATTAATAAAATACTTTTATTTTGTTTGTAAAGTAAAGTTGTATTTTGTAAAGTAATGCATCCAACAAAATATTTTTAGGTTCAACACACAAAACAAAGTACTAGTAATTTTGGTAGTTGGTTACAAAGATTGGCTACGAAAATAGCGTGAAGTATGTTCTAAATTTAGTTGCCAGCTTTACTATCCCCACCTTAAAATTTTCATCACACTTCCATCTAGGGCTGCCAACTTTTATTGATAGGAAATAAAGTATCGAATCTTTTAAAAGAGAAATAAAAAGTATTTGTAAGAAAAATAAGTATTTTTTTAATTTTAAGTTTTAAGCTAATAATTTTATGACATCTGTCGTTTGAATCATAAAAAAATAATATCAGTAATCGATGAATATCGAAATTCGATTCGCAAAAAATAAAGTGTATAATACTTTATTATATTCGCACCTCGTCTTCGTAGATCAAATTGTAGTACTTCTAATTTACGTTAGATGTCGCACGTTGAAAGTAACTAAAAAACGGAAAACTCCGTTAGGTACGCCTAGAACACACGAGTTGTGTTCTACGCTTATCATCTTGTATTAGGAATGTCAGTTTTTTACACGAGTTGTACAAAACTTCGTACTAAGGCGTAACCACGAGTTGGCTACGAATCATAGAACACACGAGTTGTGCTCTACGATCGACATTTTTCACTCATATGATGCGTATACGTGATTAAGAGTTGACTACGTAACCTGAAATACATGAGTTGGGTTATGGTGGTTGCCTAGAACACAGTAGTTGTTTGTTTTCATACAGTAGGTAGGAGGAGATAGGGCAAAATATGAGACAGTTTTCTCTTGAGTATTCAAGACTAACTAGATTTGATATACCTCGTAACAGACGAGTTCTGTTGCATCTAGTTTTCCCAATGAGATTTGAGAGTAGCAATAATTTCTATTAGGTGAAAAATCTGACAAGGAGGACCCCCCGAATACGTCCATCGAGAAGGATGCTCCAAGAGCCCAGATGGGTCCAATACTGGACACAAGTATACTGGTGATGTTGGGCGATGCTGCACCATCTGAAAGGATTGTTGGAGATCCTTTCCACCAGGACGTGGCGGTACGTTGGACAAACGTCTTAAGGTCTGGCTATAGGAGGAACAACGGTCAACTCTTTTGAAGAAGTACCCACCAGCAAGTAATTGCCTACTTGTAGGAGCTCCAAAGCTGAATCCAGAAGTAGCAATGTCTGTGTCGGAAGCATACTTGAATCGCGACACTCGTCTGGCCACGATCCAGAATCGGCTAGGTGCGAGTTTGTCTGCCCTAGGGAAGGCGATCACTCTTTGCCTGTCGGAAGAGTTTCAGGGGGGGGGGGACAGGAACGTAGCACTAATCGAGTTGATCAGCGACGCAGCTAGGTTTGTGGCTGATGTTCACCACTCGGAAAGCGATACGAGGAGATTATTAATCTCAGCTGGTGTGAATAAAGAGCTGAAGCCAACATTGAATAATGTACCAGTGGACGGTTGGCTTTTTGGTGAAGACCTGGGGAAAAGAGTGAGAGCAGCAAAAGCTCTCGAGAAATCTAGTTTAGATTTAGGGCTGTCCCAATCTACAAAAGCTAAGAAACCCTCTACCTCTTACACAAGGCAGCACTTAAACTCCAGTCGTCCGTCTCGACAAACGTTCAAGAATGCTCGTCAAGGCGGACGGAAGCCTGTCCCCCATGGGGAACCCACAACCAATCGGCGGAGCTTTTCAAAGAGGAAAACCCACTTCGGACCCCCCAGACAGAGTCGACTCTAACCACCAACAGAGTGAGTATACATGCAGGGAGATTAAGATTTTTTATGTGTAAATGGGAGCGTCTAACTTCTGACACTACAATTTTGTCATGGTTGTCAGGCTATGCCATAGATTTTGTTACGAGACCGTATCAACACTCATCTCCCTTAGAAAAAGCTTGGTCTAAGGAGGAGTTTAGGGAGATAGATGCTTCCATTAATCATTTGTTGAACTTGGGGGTCATACGTAAATGCCAACCTTGTGATGGCCAATTTATATCAAATATATTTCTTGTACCAAAAGCCGATGGGTCCAATCGAATGATTTTAAATTTAAAAACTCTCAACGAATTTGTTAGTTATCAGCATTTTAAACTAGAAGATTTGAAAATAGTAAGGCGAATTGTGACCAAAGACTCCTTCATGGCCACTCTGGACCTGAAGGATGCTTACATGATGCTACCCATAAAATCGTCACATAGAAAATATTTGAGATTTCGTTTCAATAGCATACTGTTCGAATACAACTGCTTACCCTTTGGGCTATCCCCGGCACCCTTCGTGTTTACAAAATTAATTAAGCCCATCTTATCACACTTAATAAGAGCAAGAGGTTTTTCTTCGGTTCTGTATCTAGACGATTTTCTCTTGCTGGGTGACACTTTTGGTGAGTGCTTGAAAAATGTTCAGGAGACACAGCAGCTGTTACTTTCGTTGGGGAGAATTTTGAGAAGATTAAGCTAGTTCCCATCCGATCGTGCACATATCTGGGCTTTATTTATGATTCAGCGAGCATGAGTATGTCATTAACAGAAAAGAAGCGACAACGAGTCTTGGAGATGGTTGACAAATTTAGCAACACCAAATCATGCTCGATTAGGGATTTTGCTAAATTTCTAGGGGTTCTGGTCTCAATGTGCCCTGCCATCAAGTACGGTTGGCTGTATACCAAAGCTTTCGAGAGGCACAAGTTTCTAGCCCTAAAGGAATCAGATCATAACTATAACCGCCGCTTGCAGCTATCTGACAATTTAACTGAGGACTTAAACTGGTGGAAAATTAATGTACCAAGGGCAATTAATTCCATTAATCCCAACTCTTACGATCTAACGATTTACTCGGATGCTTCCCGAACGGGTTGGGGTATTTGTTGTGGGGAAAGAAAGTTCCATGGTTTCTGGAATACGATGGAAAAGCAATGTCATATTAATTATTTAGAACTGCTGGCTGCTTTCTTTGGGTTGAAATGTTTTGCCAAGGATTTAACGGGGTACAGTATTCTATGTAGAGTTGACAACACGACGGCTATTTGCTACATTAACCGTATGGGGGGTATTCAACACCCGTTATTAGCTCGCCTGGCTAAAGACATTTGGCAATGGTGCGAACATCGCAATCTGTGAATCTTTGCATCTTACATTAATGTCCATATTCACAAACGTTCGTAAAATATTTAACGAGCCGTTTAATTTTGTCAACCAATGAAAATGATTTCGTAGAACAAGCAAATAAATTTCATTGGTTTGTTTAAATAAACGGTTCGTTAAAATTTTTACGAACGTTTGTGAATATGAACATAAGTCTTCGGAAAACATAGATGCTGATAGGGAGTCTCGTAGGTTGGCACCAGAGACAGAATGGGAATTAGCCAAAGACGCTTACAATACGATCGTAAAGACATTTCAGACCCCTCAGGTTGATCTATTTGCAAGTAGAAACAATGCCAAATGTACGAGGTTTGTTTCCTGGTTTCCGGATCCAGAGGCAATGGCTATCGATGCCTTTACATTACCTTGGAATCAAGGTATTTTTTACGCGTTTCCTCCCTTTTCCATGATTCTAAGAGTGATTCAGAAGATCATTACGGATAGGGCTAAGGGTATTCTGGTGGTCCCTTTATGGCACTCTCAACTATGGTACCCCTTGTTCTCGAAAGTTTTGGTACAAGAACCTGTGTTTTTTAAACCCAATCGTAATCTTTTATTATCGCCCGATAGGACTCCTCATCCCTTATGGCAGAAGCTTACCCTCGTAGCAGGGAGATTGTCAGGAGGGCGTTCAGCAGAAAGGGCTTATCCGAACCCTCGATAAGGATTATTTTGGTTTCCATAACCAACTCGATCATGAAGCAGTACGACTGTGGGTTAAGACGGTGGTGGAAATTCTGCAAGGAGAAGAAGTTGCCATTGTTTGAGGCAAACGTTACCTCGGTTTTGTGTTTCCTAACGAACCTTTTTGAAGAGGGGTTGTCGTATGTATCGCTGAACTCATATAGTTCAAGTCTGCCGCTGATAAACGCTGAGATTGGTCTAGACTATCGAGTCAAAAGATTTTTTAGAGGGGTAGCTCATCTGAGGCCGAGCAGGCCAAAATATGACTTAACTTGGGACCCCACTGTTGTGTTGGATTATTTGGCTACACTATATCCAGATGAGGAACTGAGTTTAGACATCCTCACAAAAAAAGTGGTTACACTTTTAGCCCTGGTGACGGCTCATCGAGTATAGACCCTGGCTCTAATCGATATTAGAGATATCGAGCTAGGCGGCGATGGCATAAGGATTAAGATTCCTGCGAGGATAAAGACTTCAGGGAAAGATAAATTTCAACCTGTATTAGAACTGCCTTTCTTCAAAGACAATCCCAGGATATGCCCTGCGAGGGCTGTACTGTCCTACCTAGATAGATCTAAGAATCTCCGGGACCACACGATATTTAGTTTATTTTTGACCCACAAAAAGCCGCACACCTAAGCATCGTCTTAATCTATTAGCAGGTGGGTTAAAGAGGTGCTGAACAACAGTGGTATCGACACATCGATTTTCACGGCACACAGCACCAGACATGCTGCAACGTCTGCGGCCTCGAGAATGGGAATTACATTGGACGCCATCCGAAGGTCTGCAGGTTGGACAACGAACTCAGTCACCTTGGCAAGGTTTTATAAGAGACCTATCGTAGACCAGGTACGGTTTGCAGATACTTTTAATTCACCTGGACCGTAAATTTTGTACCAATAAAATGTTCTATTTTGTTTTTGAATAGTTTTTTGGTATTGTGTAATTTTTCTTGTTGCAACTAAAGCTTTAAACATCTACAATTTGATCTACGAAGACGAGGTGCGAATATAATTTAATAATCAAACGAACTTACCTCAAGTGAAGTTTGATAATAATTATATGAAGCACCTCGTCGAGTAGATCGCACCCAGCCCTACCCCATTATCATTCCCTAGAAGTTGCAACAATGATGAATATAACTTTAAAAAGAATGAGCTAGGTTATGTCGGCAGGACGGAGCAGGGGCGTACCTAACGGAGTTTTCCGTTTTTTAGTTACTTTAAACGTGCGACATCTAACGTAAATTAGAGATACTACAATTTGATCTACTCGACGAGGTGCTTCATATAATTATTATCAAACTTCACTTAAGGTAAGTTCGTTTGATTATTAAATTATAAAGTATAGTCGGCAACTTTACTTCCATCATACTTTCGCTTCAAATTTTTGACAAGAAAATTGAATGTAACTTGAACGAAAAGTTTGATAGTGCCACTTAAGCGTCGAACACACCACAGCAATCGCGGTGGCGATTAAGTGACTGCACACACCGCGATTTATATCGCGATTCGCGATTGCGATCTAATTCTGACACATAGGAAAAAAAATTTTTTAATAAAAAATGCGTCGATGATTTTGTCTTACTATACAAAACCATCGACGCACGAAAAATTTAATATAGTATATTGTATTTATACAAAATAATGCATTATTTTATTTAAAAACTCGATTATCAAATGAAAATTGGAATACTCTCACTCGATAATTTTTTGAAATTTAATGGTTTTAAACAATTATTTTAATGATTAGTAATGTTTAAGATTCAAAAGAATAGCAACAAGTAAGTGGTCAGATATTGAAAATTCTAAATTTTGCAATATCTCCGAGGATAATAAATTCTCTTCGCATATCCCGAATACGGTTTTTCAACTCTTCGGTAGATTAAAGCTGTTAATATTTTAATAAATTTGTCGTAAAATCATATCATATTATATAATCATATAAAATCATATTTTATAATATGATTATAAAATCATAAATTTTTTCAAAACCTTTGTTTTTTTCAAGAGGTGGGCGCTGCCGCTTGGCCTAGAGTTTGTTATTACGAAGTACTTTTTTCCCCAAAAGGGCTGTAAAATCCGTGACCCGCAGGACGAGTCCCCTCCTTGTAAGACGTATCTCTGTTTGATTACTCAAATCATATCAGTAATATTGCCATCTATCAGGACCCTCTAAGTAAATCTTTTTTTAATCACTGAAACGTATATTCTTCCAGTGGTAGTGGTTCGTTCCTTTATGTACATCAGTGCAGGTTTATCAACCTTCCTTTGGTAAGGGACTCGAGATTGGCGATGCAAAATTTAACCAACACTTTGGATTATCACTGGTAACTGTAAATTAACCAGTGTTTATTTAAAAATGTTAAGCTGGTGACGGTCCATTATCCCCCAAAGGAAATGTTTAGAGGGGTTTAGATTAAAAAATATTAAAGTGTTAAAGTAGCCACTCTACAGGTTTGATGGAAACCCTATAGAAAAAATATTATCCCCGAAGATATTACAACATTTAGATTTTTCAAGGTCAGACCGCTTATTTGTTCTTAATCTTAAGAATCTTGATCATTACTAATCATTAAAATTGTTAACTAATCGTAAAAATTCTGCAAGGAAATCCCATACTTTTATTTTTTTACGTACTTCCTTGTATTCTGGTTGAGATAAATCGTATAAAATTTTATGATTTTTAATATTCTCAAATAAAATTTCAACAAAACTATCGTTGCTTTCCATTCTTTTTTTTAATATCGCACGGCCAAACGCAACACGCAGCGTTCTACCGCGATCGCAACACAACAGCAGAAACAAACGTAAGCAAAAATTTTGACGTTTGTAGTCAATATGCAAAGGTGCTTGCGATTTTATATTTGCATTGTAATAACCTGCGCGATCGCTACGATATCGCACGGGCAAACGCAAGCAAAAATTCAGCTGATCGCCGTTGGTGTGCAAAGGTACATAAGTTTACATAGGTTATATTTGATCGCCTCTGCGATCGCTACCGCTACCGCCACCGCGATCGCTACCGCAACCGCGATCGCTGTGATGTGTTCGACGCTTTAAGCTTTAGATATCTTTTAAATTTATTTTCCGGAAATCGTCATCGAAACAACATTTCTGTGCTTATCTACGCGCAGGGATATTGAATATCCCTGACTAGTCCGGTAATAATTAGGAACTGTAATTATTATATTGTTTGTAACTGTTGATTCAACGAATCGACTAACTTGATTTTTGCTCATTTTAAAAATGTTGTTCAATGTATTTCAAAATGTTGATTTTTTACGATTTTTGGAAAAATGTCTGAAACATGTCTCACTTTACTCGGAGCTCTAAAATACTCGACACACGGTGCCTCGTATTTCAACATTGCTCCTCGTCGCCGTCGCGAGAATTTAAATTGCTGCAGTTGAAGATGCGCGCGCATGCCACAAAATTTGTTTAAATTGTTATGAAATCGAACCCAAAATAAAAATTTTAAGTAAAAATTTGTGATATGTAGTATGTATTTATGGTTAAATTTAAAAAATATAGGAATAATACACGTGACAACGTTCAGATTTAATAATTTGGGAGGTTATGGTAAGTCAATTTTGTGAATTTTAGTCAATATTTTTGAATTCTTTTTTGTTTAGTTCGAATATTTTTCTTATTTTTCAATTTTTTTAAATTTATTCATTAAATGTGACTGATGATTGGTAACAATCATGAAATAACGTTATATCACATTATGAATTTTTCATAATTTTAAATATTCTTAATCCAGACCTGTTTTGTGATAAAAAATAAATTTTTTGAATTTTGATTTTCTTCGTATTGTATTATTCTTACATTTTTTAAATTTAATATCATGTGCCAACTGTTTTTTAATTTGTAGGTTATCGTATTTCGTAGTAGAATCCGCTTAAAGTGATCACGGATAATGTCATCAGTCGGTTATTGTGATCAGTTTGACTGGGAACCGACCGCTTTAATTATCATTAGTTTACTTACAAAAACCACCGGATAATGAGATCAAAAAGCTGCTTATTATTTATCAATTTCAAGGAATTTTTACACATTAATCTCTTTTTCAAAGGTCCAGTATTTCAGTTGCTAGTTAAACTACGTTCAAGGATTAACTTACGTTTATGGCTACCTGATTGGTCAGATATCAATATAAGCGGAGTTTAAACTCGAATCGTAGTTTAAACCACAAATGAAATACCGGTGTAACCGGGAATATTTACCCCAGTGAAATTTTACCCCCCGGTAAAAATTCCCTAGTGAAATTTTACCTCCCGGTAAAAATTCCATAGTGAAATTTTACCCCCTAATAATTTTTTACTGGGGGTAAAATTTCCCTAGAGAATTTTTACCGGGGGGTAAAAAAGTTCAAAATAACCTCAGTGAATTTTTACCCCCTTAAGAATTTTTATAGGTAAATCAGAATTTTTATTAGTGTTTATGTATCAAATTCGATTATATTTTATTCTGAGATGCTAAAATATCTTTCTTAGATTTTAGAATCTTTAAAATCTTTATTAATCTCTAAATCTTTAAAAATTTAACAAAAAATAAAACCGACGGTTGGTACAGAATTATAGTTTGTATATAATATATTATATAAGGTAAGTGAGACACAAGAAATCGAGAGATCAAACCAGAAGAATAATAATAAAGCCAGCATATTTCATAGCATTGTCAAAATAATTCCCGAAAATCAAAACAAAATGAATAATCCACGAGAAAGTGATGAATGCAGCAACGAAGATAAACCTGTAATCGCCAAATCATCAAAGTACATCGCATTGGATTTAAATATGGTTACGCAATTTTTAACTAACAAAACGTATCCTCAACATATCAAAGGAAAAAATGAAAAGTCTAATTTTCGAAAACAATGTAAACCTTATACAATGGAGAACGAAACTTTATTATACAAAAAGAAAATTAAAAATAGTGAAAGAACCACGAGCGGTGATGCAGAACATCGGTGGTTGCCAGTAATAGTAGATTGGGAAGAACGAAAGAAAATAATATCAATGGTTCACCAAGGCACAGACTCAAGTGTTGAATCGATATCGCTCTCATCTCATCGTGGGAGAGACGCTTCAATATCAATTATCGAACGTAGATATTATTGGCAAACTATATACACGGACACGGTAAACTTTATTAAGCATTGCGATATTTGTCAAAAAATAAATCCAGCCGTTTTAAAAGCTGTTCCTGAACTCCGACCAGTGCCAATACCAACAGAAGTTATGAAACAAATTGGAATAGATTTAGCTACACTTCCCGAAGTAGATGGATTTAAATATATCATTGTAGCAATTGATTACTTTAGTAAGTGGTCCGAAATCAAGGCAATAAAAAATAAAACTGCCGAAGTTGTTGCTCGATTTTTATTTGAACTTGTTTGCAGACATTCGTGTATGTCGATACAAATAAACGACCAAGGTAGGGAATTTGTTAACCAAGTTTCAAATCAGCTCCATATGTTAACGGGAACGCAGCAACGGGTAACGTCTGCATATCACCCGCAAAGCAATGGACTTGTTGAAAGACAAAATAGAACAATAAAAAATAAACTTCTTAAAACACTATATAAAGAAGAAAACGTACGCAAATGGCCAGATGTAATTGACGGAGTTCTTTTTGCGCATCGTACTGCACGTCATGAATCCACAAAATTTTCACCTTTTTTCCTGCTATATAACAGAGAGCCGAAACTTCCTGTTGATATTGAAATGGATGGAAGGAAGATGGAGGAAATGATCAAGATGGACGAAATGAACGAAATAGACGAAATAGACGAAATAGACGAAATGAACGAAATTAATCGAATGGACAATGAGTTATTTGGAATGGACATTGACGACGTTGAAGTTACAAAAGAAACAGAATATGAAATGGAAGATAATTTATTCAATCAAATTGATTTTGAAAAAAATCTTGCAAGAATGTTAGAAATTCAAAAGTGTGTATTTCAGAAGACCGCTGAAAATATAAAGGAAAGTCAAGAAAAGCAAAAGACTTCTTATGATAAGCGTCGTGCAAATGCAGTGAAATTTAAAGTTGGAGAATCGGTACTGGTACGAAATTGCAGACGAGATGATCGCAAAGGTGGTTGGACAAAAGCACCCTATACAGGACCGTACACCATAGAGAAAATTCTTAGCAATGGCAACTGCATTTTACGGTCAAAAGTGGGAAAATCTGTGAAAAAGGGCTACCCTATCAGTAATTTAAAACATTACCACGCCAACGGATCTCAAGAAAAAAATGGCGAAAATGAAGAACTGAATGAATCTGTTGAAGAAATTAATTGCATAACGGAAAAATCAAAATTTCGTTTCTGTCCCATAAATAACAATTGGCAAAAACGACTTTGTGAGAAGCTTGGACTTTCATTTGAGAATAATTCCGACTTTGCGAAATCAAAAAATTCGTTGCTCCATTCGCCTCACACAGTTATAGACGTCAAAGCAGACGGTAACTGTTTTTTTAGGTGCATATCTTTATGCATTACCGGAAGTGAAGATCAGCACAAGGAAGTACGAAAGATAATTACCGAATTTATGAAAACTCGAAAACAAAAAGTTGATCTGTTTTCTGGTGTTAAGAATTATATAAATATAACGAAAATGGACGAAAATGCAATTTGGGCAACAGATGTTGAGATGCTTTTCACTGCAGCACTCGTGGGAGCCGATATATATTCGTTTACTCAAATTTCAAAAAATCCTGCATGGCTAAGGTTTCCAAGTTCAATGCACCTTTCCGATGAACCTAATTACAAAAATCTGGCAATATATTTGAACCACAAAAATTCAAACCATTTTGAAGTAGTAGTTTCGGTAAAAAAAAGTGTATAAGAAAATCTAAGTTTTAAATAAATTTTGTGTTAAACTTTTAAATTATCCTATTTAATTCTTCCAATATCTGAGTAAGATATTTTAGCATTTCGCAGTAAGATCTTATGAAATTTGATACATAAACAAATGTAATAATTCTTATTTACTTTTAAAATTTTTTAAGGGGGTAAAAATTCACTAAGAATATTTTGAGATTTTCTACCCCCCGGTAAAAATTCCCTAGTGAAATTTTACCCCCTAATCATTTTTTACGGGGGGTAAAATTTCTCTAGGGAATATTTACCGGGGGTAAAATTTCTCTAGGGAATTTTTACCGGGGGTAAAATTTCACTAGGGAATTTTTACCGGGGGGGTAAAAATTCACTAGGGAATTTTTACCCCCGGGGGTAAAATAAAAGGGGGTTAAAATTCCCGGCTACACCGGCCCTAAGTATATTTTTCTGATTTGTCATTAAAATTTTATATATCTTTACAAAACACGTCACTCGTTTTAATTTCTATGCAAAAACTAAAAAAAAGAAAACTAAAAAAAACATAGAGAGTTTCTATTTTTATTTTTCTAAATGTGCACTTTGCTTTTTATGCATTTTGAAGTTTAGTTTTAGCCCTGGAGATCACATGCATTTTTTTGAAGTGATTTTATAAAACTTGGAATAATTATTTATTCATTATTTATTTATTCAGTTTAAGTTCTGCTGAAAACGAAATGGCGATTCTGGCTATGGCTTTGCGATGCTATGGCGCGGCGTTGCGACGCTCAGGGTCTTTTAAGGTTAACCTTTAAGTAGTGTTAGCGGTATGACATACCGCAACGGTCCATAAGATTACTCGCGTTGGAAAATTGATCACACTACTTCAAGGTTAGCAATGATGTTGAAGTTATTTTATTAAAGCTAATACTTTATTTTCATCTTCTTTATACTATTATAAGTATTTGAAAACAATTTTGGCAGATTATAACCGGTCGCAAATTAGTCTGGCAAATTTTTAAAATCATAAAAAATAACTGCAAAAACCGATACTTTAAATTTTAAATTTTGCGCCATTTGTTTATTTTACAAGTTTCAGGTCTGAAATTTAGCATCTGTCATCTATGATTGTTCCGATTATTAAAAATGGGGCGCTATACAAAGGAAAATCGCTTTATCATTGTGAAATTCCATTACGTTGAAACGTAACCGCACATGAAACAATCGATTTATTGGAACAACGAGTTCTAGACCGTAGTAGACAATTAACAAAACGAGAACGTTCAAGGAAATACTTCTCATGTTAAAATAACGCAAAAAAGCACACAATCCTGGCACGCGGCTAGGATCGAACGCCAGGCACGTGTTGCAGGCGTGTGTGTTTAAAGGTAGGGAAACGCCATTCCACGCGCCACGCCTTGACGTCACAAAATATTTTGTTTATTATTATTTTGAAAAAATAATTTAATTTGTGCGAGTTAATTACCTATAGGTACCTCAAGTATATAATTACTTATTATTATAACAAAATAACTTAAGTATATACAAAAGTTTTCAAAATAATAATAATAAATAAAATATTTTGTGACGTCAAGGCGTGGCGCGTGGAATGGCGTTTCCTTACCTTTAGACGCACACGCCTGGAACGCGTGCCTGGCGTTCGATCCTAGCCGCGTGCCAGGATTGTGTGTCTAAAGGCACCTAATTTCTCCCGAAATTCTGATGTCAACTGGTAAACCTACCTGGTTACTGGAATGTAAGTTATAATGGTTCAACATTGAATATTTAATTTAATGCACATAAATGGTTGATACAATATACCTAATTACTTGGTTAGTTCGAAAAGTGCGGAATGTTGAATCAATCTTTTAGTATGTTCTATTAAAGAAACCGATAGCGTTAGTGTAGTAAGTTTTGATTCAATTAACAAAACGAGAACGTTCAAGGAAATACTTCTCATGTTAAAATAACGCAAAAAGTTAACATAAAAATTTATAAATTTTTTCTCTAACCCAAAATCCATCAAATTTTGTCAAAATTATTATTTTTTTATTTCATCGTGTTATTTAGTCTATGGCATTTATTTATGAAACACAATATCCGGCAAATGACCACCACGACTCCTCTGTCAACACAATATGTGCGTATTAACATTTCCACGACTTTTTGGCATAGTTCGGGCTGTATCTTACTTATAATGCGAATGATTTCGTTTTTCAGCTCTGGAATGGTCCCGGGCTTATTGGCATAGTCCTTACTTTTCACGCAGCCCCAAAGAAATAAGTCCAATGGTGTCAAATCGCAAGATCTCGGCGGTCATTTGACCTCGTTGTTTTGTAAGAAAATGCGTACTGGGAACTTCGTTCGCAATAGAGCCATTGTTTCATGCGGTTTGTGGCAAGTAACACCGTCCTGCTGAAACCACATTTTGTGTAAGTTCGTGTCATCTAATTCAGGCTATAAAAAGTTTGTTATCATGTCACGATAACGTTCACCGTAAAAGCGCTACCGGCATCATTTTCAAAGAAGTACGGTCCGATGACTCTGCCAGTCCAAAAACCACACCAAACAGTGACTTGTTGTGGGGTGCATAGTTTTTTCTTATTGTTTTATTTGGTTAACGGCTGATTGTTGCATGACTAAATTTGTCAGAACCTGTAGATACCGATTATTGTATAAAAAAATTAAAGAAAACACTAACATATCACAAATAATCGCTATCAAAGATTTCCGTTCCAATTCAATAACCCATTTTGAATTACTGATCCCAAATCTGACAAAAAAATGCAGAAGTTAAAACGGTTCACTTTAACCCGGCGTAGGTCTGGTGGGGTATAATATACCCCAACGCACTTTAAAACATGTTAACGTCATTTAAAATAATTAATATTTTCGCCAAATTTTGTGTATCTTCAAGTTGAACCTTACTAAGCATAAATACATTGAAAAGTCAGTCGTAGGTCAGCTATTATGCATGCACTATTTATTTAATTTAGTACGTATTCATATCCCACCAGACCTTATAAGATTAATAATTCTCATAGTCCACTAGACTCTTTATGTAACAGATTTTTTTATTTTAAATTTTAATTGGCTTTACTACAAAGTAAGTCATTTCTTACATTTATTAGTTTTATATTAAATATTACAATTATGTATTATGTATATGAGAAAGAGCAAGCATGGTTATTACAGATTTGGAAAGAGATGGAAGAAGAGAATATGCCTGTTCAAGACTTAAATTCGGGTTTAGAAGTTTAAGAAGACTTGAAAATTTGATTATAAATAACATTAAACAAATATCCTTCTAAAATCAACACAAAATTCAAATTCATTTGCTTTTTTTAACTCATATCCCACCAGACTACTAATATGACTAAAGTCCACCAGACCTACGCCGGGTTAAAACGACCACCGCCTTGCAATAACCGCCATAAAAATACTATTGGAATTTTCCAGCAGATGATAGCAGATAAATTGAGTAATTCAAAACGGATAAATAACATAAACGAAAGATGGAAGACAAGAGAAACAATAATGCAAGAAGCTTCTGAAGGAACCATGGCACATAAAGTAGCTGCAAAAAGAAAAGACTTGTTTAACGCAACATATACGAAAGCAATTATAGAAAGAATGAAAAGCAGAGAGAACATGATAAAGAATAACACCGAAGAGATCAAAAAACTTTATAAAAGTATGCGCCAGAAACAAAGCGAATATGTAGGAAAGAGAAACGCAAATACAATGAGAATAAAATAATGCTTTCGGAGAACAAGCTAAAAAATAAAACAATTAGAAACTTCTACCAAGAAATGAAGAAAATAAAGCTAGGCTACAAAAGTACTACAACGGTATATAGAAACAAAGAAGGCGAACTAATATGCGGAGAAAAGAAAATTATGGAAGGATGGAGAGAATTTTTCAAGGAGCTGCTGAATAAAGAATAAAAAGAAGAAAAAAGACCAGGAAGACGAGGATGAAAGCGGAATGGTACAAAACCTAGTAGTTGAACCACCAACTGCTACAGAAATTTTAAAAACAATCAAGAATATGAAAAACAATGGAAGCCCTGGGGAAAATGGAATTAGGTCAGAGTTGATCAAATATGGAGGAGAAAGTTTACAACTCGAAATAGCAAATCTGATACAAAAATTATGGGACGAAGAAAAAATGCCAGAAAGCTGGTCAAACGCGGTAGTATGTCCAATATACGTAAATGAGACAAAACTAATTTCGCATATTTATTATAGAGGAATAGCTTTACAAGACACGGTTTACAAAATACTAGCAACAAAAATAAAAGAAAAAACAAACGATTTTGCCGACGAAATTGTTGGTGACTACCAATGTGACTTTAGAAGCAGTCGATCTGTATTGGACCAACTATTCACCCTGAAGCAAATACAGCTGAATTGCTACGGACATATAAAACTATCTTCATAGATTTCAAACAAGCGTATGACACGGTAAATAGTGATAAGCTGTATGCCGCAATGAGAACTTCGGGGATACCGGATAAAATAATATGGTTAGCAAAGATGTCTCTCAACAGGACTAAGAACTACGTAAAGGCAGCCAACAAAATATCTAAGAGTTTAGAAGTTGAAAACTGTTTGAGACAAGGTGATCCTTTATCGGCAGTATTATTCAATTTGGTATTGGAAAAAATAATCAGAGATAGTGGAATAAACACAAGCGGAACGATATACAACACAAACCACCAGTGTTTGGCCTACGCGGACGATCTTATGCTAATTTCAAAAAGTCAACATGACCTGCAGAAAATGATGAGAAATCTCATTAAAGAAACGCAGAAAATGGGAATGCTGATAAATGAAGCAAAAACAAAATATATGGTTATGGAAGAAATAAAAGTGCTGCAAGCCTAGGCACAATATTACGTAACAAGCAAATATCACGAAGAACAAAAATACGAATCTGCCAGACAGTGATAAGACCGGTGGTACTATATGGTAGTAAAACATGGACACTAAATAAAAACGATAGCGAAAAAATTGCACGGTGAGAACGAAAGATTCTGAGAAGAATCTATGGCGGTCGACAAATATATGGTGTATGGTGCAGACTGGATAACCAGGAGGTATTGAGTCGTTATGGAGGAACAAATATAATTGGAATAATTAAAACCCAATGGATCAGGTGGTTTTGACATGTGCAAAGACTACCGAAAGAGAGAACGACCCGCAAAGGTCTACGACAAGGTGCGATAGGTACCAGAAGAAGAGGAAGGCCGAGAAGAAGATGGCTGGATGCTTGTCCCTGGGGACTTTTCCCAAGTAATCGAGGTATGTTTACACGAAAACATCGCGAGCAGGTTTAATTTCAATAGCAAGTCGAGTAGCTCCGAGCAAGGTGCGGAACTTTTTTATTTTTTATTTTATTTTATTTTTTATTCAATTTTTCAAATCAATGCTCGTTATCTGATAACGCGATTTCTTATCATAATTCAACCGTATGCATGCATACTGCAGGCAATATTTTGACACCAAAACATTTCAAGTTCTCTAACTTTCGCTTATGTTTACTCAAACAAATACATTCTTTTTCTAGATTGATTACACAGGTAAACAAAAATTAACTTTTTTTTATGACATGGATATAATAGGGTGTAAGTTATGTAAACTTTCATCAGAAAGCAGAAAATGACTTTAGAATTTCTCTATCACCCACAGTTTTTTTGCCACGAAGTGTTTTGCATTATATAGAAATATATCAATATCGGTATATTGTCAATGTTGCATTTACCTCAAAATATTATTGCGCATGTTTTTCGGCGATATTTGGTTTCTGGGGCATCATAATCAATGCTTCATTTGCCTTGGTATCGCTTTTACGTGGCTGCAACGTCTTGGTTGAACCGTTCTCTATGTTCGTAACTGCACCCAAATTTTCCGGGAAGAAATCGAGATGAGCGTCCAAAAAATGAGTTTTTAAAGGCATGTTACATCTCATTTCTCTGCAGCCACTAAGTAATTCAGTCATAACATCGTTGTAATTTTCAGCTTTGACAATTCCAGGAAAATAGGTCACAACAGTTTTAAAAGCTCTTCATACTCAGTTTAACTTCATTCAGCAAGTTGTCCAATTCGCGATATGTCCTTACTTTTCGTGTTTGTGGTCCCACAAATATGCCCTCTTTAATGTTTGGAAATTTCTAGTGCTTCAACAAAATTTTTCATTAAAACCCTGCATTAGTAAGGCAAAAGTAACAATCTGTGGCATGGTCCTTCGGTTCTCTCCTCACCATTGGTATTTGAAAGCTCATTTTACGTTTTGTACCTTTGGATGAAGCTGTTAACAATGTTACACAAGTTTTACCACATGTAAGGGGCCCATGACTTGATCTTCTACTTTAACTCTGAAAGCAAGTTCGTAAGCTCTTCATACAAGTGTATACAACTAAATACACCGACAAATAATGCATACAAATGTCCAATATCTGATTTGGTGCGTACTTCTTGCATGTAATTCTTTTCCCTCACACCTCTTACCGAGAGAAAGGGTATTGGCAGATCTTAAGTTCTTGTCCAAGTTGGACGGGGGTTCTGTTACACTTCGTGTTCATCCTAGAAACACGTCGAAAGTTGCAGTTTTCTGCATTCAGAATTGTAATCGTCTCTATCTAATGAACTCGGCGGTAAATAGAATTTCCCATACTACTAACCTGCATACCGGAATGTTTTTTGAATGAACTTTATTTTGAAGTCACCTTTGTAAATATAAAGTTTATTGTTTGCATTGTGCGGGTATGTTTATTTTTATATGATGTTTATACCTATTGTATATTGAGCCTGTCGTCCGTACTTATTAATAAACAACAAAACGGTATCGATTTATTTGACTAACTAAATTGACTCATTATACATATAATAATAAATTTGCCATAATTATACTAATAATTATAGTACAATACAGATAATTATTACGTTCACTTACAATTTATACCAGTGCCTACCTATTAATTCGGTGGTGTAAAGGTAAATTCATTTAGACATAAAATCGTTAAGCTATGTTATGTTAAGCAAACCTAGTCATTTGTCTTTTGAATACACACATAAGTTTCAATGTATTTTAACTTTTGTGTTAAGCTATGCTGTGTTATAATATTATGTATATTAATATAGTGTCACGTTATTTAGCTGAGAACGACGCCTACCTCAATATTGTGGTTTCTGGTTTTCTGCAAAATCATCTAGCAGGTAAGTTGAAACTATTTTTCTTACCTTATAATCAAGCTAGTAAAACCACACTGAGAGAAAGAAATTGCTTAATCAAATGATAAACGATTCAACCAACAAATTTTTTGCATTGCGGGTGGCGAATGCAAAACGTGCATTAAACTAATACAAATAAAATGTTAACTTTTTTGCGTTATTTTAACATGAGAAGTATTTCCTTGAACGTTCTCGTTGTGTTAATTGAATAAAATTTACTACACTAAAGCTATCAGTTTCTTTAATAGGACGGAGTAAAAGGTTGATTCAACATTCCGCGCTTTTCGAACTAGCCAAGTAGGTATATTGTATCAACCATTTCTGTGCATTAAATTAAACAATTTATTCTATTGTTTGAATCATTTTAGGTTTTTGATGTTACTTATTGTAGTATATGGGGAATTATGGGTTGGTCATGTGCCAGGTGACGCTGAGCAAGAAAAATGGTTGTCGTTGTAAAAAATATTATGTGTAATTGTTAGAAAAATATAATTACGCTAATATAAAGCGTAGCATTATTTCTCGAGTAAACATTACACTAACTTATGATGGTATTAAATCAAGCACTCTAAATTGAATGCGTATATCCAATGTTGAACCATCACAATAGGTGTATTACTGTATTAACAGTAGTGCATTTTATGAATAAATAAATTTAAACAAATATAACCTCACTTATAATATAACATTCACTTAACAAAACACTTAATTAAAATTAATTTAAAAGTTCGAAATTATTTAACGTAAGTTCAAAATTGTATTCGTTAACCGCACTCTTTATTTTACGAACAAATAATGTGTTCCGATAAAAAAATTCTATCCCAATTCGACGTCGATTCAGTGCTGGTCGAAATTACACTGTTCTTCACCTTTTTCGGCGCTTCTATTTATGCATTTTTCTAAACTGGCTATCTTAATCTTTCAAAAAACATTAAAAAGCCACATTTCATGAATTTCATGGTACGCTTGATTTTATAAAAGAAATTTTCATCTCTCCGATTTACTTTAAACTTTCAGGAAAGCTTCCTTATTTTTCCTTTGAATTTACTACAAATTTTCAAAAAATTCCGATCATTTATGTGCGTCCTATGAGCAAGTGAAGTTTCATATGTCACAATTTCGACCAAACTTTACTTTCCACTTTCTTGTCTAAATTTTCTTCAAAACGATTTGATTCTTAAATATACTTTTTCATGAGGTCCTCCTCATCATTTCCATGTCCACTTTTACTGCCAGAAATTGTTTTTCACAAACTTAAGTCCATTTGAAATTTACCCATTTTTGACACTTTAAAGAACATCAACAAATGCAGATTTTGTCCTGCATTTATGTAGCAATTGGTTTGAATTTTTGTCTACGCACTTCTTACAAGCTATTACATAATTATATCTAAAAAGATTTTTCCAATTTACATAATTGGTTCTTAATTTTAAACTTGTTAAATAATCGCCTTTATCTATTACACCTTCACCTAGATCTACAAGTGAGCTTTTAATTTTAGGCTACTTGCCTGTTTACTAATGTGTATCAATAATTTCAAGTCAAATTTCCAAAATTTGCAATCAAAAAGTGATGGCAAGTAATGAAACCCGAAATCCCCCGATTCTCAATCAACGGAGCGCAACAATCCAAGCCAGATCAACAACCCCTTCAAATATGACTTTACTGAAGGTAAGCTTGACCAAATGTTAACATAATAATAATAATTTATTACAAGCAAACTAATTCTATTTTAAGTTTTAGGTGAAACAAAGTATTCCGAGCTGACAAATATGTTTTCCTCAAATCGGAATGATATCTGAATCAATTACACATAAATCATGGCTCAACTATCAACATAAACCAATGTGCAAACAACTTAATGTGGAGTCAAAGTCTCCCCTGAGTGTCGTGTGTTAATAACACTGCAATATATGTATATATAGTCTATATAGTTATACAGAAGGGCCATCCTAAAGTTAGGGGTAATGTGACCACCAAATTTTGGACTTTTATTAATTGTATTTTTTTTCTTTAAAAATAAATATTAGTATTTTCAAAGCTGGAAGGTCGATGTTTTATTTCCTTTGAAACAAAAAAAATTATTTTATTTAAAATTTCAGAATAGTGTATTGTGTGCCGTCTAGACCCGTAACCTGAATTTCAATTCCAAAGTTAAGCCGGGGGCCCAACGCCATAAAACCGAAAGGCCGGTTTACACTTTACCAAAAAGTCTTAGAAAAATCGAGGGGGGGTGGTTTTGGTTCGTTCGACGGTGGTGGCAGCAACAACAAATTTTCCTATGAACGGCGCAACCTCTAAGTTGCGAGATTTTTTCTAAGCACGGGCTGAGGGAATAACGCCCAAGTGACGACGTGCCGTTACACCTACTCTTTGGTAAAAGAAAGCCACTGTTTTAAAAAGAAAAGGAAATGCTATACTCCGTAACCTGCGTTGCATAAGTAAAGGCGAAAGAGGAGGTCCATTAAGGAGATACATTAACTATGCTTAAATAATTAATCATAACTTACGTAAAAATTTGAAGCCGCAAATCTTGCTTGAAGACATTTCATAACTGCATCTTCGGTGAGAGGTCCCTGTAGATGAATGAGATCTTCAATATCAGCACCTGTAGTTGGCAATCTACTACGTGACTCCGGTATAGGAACTACAGCAACCACGGAAGTAACTCTAGGTGGAATAATAGGTCTAACAGTAGATGTTACTGTTGTAGGAGAGAATGTTTCTTTAAAAGTATTATTTGGCGTTCCTTGTACGTGCAATCGATTTCTCAATGTAACTAACTCCGTACTTAAGCTTTTCAAACGTTGTTGTAAATGCACTGCCTCGTTTGATGAAGAAGCATCTACAAAATAAATAAATTAATATTTAAAAAACAAACAAAGATATCACGAAAACTTTTAATTAAAAAATAAAAAAAATCGATAACAGCTATAAATCCAACAAGTGTAGATACTTAAATAGTGCATTTATTTGAACTTTGCGATATAGAGTGAACATTTGTCTATCCTTTTTGTGTAAAATAATAATCATAGAAAAAGTATCGAAGGTAAGATTTATACAACTTATAAAACTAAAAAGTGTTGCGGGGCACGTTGCAACTAACTGTTACAATGTAACCAGTTTACAGATTTAGCGGTTTTTAAAAAAAGCAAAAACAGAAACAAAAAATCACATGATTACTTGTCATTTTTAGAATGATTGTAAAATGTTGTGAGAATCTCGTTAATCCGTTCATGCGCGTCATAAATAAATGCTCTTTTGGATTAATGAAGAATGGGTGCAATATAGACTTTGTAAACTGTGGTCACACTGGACCTGTGCAGAAAAATATCTGTTGTATATATGTATAAATTGTACCTAATAATGATGATAGTGCTTCTGAATAAGTGTTGCAATTTACCCCAGCATATGTAGCATCATTTCCCGAAGACGGGGTACGTTGCAACACCATCATCTTTTTTATTAACTTTATGTAATTGGTCAATTATTGTTTTTAAGTTCTTTAACTATATACAGGGTGCTGAATGATTTAGCCGAACGTAGGAAATTAACATGTAAAAACATATTTATGCAAATTCCTGCTTCCCTAATTATTTTAGTGAAAATATGAAAGACACGAAATTAATGCAGAAATATAAATTACGAATGATGGGCCGATCTTTTCATATTTAAGTTATACGTCAAGTAGTTACTTGTCGTTTACTTTACTTGAGCTTTTTAATGGCGAGTAAGACAGTTGGGTCTTTTCATCGAATTTTATGCAACGATTAACTACTTGAAGTATAGTACGGTTGGTATTACATTTAAAACTAAAAATTTAGCGTCATTTGAACTAGTAGATCAGATTAACTTAAACTTAAATATGAAACCTGACAGGTGAAGTGTCATTTTAATTTGGTCAAGTTGTAAGGTAACTTGAAAACTATCCAAATCATATAAAATATTCATATTTAGTAATTTTGTTTACTAATAAGTAATTACTATAAGTAGCTACTAGTAAGTAAATACTAAAATATAATTTTTAAAATATAAATATTTTATATGGTTTGGATAGTTCTAGAAATATTTCTAGAAACTGCAATTCGATACCATGGAAGCCAAGATGGAAGCAGCTGAGAAAAAGAGGACTGCTAAGTTAAAGAAAGTTAAAGAGTTAAAGAAAAACGAACACCTAAGATTAGCCCAAAGGTTAATAATGAAAAATTGCAAACCGAATTAATAAATAATCAATTATTATTAAAATAAACTTTATTACTATAGTTTAAATAATTATAAAAATATTTTTGTAAATAAAAACGTCGAAAATACTCAAAAATGGTCGTCTACTATAATTTATATGTATATCTTCATCATCTGCTGAAGATAGAATATTATTGTAAACATGATTATTGTAAATAATAACAAATGATAGCTTTTAAAACCACTTTTTCAAACACATAACACGCTTTTTTTCTTCGCGCAGACCCAATCCGTATGCATTGGGCATTAACAGTGATTAAACTTTTCTAGCCAGCCAAAATTGGTTAATTAGTTTGAGGACTGGTTAACTTGCTTTAACCACGATTAAACATTTGGTGAAACACTTCATTTTATTTAACCGTGATAAATTTCAACTAACCGACATTAAAGTATTTAATCAGAGCTGGTGGAACCAGCACAACTCTATTAAATATTATTTTCAAAATTCAAAATTCATTCAAAAATGAAAATATTAAAACCGTCATGATTTAAAATTTTAGTAAACATAATCACAAGTTCGTTTTTTGTCCGCTAAGTTTATCATGCTAATAAATATTTACAGGCCTGTTGAAGGTGCTAATAACTTTACTAGCTAGTAAGCTGATTTATTAGGCTACTAAATTTTACTAGTAGTTGAAAAGACCGAAAAGTAGCTTACTTGTCGATTAGAACTTACTTGGGGTTTACTTGAAGGTGAAAAGATCGGCCCTAAATTTTACTAGTAGTTGAAAAGACCAAAAAGTAGCTTACTTGTCGATTAGAACTTACTTGGGGTTTACTTGAAGGTGAAAAGATCGGCCCTTTAAGATCATAAAATTTTCATTTATCGCACGGGCTATGTAAGTTTCCATGGTAATTATTTTTGAAAATATAAATTGAATTTATTACATGGCCAGTGCGATAAACGAAAATTTTAACAATTTCAAAAGCATTTTTTGATTTTTTAAGTAAAAACTAGATGAAATCTAATCGTCTTAATCATTTGTAATTTATATTTCGGCATTATTTTTGTATCTTTCATTTTTTCTCTAAAATAATTAGGGAAGCAGGAATTTGCATAAATAAGGTTTTACATGTTAATTTCCTATGTTCGGATAACTCATTCAGCACCCGGTATGCCTATGTTCCTTGAAGACCAATATACATATGTCCACCAATACTTGGATGTTTTTTTCTACAATACTAGTCTTTTAGAAAAATAAAAATTAAAAAGTGTTGCAACTTGCCCCGGTCTAACCACTTCTGTGGGATAAATATGAATGAATCTTAACTGAAGGGGGGAGTTCAGTATACATTTTTGAATTACATTTTAGATTAATATGTTATCTGTAAACTTTTATTTAAAAGAAATTAATAAAGAAATCAGAGTTTGTATTTGTAAAAAACATTATGCTTTTCAAATTTTTCAAAAAAATCATTTCTTGCAGTTTGAATTATTGTTGCAGCATTGCGATAAGTATTGTAAGAGGCTTACGAGTTTTAAACCAGTAATATCTAAAGCCGCATTCAGATAAAGATTCTTGCCTTGCCTTGCCTTGCCTTGCAGGTAGCTTGCATTGCGTGCTTTTGCTGTGGTTTTGCTTAGACTATTTGAGCGTTCACATAAAAATTCTTGTGTTGCGTTGTTCAGGCATTTATAATTTTACGTTCGACATTCGGTACACTTTTATACATTTTATTTTATAATTTATAAATAACGATTATACGTTAATTTATAATTTATAAAAAGGTATAACGGCCATTCTTTATAATTTTTCAGAGTGGATGCCAAATTTTCATCAAAATTTAGATGTGCAGAATTTAAATTGCTACTGGCGTTATCCATTTTATTTTATACGTTCATCTATAAAACTTTATACATACTACAAACTAATTTTTAAAAAACTATAAATTTTATACAAAGGACGCGCGCAGTTTTTAAAATAGTTCGATTTGATTGGGTCTTGCTTCGCTGCCTTTGTCTTGCAAAGTCGAAAAGCTTGGCGTTACCAAGCTTTAGCAAGACCTCAGCACCGCAACCGTAATTTTTGTAATTCGTAAGGGTTATAGAAAATACTTCAATCTGATTGGTTCTTGCTAGTTTCTACCTAAGCAAGGCAAGGCAACACTCTTTATCTGAATACCGCTTTAAGTTGCCATCGGTGAAACTTACATGTTTACCTTTGGCAGGTTAGCAAAAAAAGGCTTAATACCTGACCATCGGTGTAGGTTATCACTGTCCTCAATAACATTATTATCCATACTAAGGTTTTTTCTGAACATTAAGTTTTTAGATTTAGAAGAATAAGTTGGATATACTAAAAGTATACCTCCACTGAAAATAATGCAGTGCTTAATATTAACGAACAGCGATTTTTAACTGAAATTCGCTGTGACAAGGAATTTTTTCTTTGATAAAAAGATATGCTAAGTAAGATTTTAGGTACTGAATTCGTAGATACGTTAATATATCGAATTGGCATTCTTATATACAAAGAAAATTGTTTCATTGACTAATCTAGAATATTCCTGCATATAAAGCAGTTTTCGTCTATCCGATAAAATGTCTTCTTTGTATTAAGGAATTCGAACATTAAAAAATTATGACTTATGCAAGAAATTTATTTGTTATTGTAATTTACACTGTTATGAAATAATGATCTACATGTTGGATCTATTACGAAGAA
Organism: Cantharis nigra; assembly: GCA_958510845.1. Classification (NCBI taxonomy): domain Eukaryota; kingdom Metazoa; phylum Arthropoda; class Insecta; order Coleoptera; family Cantharidae; genus Cantharis; species Cantharis nigra. The sequence goes on from OY294028.1 coordinate 50,281,190, forward strand.
TCGTAGTTTTAACGTTTGTGTTCCGTGGATTAATTGGATAAAATTACATAATATAACGACAGCAAACTTTAATACAACGAATTTGTACGGTACAAGAATTGCTGATGACATAAAAACTGCAATTTTGCAAATATGCAGCTTCATATCGTAGTTTAAATAAAAATTTATTCTGTTAACAGCATTTTTAGTGTAATAACGTGCTTATTGGAATTGCAAATTCTAAATCAAAAGTAAGAACTTATAATAATTGTTTTATTTATTTAAATTTAATTTTCTAATTACTCTTTAATTTAATTTCAGGAAATAGTATGTATAGATAGGTGGATTTCCAACTAAAATTGGTAAGGATTTTCTCTAAGCGGTTTTTTATGTTTCATATAAAAATAGCTTTTTTTAGAAGTACTATATCATTTCCACAAAGAGGACGAATATATTACATTATATTGTAATTTAAAAATTTCATTTAATGTGGCTGTTGGTAAACATTAAACATCGTGTAAATACACCAAAAATAATTTCAAAAACATAAGACTTAAACAAAATTTGGTATACAAATTTTGAATAATAATAATACAGGTCTAAGGGGTGAGTTTCTTTTAAAACAAATGCTTCAATTATTTCATAAAACTTTGCTTAAATTATTTTAGTTTTTCTATAAGTGTTTAAAATGTACATTTTTAGAACCAAAAGATAATGCAGAAGTGTGCATTGGGGCGTTAAATTTTGATATTCTATCAGCTGAATAGATTGATAATTCTTGGAAAGCCTGTATAGCCAATATTGGCTTAAAGATCTAAAGAATTCGGAGACCGCTACTGTAATTATGAAGAAAATTGAAAAAAATTTGAAAATTGAAAATCTATGAAACCCCAATAGAACTGGTATGTTTCTCTAGATGTATCTTAAATAATACCTGATTATTAAAACCTTTAACTTACAGATCAGGTAACATGGATTTTATTGCTGAATTCAATAATAATATGAGAACGGTTTATTGAACACTTGGTACAATTCTAGCAACAAGAGGATAGATATTAAAGTGACTTACTTCATATTGAAGAAATTTTTATATTTTTTGTAGCATACCTAAGATATCAATTTTTTAAGATCTGTAAGTATAGATCTACTTTAAAATAATTTTTGTGTTTAATTTAAATTTTTCTAATTAATCTTCAAAATTTTTATACTAGCTTCATATCTAAACTCGAAAGATTGATTAATTTATTAATTAACATTTTGTATTTTTATACGAAATAAAACTTTTTAAGTTTAAATGAAATATGGTTAAATATTTTGATTATCATGATTATTATTGTTTATATAGTACATAGGTACTTAATTTGTTATAAAATAAAATTGTTTCTTAATTAATAAACATATTATAAAGTATATTGAACATTCTTTTTTTATACGTTGCATTAATTACTACCATACGTATAACTACGAAATGTTTACGTTAAACAAAAACCAATACTTATTGAATCAATGAAATGTAGTTGTCAGTTAAGCAATGGTCATCTTTTTCACAAAAACACAAATCCATATGACAACAAATAACATTCTTGAGTCAACGAATGCCAATTCTTCCGACCATAGACGCTATTCCTTGCGTTGACGAAACCGTTTTTGAAATATGAGCATGTATAAGATATTAATTTCAAAGAATTTATTTTCTTTAATACCAATACGTATGCATTACTTAACGAACACCTTTTCTTTAACATGAAGAAATCGTGCGTTGGATCAATTTTAAGGAACTATTTCTTTATAACTACAACTGTGTGCTTTATATTTATGCTCTGATTTGGTTCAGTGTCCCGTCACCGAATCGACGTAGTCAAATTTTCTGTCACCGAATGAGAATCGCCGAAATACAAGTGCCGAATTGGAATTGCCGAAAATGGCATAGCCGAATATCGGCTGTCGCCGAATAAGAATTGCCGAAATGACGGTGTCCGCATTGCCTGCCGAGGAAAGACGATCAAAATAAAGTTATTACTCCGCCCGGAATCGAGCCAGTGATTTCTGCTTATCAGTCCACGCACACAAGCACGTGGATATATGTATATTTCCATTACCAATGTAAATTGCACATTTTGAAACCGTTTTTTGACATATAAAAATCACTTTTATAGAAAAAATTTTTAGACATTTTTTGTTAAAAATTTGATTGATTTCAAATTTGTACCTATACATTTTTTTATTTTATCGCCCCGTTTTTGACTGACAGCAACTTAAACAAGACTCTGTTAAATACAGAGATACAGATGATATTTTTTGTATTTTACAGAGCCTTGTTTAAGTCGCTGTCAGTCGAAAAAGGGGCGACATAATAGAAAAATATATAGATACAAAATTGAAGACAATAAACTTTTTAACAAAAAATGTCGAGAAAGTTTTGCTGTAAAAACAATTTATATACGTCAAAAAACGGTTTCAAAATGTGCAATTTACATTAATAACATAGGAGTGCAGGTACGAATACTCGAAGCTGACGTCATGCGCAGATAAGACGAAACTGAGATGTCTAGCGAGCACACCATATTATATTCACACCACGCCACGGTACAAACGAAAATAAAGAAGGTAGAAGCAAATACAAACGAGGTACAAACGATTTAATCTATTTTGGATCCCAAACTCGAAATGGGGCGATGGCGAATTGCACCTAGTATTACATTTATAATATCTAATCAGCACGCTGCGCTGCACCAAAATATTTAGTTACGGCTCTGATATTTAACCCTTATGTGCACACCCGGAATTACCTACGTTGTTACACACCCGAGGTACCTGGGTACCCACCTATAAATCCCACTGATTTTTCATTTCTTAAGCCTGTATGACACGACGTTAAATTTGACGTTAAATTTGACATCAAATTTACATGAAAATTTTTATGTAAATTTGCTCATATTTTTGCCAGGTAAAATTTTAATTTTATGCAGGTAAAACTAATTTTCTGTTTGAACAATGTTAGTTTTAAAAACTGGGCGGACTCTAGACGGGAAAATGTCTACTACGCACATTTACACGCACTTTTACCGACAAATTTAGAACTTGTTCTAAATTTTTTACATGAAAATTTAATATAAAATTTGACGATAAATTTTCTGTATGCAACGGTGTTAAATATTTTCTTAAAAATTTACATGTAAATTTGACGTCAAATTTAACGTCGTGTCATACAGGCTTTATGCAGCAACAAATGGTCTTATGGACATCTGTATGTTAAATTTGATTCTTATGAATCTATATAACACTTTACCAAGGTGTACCTACAGTTTAAATTAGTTCACCCAAAAGGTTTCTCTTTTGAAATAATCACGCAACCGACGAACTACATTACACAGTTACTTAAGCCTGTATGACACGACGTTAAATTTGACGTCAAATTTACATGTAAACTTTTAAGAAAATATTTTACACCGTTGCATACAGAAAATTTATCGTCAAATTTTATGTTAAACTTTCATGTAAAAAATTTAGAACAAGTTCTAAATTTGTCGGTAAAAGTGCGTGTAAATGTGCGTAGTAGACATTTTCCCGTCTAGAGTCCGCCCAGTTTTTAAAATTAACATTGTTCAAACAGAAAATTATTTTTACCTGCATAAAATTAAAATTTTACCTGGCAAAAATATGAGCAAATTTACATAAACATTTTCATGTAAATTTGACGTCAAATTTAACGTCGTGTCATACAGGCTTTAGGTCCTATTTCATAATTTCGTTCACGGCTTACATTGCAGATATTTTATTAGACGACGTTCATTAATTGCGTGAGGTGTTTTTCATAAAATTTGGACCCCCCTCCACCCTGTAAAGATATGGCGGACAGCCCTCTTCCTTTAAGTGATTTACTCTATAATTTTCATAAATAAATTTTCATAGATAAATTCATGTTTCACAGTTTTCACAATAAGTTCCCCAATTACCTATTAATTTTTCTAACATGTAAAAAATTTACACTTTTACATTAAAATACAAAATATGAGGGGGTCCATTGCAAAACTCGTTAAGTCCACTTTAGTAAATTTTACAGGAGGAGCACAAAACAGTTTGGTTCACACATTAGCTTTGCAGTAATACCTATTTTTCAACAGTGATTTTCTATGCTTTATAGCAAATTTAGCAGCGAGAAATTGTAACCATTAATAGAACTATGTAAATACAATCTGAAAACACGGCTAACTCATTTTTGAATAAAAGTGGATTTAACGATTTTTGCAATCGTTGCAAAACCCTCATATTATCTGTTATAATAATTAATATATTATATTCTCTAAATTAAAAAGTTGACGTGGGATTTTCTTTGACCCCTTCCCTTTACATGAGATTTTGTGGGATTTTGCCTGACCCCCTCCCATTTTGAGCTCAGGTAATTAATGGACATTCCCTAAAAAAAATGTTTCAGAATTGTGCTGTATCGCATTTTTCATTCGTTCATTCATTCAAGTTGGCGATAGAGACTATTCTTGATAGGTGAGTTTTGCCTCCTCACAAAATTCCGCCTGGACCTCAGCATGTGCGAGATCAAACAGGTAGAGTAAAAGTAACAGGGTCATATCATATTTGTGAAAACTAGAAAAACTAGAAAAAGCTGGGCTGCTTCTGAAAAGCCTGCATGCGACGAGCATGCGGTGAATTTGACTAAACGTAAAGAGTGCGCTGAATAAATGTTCAATTGTTTCTTTGCTAACTATAAATACATATTTTTACATGATTTGTTATTATTTATTTGATAATCCTTTATTTATTATTTATTCTACCAATAATTTACCTGCATGATAACAAAAGAATTCTACTCAAATCATGTATTTTCATATTAAAATTTTTATTGTTAATAGTGCATACAAAAAGATCAAATAGCATAATTCGATTGGAAAAAGGTTAAATCGCGAGGATCTGTAAGGTTTTTGAGAAATATTAAATTAAATATAAAAAAAATCTTGAAGCGTCCGTTGGTGGGCACCCGGGTCCCGGGTGTGCACATAAAGGTTAAATAGGTTGATATGTGGAAGGTTAGTAAAAGAATGTTGAGTAGATTGCAGAAGTAAATCTGCTAAATAGTTTTTTAAATAATTTACATAATTAGCTTAGGCATAATATAGGTTTGGATGCTATATCGGCCTATTTTTTTAGTACCTACATAGAAAACTGAAATGTAGACAAACCCGCTGGCGCTGGTTGGAAAGTAGGAATTCAACTAAAATAATACCGATTCATATTTATTTTAAAAATTCATCTAGCTGGCTAGTATATAGTATATGAACTAGCTAATTCTATTATTTCAATTTATATAGGATTTTTAAATTAATAATAAATTGTAGATACCAAAGGACTCGAATGTGATAAAATATGGAATAGAGGCATAATATAATATAATATTACTACTCGATGTTTACGTCAATGTATGTACTACTGTATTTTAATAAAAAATAATTCAAAATATTTAACTAATTAGTAATAGTCACCTAGGTTACTACTTATTATATAAAAAATTGAGAAAAATGCTTTTAATTCGCTTTATAAAGCTCTTTCAAGTTAGTAGTAAGCGCGAAATATAGTACCTATCTAGATATACATAATAATAATAAAATAATTTCCACGTGAAACCAACAAACTACAAAGTATTAAATGGTTAGTTAAAAACACACCTTGTAACTTCTTTTCGGTTTCCCAAAACTTTTGTAATTCCGTAAAATACTTGTCAAGTATAAAAACTTTAGAAAGCCCTAAGGTAGCCATCTTGTGTTATTAGGGCTAAAATTTGCAATAAGATATTTTCCAAACATTACACAAAGAGCAAACACACGTCTTTTATAAGCACTTGATAAACTGACGGGTTTTCGGCTACTACCTGAGACCAGTTCTATCAGGTGTAACTCCCCGCACACCTAATACACCTGTTTACAGTACTGAATTTCGGGATGTTACATTACACGCACCTCTAATACCTACAATATTAATGCAACAAAAGATAATATATGTCTAGGTATGCTACAACAAATTATGATCGCGATTTACACGTAGCAATTTTCAATTAAAAATTGTAGAGGTAGTAGGTAGGTAGGTACATTTATATTGGGGTCTTCTAACGGTTAGTAAATAATAATTGAGTTAACTTGTACCTCCTCGCTGCAGGCAAACTCAATTTCATAATTTTGATATTAAAGAAGTTTCATAATATTTTTAACATTGCTTTAAAGTTACAGTCAATATGATGACGTAAAGACAGGGTGATTGGTTATAAAAGGCCAACCCGGACGAAGGGTGATCTTATTTATTTCAATGTTGATAATAATATACTAGATAATATACACATCACTTAACAAAATATTATGAATAATACTTTCGTAATAATAATTATTAATTGAATGAGATTTCTAAATTTTCGAGTTTTAATTCACGAATTACCAAATTTTGAAAAAATCGAGTTTTAAAATTTCAAATGCCGACATAACTTATCGAAAAAAAATGATATTGACAAAAATTTGCAAAGTTTATTTGACCAGCTTTCCTCAATTTCAATTACAAAATAAGCAGTATACGGGTTTCAATCATTTTTTAAAGGCCCTAAGGGTGATTCGGCCCCGGAAAGATATTTAAACGATATTCATAGGATATGTTGGTACTAATAAAATACCACGATCCTAAAAGTTTCAGATCGCTAACTCAATTGGTTTTCGAGAAAAAGCAAAATATGTAAAAATTGGAAAAAAATTATTTTCTCCGGAATGGCTGAATCGATTGATCTAAAATTTTGATATGTTATGGGGGCTGATAGGGGCTCTTAAGAAAAAAATGAACACTTATATAGCTTCATAAATTCCTTAAAAACAATTTGTTTTTTCTTTAATTTCAGTTTTTAACCATGCTATAAGTTTTGTAAAATTATGAAATTTTTTTTTTTTCAAGCCCCATATATATCGTTTTAACTTCATAAATTTTTCAGACTTTTAAAAAGGGCACGCCATAGTAGAAAAAAATAAAAACCATTTTTTGGTTCAAATAATGCATTTATTTAAATGTTTTTGAGCATTAATTTAATTGAAATTTACTTGAATCTATACTTAAAATTTTTTATTTTAGGTTTATTTTTTAGTTTATCGCCTTACGGTTAAAAGAACGTGGTAATTTTGAATTTTTTCAAAATTTTTAGAAATCAACATGGGTGGCAGTGCCTTCTGATTTCAACCTGGAAGCGGCAGTTTAAAAAATCTCCATTAAAATTATTTTTATATGAGCCATTACTACACACGTTACATCGTTCAGATTTGATATTGTAATGCTTTATAGGTAAATCATCTTCGATAATTTTTAATATTTTATTCATTATTTATAGATTCCTATTAGTTTAGTTTGAATATTTTTCTTATTTTTTCAATTTTTCATTATATACGACTGATGGGAAATAACCGTGAAATAGGGACTTTATTGATTATATTATTAATTAAAAATATTAATTTAATTACTTTTATGTATATTCTAACTATTATAAATAATTTTTTATGTTTAAAACAACAACAATAATTATTTCGTCAAATTAAAAAATTAAAACAGTTAAAAATAAATAATCTAGATATAATTAATGTCAATAAATATTTTGAGGAACGTTCTTTTTTATTACTTAGCTTGATTATTAATATATTTTTATAAATGTATTCTATTAATATAGGTAACCAAACTTCAATATGTATTAATGGAAAAAAGAACATAGTTTTTCAAATTATTAAGTCAATTTTCCACAAATAAACAATAAAGAAAATAATAAAAGATACAGGAACAAAATGTATAGCTAAAATTTTGATTAATAGAATTTTTTCAATCTTCATCACTGTCTTCTTAAATCACAACTGAAATATTGTCTTTGTCAAATAGTATTGCAGCAGACCTGCGAAGTTTTGATAAATTAAATGTTGATTCTATGCGCCGCAATGGACAATTTGCATGATTTTTAATTTTAGCATATTAATAATCTACATAACAACATATGTAATGTGTCTTAATTTTTTTAAATTTGGTTCACAAATAAAGCCTTAAAAAAATATTGAAATTTAAATGTATATTTGTCGCACGAAATCGTATTAATAAATATGGCTGGCTTAATTTGAAATTTAAGGATTTTGACGTCATCAAAATGGCGATTAGTAACTAAAATTTCGTTACTTCATACTTAATTACCGGTTGGTACTTACTTGGTAGATACTTTAGTGGAAATTATACTGGTGTATTGGCACCAATTGTTGAGGCTCATGTCACATCCTGATTTCAATCACGTGATTTTTTCAAATAAATTATAACATTTCATTAATTTTTTGCGGGCTGACAATACATAATTTTGATAAATCACTCAAATATTCTGATTATAGGTATATTGAACTATCAATAAATGCCATTTTTAGGTGAATTTGAATTTAATGCAAATTGTCCATTGTTTATTATTTGTCAAACGGGAGATATTTATCAAAAATTTTCAGGTTTGCTGGAATATTCAATAAACTATTTGATAAAGTAAATATTTCAGCTGTGATTGAAGAAGACAATTTTAGCTATATATACTTCGGTTTTTTATTCTTTTCTTTATTGTTGATTTATGGAAAATTGACTTAATAATTTGAAAAAATATGTTCTTTTTCCATTAATACCAAGTTGAACTTTTATATGGGTTATATTTGTATTGACATTAATAATGATTAGTTATTTTTAACAGTTTTAATTTTGTAATTTGACGATATAATTATTGTTGTTATTTTAAATATGAAAAATTATTTATAATAGGTAGAAATTATCAACATATGTATAAAAATAATTAAATTAATGCTCAAAACATTTAAATAAATGCATTATTTGAGCCAAAAAATAGTTTTTATTTTTTTCTACTATGGCGTACCCTTTTTAAAAATCTGAAAAATTCATGAAGTTTAAGGGTAATATATGAGGCTTAAAAAAAAATTTCATAATTTTACAAAACTTATACCATGGTTGAAAACTGAAATTAAAGAAAAAACAAATTTTGTTTCAAGGAATTTATGAAGCTATATAAGTGTTCATTTTTTTCTTAAGAGACCCTATCAGTCTCCATAACATATCAAAATTTTAGATCAATCGATTCAGCGATTCCGGAGAAAATAATTTTTTTTCAGTTTTTACATATTTTGCTTTTTCTCAGAAATCAATTGAGTTAGCAATGTGAAACTGTCAGGATCTTAGTATTTTATTAGTACCAACATATCCTATGAATATTGTTTAAATATCTTTCCGGGGCCGAATCACCATGCTTATACCCTTAGGGCCTTTGGTTCAATATTAAAATAATTGTTGGCCAGTAAATGGATGGAACTCAGCGTACTGGCCCGGTATAGAAATTGCCCCTATTACTAGCTCAGAGCAAGAGATTCTCATAAGTAAAAATGCTCCAATCCTTATTGGTAGAATAATTAAAACAATACAGAGTGTTGCCAAAGAAAGTGCTGCGAGAGCAAACTAATAAATGGTGAGTTTGAGCTTTGAGCGCAACGCAGTTAATAACACTCCGTAGACAATCGCAACTAACACCACCTAAACTGCGAAAATTGGTTAAGGAAAAATAAGGAATTAGGAGCACCACCCGGAATAACTAGAATTGATAAGTAGGGGAGAGTGAGGGAATATCGACTGTCGGGAAAAATTGACCAGCTTAAAATCTTGTAACTTGGCGCCATACCAGCGAACTTTACCTACTACCGAATGTTTGTGCCTAATTTATAACGTTAGTATGGTGCCATCACTCTTCATGTGTGTATGCTGTCAGTTTTTCTCGTTTTTAGACTTTTGTTATTCAAATTGTACTGCTTTTATTAAGGCTGGGACAGTTTCATATTTTCAAAATGTATTGAATTTTACATTGCTAGGATACGATGGATATTTTTCCATAAAGGCTCATGCACAATTAGTCTGTAACAGTAACGAGAACGGAAACGAGAGCGGGAACGGAAACAAAATGAATAATCGGTTCACAATAAACCAGAACGGGAACAGTAACGATAGCTATTAAGGATATTTCATTGGCTCAACTTTCGACAGTTTTGACTTTTGACAGTTTACGCATGCGCATAACCATAACAGTAAAAGTTAAATCGTTTCTGTTCCCGTTCCCGCTTATTGTGAATGGAGCCACCTGAATACATGTATTTTATCTTTTTACTGTTCCTGTTTCTGTTCTCGTTACTGTTACAGACTAATTGTGTATGAGCCTTAAGCGTCGTTCTCAGCCAATTAACCGCAACATAGCATAGCATAGCTTAACATAGCACTACAAAACAAAATGGTATCGATTTATTTGACATAATTAAATTAACTAATTATATAATAATAAATTCGCGATAATTGTACTAATTATGATACAATACAAATTATTATTACTTTCTGACGTTTACTTTCAATTTCTACCAGCGCCTTCCTATTAATTCGTTGGTATAGTAGGTAAATTCATAATATACCTAAAATCGTTAATGCTTTGTTATGTTATGTTATGCCAAATTGGTCATTTGTCAATTTGAACACACACATAAGTTTCAATGTATTTTAACTTCTGTGTTAAGCTATGCTATGCTCTGTTGTGTCACGTTAATTGGCTGAGAACGCTACTTTAATTTGAATCTGATTTGGTGCAGTTTTAATGAATATTTTTTGTAAACATAATTTTTAAAGATAAGTATACGTGTTCGGGTAAAATCGATCACGATGGTCGATATTACCCTAGTGTATATTTGTGACCTCTTTCTCTCTCAGATTTCTTCGCTCTACGAAACAGCATAGTGACGACTTCCTTTTCTTTAGAAGGGTTTTTTAGGCCAATTACTCGGTGGTTTGCCATTGCCTACCGAGGGAAGACGATCAAAATGAAGTTTTTACTCCGACCGGGATCGAACCGGAGATTTCTTAGCAGTCGACGCATACAAGCGCCAGGCCGTGACCATGACCTATGTAAGGGTAAATCAACATTAACATATTAAAATAAGATTTATTTCAAAATATTACTGTTGGTCGATTTTTCCCTCCACCATAGTCGATATTACCCTACCCGTCGAAATTACCCGACTTTTTTTTCTTCTTTTTAAATATACCGTAAAAATGAAGTCATTTGTTTTTTTGAAAAATCACTATAAGAATCTCGTAGTAGATAAAAGTGACCAAGCAATTTTACAATTTTGAGCATCGAATTCCAAAGATTTCTACTGGAAATCTTTAATGGCGCTTAAGTGGCCGATATTCCCCACTCTCCCTTAAATGCTGCAAATATATTAAATAAAATCTCAAAAGGGTAAAGAGCAGGTTAACCCGTAAAAAATATAATAAAATATATACAAACAAACTGGAAATGTACACAAAACAACATTTAGAGCCATAGGGTCCTTATTTGACAGCCATCAAGAGAGGAATCATTTGAATACTGTGCATTACACTCTTTGCACACAGCAGTGTGACAATGGTGGCATTGCACTCGGTTCTTCTTATTGGCTTTTCTTGGGCATTTCCCACATCACACCTGCTTGTTAATAAGCACTGTTGGTGGGTCGTGTGAAACATCTTAATCTAATGGTCTTATCATTCGTAGTTTATATTTATGCATTATTTTTGTGTCTTTCATTTTTTCTTTAAAATAATTAGGGAAGCAGGAATTTTCATAAATAAGTTTTTACATGTTAATTTCCTATATTCGGCTAACTCATTCAGCACCCGGTATACTTATTTTAGTAGGACAGTATACCTAGTCTTTTGTGTGACTTGTTCTTAAACTTCAAGTATCTATTGTGCGCCATTGTTCTTACATTATCTTCGTTCGGTACAAAATTTACACTTGTAATGTTATAAACGTAGTTTATAATTGGCGCTTAATGAACGATTTTAAATCATTTGAAATTACCACCAAATGCATGCTTGTTACTTTGGAAATAATGCACGAGATGGCAACCTATGGCTTTACAGCGCTCGACATAACCGAGGGAGGAACGATGACGACGAAGAATGATGGTGGGGATGAAAGGGTAGTCAACGGCAGGGGAACGGTAGAACGGAAGAAGGAACACGTGCTTTTAATATTTAATTGTATATAACAGTTTGTAATTGTGATTCAACTTTGTGGGTTTAACCAGTTTAACCAATCTAAAGGTAATAATGTTTATATTTGATATATTCTAAAGATACGAGTTTCGTGTAATCGAATTCAATGAACATATTTGTTGTATAATAGATTCTAATTTTTATGAGAACATTTGAAAGAGATGAGCTTGCTGACCCCAGTAGTAAAAACTCACAGAAGACCTATGGGTCACTGTGGGACTACTAGACAGAGTCCATTGCAAAACCTCAAGAGCTCTAGACATCTCAAGATTTGATGAAATAAGGTTAGAATCTTTGTGCGGTAGCCATTTTGTTATGAAAGGCACGACACGAGACTTGATTCTTTGGATCCACGTGGGAATCTTACTGATTATGTTTTAACAGTTTATGGGAGATTAAGGATGTCAATCTCTTTATTTTCTGAATCACACTGTATATTTTATGTATTACCAAATTATGCAAAATGCAACATATAAACTTAAATGATAAAACCATTATGAATATTGACAATATTATGAATATTAACATGTATGTAATTTACCTAACGAAATGACAGAATTGATATGATAACCTATAAGGTAACAAAAGCTAACCACAAGGTTGAATAGACAAATGTAATGACAACTGAAAAATTATAAACATCAAAATTTACTGTGTTTAATTATGTGTTCGCTTTGCGTTTCTTTCGATTGATTTGCTCTGCTCAAGTTTATTCTTCGATATGAGAGAAGTGCTACGTCTGGGATGTAATGTCGGGGTAGATTCTGTGCACAATGTGGGGGTCCTAGTATTAGACGATACGGCATTACGGGTTTGGTGGCCACCATAATTGCGCTTAGGAGGGCTAGGTTCAGATTAGGTAGTGGGGTAATTCGTGGGAGATTTGATTTGACGTTTTGACATTACACACTATTCATTTCTTTTAAAGTATTATTAATATTTTTCATCCAAACATGAATGAAAAAGTCGGTAACAAGGTTTTTGAATAGTGATGCCACTTGATGGGTGTCGCATGTGAATTCTGAAAAATTAACGTTCACATCGAGATGTTATGCTATTAATTTTGTTTTTACTTTACATTTATGATATATGTTTAAGAATACCATACGTAAGTAATATATAAATAGAATTATTAAATAATTTTGAAAGTATGCTGATAGATATAAGTTTTAGCTCCGTATGTACGACCAGCAATTGAGGAGGTCGCGTGCAATACCGGTTAAATCCATTCTTGTACAATGTAAAATGTATAAACGATTTTGCAGTAAAATATGGGAAATAACCGATTTAGCCCCCAAACACCAACTTTGATAGCCTTTTTAAACTATATTTAACCGATTTCGCTCACAAATTACTTCAGAATCGTGTAGGCGGCACAAAATTTATATAAAAAACATGCTTTACTCCATTTTTGTAAATATAGATTTAACCGGTTTTGCACGCGACCTCCTCAATTATGAAATGCTCATCCAGTATTTCTCCCGATAGTAATTCTCTTCGACATGTTCCACAAATTTTGATTGCTTTCAATATTCTTTTAGCTACAAAACCTGCAACATACGCATAGCGCATAATCACGCTTTTGTGGTTGTGTAACTTCTTCTTCCTCGGTATTTGTTACCGTAATAAACCCTCGAAGACTATCTAGGGCTCCTTCACTATCATCTTTTTCATAGTTTGCATCAGGAGAGTGCGATGACGTATAATTATTTAATAACTGTGATTTAAATGAGAAAATAAATGTTTTCTACAGAATCTTGATTAAAATTCCTAATACAAAGGAAATTAAAATTTTTCAAAGAAAGTTTATCCCAAATATAACGAAGGTCTTTTAGGGTAAAAATTCAATTGTTGACTGTGGGTAGGGTTGCCAAATTTTCTTGATAAGAAATAAAATATGGAATCTTTTAAAAGAGAAATAAAGAGTATTTGTAAGAAAAAAAAGTATTTTTTTAATTTTAAGTTTTAAGTTAATAATTTTATGACATCTGTCGTTTAAATCATAAAAAAATAATCATCAGCAATCGATATATATATATCGAAATTCTATTCGCAAAAAATAAAGTATATACTTTATTATAAAGTATAGTTGGCAACTCTAACTGTGGAAGGCACAAATTTTTTATTTTTTTCTTTATTATGGAATTTGATACTTTCCAACACTTTGATTGCGGATTTCCAAAATTCCAAATGTGGAGAACCACTTGCAACAGCACACCTCATGTGTTTTCCATTTTTTATTTCTTTGCTCAAGCTATTAACGCTATCGAACAGCTGATTAATAAATAGGAGAACATTTGCAGTGTTTGTATAGACTGAAAAAGTGTGAGGTCAGAAAATGGCTGGCGACCATATGATGGGTGCACACATTGGTTTACTTTCCATAAGATTTACATGGAAGTGTGTTGCTGTCAATTTTTGAGGTTATTGATATGGAATTTTAGCGGTGGGTAAATTTAGTTTAATACAAGTCTAGGCAATTTAACCCAGAAACACCTCTGAAGTTGTTAATTAATGTATGACTAACAATTTCCATGTAAATCGGGCAATAAACGTATATTATAAACTATTGTGTGCACCCATCATTATATGGTCGCCGGCCATTTTGTAACGTCAGCACTTGGCCAGTCTATTCGGTAATTCTTCTCAACCTAATGCCTTGATTACACTTAACGAGTACAGTGGCGAGACAGTGTTCTCGGCCGAGTGCTCGGTTGGTATAAAACATACTACCGAGCGCTCGGTAATCAAGGCATTACTTACGCCCGGATTCATAGACGATGCCTTACTTATACTTAAAACGCTACTTACGCAAGAGCCCCTTATGCCTTGATCACACCTAACGAGTACAGTGACTAGACAGCAAAATGTCACTAGACTGAGAGAGTAGTGTGGGCGAGTGAGTGTTTATACGTAATTTGACTTTTGTGGCGAGTCAGTTCACTTTCGATCAAAAAGCATCAGTTGTGTCGAACATGGATCGTAAAAAAATATAAAATATCACAGCCCCTGATTTCTTTGATTCCTTAACTTTTTTCATTTCTTGACAATACGTCGATCTTAAATTTTTAATTTTATTTTTTACATCTGGTATTCAAAGCCAGCGATATTCATTTCTTCTGCAATTAAAATGAAAGCCGCGTCACGTTTTTGTTTGTTTTTATAATCAGAAGACATGAAATTCCACAAGCACGGATGCAATTTATAGATTTGAATAAATTTCACCGTGGTATCAAAATCCCATTTATTATTCGACATTTTTAAAATAATAATTTTCAGCAACAATAGGTAATGCAGTTAAGTTAAGTGAATGCGGTGCGCGCGCATGCTAACAAGTGCCGAGTACGCACATATGCGTTTAAACGTGCCGAGCAGGCTAACGAACAGAGCCGATGGGGTGGTGGGGTTGGGCACTCGGTCTAGTAAGTAGAAAAGGGTCCGAGTGATTCTCTCGCCATTTTACTAGGCCGAATGCTCGGCCGAGCGCTCGGTAGTATGTTTATACCAACCGAGCACTCGGCTGAGAACACTGTCTCGCCACTGTACTCGTTAGGTGTAATCAAGGCATTACTACTTGATTAATAAATATTTGTCAGTGCATTTCATAGTCGCTACTTCGTGAATACTCGGAAAAGTAATACTTGAGCAGGGATATTTGGTAACTTTCATTATTTCGTATAGTTTCGTGTCAATTTTGTTCGCATTTGAACCTAACCTAACAATTTGTGTTACCTATGTTAAAATTTGTTACCTTAAAATTAATTATGTTAATTGAAATGGATGATTTTTATGAATACGTGGAAATGGTAGAAGTTGAACTACGTCCAGATCACCTGTCAAAGCGATATATTCGTGATGGAAACAACTCCTTTGAATGTTTATCCAAAAGTGACTTTCGTGTTCGATACAGATTTTCTGAACTTTGCGTAATATCAGTTATTTTACCACTCGTAGATCAAGATTTTTCGCAAAGATAGTAATCGTGACTTACCTATAGAGCCACTGTTTATAACTATTAACAATATGTGTTCAATATAATATTTAGGTACTTATCTATACACAGGCTCACAGAATTATTTTTTTTCAATTTTGAGATACAGCTGAAATTATATTTTGCATTTTACAGTTATATAAAATATAATATTTATATATTAAAATGATTAAATTAAAATTAACCGTCAATCGCGTACTAAATATTACCCAAGTAAGCTAACTTCCTTACTTGGATTTTTCAAAGTGTCCCCGCCCTCTAACGGTCGGTTTCACAATGTCTGGTTAACCTGTAGTTTAAAGCTAACCATAACTTAACCTATGGTTTGAAGGGAACCTTAGGTTAAGTGCTGGTATCTTTAACCCACAGAAGTTCCTTGGGTTAACTCGAGGTTAACTGTCAACTGTCAATTTTTTAAGGTTATTAATTTGTGATTTGGATTAACATAATAATATATTGTATACAAATAGTATACAACAGTACAAACTTCGAATATTTAGTTAAATATTCGTTATCAATAATAACGATCTGTTATCAAATAACAGACAAATAAGAACGGGATAGAGCCGGCAACATTTCTAAACCTATGGTCAACTGTAGGTAAGCAGACCATAGGTTGTGAAACTGTGCCACATCTCAAAGTACACACACAGTGGATTTTGGCCAGTTAGTAGGTCACTAACTACTTACTACTAATTACTTACTACTTACTACAATCATATTGCAGTTTAGTATTTAGTACAGATTGAGATGGATAAGTATAGACGTCAGATGTCAATTGATAGTGCTTTAGTAAATATTTTAAAACTTTTGGCAGAAAAAATTTCTGAAACAAAGAGGCTATGGGTTAAGAAATGGATTGGTAGGAGAGTTTCGCTGGGAGCTTCGAATCTTTTATTCAAAGAGCTGGAATTAGAAGATTCTGCCGAATATTTCAATGCATTTAAAATGTCGGAAAATTCTTTTAAGTAATTTGCTGCTAAATAAAAGTATAGATCAAATACAGCAAAGAGATACACATATGCGATGTGTCATGTTTAATTTAAAAACTGAGCTCTATATTATAATATACGCTTAAGTGCAGTTTACGCTATGCGATTTTGCTTCCAAGTTGCCGTAAGCAAATTTTTCGAAATTCACGTCATACAATTCGACCTGAAGATGAACTCGCAAACGAAATCGTGAATATAAAACCACCAAAACCAGTCACACAAGAGAAATCGTATGTAAAATCGTAAGCAAAATCGCACAAGGTAAACTGCACTTGACAATTATATTATTCTACGAGGTGGTTCATTATAAAGTACAGATTTAAAGCTTGAATAAAAAAATTAATTATTCAAATCAAAATTTTTTTTATTATGCAACGTTGTACAGTTTGAAACAAATCCTTGATTTTAAGTACCTATTATATTATATATAAAAATTATTATAAGTTTAATAATATAATAATTATATAGTATATTAATATATTATGATATATATTGCTATGACCCCAGTGGTTCAATTTAGAAAATTCATCTACCACGGAAAAACACCTCGCTAGAGTACATACACCTTATAAGCTTGAAATTCTACGTAAACTTGAACTTCCAAATCAATAAATTAAAATTTCAAAATATTTAAAATTAATTTAACAGTCAAGAATGTGAACGGCAAAATGTGTGCGTCCGTACCCACCTGGCCACACGTTGCACTATTAACCCGAAATGTGTCGTTGCCTTTAAAGGTTTCTGTTTTTAAATGTTCTACTTAATACTTTAATCAATTAATTTTCACTTGTTCAAGTTTCCAATTTATAACCAAAAAAATCCAATCATTTTAATTTTTTTTAAATATTAAAATCTCGTCCAAACCACGAGAAGACTTTCAATCAAATCAAACTTCAATAATAATAATTAATTCAATTAAATCGCAATTACAATATCAAAATTTTATCGGAGATCAACTCCGATAAACGTTAGAACTCTGCGGCCTCAAAACGGTAAAAAGCCAAAGTTATTAAAAATCAAATTCAAATTACAACATTTACACAAAATTATGTACAAATAAATTTTTACAAACAAATACTCAAATAATAAAACTCTCATAATAAAATTCAAATCCAAAATCATTTCATATTAATTCATAATAAAACAGTCGATAATAAAATTAAATTTAAAAAAATTAAAAATTAAAAAAAAATAAATAAAAAACGGATTTTGGAACACGACAATATTTATATACCTACTATTATTATGATTATTTATCAAATACTGATAAAATAACCCGTATCGTATTTTTACAAATTTTGCACATATTTTTTTTGTACAAGTACCCCATTATTCAAGTACCCCTAAATTGCTTCCAAGTGTGAAATGTTTTGTAGGTGGAAGAATATTCAGTACCATAATAATAAAATTACACCAATATTTTGTTTTTTAATGGAAACTATATTTATATTACACTGAATCATTATTTGTTTTTTATACCTTGACAACGAAATATATTAAGTATGCTATAATAACCTAGGGCGTATAAATCATAATGCCCGCTTATTATGCCCTCTCAATCGCAATTCCACCGCAAACTAGAAAATTTAGCAAAATCAAATTCAAAATTTATAAAAAATTTTAAATTTTCTCAAATTCAAATGCAGTGTAATATAAAACGTTGTATGCACCACGGGCATTACTCGATGTTTATGCTCTCGAGCAACTTAAAAACTCTCGGGCCTGGCGGCCCTCGACTTTTTAAATTGGTTGCCCTCGACATAAACATCGTCATAATGCCCTTGATACATAAATAACTATTTTATGATGTACAAGAAAATTTAATTTCAAAGATAGGCACCGGTTTTGATAAGCAAACGCTACTCGCCAAAAAAATAGAACATTTTCTATTCGCTCGGCTAAATGGTTTTACTAATGTATTCTACTAATTACTAGACTAATCGCCTAAATTTTATTGTTCACACAACTTGTAAGTTTACGATCACTCGTTGTGTCTATTACGTACTAATTCATTTTACTAAACTACTATACTTAACTACTCACCTACTCGACTAATTTTGTACTGTTCACACATGGGTAAGTAGGTCAATCGACTAAACTACTTACTACTTACTACTAATTACTGGCCAAAATCCACTGTGTGTGTACGAGCCAATAATTATGTTGTTTGTTGACTAAAATGATGTTGGCTGTCATTTAAACGTCAATTTTATACTATGACGTTGGCGCTATACGTAAACTAGGAGTACCAACCTAACATTTGAACGTATAATCAGAGATTAACTAATAATTATAGATTTTAGGTAGTTTCTGAAATCCATTCAAAATTTAACGAATGGTTATCTTTACCATTATTATTATTATTACAAACAGGTTGTGGTTCTGACCCCACTGCACTGAAGCTTAAGCTTATTGTGCCCCTCGTTCCACGATTTACTCCAACAACTGCGTCTCCTCAACAAAGTCGAGTAAGCAGTTGTAGGGTGCTTTAGCTATATCCTCGGCCGTCGGATATGGAAAGCCAAGGTAGCGTAGCCTACTCCCAGCTAGAGCTGGGCATTCACATAAGATATGGTGAGGGGTTTCATCCTCTTCACCACACATCCTACAAGTAGGATCTTCAGTCAACCCCATTATATTGAGGTTTCTCTTAAGACAGCAGTGTCCTGTAAAAAGTCCTACTATCTTTCTCAACTGTTTCCAACTCAGTTGGATTATATTTTTGCTCTTGGACTCCTTGGAGGGGCCCCCAATGAACATCCGCGATTGCCTCAGTCCAGAAAGGCCCTCCCAGTGCTCAAGGTGTTGTTTCCATAACATGTCCCTGCTCCCCTCCTTCGCGGTCGCATATGCAATCCCGCAGGTGGGCTCAGGACCTGTCATGATTCTATTGGCAGCCACTTTAGCCAGGCGATCAGCTTCTTCATTTCCCCTGATGCCCCGGTGTCCCGGAATCCACATAAGCGAAACACTGTTGCAGACCGCCAGTTTGACCAGTTCATCTCACGGCATTGTTTAACGACCTTGGAGTGAATTTCTATTCTCTCCAAAGCCTTCAGAGCTGCTTGGCTATCTGTCATGATGCAGATTCGTCTACCATTGTAGTTCCTCCGCACCATTTCAGCCACACAAGCCAAAATTGTAATTACTTCTGCCTGGAACACTGTAGCGTGACGGCCCAGGTTAATGCCAAGGGCATCTCCCGTCCTTCTTCCACACATACCTGCTCCAGTGCTTATCTTTGTTTTAGATCCGTCTGTGTACCAGATGGTATCATATCGGTGGCCCAGCTCTTGTATGATATTTTCTTTGCCCCTCTCAGGTATTATAACCCTGAATGGTTTTCGAAAGTCCCTTACAGTGCTAGTTCTATCCGATTGCATGCTAAGCATATTATTACTCTTGATTGAGTTGAAGATCATGGTATGGTGCCCCTTTATTGGGGTACTTCTACCATATCCGTTTATTGTTAGCCTGTTTTGTTTATAATTTTGTCCGCCGCTCTCCAGTGCTCCCTACCAGCCCGATACATCGGTATACTGGGGGAACTCTGAGTAGCGGGATCTGTACCAGGTTTCGGTATACACCCCGGGAAGTGTGTCCTGAGCAGGAGCTCAAGAGTCTCCTCCCCCGAAGATGTATGTCCCCCCTGTGAATCTATCAGCGTTCCCACCTTTCCGTGGTTTGCTTTCTGGAGTACTTTCTGGAGTCTGGCACATTCCGGCGTTCTTTCGACCTCCTCACAGTACCTCCTTCAGGTGTCCTCCTTGGCTTTGCGTATAGAATACGTATATTTAAGACGGGTGCTCTTATAGGCTTCCCAGTCCCCAGTTCTTTTTGCCCTGTTAAATGCTCTACGTGTATCTGTCTTGAGCTCTCGATTCCACCAAGTGGCCTCGCGTTTGGCTCTCTTCTATTTCAGCGGACAGCTTAGTTCATATTCTGTCATGATGGCCGACGTAACTTTGTCGTTCATCATTTCCAGCTCCACTGTGTTGGATGGTTTTGACGGACATTCCCCCAGCCCCTGCTTCAGACTCTCTCTAAAGAGTGCCCAATCACAGTTTCTTGGGTTTCTGTACGTCGCCTCCTCCACAGGTGGTGTTTCGATATTAAATCGAATATATTTGTGATCCGAGAGTGACTCCTCCTTAGAGACATGCCACTCCCTTATCCATTGACATGCAATAGGTGTTGCTATCGTCAGGTCACGTACTTCCTTTCTTGTCGCTATGACAAAAGTAGGTTCGTTACCCCTATTTACTATTTCTAACTTATTACTAAAAATAAATTCCAAAAGGAACTCACCTCTGCTGTTTGTGTCCGTGCTCCCCCATACGATGTGGAGTGCATTGGAATCACAGCTGATGATCAACTGGTAGCCCCTGCTTTCGCAGTCCGCAACCAGTCTTTCAACCTCCCTTGTTGGGGGTAGTTGTGGTTGATCAAATGGAAGGTATGCTGATGCTACGACCAAGTCCCTCAGCCCTCCTTCCACTGCAAGTTTAAGTTTTGCCGCCAGTAGGTCTCTAGTGCATAGTCCCCATAGCGGCAGAAGATTTAACCTCTTTTTCGCGATAATGCAGACCCTTGGCTGATTATCACCTGGGCATATTAGTTCCCTATCTCCTGTCATATTGAGTCCTCTCACTTGTCCCCCGTATAACCAAGGTTCTTGTATCAGAGCCACATCAATATTTTGTTTTATTATATATCTCTGCAGGGCAGCCGACGCCGCCATGCAGTGATGTATATTTACTTGTACACACCGGAAGGTAATCCCAATTTGTGTGGGACGCCCACCCGGCGTTTCTCCTTTGCCTTTATCAGGTAGGGATGGGAGTGGGATGGAACTTTGCACCCCGGTTTGAGCCGATTCGCACTCCATCCCCTTGTTTTGTTTAGTATTGTGTTCCATATTTGGTCCCACGAGTACTGGGGAAAGGGTCGTCACCATCGCACAGCGCCCCATATGCGACAGAAGGCTATATACTTACAACGAGGTTCGCCGTTTGTGTAAGCCTCGAGGTTTCTGCGACTAACAACTGAGCTACCCCTCAGCCTTGCATTCTTTAGGCGTCGCAGAACCATAGGAATCGGGAGATTTTTATAGTGGTATCTGTCCACGTAGTCCATGCGGTTAAGCCAAGACCCTCGTGCCCCTTGTCACTACTATCTTCGCAGAATCGTAATCTGCGAAGGAGTAGTTGCAGCCCACAAGCGGTTTACGATTTGATCTTTGTGTTTGCCGATTAATCTGGTTTCCTCCACCACAACCATCTTAACTATTTAGAGGATGACAAGGGCCGGACACAAAGAGTTTTTAAGTCCCGGCCGGTCCCGACCACCCACCGTCGGCCGATGAGGGGTTTAGCCTCACCGCCCGCCCTGGAGTACATGCCTCCGGTTTCATTGGAAACACGCTAGGCCCCTCACCACGTCAAGGTTGCAAACACCTGGACGGGGTATCTTTAACATACAGTGGCCGTAAAAAGTATTCGTACACCCCTATCTTAACAATGTAAATAGTACATTTTGAAGCCATTCTTTGACACATAAAAATCGCTTTTACAACAAAACTTTTTAGACATTTTTTGTTAAGAATTTCATTGTCTTCAATTTTGTATCTATACAAGACAACAGCTTAAACAAGACTCTGTAAAATACAAAAAATATTGTCACTTGTATCTCAAAAACGGTGCAACTAAATAGAAAAATGTATAAGTAATTTTTGTTGCAAATTTTATTCCCTATATTTTTGTTTATATACATTTTTCTATTTTGTCACACCGTTTCCGAGATACAGATGATAATATTTTTTGTATTTTACGGAGTCTTGTTTAAGCTGTTGTCAGTCGGAAACGGGGCGACAAAATAGAAAAATGTGTAGTTACAAAATTGAAGACAACGAAATTTTTAACAAAAACTGTCTAAAAAGTTTTGTTGTAAAAGCGTTTTTTATGTGTCAAAGAATGGCTTCAAAATGTACTATTTACATTTTTAAGATAGGGGTGTACGAATACTTTTTACGGCCACTGTATGTTAACTAACACAGGTTAAGTCGAACCTTATTGAAACCGGGAAACCGTGATTAAGATTTAGTACTTATGTAACTGTCGTGCTGAACTTTTTTTTCTCGTCGTGTTTTTAAACGAGTTTTTTTTAAGAAATGTCCACTTATCGAATTGAGAGAAAATTTAAAATGATTTTAATTTAATAATTAAATTAATTATTTTTATATTGATCTTGTAACGTGCCAAAAGACGTTTTGTCCGTTACAATTGCTTTCATGTGACGCCACTGGATCGCTATTGGTTGCGATAATTTTTCGTTCAAATTTGATAGACGCCATTATAAGTTGAATTTCGAAAGAGATCGACGTATAATCTGGTGTTCGTGCATTTTTAGCTTTTAATGGTTTATTTTATTAGTTTTGCCGTTTAACGGGTAATTATGATATTTTTACTTCCAACTAATTTGTTTAACAAATTATTTTTTACACGCCCCCGGAAGTAGAAGTCTATTTGTAGGTGATGGAAATTGTGACAGAAATAGCTCATTTTACCCTAGGGAGTATAATAGGAACAAAACTCCCCAAGGGAGTTTTCATTATAACCATATTAATAATAATAATAATAATAATAATAATAATAATAATAATAATAATAATAATAATAATAATAATAATAATAATAATAAGTTTATTTTTCTAAGAAAATGTACATTATAAATTGCACATCAGAAAAAGAAAAAATGTCACATAACTCTAACAAAATAAAGAATAATTTATGAACTTCTTTATTAATATTTATAGAAAATGTTACATTATTACAGTTTTCAACATTAATATTGGAAGGAATATCAATATCAGTATTTTTTCAAGTTTTGATCGTACTTGGAGGTTCTAGTACCTATTCGATTTGTTACTTCCGTCTTATTTTCATGAGAAGCTAGGCATAGTCGATTGTTTTGGCTCTTTCCTGCAGGTTGTAGTAATTGGTTTGCAATATTTCTTTTATTTTCTACCGAATCTTCAATGTAGCATTCACAAACTGCAATTGACTTCCAACCTCCGTCACGTTTTATTCAAGTGTTGTTTATCAATTCTTCCGAGCAACATTCGCTTGCAATACCCAGAATCAATGCTACCTATAATGCGTATACAGGGTGTTGAATGAGTTAGCTGAACATAGGAAATTAACATGTAAAAACTTATTTATGCAAATTCCTGCTTCCCTAATTATTTTAGAGAAAAATTGAAAGACACAAAAATAATGCAGAAATATAAACTACGAATGATAACAGTATTAGATTTCATCTAACTTTTACTTAAAAAGTCAAAAAATGCTTTTGAAATTGTTAAAAGTTTCATTTATCAGACTGGCCATGCAAGTTTACATGGTAATTATTTTTGAAAATAGAAATTAAATTGAATTTATTACATGGCCAGTGCGATAAACGAAAACTTTAACAATTTCGAAATCAATTTTGGACCTTTTAAGTAAAAGTTAAATGAAATCTAATAGTGTTATCATTCGTAGTTTATAATTTTGCATTACTTTTGTGTCTTTCATTTTATCTCTAAAATAATTAGGGAAGCAGGAATTTACATAAATAAGTTTTTACATGTTAATTTCCTATGTTCGGCTAACTCATTCAGCACCCGGTATAGAAATTGTTAATGCATAAATAAGACCTACATAAATAATGCAATATCGACACGGAGCCTGCAATATTGTCGCATAAGGGGTTTTACCACCCCATAGCTGGGGTTGTGTAGCTAGATGGTGTTGCCCTGTTGGTGTTATTGTTGGCTGGTTGTAGCGTCGTACAATTAAAAACTCATTGTTGTAGAAAAACTAATTATATTAAAAACCCAAGCATGTTACAATTAAACCTAGAACGTTACATAAAAACCTAATACTAACACTTACCCTAATAAACATAAGATCAGGGGGATGAAGGATTGACCCATCTTAGTCGATCGGAAGGATCTTGGCTAAGTGGTTTACCTGGTCACCTCACTCACGAGACTCCCTTTTTACTTCTCATAATCATTATTATCAATCCTTCTATACCCCTTCCTTAATCTAGATCGAACCTCTGGACGATAATTATCGATGCATACCGTCTCAGGGTTCGTTACCCTTTTTGCTCTACTCAATGATTCTCAGTGATAGAGGAAATGTCCCAGACACTTTGGAATGTCAGAGGAAATATCGGATATCGATATTTCCTTTGTATTTGCTACACATAGCTTTAGCTTAAGTTTTTAAATTATTAATTATAATTTTTCATAATTATATTTTGGGTGTGACATCTCCCCCTACCAACAAAACGGCTGACCCAAGTCGTTTCGACCAACAATCCAAGAAAGAATAATTAAAAATATTACACAACAAAATATAAAAAATAAAAATTAGACTAAATTTAATGTGGGCACCTATCTAGAATCCTTTGAGCAAGCTTGTTAATAACGATTAAAATTAAAAAAGTTATTTTGACTATATGTCCTATGTCAAATATACTATAAAAATTAAAAGAAGAACAATATACTGGTCTTATTTAAAAAAAAATAAACATTGTTTCTTAAAATTAATATATTATGCACTTGTTGAAATAGTTCGATTTAGTCCTTAACTCCTAAGTATGTTCTCTTACGCAAAATATTTTATTAATGTTTTTATAATTCACTTTTGTCTTTTCACTTAATTTAGGCACTTTCAATTTTAGTTCATTATACACTTCACAAAGTTTATTTCCACTTTTTAAGCTATGATAGTTACAATTTTACGAAATATTTTTAATTATATATTCAATTCATATTATTCATTTTATATAAGACAACTTCAAATTATTCATATTAGAATGTTTTCCTTTTTAATTGACTTCCAACGTAGTATTGACATTTCTCAAGTTATTAATTCCTTTTTTATTTAATTTTTTTGACTTGTTACTTTAATTTTTTGGTCAGCTTCTGTGTTACCTAGTTTGAACCTTGCTTGATTTGGTATTTGTTTCCAAAATATAGATAATTTTGAATTTCCAAAAACTCATAAAACCTATCCTACCCTTGTTCAGTATTTTGGAAGAAGAGGGCATCGTAGAGTCCACAAGAGTACTATCCAATGGTCTCCCACAAATTCCATACCGGAACGGTGCAGTCAAGTTTGATTAAGTTAAAAAAAAATTCAATAGAAAATCAAATTTTAATTTTGATAAATTTTCGGTACACAATTCAAAGCTTTGACCTACTATATTTCAAGTGTTTTTTTTTTTTTTTTTTTTTTTTTTTTTGTTTTTTTTTTTTTTTTTTATGTAACGCTATAATATGTCATTGACTTTTAATCCTGTAACAACTTTTGCTGTTCCTGTTTATTCACTTGAGATTTTTTCAACACTATTTTTATTGTCATTTGCCCAATTTTGACATCGCGAAATTAATAAAATCAGTTAAAATGAAGTTGCTATTTAAAAATGAATGTTTTCGATTTCTTACTCAGCTTAGTGTTGTTGAACTTGTTCATATGTACTTATTTTTACAACTTACAACTTACAACTATTTATTTTACTTAGTTCGCATAAACTTGACCTATTTATTTATCTCATGTGTAACTGACCTATGCAATTGCTTTCTAAGATTTCTTGACCTATTTATTTTATATAATGCATTATTTATTATTGTAGTACCCTTTTGCTTATTTCATTATTTAATTGGTACTTTTTATCTTATAACATTTTAATTGTAGTGGTGCGCACCCTTTTTCTAGTATATACTTTAACTTTTACAATATTATTATTTGAATTAATTGATGTTTAGAAATATTCATAGAAAAAGTGATGATTTGATGTTTAAATAGAGCTCTGTTTAATTACACTTTTTGTACGAATTTTTCGCCACATTCTTGATTTAGGATATCCTATTACTATTATTTTCACTTTTCATTTTTATTTTCATTACACTTTTTATTAATTACTCTGCTTTTTTATACACACACGTTTTTTTTTTTTTTTAAGCACTCGCGACTTATTCCGATAATTATTCGTTTTCCATATTTAAAGTCAAAGAAGCGCACACTGTTTTTCCAGATTGTAGAGCTTGCAAATCTTCTTCGCTCTGTAGGTTGACCCTATAACGTGTGTTGCAGATTTTGGAGTTTTCTCGTTGACTCTCTTCTTGTTGTATGATGTGGCGGTTTTTACCCGTTGTTGTTGCTTTCTTCCTATACCATTGTATTATTTTTACTGCTATCCAAAAACTTAGTATTGAAACTATTATTCCAAAAACTACGAGGGTAATTGTTAATAATATTTCGTGATGACTTGAAGTCGTTTCTCCTTCAGCATTTGTTACTGGTATGCTGGCTATCATTGGTATGGGTGTTCGAATTTTGTACACAAGATAAATTATTATTATCGTCATGATAATATTCCAAATTAAGAATGTTGAATGGCTGATGTAACCGTATTTATCTGTGAAACTTGCCGTTGTCAATTCGTAATCTTTAATCCAACTAATTATGGTTTCCATTTTTTCTGGTGTGTTTGTCAAATTCAGATGTGGAACCTGTAGTGTCCAATTATGGTTGATGCACTCCGAGAAATTGTTGTAGGTTGGAGGATTATTTGAATTTGGGTGGATAATAAAGGATTTTAAATTTGACCATGTAGCGGGAAGAGTATGAGTAATTTTTATTTCAGGAAGATTAATTTCTTTGCAAGGATATCGTGTTGGAATGAGTATGTCTTTTGAAAGGACTAATTTGCAAGAACAAGGAAGAAATAATTTTAAGGATCCAATAGGTAAATTTTCTTTGAGTAATTTTTGAGATGTATCGGAACATATGATATGGGAATTTGGGTTAGGGTGGGTTATTAGGTATTCTTCTTCCGCGATTTCCATAATTAACATTGCTGTGGATTGATGGCAGCTCATTGGACAATGTTTGCTTAAATTTTCTACCGTGTCACCCTTAAACATTTTTATTGCACATAATGGTCCATGAAAGTCATCTGTGGTAAGGTGTGGTATATAGCACAATTTATCTTCATACGCCCTGCATTGATGTAGAGCCATACCAGTTACTGTTCTTATTAATTGCTTTTTTTGATTACCGCTTGATACTGCCAGATACAATGTGTTGTGATTTAAACTGCAAGTTTGCTTATACCATCCAAATGCTGTTGTTACTAATTCATAAAGTTTCCAGGATAAATCGTTTGTAACTATTGGTATCTTTAAATGTATTGAAATTTTAGAATCTGAGAACGTACAATCACAAATTGGAAGCTGATAATAACGTGTAATGTCAATTGTGGGGATGGCCAGTCCTTGATTTGACTTCTGGAGTTCTTGCTCAAGCTTATCCAAATCATCTCGTAACGTGCTCATTTCCAAAATGTTTAACGGAATTTGATTCTGTTTGCATGCTGCCAAAATTGCATTTGTTTTTATTAATCTCGTTAATGAGATAATTCTGCGTAAATTTTCGTATGCTGTATTATGTAGTCGATTTATTACATTATTCGTGACGTAGTCTCGTTCCTGGGCTTTCTGAATTTCACTTTCCACTAAATTGATTTTTGTCTCCACCATGTGGAAAGTTTTCGTTACTTCTTCTTCATAATTTTTGAATGCTTTTGAATCTCTTCCTATACCTTGAATTGTAGATGTTAACCCCTCTGTTAACTTTTTTATATGTTCTTCCAAATTTTTTTCGTTCATTGTCAACCCATCTAACGTTTTCATAGTTGCAACACCACAGCAAAATTGTAGAGCCCCTCCGAGAAAATCCAGTGCTCTTCTGGGCCTTGTTGGTGCATCTTTGTTTAGCAGAGTTTCGAAATTTCTTTCCAATAATCTTAGGTCGATTTCGTATGCGATACTTAAGCTTTGGATTGCCTTTTCGATTAGGCAATCTGAGGTTGCTCCATCGAGACATCTATTTTCCATTACCGGTTTAAAATCCTGTCGTGGACTTGCCTGCGTCCATTTCATCTGGTAGATGATTGGTATAGTTGCTTCATATGCAACCACCTTTGGAAGCGGTTTCCATACCACTCCTGGAGAGATTTCCACTATAGGTTGCGGTAATATTTCCATACATGTTATGTAACATCTAAAATTTTATTTAATTAAGTACATGAATGATTTTTTAAATTATCCCGTTTTTCCATTCTCTGATTCTGTAAAATTGTATTTCTATTTATCTTATTTTACCCATAAAATCTAATTGAAAGTGCGGTTAGTCGTTTTATTGTTTTCTAGTTTTATTCTATTTGCGACTGTTATTATTTGTATATATAAAATCATTCTCTTATATTACATAAAAAATATCGAACTAATAAAAACTTATATTTACTTAGGACTTTAAAAAAATTAATATTAATGTGAATTATATTTGTTCATACAGGGTAATTATTTATGTGTCGTTAATTGGGCATTTCCAGGCCTCATTATAAGGGAGAATTCTACTAACGTGAACAATTTCCGTTTTTGAGTCCAAAGGTTCACCTTTCCGAACTTCATAATTGACTTCTCCTATTTTCTTATTTATAAAATATGGTCCTGACCATTTTAATAATAATTTTTCTGATCTACCTACTTTTCTAATTGGGGTAAAAATTCTAACTTTGTCACCTGGCATAAATTCAAGTGATCTATGTTTTGCATCGTAATACATTTTATCTTTCAACTGACGCGCTTGTATATTTTGAATTGCTAAATTTCTCATTCTTAACACCTTTTCGCGTAATTGTTCCGAATCAGTCCCGTGAATTGGACTAGCTAAACTGGCCTCACTGGGTAAATAAGGCTCTCTACCGTATACAAGCATAAATGGAGAAAATTTTGTAGTTTCTTGGAAAGATACGTTGTAGGCAAAAGTAACATGTGGTAGAAATTCAGGCCAATTCTCTTGATTTGGTGTAACGTAGTTGGATATCATATTTATAACTGTCGAATTAAATCTTTCCGTTAATCCATTACATTGAGGATGATAGGCTGTAGTAAATCTACTTGTTCCTCCCATAATTTTTACTAACTCTGTTATTGTTTGTGATACAAACACCATTCCTCTGTCACTTAATAAAATTTTTGGTGATCCATGTCTACAAATTATGTTTTCTAGTAGAAATTGAGCTACACTTTTACTCTTACCGTCTACTAAAGCTTTTGTTTCCACCCATCTTGTAGCGTAATCCGTTGCTACAACTATCATTGTCATTCCTGTTGTACTTCTAGGAAACGGACCTAACAAATCTATTCCAATTTTTTCAAATGGTAACCCTACCTCAATAGGTTGCAGGAACCCTGCGGGTTTAACATTTGATCTACCTTTACGCGCTTGGCAGTCTTGACACCCTTTTACAAATTTTTCCACATCTTTCTGTAGACCGTCCCAATAATATCGATCTT
This sequence comes from Cantharis nigra, assembly GCA_958510845.1. Taxonomy (NCBI): domain Eukaryota; kingdom Metazoa; phylum Arthropoda; class Insecta; order Coleoptera; family Cantharidae; genus Cantharis; species Cantharis nigra. The sequence goes on from OY294028.1 coordinate 50,311,695, forward strand.
TTATTTTGTGTAATGTTTTCGTGATTCCTAGATGTCCAGACAATGGATCATTGTGGTGAGCAATTAAAATATCTTTAATTAATTTTTTTGGAATAACCAATAGATTCTCTTTGCCACTTACGTTAGCGTTTTTCTTGTAAAGAGTTCCTTCTATAATTTTATAATTTTTTGCTCTCCTTCTGAGTCCGATGGTAAGACTTGGTTCCTGAGGATTTTTGACGGCTTGTAATATTTCTTTGATATCCGGATCGTCTTCTTGTAGATTTTTGATATCAATTGGTTCCAATATAAATGTTGGAATTTCTTTTGAGTCTTCCTCGTCTTGTTGACTTCCTATTATAACTGGATTTCTAGATAAGCAATCTGCGTCATGATGTGTTTTTCCACTTTTATAGATAATTGTGTGATCAAATTCCGAAAGTTTTAGGTACCAACGAGCTAATTTTGATGTTAAATTATTAATAGTTTTCAAAAAACAAAGTGAGTGGTGATCCGTAACAATTTTTATCGGTTTCCCGTAAACAAGATGTCTAAAATATTGTAAACTCCATATTACTGCAAGAGCTTCAAGTTCTGATATTGTATAATTTTTTTCTGCTTTCGTTAGTGATCTACTCGCGTATGCCACTGGGTGCATTGTTTTTTCTGTACTTTCTTGCAACAAGATAGCTCCTATACCGATTTTACTTGCATCTGTTCTTAATTCGCAACCTTTTGTCGGGTCAAAATGTTTTATTAGCGGTGCAGTGGTTAATTTTTCTTTTAATTTGTTAAATGCTTCTTCCTGCGGTTTTTCCCATTTAAATCCATCCTTTTTTGTCGCTTCGTATAATGGTCGAGCAATTATTGAGAAATTTGGTATGAATTTTCGATAATAATTGCACAGTCCCAAAAAACTTTGAGTTGTTTTTATATTTGTTGGTTTTTTAAAATCTTTGACTGCTTTTAATTTGTCCTCATCTGGGGCTATACCGTCTTTATTTACAATATGACCAAGCACCTTTACTTCGTCAATAGCGTAGACGCATTTTGAAGGTTTAAGTGTCAATCCGGCTTGTCTCAATCGTTCTAGTACCTTTCTTAGTCTAACCAAATGTTCCTCAAATGTTTTTGAAAATACAAAAATGTCATCGAAATATATCATTATCTCGCTCCATTTCATTCCTGCGAATAATCTGTCCATTAAATCCTCAAAAGTGCTAGGACTATTACGTAGACCGAAACTAAGTACATTAAATTCGTACAGTCCATTTCCCGGAGCAATAAAGGCTGTATATTCTTTTGAATCTTCATCAATGCCGATTTGCCAATATCCACTAAATAGATCTAAGGATGTGAAGTATTTTGCCCCGTGTAGATATGTTAGTATATCGTCGATATTTGACGTATGATAAGCTGATGGCTTAGTCAGGGAATTTAATTTTCGGTAGTCAACACAAAATCTCTTGGTCCCGTCGCGTTTATCTACTAAAATTACTGGAAAACACCAAGGACTTTGGCTACGTCGGATAATGTTGTTTTTTAACATGTCTTTAATTTGTTCATCAATTAACTTTCTTTCGGCTGCGGACACGCGATACGGTTTAGATTTAATTGGGGATGCCCCCTGTACATCAATTTTGTGGGTAGTTAAATTCGTAAACCCTAATTCGCTAGTTTCTTTTGCAAACACGTCGTTAAATTCTAAAAGTAATTTTTCTATTTGAGCTTTTTCGGTATCTGATAATTTTTCGCTTATTTTATGATCCTTTAGCGTTACGCTCGATGTTTTCCGCGGTCTAGTACTTTCGTTTTCACGCATTATATTAGTGAGAAGAAAAATTGAGTTACCTTGTGGTAATTCCACATAACCTAAAGTTGTACCTTCGAATAATTTTATCGGCAGATTTGATTTTGATATTATTTTTATCATATACAAGTTATCTTTGACACGTTGTAACCTACTAACAAGAGCTAATTTATGACTAACTAAAAATTTATTATTTTGTCTAAACTTTCCTAATTCTAATTTTTGAAAATCTATTTTATCGCCCTCTAATTTTAATAAAATTCTAATTGCATTATTTGGTTGTACCCGATAGTCTTTAGTTAATTTTAATTTGAATTCGGTTTGTATTTCTTCGTTTACGTCCTGACATAATTCTTGTAATAATTCGTTATCAGTATAAGATTCGTTTTGCGGTGTAATGTTCAACTTGTTTTCTTGTAGATTATTTTCTTTTCTAAAAAATGTTTGTACCGTATTTAACCATATGACCCATTCATTTTTCTCGAAATATGATTTTGTCGTTTTATTCTTATAAAATTTTGAATTGTTTATTTTTTTATTTAATTTTTGACTAACGCGTTTTTGACTTTGGCTGTTATTTATGCTATTGATATTTTTTTGGTTGATATTCGAACATTGTTCATTTATTAATTTAATTTCTGACGCGAATGTTACTTTTCTATTTGCCTGATTTGACAGTTTCTTTGAAAATTTTTTGACTACGTTTTCATTACTAAATTGAAAAATGATATTTTCGCTATAATAATCAATTAACACCTTATTTTCTTTCAAAAAATTTGTTCCTAATAATAATGGTACTGGTAATTCGTTTACAACAAGAGCTGAAATATAAAAAATTTTATTGCAAATTTCTAATTTTAACTTTGTAGTGCCAATAATTGGCACTTTGTGTCCACCGGCTGTTTTTAATTCTCGTGTTACATGATCCGTATTAATATTTTTTACTAAAAGTTTAGAAACTATATTCTTACTAGAGCCCGTATCAATTACTACTTCGGTTTCTTTATTATTTACAAGAACGTTAATTTTTAATATATTGTCTATTGGCCCTTTTTCATTTAATTGGCATAGGACGGCGGGGTAACGGGCCGACTTTGCCGTCCTTTGTCGTTTTTTGACTGAAAGGTATTGAAAGTGTTTTGACGTCCCGATTGAAAATTTTGTTTTCCTCCACGGCTTCTTCCTCTAAAATTTCCCCTATTTTCGTTCGCATTGCGACCACTGTTCGAATAGGTACTTGAAGGAAAAGTCTGAGGACTTGCATTTTGGTTACTAGTGCTTTGATAATTATAATTTTGTCTTCCCCTACTATGATAGTTATAATTTTGCCTAGGCGGGACGCGGTATTTATTTTGCATTGGATTTGTGTAATTGGTATTATACCAGCAGTCAGTTGTATAATGACCGTCTTTTCTGCAAATGACACAAAATACTCTTCTATAATTTTGAGGTTGTTTACTTTCTACTTTATTTTGGATAGCATGAAAAGCGTTTTTGCTTACAGTAGGTTCGGGTTTAATACCTAACAATGAAGTGAAATGTTGAGCTAAATCACTAGTTTCAATCCTTGCTTCCCAATCACTTAATTTATGAACAATTTTTTCTAATTCTTCGGAATTCATTCCTGAATGTTTTAGTGTAAAATACATTTGAAAATATTTTGTATGTAGACCAGATTCAAAGTAGTCTATAAAATCTTCATTTTTCATGTTGGGATCAAATTCTTCAGCTAAGTTTAATAATTCATAAAAATAGTTCTTAATTCCCTCTAATGGTTGTTGTTTTCGGCTATTTAGTTTTAGTTTAGCTATGCGCTTTCCCGATTCGCCCGCAAATTTATTTGAAAAGTCCTCCTTAATTTGATTCCATGTTTTATCGTTATTACTCGGGTTTTCTTTATATTTTATAAACCAATGGTTAGCAGCGCCTTCCAAAAATGAACCGAAATAATTTATTTTATGGACATCAGACCAACCGTTTGCTATTGCTGTCCTTTCATATGAATTCAAGAAATTTAAAGCGTTTGTCGTTGCCGGGTTGAAAATATTTGGAGATATAAATTTAGGTAAGCGAGGAGTTAATTCCGCGGCGTTCGCGTTTTGAATTGTTGTATTAAGACTTTCCATTTTGTTATTTTTATTAACTGTTATTGATGATTTTGTCTTGGGTTTATGTTTTATTACCGTGTCTATTAAAGCATTAACTGTTAAATTGGGTTTTTCCAAAATTTTATTTTCTTCGGGTTTTGAACAAAGTATTTCTTTAATTGCTACGTCTATTTCACTTGCCGGAATGGTAAAATCAAACAAATTTTCGTTTATTGCCGATTTGGTTGGGCTACGAGTGATTTTTGAACTTCGGTTAAATGGATTCTCTATTTCTCCTTGTTCTAATGTTTTAACTTCTGCAGGTTTAAATTTACTAGAGTTTCCTGCTAGTACCGTACTTAAATTTAACTTATTTTTTTCAGTTGAAGTACTAATTACCTCTACTGAGTCTTCGATATTTATTATGCTTTGATTTGGAGTTGGAGTTTTATTTTCACCTTCATGAGTTTCTAGCAAATTTTCTTCTAAAGAGGCGGTCTTCAAAAGTAATTTATTTTTCGAACGCGTTTGTGGTCCTTCCCAATTATGCTGCATTAAGACCTTCTAATTATTATTTCTCAATTAATTATACCGTCTAGTATGAATTGCTATAAACCTACAAAAATACTCAAGTTACGCGTTTCTTTAATAATTTATTACTTGCGTAATTTGCGCAAAGAAGTCTAGTGAACTTATTTGAACTCCAATATCGTATTTTATTTATATTAATATCTTATTTACCGTCGTAAAACATAATCCTATTTACTATATTTTCTCTTATAATTTAACCCAAATTAATACCAGTTATATTTAAAAAACAACTTATTAACCCCTTTAATATTTACCTCCAATTAATTATTAACCTTTTATTTGGAGATTTTATTTATCTTATAGGCAGCCTCACCAATAAGCTCGGACCCAATTTTAGGCTGTGGGTCATAAATAAAACTCACCAAGTTTTGGAATCAAACATCCCTTATTCTTTCATAAGTTTGTAAAAAACTAAACTACGACACAATAAAGTTGCCAAAATTCCATGCTTTATTCTAAAATCAATCAAATATTATCCTAAAATCGAAATATGTGCGAAATTACATATACCTATATTATAGGTATATACCTATTATACCTATTATACCTATTATATTGCGTTTGCTTTGAATTCTTTATGTAACAATTTGTCGACTTACGTAATTTTTTATTGTAAAAGAGTAAATTATATTTCCTGTTAAAATTAATATTATTATTATTCTAAAATTTTCCTTAAAATTACCAAAAAACAATTCCATTAATTCTAAACCCGTTATTTAATTATTATCCTTATTAATTGACTTAGCGTTTATTTTCCTCACGAATTGCTTTAATCATAAAAAAATAATTTTTAATTTTCAAATATTTTAGCTAAAAATTCGGTGATTTTCAGCCATCCAGGACCGGCTTTTAAACCTCCACCATGTCGCATAAGGGGTTTTACCACCCCATAGCTGGGGTTGTGTAGCTAGATGGTGTTGCCCTGTTGGTGTTATTGTTGGCTGGTTGTAGCGTCGTACAATTAAAAACTCATTGTTGTAGAAAAACTAATTATATTAAAAACCCAAGCATGTTACAATTAAACCTAGAACGTTACATAAAAACCTAATACTAACACTTACCCTAATAAACATAAGATCAGGGGGATGAAGGATTGACCCATCTTAGTCGATCGGAAGGATCTTGGCTAAGTGGTTTACCTGGTCACCTCACTCACGAGACTCCCTTTTTACTTCTCATAATCATTATTATCAATCCTTCTATACCCCTTCCTTAATCTAGATCGAACCTCTGGACGATAATTATCGATGCATACCGTCTCAGGGTTCGTTACCCTTTTTGCTCTACTCAATGATTCTCAGTGATAGAGGAAATGTCCCAGACACTTTGGAATGTCAGAGGAAATATCGGATATCGATATTTCCTTTGTATTTGCTACACATAGCTTTAGCTTAAGTTTTTAAATTATTAATTATAATTTTTCATAATTATATTTTGGGTGTGACAATATCTCCTAACCAACATTTTTGTCAAATTGAGTTATTTACATTTTCGGAATCGTCAGGTGAATACGCATGTTCATGCAAATTTTCTTTATTAAAAAAAAATCCTAAACTTCGAAAAACGCGGGATTACAAAATCACTTTACTACAGTGATAAATGTATGTGATTTACAGGTTTTTGCTTCTCCTGAACAATTGTATTTTAGTAGTTAGGAGATATTGCAGGCTCCGCGTCTGTATATTACCTTAATCATTAAATATTCATGCATTTTCTGCAAAATAAGCCAAAATGACGTTTTCGGAATGTTTTTACTTCTTTTTCCGTGCACCACTTTCTTACGATTACATGCAATATCGTATAATTTCTTCGATTTTGGTGGTAATAATTCGAAGACTACAACACTTGCAGCATCAATAATTTCTTATGGTTCTTGCATTTTGAAACTGGGTTTGTTTATACAATTTTGTTTGTTGTCATAGTATTTGCTATATTACAATTCCAAGGCTACTAAATACGATAAAATAATTGCTATTCTCTGTCATGATTTAAAAATTAGTTTTTTATTTACTTCTTGGTTTCGGACGTGTAAAAAATAGTATATACAATACAGGAGAGAACATCATTATTCCCTCGGTGCATTGTAACCCTCGGGCTTCGCCTTCTGGCCACAAACTTGCACCTAGTGAATAATATTGTGTTTCTCTCCCTTAATGTATAATGTACTACTTAGCACCCAGGTTACTGGTTAAACGTATTTGAACGTTTTATGTAATTATTCGTTTTTGGTTCTTATCACAATTATAATTTGACGTCGTAAAATGGAGTATATCAGTTTTGGAAATCTTTTTATAGCCACTTATGGTTCTAGAATTGGTTGATGGTTTTGTGATGACGCTGTTTTTTTATCTGTCATCTGTCTTGAAGATTGGGTTTAAACACATTATTTAACATCAAGTATGCGAAGAACGGTTTATTTTACCCGTTTGTGTTTCAATTTAGTACGGTTGGTTTTTTTCTCACAAGAAGTGTTGCCTTGTGAATGCGTTTGCACCTAGTAGATTGAAATTGATTTCGAATTGGAGAACCAAACTTTGTACTTTTGCCTTTTGATGTTTTACCACTTTTCAATCCCGGACGTGGATTTGCGTTTTTTATATTTGGGATGGTACGCCTCAATTTCAAGCGGATGATTTAATTCTTTATGAAGATGTTTCAGTAGAGTTTAATTGAGTTTGTACTCACACTAACTCGGTTGATGAGTATTGGAACTGGCAAGCTGTTGATTTATTTAATGAGTATTTTGTGTTCTCTATTTTGTAGACACGGCGTGTTTTTATCTCGGCTAAAGCCTCGATAAAAAAATCTCACGGCTAGTACGGAAAAATGACACTTTTCATTACTCGTTTCACAAATACAGTGGAGTCCGCTTATTGGAATCAGGGTTAATGTTATCATTCGGGTATTGTTATCACGTTTGCGAGGAACGGGCCGGACGTATATGATTATACACAAAAAACATCGCTTATAGTAATCAAAATTCGGTTTATATTATCAAATTTATTATTCTTAAGATTATTTTCTCCCACGACCAAAGGAATTAGTTTTCAGTTGCAAGCATTTTTTTATATTGTGCATGAGCCACCCACATACTCGTATAAATATGTACCACATATTCATTACGCGATTTTTAAATCAGGTGTTAGCAAGAAGATTTGTCTAGTTTGCTGTTAATATACGATTTAATTCAATCCTATCTGAAAACTTCGCAATGAGTGACTTAAAAAAGAGACGTGATTTGAGCTTAATTGAAAAAATAAAAATTTTAGAACAATATAATAAGTTACCAAAAATAAGCCAGCGGAATGCAGCATTGCAATTAAACATTTCACAACCACTTTTGTGTATAAAATTTAAAAAAAATATGGTGAAATAGAAGACGCTGCAAGATGCAGATGAGATCGTCAGATTTCCAAACGAACTTTTTATAAACAATTTATTCCTCGCACAGCAGAGACAAACAACTTTAGATGAGTTTTTTTAATTTGTTATTTTTCTTATTAATTACTAATAAATAACCAATAAAACTTTTTTTCTCTTTTTGTTATCAATCGGTTATTGTTATCAAAAACCCCAAGTCCCGAAGTGATCACATTAAGCGGACTCCACTGTAGTTATAATACGCACAACAAATTAATTTTTATTACAACTTTAATTGGATAAGTAAAACGTCTTCCCCAAAGTAAAAATGCTAGTGTTATAATATCGGCCAAGTAACAGCCCGAAATTAAATCCGATTGAAAATTTTTGGAGCATTATGAAACGAAAAATTACCGATAAGAAACCAAAATCTATAATACCAAAATTTGTTAAAAGTTGTATGGCAAATGGCTGAAAGTCATTACAGGCAAAATTTTATAAAATGTCGTTAAATCAATGCCTGTCCGGTTAAAAAACGGTTATAAAAAATAATGCGGGTTCTAGAAGGATGTTGTAGTAATATTACTGAAGATACTCATTGTTGGAAGAAACCTAATTATTGTGGGTTGGTGTTTTTCTGCATAAGGAGTTCAATCATTATCACTGGAATAACGATTAACATTGTTTTCGAAATAAAAATAATAATATTTATTATAATCTGAACCACAAAAAAAGCCACGGTCAATACCTAAAATCTATCCGAACGCTATAAAATATTTATATTTAGTAATTTCTTTTTACTAGTAAATAATTATTAAATGTTTAAATAACAATAGTTATTAAAACAATTAAAAAAACAATAATTTTTTTATAAATATTTCATATCATTTGGATAGTCTTTAGGTTATGACCAGAGCTTTTCTTTGGTGGTTCAGACAATGTACAAGTTTACTTATATAGCTATAATTTTTAAATAATTTATTTTTAAAGCCGTATCATTATCGTTCCATGTTTCCAACCAAATATTTCTAGCATCAAAAAACTTTTTAATATAATTTCTTTCTGTATTTGACCACGGTTTTGTTCCGATGTCGGAATTGTATCCATCAGGAAAATCAGTTGTACCTCCCACAGAAACTCCTAGTGACAGATGATACTAAAAAAAACAATATAAAAAAATTTGATAATATTCATATTTTATTACTTTCACCAACATGTATAATTATTGTTTAAGGGGTTACCCTACTGGGAGCAAGTGTAGAGCCAAGTAAACTTTGGAAATTAATTCCGAAGAAACTACATATGCGATTATTTTAATTTTTTGGTATTTATTTAAAACAGTCTTATTCAGTATACATCATGTAAAATTTTATTTTCAAACTAGCTGGAAAGCCCGTTCACGGACGGGCAGCTAGATGGTGGGTCTCTTTTTTAGCGGTATTAATTAAAAACTTCCTTCGTGTATACTACCTGAATCAATTTCCATTGTTATTTTCCATCAACTATTTTTTTCTTCAGATCTCCGTACACTTGACATTGCTACATAGAGATGACCGTCGCTGAACACCGGTTCAGGCAGATATATTCCTACTTTTTCTAACGTCTGTCCTTGAGCTTTGTTGATCTTCATGAAAAAGGCAAGTTTAATTGGAAACTATTGCCGTCTTTAAAAAAATATAAATCTGTACTTGTTGCGGCTAAATCTATTATGATTTTGACATAAAATATCCGATTATCCGCTTATACACTTATCCGATTATCCGGTTATCCATTAAGACGTCGATACATCTTCAATTCAGCTATCCGGCTTTTAAATTTTTATATACTCGTATAGCTTGACCGGTGGATCTCTCTTTTAACAGTCTCAATTAAAAAATTAATACTGTCTAACACCATTGATGTGTAATTCGATTAGTAGGGATCTCGATTGATGTGTAGCAACTTGGTATTGCTAGTTATAAAATTTATGTAGTTAATGGATTTATTTATGTACAAAACTGTAGTTCGTTGAAGAAGTTCTCCCTATTTCTATTATCTTATTTAATTTCTTTGTTTTGTTCTCTTCTCTTTTTCCAATTGTTCTCTTTGCTTTTCTTCTCATTTATCATATCTTCCTTTTATATCTTCACTAATTGCTGTTATTTTCTCTTTCTGTTTGTTTTCCTATTTCTCCTCTTTTCTTTCCTTCTCATTAATCATGTCTGCTTCTTCGGGTTTTTCTAACCGAAAATATGACACGCTGTAGTAGCAGCGTTCTGGCTTTTTACCCGACTGCCGAAGGAGGGTTATTACATGATTACTAAATTTTAATTGTTTTTTCTTGTAAATTCATTATTTTATTTTTCAAATATTTTTAGTCTTAATCTTAGTTTAATATTATATTTTTCGGTTGGTAAAAAAAATTGACCAATCAGAGTGTTTCCTTTTTCACCGAAAAATGACACGCTGTAGCAGCATTTTATAGATTTTATGTATATAGTTATAGATTAAGATACTTATTTATAATTGCCAGAGTTACATGGCTTGGCGTATACCGTTGTGTTTTCTGATGGTGTAAATGATCTTGCCAATTTGATGAATTTGAAAAAAATGAAAAATTTTTTTTCATTAATTACAGTGTATAGACTATAGCTTGACGAAGGATTTTGTTTAATTTCTTTTGCGTTTATTACTTCCTTGTAAAACAAGGAAGTATTGTAATCCCGATTTTTTTCGGTTTTCAGATGTTGACGAAAGTATCCGTTTTGACCTTCCCTGAATCAATTTTGACTATTTTCGTTGTGGCGTCTGTACGTACATACGTATGTATGTACGGACGTCTGTATATCGCATAACTCAAATACGGTAAGTCATAGAAAGTTGAAATTTTGCATTTGAGACATTTATAGCATCTAGTTGTTCAGTCTGTAATTCCAAAATTGCTTGACGAACTGATATCGACTAAACTAGCCGTCGCGTCGCCTGTAGTGACCAACTAGGTTGATGATCAACATGGATTTATTCTGGGTCGTTCCACAACAACAAATTTGTTATCGTGTGTTACATTTGTATATTGGATGCTATGGAGAAAGACATGCAGGTCGATGCCGTGTACATTGATTTTGCAAAAGGATTTGATAAAGTCTCACATAAAGCTCTTATATCCAAACTGGCTGCAATTGGTTTTGGTCCGTCGGTGGTGTTTTGGCTAATTAGCTTTTTGACCGGTAGATCGCAACAAGTACGAATTAAGAATTGCGTGTTTTATGATATCACAGTTACATCAGGGCTCCTCAAGGTTCGCATTGTGCTCTAATTCTCTTCTTATTATTTGTAAACGACATCGGGGCAGGTTTGAAGTGCGATTACTTGTTGTTCGCGGATGATTTCAAGATGTTCAAGTCTATCAAGTCAGAAGTGGATTGTCTATCGTTGCAAGCTGATTTAATGCTGTTCGATAATTGGTGCAAATTAAACAATCCCTCGTTGAATTTAGATAAATGTTGTGGTATTTCGTTTAACAAAAGCAAGATCATTTTGGAATATCTGGATCATTCTGGAACAGTACGGAGTTTACTGGAGTTAGTGTAATTGATGACTTAGGTACACTGAAAAAAAAGGTAGTACATCAAAAATTCTTAATTTTTCAGCCGATGAACAAAATTCATCATATTGATAAAATATTCATAGTATTGATGAAAAAATCATTATATTGATGAAATTTGTTCATCAATATGATGAATTCTGTTCATCGGCTGAAAAATGATGAACTTTTCATCAATATGCTGAACCATCTTTTTTAGTGTATTTGTTTGGATAGTGGCTTAACGTTTAAACACCACATTACAAATGTGAGTGGCAAGACTCTCCGTACTCTGGGTTTTGTGAAACGTCAAACAAAATTTTTCTCAGCTAATAATGTGAAAATATTACATTTTGCGTTCATCAGGTCGCAGTTACCTACAGTATTTTTATTTATATTTTATAGCAAATTTTTTTCATTTTTTTCAGATTGATCAAATTGTCAAAATCATGTATAGTGTGGGTACCCGCCGACATAAAGTACAACTCATACATAACCGCTTATAACTTCTTGTGTGGGTTAATTGCATCTAATCTACTATGTTTTCCCTCTTCGAAAATTTTCGTAATCGCGGCGTTTCCTCTGCCATTTTTCCGAAAGTCATCAATTTGGTATGTATAAATAATAATTTATAGATACTGTACTTTTATAAAATATAATTGCAAGAAAAATTCATGAAACGGGCGAGAATAAAATTGTTCGACTAAAATTTTGGAACCTTTAGAGTGTCTACCAATAAAAACATGTAAATATTACAACTTTGAAAAATGTATTGATACCAGTTGATTTTTTCAGGATTGTTTAATAAAACTGTGTGGAATCCAAGTATTAATTTGATTGTCCGACAAAAAACATTTTCTCATTTTCCAGTCCGACGCGCGAAAATCATCGGTTTTACAAGAACCCAAAATTTATTAACTTCAAAAAAATTCAGGGAAGCAAGACCTTCCAAATGAGATGTCACTTGCCATATCATCCTTATTAACATTTCAGGGGTTGTCATCACAGCGCGAAGGGATGAAACAATACGGGAGTGACATTGGCTGCAAAAGTTGTCCCCCTCGATGATAAAATTGACATGTTTTTGCATTTCTTGAAAAAACAGTTCTGCTGGCCACAATCCCGTCTGTTTCGTTTTCAAACGGCCACTCTGTATATACGTTCGTAAAATATCCTTTGCAAGTTGGTAAATGCAGTATCGTGGTACATCGAGACGTTATTTCTGGAACATCGACTGATCTGCAAGTTGATTGGTTGAAAATTTTGTTGATGTGTAACTCGTTACATGATGATATAGAGACAGGTGGTTTGATATACGTTTTGGTTGGTTAAAAAAAGTCGGCCAATCAGAGTGTTTTTTTTTGTTCGTTTGATCCGTTATGTATTTTGGGCATTCCACGCCAAATCGGACACCATTTTGCTTTTCGGCGGTGAATTTACAATACGTCGTAACCCACATTTTTGTAAAACCTTTTTGTAACCCATATAACATATTTACAAAAGAAAAAGTTTTTAATTTTTGTTTAGTATACTACTATAGTTTTCTATATAATTATACTTATTAGAGAATATCGTCCATGGAAATAACTATTTAATTACTACTTATTAAAACTGAAATAAGAAGTTTTCATGAACAATTTGTACCATTTGACTTCAATCTGTGGGTTACGACGGCGACGTATTGATAATTCACCAGCATATTTGCATCTCGGATTTGTTAAAAAATTTTTTTTCTTTTAGTACTAGTTGAGACTGGCTTCCATAAGTTTTTCCTTTTCATGAATTTTTCGAATTCGATTTTATTCGATTTCGATTTTCGATCTTTTCGATTTCGATATTATTTTATCAAGCCATTTAAGAGTTATAAGTTTTTAGAAAACTACGTTACTTTTTTTTTAAATCCTCATAACTCCACGAATAATTTACCAAATGGCAAAAATATTTTAATTTTTTAAAGTTTAAATGTTGTTTATGTAACTTTAAAGATAATTTTATGTGTATGTATTGAGAAAAAACTGCAGATTCCGCAAATGCTAAAACAGGACATGTTGCCAAGTAAAAAAATTGCATGTTTACTTCCGGTTAAGTTTGAAGTACAAACAAATGTATAGTTTGTTTCAATTTAAATGGAATTAAAAAAATTAAAAAAGATCTTAATGTATCAAATTATTTTGATATAAAACGTATAACCTTTGCCACAAAAACATGTAATATAGAGATAAGATGATGTTTTTAATCGCAGGCTAGCCATATTGGCAGTAGCATTCTTATATCAAAGTAATTTAATATATTCCTTTTTTAATTCCATTTATTTCTAGGTGAGTAAAAAACAACCGATTTTGGTATAGGTGATATTTCTATTTAATTTGAACATTGCAGTATATTGTAAACTTGAATAATATTTGACACACCATGTACATAATGTTGGAAATATTTATGTAGTGGTAGTATAGGCAACGTAACCAGCTACACGGAAAAAAATAATAAGAGATATTGCTACTATTGCTGAATTAAATACTACAATTTGTAGAACCATAGGCCCCCGATGTTTCTAGGATAATTTAAGACCGGATTTTAGCAACTCTTTTGTATTAAAGACTGTTATAAAATGTAGTGAAACGTTGCCTACAAATTTATAGCAAACCTTATCAAATTAGTTATTTTTTTTATAGAAATTGTAACAGTAATATTTAGCAAAATTTATAAGAGATTTTATTACGTTATTGTATTTACTACAATTGTGTAACATTGGCTTATATTTAACATTACAATATGTCTGAAACAACTTTAGTAATTTAGATTACTAAAGTCCACTAAAATTTATACAAGATTTTCTTCTAAAATTTAACAGATATTATAAAACAAGCTACTCTACAAATTTGAAAACCAATTTACAGTTGATTCCACGAAAATCTGCTACAAACTATTAAAATGCTACTAATTAATGTATTATTTTTTAATATAATCATTTTCCTACAAAAATTCTTTAGATATTACAAATCTATTTTTTCCGTGTACCATGTTAAGAGGGGCACTTATACAGCCATTATGTAACGAACTTTCTGTGATTAAACACGTTTTTGTTAATTGTTTACTTGAGACGTTTTAATTTGATACTTCGACCTGCTCACGATATAGCAAACATTTTCAGTTCATTTGGACTACATTTTGAATACAACATCAATCAAATGGCCATCTCTATTAGCCACGGTAAATGAGCTCTTTTTGCTGCATTTTCCATAACTATTTGGGCATCTCGGGTGGTATAGCGATGATTTCGGCACGAATGTTTGCCATGAGCTCGCCAATGGTCTGCGGCTCGCTGGCGTACACTGTGCATTTCAAATAACCCCACCAAAAAGAATTCCAGAGAGGTCAGATATGAGTTCAGTGTCAACCATTCGAGCGACTGTTTGGTCATATTCCAAGCGACGTGGTCAGTCTGCCGACAATACTCTTTGAGTCAATTGCACTTGTGCTGAATTGACGTTTAAAAAACATGTCAACTCAACTAAATCGGTTGACAGACGTTAAAGTTATTAAATATTTACATACCGACATAAAAGATGGCGCACACTGTATAATTTCTGTGACCATAATATGTACTTATTTTAGTAGGACAATACTTTTTCTTTGGAGCGATGTCCTATGTACTTGAAAACCTCTCAAAGTACATCAAATTGTACTTATTTTTAAGGGCTTCACTTATGCCCGGTTGCACCAACCGACCGTAAAAACAGTCGATACAAATATTGTCGATCAGGCGATTAATTGACGATTCTCCGATTTTTCAAAATACCAGTTGCACCAGAAAAAATATCAGTTGATTTTTGAATCGACTGTTTATTTGAAACTTTAAAATGATAGTAAGTTTTGAGTACTTTTAAAGCGAGAAACATTTATTGTAGTTCACATGTGTCGGAAAAAGATAGGAATATTTTAATTGACACTTCCAAAGTGATCCTGACGACAACATAATAATGTGGTTATAAAAATAATATACAAGCAAATACAATAATTTCATTTCAAATTAATAAATATATTAAAAACGCTTGCAAAATGAACTCAAAAAATAATTATTACATTTATAGTACGATTCTCTAAATATTACATTTTATAATAATACGATAACATATTTTTGATTTTTTTAAATTTTTTTAGCAATTTGTTAATACTATAATAATGATGGTAGATAAATAATTTGAATTTGTAAGGGTAAAACTTTATGTTGAAAATGATTTAGGTTGTAAGTTAGGTTGAAACATCGGACTCATGCGAAAGTTTTGCTAAACCACGTGATTTGTGTCGAAGATTTCGACAATAACAATACTTCATTTGGGCGGAGAACGCGACGCCCAAATAAAAATATTTTAACATAGGAAAAAAGAGGAGAAAATTCTCTATAGGATATTAGAATGTTAAAGAAATCAAGAAATTATTGGAAGAGTGAAAGCTGAAAGCATTTGAAAATTTTGATGATTTTATACCAGCTGGATTTTGAGAAAAAAGTTGGAGTCCAATTTAAAATGTTTAAGATGTACAAAAATACATGCAAAGATGCACGTTTTCTTGTACTACATATGATTGTGCAAATTTTATCTAAAAAGGTCTAAGTAGAGAGGAATAACAAAAGAAAAAGCAAGGCAACATTGGCCATTTGGAGGAATTTCGGATTCCAAAACATTGCGTGGAAATAAATTCACGGTTGTTAAATAAATTAAATAATGGATCACGTCTTGGTCTCACTTGTCTTATTTCTTGAAGAAGTTCCATTATACGGTCGAGCTCTTCATCAGATGAAGAAATGAAGACGTATTCATAACTAATGATCTATTATTAAAATTCACATTAAAATACATTGAAATCGTAACATTAATATAAATCAACTTATAACCAAATGGGTAGATTGTATATTTTTATAAATTAATACAATACTACTTATAAATAATAATAAAAGGATTGCCGAATAACTTGAAACTTCATAATAACAAACAAATAGAAACTAGCAAATTAGTGTGGTTATTGCCAAAAACCGTCCGTATTTGCAAATATCGCCCGAAAACGGTCGATTAATTCAGTCGGTAAAATCAATCAAAAAAGGGACCGTTTTTGAGTGGTGCAACACGAAAGCTTCGATTTACGGTCGATCGGTCGATTTAACGGACCGTTTTTTAGGTGGTGCAACCGGGCATTACTTTTGGTATTCACCAGGTATATGGTCTTTTTCAGGTTGACCTTTATTTTGGCATTCCCTACTTTTCAGGTACGCCGTTGACCTTTTTTTTTGGCATTCACTACTTTTCAGGTACGCCGTTGACCGTTTTTGTATGTATGCACTTTCTTTTCATGAAAATAATATGATCACAGTATGTATAATAAAGTATATCTACAGTCACTAGATAAATACAGTACCGCAAAGTCCGACCATATTGGGGGCCTAATTTATCTAGGAAATTAAAAAAAAGTTTCAAAATTGTAACTGAGGTTATAATTTTTCAATAATGTCAAGTTAAAACAATACATTTCGTCTTATGTATGTGTTTTCTTGCATATTTTAGTTTATTTTTATTTTAAATTTTAATAATTTTAGGGAATTCTGGCGAGCCGCCACTGATTTAACCGTAAAAATTACAACAAATTAATGTCGTTCTACATTTCCGAATGACGCCATTTTGGTGCCCTAATTAACGTTCTCATTGGCCCTTAGGTTTGCGGTACAGACTCTATCTAGTGACTGTAAATATAATCAAAGCAAAGATCAAAGTAATATCAAAAGTAGTTTAAGGATTATATTTGTATTTCATTCCCAATTTCTCATTAAAAATTCTCAAATTATTCCCAGAAAAAGTTTTTTCTCCGTACGCTAACTCGCTAACGGTCGTATAACCTCCTAATAGCTGTGTTTGTTATCGCAGTCCTAGTGCGACCCAAACTACACTAACTCTACTCTAAAAGCGTTTGGTATGAATCAGTACAAAAAGTGCAGTTAGTGCAACCCATTTGTTATGAAAATCCGTGTAGTCCGGGAGTACTCTGGACTACACCTTTTACTCCACCAAAATATGTAGTGTAGCGAGTGCAGAAGTAACTAGTAGGTATGGAAAAACTTGAGATTAGCAATATCCTACTATTTATATATATTGCCCACTCCTATATTTACTATTCTTTAAATAACCTTTTTGAAATTCTAAACTGTTTTTTTCTACTAGGGTTGGGACTTTTTATCGATTAATAGATAAATATCGATAGTTATCGATCGCAAAGAACGATATTTTATTGTTGAAATATCGATTAATATATCGAAATTTCGATAGTTTTCGATATTCCGATAGTTGCGGTACAGACTCTATGAAGTGACTCTATCGATAGTTTCGATATTACTAATTTAAGTATGTTATTGTCTTATGTATTCTAGACTTCTCATTGGTCAATTTTGGGTTCGACCGTTTCCGTTATTCAAGAAAAAAAAGTTGGGGTTTATTATTTATATTTATCCTATAATTATCGACAAATATCGGTTAATCGGAGTTATTAATGGTTTTTGAATTATAGAAATTTGTTATCGATTTTTGAATATCGCCCAACCCTAATAATCACTACTAACTATTTTTACGGTTATTTGATTGGTTATACTTATAGTTATACTTATTCGATAGATATCTCAAGGTGAAGAAATCGGGCACTGAATTCTGAGCAGCTCTGGTTACACTACCTGCACTACACTACTTTCACTGGATTTTGATAACAAAAAAAGCTAAATGTGTTACTTAATTATTTTGTTCAGTAAATAGTTAAATACCTGTTCGTCAAACAAACTTGTAGATATATTTCCAAATAACTGCGAATTAAAATAAAATTTCATACTGCCTGAAATAAATCAAAATTAATCAAATAATTTTTTAATCAATTTTTTAATTACCTGGTAACCATTCCAAAGTATATAAATGAAAATTTGCGTAGTATGGATCATCGGATCTGCGAGAAACCAAATGTCTGCTTCGTTCTGGTTCACTGTTTTGCATAACGGGACCAGCAAAGATCAATCGAGATCCAATATCATCATTTAAATTTCCTTTAAGATGGTCATTACCTCTACTATAAGTTATCCATATTTTGGTAGAGTTATTGTTAACACTACCACTTGGTAGCAATTGAATTACTAAAATGTAAAAAAGTACCATTGAAACAATCACTGAACACGAAAATGTAGAAGAAATGTCTTAATACAAATTTTTACAGACCAGGAACAATCCAATCTCCAGCTGGAAGCTTAGCTTGAATTTCAACTCTTCCATATTTAAAATTAATTAGCGATTTCATTTTAGAGGACTTCACAGGAGGTAATAGGAATGCAGATGCTTGTACATAAAAGCATTCCTCATCCTTTTCTGATGTACATCTGAAAATTGGAAATACTATTATATAAATATAGTATATAATAAGTAATAACTATTTACGTACAAAAGTTGGCTATGTAAACATAATTCAGGATTCAAACAAATACAAAAACAAAATGTCATAAGTCATAACCGTTACGTTTTATAAAAGTTATCTGGAAGCTTCTTTCCAAACAGAGAATTAAAAAAAATGAAAAAAAAACTTTTTAACCAAAGCGTTTTTAAAAAAGCAAATAAAAATAAAAAGTACATAAATGCTCTTAAAAGTAAAAACTAATTTTTCAAAATAAGAACAAACAAACCTATTACTTGAAAATATCCCTAAAATTTTTCAAATTAAAACAAAGAAAACTCCTTGAAAATGATAAAATAAAAGCGTGGGGTTTTTACAGATATTAAATTTTGAAATTGATTGGCCCATGCTTGTATTGATGTTTTCAAGGAGCTTTGTTTGATCTTATTATTTTGAAAAGTTATTTTTTACTTTATAGTGCATTTTTTGTACTTTACTTGACTTACTTTTATTTACTTTTTAGAAATAGTACATTTTCTCATTCGGATTAAAAGTGAAACTTTGTTTGACACATAATTTTTGCATTTGCGAGACAGATGCCTGCCCGTATTCACAAACGTCCGTAAAATATTTAACGAACCGTTACATTTTACAAACCAATGTAAATGATTTCGTAGTACAAGCAAATAAATTCCATTGGTTTGTTTAAATAAACGGTTCGTTAAAATGTTTACGGGCATTTGTGCATATGACTTTTAATCCAATTTATTGCTTTTAATTTTTTAATAATTAAATACTACATCGTTAATAATGTGAAATATTTCAAAAATTTACAGCCTTACTAAAATTTACCCTCTAATTATGTGTGCAAAGAAGTAAATCTGCACCTTTAATTTATCGGGATGGGACGTTTCGGCGCGACAGATTCT
This sequence comes from Cantharis nigra, assembly GCA_958510845.1. Classification (NCBI taxonomy): domain Eukaryota; kingdom Metazoa; phylum Arthropoda; class Insecta; order Coleoptera; family Cantharidae; genus Cantharis; species Cantharis nigra. Next base: position 50,331,423 of record OY294028.1, read on the forward strand.
ATATAAAAGAGACTTGTTTGTTTGTGCCCGGTAATCTCCAAAACTACTGGATCAAATTTAACCAAAATTTTTGTGTGTTTTCTGTGAGCCGTGAGAAGTGTTTATATAACATAAAAAGTAAAAAAAATTGGCAGGAGAGCGAATTCGCATAAGCAAAACTTGCGTCTTCGACAGGTGGCGCGACAATAAACAGTCGTTTCAATTTATGCTATGACAGATATTTTACATCAAGCACGTAATGCAACTGCGAATCCAGAAAATCCAAAAAAATTCCCCGCGATTCGAATACGAAAAAGAAAAGAGAAGAAAACAGAAAGAGAAAGAAGAAGAGGAATTGGTAATATTGCCGATTGCTTTTGAACAATACCCATTAGAAGACGAAGGGGAGAAGAAAAAAGAAGAAATGTTTTTAGCAGAATTAAAAAAGATTTTCAAAGCGGCGCAAAACAAAGCTTTATCATTCGCGAAATGTAAAAATTGGAAAGTTCAATTAGAATACGCTAAAGCTACTGAGAATTGTTTAAAAGAGGTAGGTACTACAAGAGTTTTGCGGAAACCCCATGCGTAGTACTGAATTGGCCAATATAAAAAGAAAAGTGACAGCGAAACGAATAGGAAAAAGAAAAAATGAAGAGAAATTTTTTTCTAAATAAGAAAAAGTAGAATTGTCAATATCGTTGCGTTCGATCCCCTTCGTCCCTTACTTAATTAATAAAGTAATTGCAAATGTTTTCGTAAATTTAAGAGCTTTAATTAACCCCTGATTGGTTGAATATAAATGAATAAATCAATGTGAAATTTGCCAACATCTTCTATCTTTTTTTTTTTTTTTGTAATAGATTAAATTTCAAATTTTAATTTCTTTGTATTTTAAATAAATTTTTTTTTAAGTTGGCAAATGAGGCTAACTAAGAATTACCAAAGAACCCGCAAGATGTTTATCATTATATAATAGTAATAGTAACAGTAAATTAATAGTAAATAGTAATAATACAATAATAATTAATATAAGTGATAATACAATATAAATAAGAAGATGACAAGACCACGTTCAAATATTGGTCGTCGTACACGACGTGCAACCCGAATGCAAAATTCACGTTCGCAACAAACACCGCAGGAACGTGCAGAACAAATTGAAATAGTTCGAAATCGAATAAGAAATTCCCGTGCAAATTTAAGTCAACAACAACGTGCAGTACAAAATGACATTCAGCATAATAGAAATATACAATCAAGAGCATCATTGCATAATACGGATCGCTTAATATTTTTACGCCTTGCATTCCATTATGATCCATCAACTGATTACAGTTTTCATTGAAACATTGACATTGGTAGCATGGATCAAATATGTTAACATTGCAAAGCATATAAATTCAAAAACGAAGCGCCAGGGTTGTGTTGTCTTAATGATAAGGTTAAATTGCCTGAACTCAATCAGCCGCCGGAACCATTGTTAACGTTAGTATCTGGAACGACGCCGCAATCAAAACATTTTCTGGCTAATATTGTAAAATACAACATTTGCTTCCAAATGACTTCTTTTGGTGCAGACAACATAATAACTGATCATTTTATGCCAACATTCAAAGTGCAAGGTCAAATATATCATTGTGCAGGTTCATTGTTGCCCATTCCAGAAGAACAACACAAATTTTTACAGATATATTTTATTGGTAATTCCAATGATGAAGTCGATACCAGATGTGCAATTACTTTAAGAACACGCCGAGATATTGTTCAGTCGTTACAACTTTTATTCCATGAACATAACGAATTGGTAAAATTATTTAAAACTGCGATAGACCAAATGCCATCAGATAATTACACAATAGTAATTAGAGCTGATAAAACACCAGTAGGCGAGCATGCAAGGCGTTTCAATGCACCAACTATTGATGAAGTCGCAATTGTAATTGTTGGTGATCAGTTCGAATCAAGAGATATTGTTTTACATCGCCGAAACGAAAAACGCATCGTTCTTATGATGCACTTCAATATCCGATTATGTTTTGGCAAGGAGAGGACGACTATCATTTTCAATTAAAAATGATAAATCCAACAACTGGTAGAGGGACACAGATTTTTTTAAATACATTTTCAAATTTAATATAACACTATTAATTTTTAAATATTGCAGGTGCAGAAACAAACAAAAAAATTAGTTGTATGAATTACTGTGCGTACAGGTTAATGATTAGAGAGAATATGGAAAATCATATTTTAAAATGTCGACGATTATACCATCAGTACATAGTGGACAAATTGAGACTGAGCGATTATTGTTCATTCGACTCAACCAAAGACAACTACGATCCGAGGAATACATTCATCTGCGAGATGCAATAAATACCGATGGAAATGTAAATGAAGTTGGCCGTTTAACAATTCTACCAGCTACATTTACAGGTAGCCCACGCCATATGCATGAATATGCGCAGGACGCTATGACATACGTGCGCAATTATAGCCGTCCGGATTTATTTATAACATTCACGTGTAATCCTGATTGGATTGAGATTAAAAATTGTTTATTACCAGAACAATCGCAAACTGATCGTCACGATATCACAGCAAGAGTGTTCAGGAAAAAATTAAAATCGTTGATTGATTTAATTGTGAAGCACCACATCTTTGGCGCAGTTCGTTGCTGGATGTATTCGATTGAATGGCAAAAGAGAGGTTTGCCACATTCTCATATTCTAATTTGGTGTGTGGATAAAATTCATTCAAATGAAATCGATAGCATTATTTCTGCTGAAATTCCAGACTTCACGATTGATCCAGAATTATTTGGAGTAATTACTAAAAATATGATACATGGTCCATGTGGTTCGCTTAACATTCATTCACCATGTATGATTGACGGTAAATGCTCCAAACGTTATCCGAGGAAATTGATATCTGAGACTATCACCGGCAATGACGGTTATCCGCAATATCGTCGACGCTCCACAGATGACAATGGCAAATCTATTATATTACAAGTAAGAAATAATGATGTCGAGATTGATAATCGTTGGATAGTGCCTTATTCGCCATTATTATCCAAAACCTATAAAGCGCATATCAACGTAGAATATTGTAATTCTGTTAAATCAATTAAATATGTTTGCAAATATGTCAACAAAGGCAGTGACATGGCCGTTTTCGGAGTAGCACCTGTAAATGATTTGGACAATTTGGACATATTCGCATTTCCGATCCATGAGAGATATCCGACTGTAGTCCATTTGGCCGTTCATTTAGAAAATGGACAAAGAGTGTATTTTACGGCAGAAAATTTAAATGAACGATTACTACAACCACCTGCTACAACACTTACTGCTTTTTTTTCATTGTGTCAAATTGATGACTTTGCTAAAACGTTATTGTATGTTGAAATTCCGCGATATTTCACTTGGGATCCATCCAGTAAACAATTTAAACGTCGCAAACAAGGTCAAGCGGTAAATGATCAACCAAATTTATTTTCCACTGATGCCTTAGGTTAGACTATACACTGTCCACCCAAATAACGCTGAATGCTATTATTTGCGATTGTTATTGATTTATGTACGTGGCCCAACTTCGTTTCAAAATTTATGTGTGCAACATATCGTGATGCCTGCCAACAATTAAATTTACTTGAGAACGATGAACATTGGGACAATTCTCTTGCCGATGCATCGCTTGCTGCTTCTCCATATCAAATTCGTACTTTATTTTCCATTATAATATCGACATGCTTTCCATCTAATCCACTACAGTTATGGGAAAAATATAAAGATGCTATGACCGATGATATTTTACATCAAGCACGTAATGCAACTGCAAATCCGGATTTACAATTTACTCCGGATATTTATAATCAGACGTTGATTTGCATTGAAGACATTTGTTTCGTGATGGCAAATAAAATATTGAATCAATTGGGAATGACATCGCCTAACCGACAAGCTACAGACTTCTTGAATCGTGAAGTACAACGCGAAAAAAATTACGATATCGATGCATTGAATTTATTTATTCAACAAAATATTCCGAACATGAATATGCAGCAAAACCACGCATATAATACCATTATGCAAGCTGTCCAATCTGAAACTGGTGGAATATTTTTCCTTGATGCGCCTGGAGGTACTGGAAAAACATATTTAATTTCATTACTTTTAGCGACCATACGTTCACACGGCAATATTGCTTTAGCACTTGCGTCCTCAGGAATTGCAGCTACGTTGTTAGATGGTGGAAAAACGGCACATTTAACATTGAAGTTAACACTGAATATGCACATGACAGAAACACCAACATGCAACATTTCAAAAACATCTGGAATGGCGACTGTACTTCAACAATGTAAGATTATTATTTGGGATGAATGCACAATGGCCCACAAAAAATCGTTAGAAGCATTAGATCGTACGTTAAGAGATTTGCGTGGCAGCCAACAACATTTTTGAGGTGCTCCCATATTGTTAGCAGGTGATTTCAGACAAACATTACCTGTCATCACACGATCAACACCAGCCGATGAATTACACGCATGTTTAAAAGAATCACATTTGTGGAGATTTGTTACAAAATTATCGCTCAATGTCAACATACGCGTACAATTACAAAACGATGCATCTGCGCATGTATTTTCGAAACGGTTATTAGACGTTGGAAATGGTGAAATTGCAATCGAACGGACAACAGGATTAATAATACTGCCCGACAATTTTTGTATAATCCACGACTCAAAACAAAGTTTATTAGCTAATGTATATCCCAATATTGTCCATAATTACACTAATCATCAGTGGTTAAGCGGTCGCGCTATATTGGCAGCCAAAAATAAAGATGTCAATGAAATAAATACCGATATTCAAAACAAGATAAGTGGCCACACAATTACATACAAGTCTATTGATTGCGTTTTGGATCCCGATGAAGTTGTAAATTACCCAACCGAATTCTTAAATTCCCTTGATTTGCCAGGAACTCCACCACATATTCTGCAACTAAAGGTTGGTGTTCCAATAATTATATTACGAAATTTAAATCAACCACGATTGTGTAATGGCACAAGATTGGCAGTGAAAGCATTAATGAAAAATATCATCGAAGCAACTATATTAACACGTAAATTCAAACGAGAAACTGTATTAATTCCACGAATACCCATCATTCCATCAGATATGCCATTTGAATTCAAACGTATTCAATTTCCCGTTCGATTAGCATTTGCAATGACAAAAAATAAATCCCAAGGTCAATCGCTGGAAGTGTGTGGATTACATCTTGAAAATCATTGTTTTTCGCATGGACAGTTGTACGTTGGATGTTCATGTGTTGGTAAACCATCGTCATTACATATATTCGTACCTGACGGAAAAACTAAAAATGTTGTTTACCAAAGAGCATTACAATAAATATATTGTCGATTAAACTTTCTTTAAGATTTCAAACTTTTTACTCATTTTAAATTGTATTTATTAATAAAATTAAATATTTACATAAATAAATAAAATATAAGACAATTTTTACCTTTTAATAGGTTTAACAGTAATGGAAAAGTTCAATTACCAATCATATTAACCCCTTCCTTTGTATTTTTTAATCTTTTATTTATATTTTAATCCTTTAATCTTTTAAAATGGTAATAGTTTAAAACTCGAAACTTCTATACAAACAAAATCGCAAAATAATATAACGAAAAAATGTCTTCTGCAGAATTTAAAAAGATTGTAGAAGCGGCGCTAAAGAGAGTTTTATCATCTGCAAAATATGAAAATTGGGAAGTTAAAATGGAATACGCTCAAGCTACCGAGAATTCTTTAAGAGAAAATAAAGAGAGTTTTCGCAAGAGTTTTGCGAAAACCCCATGCGTAGTACTGAATTAGACAACGTAAAACGAAAAGTTGCAGCGAAACGAATACGAAAGAGAAAAAAGAAGAAAAAATGGCTGCTGCTGCCTTAAAAAAGAAGCACGAGCAAGAAGAGGAATTGGCAATGTCACTGACAAGGGCTACTTCTCAGGTGTGAAATTTTGTTTTGCTTTATACTTATACTACATAAAGATTACACCTCCGACATTACGTGAATGAAATACTAGCGCGCCATATTCAGCCAATTTTGAAAAAATCAATTTTGAAAATTTTATAGCTAAGTTTAACTGACGTTGTGAAATCACTACACCAAGGGAACATTCGTAGCCTAGTTGTATAAGGAGTTGGACTAGCAATGAACAATACAAACCAGTAGCCGCACTACTTTTTTTTTATTATTTAGGCGTACTTTTTTTTATTCATTTGTATTATTTACGCGTAATAGCAATTAAATTTATGTCAATTATAATATCTATTTTATTTTATTTTAAAATTACTGTTTTCTATAGAGCACATAAATGAATAAAAAAAAGTACGCCTAATAATATAATTAATAAAATCGATAGTAACACTTTTTGTGCGGAGCATGATAACTATAAACGAACATGTGATAACTAATCGGCTGAAACTCACGCTATATTATACTTATATTTATTAAAAAATAAATAAACATAAATTGATACAATTGTTTCGAAGGGATAAACCACTTCTTCTTCAAGTCCCCATTCGACATCAATAGGAACAATAGGAAAGAAAGAAAACTTGACCAATTCACAATTGGAACTCCAAGACATCAGTTCACTACTGTTGTTTAGGATTCCATAGGATTGGCTAATTATTTGTTTGTTTACGACTTTTCTTTCTTTCAAGGCCCCTCTGTATGTTTCAACACGGTTGGTATCTATTCTTTTCCTATATAAAGGAAAAGATGTTCCTATTGATGTCGAATGGGGACTTGAAGAAGAAGTGGTTTATCCCTTCGAGACAATTGTATCAATTTATGTTTATTTATTTTTTAATAAATATAAGTATAATATATCGTGAGTTTCAGCCGATTAGTTATCACATGTTCGTTTATACGCCTAATAATAAAAAAAAAGTAGTGCGGTTCGGATTTGAACTCATACTGGTTTGTATTGTTCATTGCTAGTCCAACTCCTTATACAACTAGGCTACGAAAGTTCCCTTGGTGTAGTGATTTCACACGGTCAGTTAAACATAGCTATAAAATTTTCAAAATCGATTTTTTCCAAATTGGCTGAATATGGCGCGCTACTATTTCATTTACATAATGTCGGAGGTGTAATCTTTATGTAGTATAAGTATAACATAACTGATAAAACTAGTTGTAACACATTTTGTGCGGAGCATGTTGAGATAAAACCAAAACAAATAAAAATTGATATTATCAAGATTCCTCTTGAATATCGGCTAATAAACTCGCGCTATAGATATTTATTAAAATAATATACTACAATTGTTTCGAAGGGATAAACCACTTCTTTATCAAGTACGACCATATACTTCATTGGAAAGTGTCTCATTTTCTTATATATGAAAAGTTTTTCTGTCTTTGATACCAATCGTGTTAATTTGAGATACAGGGGTTTCGAAAAAAGAAAGGTCATGGACGGACAAAACCTCGACTACTGTTAAGGACTCCAGAATAACAGTGGTGAGCTGATATCTTGGAGTTCTAATTGCGAGTTAGTTAAATTTTGTCCGCCCATTAACGCTTTCTTAATTTCGAGACCTTCTAATAACTTAATGTTATTGGTGTCTAGATCATGGCTATTTTCAAGACAATGTGTTGAGAAACCTGTGTTTGACCTATTGTTGGCTATGTCAGCCTGATGTTCCTTCACCCTGGTATGTATCGATCTTCCACTTTGTCCTATATAGATGCCGTCGCATGTGTTGCAATTCAATTGATAGATTCCACTATTCGTAAGATGATCCTTAGTTGCTCCTTTATTGTTCAATAAGGAACCTAAGTTTATTTTGTTCACTTCCGTAATTTTAAGTCCCAATTTCTGTAGATGTTTCTTAACTTTTGAACTGGTTCCCGGGATATAATTAATATATAATTATATATATGGCTCCCCAATTAGGAGCCAGCTCCTCAATTTGAGAAGCTAGTGGAGCGGTAACCAGACCTCTCTCAATTAGCTTCTCTTTTTTCTTTATGAGGTTATCAACTACGTCCGTGGTGTACCCGTTATTAACGCCTAACAGGCGAATAATGCTTGTTTCAGTGAGGAAATTTTCTTTCGTCATCGGGACTTTGAAAAGTCGATCTATAAAACTGTGAAAAGCGGCCATCTTGATTTTCCACGATTGATTGGAAGAAAACGGTATAACAGTGTCGGTCGTGGTAGGCTTCCTATAGATTTTTATATCTAGGTTTTCATCCATCCTGGTTATCGTTAAGTCCAGGAAATTCAAGCTGTTATCTTCTTCTTCTTCCATAGTGAATTGTATTTTTACATTTAAAGAATTTAAAAAGGCTAAAAATAAACTTAGTTGGCGGGACGTACCCTTCCATATACAAAACACGTCAGCTGGAGGAGCTGGCTCCTAATTGGGGGTTTATTAATTATATCCCGGGAACCAGTTCAAAAGTTAAGATACATCTACAGAAATTGGTCCTTATTGAACAATAAAGGAGCAACTAAGGATCATCTTACGAATAGTGGAATATATCAATTGAATTGCAACACATGCGACGGCATCTATATAGGACAAAGTGGAAGATCGATACATACCAGGGTGAAGGAACATCAGGCTGACATAGCCAACAATAGGTCAAACACAGGTTTCTCAACACATTGTCTTGAAAATAGCCATGATCTAGACACCAATAACATTAAGTTATTACACCCGGCAAGAAAAGGGAGAATGTTAACGTTATTAGAAGGCCTCGAAATTAAGAAAGCGTTAATGAGCGGACAAAATTTAACTAACTCGCAATTAGAACTCCAAGATATCAGCTCACCACTGTTATTCTGGAGTCCTTAACAGTAGTCGAGGTTTTGTCCGTCCATGACCTTTCTTTTTTCGAAACCCCTGTATCTCAAATTAACACGATTGGTATCAAAGACAGAAAAACTTTTCATATATAAGAAAATGAGACACTTTCCAATGAAGTATATGGTCGTACTTGATAAAGAAGTGGTTTATCCCTTCGAAACAATTGTAGTATATTATTTTAATAAATATCTATAGCGCGAGTTTATTAGCCGATATTCAAGAGGAATCTTGATAATATCAATTTTTATTTGTTTTGGTTTTATAAGTATAAAGCAAAACAAAATTTCACACCTGAGAAGTAGCCCTTGTGAGTGCTTTTCAGCAATCCTTATTGACGAAGAAGAGGAGAAAAATGAAGAAGGATTGCTTAAATAATGTTTTAATTCTAAAATTTTCATTAATAAAAAAATTAAATTAAATATAAATATATATCATAAATGTATAAATCGGAAATGAAAAAAGAATAATGATTGTGGTTTCCGTGAATACTTATAGGTAGTTTGTTTAAATTTTCAAATTCTGATTATTTTATCTCTCCAAATCTTTTATCTTGCTCTCCTAATTATATCTGGCTAATCTCCACAACTACTGGCTCAAATTTATCTGTGGGCCGTGAGAAGTATTTTTATGACATCAAAAGTTAATTAAAAAAATTGAAAAAAGAGCAAATTCGCATAAACAAAAGTGCGTTGTCGACAGGTGGCGCTGCAATAAAAAAAATTACAAAAACAAAATTGTGGAGACCCCTGTATTTGGATATAATAATGGAAAAGTTTAATTACCAATCATTATCGGGTTTTAAAATTTTTGAACTTTTTGACTTTTTGATGCGAACTGTAGCTTCCTCGCAGTCTTTCTCGTCAAATGGTACCCGGAAAGAGGAGGTTGAACTATAATTTTTATACGCAAATTTAATGGAGAAAGTTATGCAATGTTTTTATAGCCAATTTTTGCTTTATAATACAAAGTATGAAAAAATATTGTTATCGTGCAGAAAAAAAATTGAGATTTTGACGATTTAGGAATATTGGAGTCCCACACTGAGAAAAATAATTTGTATGCAATAACAGAAAAACTGTATAAATTAAAATATGTAGTTGTAAAATAGGCGCCAGTAGCTCCAGTTTTTATAAGATACAACTACCAAGCTGTAATTTCATTTACTATAAGATAAAGCTACATAGGTATACATAATACAACTACAAGGTGTTATATTAAATATGACGTAACTAAGGTAAATAATACAACTACATAGGAGTAAATTATACATCATCCAATATTTTTTTAAATACAAGTGTAGTTGTATATTTTGTAACTGTTCTGCAGTATTTAATAGAATAAACTTATAAGTAATATTATCTTTGGTATAGTATTAGCAATAACTGCTATGTTTATAGTTAAATATTCTAGATTTATACAATAACCAAGGTATTTGTAAGTTTTGATGAGGTAAATCAATATAAACAATATTAGTTTGTTATTATAAGTATTTATTAAATACAATAATAACAGAATAATTAAAGTGTATTACATACAGATACTATAAGAACACCTTTCCACCGACCTCTGAATTCATTTTCTACGGAAACCAAGTTTAGGTACTACTATATTTGTACGAAATCGCATTCCTGCAGTAAATGCTTCAAAATCAATTTCATTTTCTGAAAAAGAATAAATATGAATTACCGACAAAAAATAAGTTTAACTATGTACCTCATGTAAATTCCATTTATTTAATAATGGATCCATCAGATGAAAATATTTTCACTTGCACTAACAACTTATCACGCGTACATAAAAATAGAACGCCATCCCATCAGCTAAAAATCGGGAGTCAGCATAATATTATCACAAGGTTACAATTATAAGCAATATTATAATAACTAGAAGCCTTGTTAGATATTTACTACTGTAGTTGTAAATGATAATACATCTGTAATTATTGCAAGTAGTTCTAAATGATTACAACTACGCTTATTTTAAACAATATCGCTTCTTTTGTATATGATAAATATTCAAAATGAATATATAGTAGTAATATTTAATAAAAATCGAGGTACTAAAAATAAAGTTACAACTATTAAAACTTAACATTACTAATGTTAAGTAATAATAAATTGAAATAACAACTACACATTAGTAAAAAATTTTACTTTACTTTTCTCAGTGCAGAAGCGGAAAATCATCATTTCCAAAAAATATCTGTATGTGTGAAAGGGTATAAGTGTGTGTGTGTGTGCATGTGGTCAAATTTTGTGTGCGCTCTACCGCATAAAGTAACAGGAATTTTTTAACAAAATTTCGTATTTAGTACATATATATTGAGACTTAGAACTGATTAGACGTTAGTTAAAATCGGTACATGGAAACGCAAAAAAAATATTATTTTGTAAACTAAAATAATAATTTTTTTCCTTTTTTCAAATTTCATTTTTTTATTAAATTCTTCTCCATAATAATAGTAAAAAAGTCTTAATCAATAATTGTGTAAATATCTTATTTTTGCAAATATTCATTTTTGAAATTAAAAAAAAATAATTCTTTCTAATTTTTAAAATTTTATTTTTTTATTTTGTTCTGCTCTATAATAATAATAAAACAGTATTAATTAATAATTGTGTAAATATCCTATTTCTTTATATTTTTGATATTTCAAAGTATGATAAAGTTATGGGCATGACCACATCCGATTTTTTAAATTATTTTCAAACAAATCTTACACCTTAAAAACACGACAATATAATATTAAACTATATTATTATTAGAGCCCGGATTCTGTGCTTATTGCTCTAAATTATAAACAGAAGATATTCCTTTTGGATCTTGACGTTTCTTAAAAATTGCAGCAATCTTGATAGTGCAATTTTGCATTTTTCTCAAAATTTTGTTTAAAACGCACGTTAGTGCTTATTTGAGCTTTTTTTAAATTTTTTTTGGAGACTTGGAATAATTTTTTTAAGGAAATTTAGAAATTAGAAAATTTCAGAATGCTTTTAAAGAAAAATTTTCAGATACACCTATTCCTTCCGAACCCGTGTGAGGAATAACATATAGCAAAATGTTTCAGACATTTTTTATTGAAAATTTCATTCCCTTGAATTTCGTTTCTATACATATTTCTATTTTGGTCGCGCCGTTTCTGAGTAACAGTGGTTTTAAAAACACCGAATAAAATTTAATAAAACTCCCATAAGAGCAATGTTGATTTTATTAAATTTTTTACAGAGTGTTTTGTAAGTAGCTGTTACTCAGAAAACGTTTAACAAAATTGAAATATGTATAGAAATAAAAATGAAGGGAATGAAATTTGCAACAAAAGATGTCTGAAACATTTAGCTATAAAATCGATATTACGATTTACATTGTTAACATATGAGTGTATTAATACTAATTTCTGGAGCTACTGTATATTTTGCGACAAATTTTGAAAATTTTAAAAGATTTGTTTCTGAATTGCCAGAATCGTCGTCGGCAGCAATAAAACAATGTCAACAAAGTTTTAAGAATACATTAATTAATATCATCCATCGAAAATTTGAAAAAAAAAAGATTGCTGTAAGTGGAATCGGTAAAAATTATTTATTTAAATTTTTTTTTGATTTATAAGCAGGCATTAACGACAGACAACAATTTTTCGAACTGAAAATTTTGGAAAAATATATGAAAATTAATGTTTATAATTATGAAGCGAAAATTGAATTAATATTTAATAAAAATCCCATTAAATATTTATGGAATGACGTGGACACAGTAATAAAGACTAAGAAACCAAAGAATTTAGAGGAATTATGGAAATTTGTCGTTAAGACGATGTCAGATGTTAGTAGAGTCAATGCCAAGAAGATTAAGAACAGTTAAACACTCGAAGGGCTACCCAACCAAATATTAAGATTTTGAATGTAAAATAAAATTATTTTAATAAAAAACGGCAGAACTTAATGTTGTGTCCTATTTCTTTGTCCAACTAATTTTAATAAGCAAATGACTTTTTAATCATAATTTCATAATACAAGTTTATTTTCTATAATATTTGATATAAATTAACTTTTAGAATGATAATATTTAAAATAAAAAAATTTTCAATAAATATAATTGAAGGGTTATATTTCTAGTAGCATAAATGTGTTCTTGTATATGACTGGCCTATTTCTCTGGCCACCACTAGCTTCTATAGAAAATATTGAAAACACTTTAAAAACGATATTGATTTTCAAGTACATTTTAAAAGAGACATTTTCAAAAAACACGTGCCATTTGGTAAATTATTCGCGGAGTTATGAGCATTTCAAAAAAAAGTAACGTGATTTTTTTTTTTCTTGAATTACATAATTAAAAATATTTCAAAAAGCTCCGAAATGCTAAAGCAAAATAGTGTCCAATTTGGCGTGGAATGCTCCATATATAATTGCGAATGAGAGGGCATAATAAGCGGGCATTATGATTTATACGCCCTAGGGTATTATAGCATACTTAGTATCACTCCGTCGACTTTTAATTTTCCAACCAAATGTGTCCGATAACGCCCATATGCCCTTGCTATCCGTATGAATTTTTCTTTAGTTTTGTTTTATTTATTTCTTCCGACGTAGTTTTAATTTTTAATTTTTGAAATTATTTTATCCAAATTACCATCAATAACCACTAATTAATTACTTTCAAAAACACTTCAATATAATTCAAATCTTAAAAAATCCAACATTTTTCAAACAAATTCATCCAAACAATTAAACAAAATTTTACTCACGTCAGATTAATATTTTTAAACACTGTTTGAATGTGGAATAGGGATGGTAGATGTCTTCTTTTACCACTCGTGATAAAGAGATCAAATTTCAATCGTTTATCTAGAATCTGGAGGACTGATATTTCTTAGTGGTACGAGCCCTAACAACTATATTGTCGTGTTCCAAAATCAATTTATTTAAATTTGGAGTTCTAATTTTTTATTATAATAACTATTATTTAATAATAATGTTTTAAATTTGTTTTATAGATCTGAATTTTAATTTTGTTTGTGTAATTTGAATTTTGTAAATAGTTTTGTGTAAATGTTGTAAATATTTGAAATTGTATGTTTTTGGCGCGGAAATGTTGATTTGGTGGGAGAATGGAAATAACTTTTGCTTTTTGCCGGGTGACCGCTCAACAACATAATGAATTTGTATTAAAACTTCGAAAATTTTGAAGGTTTTTGTAATAAAAATATTTTTATACCTGGAAAAAGTTAGATTTCTCCTTTATTGCGAACTGGTAATACTCTTTACCAGAGAGCGTTAAAGGGTTAAGCTTAATGTACTATATCTCGGGGAAGAAAAATTGCTTTGGAATGAATTCATAGTGAAATTGGAAGGTCAATACTAATACTGAACGATGCTGTATATAGTAAGTATTAATGGAAAAAATTTCCTGCTTATGTTACATAAACTGAAATATAGCTAAGAGTCTTTTTCGCACATTTAAGTAGTCAAAATTCTGACATGCTAAGACAATTTTAATGACGGATTGGTTTTCAACACTCACCAAAAACCTACACGAAGAAAATTGCCTATTCCCATCTTTAGTTATGAAAATGTGTCAATTTTTGTAGATCTGTGTTATTTTTCTAGTCTACTATGTAGTTTCCGAAATATAACCCTTGATAGAACACCGATTTTTGCCAAAAAGAACGTTATTTTCAGTTTTTAACATGCCAAATCACATGTCGTTGGGGGTGGGTAATAATTTAAAGAAATTATTAATAATAATTTGCCAACTACTGCACAAGAAACATGAGACTCTCAAATTTTATTAAACTTTTTTTTTTATTGTTTTATTTATTTATTTATTTATTTATTTATTTAGTTTTATTTCTGTTCATTTGACGCAAAAGCGATCTATACAATAAGTTAAACTAGACTAAATTAACTATAAATTTTGTAGCACAATTTCTTACGTTACATCTCACGATGTATGATTGAATAGTTTACATTACCAACGCCTACTTTACTGATTTCTACATACCCTTCGCGAAGATTTAATGTTCCTCTTACATTAGTTTCTTCTTTTAAAGCAATTGGTTGTAAATATAAAACGCCGCTTTTTATGAAACGTGTTTCTCCAGTATTTTCATACGAATTAAATTCGTAATTCTAAAATTAAAAACAAAAAATTAATATTTTAATTCAGTGACTATTGCAGGATATTTTACTTCTAACTTGTGACAATTTTAAGGCAGCGCATCAGCGTTTAGATCATGATACAAAATTGTACTTTATGCTATATTTTTTGTATATTATGTACAATTTATTGTTATTGTAGGGGAAAGTCGGGCAAAGTGAATAGTTAACGTTTAAATGCCGTTCACAAAGTGGAAAATAATCTAAAATATTCGAATTTTTGGTCACTCTTAACTAAATGCGTCTTTATGTGATTACAATATTTCCCCATCAATTGAATATTTCACTTTGTAATATGGCATTTCAATTTTAATTGAAAAGATAGTTGGGTTTCCTAGAGAGAGTCATTGTCTTTCGAAATGTCCGGTATATAATTGTTTGGATAGTTTAAGTTTGTGGTGACACCTAGAAGGGGGATACTGTTAAGATTTTGTGCTTTGGAAGTAGGCATTGATAATAACCAAGAATGAAATAAAACACGTCGTTGCTGTGTTGTGGTTTGTGCATAACTAACTGCTTTATTAATAACTAATGCGCATGCTATAATGAAGTCATGAACATAATATTTTCAACACCCTCACTCATTGAACAATAAAAGAAAGTATAATTAACAAAGTAAATTTCGTAATTAACATTACTACAATAATGTAAACAAAAAAATATTAAATTTTTTTTAACAAAAACTATTTAATTTTTCCAGTTTTACTCGCAAAACCTTTCTTTTAATTTTTTAATGTCCACAACACCAATTATTTTATTACACACATCAATTTTTAAGCCACTTACTGCTTTCGTTAAATGATCTGCTGCCATTTCTTCAGTCGGAATATAATTTATTTCAATTATCGCGTTTTTGACGGATGTAATGGTGTCTAACATCAATATGTTTCGAACGTGCTCTGTAACCATCCGATTTAACCAAACTAATCGCACTTTGATTGTCCGATTTTATTTCTGAAACTTTTCCTCGCTGACTTGTATCGAGTTCCTCTGCTAATTGTTTTAGCCATAAAGCTTCTTGACATGAAGCTGAAAGTGCCATGTATTCGGCTTCACTACTTGATAAGGCTACTGTTTGTTGCCGTTTACTTGCCCATGTTATTGCTCCAGAAGACATTGTAAATACGTATCCAGTACAAGATCTTCTTTTGTCAACATCAGATGCCCAGTCCGAATCGGAATACCCCTGTATCTTTGAATTGTCATTCTTTCGATAGCATATTCCAGTGTGTGGAGTTGCTTTTAAGTATCTAAAAATTCTCTTTACTGCACTCCAATGAGCCTTACCATAATTATTGTTGAATCTGCTCACGTCGTTTACGGCAAACGCTATATCCGGACGAGTTCCTTGTGCTAAGTATAGCAAACTTCCTACAGCTTCCTGGTATGGAATGTTCTTTAGGTCGTTTTCTTCCCCGTCTTTTGAACACATGTCTGTCGATAGCTTCTGATTTACATCACTTGGAGTTTTCATCGGCATGCAGTCACTCATATTGAAACGCGCTAATATTTCTTCAGTGTACTTTGACTGATCCAAAGAAAGATCTCCGTTGTTTTGGTTTCGAGTGATTTTTAGACCTACTATCTTGCTGGCTTCTCCCATGTCTTTTATGTTGAACGCTTGGCTAAGCGTCGCCTTGAGCCTATCTCGAACGTCCTTTTCTTTCCAAAAAATTAGGATGTCATCCACATAGATCGACACAATGAGATTTTCTGTAAAATACACGCATGGGTCCATTTTAGATTTTTTAGCCCAAAACTTTGCAATGTTTCGTCCAATTTTTGGTTCCACAACCTCCCGCTTTGCTTTAATCCATAGATGGCCTTCTTCAACTTGCAGACTTTTGTCGTTCCGTCACCATGACCCTCAGGTTGTTCCATATAAATGGTTTCTTCGAGGTCTCCATGTAGAAACGCAGTCACCGCATCCATTTGGTCAATATTTAACCCTATTTTAACGCACAGAGCAATTAGATAACGAATCGTACTATATCTTACCACAGGTGAGTAGGTTTCACTGTAATCGATTCCTGGCTTCTGTGAACATCCCTTTGCTACCAATCTCGCTTTGTGTTTAACCAGATTTCCATTTTGATCTCGCTTGGTTTTAAACACCCATTTTGATTTTATTGCTTTGCGGTCTCTTGGTAAGTCAATGAGTTCCCATGTACCATTTTGTTTTAACGATTTCATTTCTTCCTCCATTGCAGTTTTCCATTTTTCACTGTTAATGTTTGATAAAGCTTCGTCCAGGGTTGATGGATCCATATTTCCTTGACCTGTTACGTTGTATGTCACAAATTCGTCCAGCTTTCTTGGTTTGACCCTTTCTCGTTGTGGTCTGCTTGATTCAGCTTGGTTGATTTTCGGGACTTTCTCTTCAGGAACATATGTTTCACCTTCCAATGAATTGTCATTTTCCTCGAACGTACTCTCTTCAACACTCTCCTCAGAATTATAATCATCGTCTTCTTGATGATTTTCTTCCAGATGTTGACCTACCGAGTCAAAATCCCTCACTGAATCTAAACCAATATCATCTCGAATAGAGATTTTCTTGTTAGCTTCTTCTTCAATGAATACTACATCGCGACTGGTCACTACCTTTTTGGTCTCTATTTCAAAGCACCAATATCCTTTCGTTGTTTCATTGTATCCGATAAAAATCATTTCTTGAGATTTTTTATCCCATTTTCGTCGTCGTTCTTTTGGAACGTGAACCATCGCGCGCGACCCGAATATTTTTAAATCTTGATTAAGTATCCCGCACCTAGGTGTATATCTGGGCCCATAACCTGTTAAGATTTTGTGCTTTGGAAGTAGTCATTGATAATAACCAAGAATGAAATAAAACACGTCGTTGCTGTGTTGTGGTTTGTGCATAACTAACTGCTTTATTAATAACTAATGCGCATGCTATAATGAAGTAATGAACATAATATTTGCAACAGATACGGCAGGTCGCGGTTAAAATTTACAGATGGGGATGATTAACAGCATTGAAGTGAGACCAAGTGGTTTAGTTTTTTTTTAAAAAAGGTTGTATCACTTCTCGTGCTGTTTATTCTAGATAGGTAACGTAAATTTTAATGGATTATAATATTGTGGTTTTGGTTAAATCTTATTCAACTATTTTCGTTTGAATTTTTGGTTACGTATAAATGAAAAATGTGCTTAAAATCAGGACACACGTGTCTAAAATTTTGTTGTCTGGGTTAATGGTTACCATGTTAAATACTTTTGTTTATATAATTTTAAATTTGCAGATTGGTTAAATAATCACTTAAACACGTGGTCATAATTTTGCGTATTTTAAAGTTTAGTGTACGTGCATGTTAGGTTATTCTTTTGCTAGCAACACGTGATCTCGTATTTGTACGACGGATGTTATATACAGGGTGGTTTACTTTGCAGACGATTGTATTTCATATGGTTATTTTAATGACACGCGTTGTTTTTGTTATATACAGGGTAAGTTACTTTATAGACAACGTTATTTTATTTTTATGTACTTGGGTAAATTGGATTTTCTCGTTATTTTCAAGGATCACAAGTTGAGGTAATTTTAAAAGCCCATGCCATCTACAGTGCATATAAATGAACGTATATTAATTAAACTGATCGTAATCATGGTTTCTATTTGAAATATTGTATTCAGACTAGAAGAACTACATCTTTCCCGTGCACACTTGATTTAAATTCGCCTAATCTAGAAGAAACTGCCCAGCCGTGAGGACAAGAGCCAAAAAGCTTTTATTCCGAACTCATCGTATCCCTCCTTGAATTTCAAATCTAAATTATGATCTACGTATTGATTTAATTAAGTCACATTTGAAGGTATTTCTTGGTTTCTTTTATAAAGGTTGGTTCGGTAATATTTGCATCAGCAACATAAAAATTAATATAAAAATAAACAAGATATAAATAATCTTGAGACAACTAAAATCAAAGTAATTCCATAACAATTATTGTGTCGCCAAAATGGCATATATTACTTAAATTTCACAGTTCCCTCCTTGAATTTCAAATCTAAATTATGATCTACGTATTGATTTAATTAAGTCACATTTGAAGGTATTTCTTGGTTTCTTTTATAAAGGTTGGTTCGGTAATATTTGCATCAGCAACATAAAAATTAATATAAAAATAAACAAGATATAAATAATCTTGAGACAACTAAAATCAAAGTAATTCCATAACAATTATTGTGTCGCCAAAATGGCATATATTACTTAAATTTCACAGTTCCGAAAGAATTAAATTATAAGACCGAATAGTTAAATACAGGGGAATTAGGAAGTATTCAGTTACAAAACCATTAATGGTTTTGTAATGGTAGCACGCAATATTGAGGCAATATTGGTTCTTCATACTCTAAATATTGGTGCAATATTAAGGTCAATATAGCGCAATATACAGATGAGAACATTTTGCAATGTTGCACAATATTGCTGTCAATATTGTTAGCAATCTTGAAGCAATATTGCTTTCAATATCGGGGCCACATCGCTTCCAATATTGGTGCTATATTGATGTCAATATAGCGCAATATACGGATGAGAACATTTTGCAATGTTGCACAATATTGCTGTCAATATTGCACAATATTGTTAGCAATCTTGTCAATATACAAGTAAGAACAATTTGCAATGTTGCCCAATGTTGCAGTTAATATTGCTCAATATTGCACACAACATTGCTCAATATCGCTTCCAATATTTTACCATGATCGACAACAAAAATTTTTTTAATTTTTATTTAAGGATTTATTATTTGAATTTACAAGTTTGCTTAATGCTTAATTTTATTTATATGTATAATTGTCTTAATCATTTCTTCTCTAATTTGTAGCTTCGGAGCAGTATGTAAATCTGAATATTAACTGAAATATAAATTACAATTTTTTTTTACTTACCTGGGAATCGAACCTGAACCGAATCGTCCTATGAATTTGTAACCCTACCGCTTTACCGTCAGACCTACGACGGCTGCTTGCAAATATTTAATTTCTAGATTAAGATTATTAACAAATATAGTAAATAATTGATAATTTATCAATTATTATTAAATTAAATAATTAGGTAGTTAAATAAATAAGTAAGTTTTATGTATAATTTTATAAATAAAAGATTATATTTTATTTTGAAGAACAAAGTTAAACATGGTGTAATAACTCCACCGCAACAAAGTAATCATCAAATGCTGTTACCCAACATTTGGATTTTATTTCTTTTAATGATATCTCGTATTCATATTGGCCTAAATTTAAAATTTTATAAATTCCAACTTGCATTGATGGAAAAGGTCTAGTAAAAAAATTAGTTGCACTAGAGAACATATTAATTGTAAAACTTTCATTTTCAACTTTTATTACTTTCGCAACCTTATTATGATGCGTTAATATAAAGCAATTTTTTTCGTCCGGTTTGATTGTTTCCAAAAAACTTCTATCCGTGGCAATAAAACCGAAATTAGCACTACCTCTTTCCTGGATTCTGCATACTATTTGTTGTAACGGTTTGTTCGGAGTTCTTATTAATTTTAATAATGAACCTAGTAAATTTTCAAACGGAAAACAACTTAACAATACTTTGCCAGACGTAATCATTTTTATAATTTTCTACTTGTTTGGGGGCGGTCCTTGTTAATTACATATTTTAAATCTTATTTTATGCGAGTCATCCCCAAGTTTTTTGCATTTTTTAAAGATTATTTTTCTGTATTCACAGGTCCTCTTTCACATGGCACTAAAATTCAAGGTTATTTTCGCCTGTTTTGGTCAAATTTTTTAGCACGTGGTCAAAAATTCGTAATTATTGGACTAATCGTGCTATTTTTGGAAAAATTATTGCCAAAATAAAATGTTAGCCAATCCTAGCTACTAAGGTAGACTGGGGCGGTGGAAGGATAGATAGAACCTTTCAGAAACAAACTAATATTTAATTTGAATGTCTTATCTTATTTATTATAAAAAAATATCGTCACTCTCTGCCGCAATACCTCCAATCACCAGCACACCAAATTTTGTCCGGAGATACGATGACATAATATTCATTTTTGTTTTTTATTGTGGTAGCCTTAACAAAAATATCGGTAGCCCTGGCAAAGAAATCTATATGTATCACCCCCTACCCTAAATCTATCTATAAAAGTTTTTTTAACAAAATCCAAAATGAAAATAATTTTTTATTTTTGTACGCCACTGAATTTTTTCCAAAATTTTTATATACGTCACATAATACCGTAAGAAGTCACAAATAAAGTTTCTTCAAGATTGGTACAACAAATTTTTTCGGTTATCTAGCGGATTTTTCGAAAATAAATTCTTGTAAATTACTGACTGTCGATTTACTGATTCTGAAAACATTCTCGAAAAAATTTAACAAACAGCCTAAACTTGGTCGCTACCTAGTGGCAGACCCTTTTACTTATAAAGTAACGTTCCGTCAGTCCGTACGACGATATTATAAAATATTTCCCACCGAACCACCTATTTTTGTATTCTAAAATAAATTGTTACAAGTCCTAAACTCAATTCTTATGCTGCACTCGGTATACAAATCAACATTAACCTAATTTTGACACATATGTCACAAAATTATGACGTTTATTAAAATTTTGAATATATTGTTTTATTTTTGCAAGCCATCTGACAAATTCTCACAAAAAAATGCTCGTAATTTGAATGAATTCGAAAATTTAATTTTCCGCGACGTATTTTACCAAAAGTTTGAATCGCAATAAATCGTTAACAGTGGGTTTAAGACAAAAATCACAGCCCCTTCGGCACACCAAATTTTAAGTGAATCAATATAGATAAGATAATCAATATTGCTCCAATATTGTTGTAGAATATTGTCCGAATATTGCTGTGCGAGAATGTCGCAATATTGGTACGCAACCTTGCACTAATATTGGATAACAATATAACATAAAAATATTAGCTACTTGTTGGCAATGCACTATCAAATGATAAAAATGTCTAATAATATAACTTAAAGTTATTTTAAGTCAATATATTAAGTATTATTTGGATATAAATGCTGTTTTTAACAATTATTGTCCCAACGTGGATAAACTATATTGCCCCAATTTAGGTAAGCAATATTATAGCAATATTGTCTGCCACTATTGCCGCAATAATGATAATCAATAAGGCTCCAATATTGCTGTACAATATTGTCCGAATATTGCTTGGCGAGAATGTCGCAATATTGGTACGCAACCTTGCACTAATATTGGATAACAATATAACATAAAAATATTAGCTACTTGTTAGCAATGCACTTTCAAATAACGAAAATGGCTAATAATTTAACTAAAAGTTATTTTAAGTCAATATATTAAGTATTATTTGGATATAAATGCTGTTTTTAACAATTATTGTTCCAACGTGGATAAACTATATTGCCCCAATTTAGGTAAGCAATATTACAGCAATATTGTCAGCCATTATTGCCGCAATAATGATAATCAATATTGCACCAACATTGACTGGACGTTGCCAATATTGCGTAATTTTCCAATATTGGCACAATGTTGCCCCAATATTGTGCAATATTTTGTGCTACCTGGGATTGCTTCAAACTTTAAGCTTTTCCCTGATTTTAAGGTGAAATAAAAGATTTGACATAACCCCAATATCTGTAGTTTTATTTGTGTTGCGGTTTACGATCATCTCTTGTTTTAGGAGCGCTCATCTGTTTGTTTCAGCTAAGTTCACAACTTTGTTTTGTACATAGGAAGAAAGAACTGGTTACTAGGTGGCGTACTGTGGGTATTTTATACAACGTGGGGTGATCAATGGCTATTTCCGTGTCATCGATGAGAAGATGTTGGCGCTAATTTCAAATTAGAAAGTCGCATCTTACAACTTTCCCCGCATTAGTGCGGGCAAAGTGGAATTTTAGGGACGGCAAAGTGAAATATGTACATCAGCAATGACAGAGTTCATGAATTTAATAACATAGCAGATATTACTTTAATACACGCGTTTGACGGCTATCGCTAAGACTATATTATTTATATTCATATTGTTTATTCAGTATAATAAAAATTACACGAAAGGTCAGAAGTGTATATAAATAAATATTTCCAAACAACAAGAAATAGGTACTCACACAGATACATAATATCACAAGCAGGTCTAAAATATACAATTATTAAAAAAAACAATTAAAACAAAACAATTAAAATCAACAAAAACAACCATCACAAAACAGCGAAAATCACTTCCACGTCCTCAAAATATATACTCCAAGTATTCTTGAATCGATGAGTAGAAAGCGTTTTCAATTAGGATTTCATTAATTTTTCCAACAAACGTTTTTGAAGGCAAACTTCGAACATCTCTTGGCAGCGCATTAAACAACTTTATGCCCCAATAATACAGGCCCTGTTGGGTTGTCTTATGCAAGACGCACCGCACGCACTGCGCGCATCGAAATATAGGTTTATGAAGAAGTTTAAGTTTGAATGCGTTTGATGCATTCTAGTGCGTTTTCTGGTGAGAAATTGTAGTACAATTTTAAACAAATAGGTTATAAACCCTCCTACAGAACTTTATCCTTTAACTTTATTTGGATTGTGTGCGTCGACGTTTTGCATAAACCAACCTTTACACGTACCGTCAACGCGTCAACAGAAAACCTGTCACTTGCAATTTTCTATGTACACTGATAAAACTGTATGTAAAATTACAATTATATTACAGTATTGTAACAGTAAAATTACTTTTAAAAGTACGTACATTCTGTGTTTACATGAATAATTAGTGAAAAAAGCATTTGAATTGTAAAATCACATGTAAGAAATGGATTTTACATGATCGAGGAGCAATTCACAGTGTGACATGTAAAAAATCTCTTGTAATTTTTTACATTTTTTTCTGATAATTAACATTTAATTAGTCAAATCAAAATACTTTAGCTTAATATAGAAAAGTGCATTCATTTTTATAACGTTACGCTAAATGAAAGTTTGTTTTATTAGTTCAAAATAAAAATATCAACGATAAAGGAGTAGGTAAGTACCTACAATACAACTTACAACTACTATATAATTAATAATAATAAATAATGTTTCAGTGTAGTGTTTGTGGTACTGTTGGTTCGCAAGTTTACTTTTCGATCTGAAGGTTTTAAATATGCATAAGTTTTTATTGTATACGTAAGGTCTAGTAATAGTAGTACTATTATTGTGTAGCTAACTTTAACAATTTTATAGCTTGAAATAAAATGTAATATTTTTTATATACATATTTGTATTTTTTTGATAAAAATTTTGTTAACCATACGGAAAATTACAGGAGAGGTCTGTAAATATACAGAGTAATTTTACATGACAATTCATTTAAATTCGCCTGTAAATACATGTAAAATTCATTGATTGTGATTCTACATACATTGTGTAATTTTACTTTTGTACAGTAATTATACATATGCATTGGAAATATACTGTAAATTCCTTGGCCACCCATGCCCAGTGATTGATTTTCTCAGTAAATTTCAGTGGCGGCTCGTGACGTTTTTCTAAAAGAGGGCACAAAATTTAAAAATAAAAATATATATGGCGGTGTTCTTTAAAGCAACTTAACTAATGCAACTAAACCAAATCAAATGCAGATGTCATTTGCTGTCAAGTCAAAAATTATATGTCGTCATTTAAATGTCAAAGAAACTTATGTGATAAATTATGACAATGTCAAAGTTGACGATTTACAGTTTTGAGGTTAAGTAAAACAATTGAAATGTTAGGGTAAGCCATGTGGCTAGTGACGATGTAGTGCGGTACGTTTACGATGCACCCTTGTATTCAAACAAAAAAAAGAGTCTTAGCAAAAGTAACGTGTCGTAAATAGAAATATGTGAATTTGAAAAAAACATTTGAAATGCCTGGAAACGGCTGAAAAAACAATTTTGAAATATTTAGTTAATCCTTGGACGAGGTCCGAGAAGTTTGATCTCTGGACACGTTCCGACGTAGTTCAATTTTGGACAAAGTCCAACATATTGGAACACGGACTTGAGTCCAATCAAGTTGTTAAGTGGTGGTTCCAAGAAACAGGGAACCATCCACTAAGTGCTAGTAAATTTAATTTTGGCAAATAAAGAATAAATTCAATTTAAGAAGCAAAGGTGCTACAAATAATTTTGGAAAACAATTTGGAAAGTGGCGTAGAAAATATTGGAGTTAATTTGGACGTACCTCCATTTCACGTGGCGGCGAGACGGGAGAGAAAACCACAAACAATTTAAAGAAGAAGCGGAAGGACGAGTTCCTGCTGATTAGGTTTGCATAAACTGATTTTTGAAGTGCTGTTGCGGAATATTGCGGATTTTGCGGAAAGTTTAGATACGGGACATGCGCATTGTTAGGCGGAAATTTAAAAGCATAATCTTTGTAATTAATTTGTTTAATTTAACTGAAAATAAATTTTAAAATTCATTTCAAATTTAAGTTTCTTTGAAAAATATTTTTTTTTTTAAATTGATCATTATTTATTTCGTTCACCACCTAGATGCAGAGGTTCGTTAAGTTGTGCATTTATTGCATTATAAAGAAAGTAAGTATGGACTCTTAACAGTCTTCCACTTCACCAAAGGGGTGAGAGTAATAAAAAAATTTTTCCTACAAAACTTGTTTCTTTTTTAAGGAGCTTTCCAACGATACCACTTTCGACATATGGTGCCATTTAAAATTCTGGATTTCTGGACTTTCTGGAGCAAACTACCCTGGATGCCGACTTTTCCCGGAAGTAATAATATCACCATTAGATTCGTCATTAGGGCTTTTGTAATAATTTTTTTTAGCCCAACTCTCTACGACTTACCGTTTTTGAATAAAAGTACTGATACGGGTGGTCTGGGTCAGCCTGTATACTGTAATTAATAAGTACGGTAATTTATACAGTTATTATAATAAAAATCTATAATAGAGTATTTTACAAGACTATACTACTTGATGTTCCTATCCCAAGACGCTAAAATATTGTAGTACGACTCTGGTCGTACTAATATTACTAATAAGTAATATTACTAATAAGTAATAAAATATGATAGTATGATACATAATAGGTTTGTTCCAACAACGAGTAGCTTTAGTAATATTACTACAACGCAAGCGCATTAATGAAATGTCGTTCCAACAGACACAAGTTACCAGTTCGCAATCCTAGATTACTAACAAACCGCTGTTCCAACAACTATGTTGAACGGATCGAATTGGTTCATTTGCGGTTCAAACGATACTTGCTGAGGAGCAAGTATCAAGTAGTTCGAAACCTGAATAGCCATGCGCAAATGTTAGTTGAGAGTAGTACAGGTACAGCCCAAATACTTCCTCTATCATTAATTCTTTTGTAATTTTCGTAATAAAATCGAGAAATTTTTAGTAGGAAATGATAAAGTACATACATATTTAAGTACACATTACAAAAAAGAAAAATATTAATAAATGGATGGTGACAGGAAACGAGGATTAAAAAATATTTATTAAAAAGTGTATCACACCATAGCAATATGAAATCAAAAATTTATTTAATGTCATTACATTACAGGTATTTTATTAGCATCCTCTAAAACCCGCATTCATTTTTAAAATCGTTTTTTAACCGGGCAGGCATAGATTTAACGAAATGTTGTAAAATTTCATCTGTAATGACTTTCTGCCATCTGCCATACAACTTTTAATAAATTTTGCAATTGTGATTTTGTATTATCGGTAATTTTTCGTTTCATAATGCCCAAAGATTTTCAATCGGATTTAAATTCGGGCTGTTACCTGGCCATTCTAAGAAATGAGAAAACATTTTACTTAGGTATCCAATTAAAGTTGGAAAAATTAATTTTTTGCGCGTATTAAGTATACTACTACTTCAATATGTAAAAGTTCAAATAAATGATATGTGCCGAATTGTTCTAGCATATATGGAGGAAGAAGCATGGGGAATTGTAAAACTGTTAATTTATTCATATTTTCCATTTTAGTAAAATTCACCATCGGACTTGTTCTTAAAATAACAATTATAAATTAACTTTAAAAACAAAAAAATATTCCTGAAAACAGGCTTCAAATAAGCACAAAAATTGAAACTTTGCACAAAATACTCAAAAAGGCCAAAAAGAAGCATAGAAAAACTTCATAACGTAAAACGTATACATTTTAAAACAATTTATTGATGCCTTAAATATTGACGATAAGCATCGCTCTCTAGGATCACACTTGTCAATTATTTAAGGTTAATCTCGGTTCGAAAATAATTCGGAAAACGTTCCAACACAGCTTTAAGTTACTATTTGTGAATTTACTAGTGTTCCTAACGCAGGCGCAATAAGTGGTCAAATTACTGGTTGCCGTCGATAATCGAATAGCTTGTTGGAACAAACCTAATATGGTATAGATGGTATACCTCTGCCTACACGACGCGACGGACGATAAGAAACTCATGAGAAATTTAATTTTGATTTTTTGTAATTGAATCTTGATTGAACAATAATTATTTTTAACATCATTACAATTCAATATAATAAAATTTACATTGCCGCAAAATGTATTTTTAAGTGCGGGGTTATTCTACATCTTTTCTTCTTTTAATAACCAATTTTTCTTTGTGTTTTAAATTATTTGAACCATAAAAAATGTACTTCATAGAATTTATATTAAATACATGATACATTTTAAAAGTTAAAGCACAAATTATAAATTAATTTAGCCCAAAACAAAAAATTAGAAATAATTATTAAGACACACCATACTCAACCTGCGTTATGTACCCAACTGGTGGTGGAAAAGCATAGGTAAAAGTTTCTATCACGGGTTTTTGTGTAAGAAACGGACCACAGCTAACGTGACGCGTTTTTAACCGGTCGGTAGACTAGAAAATTAGCAGGAGAAGGAAATACCTTGACTGCCTTCGTGTACTAGCGTGAACTGATGTTTGGGCGGCGACCTGCGTGGCGCTTATAGTACTTTAGATAATGTTTTTATAGTTCTATTTTGTTTCAAATTTTGAATATTATTAATGATACTATTAATATCATTAATTATGACGGCATAAACTACAAAATTAAATATAAAATATAAAAAATATTTTTTAAATAATTATTTTAAGATAGTGCTTGTTTTTGGTTTTGGGATGGGAGGGCACGTGCCTTTGTACCCTTTAGGACAAGCCGCCACTGGTAAATTTACAGAACCAGTTTTTTCAGTGTACCTACTCCCATGTTGAAATACCGTTTTCTCGAAAACTAATGGATAATCCGAAAAATCGTATTCTTTATCAAATTCTTAAAAAATTGTTCTCTATCCAATGTAGGATAGGAAAAAGCTCAATTTTGGGAATTACTGACAGTATTCTTTCACTTTGCCCGCCATTCTTCAAAAACAATAAAATATAAATAATTTTTTGAACAGTAGTAATTTACTAGGCCATTATCAGTAAATAAGTTTGCAATTAATAGTTTTAGCTAATCGTAATCAGCAAACTAAGAAATGCATTATACTAGCTATGTCAGAGCATCAGAAATATCAATATGTACTTACAATTTTATCGAGGAAAACACAAAAACACGAATCACAAATGTGAGGAGGCTAGAATCAAAACTGGCAATCTCCACTTCGGACAGTTTCGAGTAATTGATGAAAAACTGTTTTGTGTACCTACTTAGTTATATGTACTAAAGTAACTTTCATGACTCAAAATAAATAGATTATCTCCGAATTTGTTTCACATAATCATACCGGGTGACCGGTCGACCATCTGAACATAGGCAATTAACATAGGAAATTGATTTTTCTTTAATTCCTGCTTCCCATCACAACGGATACAAATGAAAATGTTATCAATTTAAAGAGATTTTTATTCCGCTTCTAAAGATACCTAATACTTTATATTTTGTTTTTCAATTACTGGTAAAAACTCACTAATAAAATGCAAAAAAGAAATTTAAAAAATAATTTTAGTTGCCTTGATTGAATTTTATTGCAATTGTTTTTGTTTGAAAACCAATAATTGCCAACAACAAGTTACTTTGACAGATAACAATAAATTTGCTTAACAATGAACGCAAACACTTACAAGGGCTACTTCTCAGGTGTGAAATTTTGTTTTGCTTTATACTTATACTACATAAAGATTACACCTCCGACATTACGTGAATGAAATAGTAGCGCGCCATATTCAGCCAATTTTGAAAAAATCGATTTTGAAAATTTTAGAACTAGGCTTATCATTTAACTAACCGTGTGGGATCACTTCAACAAGTAAAAGTTTGTAGCCTAGTTTTGTAAAAGCCGGACTAGCAATGAACCATACAAACCAGTATGGGTTCAAATCTGAACCCAACTACATATTTTTTTATTAATTAGGAGGTTTCTTTTATTTATTTGTATTATTTACGTGTAAAAACAATTAAATGTATGCCAATTATTATCAGTAATTTAATATTGTAATAAATTATTATTTTCAATCGAGACCATAAATTTTCAATCGTTACAAATAATTATTATATTACTGAAACTTGACATAGGTTTGATTGATTTTACACGTAAATAATACAACTAAATAAAAAAAATTACTCGTAAATAATAAAAAAAAATTAGTTGAGCTCTGATTCGAACCCATACTTACTTTGTATGGTTTATTGCTAGCCCAGCTGCTACAGAACTAGGCTATGAAACTGTCCTTGCTTAAGTAATCTCACACGGCTACTTAAACGTAATATCAAAAATTTTCAAAATCGATTTATTCAAAATTGACTGAATATGGCGCGCTACTATTTCATTCACGTAATGCCGTAGGTGTAATCTTTATGTAGTATAAGTATAAAGCAAAACAAAATTTCACACCTGAGAAGAAGCCCTTGTTAGAGCCGGTATTTCAGTTGTGGTTTAAACTACGATCCGAGTTTAAACTCCGTTTATATTAATATCTGACCAATCAGGTATCCACCCCCTCCAGGTGTTTGCAACCTTGACGTGGTGAGGGGGCTAGCGTGTTTCTAGTGAAACCGGAGGCATGTACTCCAGGGCGGGCGGTGAGGCTAAACCCCTCAACGGCCGACGGGGGGTGGTCGGGACCGGCCGGGACTTAAAAACCCTTTGTGTCCGGCCCTTGCCACCCTCTTAATGGTTAAGATGGTTGTGGTGGAGGAAACCAGACTAATCGGCAAACACAAAGATCAAATCGTAAACCGCTTGTGGGCTGCAACGACTCCTTCGCAGACTACGATTCTGCGGGGATAGTAGTGACAAGGGGCACGAGGGTCTTGGCTTAACCGCCTGGACTACGTGGACTGATACCACTATAAAAATCTCCCGATTCCTATGGTACTGCGACGCCAAAAGGATGCAAGGCTGAAGGGTAGCTCAGTTGTTAGTCGCAGAAACCTCGAGGCTTACCCAAACGACGAACCTCGTTGTATATAGCCTTCTGTCGCATATGGGGCGCTGTGCGATAGTGACAACCCCTTCCCCAGTACTCGTGGGATCAAATATGGAACACAATACTAAACAAAACAAGGAAGGGGGTTCCGAAAGGAAGGACCCACCCGGAAAAAGATCTTCGGGGGCTGCCAAAATAAAATTAAAAAAGCTCAAGGCAGCTCAACTAGATACGGCGCGGCAGGGACCCAAGGGAAGCCTGCCCCAACAAAAATTGGTGGGGAAACCTCGACCGGGGGGCAAAAGCGAAACCGGTCGGATGGTAGCACACCAGTGGGAGTGGGCAGACAAAGGAAGAAGGGTAGGGGCATTGAACCTACCCTGGTGGTTTCTCACCCCTACTGTGGTGCCTAGTGGTGGACAGCCTTCTGTGGGAGCTGGAACAGATAGGAGTTCACGCGCAAGGATTTGCCGACGACATCCCTATTTTAGTGATTGGAAAATTCGGGGAAATCGTATCATCCGTGATGCAAAGAGCCTTGGAAACCGTCGAGAGATGGTGCACACGAGAGGGATAATCGTAAATCCGGAAAAAACTTCAGTTGTAGTTTTCACGCGACGCTGGAAACTGCAAGACGTGAAAATGTTAAAAATGTGGGGGAAAGAACTACATGTGGTTAAGGAGGTCAAGTATCTGGGTCTAATTTTGGACAACAGGCTGACCTTCATCTCTCAAATACGTAACGTAACAATCAAGGCGACACGGGCCCCGTGGGCCTGTAGATGCATGATTGGCAAAACCTAGGGATTAAAACCGAGGATGGTGCTGTGGCTATACATTAGAGTGGTGGTACCCATAGTGACATACTCGGCCTTGATCTGGTGGCACGCCACCAGGAAAAGAGAAAACATAACGAAGCTAGGCAAGCTGCAAAGACTTGCAGGCCTAGGAATAACGGGGGCAATGAGATCAACGCCCACCGCAGCCATGGAGGTCCTACTGGGGCTGCACCCACTGCACATAGTAGTGGAGGCAGAGGCCCTACTAGCGGCATACAGGCTAACAATAAACGGATATGGTAGAAGTACCCCAATAAAGGGGCACCATACCATGATCTTCAACTCAATCAAGAGTAATAATATGCTTAGCATGCAATCGGATAGAACTAGCACTGTAAGGGACTTCCGAAAACCATTCAGGGTTATAATACCTGAGAGGGGCAAAGAAAATATCATACAAGAGCTGGGCCACCGATATGATACCATCTGGTACACAGACAGATCTAAAACAAAGATAAGCACTGGAGCAGGTATGTGTGGAAGAAGGACGGGAGATGCCCTTGGCATTAACCTGGGCCGTCACGCTACAGTGTTCCAGGCAGAAGTAATTGCAATTTTGGCTTGTGCGGATGAAATGGTGCGGAGAAACTACAATGGTAGACGAATCTGCATCATGACATGCCAAGCAGCTCTGAAGGCTTTGGAAGGAATAGAAATTCACTCCAAGGTCGTTAAACAATGCCGTGAAGAACTGGTGAAACTGGTGGTCTGCAACAGCGTTTCGCTTATGTGGATTCCGGGGCATCAGGGGAAATGACTGATCGCCTGGCCAAAGTAGCTGACAATACAACCATGATAGGTCCTGAGCCCACCTGCGGGATTGCATATGCGACCGCGAAGGAGGGGATCAGAGACATGTTATGGAAACAACACCTTGAGCACTGGGAGGGCCTTCATGGACTGAGGCAATCGCGGATGTTCATTGGGGGCCCCTCCAGGGAGTCCAAGAGCAAAGATATAATCCAACTGAGTAGAAAACAGTTGAGAAAGATAGTAGGACTTTTTACAGGACACTGCTGTCTTAAGAGACACCTAAAAATGATTGGGTTGACTAAAGATCCTACTTGTAGGATGTGGGGTAAAGAGGATGAAACCCCTCACCAAATCTTATGTGAATGCCCAGCGCTAGCTGGGAGTAGGCTACGCTACCTTGGCTTTCCATATACGACGGCCGAGGATATAGCTAAAGCACCCTACAACTGCTTATTTGACTTTGTTGAGGAGACGCAGTTGTTGGAGTAAAACGTGGAACGAGATGCACAATAAGCTTAAGCTTCAGTGCAGTGGGGTCAGAACCACAACCCTTTCGTAATAATAATAATAATAAAATCAAGTAGCCATAAATGTAGGTTAATTCTTGAACGTAGTTTAACCATATTATAATACTAATAGAATAAGTAGTTTCACTCCCTGTCGGCACGTTTGAAGTTGGTGTCCAAAGTGTGAACTCGCGCAGGCCCCTACGCGCACTAGTATTAGATATAAGAAAAAAATTAAAGTGAATATTACAAGGAACAGCTGACAAGGATACTGAATAACCGTGGACTGCTATTGGTCCTTGGCCTCCCGGTAGGTGCCTGCGCGAGTTCCAACTTGGGACAAAAAATCACGGGAGTGTAACTACTTTATTCTATTAGTATTATCATTGACTATAATAGTTATCAAGACATGCAGCCATATATGTTTTAATGCAATACTAAATTGTCGCGACAACTAGATGGCGCTAATTTTCAATGTAAATCCTCATTAACAATTATTAATCTCGCGATCCATTCCGTTAGAACGTGTGGACAGTATAGTGCGCGAAGTGCGTTCGAGTGAGAGGGACATAGAATTTACAATTCTTCCATATGGCTGCGTGTCTTGATAACTCCTATAGTCAATGGTATTATACTATGGTTTAAAGTGTGGTTACGTAGATCTAGCTTTAATTCACGAACGCGAGGGGCTTACAAGCTATGGTGTATAAATTAATTAATTACTTCGTTGGTAGGCAACAAGCTTCACAAATAGTCTGGTTGCGTTAATGGGTAGTTCAATAGCAAACTTACAGGAATCTACTTTTAAAACCTACGTTTAAGCTGAAATATAAGCTCCGCCTTTTAAAAATTATATCAATCGTAAGGGTGGGAATTTTGCACTTTACTTTAATATCTAATTCTTATTGTTTTCATTAAATATATTATAAGATCGTTTAAATTGTTTTATAATAAAATGGAAGAAACCTCATTCGAACTAAAAACTATAACTATAAGCATAGGAAATTCAAATAAACTTCAAAGATTAGTTTACAAGTTATAATAATTAGGAATTGGATTTACGTACTGATTATTTTTCATTTAAAATATATATAAATGCATAATATAAATTCGGTATAATATTATAATTTCGCATCTGTTGTAAAAAATTTTGCAATCGTATAAAACCACACAGTGCATATCTGCGATTTAACCTTGCCAAGATAACGACTGCAGAAAACTGAAGTATATTCCAATTTGCTTTTGCAGTTATCCAACGATAATTTATTATAATATTATGTTGTATTGAAGATTACTATATTATTATGTTCAAAATGATGAATACACATATACAGTGGCCGTAAAAAGTATTCGTACACCCCTATCTTAACCATGTAAATAGTACATTTTGAAGCCATTCTTTGACACATAAAAATCGCTTTTACAATAAAACTTTTTAGACATTTTTTGTTAAGAATTTCATTGTCTTCAATTTAGTATCTATACATTTTTCTATTTTGTCGCCCCGTTTCCGACTGACAACAGCTCAAACAAGACTGTATCTCAAAAACGGTGCAACGAAATAGAAAAATGTATAAGTAATTTTTGTTGCAAATTTTATTCCCTACATTTTTGTTTATATACATTTTTCTATTTTGTCACACCGTTTCCGAGATACAGATGATATTATTTTTTGTATTTTACGGAGTAAAAATAATAGAAAAATAGAAAAATGTATAGATACAAAATTGAAGACAATGAAATTCTTAACAAAAAATGTCTAAAAAGTTTTGTTGTAAAAGCGACTTTTATGTGTCAAAGAATGGCTTCAAAATGTACAATTTACATGGTTAAGATAGGGGTGTACGAATACCTTTACGGCCACTGTATTTGATTTACAACACTATTATTATAATTTATGTTATAATAATCTTATAACACATAGTATTTGAAAAAGTAAAAATTTAAATTTTAAGCTATGGTCTGTTTAAAACCAAAAACAATACGCTAGCATTCACGAGGTCACATTAGACCAGCGTTGTAAAAAATGCGATTAGGATTAAGCAATACGCAACACTGTACAATGTATACATAATCAAGATATACAGTGTTGACGTGTATTGTTTTTGGTTTAGGAAGACCGTACGACCATACCATAATAGTAATTAAAATAATTATACATTACACAGTGACGGCGCCAGAGGGGGGAACAGGGTGGACACATGTCCAGTCCCTATTGACTGGAGTGCCCAACCAAGTGCCCACCCAAATTTTTTAGAATACCTATACGTTTTATAGTTTAGGTGCTTATTTCAATCATGAGTTTATTTATAAATGTTGTTCTTATGCTCGTATTCACCAACTACAAATAGCACTATTTGTCGAATAAAAACAAGTTTTTGCATTGTTTTGCATTGTGTTAATGTCATTTTATTCGACAAATAGTGCTATTTGTAGTTGGTGAATACGGGCATTAGTGTTTTAAAATTTCGATGTTTTACAATTTTCGGAAAAATTTAATACAAAACATGTCGGGAAAATGTCTCACAGTTAAGATGTTATCCAGAGTAGTTTTTGCTGTAACTAACCGCACACAATGTCCTATCTGGTTTAAGGGGGTATTCTGTCTAGAAGCATAAATTTCGGGCTGTTTTTGAAGCTCTGTACAAACGAAAAAAATAGTTTTACTATACATTTTTTTATCATTTGTTTATTTATATAATTTAGATTACATAACAACTAAACCGACAAACAAACTCAAAATTCAGAAAGTTATCAGCAGGGAAAGTGGGAGGTCCAAAAAAAACTGGTGTGCATGATATCTCAAGTTCTAATGAAGCGATTTATTTGAAATTTGGTGTGAATGTTTTTTATATATTCCTCTATCGCCTCAACCACGCTCAGATCAAAATTTTTAATTTTACTATTTTTAAAAAATTCGGAATTGTTAATTAAAACATGTAAAAAAAATCGGATGGGGCCATGCCCATAACTTTATCATACTTATTATTATGGAGGAAAATACAGTAGAACCCCTCTATAACGAGTCCGGTTATAACGAAGAATCGGCTATAACGAGTAAAAATTTAGTCCTTTGACTTTTGTTTACATGTTAAACTGACTGTTTATAGCAAAAATCTTGTTATATTTTATAATAAAAAAATAAAATTTGAAAATGAAGAAAAAAGTTTTTTTTACATTTGAAAAAAGAATAATTACAAAAATAGGATATTTACACGATTATTGATTAATACTTTTTTAATATATTATTATTATAGAGAAGAATTTAATAAAAAACTAAAATTTTTTTTAATTTGCCAAATTTTTTTTTTGCGTTTCCGTGTACCGATTTTAACCAAAGTCCCAATATATCAGTAATACTAATTACGAAATTTTGTTAAAAAATTCCTATTACGTTTTGAAGTAGAGGTTGAGGTAAATTTGACCACATACACACACACACAAACAGATTACAGACATTTTTTGGAAATGATGATTTTCCGCTTCTGGAACCCCAATATGCCTAAATTCATCAAAATCAATCTCAAATTTCTTTTTCAGCACGATAACAATACTTTTTTATATTTTGTATGATAAAGTAAAAAAAAAATTTTTAACGGCCGCCATTTTGTGAAAAAAAAAATTGTTTTACTTTTCCACGGTTCATGCTATAATGGCATCGATAAAGAACATTCACACCAAATTTCAAATAAATCGGTACATTCGAACATTAGAACACCTTATTTTTTGGACCTCCCACTTTGCCAGCTCATAACTTTGTGAATTTTGAGGGTTTTTTCGGTTAATTTTTATGCAATCTTAAAATATCAATAAATAAATGATAACAAAATTGATAGTAAAAATATTTTTTGTTTCGTTTGTACAGAGCTTCAAAAACCGACCGAAATTCATGCCTCTAAACTAGAATACCTACCCCTTTAAGCAGCCGTGGGGTCTAATCTATGTCGGATTAAACATTTGTGGCCCCCTAGGTAGTTAAATTTTCGGGGTCCTCTAGAAAATTATTACTTGCGTAATTAGTCTTTAATTTTACTACTCAATAATTAAAATAAACAGTCTCAATAAAATATTTGAAAAAAAAATTTTTTTTTCGACAAAAAAATCGACTTTAATTGTTTATAACTTTTTTTGTTGTTAATAAATCGCTAAAATCGTATGTACTTCACTAGATAATCTAATGAAGAAGCTACAGTTAAAATTTCAAGTCAATCGGATGTAAACTTTTTCAGTTCTATTGCTCACCGATTGATTTAAATAAAAGTTGTTCGGTAAAAATTGATTTAAACGAATTTTGAGTTTAGATCAGTACTTGGGCGTTGTAGATTTTGATTCTAGGATAGTTTTAGCATGATTTAAGCCAATAGAAAAAAATTGGAAAAAAAAATAAAAATTTGGTGGACATTACCCCTTAATTATTTTTATTTCGGACTAGTAAGATAAAAAAAATTACATGATATTTGCCGAGACCCCCTTCACCCCCATGTGAGAGTGGGTGAGATTCGGCTTGACCCCCCCCCTAATATTTTTATATTTACTACTACTTTAAAACACAGATTCTTGATAAACTTTAAGAAGAAAATTTATAATTAAAATAAATATATTTTCCGTTTTCCCGAGGCTCCTAAAATTAACGAGGCCCCTAGGCAGCCGCCTTTTCTGCCTTAATATCTGTAATAGTGTAATCCGGCACTGGATCTAATCATGTCTAATGCTGTACGTGTAACCATGTTCAACCATTTTCGAAAGAGAAAGAAGCTGATTGTTCAGAAGTGTATTGAAGGGTTTTACTCCTTTGTTAGTACAATAATTCAATACTGAAGAAAATAAAAATTTGAATATTTTTATAATAATATTATATTATTTATTTTGATTATAGAAAATTACATTCATTTATTACCTACACTTATATTGTATGCTATTTTAATCGAATTAAAATTATGCGAATTTATATTATTTAATAAAATATTTTTGTATTCATCTAAAAAGTAAATATAGGTATTAAAACATTGGTGGTAGATTTGAAACGAAACGCAAATCCCCACCACAAAATATTATTGTGTTGATAAGATAAGATAAGACGGGAGATAATTTAAAATATTTCTAGCATTGTAACTCAAAATATATATGAGTTACAAATTATCATTTCGATTTATTTGGGCGACTGTATAAAACAGGCAACTGTAAATTTGCTTTAAACTGTACACAACACTTACCCATCTTTGTGATAATGACTGAACTATAATGATTCATTTCATCTCAAATTATTCCCGCCTGATTTTAATTGAACAATTATTTGCAATTTCATTTATAATGTGTTATAGATAAAATAAATTTTCAAAAAATGTCTTTATGAATTCTTTTAGACGTGTACATTATTTATATAAGTAGAATGTTATTAATTGATAATTACAAATATGGTATTTAAACATAATTAATTCTAAATTAGACAAATTGCAAAAAAAAATTATTTTACAACAGTCCTTAATTTATTGTTAATATAATTTCAAAATTTGAAGAAAATCCATTCAGCCGTTTTTTAATGCAAGGTGCTTTACTATTTTTTTTTGCACCTGGCCAATTTTTTTTTTTTTTAATTGATAATTCTTTGTTAGTAATTATTTCATCTATTTTAATTTTTGTTAAAAAAATTACAAATGGGGTATTTAAACACAATTAATTCTAAATTAGACAATTTGCAAAAAAAAATTATTTTACAACAGTCCTTAATTTATCGTTAATATAATTTCAAAATTTGAAGAAAATCTATTCAGCCGTTTTTGAATGCAAGCTGGTTATACAAGAGCGCATCGCAATATCCTAGCCTTAACTATCAACTGAAATACTGAACCTTATTCTGTGAAAGAAAAAGTGTTTATGGTAAAATTATATTACATTGGTAGTTGTATTACAAAAACAATTGCAATAAAATTCAATCAAAGCAACTAAAATTATTTTGAAAATCTCTTTTTTGCATTTTATTAGTGAGCTTTTACCAGTAATTAAAAAACAAAATATCAAGTGTTAGGTATCTTTAGAAGCGGAATAAAAATCTCTTTAAATTGATATCCGTTGTGATGGGAAGCAGCAATTAAAGAAAAATCAATTTCCTATGTTAATTTCCTATGTTCAGATGGTCGTCCGGTCACCCTGTATGATAGAGTGCATCAAATGCTACAATGTAGCATAAACAAAACATTTTTGTCAAAAATGGAGATTGCCGGCTTTGATTCTAGCCCCCTCATGTATAGTGAATAATGATCGTCGCCATACTACTTCTGGAGGTGCTAACTTTCTTGCTATACAAATAAATGGTACTAGATAAAATGCACGGAAATCAAAAAAGATTTAAAATAAAAATTTCACTTTGCCCGCCTATTCCACTTTACCCAACCTTCCCCAGTACTTGTAGGTAACATACCCGGCGACGATGTCGGGTCTCGCGAATCTTTGACTAGTAAGCGAAGCGAATTAATTGACTTATTAAAAATTCAACTTCTTCCCCCGAACTCTAAAATAATTGCATTTGATGTTTCTAATCTATACCCCAGTATCGCCCATTCAAGAGACTCTAATATTAATAAAACAATTTTCAAATACAACATCGCTTAACCCAGAAGATATGGAAGCTTTATATGACTTTATAGGCATATAACTATATCCACACTACAAAATTTTTTACTTTTAATCAACAACTTCATAAAATGAAAGACGGTACCCCAATGAGTTCACCAATTTCATGTTTTATCGCTAACATTTTTATGGATTGGTTAGAAACCAAAATTCGCGCACTACCTTTAATATGGCGTAGATAAGTACACGACATTTTTGACGGTGACCTTACATTCTTTTACCAACATCCACACAAATATTAAATTTACAATAGAAACCGTAAACAATCACCAAATTATTTTTCTTGATTTACAAATAAAAATTTTTCAACAAAAGGTTTTTTTCGACACTTACAGAAAATCTACACTAACAGGCTCATTTCATTAATTTCTTATTATTCCAAACACTAATATAAATACAAATTTTCTGCTTCCCATGCTCTTATAGACAGAGTTTACAACATACCCCTTTCCAATATCAACAGAAACATAGAAATAAATATATTAAAGGAATTTGCTTTTACAAATGGTTATCTTATAAAAATAATAAACAATCTTTTGTATATAATGTTGTTTGTACCTTGTTAATACCAAAATGAAAAAATATAACTTACAAATGCGTAACATACCAAGACATACAAATTTTAAAATAAATAAACTTTTCAAAGACCACAACATAACTTTGGTTCTGCAAAAATTGCGAATACTCGTACATTGGAGAACTCTTTAAACATTTTAACCTAAAAAGACATGAAATAGATCTTGATAAAACCATTATTTTACATAAGGAAAGTAATAGATATTTAAAAAGAACTTTATGGGAAAATTATAAAAACCAAAATAAAATCAAAAACTATTTAAAAATAAAAAAATATTAAAAAAAAGTAAAAATTCAAGAAGAATCTAATTTTTGCCACTATTTAATATTTTTATTTAATTAACTTAACAGAAGGCATATGCTTCACTAATAATTTTAAAAACTTCAAATAAAATTTTAAAACCCAATTCAATTTTAGAAATATTTGACTTTCTTTTTTAAATTAATCATAAGTAGGTGAAAAATGTTTGACCCTTTCTGAACTTCATGGAAAGCTGAAATTTTGGCAGAGGGTAGGGTTTGGTGCACAACCACCCAGGAAAATCGAAAAAGTTGTAAAAGTCACCCCCGAATCCTTCTGCGAGGGTTGAAAGGGTTTTGTTAAATGGGGTTGCATCGCCCTTATTTGGCGTCGGATATTGATTTTCTAAAAAGTTTTGAAATTGTCATGACGGTGGCTTTCCATTTGTTAAAATTTATTAAAATATTTTCACCTTTGAACTATATTTTTCGCTTCCAAAGTTTTAAAATTTTTTTAACCGCGCCGTAGTTCTTAGACGTCGTAAGTAAAATTGGAAAAAACCGTTGGAAAGAAAACGTTGAAATGAACAAAAAAGATTTCTTTCGTTTTTTACATAAATTCAACATTTTATGTGTATTTTTGTAAAAGTAAAAATTTTATAATTTACAAATTATGTAATTTGACGTTCGAAGATGCACGAAGTAGATCGGAAATAAATTCGGTTATATGACGTTTCGCCTTCGCCGTTTAGCCCCCACCGTTTTGCACCCGCCATTTCACCCCGGGATGTTTAGCCCCCGTACTGTTTCGCCCCCGACCGTGTCGCCCCGACCTTTTAGCCGCCACCGTTTCGCCCCCACCTTTTAGTCCCCACCGTTTTTAATTAATTCTTACGTAAAATGTGGGCAGGACACAATATTACGTACCTACACAGTAGAAGGGGGCATAAAAATTACAAAAATCGTTTTTAAGTAAAGTCGAGTTTACGTTATGCGATTTTGTTTCCTATTTTCCTTGCGAGTTTACGTACTATTAGTAGTTCTCCTATTCGGTATATTGCTTACTTACTTCGTTTGCGACTAACTCCACTTAAGTAATAGACGGTTCTTTCAGAATGAGGCAAT
The DNA here is from genome assembly GCA_958510845.1 of Cantharis nigra. Lineage (NCBI taxonomy): Eukaryota > Metazoa > Arthropoda > Insecta > Coleoptera > Cantharidae > Cantharis > Cantharis nigra. The sequence continues at coordinate 50,372,514 of OY294028.1, forward strand.
TGCGTATTTATTGAAATTTGGACAGGACAACGTCTGTCGGGCCATCTAGTATTAAATAAATTGAAAATCAGATAATTTAAAATTAATATTTATTAAAATATATTGCAAAATATTTCAAAACTCAAAATTATACGCAATTCTAAACAAATAATCCATGGTATCTGGGCAATGGTACCAGAACGTCACCAGAACTTCCTAGTATCCTTAATAATCCATGACTTAACATCTTAACAAACAACTTTAGTGCAGGTCAGTGCAGGACGTTTCAAGATAAGCCAATCAAAAACATATTTCACAGCATATTTTGGTCAACCCTGTATCAGTAATAGTTATTGTTAAGAGGTGCCCGGATTAGGTACCTACATTAATTTCAGAACGTTTCGATATACCCAGCGGTAGATTATACGGTACAGGATGGTAGATAAAGAATTTACTATTTTAAAACATGTTTTACACTAATATCACGCTGCTCAGCCGTAAAGCGTTCCATCGAAACTGAATTTTCCAGCCACCCGCATCCCCCTCCGACATACCGTTAGATCGCAATGCGCGACGCGACGTTTTAAAATAGTAAATTCTTTATAACCCACCCTGTACTTGTTTTGACAGAGACCGATTATACACTTAACTTCGAAGTTTATTTTTACCAGGTCAATTATTGAAAACACCTATCATAAGTTAAAGTTTATTTTAAATCAATCAATATTGGGCAGTTTACATACGGGGAGAAAACGGTCGGGGGCAAATCGGCAGAGGTTAAACGGTCAGGGGCGAAACAGACGGGGGCTAAACGGTCAGGGGTAAAATGGACTGGGGCGAATCGCCGGCTGCCAAACGGCGGTGGCGAAACGGAGGGGGCTAAACGGCTGGAGGCAAGTCGGCGCGGGGGCAAATCGGCGGGGGCAAAACGGTGTTGGGCGAAACGTCCCTATCGCATAAATTCACCTGTTAAATGTGTCACAAATGCAACGAAAAATGAGGTGATGCACAATGGAAGTCATAATAATTTGACATTCGGAATTACGAGCTAACTTCCGAAATTAAAAGTCACGTTTAAATTAATGTTACAAAATAGAACGAAATATGATTTTCAAGTTAGTACAATAAATTATTGTTGTTGTATGAAAATAATTAGTTTGGAATAAATAAATCTTCGTTGAGTAGAGTGTTAACATCTGCATAAAATAAATAAACCCTTAAGTTTGAAATACCATTATTAGAATCTCAGACTAAATATACCTAGACAGAACATATACAAACCTAACTTGAAGCAAAATTTTCTATTTGTTTACATATACTGGTGTTTACCAAGTCCCGAGTTGTAATTGGTCAACAAAACGCGCCACTTGTTGTGGTTAAAATATGAAATATTTTTTTAGACATTGTGAATTAATTATTATAGTTGTTGAGTCGTTTGTGAAATTTAAAATTTTAAAAAAGGGCCAGCAATGCATTGTGTGTGGTCAAGTGTATCAAAAATCTTTAAAACATAAGTAAGTAAAACCACAGATTAATACTTTACAGATAGCTAATGGTTGGTAATAAATTGGCAACACATTTTGTAGTTCTTTATTAAGCATTAAGGTGGAGCACGAATGTTCCCGTTTTATTAATCATAGTCATTATAGCGTCGTTACAGGAACCTGCAATGGTAAGATCAACGATAACAAAAATTTTTATTATACCGTAAATGACAATGATATGCCGTGACCCCCGTGACCGTGAAGTAACATCAACAAGATATGCATACACTGTCTGATATGACTAACGAGTAACTTAATACGTCCCAAGTCGGCAGCTTTTTAAAACAACATACATATTTGCTTTACCTTTGAACAAGACTACATTAAAATCAGATATATTATTATTAATTAAAATGGTTAAAAAATTGAACATAATATACTAGGTATTTAAATTTAAAAAATTATTTTATCCATCCCTTATAATAAATACCTATAAAGTTACTCACAAAAGAACTGGGACACTCCAATTCTTATGGTACCAATGTAAATTGAACATTTTGAAGCCGCTTTTATTCATATAAAAATCTATTTTACAGCAAAACTATTTAGACATTTTTTGTTGCAAATGTCATTGCCTTCCATTTTGTTTATATGAATTTTTTTATTTTGTCGCGCCGTTGACTGACAGCGACTTAAACAAGACTGTAAAACACAAAAAATATTATCATCTATATCTCGAAAACGGTGCGATAAAATAGAAAAATGTATAGGAACAAAAATGTAGAGAATAAAATTTACAAGAAAAAATGCTTATTAATATTTTAATGTTTTCGCACCGTTTCCAAGATATACAGTGGGTCTCATAATTATTCATACATTCCTATGCTAGCAATGTAAATTATGCGTTTTGAAGGCGTGATTTGTCATACAAAAATTATTTTTATAGCAATACTTATTGGAATTTTTTTGTTGCAAATTTCATTTTCTTCCTTTTTGGTTTCTATTTTGTGGTACCATTTCAGAGTTACAGTGATTTAAGCAAAACTCAATAAAATGCAAAAAAGATTTTCATCTGTATCTCAAAATCGGTACAAGGAAATAGAAAAATGTATAAGTAATTTTTGTTGCAAATTTTATTTCCTACATTTTTGTTTATATACATTTTTCAATTTTGTCGCACCGTTTCTGAGATACAGATGATAATACTTTTTGTCTTTTACAGAGTCTTGTTTAAGTCGCTGTCAGTCAAAAACGGGGCGACAAAATAGAAAAATGTATAGATACAAAATTGAAGACAATGAAATTCTTAACAAAAAAGGTCTACAAAGTTTTGCTGTAAAAGCAATGTGTTATGTGAATTTGAATTTTTCTTCTAAGTGGACTGTATCTCGTTTGGTTACTTTGTATTAAAAGGCTTGGATGAACTATTGTTATTGATTGTATTTAATAATTAGTTTCAAGTCTTACAGTTAATATGTGTGTCTGAATACTACTGATTTTACACTGCCCAAAAGTCGCTTCCATCCCCACATTTAGGGGTGCGTAGGCATTTATGTAACATGATATTTTACCATATGAACATAACATACTCCCCGCCTTGAACTCTTGGAGTTCAAAGTAGATATAGAAATTGAAATAAAATTGTATAAAAAGTTAATAAGACTAACAATAATGTTGCATATATTACACTTAACAAATAGTACTAAATCAGATGTAGTGTCTTTAAAAAAAATAGAAGAAAAAATTGTTTATTACTTAGGATCTATACTAGATTAACACTAAAATAGTTGCTTTAAATAGTTGGTAATGGGTACACTTTGGCAACTGCGCGTTTAAAGATACCTTTAGTGGTTTTAACACTTATCACTCTCACTACACCTTCGTTGTCTGGATGTAGTTGAACCACGCGTCCCAAGGGCCATTTGCATGGAGGTGAATTGTCGATCTGCAGAATAACCATTGATCCATTAACCAAGTTTGGAGTACTAGATTTCCATTTATTACGTTGTTGGAGTTGTGTTAGATACTCTTTTGACCATCGTTTCCAAAAACTTTGGTTTATTTGTTGAATTAATTGATAACGGGATAATCGATTTATTGGTATTTCCATTAGATTTGGGTCTGGTGCAGCAACCATTGAACGTCCAATTAGGAAATGTGATGGCGTTAGGGACTCAAAATCGTTTGGGTCGGATGATAAAGGACAAATTGGTAGGGAATTCAAAATTGCTTCAATTTGTATTAGTACTGTATTAAATTCCTCATAGGTTAGTTTGGCATCGCCAATAGCTCTAAAGAGGTGATATTTAACTCGTTTTACGCCTGCTTCCCAAAGCCCTCCAAAGTGAGGTGAATTAGGGGGAATAAAGTGCCATGTTATGCCCTCATTAGTACAATAGTTTAAAATGTTGTCATGAGATGACGTTAGAAAATTGGCCAAGTGATTTAACTCTCCTCGAGCACCCATAAAATTGGTACCGTTATCAGAATGGACGTCGGTGGGTTTTCCCCGTCGCGAGCAAAATCGCCTAAAAGCGGCTATGAAATTATCGGTGGTGAGGTCACTCACCAATTCAAGATGCATTGATTTGGTTGCAAAACAAACAAACACGCATATGTATGATTTGATTAGCTTACAACCGGGACCCCTTTTGTTTTTAATTAGGATCGGCCCTGCGTAATCAACACCAGTGATCTTGAATGGACTTGCAGCGGTGACTCGTTGAGCTGGTAGACTTGCCATTTGTGGCGTGTAATTTTTTGGATTGAACCGAAAGCATTTGATGCAGCTACGAACAATCCTTTTTATTGAACTAATTCCTGACGTTGGCCAATACTCTTGACGTATCGTCGCTAGTAGTAGCTGTGGTGGAGCATGATGTAAACTGACATGATAATGTTTGATAATCAGACTAGTTAGCGGATGTTTTCCGTCCAAGAGTAATGGGTGTTTTGTCTCATATTGCAATTGAGAGCATTTCAATCGTCCGCCTACCCTCAAAAGCCCGTCGTTATCTAAGAAAAGTGAAAGTGTCATTAATCTACTCTTAGATTTTAATGGTAACTTAGACTTCAGAAGGTTGATCTCTTCTGAGTAGCTGGTAAGTTGCGCCATTGTAACTAGTTGTTTCATAGCTGCGCGCATCTCATTTGCAGTTATTGGACCTATTTGTTTATTGTTTTTAAATTTCGAGTTATGAATAAATCGTTGGCAATATGCCATAACCCTCTTCAATTTGTTTAAATTTGAATATTTTGTAAAAAGATTAATTGATGTTTGATTTATAATTGAAAATACTTGCGTCGTGGTTTTTAATTCTGGTAATTCGGATTGTGAAATATTAACGTTGCTAGTAGGCCATTGAACGGTTGTTTTTTTTAAAAACTGTGGCCCATGCCACCATAGATTGGAATGCGTTAGTTTGCTTGGGAAAACGCCCCGTGATGCTATATCTGCGGGATTTTCCTTCGTGTTGACGTAGTACCAGTCATTCTTATTGGTGAGGTTTTGTATCTTACTAACCCGATTCGCCACAAAAACTTGAAGTATTTTCGGTTCTGTTTTTATCCAACACAAGGCGATTTGTGAATCAGACCATATGTAAACTGGAACAGAAATATCCAGTGATTTGATCACATGATTTAGTAGTTCTGATCCCAGCAGTGCCGCACACAGTTCTAAGCGAGGGATGGTTATGGTTTTTATTGGTGCTACCTTAGTTTTTGAACATAGTAAATTGACGGTAAAGTCACCAATTGAAGTTTGACCTCGAAGATAAATGCATGCGGCATATGCATCCTGTGACGCATCGCAAAAGCAATGGATATCGAATAGAACTGAATTGGATCCAATGGCATTGCGTGGGATTTGTATTTTATTTAGATTAGTTAACTCTTCTCTAAATTGATTCCATTGGTTAGTGAGTTCTTTTGGCATTGGTTCATCCCAAGATAATTTGAGACACCATAATCTTTGAATTAAAATCTTTGCCAGTATAATACATGGGCTGATAAGTCCCAATGGATCATACAATTGAGCAATGTTAGCTAAGACCTTGCGTTTGGTAAGTGGTTCCGTTACTTTGAATGGACGAATGCTGAATGTCAAAGTATCGGAACGGCTGACCCACTGTATACCTAAGATCTTAGAACATTCATGCTCTCCTAATATAAGAATTCCGTTTAAAATGTTGCTGAGATTGAGTTCAGTCAGTGCACTTGGATCATTCGAAATCCATTTTCGTAACATGAATCCACTGGATTGCAGTATTGACGAAACTTCCTGACAAGTGGTGTTTAATTGTTTAATCGAATCTGCTCCAGTCAACAAATCATCCACATAGAAATCGGATAATATGACTTGAGCAGCTGTTGGAAAATGATCTTGGTTGTCTATTGCCACTTGTTTCAAACATTTTATTGCCAAATATGGCGCCGAACTAGTACCGTATGTGACGGTGTTCAGTTGGAAAATAGAGAATTCCTTAGATGGATCGTCTCTCCATATTATTTGTTGCAGTGGTCTGTGGTCTGGATGCATCACAATTTGACGATACATCTTGGATACGTCCGATGAGGCAACATAGGTATGATTTCTGCATCGTAGTAAGATAGAATGAAGATCATTTTGTACTTTTGGACCAATATATTGGATTTGATTTAAAGACCATCCTGTTGACGTTGAAGATGATCCATCAAACACTACACGGAATTTTGACATTAACTGATCTTCTTCTTTTACTATACCGTGGTGAGGTAAATAGTAAGTTGTAGAAATTTCATTAGAGTTTGACGCGATTTGACTTACCTTACTCATATGTCCTAGAGATATGTATTCTGAAATGAAATTTTGGTAAAATAATTTGAACTTTTGATTTGTTTGAAATCGCTTTTCTAATGTAAGAAAGCGTCTTTTTGCGATGTCTAGAGATTCTCCTAATAAGCTGGGTGAATGTTTTAAAGGAAACTTAACCACAAATCTACCATCATGATTGCGCGAAGTGTCTCTCGTAAATAATGCTTCGCACTCGGCTTCTTCGTTAGTCATCGAAGAGCTCTTATTAGGAACTTCTTCAATCTGCCAGAATCGCTTTAATTGTTCGTCTTCTTGCAAATAACTAGTTTGGATGAAATTACATGTACTAGAATGGCTAGCATACATGGGAGCATTACCAGCTACTACCCAACCTAATTTGGTATTTTTCAATATTGGTAAGCTCTTGCCCAAGTCAATCTTGCCATTAACCATTAAATCCCAGAATAGGCCCGAGCCAATTAGCATATCTACTGGTTTGGGTTCCAGGAATCTCTCATCTGACAACTTAATGCCATCGGGGATTTTTAATGGCACTCTTATCGGGTACATGGGCACATTTCCTGAAATAGTTGGAATTATGTGACACGATAACAGTGTTGATTAGAATTTCTTGATTAGAAGTTCCCGTTGTGTCAGTTGTCTCGCGAACTTGATGAATTAAACTGTTGTGTTTTTCTTTACAGGATCTGCAATTGCCTCTTCTGCATTGCTCGGATTTATGACCGGTGCGGAGGCAATTTGAACATAACCGTAGCTGATTGACCTTGTCGATTCTTGCATTAATTGATAAGTTAAGGAAATCTGGACAAGTATAAATCAAATGTGGACCTTTGCACAAATTGCATTTGTAATTTGGTTCCACAGTTGTTACGTGACATTGCGAGATATTGTTTCTTTTTCCATTGTTGAATCTTAGTACTTGTTCTTTATTGTACTTATTGTATTTGATTTCCATTGTTTCCAATAATTCAGCCCTACCTAATAGAAACTTTTCCAAATCGTTCAAAGTTGGTAACACGTTTGACTCCTTTTGCTCTTCCCATTCTTTGATGGTAGTTTTATCCAGTTTGGTGGTTATCAAATAAATTATTAAAGTGTCCCACTGCTGAACTGGTTGTTCTAGTCCTTCAAGGGACTCTAAATGCTGGTAAGTTGCATCGATTAGATTTCTCAGACCTAATGCCGTTTCCTTTGTTATTGGTTCCAATTCAAACAATGCTTTTACATGGCTATGCACTAATAATCTTGAATTGTCATATCGCTTGCATAACAAATTCCAGGCGGTTTGATAATTTCTAGTCGAAAATTCTAGCTTTCGAATAGCGTTTCGAGCATCCCCTTGAAGCGAAGCTCTTAAATAATGGTATTTTTGAATGTCACTTATCGTGTTATTATTATGAATGAGCGATTCAAAGGTTTCTTTGAATTCGAGCCACGAACCATAATGGCCTTTGAAATGTGGAATATTTATGGTTGGCAATTTTATTATTGGTTGGTAATTTATTTCATCCAACAATTGTTGAGGTGCGACACGGCTTGCGGCACGGCTGTCGGCACCAATGTCGTGCGACCGATCGAGATCCTCAGCGCATTGTAGTATTATTTTGGCACTCGCCAAAGCATCGGCATACGAGTTTGTAAAGTTATCCCGGTCGTCGTATTCTTGTTCAAGAATATCTTCGTTGCAAGTACATTCAATGTTTGACTGAATTGTTTCATACGCATCCGATAGGGTTTCGAACTGTTTCGTACGATCTTGTAATTGTCGTATTAATTTTTCTTGAATTGATTCATTCTTATCAAATGCTTCTTGAATTGGTTGTAAGAAGTTTTGAAATATTTTTAATTGTCTTTTGATAGACCCGCGCTGACGATGTAATAGAGTTAAATCGTTTGCCATTGTCGCGGTAAATTTATTAAAATAATAAAAATTGTATAATAATTGATTGTTAGGTATCTACTTCAAATTACGTACTATGAGAACACAATTGACACCCCGTAGTAAATGAAATATTGTAATAGTAAGTAGATACTATTTATCGTAAATTTATTGTTTAAAATTGTATATGTACCTATTTAATTTATAATCATAAAATAGCGTTGAAATAATTAAAAAATAGAATAACAGTAGTAAAGTTATTATAGTTGTGGTGACTTTTTTCAATAGCACTATTTATTTTGCGACCCTAAATAATTCTTAATGATCCGTGAAAACTAGGGACCAGAAATAGCAGGTAGTCAACAGTAGAATATTTTTAAAAACTTGCAAAATAGTTTAAAATTATCAAATTGTAAAATAGTTTTAAAATTTGTAAAATAGTTTAAAAATTGTTGCAAATTTGTGGTTACAATTGAAGCAATTTTGAACTAGATAAGAAAGGAAAATTGTTTGGTTTTCTTACGTTCATATATTGGTGAATTGCTTCCTGTACGTTATCGATATCGATGGTACTGCAGTGGACCATAAGTATCTTGTTACACTTGTATGGACCTCCAGCCTTTCCGTAGTCGAATGTTGCACTGAACCACTGTATTTGCACTTTTTGATATTAATTTTCTAATTCAAATCCGTCTCGATCGGACCAAAATGTTATGTGAATTTGAATTTTTCTTCTAAGTGGACTGTATCTCGTTTGGTTACTTTGTATTAAAAGGCTTGGATGAACTATTGTTATTGATTGTATTTAATAATTAGTTTCAAGTCTTACAGTTAATATGTGTGTCTGAATACTACTTATTTTACACTGCCCAAAAGTCGCTTCCATCCCCACATTTAGGGGTGCGTAGGCATTTATGTAACATGATATTTTACCATATGAACATAACACAATGTTTGTGTGTCAAAAAAAGGCTGCAAAAAGTACTATTTACATTGTTAAGATATGAGTGTACGAATACATTTTTTGACCACTGTAATGTGCTTTTCTTTCATGCTTTTAATATTATTTTGATAATTTATAAATAATTTTAAAAGTTGCTATAATTATCTCTGTTTTACTTTTTTCAAAATCTTCCAAAACGTAGGATATACAGTACAAGCTCGATTCTATGAACACAAAAATCCAAAGGTATGTTCAACCAACTTAACGCAAGTTATCACACATACATCAGTGTAGAAAAACTAGTCCAGTCAATTTAGATCAATTTTCGGCAAATAAAAACATTAATCGGTAAAGATCTGAATTTTAGTATACATATTTATTACGGCTTCCTGTTAAACACACTAAAAGTCCCCGTTGAAATCTGTTGCGCTCAAGCTGCCATCTTGGAAATAAGGTACACTACTTCAGTTTTTTGGCTATTTCTCGGCAACTTGTGCTGTTACAAGAAAAAAGTTTAAGTAAAAATTGTAGTTTATTGAATATCCTTCAAAATAGTTTATATATATATTTTTTTTATCTCTAATACTTTAGTTGTAATCCGACGTTGCTACAAAAGGTGATTTTGCAGCTTTGTCGTTTCAATGCAGTAAATTTATTTTTTCAATGTGGTAAATCGTTTACCTTTAACACTGATTATTTCTCCAGTACAAAGAGGTATAAGAAAGATATGCGTTGCATAAAGTTTTGTCACTAGTAAGCATGAATATCGTGCATAATGCATATCCCTTTTGAAGTGTCTAAACCTAAAGTGCTGGAGATACAAAAAAATGTTTATTAACTTTTTTTGAGAAAATTTAATAAACTACAATTTTTACCTGAACTTTTTTTTTCTATCAGCACAAATTGCTGAGATATAGACAAAAAACTAAAAAAGTTGACCGTTTTCCCAAGATATCAGCTCGAGCGCAACACACTGTACTTCAATAGATAATAACAAATCAATTGTAATGGTTAAAGGTCTTCAAGGATTTCAAATTATTTTGTAATTGAATTTATTAATTTTCAAATAGTTGGTTGCTATAATTATTATGGCCAATACTGTATAATATTCTTTATGCTGACGTGATTAAATTTACACACCTATAAAATGACCAAATCTTTTTCCAAAATTATTTTAAAGCTTTCGTTAAATGCTTTGTATGAATTGGCACACCGACCATGTGCACTGTAAATTAACTATAGCATATCAAAATAGAGATAATGCTTGTGTTTGCGAATTGTAAAATTTTTTACTGGAGTAAAAGAATTTAATTCTACGAAGGTTACTATAATAGATTGGCGACATAAAGCCTAACGTAAATAAGAGTTGATTCTCGGCAAAATCCACAATCAGTGTATCATATTACATTACTGTCATGACTAGACTATGATATTACATTTTAAAATGTCATTCCCCGAATATTTTAGATGCGACATCTATGAAGTGTCTCCATTAGCCACCACAGTTCAGCACGACAAGCACGCTCGCGGTGGCCGTCTCCTGTACTAAATATTCTGGTCTCCTTTGGAGACCACAAACAGGTTGCGCGAATTTCCATAAGCGTTAGCTATCTGTAAAGTATTAATCTGTGGTAAAACTTAACCTATAAACATTTATAGGCGTAACCACTGGAAGTTGTTTAATAACAAGTAATGTTTACCAACAGTGCTGCTTAAAATTTGCTTCAAAACAAACCTGTGTGTTAACATAGCTATGCTCTGTCTAGTATATAGTTAGTCTGACATGAGATTAGAACATCTAAAGTAATGTAGTCAGTCCTACTGCAATGGTCCGGCTTGCGGTTCTCCAGCGTACAATCCACGTTCGATTCCAGTTCTTAATAAGTTGTTTTTTTATTTATGAAATTTTAGAATCATTAGAATATTCGAAGCTGTTATATTATTCCACGATTTGCTTGTGGGCGTTTTGTACCCTTCAAAACAAATAACCCTTAAAAAAATTACTACCTACCAAAAAATAATGACTTGAAATCTTACTTAGAGACAGTGGGAGTTTTTAATCTAATCCGGGTACATAAACTCGCTTGGTTAGCTCGGTTGCTCATTTGAGTATCGAAGATGTTGGGTGAATATCAATACCCTTATAAATAGGGCCCGGATTCTAGGCAATAGGGAACCCGATATCTGGTATGCGGAATACAATTTTTGCATAAACAAGATATTATATACATATTATAAATTATATGCCACATACTAAATATCACATTTCCTGTTGCCTAGAATCCAGGCCCTACTTATAAATAAAGCCAAGTATTTCAAATTAGCTGCACGGGTAGTGGTTCAATGCCCACTTTGTACCGAAGCTCTAGGCTTATTGTACCCCGTTTTCCATGAAGATGTTAAGGAATGTTATTAGTATTTCGATCCACAGTTTGATGTTCACCAGAAGGCTGAGCTAAGAAATTCTGCCGAGTCCGGGATTTGAACCCAGAATTTCCGCTCATAACTCAACTAGCGATCACATCAAGCCACCACTGTAGTCTTCAAGCCACCACTATTTGGTTTGATTATCTAAATATATTTTATATTTGATTATCTAAAATTTTGTCAAAAAACGCCAAATAAAGGCTGAAATGAGCAAAAAATGTTGGTACAAAATATTTCGTTAATTGTAAAGAAACGTTTTTTCGAAAAAAGTTAACTTAACCTAAAGGCATTTTTTGGAAGAATCCGAGGAGTCTCTCACTAGGCAAAAATTTGTACAATATTGCTAATTGTCGGCAATAAAATAAGATATTACTGTTATTATCTTAATTACCCTTAATTCCATTTATTTCCTGATTATTGCCATTAATGCCACTTTATTCCCATTTAATGCGTGGTATTACCGTATTTACAAAATATTGCTTGGAGCGGGTAGGCACTTTTTGTAGCTATTTACGGGAGAGCGATCGAAACTTCTCTTAGTAAATTAAATTATAGGTACACTTTTCTCGATCAATTATATTATACATATTTATTTAAATAATTGAATAGTTTCGACTGATGTCAGTCTTCTTCAACATATTCCCTCAAAAATTAAAGCTAAAATTAATTATTTAATTAAAGATTATTTCAAAGAATATGTTGAAGAAGACTGGCACCAGTCGGAACTAGTTCATTAAATAAATATGTATAATATAATTGATCGAGAAAAGTGTATAATTTAATTTACTAAGAAAAGTTTCGATCGCTCTCCTGTAAATAGCTTCAAAAAATGCCTACCCGCTTTAGCAATATTTTGTAAATACGGTAATACCACGCATTAAATGGGAATAAAGTGACATTAATGGCAATAATGAGGAAATAAATGGAATTAAGGGTAATTAAGATAATAATAGTAATATCATAAGTAACTTTTAGAAATTAATTTACCTACAGTGCCCGGGGGTTTTCACGCATAATAAGATATATTTTAACTAACAACACTTTTTATGAAATAATTTATTTAAATGTATATAATTAAGTTATGCCGGTCGTAAGCGTGGAGACGCTCGTTCAATCAGGCGAACAGATTATGGCGGTTCTAGTCGTCCGAAACAGAAGAACAAAAATTTTTTTAAATTTATATGAAAGTAGTTATCGTCTGAACTAGAAAGATACCGATAGCTTGAATATTTTTACCCTGCTCTCATGTTTTACTTGACAAAAAAAGTTAATGCTACTTATTGCCGTTTTATTACTCACAGTATTGCGCAGTTATTGCTGTGCATTGCCACTTATTACCACAATTGCCGTTTATTTCCGTATATTACTATCTATTGCTTCTTATTTCCATCATATTATCAACAATTTGTACAGTATTCCCATCAGTAAATCGCCCCTCGGAAGAATCTAAACAGTTCAAAATTTTAAAAATTTTATTTTGAAATATTTTACAATTTTTCAGATAAATTTCCAAGGCACGCCTTCAGATTTATTTAAAATAGTTTATTGTGCATTTCACGACTCTCCTGTTTAATATAGGAAAAAAATAAGCCTTACCAATATATAGAAAATTTCGATGCGCATACTTCCTTTAATAAAATCAAAAATCCACACATAAATATAGCCGCTACTACGGGAAATCAAATTTTCAGAGTTTTCACATACCGGGTGCTGAATGAGTTTGCCGAACATAGGAAATTAACATGTAAAAACTTATTTATGCAAATTTCTGCTTCCCTAATTATTTTAGAGAAAAAATGAAAGACACAAAAATAATGCAAAAATATAAACTACGAATGATAACAGCATTAGATTTCATTTAACTTTTACTTAAAAAGTCAAAAAATGCTTCTGAAATTGTTAAAAGTTTCAATTATCAGACTTGCCATGCAAGTTTCCATGGTAATTATTTTTGAAAATAGAAATTAAATTTTTTTTTTTTTAATTTGTTATTTTTTGAAATTAAATTGAATTTATAACATGGCCAGTGCAATAAATGAAAATTTTAACAATTTTGAAAGCATTTTTAGACCTTTTAAGTAAAAACTAGATGAAATCTAATGATGTTATCATTCGTAGTTTATATTTCTGCATGATTTTTGTATCTTTCATTTTTTCTCTAAAATAATTAAGGAAGCAGGAATTTGCATAAATAAGTTTTTACATGTTAATTTCCTATGTTCGGCTAACTCATTCAGCACCCGGTATATGGAGTCGTAGCGCGCAAGTCGGACAAATATATGAAAATCTAAATTTACTATCATCTATAGGTTTGACGGCTGAGTATTTTTGATTACCAAAAATTTTGCCAAGAAAATGCCAAATAAAGGCTGAAATAAGCAAATTCTGATATTACAAAAAATTTGGTTTTACAATCTTGCAGTTTTAAACGTAAAAAAATATGTTGACGAAAAAAATTATCTGAAGTTTTTGTCTTTTTTTATGAATCTAAGCTAGGCAAAAAAAATTTTTTAAATTAAAAAAAATTCTAACATTTTTCTAAAATACTTTCAAGGCAGATCTTCAAATTTATTTAAAATAGTTTACTTCGCATTTTACGGCTTTACTGTTTAATATACGAAAAAAGTAAACCTTATCAATATTATACAAAATTTCCAAGCGCTTACTTAATTTTTTGAAAATCGAAAATCGACTCATAAATAAGGCTGCAACGGCCGATCTAAGGAAATTTTAATTTTTGACATTCTTACGCCCGTGAGGGGCGTTACCATCGTGAGGTCCTAGCGGATGGCTAAAATTTTGTTCCCTACGAATTTTTTCAAAAACGATTCCTTACACCAACTAAGCGATGAAATGGCGAAGAATTTCGTTTCAAAATCCTTATCATTTTTGCAGAAAACCAAAAGTGAGTTTTAACGGCGAAGGGGCGGTTTTTTCGAAAAATGTCAAATGCACTTTTTGTTATCTTTTTGCGAATATTATTGATGTGAAAATTAAAATATGATTGAGCAATCCTACCACATCGGCCAAAACCAGACTAAATAAATTTTTAAAATTTAAGAAAAATCATTTAGTAGTACGGAAGCGATCAGAAACTTTAAAAAAAATACATTAAATGCATAGCGCATAAAATGAAAACTATTACTTTGATAAAAGTTGTCTGGAAGCTTCCTTCTTACCATAAGGTAACCACAAATAAAAAGCCGGAAATTTGGCAATGGCAAGCGGTCACCCATCCAAGTAGTAACTGCGTCCGACTTTCGTGATCGAACGAGAACAAGTTTAGATATTTAAATTTTCTTTTCTAGATTGTTTGACCATTCGGTGCTAACAAAACGGGCCGTTTGGTCCTACATATTTAATTCATCTTACGGACGGACGAGAACGGGTATACTATTACTATTAATGTAAATTTTAAATATCTTAACAATATAGATATGTTACAGAAACTTTAAGGATATTTAATGCTCAAAATATTATTCTATACTAATTTTGAATCATCAACATAAAATCGCATATTTAATTTATGTCAAAAACTGAATAGAACAGTCAGTGGGTCAAAAATAATATTAACACTTGAACTTATTTCATTTTGCTTATTATTTCCGCGATTTACAACGAATTTTCACCATTTTCAGCTGACCTCTAAGTTCAGTTATGCTGCACGTTTATGTCACACTTCAAAGCATTTGGTGGCGTGGTTCAACCTGTGCGATTGATATTATTTTTTTTGAAATTTGAAAAAATGAGTAGACGATGAATAAAATAAACATTCATTACGAACCTGCAAAATGGTAGATTCATATTTGTCTGAGGTGATGTGATGTGACGGGTCAGAACGCAATTTGATTGGTCAAGCTATATCACATAACAACACACTAATATGAAAGCCTCCATCTAAATGTTAGGAACCGATACTGTTCTGACGCGTCACATCACATCACGTCAGACAAATTTGAATCTACCTTAAAAAGTCCCCAATTACCCCACTTGACTATAATAGTAAATACAAATTTCTTACTGGTTTAGAATAAGTAGGTATTTTGTGTTCAAATGCCCATTTACTGAAATCAATAACTGATTCATCAAAGAAATCTTCTAAAATAACATCACCAATGCAAGCATTTTTTCCATTAACGATTGTAGATGCAGCAACACATATTGTGGGTAGTTGTGGATATGATTCTAATAACTCTAAAATACATAACAATTTATTAATTTTAGTATTAGTATGTCTTATATTATGTGTATTAATTGTATAACATGTATTACACCGCACCTATGCGGTTTACTTTTCTATAGTTACAAGTAATTGGACGTAGTTATGCAGAAACCTACCAACCCAATAAAACACTTATTGAGAAAATAAATAAATAAGATTTAATTTTAAAAATTGTATTGGATAGAACACTTTGAAAGACAGTTCTGAAAGTGCTTTTATATCCTTAAGTCAATTATTTCTAAGTTATCTTTCAGCCAAAAATACTATTTCCTAATTTTGTACAAAAATACTCAAATTATGTGGGTTGGTAGTTTTATGCATAATAATAAATAGCTACAAAAAATCCATTTTAGCTTTTTAAATTTTTTCTAGATCTTTTCCAGTCAAAGAATAGTACCTAATAAGCCCATTTTCATAATTAACTCAGTTTTCGAAAATTGTGGATTGGTAGGTTTCTGCATAACTACGTCCAATATTGTACTTTGATAATAATAATTATTGCTGTTATGCAATAAATTAATCTATTGACATGTAGTTGGGGGTGGGTATTAATTTATAAATTTTTATAATAATTTGCCAACTACTGCACAAGAAACATGAGACTCTCAATTTTTATTAAACTTAAGTATCACTTCGTCGACTTTTATTTGTTAAAACCAAATGTGCATTACCATCTGCCCGATAACGCCCATATGCCTTGCTATTCGTATAAATTTTTCTTTAGTTTTGCTTTTTATTTATTTCTTCCGACGTAGTTTTAATTTTTGAAATTATTTTATCCAAATTACCATCAACAACCACTAATTAATTACTTCTTACTAAAAAACTTCAATATAATTTAAATCTTCAAAAAATCCATAAAATCCAACATTTTTCAAACAAATTCATCCAAACAATTAAGCAAAATTTTACTCATGTCATATTAATATTTTTATTACAAAACTTTCAAAATCTTCGAACTTTTAACACAAATTATCATAAAATTATTAGAGACTAGTGGCTTAACGTCCGCGTTGTTTAGCGGTCGCCCGGCAAAAAGCAAAAATTATTTACATTCTCCCACCAATTCAACATTTCCGCGCCAAAATATACAATTTCAAATATTTACAACATTTACACAAATCTATTTACAAAATTCAAATTCAAATTACACAAACAAAATTAAAATTCAGATCCATAAAACAAATTTAAAACACAAATAAAATTCAATCTCTGTTGCTTGCTTCTTGGCTTATATTGAAACTTCAGTTTTTGGCGAAACTTTAATTAAATTTAAACTAACAAATATTTACATTGATTTGGTGCTCTTACAATGTGAGACCCGAGTTCTTACTAGGTTTTAAACTAAGTTGATACTGAAGACCAAAGGGTTTCTTTGGTCCGAAGTTAACAATGGTAAATTAGGTGCTGGTACCTACTGGGGAAAATCCCAACAGGTTAAACATTAATAAATTACAAGGAAAAATTACAAAGAACAAAATTCATTGTTCGGGTAACGGCGCGGCGCCGGCAAGGCGTCGGTGGCAAATATTCTAAAAGGTACTTAACAATCTCAAAATAATAAATGCAAATTATTAAATAATAGTTATTATAATAAAAAAATAAAATTAGAACTTCAAAATTTAAAAAAATTGATTTTGGAACACGACACTATACTTGCCATTTGAATTTTAAAATTCAATTTATTTTTGCGTATTTCAAAATTCAAGTAAATAAAAATAAAAAAGCATTAGATTGCTGTAACACCAAAGCACACAACAACTTTGAATTCCATATAACATTTTTAATTAATGTGTAACAGATTTTTGCATTTGTTACGTGGTCCTATTTTTCATTTCATTTCACGATATTCCTCGATGCGTTCCTGCATTTTTAATTTCATTTATAATGCATGCGCTGTAAATTGAATGCAGGGATTTTGGTTATTAAGGTTGGTGGGTTGAACGGGAGTTCCCCTTGAGCGCTGGAACGAAGCGGTTGTTTTATTTGTGGTCAACATTTAGATTGCCGATTTTATTGGATTGAACGAATATCCTGTATTCTGAAACCATAGTTATCGTGCCAGGTTCGTCTATGACCAATTGTCCATCTGTCGCTCGACTACTGTTCGTTTTTGACGACATATGTCCACACATCTGGGGGAAACTCATTTTTGTAACTGCGCAAATTATTACGAGTTTTTGATCCGAAGCGCATTAGTGGCGATCCATTCCGATCTTCCACATTTTCAGTAGCTGTGTTGCGGTGTTGTATTTATCAACTAACGCAAGCATCGCCAGCTTTGTACTTGTTGGAGGGCAAATCCCTTTGGAATTATTTATCTTTGGAAGACTCGGTCGATTGACACGTCTCTCACTGGACCAGCTACATCAACATCAGCGAGCAGAGTTTGTTATTTGCGAGTACCTAATCAGTTGTTGCCTGCTGGTTACTGACAAGGAGTCCAGCATTTCAACCAGCAAAGCCATACACGTCCCACTCGTTTGGAAAGAAGACATGTCACCTTAAATTATGTAAACTTACCAGGCGCTCACGTAAGTAATTTTATTTTTCCATTTCGGGTGACCAATGTGTATCATTTTTGGCTTTTTGAGTTCATTGTGTGGTAATCCTTAGTGGTTATCTTTTTTTTTATGGTACTTGTCAATTTGAAGTGGGTAGATTTTTGATTGTCGGGATATTCAATTTTTACACGGTGTGCATCGTTTTGCACCGTTACACATTGCAATTCCTGGAACTGTGAACATCCTTTTCAAATATTATTTGTTATTAAAAGCTTTTTATTACCTCCTGCGTTTTATTGGAGTTTTTTTCCCCAAACTACCCTTATTTTTCAGAATTCACGACCTGGCCTACGCAATCATTGTGAGCTGGTCTTTAACATCGTGGCAAACAAACTGGAGAGATTCTCTCCGGATTGCAACAGTCTCTGGTCTCTAATTTGGTCAACCCTCTCATTAGGGGTTGAGACTCAGAGGGCAGTTTTTGTTTCAAATGTTTTGTCTTCATTTCATTTCAGTATTTTGTAAAGAAAACTTGCGGTATTTAAAATTCAACAGTACACAATCGAACAACGAGCCTAAATAGTTGAACTTTATTTTTCGTATCAGCGGTCAATTGTTTTGACTCGCGTGCATACACTGTAAGAAATCCGAGGTTGTTAAAGTCATAACTAGTTATTTTAACTATCGAATTAAGCAAGTTGTTCATATAATGTAATTACAGTCTACATTTGCGATTTTGTTAAAAATTTTCATGTTTGTTTAACAATTAAATTGGATAATATGACAAAAGTACCTGTTGTAATACAATATTTTATTTAGATTTGATTAGCGTCATCATGTTCATGATGATGTGTGCATTAATTTAACAACAGTTATAGTAAATTTTATTTAATAATTTGTTAAACACGGTTAAGCAGTTGTTAAATTTAGTAAAATTTGCTGAAGTTTCAATTATGATGTTTATACATAGTGTCGCACATAATATTATGTTTAGTTCTTCAAACAGCGTTATGATCATCGTGGGCTTATAGTAATACATTATGATCAGTTATCGGTTAATTCAGTACACGGAGATTCACAACTATCAAAATTATAATTTCGGATTTAATGTGATTCGGAGCTGGAACTTCGCTGGAATATACCTATGTTGTGTCCGCATCTTTTTCATATGAAACTATATAGAAGCAGGTAAGTTATTTATTATAAGGTAAGTTATTTATTATAAAATAACACATTTACTTTAAAAATATTTAATTAGCTGCATTAAATAAACGTGAACTTATCAATTATTACTTTAAGGGTGGGGATTAACAAATAATTTTCGCAATGAAAGCAGCGTCTTTTTGACAATCGAAATTGGTGTACAGGAAGCTAATGTTTAAAATTTACAAATAAAAATTTTTGGGATTGTGTTTTTAACTTGTTAGTTTTCCGTTTACCTAAAAATGCACAAAGCAGGAAAGACTGTAGGGCAATAATTATTTAATAAATTTATTTTATTATAGTGAGACAATATGAAGAAAAGCGAAGTCGAGTTGGCGTTGGAAACATAAGTAATGACGTAATTGGCAGATAACGGTGAAGCAAGACAAAAAATAATAAAATGTAAATTTGAAGTTAAAAACGTTTAATTCAAAAAAAATGTGTAATCAATTATTTAAATATTTAATTTCTTTTTCTAATTTTTTTAATTAAAATTGTAATTATTGCTCTTTTTATATTTTCAATAAATTGTTTTGTTTATTTACCAGCAGTTTCTTTAAATTAATCATTTTTTTCTGTATGTAGATGTAGGGTAAGTACACTGGAAGAAAGCAAGGGACAAAAATTTGGTTACAAATAGAAGATGACTATGGAAAGAATCTGAATGAAATTCCATTAAATGATTTGCAATTAAAAGGTATAAATCTAGCGAGAAAGAAGAATAAGAGTAAAATCTGCTGAAGGCGAATTCATTATTACCTATGTATCTTACTGTAACTAAAATATCAACTAGTAAATACTTCAATTTCAAGCATATTAAGGGATATACTTGAAATTAGTATCTATTTTTTTGATATTTTAATTATTCTAAAATACATAACTAAAAATCACTTTGCCTAATTAATTTTGTGAATTAAACAAAATAAATTTGCTATTAAAACATAAGCCTTTAGTCAATACTACAAATTATTTATAAGTTTGCAATAAGATATAGTCAATTTAATTAATTCGCTAAGACAATTTAACAAAAATTATTAGTTTCTTTAGCAACTAGTATAGTCAATACCTACTAATTTCTTTAAGTTTCACAAGAAGATGTAGTAAATTTAGTAAATTTATTGCGTTAAATACACAAAAATAATTTGTTTTTTAACCAAAAATATAGCTAAATATTACAAGAAGTACTAGCCAATAATATTATAAAAAGTTATCTGATTAAACTATATCAAGTTGGCTTAAGTGCATTTCAAGTTAATAATATTTACGTTGCTTACGTTGCAGACATTTGATATCTAATAACATGTTTGCATTTCAGTCGCTTAAATGCAAAACCCGACAAGTCCAGTGAAATATAAAACTAGATAATGCAGAAAAACTCACAAAATCTTTATCTAACCGAATTAAGCAATGATTTTTTTTAGCATAGTTTCCTACCCATAGATTAAAATATAAAAATCAATTGATAAAATCTGGGGTAGTCAGAAGCCTTTAAGAATTAATTGGTAGAATAGAATTAATCTCCTTTCTAAAAAAGTTTCGACATGTCGGCTTTTGCATCTAAGCGACTGATTTAACAACTAATAATGTTGTTTCTTTAACCACAAATAGTAGTGGCCCGTATAATCCAACTACTGTTGTTAAGATATTGTTAATTTTAACAACTTATTTAAAACAGTGTATCGTCGATATGTTAATATGCGGATTGGACCCTCAGATATTTCAGATATTTGAAAGAATAAAAATACGCTATTAATATATGGTACGGTATAAGAACCATTCCGCTATTAAAAACAGTATTCGCAATGAAATCGACGCCATAACTTTTTAAAACTTTGCGAAAAGTTATGGAAAATGTTTCGGAAAGAGCACGAACTAGTAAAGTAGAAAATGGTCACCACTTGCGAGATATCATTTTTCACAATTAAACTAAAAATAAAAATATTCCCCTTTAATATATTATTATTGTGAGTATTGCACTCAAGAATGGGGACTAGTCGGGAGTTTTTGCGAGTATTACACTTAAGAATCAGGACTAATATTTTCCCCGTAGTGACGCGCATGAATGGATTAACGAGATTCCACAGGAGTAGATTTCGAAATTGCAATAACTCGAAAACGACGCTAGATATCGAAAAACTGAGCAACAAATTTACCCTTGTTAAAGTAAACCCTCAGCGATTTGTCGTAAGAAGACATATGCAAAATTTCAGATCAAACTATTACTTTATAAGTATTTTTATAAAGTATATTTAGGAGCATTACTTTACTCCTGGAAATGTGAAAACAAGTCTTTGAAGGCATAATCTCACCTTTTTTGCCATCTCTGAGCCTTTTCGTGCCATACTCGTGGAAACAGTCCCGGGCTGTAGTCGGGAAAATACCCGGGCTATTTTCCCTCCTGCCCGGGACTTACCTACGAGTATTAAGTAGCGTTACATTTCGAAAGTTTGAGTTGCTCTTTTGGGCTTACACAATCATTTTTTGAAGGGGATTGGTCCTCTTACAACTTAAAGCAATATACTACTCGTTTGCTAAATATTGCGATGTGGTTTCGCTTCATTAATATTGTATTCCTTCATCTCTCTCTGTCGTTTATCAGTTGTGTCCATTCGTTTATAATACCCATCTTCTTCAGATCATTCATCACGCAGTCCCAACATCTTAATTTGGGTCTTCCCTTGAATCTTTTCCCACCTGGTCTCCACGTCGTCAACACTTTTACCGGTTCATCAGTAGATAATAAAAGTCTGTACCATATCACGTCTTTTAAAATTTTTCAAAAACCAAGAGGTTGTAAACTGTGCATATGTTGAAGTATTAATTATCACTTTATACCAAAGTATTGATTACTGTATCACTCCCCAAGAAATCAAACCCTAATAAGCAGTGTTAATTGCGTAACACCCTAACGATTTCATTTATTATAAATTTTTTTATAAAAATTATTATTTATTGATATTATTTATTATTATTATGATTTATATAATCGCTGAAATCAGAATCTACCATAATCTATTTCTTCCAAATCATCGTCAAACTATAATAATACATTTAAAAATGGCTCTGATCTTGGTATAAATCGCTGGGGTGCTTGCGCCCTTGACACATTTGACAATGTAAATTTTATTTTAGCAAATATCCCGGTGTAGCCGGTAATTTTAACCCCGGGGGTAAAAGAGCTCAAAATATTCTTAATGAATTTTTACCCCCTTAGGAAATTTTATAGGTAAATAAGAATTTTTATGTCTGTTTATGTATCAAATAGATCCATAATATTTTACTGCGAAATTCTAAAATATCTTCCACAGATATTTGAAGAATAAAATAGGATAATTTAAAAGTTGAACACATTTATTTAAAAATCACATTTTCTTATACACTTCTATTTACCGAAACTACTACTTCAAAATGATTTGAATTTTTATGGATCTAATAATATATATCCCGATTTTTGTAATTACGTTCATCGGAAAGGTGCATTGAACTTGGAAACCTTAGCCATGAAGGATTTTTTGAAATTTAGATTAGATTAACTTTCAAAATAAATTTGTCACATTGAAGTAGGTATTTAAATTATTATCACCATGGAAATGCGTAGCGGGAAAATCAGTACATCTTAGAATCCAAGTGACATGGAAAATGACGTAATCGAAAATAAAACGTCAGAAGATTCTGACATTAAAAAAATGTTAATGCAATGGAAAATACGGATGAGAATGCTAAGGTAAATATGTCTAAGATGTAAGAGAATGCTAGGGAAAGTAGGTCAGAAATGAATGAGAAAATGTCTGAGTTAAAAGATAGTTTGAATCTGAAGACAGATGAGAATGCTAGGGAAAGTAGGTTAAATATGTCTGAGATGAAAGCGGAAATCATGGGAAAATTGTCTAACATGGAAAAAAAATTTTGATAAAATATACGGAATGATGGGTGAGAGGAATCAGAAATGGCAGCGTTTCGACTGTCAGTCGAATGTGAAGGGACCAGGGGGTAAAAATTTGTGTAAAGAAACAGATAATTTCACGGCGGATGCGCTTAGTAAAGGGGACATGGATGGAAGCGAAGATTTGAAAGATGCTTTAGTTGCATTGAGTCAAGTTAGTGATGAGGGGGAGTTGTATTTGGGGAAAACCAATTTGGAAGTGCAAAGAGATGTTGAGTTCGATGTAATTAAAGAAAAACGATTGGAATCAAATCAGCATAGGGGGTATGTGTGGGAAAATAATTATTTGATTAAAGGTGTGCTAGGAGAACAGTGGTACGTGAGAAATAAAGAGACGCTTAAAAGAATTGGTTGGGATGTACGGTTGAGGTTTGGACAGATGGGGATGAGACGGACGTGGAGGATATTTAGGTAGAAATTGTATGTAGTCCGGAAATTGTTAAGAATAAAAAGGATAATTGATAGATCCACGTCGTACTGTATGGCCGAACGGAAAGGGGGTGATTTAGCAATTTTAACAAAAATTTTTGAAAATTCTTTGAAATCATAAAAAAAATTGCTAATAATATTTATTCGTTCCACAATTATTTGGATGCAGAAGTTCGTTAAGTTTTGCATTCATTGCATTTTGAAAAGTAAGTATGGACTCTTAATGGTCTTCCACCGTTAACAGTACAATATATAACCCATTTTTGTATTCATTTTTACTAAAATAAGTTTTCCCAAAAAAATACAGCAATTTAAAAGTTTTATTCACCATCTCTTCCGAAGTTACCCTACTGATTGTTTTAGTTTCTTTTCAAACTGATGAAATCGTACTAAAGCTCTTTGCTATGATTCTCCTGGCTGCGGTATATCTTCTTTAAATGGTATCTTCTTCTTCTTCTTCACGAGTCTGTCCGTTACCGCATGTTAACGATCTAGGGTTCTAGGGAATTTAATTAATGGGGTGGTTTCCCGTTACTTTCCCCATAGTCCACAAATATGTTTTGGGCTTTAGATCACAGCAGTGTATTCGACGCAACCAGGATACTTGAATGGTTTAGTGCAAAAAGGGAAGTACTAACATTTTTACCAAAATTGATAGGTATACATCATGTTTTCTTAAGCGTGAGTGACACTATCAAACTTTGGTTATATTTTCGTCAAACTTTGTTGTCAAATGTTTGACGAAAATAATATAAGCCAAATTACACTATCAAATTTTCGTCAAACTTTGTATGATACAAAGTAGCTCGTGTGATATTTTCGTTC
This sequence comes from Cantharis nigra, assembly GCA_958510845.1. Taxonomy (NCBI): domain Eukaryota; kingdom Metazoa; phylum Arthropoda; class Insecta; order Coleoptera; family Cantharidae; genus Cantharis; species Cantharis nigra. The sequence goes on from OY294028.1 coordinate 50,397,168, forward strand.
AACTTTTCCGTTCGACTTTTGAGTAAGCATGCGTAAACATGCGCAAGCATGCGCATTGCTGCAAAACTATGCAGTAAGGTTGGCTTTCGCATATCTTTCCTACAAACATAACCCCACCCAAAAATTTTCATCAAACTTTGAAGCAAAATGTTTGACAAGAAAGTTTAACGAAAATATAACCAAAGTATAACTCAAGCTTTATAGTTTTAACGTAGCCCGATCGTTTGGTGCAAAAATAAAAATTGTGCCGTAAAGTTTTAACAAACTTTTGACCATTATCAAATATTCGTTTAGTGCATAAATAGAAGATGTAGTACCTAGCCTACCTACTGTAGTACTTTTCTTCCTGCAACCAAAGCAGAACATGCAGAGAGTTGCGACTGAGCCAGTCATACATAACTTTATTATATCTAAGTATTATTGTATTACGATATCAACATCAGAATACCGATTAATCTGAATAAAATTGAAAATATTCGTAAAGTTGCAAAATGCATAGTAGAAGAATACCAACATTTTTATGCTGGTATATCAGATTGGCCTATGATTTAGTACAAAAAGGAAAGGGCTCTGTCAATTGGCCCCTCCATTTTGCAATTTGAAATTTTTTTTACACCATTTGGTGCTGTAAATTAGTTTGAAAGTGCTGGGTTTGTTAACTATTTATTAGCAAAATACCATTTTCGGGCCGCAAGGGGCCAACTTGACACACCTCCTCTACTTTGGAATTTTAAATTTTTTTGAATTTATTGAAAAATGCTTGCGAAGTACTAAAGAATGCTGTAATCTTTTTTTAAAGTGCTGCGTTCGTTCAAGTTTTGTTAAGAAATCAAAATTTGACGATTTGGAGGGGCCAATTTGACGCACTCCCTTCACTTCAGAATTTTTAATTTCTTAAATATTTATTGGAGAGTGCTTACAAAGTGCTGGAGAATACTGTAAATTTTTTGAAAGTTTTGGGTTGGTTAGATTATTATTAAGATTTGAAATATTGACAATTTACAAAATAGTCAAGTTGGCCCTTCACCTTTTTAATTTTATTAGATATTTAATTTTTCTTGATATTATTTAAAAGTACTCTTGAAGTACTAGCAAAGGCTGTAAATTTTTTGAAGATACCTATTTTATTAAAAAGTTTAAAAAATAAGCTCCGAACAAGAGAATAATAATAATAATAATAATAATAATAGCGTCTTATTTTTTCAAGATAAATCGACAGCATCTATGTTTGTACAATAAGAAAAGAAAAAAACGTCATACATAGAGAGAAAAGTCCAAAAAAGAAACCTTCCAATTTTTAAACAACTAACAAAAATTTACAAATTTTCAGAAATAAAACAATTTTTTAAAATAAAAATTAATACATCTCTAATTTATTCTATTAAAAACAATCAATTAAACAATAAGGTTCCCTATCAATGAGCATATTATACACCGCTTTTTTAAATATTTCCATAGTGCTTATACGTTTTATGTCATACGGTAAACTATTATAGCATCGAATGGGCTAATCCCATAAATTTTTTTTATTATTAAAATCAAATATTTAGATGTCAATAAGGTCCCTCCGCCATAAAAAAATTTTTTTGATTAATTTTTAGTCATCAAATTCAAATGTAAAAATTGAAAATTTTTTAAAAATCTAAAACGCGGTAAATCGTGACGTAGAACCAGTTGTCCAATGACAAAAATGATAGATTTAGGCCACTCCCCTTAGCGACACTTGGAAGTTATTTTGAAATGTCAATTCGAAACTAGGTTAAATGAGGTTAATTTGATAATTAAAATTTGAAATAAAGTTACAAAATTTGGTTATTATTTGTAAGTTTGTAAAGTATTTTGGGTTTTGGGTTTTTCTCCAATACTGTTATTGTGGTTTTCCTTCTTTCGGTTCTTTGAAATTTATAACTTAATTCATCCGAGCCTGTAGATGGTACATACGCAGAACTTCCATCGTTGCTACCGGTCGACTTAGAAGAAGATAACTGTTTGTGCTTTTCTTTAAAGTTGACTGCAATTTTCTTTTTTATACGAATAGGAGATGTTTTCACATCCACAACGTTAATTTTTGTAATATTTGTTTGAACACTACGTACTGTATTTTTACAAATTTGTTTGTATTCCAACTGATTTTGTCGATGGAAGTAATGAATCCATTTCAAGAGCCACCGATATAACACCCGAAGCACATGGCATCAAACTACATTCTTCGACATTCTGTGGTATAGAAAAAAGATTCCTCATAACTTTTGATTTTGATGGCATTTTGCTAATTTTTGAATATTTTTTATTTAATATTTTCCAACTTTCTTTTTTAGACAGAATTCGTTAAGCTTTTCGAGAGGGTTTCTAAAGAAGAATTATCAATAAACTTATGTGGTACCACACCATGTTTAATTTTTAACTTACTTCCCATAGTTTTAAAGTACATCAAGTTTTCAAAATCGTGCTCAACATCAAAATGATATTCACAATAATGCCATAATGATTTTGGATAAAATGGTAATGATATGCTTGCTGTTTCACACGATAACTTTCTTGTAACTAGATCCATCGGAACGGAAAAAATTACTTTTTCAGAATTATTTGTGGTATTACCACATTTAGAAATGTCTTCTTCTTAGTAGGCATTTTGCAAAATATAACAAACTGTAATAACTTCCTTGTTCGGTTTTCTATTGGATTTAATTTTAATCCGATGATTTGAACTCAAAAATTTACACTAAAACTTTTAGGCTTTGTCAACCTTTGTCAACAAATAAGTAAAAGAATTTCTTACTCTATCATACTAACCATTTCGTACGATATTTATGAAACCGATTGTTAAACTTGATATCAAATATTATTTAACTGTGTTGCATTGTTTGAACCACAACTTTTCTGTAAGTGGACTTTTTAAAAAAGCACTTCTTTGAAATTATATTTTTATTGCTTTTTTAAATCATAATTTAACTTCATGTACTACTCAATTTTAAATTCTACAAACAATTTTATTTGAGGTTAAAATGTTGACGTTTAAAAAATTTTGTATGTAAGACGTAATACAAGACGTACAAAAGATATTTTGTCTCTGTCTTGTACATGTAACTTTCGTAACGTGTGAAATGAAATTATATGAACTATAAATGGAACGTTTCCATTGGAGGAAAGCTCTACGTCACTTTTTGGCGACTTTTCAAATGTATACTTTTAAAATAATCAATTTATATAGTTAATCCAGTATTTTTAAATAATTTTTTTTGAATTATTCTATGTATTTTATTGCCGGCCATCGATTTTCATAGGCAAAAACCAAATTTTCGACTACTAGGGATTACCCCATTCAAGCATAGTAACAATTTTTTTCGGTTATCGTAAGTTTATGTTTTGGGAAGGTGTAATCTGCTCCTCTAGTATTATGATGTTGTGTCTCGTTTTTATGCATCTCAAACAAATTTTTATTCGTATATAAAAAAAGTACACATTCCTATACACATATAGTTAGAAATTTGTTATCTTTAAACTTATTTCTACATGTTTCTTTAAAATTCATTCCCAATATTGTCCTAATTGCTGCCTTCTGTATCGTAAAAAGATGACTGATATTTCCCGCACCATAGATAATAATTCCATATCTCAACTTGGCTTCAAAATTCGCATAATAAATTGTTCTCATCACATGGATGCTTACATATTTTTTTTACGATCCTCATTCCATATAGAATCTTATTGAGAGAATTGCTTATATTGTCTATGTGGATTTTCCAATTGAGATTACTGTCCACTGTTAAACCCAAAAACTTTGTTGTTTCTGCAATTTTATAATCTTCTTGGTTCATGGAAATGCTTGTTGGTGTATCAAAACCTGCATGGCTAGTCTTGAATAACACTATTTTTGTTTTTGTCTCATTAAGTATCATTATATTTTTTTTAAACCATTTTGTAACCTCGACAAATAGCTCGTCTGCTGCTTTGGCAACGTCCGGCCACGTTTCTTCCCACAGCAGAACATTTGTATCGTCAACATAAGTAGTTTTTATGTGTTTTCTATTTATTTTAATAGTTGTGAAATCATTAACGTATATCAAAAAGAACAGGGGACCCGCGTTGCTTCCCTGTGGTACTCCGATTTTCATTTCTCTGCTGTTGGACCTTATTTCATTGCCATCCTTTACATTCGAGACTATTTGACTTCTCTTAGTCAGATATGATTTTATCCAATTTAGCGCATTTCCTCTAATCCCATATTGGTTCAATCTACCAAACAGTATTTCATGATTAAGACAATCATACGCTTTTGACAGATCCAAAAACATTCCCAGAGGTAGTTCTCCACCTTCAAAAGTATTTATAATTTCACTGACAAAAGTGAAAACGGCAGTATGTGTTGATCTGCCTTTAAAATATCCATGTTGGCTAGCTGTAATTATATTATTACTAACCAGAAAATCCATAATTTGCTTACACACTACCAATTCAAAATTTTTTGATATTTTCTATACCACTATACTATATTTATTCTTAAGCCCTTTAGTAATATCAAGAATATCATTTTTTGTAAGTTTTTTTAACCACATTGATTTGTTTATATCCAGTATACTTTGTAGTCCATATGACTATCTTCGACATGAGGTTCTTCGGGATCAACGTACTGGTTTTTGATTAGTTTAGTATTTATAAAACGTTTGCTCATTTCTTCAGCTATCTGGATTGCGTTACCTATAATTGGGATATCCTTGGATTTATTAGGAGTGTTCTTAATGGCTTTCACTACCGACCAGAGAGCCTTATTTTTGTTGTCTGAGTTTAAAATTTGGTTTTCAAAGTATTTATTTTTCCGGAATGTTAACAGTTTGTTATATTCTTTCTTAACTTCTTGGTATTTCACTGTGTCTGCAACGTAATTTTTACTCATTACCAGTAGAATATCAAGAAATATCTTACATTCACTGATTTGTGCATCTTTCAAAATGACCCCTCGTGTGTGATCTCTTTTTGTTGTGCATCATTTATTAAAAGGAAAACACCTCTCAAAGGCTCCCAAATAAATTTCATGAAACTTATTAAATTGTTGATTGATATATGTTGCTTATCACTGTCGTATATCGCATTCCATTCCTTCAATTTCAACATCTCCGCAAATTTCTTTTTGTTTTTTTCTTTAAGAGCTCGATTCTTAAAACACATCTTCTGTGAGTTTCTTTCAAGACCAATAGATAAATTTTGCGCGTAGTGGTCGGACATGTGTGTTTTTATTAGGTACTACTGCTTCCATGTGTTCATCAAAATTTGTAAAGATATCAATGCATGTGGCAGTTATAGCTGTTACTCGCGTACATTCCCATATAGTTGGATGAATATTGAAGGAGCTGAGGAACGAGAGCATCCCATGCACATCTCCAGTTTCATCCAATATATTTAAATTAAAATCACCTGCTATTATAATTATTGAATCATGATTTACCAAATTATTTAAAATCTCATACATTACTTCAATAAAAATATTAATATTACCATTTCTATGAAATGACAAACATATTAGGTACCTTGCGCTTCCTTATGGTACATTGTACTGCTGCACACTCGATTATAGTTTTTTTAGATTTTATTGTGATCTCATTTTTTTCTTTGCATTTTATACCCTGCTTATCATAGATAGCTGTTCCACCATGCTCATTATCTTCCCTACAGTAGCTGGAGGTTAAATTGTAGCCCCTTATACCACAACAATTCAGCTGATGCATCTCTGTCTTCCAATGTTCTGTAATACAAAACACTTCACAATTGTATTGTTCAAGCACTACTTCTAGTTGTTCCACTGAATTTCCAATTGATTGCACATTTTGATGTATAACCGTAAAATCTTGATTGACATTTTTAATTTGTTTTCCTGTTGTCTTTTCAGTCTCCTTTCGGACCGTTTACATTAAAAAAGGCGACGTGATTTTTGATGTTCTAATTTGCTTGTAAAGAAGGTTATTTATAAATGTTCCTACGGGCCAGTTTTCAGCATTTGTTATTATTTTGCTGTAAATGTCCGGAACGTTCACCCGAAATGATGCATACGTATTAAACTTAGATTTAACAGATCCACAGTCACCTCCCCGAACACCAAGACCGTTGAGATGTTCTTCTATATTATCTATCGTACATTCTGGTGAATACTTACATTGAATTCAGAAAAACTTTAAAAGCAGTTTTTAATTATTTTAATAGGTTTTGTGATTCATTTGTTTTTTAAATGGGTTTTGTAATTCATTTTTTTTTATTACAAAAACATAACAAATAGGCCAGTCAATAGGTATAAAAATTCGGGGTTTGCCGGAAAAAATTGCAACAGTTTTGAAAATTGGTGGAGTTGTACAATTTGACTTCTTAATCAACATACTAAAAGTCACCATTCCTATTGGTTGTGCTTTCGCCGCCATCTTGTTTCAAAGGTACACAAAAGTGTTTTTCTGCAAATATCCCGTTTTCTTCGACTCGGATCGTGAATTTACCTATTATGAATAATGTTCGTTATGAAATTCTCTAAAAAATGGTAACTTCAATTTTTGTCGCAATGAATCCGGAAATCCCTTATTTTATGGTTGATTATTAATGAAAATAACATTGTATATGCTCGGAATCAATGAATTTCTCATAACTTATGCCCTTAGCTATAATTATTAGTAAAAGCTAACTTTATAGATCAATAATGCCGAATTTCGAAATATAAGTCCACCCCTTATATGTTTTGCTCGTGCTTTATCTCGGCATCTAGCTTGAGTGAGGATATAAACGCCGAAGATCTTCTCTTTCTACACGCATTCAGTGGGTGCGACACTACATCGACTATTTACAAACAGGGAAAACTAAAAATTTTCAAACCACTAAAAAAAAGTCCCCTTTTGAGAGAAGGGATAAAGACATTTTATGACGAAAATGCTGACCAAGAGATGATCGCTGAAGCTGGCGAGCGGTTCAAGTTAGCTGTATATGATGCTCCCCGTGATACACGTTCACTTGACCAATATCGGTACGAATGCTTTGCTAAGTCAATAACGTAAAGCCGATTCAACATCGCATCGATGCCACCAATCACTGCAGCCGCAAGAGAACATACGCTACGTACTTATCTGCAAGTTCAACGCTGGAACGGAAATAAGAGAAATCTCAGGATTTGTTGAAATTTATATCATGTAAATGTCTCAAGGGTTGCGGATCAGCATGCGGCTGCAGGAAGGCAGGCTTGAAATGTTGGACGATCGTGCGATAATGCAGAAAACACCATCGATATGTTTGATGATGATGATGACGAAGAGGACATTTTACTTGAAAACTTCGTTTCAGAAGACTTAGTCGACGAAGAGGATACACATGAAAGTGATCTTGTTACATTAACATCAAATCACGATGGACCGTCGACGTCAAAAATTCAAAAATTCACATAATGGAAAATAATCTATACGTCTTAAACACACTGAATGTTAAAACTGTTCAAGATATAATATACAAAAAATTAGTCAAATAAATTCCGAACATCAGTTTTGGTAAATTTAGCTCAAGTGATGATTCTCTTTTGTTAACAATGTTATTTTCGTTAATAATCAACCATAAAATGAAGGATTTGCGGATTCATTGCTCGAAATTTCATTGTCAACCGACTTCTAAAGGCCGCCATGATGGAACCAGTGGACTTACGACAAAAATTGAAGGTACCATTTTGTAGAGAATTTCATAACAAACATTATTCATAATAGGTAAATTCACGATCAGAGTCGAAAAAAACGGGATATTTGCAGAAAAACACTTTTATGTACCTTTGAAATAAGATGGCAGCGAAAGCACAACCAATAGAAATGGTGACTTTTAGTATGTTGATTAGGAGGTCAAATTGTACAACTCCACCAATTTTCAAAACTGTTGCAATTTTTTCCGGTGAGAAATGCCCATTGACTGGCCTAATTTATTTTTATGGTAGTATATACATTATCAGCCTTACTAATAAACCGTGTATAAGCTCTCTGATGTATAAGCTTGTCATAACTATTCATAAATGTATTAATAATAAACCGTGTATAATAGCGATGAGGTAGGCAAGGTTTTCATGAGTATCAAAACAAATTTTATACAAATCTTATACAGCTAGAACTTTAGTTTAACGATTGTTTTTCATTTTCTCCGTTTTTTAATTTAAATATGGACTGAGGCAATCGCGGATGTTCATTGAGGGCCCCTCCAGCGAGTCTAAGAGCAAAAATATTATCCGACTGAGTAGAAAACAGTTGAGAAGGATAATGGGACTTTTTACAGGGCACTGCTGTCTTAAGAGACACCTCAAAATGATGGGGTTGAATGCCCAGCTTTAGCTGGGAGCAGGCTACGCTATCTTGGCTTTCCATATCCGAGGGCCGAGGATATAGCTAAAGCACCCTACAACTGCTTACTTGACTTTGTTGAGGAGACGCAGTTGTTGGAGTAAAACGAGGAACGAGGGGCAAAATAAGCTTAAGCTTCAGTGCAGTGGGTGTTAGAACCACGACCCGTTTGTAATAATAATAATAAAAAAAGGTAAATATATTTACTTAAAGTTGCTAAGAAGGAAAATGAAATTAATGAGAAGTTTTTGAAATTTTTACCGTACATTATTTGCGTTATAAAAAAAATTATGGCAATGTTTGAACTTAATCTTGTTCTTACACGCAAAGAAATTTCAGTTTTGAGTTTAAAAATCTCTACTTTTAAACGAGAATTAAAAGAATTGCTTTAAAAACATAAAAAAAGCTAGTTGATTTAAAAGAAATGTAGATTTTATACTTTTAAAATTTGCTTTTGATTAAAAAAGTATTATAGCTTTTAAATTGAAATTACAAATTTTAAAAGTAAAGGTCACTACTTTTAAATGATATAAAGTTATCATTAAAACAATGGTAAATTATTTCGTATGAAAAATACATTTGATTTAATGTTGAATGCTTTTATATCAATTTGGCGTACTTTGTATTTAAAAATATTAATTTAAAAATAAAAGCAATGGTTATTAAGTTATTAAATGACGTAAACAAAGTCTTGCAAGTTCTTGGGGATTAACTTACACCTATGTTAGGCGCCTATTGGCACCATGGAATCAGCAAAATGTGTATAGTTAGCTAAAATTTGTAACGTCTTTTCATCATTCGTTTACTTGGGTGCATTGAATGTAAGTACAATTTACAAAATTAAATGTTGTGTAAGTAACGAATAACAAATAATTATTTTTGACGTGAATACGTCTATAAAATCGGTAACATGTTCAAAAATTTAAAAAAAATATGTAACGAAAAATGTGTGTGTGTGTACAAAAACTGCACCCTACCTGTTCTAAAATTAAAAAAAAATAGGTAACGAAAAATGTGAGTGTGTGTACAAAAAGTACACCCTACCTGTTCAAAAATTAAAAAAAAATATGTAACGAAAAATGTGTGTGTGTGTGTGTGTATAAAAAGTATACCCTACATCAGTGGTTCCCAACCTTTTCAATACTGTTACCCCTGTGACCTGTTAGGAAAATTGAAATTACCCCCACCCCTTTAAATATTATTATTAATACAAACCATACAAGCAAATATAAATATCTTTACTTTAATTAATTAATTACCCCCAGGTTGGGAACCACTGCCCTACATGTTGAAAAATTTAAAAAAAATATATAACCAAAAATTTCAAAACATGTTGATTTGTTGATTTGTTTTCTTAAGCCTGTTTGAGACAATGTCTAATTTTTTGTATTTTTCACACGAAAATTTTCTAAAATGGTAGTTAACGACTAAAAAAGTCACTTGGATACCAACACGCGCTTTCCATTGGTTAGTTACCATTTATTGCTAAATTTTATACAAAATTTGACATCGAATCCTGTTTGCAACGATGAATAAAGTTTGGGCAAATTTTTTAGAAAATTATTGTGTGAAAAATACAAAAAATTAGACATCGTCTTAAATGGGCTTTATATAGAAATATTTCCGAATTGGCACACACACTTATCGGATTAAAATCGGTAGCATGTTTAAAAATTTTATAAAAATATGTAACGAAAATATGGTGTAACGCTGTTTGTGTGTGTCCATTGGACAAGGTCGGGTAACGTGAATATAAGTCTACAATATTGGTAGCATGATCAAAAATTTTATCAATTTATGTAACGAAAAGTATGTGTAACGCTGTTTGTTGCTAACAAACATCACAAAAGCAACAGAAATTATCAAGTAATTTTGAGATGCCAAGGGAAAATTCAAAACCTGAAGAATTGATTATTAGTTTCGTTTATATACTGAAATTTTTCGGTTTAAAAAAGTTATTTGATTAGGGATTAAGTTCGGAATAAATATAAATTATTTGAACTTAAATTAAAGCCGAAAATATTATTCGGGAAGGGTTCACAATAATTATATTGAAAATTAATACTTTTAGGGTGGTAACAGTGTTTGCACAAAAGTTAGAAGAACTAAAGACAATATAGCGGATGATAAATTTCGTATTGTCAAAATTCTGCGAAAGGTTGGAAGTTGTTTTCATGTTTTCACATCGATGTTATCCGATCTGTAGACCTGGGCCGCGATTCTGAACTCGCTCCACTCCAAGCGAGCGCTCCACGAAAGTGAGCGGTTTGATAGCGAGTGAAGTGGTAATTTTGTATTCTCATGTACCGCTCTACTTGGGTTTTTAAAATCGGAGCGATAATATGTAGCAACATTGTATTGTATGTTAAATAAATCATTAACATGGACTTAGAAGAGAGGACTGGGAATTCTACCTGGTTTTGCGTGCGCCTAACCGTATACCCCCCAAGTTGAACCACTAGGTGGCGCGAAAGTAGAAGAGTGTCGATCAGTTGTCATGTAGGTTTTAATAAAATTATAATTCAATTGGTTTTATTCATTTAAGTTCCAATTTTCACCAATTTGAATAAGTTAATGTGCCGGTATAAGTGTGGTGAAATTAAAAATATTAAAAACATGAAAAAAACATTTTATTTGAATTTTTAACCGAAAAGTAATATTTCGTTTTTATGCAATTTACATTCCCATGTCAATTACATATTTTTTTTAAGTTTCATCATAATCAGAATCAAAAATTAATAATTTCAACATTATAAGTTGATCAAAACAGTTCGACACAGAATTCAAAAAAGTAAATTCAAACAATTGACACCCTATTGGTACAAAATTTTATTATAACCTAAATGACAGCCAATAACAGTTGATCAGCAACTTCTCGCAGCACTCTTCTACTTTCGCGCCACCTAGTGGTTTAGTTTGGTGGGTATACGGTTAAGCGCACGCGAGAATCGGCATTATAACAATGCAGTTACCAGTCCACTCCTTCTAAGTCCATGATCATTAAACTGTCAAGGCTGCTGTCAAAATCAATCCAAAACAAAAATTGTAGGTTATAAACTTCAACAGTGACGGCGCAGGAATTTTTAAAATGGGTGGGCACAATTTGGGTCCAATATATTTGGAGTGGGCAGGAGCACACAAAATTTATAAATAAACTAACAAAAATACATTATTGAAATAATCACCTAAAAAATTTGGGTGGGCACTTGACTGAGCATTTCAATCAACAGGGTGGGTACGTGCCCACCCTGGCCCACCCCTGGCCCTGGTGCCGTCACTGAACTTCAAGCTGACAGCTGTTAGTAACAAAAACTGCCGTAAAGGCGAGTGATAACAGCGCAAAGCGAGTGCCTCTCATCGCTCCTCTCGAAACGGGAGCGCTGAAACATTTGGCGAGTAGTTGAGAATACGAATTACTATGATTTTCGCTCCACTCGCTTTAAATGACAGCTATATCCAGTGATTTTCTATAGTATAGATACCAAGACATACGTCAATTGTGTTCTTTACATATCAACGACAAATTATTTTCGGACATCTCTTTCTACTCTGTCTAGATTTTTAATATTTTTTTCAGTTGTCTCTCTCTACGAACCTCAACCAATACCAGACGGCCATATTAGGTGGCAATATTTTAAATTTTTTGATATTTTTTTTTGTTTACACTACCAAAATTTTAAATTGGTACTTCTTTATGATTGTTGGTATTTTACACGATTTGTTGAAAGAAAGAAATTGGTATTTCTTTGCGATTTTAAATTCAAAAATGTATAAAATATGTACATAACCTTCAAAAACTTATAATGACTGCTAACAAAAACGTAATTCCACAGTTGTTCCATACTAATACGAGCAAATCGAGGCTACAAAAGAGATAACTGCTATCTAACTAAAGCAGTAGAAAGAGATGGGCAGATAAACATATGGCGCGCAGTCCTAAGAACACTGCTCTTTAAGGCAGGTATACGGCTTTTGGTATCTATAATATAGAAAATCACTGGCTATATCGCTCCGCTCGACTAAAAGGGAGGATATCAGAATACCGGCCTTGGGCGAAAACGAGTATCCTTGGACGACGTATTCACGTAAAACCTAACGGCTATGTCTCCGAACATAGCCTCGAAGCCTAGGCTTCAACTTTTTTTTAGTTAGGAGAATGTGGTAACACTACATTAACAAATTCTACAAACATTGGCAATTTGATTGATTCAGTCGAATCTACGATTGCAAGTGGAAATAAAAATAAATCTCTGAATATTGTAATTATATTATAAATAATTATGGGTGATTTACTTATTTGGATAGTTAATTTTAGGATGTGAAAGAAATATTTAATGGGGATCATTCGGGAAAACTATTATTATCGAAGAAAAAATTAAGCACCGAAGACAGATTAAAAATAAGCAGAATTGTAATCGACTTCTTAACCAGTCATGAGAAAAATTTAAGTAAAAGAGGTTTTTTAAATATAAGTATACGCAAATTTGGTAAGTTTAAAATTCTGATATTTTAGAGTACATCCGGTAGAGTTGGGTGGTATTAATTTGGGTGATATCGAAGCTGGCATTGTATAAGAAATAACAGAAATATGGTCATCTAACTTTGTATGCCCATCTCGTCCGGAATTACCTTATATTATTTTACTCTATTCTAATATTTTCATAATTTTTTTAAGGATTACTATTACACGGAAGGATGTAAAAACAAAAGGCAAAGTGGGACACTCTATTTTAGATACATAAATAATGGGCATAAGCAGAAAAAAAGAAAAGCTGAAAGTACATCTTTTGCAAGTACATCCATTGAATGTGAAGGTTCAATATTTTGTTTATAATTTTCGAATATTATTTCGTATATTATAAATTATAATAGATAATATTTGTAAATAAATATTTGAAGAAAAATAAAATATTATGTTTTTGAATTAAAAATGATACATTTAAACAAAGCGCATAGTGATTTTAAAACAAAAATAAAAAAATTTAAGTTGAAAGTAAACGCTTTTGTTTTAATATTCAAATCAAAAGTATTTGCTTTTAAAGTAAAATTTTATGTATTTAAAATAATTTAAATATTATACCATTAAAGTAAAAGCAATTTACTTTAATTTTATCAATTAAAAACCATGGTACTTTTAAAATAAATGAGATTGCTTTCGACGCATTTTTAAAAGTAAAACTTAATTTAACCCACAATTTTTTTGATATTAAAGCAAAATTTTTTTGCGTGACCCAAGTAGTATTTCTAGTTGCAAAGCAGCTGCGAATATCAATAGCTGTTTATTTGCTAGTTGGCAGCGAGCTATTCATTGGTATTTTGCCAATGGTGATCGATTTAAAAAAATAGCTGCTAATCAGCTATGTAATAGCTTTGAATTATAGCTATAATAATAATAATACAATAATATCATTTTAGAAGTACTGTTTGTATAAGTGATATTTTAATAAAACATTAATTATTATTTTTTAAATTTACTGTTATTGACGGTATAAACCAATCTTGCAGATTGCGAATACTATAATATCTTTCTAATACTTTACCAAATTACTACAAGTCACTTCAGAGCAAATGAAAAATGATCCACAACAACAAAGAAAGAAAATTATAATTAACAAAATTGAGATTGGCTTTAAATCTTATTTTTTTTTTCGCGGTTATCATTTGATTTAAAAAAATTTATTTTTGCAAAACAATTGACAACAAATCAAAACCAATCGAAAACAACAAAAGATTTTAATTTCGAAAAAGGGGGAGCTGGCAGAAAAAAAGATTTTTGAGATTTTCTTAATTTTTTTTCGCAAAATCAAAAAAATATTATCAAAACAATTGAAAACAAATAAAAAACAATCCAAAACAACAACAAAAAATTAAAATTTCGTAAAAAGGGGAGCCAAGTTCACGCACGTAAACAAAAGAGGCCAACTTGATGTTTTCGTCAATTGCTAATATTTCAAATCTTAATAAAAATCTAACCGATCTAGCACTTTCAAAACAATTTACAGCATTCGCCAGCAGTTCGCAAGCACTCTCCAAAAAATTTGGAGATCAATTACACAAAGCAGACAATTTAAATCGATAATCGCGAAAGTCGCTTTCCCTTTTGCACTTAACTATTTACTTACATAATTATAATATAATCAAACTTTGCACATACCTGATACTTCCCAAATTTGATGATTTTTTTCGTATCCTAGACGATTTACAATAACAGAAATTCTGTAATTAATAACATCACCGATTTTCAGCTGATTTGGAAATTCGAGAAGCAAGAAGTTTCCAGTTAAATTATGGGTTTCTTGTAAAATATGTCCTGGCTTTCTATTTAATAATTTTTCGTTTATATTCGCAGTAAATTTAAACTCAGTCACATTGCCAGTGTCTGCAGAAAAACAATAAATTAAAAATTATTAAATGTATTTAACATTAATCTATATTATTATTAATAATGAATTATAATGAAATAATTAATATAATGTAACGGATTCAAGAACGGATCCAGTTGAAAGTTCAAGGTGGGGAACAATTACATAGTTTACATTAAAAAAACGAAGACATATAGGTACTTTTCACATTAAATCAATTTATTGCATTTAATTGATTTCTTTTAGTTTTTGAAGAGTCAAGAGCCATATAGGGGTTAGTCGGAGTAATAAAAACCACGCTCCAAAATACCTGCATTTTATATTCTCTAACTTTATTTTCTTCCACTTTTAGACTAGAATAAATTATGTTGGCCTTGACCAACAAATCTGTCAGCATATTAATAAATTTGTTTACATCTGAGGCAGCTTGCTGGGCTCGTCTCATATGTGCCCGTAACCCTGGATTTTGTAATCCAAACGGTAAACTGCGCTCGCACCCATTTAAAAATGGGTCATCCACTTTTACTTCGGAGACCGCAAATAGCGCCAGCGGTCGAAGGTTTTTCTAATCCTACCCATAAATTGCTCCAAAAAATTTTAGGGTTGACCTTAAATTAAGCTGAAAAAATGTTGTTATATTTTAGTCCTTTGTTTGTTTGTCAATAGGATTAGTACAGTTCAAAAACTTTTTTTAATTTAACAGAGGTGTATTTGCCCCGTATTCCACTCTGTAGAAGTTTCACTGATTTCACATACCGACAAAGATTTTTTTCCGAAAGGATAAGAAGCTTTCCTCTAGGTATTTAGCATCCATCAGCTTTAGTTTTTCAGATATGGCATACGTATGCTTTTATAGACACCGCATATATGAAGAATATTTATAGTATGTAATTTAAACCGGAGGATAAAAAATACCGACATACAATAACAATTTGTAGACGTGTACCATTACAGAGACCATCCTTGATATTAATACTTAAGTACAGTTTACGTTATGCGATTTTGCTTACGATTTTGTTTACGATTTTGCTTCCAAGTTGCCGTAAGCAAATTTTTCGAAGTTCACGTTATACAGTTCGCCCTAAAAATGAACTCACAAACGAAATCGTGAATAGAAAACCACCAAAACCTGTCATACAAGAGAAATCGTATGGAAAATCGTAAGCAAAATCGCATAACGTAAACTGCACTTTAGATTACGAATTAGCATAAAGCGCGCTCCAGACTCTCGCTAGAACGCGAGAAACGAGAGTATGAAGTGGTTTCTCGTGTATTTCTCGTGTTATTTTCAGGTTCTGGCCTTGCAGACCACTCCACACCCTCGCGAGAAATACTATGAGAGAACGATGCGAGACAAAAGATACGAGAACGCTATAAACGTCCCACACTTGATTTACTTGAACATTTGCAGTTCTCAGTATCGCCTGACTTTCAATTTTATTTAGATTAAGCCCTCAACATTTTGATATTGTGGGCCAAACCACGAAGGTATTTTAATACATTCCGATTCTCAAAATCATTGACTAATGCCAAGATTCTTTGATCTGCAAGGATAAACTATTTATGTGTTTTTGTAGTTTGGTTCCCGGCAACTAGGCTTTCATAAAACACGCCGTCTCTGTTTTTTTGAACTTTTTTAAATTCGTTTATGAAACGCCAAATAGTCGGTCTTTCGATGCTCAACTGCGATTATAGCCTCCTATGAGCTGCCTCCGCAATATTACTAAGTTCTCTGTAAATATATTTAAATCAGCACTGGATTTACGCGAAAACTAAAAGTTTTGTACCTGGATATTATTGATAGTTCTTTTCGTATAAGTTCCATGTCTCCGGAGGAAACATTGGTCTTTCGCCCATGTAGTACCTTTCGAACCAATTGGCTAAAGGTAAAATTGATTCAGGTAGATGGTCAAATAATGTATCAAAAGCATTGTTTAATTGGTTAAGCAGTACAAATGCTAATGTCGTAATCATTCGCACTTGCTTAATTCCGAAGATTATTGATATATGGCGCTAGAACGGCGAATCGTGCGCGGCGAGTTGTACCCAACCCATAATATAATATAGTTTTAATTGATATATATATGGGACATTCCACGCCAAATCGGACACCATTTTGCTTTGGCATCTCGGATTTTTTTGAAATTTTTTTATCATGTCATTCAAGAGATATAGATTTTTAGAAAATTACGTTACTTTTTTTTTAAATGCTCATAACTTCACGAATAATTTACCAAATGGCACGTTTTTTTAAAAAAATGTTTCTCGTAAAATGTACTTTCTACAAAAAATATCGAAAAATATTTTAAAGCAATATTTTTTATAGAAAGTACTAGTGTTGGCACTCTTGTCTTGCTTTTTCTTGTTCTTGTCTTGTCTTGTCTTGCTCATACAAGACAAGACCAAGACAAGACTTGGTGATTCAATTGCAAGACAAGACAAGATATATTTAGCAAGAAGTCTTGCGAGACAAGACAAGAAATTTGCAAGAACAAGAAATCTTGCCAAAATTTTTCTATTTTTTAAAATAAAATTGATACTAATAATAATGATAACTTGACGCAATATTAAATAGCTACACTATAAAGAGTTCGTTTTAATTTAATTATTTATGATATATTAATTTAATCAATTTTCGTATATTTTTAAAGAAGGAAGCAATTTTTTTTCAATTTAGTTTCATTGATAGAGATTTAAAAATTTTCATTTTCGAAAAACCAGCAACAATAAATTTTATAAAATATGAAAGTTCTTTTGTTATTATTTATTAAAACACGGTATTTGAACAATCAGGGCCGGCCCTAGAGCCGAGCCAGTGAGGCCATGGCATTGGGGTGAACGGCAGATTGGGGCGCCAAATACATTATATATTGTGAAAAAAAATTTCAAATCAATTTTGCACAAAATATTAGGATGCCCTGAAACTTGAATTTATTTTACAGTAAATTAAAACAATGATACCTACGTTATATTATGTACCAAAAAATTTATCAATTAAAAATAAAATTGTAGGTTTGTAAACACATTTGTTTAAAATTTTCGAATGTTAATCGGCGTCTTTAAGGGATTATTTTTGAGGTATTTATGGTGACCTAGGAAGCGGCAAACTTTGAATCCCATTTGGAATATTTTATACAGTGTCGATCTTTTCCGTATTTTATTGGTCATAATAACCATAAATATTATTTCAATTTTGCATTTTCCAAGTAGTTTTTTTAAAAAGCAAAGTTGTTTAGTGTTTTGAAGATTCAGTGTAATTTTAAGCTGTAAAAATAAAAGGTATATATGTGGCTGGCTACCTACTATATGTATGAATGAAGGAATAGAAAATTAAATTTTTTTAATGCATTATTTTTAATAATAATTAATGCTCAAAAATAATGCAGATACTTGAAATAATTCGAATTATATTAATAATTAAATAATAAACATTACTTGAATTATTTTTGAATTAACGAAAATATATCAAATAATTCATTGGAATTATATGTTTTGTTTTAGTTATTTTGTTTTGTTACACAAATGAATAAAAATACTGACTGGTACAACTGTTTTTGGTGCGGGTGCTGTTTACATAAAACGTCATTATAGTCATACTCATAATGAGACGCGGCATATTTTCGATTAAATATTACACTTTACACTGATGCTAATATTGAATATAAACTTTCTTATTGAAAATTTAACGAGCTTCAATTTTTATACACACTATTTTTTCGTAAAGTTCATAATTTTGGAGCTATTATTGAAAAACCATAAATTGTCACTTAAAATCTAAGATGGTAGACACTTCCGGACTTCGGAGGAATGGCGACTTTTTTTGGTTAAACAGTGATCTAAGACGAAACTTTCTGCCTGGTTTCAAAACTTTATTATTTATTGCAAGGCAAAACCCCCTATTTCCAGGACTATATACCATCCGACAACACTTATATTTTATTTATATTTCTTATTTAATCTTCCTACTTCTCTTAAAGTTTTATATATTAATTTTCAATAAAGATTAAAGTTTAATATAAAAATTAAAAATATTTATTAATACCTAATTCATATTTTGGGTTAACAAAAAATTTTTGTGATGGGGCGCCTCAAATGCTTGGGCCGGCCCTGTGAACAATTGAACAAAGATCTTTAATTGATACTTTCTTTGAACCTTAAAACGGGAATTTCCAAATTTTTTCTATAGAGCGTAAACTTAGTAAAGAGTAAATTATTACATTTACAAAGATCTTAAATTAATACTTTCTTTGAATCTTACAACTGGAATTTCCAAATTTTTACAATTGAGAGCCTTTAAGTGTTACCTAGTGGTAAATAACTTATTACCTGATGGTAAATTTGTAAAGAGTAAATTGAATAATATTTATGTAAATCCTAAATTTATAATTTAAAATGTTTGTTAGTAAAGCCCTGCGAGAGATTTGGACAATTTCCAGTGACGGAACTAACGTGCGCAGATAATAATATAAAATAATGCAATAAAACATTTTTTTAAAGTATACATATTTACAAAATTGCAAAGACTTTATTGGAAAGTTACAAAAAAATATTATATTTCTTATAAAAATTTTTTAAAACAAAATACAATTTTATTAAAAGACAAGAAATTACTTTTGCGAGTGGGCAAAATTTTTAAGTTCCGCCACTGAAGCAGATACGAGTATAAAGAAATTGAAGGAAGAATTAAAATTTAAACGAAGAATTAAGTTGAAATTAAAATTTTTTATTGGTAAATTTTAACTTAATTCGGCACTGAAATTTTAATGTAGGTATCATCATTTATTTATAAATTTGGCTCAAAGTATACAATACAAAGCCCTGTGCTTTTATTATTTTTATTATTATTAAAATGATTTTCATCAGTGGAAATAAACGAGTAAACGGCATATTGGACTTCTTGTTAAAAGATTAGAAATATTTGTAAAGGATATAACCAAAAATAATAAAAATATGAAGGGGGAGGGGTTTATGAAATATTGAAAGTCATTCTGCAAGACAAGAAATAGCAAGTCACGCACATACGGGCAGTGACCACCGAGCAGTGAACATCAACACGTGTTAAGATCGATAAATCTGACGATTCTCCGGCTTCAGCTCGATTTGAAGCCAACAAATCAACGGATCCACGACAAGACCGATTCAGAAGTAGCCAAGAAATCTCAGGATAAGTTTTTGAACAATTATTTAATTTTTAACTATTTTACCTATTGAAAGTGGAAGCTTTTACCTTCCCTCCCAATTTTTGGAATATTTATTAATTTTAAATTAAACACTCAAGTGTGGCTGCTAAAACATTTATTTTAGCAGACACCACGGGTTAATTTGAGAATTTACTTTTATTTTTTGGACTTCAACCACGTGGTCAGTTACAGTCCCGTTACTTAACGGACCACTGTACACAAGGTAGACACCTACCGACAGTTTTTTATTTTCTCACAGGCCCAGGCCTACTCTGTTAATTTCATCTCTCTCCAATCAAGCCATGGCTTGCGGTAACAGGAATAGAAGAAACAAGAAGTCTGCAAGCAGAGCATGCAAAAAAATACAGAAGAAAACCGAAGAACTGCAGAAGAATTCCGAAGAAATCAAAGCAGAAACGAAACAACAATTAGAAAAAATAGATAAGATGAAAATACAAATAATGGGATATTTGGGCATACAATGCTCACCTGAAAACCTACCCAGTGAAACTGAGCTTATAGAAATGTTTGAAAAGCTCACGGGATCAACAGATCAGCCACCGGCACCCACCTCAGCAAAGCTCGATCCAAGTACAGAACCAACACCAAAACCAGATCCAATACCATAAGCCAAACCACTCCAGACAGAAAGTCAGGGCAAATGCCCAGAGCAACCACAACCCATCATGGAAGATGAAGACAAAAAAGGAAAATCTGCACCAACTGAAATCTCAGAGCCTCTCAGCGATACAAAGGAACATCGGAAGAAGTAACTCAATGCCAACTGCAAGAAGAACCCGTCCCACAATCGGGCGAGCCAAAAGAAAAAGAGGGTGTCAACCCCCCCCTACGATCGACTCAGAAAGAAATGCGGCCAAGTCCGCCACCAGATCTCACAACCATCAAAAGAAGCAATGCTTCTTCAAGCCACCTATCAATCAACATATCCCACCGATCACCATTAAGAACACATCAAGATGGCAAACGCTTGGAACCGAACTTGATAGAAGAAAGATCAGGTTCACATATGTTAAGCAAGTTGCGGGTGGACTAGCAATCACCCCCACAACAGCTGAAGAACACAAATTGCTAAAAGGCTTCCTCGAACAGGAAGGCTTCGAGTTCATCTTCCGACATCTAATAGAAGACTCAACGATGAAAATCATCATTAGAGGCATCCCAACTCGTGTCCCACCAGAAATCATTGCAAAATATTTGACAACAATTGGATATAACATCACCACGATACGACGAATGACACGGCAACAAGACAACCGGCCACTCCCACTGTTAGTAGCCACCCTCCCCCACACGGAGGAAAATTACAAGATCTACGAAATCGAGGAGATCAACACGCACCCTGTCAAGATAGAAAAACCGCACAACAAGGTTAGAATTCAACAATGCCATAATTGTCAAAACTTTGGCCACTCGCGGAAAAGCTGCAGACACAGATCCAGGTGCGTCAAATGCGCTGGATTCCACGATGTTTTCCGTTGCCCAAAGGCACCTAGCTGCCCACCAAGATGTGTCAACTGCGGAGGACAGCACCCAGCCAGCTACAAAGGCTGCCCCAGATACCCGAAGATCACCAGAAGAAAATTCGGCCCCGAAGCAAAGAATACTGATCACCTAAAGTCCAACTACAGATCGAACAAGACCTCTCAAGAATCATACACGCAGAAGGTAACAAACAACCTTCCTCCAAGAAATGAGGCACCGACCGCCCCACAAACGACGAAAATCCCGATCACAAAGAACGAATTGGCCATGATCATCACCTCCCTAATAAGAAAAGGGTTGGATCAAGACGAAATAGACTCAGTGCTCGCCGAATACTGCATGTACTAGTGGAACAAGAAGACACCACTCCCCAGTCAGCTATACCAAGATCTAAGTATAATATGTTTTTAAAATACCGCTAACCGATTGTATTTCAGGAAGTCCAAACGAGCTCTGTGGTCAAACACCGCTAAGGCGATGCCTGCCCACAGAGCTCCTCGGCCCACATAGGTGTTTTCGTGTGGAACATTTTGAGCTCGTGTAACTGGTGACCCCGAGGTCGTTCGTCCGACATGCCCCTTCGACCACGCCCCTCAACCGCTTGCAAGGAATTCTCCACCAGTCTGTACTTGGTAAAAAAATCCTTCCTCCGGTACCCCGCCTGTACTCGCCCGAAAACTTCATTTTTGCTCGCCTGTACTCGACCGAAATATCATTATTTCAATTTCTTCTTTTTACATCGATCTCTCTCACTTATTAAGCTCTTCCAACCCTCCTCCTGCTATCTCTATCACAGTTCAGCCACGGCACTCAGCCGCTACCGCCACCATCAGTCAATGCACACCCCAGATCACACTAAGAACGACGTCCAGCAGGCAAATGAACAACTTTCTAATTTCAAACTTTATCAAATATATTAATATACTTTCAACTCGGTATTTTGTTATCCCAAAATACCCCTTTTTCCATCAGCCAGGCTCCAATGCCACTTCCTAGGTTTTCAGTAATTTTCCATCAAATAAATTACCCATGCCATTTCACCTTCATCAGTTGTAGGAGATTAAGGCAGCACTTACGTGCTGCTACATGCTCTTTTCTAACCACTTCTGCCTTGCCTTGCCTTGAAATAGCAAGACTCTCGCAAGACAAGACGAGACGTAACCTTGCAAGAGTTGAGCAAGACAAGACTTGAAACAATTCTTGTCTTGCCTAAGCAAGACAAGACTTTTATAAGTCTTGCGAGACTTCTTGTCTCGGCCAACACTAGAAAGTACGTTTTAAAAGAAACATTTTGAAAAAAAAACGTTCCATTTACTCAATTATTTGCGGACTTATAAACATTTCAAGAATAAGTAACGTAATTTTTAAAAAATTTATATAATCTCAACAATCAAATTAAAAAAAAAAAAAATATAGAACCCATCGTTTGCCCACGATGAGACTAGGCTTAAAATTTGTTAAATGGATAACAGTTCTTTACAAAGATTTTACAGAAAATCGATCAGTAATAACATTGTTAAAAATGGCGATTTATTTTAAAAACTTGAAAATCTATAATAGTAATATTATTTTAAAATATTTTTTGATATTTTTTGTAGAAAGTACATTTTGCAAGAAACATTTTCAAAAAAAAACGTGCTATTTGGTAAATTATTCGCGGAGTTATGAGCATTTCAAAAAAAAGTAACGTAATTTTCAAAAAATCTATATCTCTTGAATGACATGATAAAAAAATTTGAAAAAAGTCACGGAGGCTAGTCTCAACTAGTACTAAAAGAAAAAAAATTTCAAAAAAATCCGAGATGCAAAAGCAAAATGGTGTCCGATTTTGCGTGGAATGCCCCATATATTGTAGTGGTATTTTGCAGAAAAAATAATTTCTAACGAAAGCCTTTTCTGCACTTCAAATTTACCCCGGCCAGCTCAATTGTCGGTGGGCACAGAAACAATTCAGGAGTCGGTTCCTCTTATTTGGCAATTTTACTTTCAAAGAATATCCAAAATTACCGAAAATAATCAAAAATAATTTAAAATTTAATTATTAACTGGAAACTTAAAATGGAAACGATAACTTAGTAACGCGGCTTATCGTCGCATGTGCTCGCCGCTCAAACGAATTGACCATCCAATTTCAATAAATAAAATCCAAAATATAAATTTTAAATTTCACTATCCAAGTTTTTCAACTTCCACTAATTAATGATTAAGGGCTCCAAATTCAAATCAACGATCCTCCAATTCCCAAATCTAACTTATCCAATTTTTGGACAATTTTCAACCAAGAATAAAACGAGAAAAATCACTTACGCAAATATCAACTTTATTTTTGCAATTCAATCAATACAAAGTCCCAAATATCCCCAAAATAGAGATTCAAATTAAAAATTCTCCCAAGACTCACAAAACTATACGTCCTTCTTTTAGTGCCAACCATGGACTTAGAAGCTCAGGACAGATAACTAAGGGTTAAAATAGCGATTTCTTAAACGAATAACGCCAAACTATGATACCAGATGGCGCAAAATTTCATAGGCCTAATATGCAAAAGAATGCTGCAAGTTTTTATCAAAATGAATCACTCTTATAACATAATTTAAATATTTCCTTTATTTAATGTATTCTTTCAGTAATATAATATTATTTAACAAGAAATCTATGTTTGTTTATCAAACACAAATCACAAAAATATAAGTAGGTATAAATGATCAAACAAGAATCAATTAAAATTGAATCCATGATTGTTGAAGGGAACTTGGAACAAATTTTTGCAATTTGTTTAATTGCTTAATGCGCCCCTGCTTGAAGGTCTGACTGGAGGGGGGGGATTTAGAGTGTGCGTTTTGAAAACGCAATGGACGTTATCGGACACTTTTGATGTGAACTTTGTAAGTGTGAGAGTGTTTTTGAAGTGTTCCTCGAATTTGAGTAAGTTCTTTTGCATTTATTTGTATTGAAAATTTGTGGGGAGACACCAAATTTTGACGATGTTCGATCTGTGGTTTTGAACTGACTGAAAATCCCGTAATTGCTTCCGAATAACCAAATATTATTTTAACTAATTTGTAATGGTAAATTATTTTCTATGGAACCAACTTTATTGCGAGTTGCTATCTATTGATAGCTTTATCTTCGCTCGCAATTTTTTCCAACGTTAAATATTATTAACAACGTTTAATATTTAATTTTATAATTAAATTTATTTAATATTAATTATAATTATAAGCTCTTGAAAATACAATTAAATATGAATATCAATAGAATAAGATTTATTAGTATCCTTTAGCTCACTATTGATATTCAGATTTAATTAAATTAATTTAATTATTTTGGTTCGACAATTAGCGTATAGTTGCTCATTCTTAGTTATGTTTCTCCTAAGGATAATAATTGGGACGAGTAGCTGAGACTTTTTAGTGTTCGGTTGAACTGC
Organism: Cantharis nigra; assembly: GCA_958510845.1. Classification (NCBI taxonomy): domain Eukaryota; kingdom Metazoa; phylum Arthropoda; class Insecta; order Coleoptera; family Cantharidae; genus Cantharis; species Cantharis nigra. The sequence continues at coordinate 50,421,982 of OY294028.1, forward strand.
CGCTTGGCGGCATACTTCTTGCAGAGATTATTTTTTTGATTTTTTTGTAACTTTTTTCAGAACTTACTTCTCTCGCTTTCCGCAATAATTACAGCTAGATTAACATCTTGGGTATTTACAGTAAAAAAAATCTGGTTAATCGTTTCGCAGCGTGTAGAGGAAAAATCTGGAGGCCCCCATGAGGGGAAGAGGAATTGTTTGGTTTTCGGCCTGGCTTATGGTTGGTGCTGTCAGTTATCAGCTGTCACCTTGGGTGGATTTTTTGTGCTGAACTGACGGGCACATTTCGTCTGAGGGGTCGGAGATTGGGAATTCAGTTGGTCATCGAGGGGGGCGAAGGAAAATTTTCGTTACATATTAACTCCAAAAAACTGAAATGTTTGGGAATTATAGAAACGAACTAACTGCGACGTTTAGTTTCATTTTCTACTCGTTCATTTTGATTAATAAAGATCTCTAAAGTACTGTGAAATTTGTGAAAAAAATGTATTACCAAAAAATCAGATATTCTAATAGAAAATATAAGATTATATTATTATACCGGGTGCTGAATGAGTTAGCCGAAGATAGGAAATTAACATGTAAAAACTTATTTATGAAAATTCCTGCTTCCCTAATTATTTTAGAGAAAAAATGAAAGATACAAAAATAATGCAGAAATATAAACTGTAAATGATAAGACCATTAGATTTCATCTAATTTTTACTTAAAAGGTCAAAAAATGCTTTCGAAATTGTTAAAATTTGCGTTTATCGCACTGGCCATGTAATAAATTCAATTTAATTTATATTTTCCCAAATAATTACCATGGAAACTTTCATGGCCAGTCCGATAAATGAAACTTTTAACAATTTCAAAAGCATTTTTTGGCTTTTTAAGTAAAAGTTAGAAGAACTCTATCTCTTATCTCTTATCATTCGTAGTTTATATTTCTGCATTGTATTTGTGTTTTCATTTTTGCTCTAAAATAATTAAGGAAGCAGGAATTTGTTAATTTCCTATGTTCGGCTAAGTCATTCAGCACCCTGTATATATATTAGCATTATCTAATAAACAATTATTATTATTATTATTATTGTCAATCTTCTTGTAATTATTATTCTTAATATTCTTCTCCTATTTTTTCATTTATTGTTTCTTTCGCATTACCAATTTATTACATAATCTACGGTGGTTTGTTATATCAGATTGACAGATTATTCAGAAATAGTATAAGTTGTATAATATAACTTATACCATTTGCCAGGTTATGGCACAATATGAAGAGCCAAAGTTAGTAAATACAAAAATTAATTAATTAAAAAAACTTTTTTTTTTCAAAAACTATGCCACCATTAGTTTTATTTTAGTCTGTGAACAATAGCAGGTCTATTCAGGGTTGTGTAACCAAAATTACAATTTTAAAATATAAAATGCCGTACCTGTGGCACTTGAAAAACTGATTTAAAGTGTCAATTTTCACAAAATTTATAAAAGTGCGAATATCTCGAAAACTAACGACTTTTTACTAAGGTCATATTTCGATATTCTGGTGAGCCATAAACTGATCTATATGCCCTTCAAGGGATAACGCTGAGTTCTGGGACACCCTGTATACAAATCGAAATCTACTCGAAAGCAATAAACGATCGATTGATGAGTTAATAAGTAATTGGATTGTATAGGATAGTGTAAGAACAAAAACAAAGTTAGTTTTTACTGGTTGAGCGTGTTGTTTAAAAGTGCCGGCGAATTTATAAAAACAATTTTTAAAAAATTATAAAAATCATATCAAAAAAGTACTGATTGACTTAGTCGAACATAGGAAATAAACATGTAAAACATATTTATAAAAATTCCTGCTTCCTTAATTGTTTTGAAGAAAAAATGTGAAACACCAAAATAATGCAGAAATATAAGCTACGAATGATAACAACAAGAAGTCTAAATTTGCTTTTGAAATTGTTAAAAGTTTTATTTGTTAGACTGGCATTGCAAGTTTCCATGATAATTATTTTTGAAAATAGAAATTAAATTGAATTTATTACATGGCCAGTTTAACAATTTCGAAATCCTTTTATGACCTTTTAAGAAAAAGTTAGATGTAATTTAATCATGATAATAATCATTCGTAGTTAATCAGGCCTATTATGTATCACAAACCTTATTATAAAGGTGACAGTTATGAAATAAAATAAAGGTTTCGGCAAATTGGTATGTACTATAAGTGTTAAGAAAACCTTTATTATCAAGATCATGTTAAAATAACGGTTTGTGAAAACGATAGGTAATACTAATTTGCCGAAACCCTTTAATGTTATGTGATAACTGTCACCTTTATAATAACGTTTGTGATACATAATAGGCCTGAATATTTCTGCGTTATTTTTGTGTCTTTTATTTTTTCTCTAAAATAATTAGGGACAGGAATTTGCATAAATAGGTAAGTTTTTACATGTTAATTTCCTATGTTCGGCTAACTCATTCAGCACCCGGTATATATAAAAGAGACGACGTGTTTAATTTAACCAAAATTTTTGTGTGCATTTTATGAGCCATGAAGAGTGTTTCTGTAATATAAAAAGTAAAAATAATTGAGAGGAGGGCGAATTTGCATCAAAATTAATTAATTTTAAGTACTGTGTTGGGTAGAGGGCAACACTTAAATATGTCACCCATTATGTTAGGTGCAACTGTCCAGATAAATCCATTCACAAAATCCAAAAGACATACTTGCCAGTTTGTTCGACATTGGTAATCGCTAAGTTTTATTTAAGTATACTAATATATTAGTGCTTAAATAATTTTTTATTATTCTGGCTAAACTTAAACTTATAAAGTAACAAAAATAAAATTAGAATCTTCCTTTATGAGCTCGTATGTGTTTTCTGCAACTCTTCGATTTACCACAATTGTAGTTTTGCACACTGATTTTCAAATCTCTTGCCCGATATCTATAACCCGATCCCCAATTTAAAATTTTAATTTCTTTATTTTTTTGTTAACTTTCCTTAGATATTTATCTCTAATTTTCTTCAATTTATCTTTCACTTTATGGATTACTTCCTCGAAATTTCTTTCTTTTGTAAATTAACCAGCGTCGCTCTGGCATAATACCTTTCATTATAAATATGGGTGACTGTTCGTTTACAGTGATTGGTGCTTCGTTTATAAACCGCTCTTCTTTATCAATTTTATTAAACCATTCCATATTATTCTCATATGTAAGTAATCTCAAATATTTCGTCGCTTCTTGCACATATCTTTCACTTGGATTTGAAACCGGGTGTCTTATGGAACAGTATATTACCCTTACACCCTGGTCATTCCAATAAAATTTCCGTTATGAAAATAATATGTGGCATTATCTGCTAAAATTATTTTTGGCTTGATGACATCTCTTGTATAATCTTGTACATGTACATGTACATGTCCTCGTTAAGGCGCTACTATTGTAGCACTTAATGCAGTATCTTGAATTAGTTAAGTTTCTTCTGTTAATAATAAATATTTTTAAATGATTCAAAAAATATTAATTAGGTAAATCATTAAACTATTTCGGTAAAAGCTTAAAATTTTAAAAATAAATCGACTTTTTAAGTAATAACCTCTTGAAATATAGCTAACTTTCAGCGCTTCTGTATTAAAATCTATATTAGATATCAAAAAATAAATTCTTTACCGAAATAGAATAAACCTTTACCTGCAGATTTAAAAAAAATTGAAAATTTGTTGGTCATTAATCGAGCTATAAATTTCACGATAAAATGTACCGTTTTATGATTTTTTTCCATGCAATTGCATATATTGCAGGGGTAATGCTAGTTTTATTTCAAATGTATAATCGTTCAGACCAGTTTGAAAACGTAAACATACTATCGAGTTACCGACGTACTGATTACATTTATAATAATAACTTTTAGCTATCTAACAAAAACTCAATAACATGATTTATTTATATTTATATAAATTAAAATGTTTCTTCGTAAAGACATTAACGATAAAAAAACAAAAAAATGTAAAAAGATATCGGGTTATTTGGAACGCAATCAAACTAATAAAGTTGTCAGGTCGACGTTTCAGAGGACTTTATTCACTCCATCATCAGGACTAAAATTAAAATTAAAAGGTGAATATGGTAAATATAGGTAAGGAAATCTTACCCAAACAACCAGAATGTTCATTGTTTGATTCATGGCGTTAACGGGCAAAAACATGGCGCAAAAACTATATAAGGTAAACGATAAATTATGAACTCGGCTAACACCTCGTGCAAAAACCTTTGCACGCGGGATGAAAAGCAGCACCTTAGTCCCATGATATATAATATACTATTTTTATCTAGCTCATTTATATGCTTGATAAAGTGTCTCCTTGTATACTTTTAAAAAAATGTGAAAATACCCAATTGAGCAACAATCGAAAAAGCATTCAAAATAGATTTTGAATCAACAATAAAAAAATTTGTCAATTTCTGATTTAAGCCCTTTATACCAAACTTCAGAGAAATGACAATTGACAGTCTTATCAAGTCCTAGTCAAGTTTCGCTATTCTGTAAAGGTTGATAACGGTTGATACCTTATCAAGCTGGACTAAACTTGATAATTTTGTCAAGTAATCTTGAAAATGGTCAAGCTTGGCAGAAGTCCTTTGTTATTTAGGACAATTTTTTGCATTGATTTTTTAATTATGTTTAAATGGCTTGAATAATAACTACATAATCTAATTATTCAATCTACTCAAATAACTATCTCACTCGCACCTACTCGTAAGTATATTGTTTCGCGCTCGTACCTACAGCGAGTCTATATGTTTGTCTGGCTAGGGTTATCAGCAGTATCAAAACTGTCTGGCTACTGAGGAAACATCTTCTAATAGTTATATCCAAGTAACATGTATAAAATTCAGCTTTTATACTCTAACGTAAGTATAGTTACAATTTATTAAAGTTTAAGGGTATCTGGCAAAGGGTTGCCACGATGGTAAGTGTCCGGCAATGAATGACGTAGTTTCTAATATTATCCCGAAGAAAATATAAAAAAATTACACTTTATTATTTGATGAAATTAATTTGGTATTTTTTACACCTTTGCTACCTGTTACCTGCCAAAGGTACGATGATTCAAACTTTATAGTTGCCCATCGTTCTTACCTGTGTTGGGAACATGCGCTGAGAAACTTTGAGCTTTTATAAATTAACGAAGGTCTGGCGTTCATGGGATCTTGGATAATAATTTTAATATAAATTTTGATCTAAAATTGTTCTCTCTTGTTATATTCTTCCGAATAACACGCGAATAACGACCCCTTGTGCTATTCCATACGAATATTGGATTTGGTTATTTTATGTTTAGTTTTTTTTATTGTAAATAATTTATGTAATTTTTGTAAATATTTGTTAAGTTTTTGAATTTTAAGAAGTTGAAGAATTTGTGAACCTTTTAAAGATTAGCAATTTAAATGTCATGTGGTAACGTGGCAATATTGCTATTTTGCTGCGCATTCACAAATTCATATATCAAGGAAGCCATCGTGTGATGACCCCCTTGGAATGTGATTAGTTAGTTAGTACTTATCATAATATTATAATACTACAAAACAGTACAAGGGCCAAACACAACAAGGTCGTAGGCATCGTGCCTCGTAGGGATAACCAAAAAAATCGGCCGTTAGGCCGATATTTAATGGCTAGTTATAAATAAGGTAGACGAGAAGTAGGGCAGAAGTTGACATGTCGACAAGTTAGTTTTAATCATGTACTTAGTATTAAGTTGTAAATATAATTAAGTGCAAAGAATTAGTTATTAAATAAAATCCAAGTTAACAATAAATTCATCTTTTAATTTCGAAACCACTATCAAGAAATCTGAAGCCGATTTAAGAGAATATCACATGACAATCCTGCCTTCAACGATCCTACTTACAGAGTATATCCTTATAACTCACATTATTATACCATAATCTACTAATATGCCGATATTCATTCAATTCTGAACGGTAAATCTAAAACCGACAGTACTACCTTGAAGAAAGTGTTTCGGCGTTGGTTTCATTAAAATGAAAAAAAATTTTCTCTTTTCATCATGGAATCATTGAAAGTGTAACTTTCGATGACGTTAAGGATGCTTTATGTGTGTTTTAAAATTTTGAGGAATACTCCACCCCAAAATTATTAAGTATAATCACTGTGAAAAAATTAAAAGTACTTATGTGATATTAGTTATGTGGTACTAAGGCAGAACCCCATATGTCAAGAAAAGTAAAAGCGATATGATATGTCAAACTTATCAAATTATTTTTACCATACCCGTAGAAATTTTTCAATTATCTTTATATAGGATGGTAGATATCACTTTGACGAACTTTGTCTTATTATTACTTATTGATATGAAATCTGAATTTCAGTGACTTTGCAAACTTTAAAAAACGCTTCCTGAAAAATCATTTACTTATGACATAATGGGGTTCTGCCTTAGTACCACAGAGTTATAAAATGAAGTATTTTGGTGTTGGTTTCTTCGATTTTTTACCCTAGTTTGAAGGGCGATGACACCCTTTAAATCCACATCTCAACAGCTAAAAAAATCATGGGTCTCTTATATTTTGATGCTCTACCACATATCTAAAAATTATTCAAATCGCCGAGGGACATTTTATTAAATATTATTAACAAATTAATTTCTTGCTCTTAAAAGATTAGCATTTCTAAAGGTGCCAAAAAAAGTTTCCAAGATGGACGCCAAATCGTCTAGTTTTGATGACACGAGTTTTTAACACGGTATATTAGATAAATTTAATTTTGATCTGATTGCGGAACTGTCCGATTGTGGAACAGTCTACCTATAATTTTCATGCTTTGTGTATAATCGTCATTTTAAAGATTTATTAATATTACCTGGTATTATTGCACGAAATCCACCAAATTTTAAAGCTTCGATAGAGACGTTTGGCACTGCACCATGTATTAAAATAAATGGATATGTAATAATGCCAATCAGAATTATTATAATATTGAAACTAAGTTTTAATGCCATAGTATTTATTATGAACCTGAATAAACACTTAAACAATTGATGAACAACTATTAATTAATATTCTGTACACTAATAAGATACAAAAATATTATCAAGTATACATAATATGTATCTTTGACCTTATTGAAGGCCGGTGATTGGAAGTTGTCAATGCTATAAAATAGAGGTCTTCACTGTAATGTTAACAGCATCTTAAATATTTACTGTGTAAAATAATCTCGACAAATTTAGGTAATACCTATAATAACCTGTTCATAAATTAGTACAAATCAAGTTAGTTAACCAAACCATCATTGTATCAATGATTATACGATTTATGGATTAAGAAAATATAATGCGGTGCGCCTGAACCATCTTTTAATTGAAAGAATTTTGTATAAATAAGGAATTTTTTATTGATTAAAATTTCCTCCCTCACGGCTTACAATCATTTTAAAAGAAAAAAACAAAAAACGCAAAGGCGCTTTTTGGAATTGTTAAAATTTTGGCAGTAGGCATTCATAATAACTAAAAATGAAGTGAAACACGTCGTTGCTGTGTTGCGGTTTGTGCATAACTGCTTTATTAATTAACGCGCATGTTATAGTGACGTCATGAACATATTCCCAACACCCTCACTCATTAAACATTAAAAGAAAGTATAATTAACAAACTAAATTTCATAATTAACATTAAACTGCAATAATGCAAACTGAAATAGTAAATTTTCTTAACAAAGACTATACTAACTTATACAAGCTTCATAAACTAAATCCAGTTAAGGTGTATTTTCGCGAGGTAGGTACCAAAAGCCAAAAGTAACCGGTTGCAACCGCTGCTATTTTGGCGACAAAAACGGTTGTAGGGAAGGTAGTTTACGTACAAATATTTACCTAACCGGAGCAACCGCTGTCAGACAGTTGTTACAATAGCGGTTGTAGTGAAGTACCCGCCACACATTTTTGAATATTTCTTGAGTACTTTATTATTATTATTGCTGGACGGGTTGTGGTTCCATGCCCACTTGCACTGAAGCTTATTGCACTCCTCGTTCCAGGTTTTACTCCATCAGCTTTGTTTCCTCAATAAAGTTGAGTATACAGCTGATGGATGCTTGAGTTATTTCCTCAGTTGTCGGATATGGCCAACCGAGGTGTCGTCGTCGCCTTCGCGAGACTAGAACTGGACACACGCACGGCAAGTGGTGTGAAGTTTCTTCCTCCTCACCGAACTTCATGTGGGGTCTTCTACAACCCCAATTATATTAAGGTACCTGTTCAGACAGCAGTGTCCTGTAAATAGACCTACTGTCTTCCTCAGCTGTGGTCTACTCAGCTTGAGGATTTCAAGTTTTCTTTTGCTACTGGAGGGCCCCCCAATAAGCATCCGCGATTGCCTCAGTCTCGGAAGGTCTCTCCAGTACTCAAGATGTTGTTTTCTTAGTAGTTCCTTTATAGTCCCTTTTGCGGTCAGATATGCTATCCCGTAAATTGGTTCTGGTCCTACTAGATGTCGTTTTGCTGCAGCCCTAGCAATGTTGGGTTTTATTAATGAATTATACTCAGTAATATCAAAGGTATGGGTCCGGCACTATAAGTGACACTAACTTCACACAGCTGCAGATTCTAAACAACAAATGGCAGCGTGTTCATATTTTAGGAACCGTCAGTCTGTCAAGTTATTTATAAACCTACGCAAATATTTCATTGTATGTCATAAGCGAGAAGAAATATTCCAAATGGAATTCAAACGTAATAACGTGATTGCCTTGTATTTGGCCGAAAAATCAAAACCAGCTATTATTCGTGAGCTCCAGCATAGCGGTGTGAAAAAAAGTTTTGTGTATCGAACCATTAAACGTTACAATGATACTGGGAGCATCAAAAAGCGTGGTGGATGCGGCCGAAAAAAACAGCAACGTCATCAGAAATGGTTCGAAAGGTGAAAGAGCGAATTCGAAGAATTCCACGTCAGAGCGCAACAAAAATGGTTGCAAATCTGAACGTGTCAGACAGAAGCATACGGCGCATACTGAAAAATGAACTTAAATTGAAGCCTTACAAGATACAAAAAGTACAGGATCTAACACCGGCACAAAAGGCAGTTCGTCTGCAACGATCAAAAGCGCTGAAAACCTTGCACGCAAGCGGCGATCTCGAAAATTTGGTGTTTTCGGATGAGAACATTTTCACCGTTTAAGAATTCGTAAACAAACAAAATAATCGTGTGTGGTTGAAGGGCAAGTCCAACGACAATTTGGACAACCGAGTTGCTATGCGTAAACAATCGTCTGCTTGTGTGATGGTTTGGGCTGCTGTAACGGCAAATGGACGCTCTCCGCTCGTTTTCATCGACCAGGGCGTTAAAGTCAATCAGCAAGTGTACCAACAAAAGGTGTTAAATGATGTGCTTATCCCTTGGGCACGTGAGCAATTCGGTACAAACACCTGGACATTCCAACAGGACTCGGCACCATCCCATAAAGCTCGGTCGACAGAGGATTTTTTAAGAAATCACGTTCCACAGTTCATTTCTTCGCAACAGTGGCCTCCATACTCGCCAGACTTGAATCCGATGGACTTCTCCATATGGTCCATTTTGGAGGCTAAGGTGTCGACAAAAAAATATGGAAACATTGAAATCAGCGCTTCGTCGGGAATGGCAACGAATTCCACAGAACCACATTTTCAAGAGTTAATAATTATAATTAATGATTTTGAAAGTAGGCGAACAACTGATGGCTCGCCTAAAAAAATCTCTTACCAACATGGACACATAACATATACTGCACCACCATGCTTTTCTGGAACGATTCAGTCTATAAAGGCAATAAAGATGTTATACGAAGACAATAACAGTGAAGAACTTCCGTATATATTAACAGTGTAGCAATCCATAAATTTTGTTTAACTCTGTACGTGGTTTTAAAATAGAAAATTCGTACCTTCGCGGGTTGGTAAGGCGGGAAAAGTGGAAAGGGACATTGCTTTTTGATAACTTATCGAAAGAGTGCGGTCGCAATTTGTGATTTTTGAGAAAATTTAATTTAATTTCCGTTTGAATTTGAATTAAATTAAAAGTGTTTGGGTCCTGAATACCTCTGTGATTCCCATGTTGATGGTGCTTATCAGTGGTAAGAAATTTATTAATTTATTACTGTATAAATTTTCCGATTGGCATTCAATTTGTTGGGTTTATCTGGTCAATAATATTAAAGAAGGTCTGTTAATCTTTTGTCTTTTTCTGTGGAGTTCCAAGTGGAAGCCCCTTCAATCCTCTTGGGATTAGTGTTTCGCTTTGGGGTTCCTGGCGACCATTTTTTTAAGATCGTAACGTCGTACCACTTTTTTAAAGAATCCACGATAGCGAACATCAGCTATACCCTCGCTCCGGATATCTGATTTTGCTGGCCGATGCGTACAACATCTACGATCATTTAATAGGGCCGTGGTTCAGTAATTGTAAATTATTGGCACAACAGGTAGAATAAATCAAGATGCTTTAGAAATATTGTTCTCTACATATAGACAACAAGGTGGTTATAACAAAAATCCTACAGTGAGAAGATTCAATGGGCTATTTAAATCAAACGCTCTGATAACGCTAATGAAGCCTCCTGAAGAATCAAATTGTGATAATGATGAAGATGTTAATCTGTTTGGTGAGGAAACGCCTTGTCCTACTAACACAGACCACCAAATTGGCAACGATTCTATAACGACAGACTCCGATGAGACTTCTAGACAATATTCTGCAATCGACGAAACTAGCTTAGAAGACTGCTCCGTATTATATTTTGCTGAATATTTGGCAAAAAGGCTGTTAAACAAATATGACTGCGAAACTTGTCGGCTCAATTTGATAGATACTCGAGATCTGAAGAACAAAAAACAACTGTTAGTGCTGCACAAAAACTACGATACGGATGGTGAGATGCATCTGAAAAGACCACCCTCATTAAGAAGGTTAACTAAATATTTCACGAAGTCGATAGATAAATATTGGGAACAATACAGCCATGCAAACTTCATCAACCTGTTCCTTAAGTATAATAGTGAAGCATTTCGTACAAAAAAGACCTCAAGCTAATATATAATAAATGCCGAGAACATTGGGAGTATTGAATAAAATTGTTAGTCACCGTAACTCTATTTAAAAAATTTAAATATCTTAGCTTATCGTTAAGAACACCTAAACAACGTTGTAGAAACCCCGAAGTGGATCAGAAAATTAGTAACTTACAAAACGTGTAATGAAGTATAAAGTAATGATCAGAAAGTGATTGTTAAAATTATGTAGATATATTTGTTATAAATAATAGCTATTTACGTACGAGCTAGCGAAAGTGATTCATGAAAAATAATTTTTTATCCAAGACCTTGGAAAGTATACCATTATATGCAGTTTTAACTTACGGAAAATGATACGTTGCGGTCGAGGCAGTTTTATTTTATATTACATGATATCTCTAGTCATAACAACGGTAATGGAAATATTACTTACGTCCTTTATTTCATTACCGTTGTTATGACTAGTGCCGTATATTTCTTATATTTTTATTTTGGAAAGGACTTGTCTTGGATGAAAAACCGCATACATGACTCGCTGCAAAAGTGATCTATTCCGGATTCGTAAGCTATCAGAACGAGCGTTAGCTATTTTGCTTACTCTTCCGGAATGGATCACTTTCGCTAGCTCGTACGTAAATAGCTATATTGATAACTAAGAATTGTTATTTATTACAAAATTTACTGCACATTCCCGTGGTGATAGGATTGTATAAACCTACAATATAATCCTAACACCACGGACGATCCTATAAATTTGAAATGTATAAAGTTTGTTCATGAATTTACACAAAAGTCGTAACCGCGACAGCTATTGGTCTTACGCCATCTATCCGTATTGGTCCTTAACTAACTAGGTTGTATGTCTAGTATTAATTAGTCAATGGTAATACTACCCCTTTTCTTGGGTTGATACCACCAGATAAGGGATGCATAAATTACAGTGGGTATCACAACTTTGGTGGATAGCCAAAGAATAATTTTCGGTTTTAGTCCCCATGATTTTCCGATCATTCTCTTACAGGCCCACATTGCCCTAGTCGCTTTGATCGTTGTGTTTTTGACGTGTTGTGTGAAGGTCAGTTTGCTATCTAGAGTTAAACCCAGATATTTGACCTCCCCTACTAGTAGTAGTTTCTTCCCCCATAAGCTGGGCATTCTCACATCACGCAGGTTTCTACGCTTTGTGAAAGCTACCACAGCGGTCTTATCCGGGTTTACTTACAATCCTTCATTTATGCACCATTTCTCGACGGTATTTAGGGCCTGTTGCATCAATAAAGATACAACTCCCCCAAACTTCTCGCCGATAAGGATCCGCAAATCCTTGCGCATGTATGCCCATCTGTTCAAGCTACCACAGAAGGCCATCAACGACCAGGCACCACAAGAGGGGAGAGAATACTCCCCCCTGCGGGCACCCTCGCGCAGCCGAAACCTCCACGGTCGATGCGCCCAGAGAGGCATTGATTTTCCTACCTCTCAGAGTAGAGGCAATCCATCCAACAATGAATAAATTTACCCCACGTCTTCGAAGTGCGTTCTCTATTGAGTTGAAGGACGTGTTATCAAACGCCCCCTCTATATCAAGGAATGCGTCCAGGGCAATTTCTTGCCCACGAGTGCCTTCTCTATCATTAGAGTCAATTCGTGAATACTTAATTCACAGGATTTTCCTGACTGATATGCATACTGGTGTCGATCTCACCAAGACATCGTACCTAATGTGCCTATCAATCAGCTTCTCAAGGGTTTTGAGAAGAAAAGATATTAAACTGATTGGGCGGAAGGATTTTGTCTGGGCATATGTAGCACGGGGTGACTTGGGTATGAATACCACTTTAACCCTACGCCACATAATGCAGGGCAATACTGGCCCTAAAAATATTACACAAAGGAGTGGATAAATCCGCTATCTCTTGTTGAAGAAGAGCGAGAAAAATCCCGTTACGACCCGAAGACTTGTATGGTTTGAAAGATTTCAACGCCCATCCAAGCCTTGTCTTGCAGCCATCCTCCTACCCTTGCACCCGACCGAGGTTGGGTGTCTGGGTTCGTCTGGACGGCTTCAGAGTTTTGCGTTAGGGTACATCCTGGGAATTGTGTCTGGAGTAAGAGCTCCAGAGTTTCTTCCCCGTTGGATGTGAACCCTCCTTGTGGTTTTTGTAGGGAACCTACCTTACCATGGTTGTCCCTCATCAGCGCTCTTTGGAGTCTTGTACATTCTGGAGTTCTTTCGACCTCTTCACAGTACTTCCTCCACGAGTTTTATTTTGCTTTTCTAATGGCATACATGTATTTCTCACGGGATTCTTTGTCTGATTCCCAGGCCCCGTCCTTTTGGATTGGTTAAAGAGTCTACGAGTTTCTGTCCTGCGGGAGGTGAGCTCGCGATTCCATCAGGTGGTCTCGCTCTTTTCTACTCTCGTTCTCATTGGACAGTTTGCCTCGTAGGCTTTTAATATAGCTGATGTGACTATGTCATTCATCAGTTATAATTCTGCTGGAGTTTTCGGCCTCCGTGGACAGTTTTCCAGTTCCTAATACTTTAGGTGCTCTCTGAAGAATCTTCATTTGCAGTTCCTTGGATTCCTGTACCCCCTTGCCTCTTCCTTCAGCAGTGTGTCTACCGGGTGCTGAATGAGTTAGCCGAACATAGGAAATTAACATGTAAAAACTTATTTATGCAAATTCCTGCTTCCCTAATTATTTTAGAAAAAAAATGAAAGACACATAAATAATGCAGAAATAAAAACTACGAATGATAATAGCATTACATTTCATCTAACTTTTACTTAAGAATGCTTTCAAAATTGTTAAAATTTTCATTTATCGCACTGACCATGCAAATTTTGAAATATCATTACCATGGAAACTTACGGAACCTTACCATGACCAGTGCGATAAATGAAAATTTTAACAATTTTGAAAGTATTTTTTGACCCTGTAAGTAAAAGTTAGATGAAATGTAATGCTATTATCATTCGTAGTTTCTATTTCTGCATTATTTTTGTGTCTTTCATTTTTTCTCTAAAATAATTAGGGAAGCAGGAATTTGCATAAATAAGTTTTTACGTGTTAATTTCCTATGTTCGGCTAACTCATTCAGCACCCGGTATATCAAATCTTATGTACATATTGGTGGTCCGCGAGTAACTCCTCACTAGAGACGTGCCACCCGTTCGTCACACTACACACAAACGGTGTTGCTTGCTTATTGGCTTATATTGAAACTTCAGTTTTTGGCGAAACTTTAATTAAATTTAAACTAACAAATATTTACATTGATTTGGTGCTCTTACAATGTGAGACCCGAGTTCTTACTAGGTTTTAAACTAAGTTGATACTGAAGACCAAAGGGTTTCTTTGGTCCGAAGTTAACAATGGTAAATTAGGTGCTGGTACCTACTGGGGAAAATCCCAACAGGTTAAACATTAATAAATTACAAGGAAAAATTACAAAGAACAAAATTCATTGTTCGGGTAACGGCGCCGGTGGCAAATATTCTAAAAGGTACTTAACAAACGGTGTCCCGATTGTTATATCGATAACTTCCTCCCTCGTCTTTATGACGAAGGTAGGATTATTACCTGTGTTCATAATTTCCAGGTTTTCCCTGGAAATGTATTCTAATAAGAAATCTCCTCTGCTGTTGGTGTCCGAGCTCCCCCAAACAATGTGGTGCGTGTTCAAATCACAGCAGAGCACCAATTGTAATTTATTGCTTTCACAGCAACATACTAGCCACTGTATTCATAAAAATATTTAAGAGAGTGTTGAAACCTATTTTAGTTAAAACGCTGATTAAAATTCAACAACCAATGAAAACCTTACACGTAAGGCTAATTAACATTTGTGATTGGTGTTTTATGATAGATTCCTTAAAAAGAGTTTGTAAACCTGTTGTAAATCTCAACATTTTTTATGAATACAGGGGTAGGTCTTTAACTTCATTGGTAGGTGGAGGTCCAAGTTGGTCGTATGGAAGGTAAGCTGATGAAACGCACGTATGTAAACTGCGCCAGCGGTCAGTATTTTGTCACTCCTTTTTGATCGGTAGCTTAAGGACAAGTAGTAAATTGCGCCAGCGGTTGGTGAGAGTAGCTTAAGTTTTAATACCCAAAAGAGTGGTATATTTACTAGTAATTATAATATTATATAATCGCCACAGTGGCGCAGTTTTATGAAGGTATCAAAATAAGTTTACCATATAGAACTTATGGTGTGTGGGGGGAGGATCACTATAATAGTCATAAATCACAATGAAAGTGTTTTTGGTATAATTTCTAAAAAAATATATAAAAAAGTTACTATAGGTAACCTACATACGTACAGTTCTACCTTTTTGCGCAGATCCAATATTTTTGGCATCATTTCAAAAACCATGTAAAAAAGTAACTAAACCTAACCTCTTGAAAGTCATAATAGCAATTCTTAATATGTCTACTTGGTATGGGGTAATGGGGTGGTCCTTTAATCACGATACGTTCTAACAGAGGGGGGGAGGGATTAGAATAACATCACGATTGATCATGATGGGGAGAACGTGTGGCAATCACGTGTATAAAAGCAACATAACAACAATATTTAGCTTTCAGCTGGCTTCCGGCACTGGACCTTATGACGCCACTCGTCGCCTCGCTGCCCGAGGCATTCTGTCTCGCCATCTCTGCTTGAAAAAATTTTTCAAAAAAAATACACGTGATGTGCATCACGACGTATCACCAAAGGGGAGGGGGAGGTAAAAAATTGGCATAAAAAACCTCGCGTGATTAAAGAATTAATTTCTAAAAAAATATAGAAAAAAGTTACTATAACCTACGAGTACGAACCTACAAACCATGTAGAAAACTAACTAAACCTAAGCTCTTGAAAGTCATAAAAGCAATGCTTAACATGTCTAATTTCGAAAAGATGGGGGCAAATTACTATAATCATTTTATTATTTTTTTTTATTATTAATGAAACATAAGAGAATACTTATGCCCGTACCTATAGTCGATGCTTGGCTCCAGCAAAACTTGAGCATGACTTAAGTACGAAATTCTTTATTTCGATTGGTTGATTTCATACTGAAGTCTGACTCAAGTCCGAGATCGGGCGAAGTATCGCCTATAGGTATGAGCATTAATAAATATCTGCAAAATGATGACATACATTTTAGAAAATCAAATCTGCTCATTTTCTTTGATTGTTTTTTCTTTTATATAGTTTTAGTACGGATTTGCTTCTCTTGATTAATCAGTGGCGGATTTAGCACTTGAGAGGCCCCAGGCGCAATTTAATTTTGAGGCCCCCTCTAAATATTGTCACTACTGAAATCAGTTGTCATTTTATATTGGTTAATTTTCAATTTATTTTCCATATGCTACACTTTCTTGAACCACCTGCATATGGTCTATTTCAAAATAGTATTCTTTAATTTAAAAAAAATGCGCCGCGCATTCTACCTCAAAGGTGGTGTGGAAATGAATGCTTCCGCAAACTTCACAGCATCATATTTCGAAAATGGTAAGGTGTATGTGAAAAATGTATGGGGCCTTTTAGTTAGATAATTTCATGATCTAACAGCAATAACTCTTTTCATTTTTGTGTGAGAGCGATATAATAGAGTTCAAATAGATGTAGTATTTTTTGACCAAAACTTATTTTTCGTGTCTCATATCTCGAGAACATGTAGGTGTACGAAAACCAAACTAGGGATTTTTAAAAAGGGTATTTATTTATAAAAACATAATTATATAGGTGTCATTGCCGTTTAAGTAGAGGTCAATTTTTGGAAGAATACCTACTAATTATTCTGGATTAGAACTAAAGCAATTATGAAATGATGACATCAAATTAATATGAGAGCAACATTTATGAATTATTATTAATGATTTTCATCACAAAAAAAAAGTTAGATATAATTACTTTATTTTATTTTTTAAGAGCTGAATTTTGAGGCCCCCTGGATTTATGAGACCCCAGGTGCACGCCTCTTGCGCCTGTTTGGAAATCCGCCACTGTGATTAATACTATCGAATTTAACATAGACAGATATTTGCATATCCAACACAACATTCAAAAATGTGTAATGTGATCAGCTGTATGGAAATTTTTAGCAAAATAGTTGTGGAAAGACTCGCATGCGTTAGTTCTTCAGAAAATGTTTGATGTATTCAATGCCCAAATTTTTGAAGGGAAACAGAGATTTTTCTTGTATGTATGCCTTATCTAAATGTGAAATATATTCAGAATGTCGTGCATCTGAGGGCATATAATGAGCATTAAATCTTCAGCAAAACTTTCGCTAAAATTCAGAAATAAAAGATGTCCAAATTAACTTAAAAATCAGTGAAACTTCTACAGTGTGAAAATAAGGGCCAAATGCACCTCTGTTAAATTAAAAATAAAAGTTTTAGAGCCCTACTAATCCTATTGACAAACAAGCAAAGGATTAAAATATAACAACCTTTTTCGACTTAAATTTTAAGGTCAACCCTAAAAATTTTTGGCGCAATTTACGGGTAGGATTAGAAAAACCCTTGACCGCTGGCGAAATTTACGGTCCCCGGATGAAACCGGGGTTTATCGTACCCCTTTCCATCATAATGTTTATACTTACCGCTATTAGGTCTCTACTATTAAGTCCCCATGTGGTGTAATATAGCTTGACGACATTCCTTTAAAAGTTCAACTAATTTAATAAATTCAAATATTAAAAGAAAACAAGTAGTGTATATGATAAGAAAATTAATTCTGTAAACTATAATATAGGAGATCAAGTTATGTTAAGAAATGATGCAGGAAACAAAGTTCAGCAAAAAATAAAACTCCAAATATTGTTATTAAAGTAAATGATAAGTTAATAGAAGTCCAGAATAATCGAGTGAAGCTATATTACGAAAAAATTTAATTACATAATTACTATTTGAAAAAAAAATTTTACTAACTCAAAATTTTGTTGTTCTTTTTAGGGGAACATGTGGTAAAATATAGCTTGATGACATTCCTTTAAAAGTTCAACTAAGGTTAGGATTAATTATTGTAATATTAATAAATGATTCGAGCAAAAGGTGTACATTATAATTGCAAGTCGATACATTAACAGGACGTTAAGTTCAAAGACTTTTATGCAATTATGCTGCGACAAGCCGAATCGATATGAATAAATAAGTGTCAAGAGTAATTAAGGCATATTTTAATTTATGTAAATAGTTAATAATAAGTAAACCATAATTAATTGTAAAGTAGTAGGTATAACGGAATAAACATAATGAAACAAAACAACGAGTATTTATTCATCGAAGGTTTTAAGAAGGAATACCACTTAACTTAAGAGGAACAGAGTTTAGTATATTCAAAGCGGAAGTACATTTTTGTTTCTTTCTTGCGATAATGCATACTCTAGGGTCTTTGTTTACCGGGTTTATTATTTCCCAGTCCCCTGCAATGTTTAATCTTCTGATTTGTCCCCTGTTTAACCAAGGTTCTTGTATCAGAGCAATATCAATATTTTTATTTATTATGGGCAGTTGAAGCTTCCATGCAATGGTGCAGATTTATTTGTACAAATCTGAAGGGGATCTTGCAATTACCCCTCTTGATTTGTCTTCTCCGTGCTGCTGGGAACACCCGGAGATACTATTTCGATGGGTGGATCGGTTGCAGGGTGCTTCTGCTCCCCCTCTGCTGTATCTACTTCCATCGCTTCATCTTCCCTTTCCTTCTTCTTTCCCAGGGCTTTGAAAATTACCCTGGAAAAGTTCAGGAATGGTTTGTACTCCAGCTCCTGTAACTGCTTCCAAGAAGCCTCATCCATCTGGATTCTCAGTTGCTGTCCTTTCGGATTTTGCTTCCGGCCCACTACACTCCAGCTGCTGGTAGTAACCCCTGGGTTTTGGACCGCGAACCGTTTTAGGACTTTGTCCGGTTCTTCACTGGGTCCCGGAATCCAAGTCAGGGTTCTAAAGGGTTTGGGGATGTCCTTGGAGTTTATGACTTCAAGTTTCGCCCACTCCCACGGTGTTCCCCCAGTTACCACTCGCACTACTCAGTCCTTAGTGGCCTGGTCGGCACAGGAGGCAACAAGGAGGCCACCTTTTAATCTCATCTCCGAGAACCTCGGAGATAGTCCGCCTATTTCGATGGCATCCATCGCCCTGAGCAGCATCCCTCTAATGAGGTCGCTTGTCTCCGTGCTAAGGACAACACCCGAATACCTTTCAAGCCTAATGACTATCAGGACATCCGTTAAAACGGCTTTATAAGAAAGAGTGGTCCCTCCCCTGCATCATTTGATGGCATAGGTGTAGGTTCCCCTGAGGCCCCTGCACTATGTTTATTCACGGTCGCCTCTTGGCGTTGCTTTTGCAAACGCCTCCTGGCTGCCCCGGATAGTTTAGCTCTTGGTGGAGCCCTCCTTACGGAGTCTCCACCCTTATCCTTCTTTTCATCTTTATTTTTAATTTCAGGACCCATAATTGTTCTCACGAGTATCATAAAGGGGAAACAATATAACCCTGTCACGCAGCGCCCCATACGTAACGGGTAGCAGGTACAAAGAGGGTTGCCAGCACCCCGAAGTTTGGTGATTAGCGACCGAGCTTCCCCTCAGCCTTGCATCCCTTTGGCATACACCTACCGTTGGAATTGGAAGGTTTTTATGGTAGTACCTCACCCACTTAGCCCGGGCGATTAAGCCAAAGCCCCACGCCCCTTGTCACTACTATCTTCCCGGAACGAGTTCCGAAGAAAAGTCGTTGCAGCCCACAAGCAGATTGCGGTATAATCTTTTGTGTTTGCCAATTGGTCTGGTAAACTACGATAAAAACATTATTGAAGACATTTCTTTGTATTTATGATATTCTTATTACATTTATCTAGATTATGAATTCAAAAATTGTAGGTACAATAAAAGCTTTTCAAATAAATTATCAAGCTCTTCAAAAATATAAAAAATTCCAAAAGATAATCATGTGGTAGTAATCAGAAATAGCATAAAAGGTTACACATACAGGACAAGGAACTCTAAAATTATTTAGTAATAATTACCACTATTTTTACTTTCCGAACTCCTTAGTAAGGAAAGGATTGTAATCTAAAATTGAAAAAAATTGACCTCCCATTTTTTTATCAAATTTTTATAATAATAATAAATAATAATATTTTAAGTATTTTAACTAACAACACAAATTTTTATGAAATAATTTATTAAAATCTACCTATATATTTAATTAAGTTATGCTGGTCGTAAGCGTGGAGACGCTCGTTCAATTTTTTTTTTTTTTTTTTTAAATCTTTTTTAAATCTATATGAAAGTAGTTATCGTCTGAACTAGAATGATACCGATAGCTTGAACATTTTAACCCTGCTCTTATGTTTTAGTTGACAAAATAAGGTTAATGCTACTTATTGCCGTTTTATTACTCAGTATAGCGCACTTATTGCTCCACAATTGCCATTTATTTCCGTATATTACTATCTATTGCTTCTTAATTCCATCATATTACCAACAATTTGTACAGTATTGCCATCAGTGAAACGCCCCTCCGCTAAACCTAATTATCAAGCTGGGAAGCTGGACTCAAAATCGGGAATTGTGGTATTTTCAAAATAAACCTTCACTTATGATCGGTCACCACGGACCATAATATACAACAAACGGCACGAATAATACTTGAGCTTAATAATGTTTCTGAAGGGAGGCTCGAATCCGCACAAGGCGATAGCCGTGTTGAATGATACTCCGAGCATTACAGCCACAAAACACAAACTGCAAACGCAAAAATTTCTTCAAAAAGAGTCAAGTAGCGAAGGCACCACTAAATTTTCCATTACCAATGGGTGTTTTTAATACAACCCATCCGGAGTCATGGATCTTGGAAGACTGACTTGAAGCGGGTGCGTGTAACTGACAACGTCAGATCTACTGACCTCTGCTGAAAATGGTTATGACTAAAAAAATTAACTATGCTTGAAACTATTAAAACTATTAATTACCAAAGGGTGCTTGAATGCGCACATTAAATTTAAAATACTGAAATTAAATTAAAAAAACGAAGAATTCAAAATAAAGGTTACAATTTGTTTTCATAATTAAAATACAAATAACTATAATAAGAGGCTGCTCAAAAATTTAGGTAATCTTACTTATAATTTAAATACATGGATTTACTAATAAAAAATTCTAAGGTAATAGTAAAATGCAAAATTAATAATTAAATATCGGCAAAGATAAATATAAAATTAAACAACTCCAGGAAAGCTACTGCTTAGGTTAAATTGTTTTAAAACATTTTTTAATTTAGGTACACATCGTATTAAAATCCAACTCTCTTTAAAATCTTAATTAGAATAAATTTTTTATGAATTCTGTTACATAATTTACATTTCATATTCACAAACAAGTAAATTATTTTACTTGTTTTATTTTTAAAAAAGTATGGTTAGTACCAGTCGTAACTCCAAACAACCAACCGGTCCCTCGCGAAAATACACCTTTAGTTTTACCACAGATTAATACTTTACAGATAGCTAATGCTTATGGAAATTCGCGCAACCTGTTTGTGGTCTCCAAAGGAGACCAGAATATTTAGTACAGGAGACGGCCACCGCGAGCGTGCTTGTCGTGCTGAACTGTGGTGGCTAATGGAGACACTTCATAGATGTCGCATCTAAAATATTCGGGGAATGACATTTTAAAATGTAATATCATAGTCTAGTCATGACAGTAATGTAATATGATACACTGATTGTGGATTTTGCCGAGAATCAACTCTTATTTACGTTAGGCTTTATGGCGCCAATCTATTATAGTAGCCTTCGTAGAATTAAATTCTTTTACTCCAGTAAAAAATTTTACAATTCGCAAACACAAGCATTATCTCTATTTTGATATGCTATAGTTAATTTACAGTGCACATGGTCGGTGTGCCAATTCATACAAAGCATTTAACGAAAACTTTAAAATAATTTTGGAAAAAGATTTGGTCATTTTATAGGTGTGTAAATTTAATCACGTCAGCATAAAGAATATTATACAGTATTGGCCATAATAATTATAGCAACCAACTATTTGAAAATTAATAAATTCAATTTACAAAATAATTTGAAATCATTGAAGACCTTTAACCATTACAATTGATTTGTTATTATCTATTGAAGTACAGTAGAAGCTTGATAACGTGAACACTTGATACTTTTAGTCCAGTAAAATTAGATAAAAATAAAACATTAATCGGTAAAGATCTGAATTTTGGTACACATGTTTATTACGGCTTCCTGTTAAACATACTAAAAGTCCCGGTCGAAATGTGTTGCGCTCGAGCTGATATCTTGGGAAAACGGTCAACTTTTTTAGTTTTTTGTCTATATCTCAGCAATTTGTGCTGATAGAAAAAAAAGTTCAGGTAAAAATTGTAGTTTATTAAATTTTCTCAAAAAAAGTTAATAAACATTTTTTTGTATCTCCAGCACTTTAGGTTTAGACACTTCAAAAGGGATATGCATTATGCACGATGTTCATGCTTACTAGTGACAAAACTTTATGCAACGCATATCTTTCTTATACCTCTTTGTACTGGAGAAATAGTCAGTGTTAAAGGTAAACGATTTACCACATTGAAAAAATAAATTTACTGCATTGAAACGACAAAGCTGCAAAATCACCTTTTGTAGCAACGTCGGATTACAATTAAAGTATTAGAGATAAAAAATATATATATATAAACTATTTTGAAGGATATTCAATAAACTACAATTTTTACTTAAACTTTTTTCTTGTAACAGCACAAGTTGCCGAGAAATAGCCAAAAAACTGAAGTAGTGTACCTTATTTCCAAGATGGCAGCTTGAGCGCAACAGACTTCAACGGGGACTTTTAGTATGTTTAACAGGAAGCCGTAATAAATATGTATACTAAAATTCAGATCTTTACCGATTAATGTTTTTATTTGCCGAAAATTGATCTAAATTGACTGGACTAGTTTTTCTACACTGATGTATGTGTGATAACTTGCGTTAAGTTGGTTGAACATACCTTTAGATTTTTGTGTTCATAGAATCGAGCTTGTACTGTATATCCTACGTTTTGGAAGATTTTGAAAAAAGTAAAACAGAGATAGCAACTTTTAAAATTATTTATAAATTATCAAAATAATATTAAAAGCATGAAAGAAAAGCACATTACAGTGGTCAAAAAATGTATTCGTACACTCATATCTTAACAATGTAAATAGTACTTTTTGAAGCCTTTTTTTGACACACAAACATTGCTTTTACAGCAAAACTTTGTAAACCTTTTTTGTTAAGAATTTCATTGTCTTCAATTTTGTATCTATACATTTTTCTATTTTGTCGCCCCGTTTTTGACTGACAGCGACTTAAACAAGACTCTGTAAAAGACAAAAAGTATTATCATCTGTATCTCAGAAACGGTGCGACAAAATTGAAAAATGTATATAAACAAAAATGTAGGAAATAAAATTTGCAACAAAAATTACTTATACATTTTTCTATTTCGTTGTACCGATTTTGAGATACAGATGAAAATCTTTTTTGCATTTTATTGAGTTTTGCTTAAATCACTGTAACTCTGAAATGGTACCACAAAATAGAAACCAAAAAGGAAGAAAATGAAATTTGCAACAAAAAAATTCCAATAAGTATTGCTATAAAAATAATTTTTGTATGACAAATCACGCCTTCAAAACGCATAATTTACATTGCTAGCATAGGAATGTATGAATAATTATGAGACCCACTGTATATCTCGGAAACGGTGCGAAAACATTAAAATATTAATAAGCATTTTTTCTTGTAAATTTTATTCTCTACATTTTTGTTCCTATACATTTTTCTATTTTATCGCACCGTTTTCGAGATATAGATGATAATATTTTTTGTGTTTTACAGTCTTGTTTAAGTCGCTGTCAGTCAACGGCGCGACAAAATAAAAAAATTCATATAAACAAAATGGAAGGCAATGACATTTGCAACAAAAAATGTCTAAATAGTTTTGCTGTAAAATAGATTTTTATATGAATAAAAGCGGCTTCAAAATGTTCAATTTACATTGGTACCATAAGAATTGGAGTGTCCCAGTTCTTTTGTGAGTAACTTTATAGGTATTTATTATAAGGGATGGATAAAATAATTTTTTAAATTTAAATACCTAGTATATTATGTTCAATTTTTTAACCATTTTAATTAATAATAATATATCTGATTTTAATGTAGTCTTGTTCAAAGGTAAAGCAAATATGTATGTTGTTTTAAAAAGCTGCCGACTTGGGACGTATTAAGTTACTCGTTAGTCATATCAGACAGTGTATGCATATCTTGTTGATGTTACTTCACGGTCACGGGGGTCACGGCATATCATTGTCATTTACGGTATAATAAAAATTTTTGTTATCGTTGATCTTACCATTGCAGGTTCCTGTAACGACGCTATAATGACTATGATTAATAAAACGGGAGCATTCGTGCTCCACCTTAATGCTTAATAAAGAACTACAAAATGTGTTGCCAATTTATTACCAACCATTAGCTATCTGTAAAGTATTAATCTGTGGTTTTACTCATAAAACTATTCTTTTAATTTTTTAATTTTTAAGCCGCTTACTGCCTTTTTTTAAATGATCTGCTGCCATTTCTTCAGTCGTAGATGGGTAATTTATTTCAATGATCCCGTTTTTACTTTTTGACGGATGTAATGGTGTCGAACATGGATACGTTTCGAGCGTGCTCTGTAACCATCCGATTGAACCAAACTAAACTTTGATTGTCCGACTTGCATCGATTTCCTCTACTAATTGTTTTAGCCATAAAGCTTCTCGACACGAAGCTGAAAGTGCCATGTACGTAACCTGTACAAGATTTTTTTTTGTCAACTTCAGATGCCGAGTCCGAATCGCAGTACCCTTGAATCTTCGATTAGTATATTCCAGTATGTGGAGTCGCTTTTAAGTATCTAAAAATTCTCTTTACTGCACTCCAATGAGCCTTACCGTAATTATTGTTGAATCTGCTCACGGCAAACGCTATATCCCGACGAGTTCCTCGTGCTAGGTATAGCAAATTTCCTACGGCTTCCTGGTATGGAACATTCTTTAAGTCGTTTTCTTCTCCGCCTTTTGAACACATGTCTATCGATAAGTTCTGATTCACATCGCTTGAAGTTTTCACCGGCTTGCAATCACTCATATTGAAACGCGCTAGTATTTCTTCAGTGTACTTTGACTAATCCAAATAAATATCTCCGTTGTTTTGATTTCGAGTGATTTTTAGACCTATCTCGTTGGCTTCTTCCATAGCATCAAATATCATATATCTTGCCTTTTCGACAAGGGTTCTGTTCATCCTTTCTGAAATTCCACGTTGCTGAAGCGTGTACAGGGTGGCTCAATTTCGATGCCTCTTATGGAGAAATTGGTAACTATAGGAGATATCGAAAAATGGATGGCGCATCCTCGATCTCTTTTTTTAAGAAAAGTTTAATGGTGAAAACCCGAATTCGATATCTTTTTTCGGTTTTGAGTTATAGCCAAAAGTTCACTTTTTCGACTTTTCGTTAAATGTTGATATCTCTGTTGTTTGTAAAGTTATAGAAAAAATATTTATACCCTTTATAGACACTTTTTTAAGGGCAATAAAATGGGCTAAAGAGATTTTAAATATCTAACTTAGTTTCCGAGTTATAATATAAAGTTGTGTTTTTTTAAATGGAAACCATAGTTGGCTATGAAATATTTAAATAGAGTTTTTTTATCCTCTTTTCAATTATATACAACATGTGGGTCTTTTATTTAAGTTTCATCCCATTTCATTAAAACATGTTAAATAAAAACAAAAGAAGATCGGAAAATTAAATGTTGGATATGTCAAAACAAAACATTATACAATATGTTATATATTTCATAGTTGTCATAAGCCATTTGACACTCTTGTGAAATAATAGGTAATAGGTACTAAATAAAAATAGGTATCGGAGTTCTTTAAAAACAACTGGAGGCAATTGTTTTAGATGTCAATAATAATAGATTTTGTATAGCGTTTTGTTTTGAAAAAGTCAACATTTAATTTTCCTATTTTCTTTTGTTTTTATTTAACATTTTGTATTATAACGAGATGAAAGTGAAATAATAGACCCCACATGTTATACATAATTGAAAAGAGGATAAAAAACTCTATTTAAATATTTCATAGCCAACTATGGTTTCCATTTAAAAAAACACAACTTGATATTATAACTCGGAAACTAAGTTAGATATTTAAAATCTCTTTAACCCATTTTATTGCCCTTAAAAAAGTGTCTCAAGAAAGTATAAGTATTTTTTCTATAACTTTACAAACAACAGAGATATCGACATTTAACGAAAAGTCGTAAAAGTGAACTTCTGGCCATAACTCGAAAATGAAAAAAGATAGCGAATTCCGGTTTTGGCCATTCAGATTTTCTCAAAAAAAGAGATCGAGGATGCGCCATCCATTTTTCGATATCTCTTATAGTTGCCGATTTCCCCATAAGAGGCATCGAAATTGAGCTGTACACGTTTGACGTTTGTTACGACGATAAATCGTCGCACCATTTTTTTATGAAAATTATTTGAAAAATTGTTACGGGAATAAATTACTTGATCATTTATTATGAATTCATGACTGGACGCTTGGTTAAGGGGTGCGATACATGTAACCGCCTGAATTTTGACCATTCTTTAGAGGCTTGTAATATTCACTTTAGACATTTGAATTTACCGGGTTATTAGATATTCATAGTACGACACTGTATATTTGAAAGCACCATCTGTGGGAGGGTAACAGAAGGATATTTAAGAAAAGAGGGGGTTGTTAACTATTACAGGAGTTGAAAACGGCCCTTAGCTTCTGAACTTTCGAAGTGTGTTAACGTGCGTACAAAGTTTAAACAAAAATATCTAAGATTTCATATTTAAATTAATATAAATTTATTTCGAATTTAAAACGACAAATCAGGTATTTCTATTAAATTGAAATTCTCAAGTAAGTGTATTTATTATTATGATTATTAACCAAAGTTGATTTAACCACAAGGTACATGGTAACGCTCACATTAAAATGGTAGCTTGGTTTAATGCATTTGAATTCTCATTTATTTAAGTAATCAGCGACAAAAGGTTTTGCTTATTGGTAATTCTAAATTGGTTTTGCTTTTTAATGCTTCGTGGATGTTATATTTTTGGTGGTTGGTTTTCTGTATTTATTTAAAGGTGTGATAATGTGTGGTATTATTATTCATGTGTGGTAATTAATGTGCTCAATTAATTAATATTGGTAGTCTATTTAATTAAACGTCGATTATTGTGGGTGAAGTTGATTATATTTTTGATTTGGTTAGGGATGGTAATTGTTTGGTAAATTGGCGGGTGGTTTAATTTCCAAAATGGCGTAGGTGAGGCTTGCATACAATGATGTGACTTATTTGATAATGCAGCTATTTCGAACCAGTAATTTGTATGTGGTTTAGAATTAACAATAATATGAGGTTTTTACTGACTCGTAGATGTAATCGAATCCGAGTTTTATCCGTATAGCTGAGCATCATTAGGAAATGATGCAATCATATTAGTTAAGGCATTGTGTGCTTGAATCGATGGTTTTACCCCCCCCCCCTCCATTTGACCTATCTTGATATGTGGTTTCTCAAATTGTTGCATTATTTGAATGAGTTCGTTTCTTTATTTGACAAGTAATAGTTGGTTTTAATTTATCACTATTTAAATTATGTGTTATCTTTGTATTTTAGATTCTGATACAAAACATCGCTGACTAAAAGTCAAAATAAAATGATATCAAATTCTCAAAGAGAACAAGAATCTCATACAAATATAATCAATTATTATAAATATAAAATTAATTATGGCTACAAAGGCAAGTTAGGAAGTTATGTTGTTAATGATAAATGAAGAGTTTGAAGTTAAAGATTAGAAAGCAAATCTGGC
Organism: Cantharis nigra; assembly: GCA_958510845.1. Lineage (NCBI taxonomy): Eukaryota > Metazoa > Arthropoda > Insecta > Coleoptera > Cantharidae > Cantharis > Cantharis nigra. The sequence goes on from OY294028.1 coordinate 50,450,007, forward strand.
ATTTTTGAGGTTCAACTAGAAACTAATACTTTAGAGAAGACGTGTGCCAAATTTCATAACAATCGGTTGCGAACTTTTTGAGTTATCGTGCCCGCCAATTTAAAAAATGTAGTTGAAAGAAAAACGCATTTAAAGTTTTGACACACAGAAACTTTATGATTACAGCGACATACCAACTAGTCAGCGATACTAGGGTCAGCGATACCATACATTTGAGATGTTATTTTAACTATTTATGCATTTATTTCTTTATTTTATTTCTATTTATTTTACATGTATCGCCCCCCTTAAGCGTAGATGTACGGTCCTACGAATCGGTGCACCGAGTGGAGCCCGTTTGCTTACAGTTGAAAAAGGGCTATTCGTTATTCGGAATAAACTGGCAGAAATTAAGATGATACGAAATCGAATTGTAATAAATTTAGTTCTATATGTATTATTTGGGGAAATCAGTATGGAAATTGACAACTGCTTGAAACATCCGAAGGTGGCTCAAATATCTAAAATTGTAAGTTACTTTTGTTTATTAATTTAAGATTGAAACAACGAACGTCCAGGGCCCTGTTTCATAATAGTACTAATATTATTAGTTAAAAAGTACAAGTTACAAATTACTAGTTCTAATAATTTCTGTTCCATAAACAAATGTCTACACTAATAGTATTACCTGGTTTATACAAGTGAAAAGTACAAGCTATCGAATCGAGGCGGCTAAACAGGCTGCTGTTTTAAAGTTGATTGATCAAATATGTTCGTAAAAAATCGTCAATAATTTTGTGTTAGTTATATTACAATATATATATAATATATAGATTTAAGTTGATAATTATTGTTGTTGTTATTTGATAAGTTTAATTATAAGCTTATTAAGTTGTAATGGGAAAACGATCGGAGAACCAGAAATTAAAGCTGTGTGTTTTATCCAAAATTAAAGAAAAGAAAAGGCTTTTATTTGGTGCTTTTAGTGAAAAGTTGACCAAAGACGATAAAGTGCGCGCTTGGAAGGAAATCAACTTATATGCTCAATCAATTGGAGTTATTCCTTCCAATAAAGATTGGAGTTATTTAAGAGATGTTTGGTGGCCTAATGTACGGAAATTAGCTACTGTAGGTTTTGTTCATTTATCAAATATGTAGTTTAAGTTATTCATCGTTTCATTTCATTCATCAATTACTGTAAAATTTCTAGAAAAAGAAACTTTGACTTTGTTTTCGTAGGTAACTGATTTTAATGTTAATTCAGTCCAATTTTCAAAGAAGTTTTACAGTAATATAGTTAAAATTAAGATTTAAATCTCAGCTAAAAAGTAACAATTAAAGTCTAAATTAATGTATACCTATTTTGATTTCCATTTTTGAAATTTTTTTTATTTGTGGAGTTAGAAAAAAATAGACAATGCAAATACAACAGGTTCCAGTGGAGGAACAGACAAAATTCTGTCCGTTATCGACCACGAAATAATTGATATAATTGGTAAAGATTCGCCGTCTATCATGGGACTTGATGTCACGGAATCGTTGATTGAAGAAATTGTTGTTGACGAAATTACAACAGCCGCTGATTCAGAGGTGTCACTTGAACTGCTTGAACCAAGTACAAGCGCAGCCACCTCACGTCCCGCAAAATCTAAAGAATGTGTATCAAAAAAATCAATGGGTATTTACTACTCACTGTTATGCTTATACAAGCCCCTTTTCTATTTATATAATTATTGTTTAAATGTCTTTCTGTCTATGCTACAGCTGACTATTAGCAGATTTTAAAGCACTTTATTACAATATACATAATATATGTAATATACTTATATATTATATAATATATTATTCAAGTAAAGTTTCACAATTGATTATGAATTCCTCTTCAATTTTTAAACAAAAAATATTAATAGACGTACCACTTCTGAAGACGTCCCAGAATTAAAAATGATCGAAACTGCAGTAAGATGAAAATCTCATTTAAAACAATTATTATAGGAAAAGTGCATTTTTAATTGTTATACGTTATTACAGCTTATTATTTTACAGACAATGATGTAGACAAGAAAAGGAATCTCCAGATTAAACTGTTGGACATTCAAATATATAAAAGTAAGTTAGAGTGCAGAAAATTAGAAATTCAACAAAGATTACCACCAAGTTCATATACAGCGGACATCTTCAATGAACAAAATATGATGGTACATAATGGAAATGTTAGTAGTGAAGTCATCGTAATTCGCAACGAAGATGTTTTAGAAGCCAACAACATTATCATTGAATAGACCTTACAAAAAAATTACAAACAAAATTTAAGTTGAACTTGATAATGTACTATATTACAAGGTAAACTTTATAATATCGTACATTATAATATTATGCTATAATAAACTATATTGTCTTTAAAAAATAAAAATAAATAAGAATTTTCCGGAATTAAAATTGGTGTTTGTGAACTGATGGTTACCTCTTCTTATATTGTCTTTATTCACTGCATAGAATTTAAAAGTTGTTGTTGTCGAAGTTTTGCTGCGGGATGTTCTACATCTAGTTCTCCTTCAAAATCCTCCATTTGTGGGTGATCTTCTTCGTCCACAAGAAAAGTGTGATTGTTTACTATATTAAATTCCTCATAATGTAAACCAGAATAAAATTGACATGTACTTGACTATGTTATTTATTAACAACTAACTTATTTATTTTTACATGACCTGATTATAAAAATAAATAATTACAACAAAGAACAATTATAAGGGTGGGTTTCCATAATTACCACACTCCCACTATATTAAAATTGACAAATCTTTAATATCAATTAAACCCATGTTCTTAGCACAAAATAATTGTTTTGGACTAGGAACTGCCTTCGTTAGTGCGTCTGCCACCATTTCTTGGGTCGGCGTGTATGTTACATTTACAAGCCCTTTTTCAAGAACATCACGAATAAAATGAAACCGTATGTCAATGTGTTTCGATCTTGATTTGAAAGCATCGTTCCTTGATAGGTAAACTGCTCCTTTGTTATCGCAGCAAATTTTTACTGTTTCGTTGGAGTTGAACTTTAGTCCAAGTTCCTGTCCAAATTGTATTAGCCATATGGCTTCTTGAATGGATGATGATAAAGCCATGTATTCAGCCTCGGTGGACGAAAGGGCTACTGTTGGTTGTCGACGGCTGCTCCATGAGATAGCTCCATCTTGTAATTTGAATACATATCCTGTACATGATCTTCTTTTATCCAGATCGGAGGCCCAATCTGAATCTGAATATCCCTCAATTATTGAGGATCCAATTCTGCTGTATTTTAACTTAAAATTGGATGTCCCTTTTAAATATCTCATTATACGTTTTACAGCCACCCAATGAGCTCGATTAAAACAATTATTGTAACGACTTACATCTCCTACAGCAAACGCTATGTCAGGGCGAGATCCTTGAACTAAAAACAGCACCGCTCCAACTGCCTGTTGATACGGTATCTTTTTTAGTTCTTCATCGTCCTTTTCAGATTCTTGTGACATCTGCTTCGAAATTTTTTGATTAGGATCAGATGGTGTTGATAAAGCATTACAATCCTTCATATTGAATTTCTCCAGAATTTGAATTATATAATTTTCTTGATCGAGATAAAGATTTCCTTCACCATCTCGTGAAATTCTTATTCCAACACAGTATTTTGCTTCTCCAAGGTCCTTCATCTTAAATTCCTTTGATAATGAGCTTTTAATAATTTCTCTTTTAGTTTCATCCAACCAAAATATTAAAAAATCGTCTACATAGACAGCAATGATCATAACAATTTCTTCCTTTTCTAGTTGAACGTATACACATGGATCAGCTTTTGACCTTTTAAAACCAAACCTTCTTAAAGCTTCATCAAGTTTTAAATTCCACTGCCTTCCGCTCTGTTTTAATCCATACATTGCCCTCTTCAGTCGACATACTTGTGAAGTTTCATTACTGAATCCTTCGGGTTGATCAATGTAAATTTCTTCGTTTAGATCCCCTTGCAAAAATGCAGTTACTGCATCCATTTGATCTATTTTGAATCCATGCCTTGCAGCTAAAGCTATTAAGTATCGAATCCATCCATACCTTATTACTGGCGAATACGTGTCGCTATAGTCAAGACCTGGTATTTGTGCATATCCTTTTGCAACCAACCTAGCTTTGTATCTAACTATGTTGCCGTCTTCGTCACATTTTATTTTAAACACCCATTTTGTCTTTAAAACCTTTTTGTTGGGCGGCAAATCGACTAATGCCCACGTTTCATTTTCCATTAATGAATCAAATTCGTTTTTCATTGCGTTTAACCATTCCTTCTTGTGTGTGCTGTTAATTGCTTCATTAACAGTTGATGGTTCTTGGATCGATTCAGTTGTAGACAGCATGACAAAATCATTTTGAAATCGAACGGGTACTTTCTTCTCTCTTACGGGTCGTTGAATAAGTTCCTCGTTTTGTATTGTAATATCTCCATCACACGAGTAATGATTTACAATATTCAATTCATTTTGATTTTCGATCAATGTTGGTACAGTTTCTGAACTAGAAACTCCCACTGAATTCAAATCCTCAATGCAATTTTTGAATTGATTAATTACATTTTCGTCCTTCTTTGATGCGATAAAATTAGATGGTTCTTTCTCCATTTCATCGGAATCGGAATATTCAGCTTCCTTTAAGTTGCAATTAATTTTTGGACTTTCCAAAAATAAAACGTCTCTAGCCTTCGTTATTTTCCCCGATTTTTTATCGACAAGACGATACGCTTTTGTCCCTTCACAAAATCCTACGAGATATAACTCTTGACATTTAGGATCCCACTTTCTTCTTTGAACTTTTGGGATATGAGTCATTGTTTTCGATCCAAATATTCTTAAATTTTCCAAATTAACTTCGGTTTTCGACCAAATTTCTTCCGGCATTTTTCCCGTCGCTTTTGCTGGCGATCTATTTATCAAATAAACTGCTGTGTTGACAGCTTCTGCCCAAAAATTCTTTTCAAATCCCGAATCAAACAAAAGACATTTTGCTCGCTCTATAATGGTACGATTCATTCGTTCGGCTCTACCATTTTGCTCCGGAGTGTGTGGAACAGTCGTTTGACTTATAATTCCGCACCTTTTTAAGAAACTTTGAAAATTGTGGTTTATGTACTCACCCCCGTTGTCTGATCGTAAGATTTTCACCTTTCGTTCGGTTTGATTTTCGACCATCGACTTGAATTCGCAGAAAACTTCAAAAGCTTCGCTTTTATTTTTTAAGAAATATACAAACACTTTCCTTGAAAAATCGTCTATGAAGGTCATAAAGTACCTTGCGCCACCGATTGATTCATTTTCCATTGGGCCATTTAAATCGCTATGCACCAAGTCCAAGAAATTGTTTGCTCGCTTCTCCAATCGTTTAAAGGGCAATTTCGCTAGTTTAGCTTTTGCGCACACTTCACAATTCATTTGTGTTTCATTTGAATTAAAGGATATTCCACCGATTTTGTCTCTTTTCATACTTTGAATATCACTGAAATTCAAATGACCTAATTTTCTGTGCCAAGTCACTAAATCTAAATTGTCCAATTGTTTTGCACTCATCCCGTACACTTCTTTTGTCTTTAAAATATAAACACCGTCAACCAAAATTGCTCTTGCGATTTTTTCGTTATTGCGGTTCATTATTGAGCATCCTGTTTTATTAAACTTGATTTCGTTACCCGATTCTGTTATTTTTGAGACAGATAGTAAATTTGCAGCAAGACTTGGAACAAAAAGTACGTTTTTCACCGTAATAATTTCATCGTCACAATTTATTATAGTGTCACCAATACTTTTTACAACTAATTGTTCATTATTTGCTGTTTGAATACTTTTCGTTGGCGTAGACCTAGTATTCGTTAGCCAATGTTCATTGAAAGTCATGTGCTGTGAAGCACCCGAATCTAAAAGCCATTCGTTTTTCTTTAAATCCCTTGACATGAACACAACATTGAATGCATTTTCATTCTTAACAACAGTCTTTTTCTTTGATTTTTCTGGGCATTTATTTGCAAAATGTCCAGGCTTTTTACAATTAAAACACGTCACTTTCGTTCGCGATTTTTGTTTGTTTGTAAAATTCTTTCCGAAAAATGCCTGTTCTTTTACATTTACTGATGGACCAATTTCATATAAACGAGTTTTTATTCCATCACCTGTAATTTTTACCCCGGAACTTTCTATACCCATTATAAATGGTTTGTAGTCGTCAGTAAGTCCTGCCAATAAAAATGATCCAATGTATTCTTCTGAAATCTGGAAACCGATTTCTGTTAACTTATTGGCCGTCCCAATAATTTTGTTAATATATTCATCCATTGATGAGCAAGATTCCAAACTTGTCGATATTAACATCCTTAACAAACTGATACGACGAGTCAAGCCTTTGCCTTCAAACATGGTTTTTAAGACTTTCCATATGTCTACCGCAGTTTGACACGATTGTATATGCACATACAATGCAGGTTCAATTGCTAAAACTAATTTTGCTTTTGCTTTCTTCAATTTCGTAGCATCTTTCTCGGTATCCATTTCCAAAATACATTTTTCTAAATCGTTTAGTTCAAGTAGTGCTTGCATCGAATATTTCCACGTGTTGAAATTTTCAGAATCTCTTAATTTTTCCAGTGAACTTTCTTTACCGTTGTTCAACGACATCGTTGCGAAAAACCAGAAAATTATAACTACAAGAAAATTATTAGTTCACACACAACAACGTTTTATTCTTTTTTTTTTTATTCCAACGTAATCTGGGCCGTATAACCTGTGATTGTTTACTATATTAAATTCCTCATAATGTAAACCAGAATAAAATTGACATGTACTTGACTATGTTATTTATTAACAACTAACTTATTTATTTTTACATGACCTGCTTATAAAAATAAATAATTACAACAAAGAACAATTATAAGGGTGGGTTTCCATAATTACCACAAAAAGTTTCTATATTGTCCTCTCCCATTCTTGCATAGTTACATAGAATAGAGCAGCATTTTACAACTGCTCCAGCGTACGTTGGTTCTAATCGGAGATGATTTAAACAAGGAAATTTTTCTTTGAGAATTCCCAATGTTCGTTCTATGACTTGTCGTGTTGCTTTAAGTCTGCAGTTGTATCTTCTTTCGGCTTCGTTATTAGGATCGTGGTGCAAAGGTGTCATTAGCCAACATTTTAACGGATAGCCTGAATCTCCGAGAAGTGCTGCATTCGGGAATATATTACTTACTTCCATTTTTTGAAATAGTGTGCTATTACGTAAGACACGGGAATCGTGAACACTTCCTGGCCACCTCGAACTAACATAATAAAACAAACCTGATGGACCACAAACAAACATGCAATTTATGGAATGATTTCCATGCCGATCTACAAATGCCGCTTCATTTTCAACCGGTGCATCAATTGGTATCAGAGATACATCTATTACTCCGCATCAGACATGAGGAAATCTAGCTACTGAGTAAAATCGGTTGTACAAGTTACAAATTACTAGTTCTAATAATTTCTGTTCCATAAACAAATGTCTACACTAATAGTATTACCTGGTTTATACAAGTGAAAAGTACAAGCTATTGAATCGGCTAGACAGGCTGCTGTTCTAAAGCTGATTGATTATTGTTATTGTCATTAGCCAACATTTTAACGGATAGCCTGAATCTCCGAGAAGTACTGCATTCGGGAATATATTACTTATTTCCATTGTTTGAAATAGTGTGCTATTACGTAAGACACGGGAGTCGTGAACACTTCCTGACCACCTCGAACTAACATAATAAAACAAACCTGATGGACCACAAACAAACATGCAATCATCAATTGGTATCAGAGATCCATGTCTGCAGACATGAGGAAATCTAGCTACTGAGTAAAATCGATTAACTTCAACAGCTAAGTTTTCCGGCCATGCAATAATTGAATTAAATAACCGTTTATTAATAACGGTAACGACGGCCTTAAGAGAACGACAGATAGTTGCTTTGCTAACGCCGTGCATATCTCCCACTGTATGGTACTGGCTGCCACTTCCAAGCCAGTGTAAGGCTACACTTAATTGTTGCTTAGGACTTAATGTCCCACCTTTTTACTTCCTTGTAAAACAAGGAAGTATTGTAATCCCGATTTTTTTCGGTTTCCAGATTTTGACGGAAATATCCGTTTTGACCTTCCCTGAATTTATTTTGACTATTTTCGTTGTGACATCGCATAACTCAAATACGGTAGGTCGTAGAAAGTTGAAATTTTGGATTTGAAACACTTATAGCATCTAGTTGTGCACCTCCTATTTTTGGTTGCGATTGTCCGTGCCAAAAGTCGTAATTCATGACGCGCATAAATAGATTAACGAGATTCTTGTACAATCATTATAAAAATTACAAGGAAGTTATGTGGTGTCCGTTCGTTGTATTCTAAGGATGACTCGAAACCAAAATTTATACGCCTTATAAAAATTTTCTTACGCCGAATATGAGCTACAGCCTCCTCTTCGTCACTTGATGAATTAAAAAATAAATCTTACAACATTCTTTAACTTTTATCATACGAAATTCAATAAAACACTTATGCCCATATTCACAAACGTTCGTAAAATATTTAATGAGTCGTTTAATTTTGCAAACCAATGAAAATGATTTCGTAGTACAAGCAAATAAATTCCATTGGTTTGTTTAAATAAACGGTTCGTTAAAATTTTTACGAACGTTTGTGAATATGGGCATTAATGAAACAATGCAAAATAATGACAGTGTTTTACTAATATTTTGATAATATGGGTAAATGGATACCTGTATAAATTATATTAGTAAACACTAATATTTTTAACAAATTAATATTATTAGTTAATATTATGGAACAGAAACTTGTATAATTTACTAATATTTCTGATAATAGAACTTGTAATTTGTATAATTGTACTTTCCCATTATGAAACCAAATTTTACAAATTACAAGACTAATAATATTAGTAAATTTTCATTATGAAACAGGGCCCAGGAATGGTTCTTGGTGGAATTGAAAGTTAAATGTTGTGCGACTTCGAAGTCGCAATTGACACTTCGAAGTCGCAATTTACACTTCGAAGTCGCAATTAACGCATGCGCAATCGTACTTAAAGTACGATTAAATTATTAAGCTATCTGATAAGTCCAATTGCGCATGCGTTAATTGCAACTTCGAAGTGTCAATTGCGACTTCCAAGTGTAAATTGAGAGTTGCAAGTCGCAATTGACACTTAAAATTTATTTTTTTTACTTCGTGGCCTTTTCTACTTCGTAGAATATAGCACGATTTTACTCAAATAAAACATTTTTTTACAAGATTATGATGATACTGAACAAAATAAAAATTATATAGTAATGTCAAAGTAAAATAATTTAATTAAATAATTAAATTCATACTTTAATTGGAAATTGCGGGTAAACTAATTTTTTTACAACTTTTTTTTTATAGTAAAAGTCACTTAAAATATGTTATTCTATAAGAGTATTATTATAAAATCAGCATTTTACTAATTTTCTAAACCCTACTGAACAGCCTTAGAAGTCCGTATTCTAGCTGATAAGTATGTTTTTTGTTAAATGATACAAATGCAATTCAAGAAATAAATAATATATTTAAAATAAACTCTCTGTTCAACTTTATTTGAATTAATTATGTATCTAACATTTTAATTTCTTCTTTAACGTGTACAATTACTATACTGTTTCAAAATTTTTATTTTCTGTTTGCTGTTGAATATCTGCATGGTAATGTAAATCTTCTTCATTGTTGTTTCCTGTTTTCTTAAATAAACATTTTTATTATTAGAAGCACATTTAAAAAGCAATTGCACAACTATTCAAAAAAACTCACTAAAATATTATTATTAATAATTAAATATTAATAATAATTAAATATTAATAATATATATATTATTATTCATTACATTTACAAGGGAACCTAACAGTTGATCACCCACCAATTTCAGTCAACTTTTCTAAATGAAAATAGAGTCAAAATGAAGAAATATGAACTAAAAATTACAGTAAAACTTCCCTATAAATGCTAGAGCTACACTTGCGTCTAATATGATGCTTAACGTGCACTAATGCACTAAAATGCAGATATAGCTAGAAATTAATGTGTAAAACTGCAATATTGATGACATTAGACGTTCAGCGATAACTCGGGTAGCGGTCTCTTTTGGCACATCAAAGGGACTAACGCCCAGATTCATAGACAAGTATTAAGTGCTAAGTAAGACCAATAAGGTCGAATTTGTTTTTATTGCAACCTTATTTACTCGGTCAATAAGGGTCATTATCGGCATTGAATATCCATCTTCAATTTAATTTACAATCAACTATGTTGAACATCAGATTGAACATAACGTATTAATAAATTTAATACTAATCTAATGTGACGTTTAGTCCTTACGATTATTGTTCCATATTTTACCTATTGTCTTTTATTCTTCACTTTTAGCCTAAGCGTATACGGAGACGCAGGCCGCGTAGCACAACACAGGTCAGGGCAGCACAGATGAAACTATCTAACACAGCAAATGTTAGAACTGCGTATACGAATCTGGTATAACCAGCACGCGTGTTTCGTATTCATCCATAGCAGATCACAAAAAAAGCAAGATGAGTTGCCCGGGTGGCTTGTATTATACAATATTGGCTGTTTCTGTACTTTTTCGATGAGTTCTTCCATTTAAAGTCAATTTTTCAACACAAACACAAATACAAGTGTTGGCTGCGCGCAGAAAACTGTGCGTCGATTACAACGCGACGCAGGTCTGCGCTGATAAAAGAGGTATAAGATATGCGTCGCATAAAGTTTCGTCACTAGTAAGCATGAACATCGTGCTTAATACATCTCCCTTCTAAAGTGTCTAAACTAAGGCCGTGTTCGGTCTGGCACTTTTTTCGCTTCGAAACACTTTCTACCCCTTCTCGAAAAAAGCGTGTAAAATGTGCGTTCGCTTTGGAAAAGGCGAATGTAGGCGTGTCTAGTGCTTCAAAACTGAACTTTAAAATTTAAATTTGTAGTTGGTACTTAACCTAACTTATTTTTTTCGTATAAAAGTAAAATACTTATTAATACTTTTAAGAATTTATTCGTTTAATGAATGTGAATTAAAAGTATTATAACAATGGTCATTGAAGGAAATGCAAAAGAACCGTAACGGCAACGTGTATAATAGTTAAAGCAAACAAATTCAAATTCATTTTACAATTTCGCCACCACAGCGCCAAATGAACAAGCTCGAAAAAGCGTGTCACGCTTTTAAAATGGGCGGAGCCAAAGCGTTTGAAAGTGCAAGAAAGTGTATGAAAGTGCCAAACCGAACGGGCAGAAAGTCTTTGGTAGCGCTTCGAAGCGAAAAAAGTGCCAGACCGAACACGGCCTAAATTAAAGCTAAAGTATTAGATATACAAAAAAATTTACCTATATTAACTTTTTTGAAAAAAATTTAATAAACTACAATTTTTATCTGAAATTTTTCTTTGTATCGGCACAAGTTGCCGAGATATAGACAAAAAACTGAATAGAGTACCTTTTTTCCAAGATTTAACCAATGCAATTAATCGTTAACAATCCAATTCCAATCCAAACTTCAACAAAAATTCTAAATAATTGTCTAAACTTCCAGATAATTCAAATTAAATAAAATCACTTACGTGAAACCAATAGCTTTTTAGTCTTAAATTAAAATTTCTATCAAAATTACAAATTTACCGGTAACCAACTCCGGTACATCCGCTACGTGCGGTCGTGGCTTCAAATCGGCAAAAGCCCGGTTTAGTCACTAGCTGGCGCTCAGCTTAACTAACCCGTGGCAAAACCAAAATTTACAAAATTTTTAAAAACAAAATAAAATTTAACGTTTTTACAGATTATATCACGACAATACATATACAATTAACGTGTAACTCATTGTAACAGTAATGTTAAGACGATAGCTTGAATTGGTTACTGCTCTAAAAGACAACTACAAGATACAGTGACATTGTATTATTACTAAAACGGGTCGTGGTTCTGACATCCACTGCACTGAAGCTTAAGCTTATTTTGCCCCTCGTTCCACGTTTTACTCCAACAATTGCGCTTCCTCGACAAAGTGAAGTAAAAGGTTCGCTTTTACAATAGTCGGTTAAGTTTTATTTATCCGGGTTGTAACGTTATACCAAAGAGTATGTATATATAGAGGGACAGCCATTAACAAATATTTGTCACAAGTTTTTGTTAATGGCTCTGCTACGCCATCTAGTAGACGGTGTGATCTCTACGTTTTAATTTTAAATTTATGGCTGATCCTTTATATACAGGGGGGTATTTTTACAAAAATAAGTTTTTACATGTTAATTTCCTATGTTCAGCTAACTCATTCAGCACCCTGTATATAGAGGACCAAAAATAAAGACGTAGAGATAACCCCCTCCACTAGATGGCGTAGCAGAGCCATCAAGAAATACTTGTGACAAGTATTCCCATAAGAGCTGTCCCTCTTTATATACATACTCTTTGGTTATACGGATGTTTATTGGTTTATTGTTTAGTGTGTTTATCGTTGATTTGTTCATAGCTATAGGTTAGTTATACTCATACGTAACCTCGGCTTCCGGATATGGAAAACCAAGGTGGCGTAGCCTGCTCCCGGCTAAAGCTGGGCATTCACATAAGAAGTGGTGAGGGGTTTCATCCTCTTCACCACACATCCTACAAATAGGATCTTCAGTCAACCCCATCATTTTGAGGTGTCTCTTAAGACATCAGTGTCCTGTAAAAAGTCCTACTATCCTTCTCAACTGTTTTCTACTCAGTTGGATAATATTTTTGCTCTTGAACTCCCTGGAAGGCCCCCAATAAACATCGGCGATTTCCTCAGTCCAGGAAGACCCTCCCAGTGAGCAAGGTGTTGCTTCCATAACATGTCCCTGATCCCCTCCGTCGCGGTCGTGTATGCAATCCCGCAGGTGGGCTCAGAACTTATCATGGTTGTGTTGGCAGCCAATCTGGCCAGGCGATCTGCCTCTTCATTTCCCTTGATGCACCGGTGCCCCGGAATCCACATGAGCGAAACGCTGTTGCAGACCGCCAGTGCATCAAGGCATTGTTTAACGACCATGCAGTGTATTTCAATTCCTTCCAAAGCCCTTAGATCTGCTATTGGCTATCTGTCATGATGCAGATTCGTCTACCATTGTAATTCCTCCGCACCATTTGAGATGCACAGGCCGCAATTGCAATTACTTCTGCTTGGAACACAGTAGCGTGACAGCCCAGGTTAATGCCAAAGGCATTTCCCGTTCTTCTCCCACATATATCTGCTCCAGTGCTTATCTTTGATTTAGATCTATTTGTGTACCAGATGGTATCATATCGGTTGCCCAGCTCTTGTATGGTGTTTTCCTTGCCCTTCTCAGGTATTATTACCCTGAATGGCTTTCGGAAGACCCTTACTGTACTAGTTCTATCCGATTGCATGATAAGCATGTTGTTACTTTTGATTGAGTTGAATGGTGCCTCTTTATTGGGGTATCCCTACCATAGCCGTTGATTGTTAGTCTGTAGGCCGCTAGTAGGGCCTCTGCCTCAACCAGTGGGTGCAGCCCCAGTAGGACCTCCATGACTGCGGTGGGTGTTGATTGCCCCCGTGATTCCTAGGTATGCAAGTCTTTACAGCTTGCTAAGCTTTGTTATGCTTTCCCTTTTCTTGGTTGCGTGCCACCAGATCAGGGTCGAGTATGTCATTATGGGTACCACCACTCTGGTACCACAGTACCATCTTTGGTTTCAATTTCAAGTTTTTCCAATCATGCATCTACAGGCCCACAGGCCCCGTGTGTCGTCTTGATTGTTACATTGCGTATTTGAGAGGTAAAGGTCAGTCTGTTGTCCAGAATTAAGCCCAGTTACTTGACCTCTTTTACCACATGTAGTCATTTCCCCACATTTTTAACGTTTTCACGTCTTACAGTTTTCTGCGTCGCGTGAATGCAACAACTGCGGTTTTTCCGGGTTTACCGATTATCCCTCTCGTGTGCACCATCTCTAGACAGTTTTCAGGGCTCTTTGCATCAAGGATGATACAGTTTCCCCGAATTTTCCGATCACTAAAATAGTGATTTCATACGAGTTTGCATAGGATTGCCGTTAACGTCTAAAACCTTCTTTATTGATATTGATAAAATTGACATTTTAAATTTAAGGTTATATGTGGTTACGTGCAGTTGATAAATAAAAAAGTGTAGGGAACCCTGTATTTACATTTTTAAAAATTTTAATATTAAAAAATATAAATCACCCATGCAATAACATAAAGTCGCCCAATTTGGTGACTTGCGATTTGAGCTAAAAACTGGTTGCAAAATTTGAATTTATCTATGAATCGGCCAATCTGACCACACTGAACCTAAACTGAAAATTTTGAAATATTTGATCGTGCTCACCCGTATTCGTTCGTGTTCATCCGTAATCGTAAGCAAACATATAGTGTGAACTGAAAATCAGCATAACCCCTAAGGGTAAAACTCATGAGAGAAATCCTAAGAAAAATCGTACGAGAAATCCTAGGATTAATCGCATAGTGTAAAGGGTGCTTTTATACGCAAAATTTAAAATTCAAAATTATCAAAATTCTTCAAAAAATTGTTAATTTACATGGAAATTTAATTCAAAATCTGAAATAATTAAGATTTTTCACGTATATTGCGGTTATAATGAAAACCCCAAACTTTAAACTTATAATTTGCCAAGTCAGCAATTTTTTATAAATTACCGAAAAATTTTGATTTCATTATAACTCGAAAACGGTTTGTTATTTTTGAAAAAATTTGTTTCCTGCTTATTTGTTTGTATTGAATAGTACTACATAATCTAGGAAAAGTTTACTCTCCATTTTAGCTCATACGAGCGGCTGAAAATTTCGATGATGTAATCAAGGCCGTAACGCCTTTACATTAGTATTTTTGATTTACTAAAACATTAAAACAAGACAGTTTTTTACTAGAAAGACAGTGCCGTAGTTGTTTTCAGAAAATATTTAACGATTTCCAAAATAACAACGTTTTAAAAGGTACCCCACTATTTTGGCCAAGGCTGTATTTGTTATTGTCCGCTGCATGTGCTAAATGAATAAAGTATAGCGTAGTTAATTCATTTACATTTACAATGGACTCCGTTTAATGTGATCACGGATAATGTTATCAGTCGGTTATTATGATAATTTTGACTTGGAACCAGCCGCTATAATTAGTTTACATACAAAAACCTCCGGATAATGTGATGAAAAAGCAGCTTATTATTATCACTTTCAAGGAATTTCCTACACAATAATCTCTTTTTCTAAGTATCTCTTTCTGATTTCACTATTCGCCAGCAAGTCCACATTAAAATCTTCAGCCACCACAAAGTCTCGACCACACCGACACAGTTCACTCACCAATTCGTCGAACCTGGATAAAAACAAGTCGATACTACCATTCGGCGGCCTATAAACAACAGGTACCAACAGCTTATAGTCATTTACATTTATTTCAACGGCAGTATACTCGAACTCACGCGATACCGACATTGCAGCCACATCAAGCGATCCACGAAACCGCAACCCCTTCGGACAAAACAGCAACACCCCCATGCGCTGCACTCTCTCTGCAGTAGCAAGATGCCAAACAAAAGCCACGTATTGGCAGCGTCTCGAGCTCCGTTTTAGTTTTCCAGTGTTCAGTCAAAGCCATCGCGACACAATCCGCGTTGTCACTCAAAAGAAACTCCAATCCATTTACACTGTTGCCTAAAGACCGCACTTTTTGGTGAATAACACAAATTGTCTTTGGTCTCCGCTGGCCTCTACAAAAGTCTTTATTTATCGAAGATGCACTCACTTTACGCTGTGAGTGCGTCGATCGTGGAAAAACCGAAACTCTCTCACTAGAACCCTCCGGCCAGAACTCAGGAACCGTCAAACTCCCCAACAGTTCAAAACTCAAACCCACCTTAAAAGATTTATTGTTACTTTTATTTTCTTCATGTTTACTCAATTCTTCAATACGGAAAACATGACCCGGGCACCTCCGCAGAGGATAATCTCGCAAATCGCACACCGAAATATCCGAACTCGCACTCCCCACATACAGCCACGCAAGTCTCTCCGCAGCTCTCAAACCACCCAAATCCTCTTCAACCTTTGCAGAACCTCTGACAACAACTTGCTGCCTCTTCACCACATCACACCTCACCGAAGTTTTTGACTCTGCGCACCAAAACCACCATCCAAGCCGCTTTCCCTTACATTTCCTATCTTATCACCATTATTTTTTTCTTCATCATTTTTAACACTTTTGGAATCTCCAAATTTGGTTCTCTCTTTTCCCTGTGTAAGATTGTCCGGTTGGAAAACCCTCTTATCTCCGCACTTGGCCCGATTACCACGATTAACCTAAAACGCGCTATTTTGTTGGTTATGTTTTACTTTCTGTTTCAGTAAATCAATAACTAGCTCTTGCTCTTCCGTTCTTCGTTCCAATTAATGCATCAACCTTGGCTACCAATCATTTTCCAGTCTGAGCGCAGCATTCTCCCGTTTCACCCCATCACATCTCACATCAACTATTCCCGAGGAATCCCCCGCCGCCTCACGTTCAGCAGCAAATCGGCCGAAAACCCCCGTCTCCACGCCATCAGGCATTTTTCCACTAATTATATAGTCAATCAATTCACTTTTATCCACTTATTCAATTCACTTACAACCGCCGCCATACTGCCAACTCTGTCATATCTCTAATTTGTCTTTGAAATTTTATAATTTATATCTTTGCAAAACACGTCACTTGTATTAATTTCAATATAAAAACTAATGAAGTTTCCCGTTTTATGACGTGTTTCTGTTTTTATTTTGCTAAATGTGCACTTTGCTTTATGCATTTTAATGTAAGTTTAGTTTATTCTTGCTAAATTTACCCAATTCTTCTAAAATTCGTTTTTTTTTCTAAAATTTGCTTATTGTTATCAGCCGGTTAATGTCATCAAAATGTTCTTGGACTAAAGTGATCACATTAAGCGGATTCTACTGTATTTTAACATTCTCTACATCTTTTTAGAACATTTTTCTAAATTATTAGACCAATAATTGTCTACTAAAATATCTACTTGTATTGCACAAATCATCTACTTAAAGTAGGTAATCGTATCCATTGATACTAGAAAAATTGACTACATTCACCTAAACCTGTACTTGTCCAATTCAGTTACTTACAATTAGACGATTTTAGATAAATTATCTACAATTTTAGATGATTTTACCAAATACTTCTTTCTGTGTAGATAGGTAAAGTAGGAAGTGTGTAAATATTATACAAACAAATTGTTACTTAACTATAAATGCATTTATTTAGAGATAAAATTAGTATAATATTGCATTACACTATTACAAATTTTCATTTCATATAATTTTTACTTATGACAATAAATTAAAAATTGAATACTTATATTTAACAAGGAATATAAGTTATAGCTACACTACCATCTTAATAATAAGACATTTAAAATGTTTCCAAGACAAATTTGTAATATTGTACTTATAAATTTTCGGTTTCAGTTAATTTTGCACCACACATATCAACATGAGAGAATTATTTTTCGTATTTTCAAGGGGGCCAAGAATAAAAAAGTAGAGTAGAAAAAGCATTCAATCATCATGACTTTTCACCCTGGGCCCCCTTTGCTGTCATACATATTCTAAAGGAGATCGTTTACCTTTTCCACGTTGTTCTACCAATCGTTCGCACAACTTTTTAATTTCAGATAATATCCAGACAGATGAAGTTAATGCTAATAAAAAAACCATATCTAAAACAAAAAAACATTATGATAAATATTATATAAAATGATTTTTTCATTCATGAGAAAAATATTTAAAATATGAATACTTTAATAATTTAGAGAACATTACATGTAATAGGGAAATTCATGGAACATATCAATTCGATTGCTTAGTTAGTGCACCAATATGTTAAGTGACATTTACCAAATTATTGAGTAAACGCATTTAAATGTTTCTCTTTCTGTATAAATTAAAATAATAAATGTACGAATTGAGATATTAAATATTATCATTTACAACATTTGTATTTTTAATTTTTTATTGTAGGCACAATAAATTAATTTAAAACTTATTTATTGAAAATATAGCCGGATTAAGGATATATGAGGCCCAGGGCTTTGGCTTTACATGTTTTAACAAAATGCGCCGCAGGCGAAATTTTTTGAACAACCGCGCTTAGATCAAATGTAAAATTTTTAAAATGATCATAATTATTATACATAATTTATCATTAGTCTTTTTTTTATAAAACACATGAATAAAACACTACTAAACCCAAAAAAAACACAGCAGCAAAACTTCACAAAAAATAGAAGAATCGAGCAAGAAGAAAGAAGCTCAACATACCTATGCATGATCCTGGATACGTTATTAACTTGGAACGACCACACATGCTATCTAATAAAAGTATTGGGGAAAGCTCTCTACGCGATAAAAAGAATAAAAGAAACAGCTGGTGAGGAAGCAGCTAAAATCGTATACTTCTCTATGTTTCATGCTAGAATGGTATACGGTCTTCTTATATGGGATAATGATAATGATGCACAAATCAACAAGGTGTTCGCCATACAAAAAAGAGCCATACGAGAACTGAATGGAGTGCAGAGCAAAACACATTGCAAGCCACTATTCTGTTCTCTTAATTTAATGACCCTTCCATCGGCATGCGTATATGCAAGTATACTAGGAATAAAATGCGACCCAAGAGCACAAAAAAATACTGCCAAACACGAATACAACACGCGGCAATGCAATGAAATCAAAATCGAAAGATATCGATTAAAATGTTCATAAAGCAAAAACCTAAGAACAAAATTGTTCGACAAACTGCCGATAGACATGAAAAGTCTACCATTAGCCAAATTCAATAGGAAGATCAAAGCTATGTTGATAGAAAATGCGGTATACAACGTAAATGATTTCCTGCCATGAAGAAATGGCCCATTTGCGCGTTGAGATGAAAACTGGTATATGCCGATCTCCACCATTTACATCCAATTCAATTGTACGTTATGTTAAGGGCGGGGTAAAGTGATTTTCGAGTTGTGGTGCGAATCTTTGATGTTGTAAATATATCGGAGCAAGTAAATCCTTCAAGCAGAAGATTGGATTGAATGAATGCTCAAAGCCGGTAATTCGAATCCAAAATCGGAGACAACGAAAAATCCCAAAAATGGCATGGAAAACTTCGAATATGATCGTCAACCGATAAGCTCATCGAAATGATGAGAATCTTTTTATTCTAAATAATAGCGAGTTCACAACCCCGAAAGATATCAAAAACCAAAAATTATCTCCGAGTGGATAAACTGGTAAAATGTATTCTTAACAAATAAATACAATTATTAACAATGCAATGCCTCCTGTGCAAATTGAGTAGAAATTCAAGTGGAAAACCTTAGAAATCCAGGACCGTAACAACTCCCCCCTTACCAGAAAAGAAATTTTTAGTAAACGAGAAAATTTACCCAAATCGCTGACCTACGTCAGTAAAGTAAAACCTGCAGCTGCAGGTTGCAGTAATTTAGCTCGTTCCTAGAAATTAAAGAAAGGAAGGAGTTAAAAACTGTCTGAAGAAGGTGCAAATATTTTTTCTATAACTTTACAAACAACTGAGATATCGACATTTAACGAAATGTCAAAAAAGCGAACTTTTGGCCAAAACTCGAAAACGAAAAAAGATATCAAATTCCGGTTTTCACCAATAAACTTTTCCCAAAAAAAGAGATAAAGGATGCGCCATCCATTCGACACCTCCAACGAACAAAGACGTAACTCGAGTTACTAGTAATTTGAGTTATGACTACTGCTGTAATTCTGAGAAAAAAACCTTTGATTTGGTAAAAAAAAACGTTACCTTACGACCAATAATTCCAGAAATAATCAGTGAAGAAAAGTTGTATCTCCTATGCATGTACACTACCGTCAGAAAGTTTAAGACCATAGCAGTAAAACGTAAAAAAAAAACAATTCTTTTTAAAACTTTCAAGTTTTTTAATAAAATATAAATACATATTAATTGTTTACACAAATGGTCAAGTAGTTTTAACAATTTTCAAAAAATAAATGCAGGGCATTAACCCTCCGGCAGTCGCGTCGGGGAACAACTATTGATAAAATTTGAAATTGTTTAGATATTCATCATTATATCGAATGGATGTGTGTAGGTATGCTTTCCTGCCACAAGTGTGGTTCTCACAAGAACAGAAAAACGACAATTATTTGCGATTCCTGTGAGAAATTTGTTTGTCTAGACCAGGGGTCTCCAAACTACGGCCCGCGGCCAAATCCGGCCCGCGAGTACCACCAATCCGGCCCGCGAGAGCGGGCCTGATAAGGGTTTGAATATTTTCGTTAGTCACTGAGGCTAGATCTTGGCCTTCGGGGCTTTGTGGAGCAATCAGTCTGGCCCTTTGGCTAAAAAGTTTGGAGACCCCATATATATATATAGAGTATATACCCCATATATAGTATATAGAGACTATACTCTAGTGCATTACCGCAGAAAAGTTACCTGTTCTACCTCCCTCGAAATCTAAGTTTAACAATTATAAGTACTAAACAAGAATTTCGTTTTTATTTACTAAATTATTGAATCAATACAGTTTATTTAGTAAACTTTTAATTTTGAATAAAATTTGTTTTCTTTTAATAGTTTTTGTGTGACATGCTACATAATCTCACAAAACAACTGATATCTGATCATGCGGACCTAAAGGCCCCGGCGCGACCGCTCGAATTAAAATAAATGGCGCGACCGCCGCAGGGATAAACGCTCAAACTTAATTTTTTTCGAACAAAGAACCTCTTACACTTATAACTTGTTTCACTAAACGGGGCATCCTATCTAATAATTTTTTTATAGCAGTTGGACTTTGTTGTCGTACTTTCCTATCGCGTTCATCCCAAAGCAGCTCGATCGGGTTTAAATCGGGGGATTGGAATGTCCAATCCATATTTGTTTAAATAAACCTCGGTTTTTTTCTTTCATGGACTTCTTACACAGTTTAGAACTATGTTTGGATCATTGTCCTGTTTTAGGGTGAATTCACAGTCGCATAGTGGAACGCCATGAAATATTCTGCTTTTGGCCTTTTTCAATAATTAGGTCGTCCGGGTTCGTCGTTCCATTAAAATGCTTTAGGTTGTTAATAATTACGGTTTATTTTAACTGGTTTAATTTCATACATTATAGCAAGTTGCAATATTTACATGGTATTAACCACTCGCAAATAAAACTAAGACTAAAAAATTAGACAAATAATATTACACTCGATATTTATTGATCCCGGCCAATTCACTGTGATCAGCAGTTTACTGGTCGTTGTCACCAAACAGGTCGCTTACAATGAAATATGTAACGCGACGCATATCAAGCAAGTTACATTCCATTGACTCCGGATATCAATAAGAAAATGCAACATACTTAAGGCACGTTTCACACCACATACATATATCATTTTTAAGTTATATCACAGCCGGAAGGACTCATATGATCTTTTAAATTAGTTTTATAGCTTTCTTTATTTAATATTCTTTCTATTTTAATTAAATCTTCAACCCCGGTGGTTGAGAAGCATCCTCACACCATAACGAGACCACCCCCATGCTAAACTATAGGCATAATACCGTCTGGCAATATTTCTTTCGATGCAGAGCGACAAACATAAATTCTTCGTTTTTAACTAAAGATTTCAAACTAGGATTTGCCACTCCACAACACAACAGAATTTCATTTTTCCTCTGTCCAATTTTTATGAATTAGTGCCCACTAGCCCCCTGGAGTCGCATCTTCTTGTTTTTTGTTTTAGTAATGGTTTCTTTTTAACAACACTGCTATGTAAATTTTCGTGAATTAACAATTTTTTATTGTGGTGACAGAAACGGGATTTTCGCGGCCCCGATTAAATTCTGAACACAATTCAGGTGCCATCCACCTTCTAATACGTTTATCTATACTTCTATAACATAAATCCTCAGCTTTGGTTGTGCTTCTTGGTCTGCCAGATCGATGTCGGTCCTTATGAGTGCCGGTAGCCTTAAAATTAATTACAGTAATATTCAAAATACTTAAATTTTTTGAAATTTTTTGAAATAAGGTCTCTTGACCTTATTACCAAATTATGCAAAATGCAACATATAAACTTAAATGATAAAACCATTATGAATATTAACATGTATGTAATTTACCTAACGAAATGACAGAATTGATATAATAACCGATAAGGTAACAAAAGCTAACCACAAGGTTGAATAAACAAATGTAATGACAACTGACAAATTATAAACATCAAAATTTACTGTGTTTAATTATGTGTTCGCTTTGCGTTTCTTTCGATTCATTTGCTTTGCTCAAGCTCATTCTTCGATATGAGAGAAGTGCTACGTCTGGAAGGTAATGTCGGGGTAGGTTATGTACACAACGTGGGGGTCCTAGTATTAGACGATACGGCATTGCGGGTTTGGTGGCCACCATAATTGCGCTTAGGAGGGCTGGGTTCAGATTAGGAAGTGGGGTTATTCGTGGGAGATTTGATTTGACGTTTTGACATTACAGTGTTAAAAATCAAAATATAACCTACTCTTATTTTTTTCGGTATTTTGTTAAATTGCTATGTAAGGGTGACAGTTTATTTGTTTATTACTGTAATAGCTACCAGATGGGAAGTTTTGCTTTGCGCGTGCGTTTAATCTTTCTTGGTGCTGCTTCAACTCCAATTAAACAAAAGACGAAACCGACAGTAAAAAATATATTTTATATTTTAAATACTTAGATACCTATACATGAAACATGTGGCAAACAAGTTATTTTGAAAAAGTGCCTCATATTTTCTGGTTTTATTGGTGCTTTCAATATTTAGTGCTACAAATCACAAAAATTTGAATTGGCATTAAATCATTATAATATTTTATTTTTTTTGTCGTGATAGCGACCGGGCTCTTTTAATGTCCGGGCCCTTGTTCGATCGAACACATCAAACACTGGTAGTTACGCCACTGCATAAATACTAAGGGCATATTGTATTTTGAACTTTTTAAAATGGTCCTAACTTGTTAACCACAATCTATTGTTAATGTTTGTATAAAATTTTAATATAAAAAAATGTATTGATAGGAGTAATATCTACTTTTAATTGCTTTTACAAGGTGGTCTTAAACTTTCTGACGGTTGTGTATGTACAATTCAAAACTTTAAAATCGCTCTGCTGCAAAATACGTAAAAATGATGAGTTACGTCTTTCTTCCTTGGAGGTGTCGAGTAATAGACCTGAATATGTTTCAATATGTTTTAATTGTTAAGTTAAGTTATGCTATGCTACATATGTTGTGTCACATTAATTGGCTGAGAACGACCGACGCTTTAGCAAATAGAGAAATACCAATAAGGATGGGCCAGGACGCCATTCAAATCTGCACTTGGAACGTAAGAACCATTGAGGTCCTGTAACTCGTTAACCAGACTTGACACTGTAAAAATATTTTGTATTTCGGTCGAAGACATACAAAATAAATATATAGGTGTAAAATACACAAATATTACTAAAATCGGAAACATCGACATTTTTTACCTGTCCGCTTCACGTGGAATGCCCAATATTAAAAATTTCAATATTACAATAAATGGGTACCCAGGTATCCCGAGTGCTAAACAACGTTGGTAAAGTTGGTTATTAACATAAGGGATAAGAATGTTGCTGTACGAAGTCCAAGGACTTAAATCTAAGTAGGAGAACCTGCCCAACAGTGAGACTCCTTTTTTTTTAAATCAATATAATTCATAAACCATTAGACATCAAGTACTGATTTATTTACCACTATACAAAGTAATCTTTACCTACATCTATGTGAGCAATGTATGGATCATGGACTCTAAGTCCATGGTATGGATATATTCTTAAAGTTTTCTACCTTTTTGTAGAAAGAAAATATAGTTGCATTTGTCTCACTGTTGGTCACTAGTGCCCAACAGTAAGATATATACAAAATCCAACAATGAAACAGCCATTTGTTCGTGTAAAAATTAAATATGTCACGTTTTAAAGTTTAAATGTTGATTTAAAATAAAAACAAATACATTGGATGTTTTATGCCAGATAGAGAAATTGGAAATAGGTACCAACATATTTTAACGAATATTAATCAAACTGAAGTCTATTTCAAAATTAAATGTAGCTTTTTGGCGACTTGTATGTCGGAAAAGAATTATGATGATGAATTGGACGTAGTTATGCAGAAACCTACCAATCCACAATTTTCGAAAACTGAGTTAATTACGAAAATGGGCTTATTAGGTACTATTCTTTGACTAGAAAAAAATCTAGAAAAAATTCAACAAGCTAAAATGAATTTTATATAACTATTTATTATTATGCATAAAACTACCAACCCACATAATTAGAGTATTTTTGTACAAAATCAGGAAATAGTATTTTTGGCTGAAAGATAACTTAGAAATAATTGACTTATTTATATAAAAGCACTTTCACAACTATCTTTCGCAGTGCTCTATCCAATACGATTTTTAAAATTAAATCTTATTTATTTATTTTCACAATAAGTGTTTTATTGTTTAACTTGCATGGCCAGTCTGATAAATGAAGCTTAACAATTTCAAGAGCATTTTTTGACTTTTTAAGTAAAACTTAAATGAAATCTAATGCTGTTATCATTCGTAGTTTATATTTCTGTATTATTTTTGTGTCTTTCATTTTTTCTCTAAAATAATTAGGGAAGCAGGAATTTGCATAAATAAGTTTTTACATGTTAATTGTTAGACCTGTCTCACTGTAGGGCAGGCTCCCCTACTTTAGAGTTCAGACGCATACATAGGTAGTATTTTATTTATACCAGCAGGGCCCTGTTTCATAATGAAAATTTACTAATATTACAAGTTACAAGTAACTTTAAATATTCTTCAAATCATTAATCTGAACACCTAGATGCGTGGTTTTTGGCACTTATTCATGAAATAATCTATTCTACAAGCATAGCCAAAAATCATTCTCCATTATTTTCCAATAGTAATAATATTCAACTTGTACTTTCCAACTAATAGTATTAGTACTATTATGAAACGCGACCCTGTATGGCGAAAAGCCTAAACCGGTCGACTGGGAAGCGGGTAACCGCGGTCCAAAACCTGGTCGTGTTGAATACACTACTGTGATCTAAAGACCAAGATAGATCTGTGGGCTGTGGGGAAGGCAAAGGGAAACCACCCCATTAATTAAATTCCCTAGTATGTCATCGTGGCTTAAAATAAACAGCAGTATGGCGTAGAGCCTACACTGGCCGACTGGGAAGCGGGCAACCGCGGTTCAAATCCTGGTCGCGTCGAATACACTGCGGTGATCTCAAGCCCAAAATATATCTGTGGGCTCAGCCAAGATGATCGCTAACATCCGGTAAAGGATAGGCATGTGAAGAAGATTTTATTTTTAGTTAGACCCCAGGCAAAGCTGTTACAAAAAAGTTTAATTAAAACTATTTCAGTTACACTTTGGGTCGTCATTACCTCACATCTAAGAAATAGAAGGCGTAATGACTTAACAAAATATTAATTATACCTTAATAAAGTAAAAACCTGAATAGAGATTTAGAATATAGAAAACTAATTAATGGAAATATGGAAATGGAAATATTGTTTCCTTTTTAAAGAGTTTTTTTATTAATTTTTATTTTCTAGGTTAAGTTTTACTTTAATTTATTATTATAGTATATAAAAATATTACTTACCCCACCACGTTAGAGCTTCCGTTTGAAAAACTTTCTGTAATGGTGGTGCATAAACTACTAGCAGTTGTCCTATTACAGAAAGACTGACGGCTATTAAAAACATTTTGTTTGTAAAAAATCCAATGGAAAAAATACTCTTTGTTTGTGAACGACAAGATAATGCGTTCCACATATCGAAAAAAACAAAGCAAGTAAATGTCATTGTAGTATCTCGTGCAGTAATGCCTTCAGTGCTCATCTTAAAATAATAAAAACTGGTAGCTAGATACTCGAGTAGCCCAGATGTAGTTATGTGTACTTTTTAGAATCTCTTGAAACTGCTGTCTATCGACATGTAATTAAGGTTGGATTTCGTAGCGTTTCTCTAGAAAATAATCGTCTTAAAAAGGCTTCATTGATTAACTTAATTTTTTGAGAGCATTAATATATTTTTGTCACATTTTTGTCATTAAAGAATATTGAAAAATTAAGCCTAAAGGGCTTAATAATACGATATTAAAAACTTCAATATAACAAGTTAATTCACTTATTAATAAAATATATATATGGTTATTAGAAATTTAATTTATTTATAAACATAATTTTTTAATATTATTAACCCTACATCAGTGCATACGTCAATAAAAATCACACCAGTGCATACGTATGGTCTGTCAGGCCGAATGTTTGGATATTTCAGGAAAATAAGATAATTTTTGTATTTATTAAAGTTTATAAAAATAAAATATTAAAAACAAAAACAAAATTGTTGAAATAAATCAAGGAAATTATTACGAAATATTCAAAAAGTCAACGACACTTAAATCTTGCACTTTGCTGATGTCATTAAAGTTATTATTATATTGCATTACGGTGACTTGTAAGAATTGTAAAGATAGTTTTGAAAATATAATTGAATTACATGGAAATTATAGCAGTTTTATTAATATTTTGCGAGTAATGATTATCAGCAATTGTTATTACCAGCTGAAAAAAATTTTTAACAAAGCTTATAATTCGATTGGAAACCAACTACAATAATTTTATTTAAGTGCAGTTTACGTCATGCGATTTTGCTTACGATTTTCCATACGATTTCTCTTGAATGACTGGTTTTGGTGGTTTTCTATTCACGATTTCGTTTGCGAGTTTATCTTCAGGTCGAACTGTATAACGAGAACTTCGAAAAATTTGATTACGGCAACTTGGAAGCAAAATCGTAAACAAAATCGTAAGCAAAATCGCATAACGTAAACTGCACTTAATATAAAATAGTAAACCCTCCAGTGCATACGACGGGACTACTAGTAAACTACAAGCCCATGGAAAATTTTAGAGGGTCTAATGACCCATCATGAAACATGTTTAGAACGATGCTGCTTCATGAAAGAATAACTTTAAGCACTATATGCCGTCAGTTTTTGGCGGTACAGGTGAGTCCACGGGAAGATTGAATTTTGCATGAGAAATTACGACAAACTATTCTTGTATGACTTTCTTCAAGATGATAGATCCTAAAAAACTGATAACGAAAACCTAGTGCCGTACAAAAATAATGGTACTCGGGAGCGAGGAAAATTTTTTGATTTTCCGAAAAGTTTCGAATTAGTATAGGCAATTTATTACTGTACGGCATTTGTGTAATTCGCTTTGCATGCTTGTACAGATTTATTATTTATTATCGTTGTACCTTATAGCCGTTTATTATAAATGGAACCAAATGAAAATAAGAATAAAAAGAAAAATATCAAATTTTCGATATTTATAAAATTTTTAAAGTGCCCCTGGATTAATTAGAGGAGTAATATTTTCAAATATTTTTGCCATTTAAATTCATTCATCAAATATTATTATAATTTTTATCTTTAACAGTATACAGTATATGTATATGGGGCAGTCCACGCCAAATCGGATACCAATTTGCTTTTCCATCTCGGATATTTTTGATTTTTTTTTTTTTAGTATTAGAGTTGAGACTAGCCTCCATGACTTTCTTCGATTTTTATTATCAAGCCATTCAAGAGATATAAAGTTTTAGAAAATTGCATTACTTTGTTTTTGAAATGCTCAGAACTCCGCGAATAAATTTCCAAATGGCCAAATTCAGCCGTCTGGAACCATTTATTTTGTACGGCATTTACTTTTATTGATTTCAAGTATATATTAATAAAGTATGTTATTGCCGTATAAAAAGTTTTATCATAAAATCGCTCTTTATGTTCCATACAAAATATATGGATGACGAAAAATATCATCAATTCATGAAATAGTATTAAGATCATTAAATTTAATGTTGCTTCAAATCACCACCCCTATACTAATTAGGGATAGGGGTTTTGACCCCCCATTTCTCACTCCTGTACCAACAAATAAGTACAGCGTTTCTGAATAATGAATATCTATAAGCATACAAAGCGAATTACACAAATTCCGTACAGTAATAAATCGCCTATAAAGGCTGGTGTCCACTTGAGACAAAACAGTCTCGAGACCACGGATTTATGAATGATATATTCATTTATGAATGAAATCCGTGGTCTCCAGACTACTCTCGAGACTGTTTTGTCTCAAGTAGACACCAGCCTTAAGGCGAAAATTCAATCTTCCCGTGTACTAACCTGTACCGCCCAAAACTGACGGCATAGTGCTTAAAGTTATTCTTTCATGAACATGATTCATGATGGGTCATTTGTCCCCCTAAAATTTTCAATAGGCTTGTAGTCTATAGCCCTGAAGCCCTTTTGTTGGCAATCCATTCAACTTTTTCAAGTTTTTTAAACACATTTCGATGTCTTTCCATAATTTAGACAGCTACTAATGATATGGTGAAATTTATTTAAACAGTTCACTTTTATATTCATTTAAATGTTCATTCGGGCCTGCTAGGCCCGCCGTATACACTGGAGGATTAATTTTCACAAGTTAAGATTTATAAAAAAATCTACCAATAAGAGCGATAGATCTTGTTTTTTTAATTAAAACTCAACCGTGTAAGATACAATCGATTTGTTTGCATTTATTTGAAGCTCAGTTCATACCATTTATGTTTTGAAAAAAATATCATTAATTAAAATTATTAGCTCTTGAAAATAATATAAATTAGAATTATCAATATTGAGCTGCAGGACACAAATAAAACACATTTTTAAACAAGCTTTCGAAAGAAAAAAATATCATTTAAATGTCCACCTCTTGATCGTTTGCATCCACGCATTCGATGGGAGCAGCTGGTTTACAAAATCAGATTACTGTCAACTGTCCACCGCGATCGTGTGACTTAACTCCGCTGGACTTCTTTCTTTGGGGCTATGTAAAGTCAGTAGTTTACGCAAATAAACCGCAAACAACTGATGACTTGAAAGCCAACATCAAGCGAGTAATTCGTGGTATTTAGCCGGCCTTACTTTCAATCATAAATTTTTATAACATGTAAAGAATTAAACAATAAAATTATAAATAACAAGTTAAATTAAATAATATAATCAAATTATATTTTTAAGCTTTCGACGACGTTTATCGTCTTCGTCAGAAATTTATTTAATATAAACTTAAAAATATAATTTGATTATATTATTTAATTTAACTTGTTATTTATAATTTTATTGTTTAATTTCTCACAAGTTAAGATTTATATATGTAAAGAATTAATTGTATTTAGTAAATAATTTCACATGTTAATAACTAACCCATATTCAAATTAAAAACTTAAATCAGTGAGTTAAGTCAGAAAGTCGGTTAGTCAGAACTTTTGGTTTAGAAATTAATAATGTGGTAAGTTCTAAAGAATTAAATATTATAAATTAAAGAATTAAATTTTTCAAAAACATAAATTTAACCCCTTTTTGTAATTTTTACTAGTTAATAAAAAATAAACAATTTTTAGTAGGTTCCAATTTCCATAATTTGAAAAACCTCAACTATATTCACAGAGTGCCACACAAAATTTAATACTTCAATTAATTACACGTCGATTGAGTAGTTTCAAAAGATTCTAAAAAATAGCAGGTGGCAGCACCCGAGCTCCCCGACTAAAACGGACACATCTAATTTTCATTAATTCTATGACTTACCTCCTTCTTGAAAACCCACAATGTTCCTGATATTATCACTATTGCTGATAAAAGTACGTTGATAATAAGTGCTTTTGTTATTATTGGTTCCTTAACATTGCGAGGTTTCTGTCTTACAACATCTTTTGAAACAGGTTCAACTCCTAAACTTTGAGCTGGGGGTCCATCCATTATTATATTAATCCAAAGAATCTAAATAGTAAGCAAAAAAATGTTATTACAATATAATATAAAAATATAAAAACAATATAAAAAAGTATTATTAAGTACAATATCAATAATTTAATTTTCAAGAGGTGAATATTTCTACAATTTTTTGTACACAGAAATTTCAACAATTGGGTATTTTCACAAAAATTTTATTTGCATAATATGTGCGTTATTGTATAAATAAAGGTACCAGAAAAAGCATATATTAATTAAAAAATGATATATTTAGTTATTTATTATGCAAAATCATTTTGAAATTTCATTAAAATGCTCAATTTTAAACTAGAATCAAAACGCATTTTTGCGCAAACGCATAGGTATGACCAAATACTATAGATAGTATATATGATATAGATATATCATATATAGATATGATATATGACGTAATTTTAAGTTTTAAATTTTTAATTTTTATATGTTGTATGTTGTGTATAATAATAGTTCAGTGTTTATTGTCAGATGTTAATTACAACAAATCATAAGAGAATACAAACAACGCAAAATAACATCAGAAAGACTAAATAATTCGACATGTATATTTAAATTTTCAAATCAGCTGGTCCGGCCACCTTGGAGTGGGAATTAATGGAACTGCTCAGTTTGCTTGTTGAAGGCTTGTTGTTACCGCCGTAACGTGATGTGACGTAATCCGAGTTTCGTGTTTTCGCGGTAAATATTCTTATTTCTGGATTTTAGGTAGGAGGGTAGGGAGGTATCCCTACGCGCACTTAGGCCACTAAAGCGGCCCTCTGTCCTGTCACCTCTCGAGCCACCCTGTCTCCAGGATGAATTCGAGTATTTTGGCAGGCGGAGTGTCGCTGATTCTGGTCATGTTAGGCCAGAAGTCTCCTAGCATGGCACCTCTAGTTGACGCTAACGACGGACAGTGACAGAGAACATGTTCCGCTGTTTCGTCTGCTCTGTTGCATCCCCGACATCTGGGGTTATCTACAAGTCCCAGTGTTGAGATATTTATTCAGTTTGCAGTGTCCAGTTAAAATCCCCTTATTTAAATTAATTTTTAAACTTACTCGGATATAAGGTCTCAAAAATAATTTTTTTTTAACTAGCTTATTTAAGTATAATGCTTGATAAAGTTTCTCCTTGCATACTTTTTAAAACAAGGTGAAACTCGCTTTTGCGACAGTTCTTAGGCTTCTATACATCTACTTTTTTGATAGATTAAATTATTTGGGCTTTATTTTATTAGAATTTTTAATGCGTTAATTTTTTAACTAAGTAGATACCAACGGCAAATTTTTTTTTGAATCATGCGGACAGACACGGCCAGATCATAAGGATTCTTCCTATACGTTGTATAGAAGCCTAAAATGTAAAAATACCCAATTTACATGAAACTCCAGAGATGTCCAAAAATTTCTAATAATTTCAAATATTTCCAAGTTACAAGGATTTCCAAAGAAATCCAAACAGTCAGTGTGCACAACATTTCTTGATTCCATTTTCTATGAAATAAGGCACATAATAGTATGATAAAACTTATTTCAATATACGTCATGGAATAAAATTTATCATAATATTTTACACACTTTATACATGCTTTATTAGTACATCAATGAATAGTTATCACAAGCTTATACAGAGTACGGTTTATACATGGTTTATTAGAAAACTTATCTTATGGAGCCCTGTATAAGCCCATATAAAATGTATACAACATTTGAATCGCTAAGTGCTGAAAGGAAGTACTGACAAATTTGTCGAAGTTGAGTTATACATCATGTCATATATTTTCGACATAGCCCGATCGTTTAGTGCAAGAATTGAATTGAATTCTTCAATCAACGGTTCTACCATAAAGCGTTAGTTAGTTATTCGTCAGCAAAATATGCGTTAGGTGCAGAAAGAGAAGATCTGATGCAATACTTTCTATTCTGCAATAAACGTCGCGTCGCCTACATAATTAACAGTAGATGTTTGTGGTTGACAGAAATACTTATTAAAAACTCTTCGTTGTAAAATTCATTTCCTTCATTTTTGTTTATATAAATTTTTCAATTTTGTTGCGTCATTTCAAAGTTACGGTGATTTAAAAAAGACTGTAAAATACAAAATTTCATCTGTATCTCAAAAAGGGTGCAACGAATAGGAAAATGTATAGGAACAAAACTGTAGGGAATGAAATTCACAAGAAAAAACTACTTATACATTTTTCTATTTCGTTACACCGTTTTTGAGATACAGACAAAATTTTATTTTGTATTTTACAGAGTTTTTTTTAAAGTCACTGTAATTTTTAAATGGTGCGACAAAATTGAAAAATTTACATAAACAAAAATTAAGGATATAAAATTTTCAACAATTTTTGTTTTTTTCAATTGTTTAAATTAAAAAATTTTTTTTCTTCAAAAAGTGAAATTTTTTTCAAGCTTTGAAAAAATTTGGTATTTTATACTTTCTTCGGTATTTTTTAGTTCATATAGAAAAAAAACTTTGGTTTGACTGTTTCAGATGAATGGCACGATCTCTATCACCGGCACCGATTTACAAGTGCAGGCTCCAGGCGCTCCAGAAAAATCCTTACAACTTTGAAAAATTTCAATATTTTTTAATAATAAAAATTGTTTTTTAAAGCTTAATATAATACACTATCGTCTGAAAATTTCGTTTACCCTAATAATTTCCTTCCCTTTAAAAAAAATTGCTGAAAAAACGCTTTTTTTTTCGGCTTCTAAAGCAGACTACTGTCTTAAGGGTTAAGATGATAAAACACAAAATTGATAAAATAAGTAGCCCTACTGTAATTAAAGAAAACTATAAGCGTACCCTGATTTCTTATGCCAAACACGACTTTATACCTTTTGTTTATAATATGGGTGGTGTCAAATTACTCCGAGTTGAAGTTATTGATGATTTAGGGGTTCGTCTTGACAAAGGTTTAACCTTCAAGTTTCATATAGATAAGGTCTGCAAGAATGTACTTCCTACTATTGGCTTTATTCGACGACAAAGTACTCTATTCTCGGCTAACACAGTAAAAGTTTTATATTTTTCACTTGTTAGACCGCATCTGGAATACGCATCGCCAGTATGGTCGCCTTATTACCAAATTCATGTTAGCAGATTGGAATCAATCAAACGGAAGTTTTTAATGTATTATAATTTCAAGATAGGTCGTACATCAGAGGAATTTTCATATGCTCCCAGTCTGCTTCAAATTAAAAGCAAATCCTTGGAATATAGAAGATTAGCCACCGACCTATGTTTCCTTTTTCGATTGTTGAACGGTAGAATCGATTGCAAATTGTTATTATCACGCATTCAACTAAATATTCCTATGTATCCGACAAGGAATTCAAGATTGTTTTGCA
Source organism: Cantharis nigra (assembly GCA_958510845.1). NCBI lineage: Eukaryota > Metazoa > Arthropoda > Insecta > Coleoptera > Cantharidae > Cantharis > Cantharis nigra. The sequence goes on from OY294028.1 coordinate 50,483,434, forward strand.
CTGCCTATCATGCCTCAAACTATGGTTTGCATAGTCCAATAACGAGAATGTGTCGACTGGCCAACGATTTGAACAATCTTGACAACTTCGATCTTTTTGACCAACCGTATTATAGGTTTAAGAAAAACCTAATGTGGAATTTAAATATTAAACTGTAATGTATGTTTAATGTCCTTTAAAATGGTTTATCCGTATAAATAAATAAATAAATAAATGTAGAAAATGAGGTTAGACCAGATCAAGTCAAGAACTACCTTAAGATTCCATACGTACCGGGATTATATATAGACTACAAAATCTTTTTAGTTCAGATACTACTAAGATCACATTCTATAGTGAGAAGAGCACTTCCTCGTTATTCAACTATGGAAAAGATAAAAATGAAAAAGATGATGAAAGCGGAGTGATCTATAGGATAAGGTGTGAATGTGGACATAACTACGTGAGACAAACGAAACAATACCTGAAGAAACGTATGTATCAACATGATTATGAGTGAGAATGAAAAAAGCGCTACGGGATTGTTGAGGATAATACGTTTGGGGAATCTATATTCCAATATTGTTTGGGATTATCTGATTAAGGGATAATCCGATTATTATTATAAAATAGTATAAAGGAGAAAAAGATAAGAAAATAGAAGAGAGATAATGAAATAGGAAGAAGAGAAGAGGGAAAATAGTAGAGAGGAGAGAAGTACGTGGAATAGGTGGCAGTTAAGAGTAAGAGTAAGGAGTTGGAATAAATGGAATAAACATACAAACATCTTTGTTTTAATATTACACGCGACAAAAATTGCATTGCGCAGCTGACTAAATTTATTAGGTTATGGGCCCAGTTGAATATTAAAATAAGAAGAAATACAAGATGGACGAAAAATTTGAAAGATTAAACAATAGCAATTATCGGCAATGGTCGATACGGATGAGAGCCCTTCTAGGTCTGAAAGGCTGTTCAGAAGCAATAGATTACATCACCACAGAATTAAGTAGTACGCAAATGAAAAAAGAAGAATCATGCAAATCATTCTTATACATGGCAGTAGACGACGATAATTTGGATAGCATTGAAGATTGCATAACAGCAAGCGAAATATGGAACAAGCTCAAAGAAATCCACACCAAGTTCGACAGTTTTCACAGCATATTGATGCTGAAGGATTTCATCAACATTGAGAAAAATGAAAATGAAGGTATTCTGGAGTATATAAATCGAAGAAACAGTTTATATAAAAAGGTAGAAAACGCAGGTTTTAAATTTGACAAAAAAGTGTTAATGGGTTTGACGCTAATCGGATTACCAAAGGAGTATGAATATTTAACACGAACCATTAAAATAGACGACGGAAAATTAACACCAGCCGATTTAAAGATGAAATTAGCCGAAGAAGAAAGAAGATTGAAGGACAATAGAACGGAACACGACGTGAGAGTATATAGGGCAACGACTACAAGGAGTAATACGAGAAGAAATGGAAACCAGGAAATCAGAGAAGAAACGCCACAACGAACGAACGGAAACACAAGTCGTTATCAAAGTAGATCAGAAAATGTAAAGTGCTATAGATGCAACAGGTTTGGACATATCAGTAGAGAATGTCGAAATTACAGGGAAGAAGCACAAAATAGAAAACCGCATTACGATAAGAGAGCATCATATATTAAACGTACAAACCTAGGTTATAAAGAGGGAGATACAAAAGAAAGCAAAGTATGGATCATTGACAGCGGATCCACTGATCATATGACGGGAAACAAAGAGAAATTTATAAACTTTAAAGACGCTACATATGAAATTATGACTGCAGGAGGAACAACGTTAAAAGCAATCGGATATGGAGACATAGAAGCAAGGTGGAGAAAAGAAAACGGAGGTTTTTTAGTAACTTTAAAAGACGTTTTGTATGTTCCCGGTTTAAATGTAAACCTGCTATCAACAACAAAAATGTGCGAGAAAGGAATAGAACTAAGATTCAAAAACGACAGATGCGTTATAAACGATAAGAATAGGAGACTACTGTTTCTCGGTGCGATTAAAGAAGGACTGTATACAATTACCGAAGACTACATTATAAAACCAAGAACAAATCACGTTGAAAAGGAAGCAAATTTATGGCACCAACGATTGGGCCATGTAAACATCAAGGACTTGAAACTCATGGGAAAAAGTCAGGAAGAACAGATGGAAAAGTGTGATATATGCGAAACGGCGAAACCAAGAGCGAAAAGCTTTCCAAAGCAAAGTGAAAATAGAAGAACGGAAATCTTGGAATTAGTGCACACAGACATAATGGGACCAATAAGTCCGACATCACGAGGAGGGAATCGATATATAATTACGTTTACAGATGATTACTCAAGATATACGGAAGTAATTCCGATCAAGACGAAAGACGAAGCATTGGAAAAATTTGACACATACAGGAGAAAAGTTGAAAAAAGATTTGGACAAAATATAAAAACTCTACGAAGTGACAATGGAGGCGAATACGTAAATAAGAGGTTTAACGATTATCTGAAAGACTCGGGTATTACGAGGGAACTAACGATACCTAGAACACCTCAGCAAAATGGAGTCGCAGAACGTGTAAATCAGACATTAATGAACATAGTGAGATGCTTAATGGAGGAATCAGGCATGTATAACGATATGTGGGCAGAGGCAACAATAACTGCTTGTTATTTAAAGAACAGAAGGCCTACAAGTGCAAACAATGGGAAAACACCGTACGAATTATGGCACGGAAGAAAATTAAACCTAGAACATTTAAGAATTTTCGGATGCAGAGCTTGGAGTATAAATGATAAGAGAAAATATAAATGGGAACCCAAAGGAAGAAGATATATATTTATAGGATACGATCCACACGCCAAAGCATACAAGTTGTGGGACAGTGATCAAAATCGAATAGAAATCAGCAGAAACGTCACATTTGATGAAAATGTTTTTCCATTGAAAAATCGACGAACCGGCGAAGAAAGAAAAGAGAGAAATTCCATAAAGTGGAATGAATTTGAAAGCACAGATGAATTCAAAGAATCAAACACGCTAGAGGAAGACAACGAAATTCAAATAGAGAGAGAAAACAGAGAAGAATGCGGATCAATAAGTGAAGAGATTAATAACGAGGAAGAGAAAAGTTTTCTACAGGATACAGCATTTTTAAACGAAGATGTCTCAGAAGAAGAACCCAGTACGAGTAGCTCATCGAATGATAAAAACGTGATACGAACGAAAAGTAGAAGACAAGTGAGAAAACCGGAATGGACAAGAGACTATGAAATGCAGTCTAATTTAGTACAAAAAGAAAGAATGGAAAATGATCCGAAATCATACCAAGAAGCCTTAAAAAGTACCAAAAGAGACGAATGGGAAGACGCTATAAATGAAGAATTCGAAAACATAACTGGAAACAATACATGGGATATAGTTGAAAGACCAAAGTACAAACGGATATTAAGAAGCAAATGGGCCTTCAAGAAAAAATTTAACGAAAATGGAATCGAAGTACGCTATAAAGCTCGATTAGTTGCATTGGGAAATAATCAAAGATATGGAAAAGACTACGATAAAACATACGCACCCGTAGTACAAAGAAAAACGATGAGATTTATGATAGCGTTAAGCGCAAAGAAGGAATGGAAAGTACACCACATCGATGTAGACGCAGCATACTTAAATGCAGAAATGGAAGACGAGGTTTATCCAGAAATACCCGAAGGATATGAAGAATATATGAATAGAAAAATCGATAGAGAAAACGTGGTATGTAAATTAAAGAAAGGATTATATGGATTACATCAATCAGGATTGTTGTGGAACAATACACTAGATAAATACATGACAGAAGAAGGATTAATAAGAAGTAAAGCAGACCCATGCTTATACTACAATCTTGATAGAGAACTATTTGTAACAATTTATGTAGATGATCTACTTATATACGGGAAAGAAAGCGACATAAGAACTTTCAAAGAATCAATATCGAAACGATTCAAGATTAAAGACTTGGGATTAGCAAGAAGAATATTGTCGATTAATGTATAGCAAGGTAAGAACGAAATAAGTTTGGATCAAGAACACTATGCACAAGAAATATTAACTGATTTCGGAATGGCAGATTCAAAGGAAACAAAAACGCCTTTAAATATAGGAGCAAAATATATGATCAACGATAGCAGCGAGGAAATGAAAGCATTGTATCAAAAGGGAATAGGCAGTCTGATGTACTTATCAATGAATACCCGCCCCGACCTAACCTTTGCAACAACGTATTTGAGCCAATTCTGTAAGAAACCATCAAAACAGCATTGGACAGGACTAAAACACGTGCTAAGATACTTAAAAGGAACGTAAAATAAGAAATTGATCTACAGGAAAAATAGCGACAAAATATTAACGTATACTGACGCAGATTGGGGAAGTGATGCAAATAACAGGAAATCATATAGTGGGCATATAACGATATTTTCAGGCGGAGCAATAAATTGGATGAGTAGGAAACAACGATGCGTGGCATTAAGTACAATGGAAGCAGAATTTGTTGCTTTGAGCGAAGCCGCTAAAGAAAGCTTGTGGATCACGGAACTGACAAACGAAATAGGATTACAAGAAGTAAGGTGCGAACCACCAATAATAATGATCGATAATCAAGGAGCAAAGCAAGTAGCAGAAAATAACACGACGTCTGAAAGAAGTAAACATATACAACTAAAGATGTTCCACGTACGAGATTGCATTCATAAAAATTATTTACAGCTAAAGTATATAAGAACCGATGAGAATCTAGCAGATCAATTAACAAAAGTGATCCCTGAGAAAAGAATGGTAGAACACCTGACAAATTTAGGAGTGGAATAGAGATTCAGGAGGGGTGTTGAGGATAATACGTTTGGGGAATCTATATTCCAATATTGTTTGGGATTATCTGATTAAGGGATAATCCGATTATTATTATAAAATAGTATAAAGGAGAAAAAGATAAGAAAATAGAAGAGAGATAATGAAATAGGAAGAAGAGAAGAGGGAAAATAGTAGAGAGGAGAGAAGTACGTGGAATAGGTGGCAGTTAAGAGTAAGAGTAAGGAGTTGGAATAAATGGAATAAACATACAAACATCTTTGTTTTAATATTACACGCGACAAAAATTGCATTGCGCAGCTGACTAAATTTATTAGGGATTGTCGACGCACGTTATTGAGATGAACCATAAGATCATAGGCACAACTAGGTATATTATTTTGGGGGGGGCTAAAACGAGAAGTTATGTTGATTACGCTTTCTATATCAATAGAAATATCCATTTTCTTTTACCGTAGTCAATTTATTTTGGGGGGGGGGGGCTAATGCATAATAATGCCTATGCATAAGATGCTATACGGAGATGTTAAGATCATTGTTTGAGAAAAGAATTATAACAAGAGATTGGTGTTAGAGATGCTGCACATCAATGATGCTAAGGGGAAATCACTTAACTTCCAGACTGATATAGTAGGCCTCAGGAACACCTATGTTGGCCTTATAAAGCCTAAAAAAGCAAAAAATCTTTTGCATTGCCGTTAATGTTTGTGAATATGGACCTGTGCATATTGAATGTGTGGTGTTGTTGATATTTATTTATTGAAAGATTGGAACTGTAAGTTTGAATTTGAATTCATATTGACGAATTTTAGTTTTATATTTTGACTTCAGTTTACTGATGATTTATTGTTTTTATGTACTTTTACTTTCGCTAATGTATTTTCATGATATGTTAAATGTTACAATAGTTTGTTGGTAGTTGATGTGTTGAAGCGTTTCTTATGATTGTTAAAATTTTAGATCCTGATAAAGACCATTATATGAGGTTGAAACCGGTAAATTAAGCATTAAGTAACATTTGTTTCATTTAAGAACCCAAAATACCCACAAAAAGCATTCTAACTTCTGAATTATTAATAAATTAAGCTTTAAGGCCGATAATTTTTCATTATACTTATTAACAATGTTAAAAGTTTCAAGGTCCTTAGTTTTCATTAATCCACTCATAAGATCAAGGATCAGAATAATTGGGATAGTATGATACTTAAATAATATTTTTATATACTAACTTGCATGGCATTTAATGGATTAGGAATTCCTATCAAAGTAGCCAAAGCTATAAGGGAAAGAGCAGCAATAGATGTTGATAGTTGAAATCGAACAAAATTTCGAATATTGTAATAAATTCCTTTACCTTCTTCTATAGCCGATCTAAAATAATATTTAAACATTATAAATTTAATATTTTATAAGAGCAACATTTAAATATGCGTATTAATTACATAATAGTATGAAAATCATCATCAACTAATATCATATCTGCTGCTTCTTTACAAACATCTGTTCCATTTCTGCCCATAGCTATACCAATATCAGCTTTCTTAAGAGCCACTCCATCATTTACACCATCACCTGTCATACCCACAATGTGACCAGTTCTTTGCAAAGATTTTACTATAGCAAGTTTGTGCTTTGGCGAAACTCGATAAAATACTGTGGTATGAGGTGAAGCAGTATCTAATTCAATTTCTGACATACTATCTAATTGTTCGCCAGAAAGAATCTGGGAATGTAATGTATCTAAGCCAATCATTTGTGCTACAATAAAAGTAATATTTCAGTATTTAAATAATTAGATTTTTAAAATAATTTAATTAAAAATAATATTTACCAATTGCTACTGCAGTATCTGCGGCATCACCTGTCACCATTTTAACAGCTACTCCAGACTGTAAAAGAGTTGTGATGGATTCCCTCACATATGGTCTAGGAGGATCACAAATACCCACTAATCCAATGTAAATGAGTTCTTGCAAAGAGGATCCTTTGGCTAAAGCTACTACCCTTAATCCTTTTTTGCCAATTTGATGAGCTTCCGCCATAAAATCTTGTTCTTTTTTGTTCGTGAGTGTTTGATAAGTACCATTATAAGCATATTTAATACATTTTGGAAGTATCTTTTCAATAGCTCCTTTTACAAAAAATATTTCATATTTATGTTCTTCGTATTTTGGAATACATTTAACTGCCATCATTTTCTGCTCAGAACTAAAAGGATACTCTTGTAGCCTCACGTATCTCTCGTGAACATTATACATCCCATTTTTCATAGCAGCTGCCAATATTGCACCTTCCGTTGGCTGTCCCATAAGAACTTCGTTATTAATTATTGCATTATTGCACACCGTTCCTACCTAAAAAATAGAAACAAGTATTATAAGAATAATGGAAGAGTTTCGTTTTATTTAATTTATTGAAATAACATATAAATATGAAATTGTAATAAAAATGCTAGATGTTGATATAATTGGTTAGTCTTAAAATGCTTACAATTTTTAAATTAAAAATAAAATTTAATCTGCCCGGTGCCCGCCATAGCTTACCAATCAGAATTAAACATGACTACAGTAGAAGCTCGATAACGTGAACACTCGATACTATGAACATCTTGGTCCTGTGAACACCCAATTTCTTCTCAATGTCAATCAATGTTCTTAGAGTGCGTGCCAAATAGAAATAGAAACGTCAATCATCATAGGCCACACCTCTTAAATATCTCCAACCTCTTAAACAACGGTACATGACATTTTGGCGCCACCGTTTGGGCCGATTGGGTTCTTTAAGTGGTTGGAGATATTTTAGAGATGTGGCCTATGATGATTGACGGTTCTATTTCTATTTGGCACGCACTCTAATTACCAATATTATGCATTATACGTTTTATAAAGAATAAATATATGCATAACACTAGTTTTCTACATCCCCGTTAGTGTGAAAACTTGTGTTAAGTTGAGCATACCTTTGGATTTTTGTGTTCACAGAATCGAGCTTGTACTGTATAGGGGTTGTCCTTTAATCACGTGAGGTTCTAACAGGGGGGAGGGGGTTAGAATAACATCACGATTGATCACGATGGGGTAGGGATGGGATGCTGTAACAATCACGTGTATATTTTCTTGCTACCCGCTGAAATCCCGAGCGAGCAAAGTTATGCCTAAAGTTATGTTGCATAACAACAATATTTAGCTCTCAGCTGGCTTCCGGCACTAGACCTTGTGATTCCACTCGTCGTCCCACTGCACGCGGCCTTCTGTCTCGCCGTCTCTACTTTTTTTTTCTCTTTCCTAAATACGTTAACCACGTATTTAAGGTGTATATTTCTGCTAGTTGATACAGATTATTAAAATTGAAAATTAACAAAATTATATAAGTTCACAATCATAAAGGGGTAAAAGCAAAAACATATTACAAAATTTCAATAACTATAACAAGAAAAAGTAACACAAAAAACAATACCCAACATGGGACTGGCAATGGCAATTATACTATATTACGGAGGGCAAGGAATACATGCGAACAAGCAAAACATACTGCAGCGTGTGGTAAGATTGAAATAAAATATTACAATAAAATAAAATATTAAAATATGGTAAAATTTTAATAAAATGAATTTTTTAGATATTTTCAAAAATGGCAGAAATATAAAATGGTTATGTTTTATTAAAATCTATTAAGCTGTTGACTATTGTCTTAATAAATAAAATAAATGAATTTTTTAAAATGGGGTATTTTAATAGCGATAGGGGTTGGTATGGTTCAACAACATATTTTTGGCATAAAAGTTCATGTGGGAATCGCTTGCTCGCATATCTTGGGCAGCAGGTCAACAAATGGTCCATAGTCTGCCTACTTTTGAAATCGCAAGGGCAAACTTCAGTAGGGCTGATCTTAAATCGGTTCAAGTAAGATCTCGCATACGAGTGTCCCGTTAACACCTGCGTTAGCTCAAAGGAAGTCTCAAAGGCATCTCGGAATAAAAAAACGTCTCGCAATGTGGGCAGAAACTGGCGAGTAGTTGAGCCTTGAATAGAGGTTCGGTATTCCGCATCCCAAATACCCTCCAATTCAAGGCGAATTTCTCTCTTTGCGTAGCTCAGAGGAAACGAATTGTATACCGTGCGTTGGTGTAAAACCGCCGCGCCTTTGGCACATAAATCAGCAACTTCGTTTCCTCCAATGCCGCAATGGGCTTTCACCCACACAAACGTGACGATTGTTTGTTCTTTTAACTTTAAAAGAGAAAAGTGAATGGAAGTTACTAACGGAATCGTGCAATTCCTATTACGCAAGAGAGAATAGGCTGTCGGAAAATATGCACGCAGGGCGGGATCGAACAAAATCCCGCGGCCATAATCCCGCCGCCAAAATCCCGCCGTACCAAAATCCCGCCGGACCAAAATCCCGCCAAACCGAAATCCCGCTAGACCATAATCCCGCCGGACCAAAATCCCGCCGAACCGAAATCCTGCCGGACCATACGTACAAACTCAAATTACCTTAATATCCATCGCAGGCTTAAAATTTATTATGTTTAAGTTAGTAGGTTAGTGTTAGTTTATGATTTTCTTTAACGAAATTGTCCATGAAAAGAGATATTTGTGCGTGAATATTGATCGGTTATGTAGGTTAGTGTTAGTTTATGATTTTTCTTTATATAGCAAAAATTATCCGTAAAAATGAGTTATCCGCACGAATTGTACTCCTACTAATACTTCATAATCTACCCTGAACCAAATCGGTGGAAAAGTCTGCCGTCCATTTGGAGATATCACCAGTAGCTTGGTCTTCATTTGGGAGGGGAAAGTAAGATTTGTTTAAAAAATTAACCAGCGAGCTGAAAAATTTAAAGTTTTAAAACTAACCGAATGTTATTCGCACAAGAAATCTATCACACAACAAAAATGGCCCGGCTAGATTATCGTTCGGCGGGATTTTGGACCGGCGTGATTATGGTCTGGCGGGATTTTGGTTCGGCGGGATTTTGGTCTGGCGGGATTTTGGTCCGGCGGGATTATGGTACGGCGGGATTGTGGCCACGGGATTTTGTCCTAGACCGCACGCAGGGTGCACTCTCCTGGAGGAGATCCATTGCAGGGCAGCGTCAATCGCATATAATTCGGCTTGAAAGACACTACACAACTTGTTCAGTAGGAATTTGCGTATTTCCTGCTGACCTTCATGGTATATAACGATTGACGCGCCGACCTTCCCACCTTCCAACTTGCTTCCGTCCGTAAAGATAGCTGTCGATACCGCATCGCATATTCGATCAATTTCCTCCGAATTATTGACCATTATGTAGTTGATCGTTTGTCGTTCGCAGGGATGCAACATTTCTGCTGGCGAAGTACCCTCTTCTATCATCGAGACCTCCCTTATCTTGAGTTCTAGCGGAAGAAATCCCGCAAAAGCTAACGCAGATATAGCTGAAACCGTTCAAAAACCCCGTATGGCCCTAATGGCGAATGCCCTTTGAAAAGAACGTAACCAACGCTGCACGTACTTATATCAAAGCGCTCCACTCCAAATATGAGCACCATAAGTCATAATGGGCTCTATTATCGAATGATAGATTGTCTCGACATTTTCAGGATGTACACTCCAAGCCGGACGTACAAATTTGCATAAATTTTGAAAAATTTTGTTAGATTTTTTAATTATATATTTAACATGTTTTATAAATTTCAAATTCTTGTCCAAAGTAATTCCTAAAAGCTTAATAAAAGGTTCAAATTTTATAATTTGATTTTCGAAAGATATAACTGCTAATTTTGCTTTTGGTGTAAAGGTTAACATTTGAGTTTTTGCGGCGCTGAATGTTAATTTGACACCAGCGCCCCATTCGAAGATTGATTTTAGTACAGAGTTAGTTATTTCTTCCAGTTTAAATTCGCTGGATGCACTCGAGATTAGAAGAACGTCATCTGCAAATGCTTGCAGATGGCATCCCTCCGGTAAGCCTACATCTTAAAGTTTATTCAGCACAATGTTCCAAAAAATAGGACCGCAAACAGAGCCTTGTATGCATCCCTTAGACATGGTCTTTCGCGACTTTCCGTCAGCGTAGACCAGCTCGACAGACCGATCTTTGATATAGCTCTTGAGGAGGATATATATATTCGGAGAGCATTTAATGTTACGTAATCGGTTGAACAGAGCTGGCCACCAAGCCTTGTCAAACGCCGCTTTAATGTCAAGAAATACACCAAGTATATGGCGCTTTCGTCCTTTCTCATGTCTGACAATATTGATGGCGCTGCGCAATGCGTCAGAGGTTGTAGTTTGTTCTTTGAAACCAAATTGCCTTTCGTTCCAAAGACCTTTGGCCTGACCAAAGTAAACCAGGCGTTTAGTAAAAAGTTTTTCAAGTAGTTTTCCGAATACCGGGAGAAGACCAATAGGCCTGTAAGCTGAAAGCTCGTTCGGATCAGGTCTATTTGGTTTAGGCAATATTTTGACATAAGCTTTTTTCCACGGTCAAAATGGCCGTTAGTAAGACAAGAATTTAGTAGTTTTGTTAAAAATGTTAAGTTTTCTTCAGCAAACACGTTGCATATGTCAGACGTAAGATTGTCGATGCCAGGTGCCCTGTTTGGACTCATGCAACTTAATGCTTCCCACACCTCCCTTTCTGTGAATTCCTTTTCGTTGCTAGTATCGCATATGTAGAGCGAATCAAACATGTGTCTAAGTTCGGTATGTCTATGTCGGGTATCGTCAGGGTAAAAGTGCTGTAATAGTCTTTTTGCGGTCTCATTGCCGTCCTTCGTAAAGTTGTTATCGCACATTAGTGTTAGCGGAGGACGTTGTATTGGGGCGTCTTTAATAATTCTATTTGTCAACGACCACACATTTTCTTTCCCTTGAGAATTGCAAAAAATTGAAGCCTAGGCTTCGAGGCTATGTTCGGAGACATAGCTATTAGGTTTTACGTGAATACGTCGTCCAAGGATATTCGTTTTCGCCCACGTCTACAGATCGGATAACATCGATGTGAAAACATGAAAACAACTTCCAAGCTTTCGCAGAAATTTGACAATACAAAATTTATCATCCGCTATATTGTCTTTAGTTCTCCTTACTTTTGTGCAAACACTGTTACCACCCTAAAAGTATCAATTTTCAATATAATTATTGTGAACCCTTCCCGAATAATATTTTCGGCTTTAATTTAAGTTCAAATAATTTATATTTAATCCAAACTTAATCTCTAATCAAATAATATTTTTAAACCAAAAAATTTCAGTATATAAACGAAACTATAATAATCAATTCTTCAGGTTTTGAATTTTCCCTTGGCATCTCAAAATTACTTGATAATTTCTGTTGCTTTTGTGATGTTTGTTAGCAACAAACAGCGTTACACATACTTTTCGTTACATAAATTTATAAAATTTTTGATCATGCTTGATTGTAGACTTATATTCACGTTACCCAACCTTATCCAATGGACACACATAAACAGCGTTACACCATATTTTCGTTACATATTTTTATAAAATTTTTAAACATGCTACCGATTTTAATCCGATAAGTGTGTGTGCCAATTCGGAAATATTTCTATATAAAGCCCATTTAAGACGATGTCTAATTTTTTGTATTTTTCACACAATAATTTTCTAAAAAATTTGTCCAAACTTTATTCATCGTTGCAAACAGGATTCGATGTCAAATTTTGTATAAAATTTAGCAATAAATGGTAACTAACCAATGGAAAGCGCGTGTTGGTATCCAAGTGACTTTTTTTAGTCGTTAACTACCATTTTAGAAAATTTTCGTGTGAAAAATACAAAAAATTAGACATTGTCTCAAACAGGCTTAAGAAAACAAATCAACAAATCAACATGTTTTGAAATTTTTGGTTATATATTTTTTTGTAGGGCAGTGGTTCGCTGCAGCAACCTCCACTATTTGTGGCTATACCGAACTGCAGAGAGAGGTTTGATAGTCATACGGTTGGCATGGTATAGTGGGGAGGATGGTCATAGAGAAATACAAACCCTTCTCAGCCTTACCATAAGGATGTAGAAGAAGCTGAGCGGGAAATTAAAAAAAGACGGCCACTTTGCCGCCTTTTGCCGAATATTTGGAGTGCAGGAATTGCCAGATGAATCAACTGATGATGTGGCGTTGGGTCTTTTGCGGGAACGTCTACACCTGGATATACAAATATCAGATATCGAAAGAAGTCATCGAGTAGGAAAGAAAGGTGATAAGGAACGCCCCCGTGCGTTATTAGTAAAACAGACTTAGTTATCAAAAACAGGAAAGGCCTCAAGGGGGCAAATGTTAATATACAGGAGGACCTCAAATCCATATCGATATGAAAAGTTCAAAGAGGCGCGTAAGGAGTTTGGTTTCAAGAACGTGTGGACCAAGGATGGAAGAGAAATGGACAGGGGTGGTGAAGATATCATCAGAAACTTGGTGTAAGTTGTAGTTTACTAAAGTGTTTTATTTGGTTTCCCGTAGGGGTCTTTTTTACTCTGATCATAAGTTTATTTAACTGTAGTGCTATAGACTAGGCACTAGGAGCAGCGTAACATATAGCCCCGCGGAGTCAAAAAATAAATTACACTGTTCTACAGTTTATTTTACTTTTCGACACCGCGGCGCTGTTGTTCCATTTAAGGACTCATACTGGCGAGAAACCGTACCAATCAATGTGCTGTTTGAGATATTAAATTTTCTCAAAAGAGCAATTTAAATCTCCATTTACGAGCCATACCGGAGAACAGCCGTTCGAATGTTCTTTTTGCGGTTATAAATTTGCTCAAAAAGCTTGTTTGAGTGAACATTTACTAACTCACGAAAAGCCGTTCAAATGTTCAAATGTCAAATTTGATTACATGTAAATGTGTTCTACACTTTATTTACGATTTGACCACTACGGACGCTAGCAGTATTATTTTCCTTGACTCCACCTCCCTGCTCCTAGTCTATATTAGTATATTATTAAGCAAGATGTTTAAATGGCTTATTAAACTTGAGTTTTAATATACTATTTTATTCGCACCTGTAGACGTAATAAGCAAATTAACAAATTAATGGGCAATAACAAAAAAATTCGTGGAATAAAATAACAGTTGAAATATAATTTATTGCTCGTAGGTAAGCTTTGCGAATAACTAAGTAATTCAATATACTGATATACACTTATGCTTACTTATGCAGTATAAGCAAAAAGACTGACCTGAGAATAATATAGACGACGTCGACGACGTGAAGGGGTGACGTACTATTATGTTGCTATAATAAAGGTAACGTTTAATGTAGTTGAAATGCGTGGGCAAATTATATCTTAAAGTAGGTAACTTTATATTTTATCAGGGTCGTGTTTAATTGTCAACTTATAGAGTATGCTTATAACGTGTTAATTTGCTTATTACGTATGCAGGTGCGAATAAAGTATATATAATTTTGATATTTATTTATTTTGAAGCGGCTTATACATATCTATGCATTATGGTGATAATGGTGGTTTAATCAGACGGTTTCATTCAATTTTGTTCAAGTTTATTCTCGTTGTTTTTGTATTATTATATTAAATGGATCTGGCGAATAAAATAATAATTGGACGTAGTTATGCAGAAACCTACCAACCCAATAAAACACTTATTGAGAAAATATTAAATAAATAAGATTTAATTTAAAAAATTATATTGAATAGAACACTGCGGAAGACAGTTGTGAAAATGCTTTTATGTTCATAAGTCAATTATTTCTAAGTTACCTTGTAGTCAAAAATACTATTTCCTGATTTTGTACAAAAATACTCAAATTATGTGGGTTGGTAGTTTTATGCATAATAATAAATAGCTACAAAAAATCCATTTTAGCTTGTTAAATTTTTTCTAGATTTTTTCTTGTCAAAGAATAGTACCTAATAAGCCCATTTTCGTAATTAACTCATTTTTCGAAAATTGTGGGTCGGTAGGTTTCTGCATAACTACGTCCAATTATTAGATGAAAATCCAATATTAAAAGAATTATGTTCTTGATTTTTTTGCTTAAATGCTAGTGGTATGGGTCTTGACATGGTGGTTGGTGGCTAGCGGCACACATATTGCGAGTTATTTTTAGTATTAATTATTTTTAGTTTTAACTGAGAAATAGAAATTAATACATTATGTATTAATAGCACCTACAATGTCCCTATACTGGATAGGGATGGGGTGGGTGTTTTACCATTGCAAGATAATAATTGTAAGATTACAGATTAGATGGGTAGCGTTGGGTACTGTGTCGGGAGGAACCGCTACCGCTAGTAATAGAAAATTGATTGATTTATTTATTTGTTCAGTTGTTCAATAACATGCAAATAAGTATAATGTATAAATTGTTTTCCATGCGACAGCTAAGGGTTCCTTTATGTTGGAGCTGTCAGCAGTGATGGTTGCAGTGATTCTTGCAAAGCAGTGATTTGTAATGCATTGATTCTTATAGAACCGTTTATGTTGAAGCAGTACGCAAGTCAATGTTAATTCGTAGAACAGCGATTAGAGCTAAACCACAAGAACAACGTTTCTACAAAATTTCAGCTTTCCGCCAAAGTCTAATTTCCCTGGACTATACCCATCATATTATGATCTACGAGCACTAACAAGTATATGTTCGGCCATTTCATAATTTTTATCGAAATAATTATTCAATGTACCATTACTAGCTAAATATATTTTTATAACTGCAAGTGTTGGTTTATATTTTAAAATCACTATTTCTGGCTATTTTATGACAGTTAGGAGTAAAATAATAACATTTTTGGTTTCTAAAAAAAATATTATTCTGAACTGACAATTAAATGTTCGGCCATAATAACAAGCCGTGATGTGATCTTAAACAACAATAACCAATTTTAATACGGCGAAACATCACCTTCTGCTAAAATTACTGCCCGAATTCTTTTAGGCATAGAATTTACAAGAGCCTGACACTCTTCTGCTATTACTGAATCCCAGACTTCTTGAACTTTAGCGTTTAAAGTTTCATGGTTCCTCAGTTTTTGCTTCATTTTATGCCATAGGGTTTCAATGACATTTAAGTCAGGACTGCTGGAAAGCCAATCCATAACTGTCATATCATGGTTGTTAAACCAAATTTGGGTGGTTTTAACCGTATGACATAAAGCACCGTCTTGCTGGAAAATAAATGAATCCACTGGGTACAATTTTTCAATACTGGGGAACAAATTAGTTTCCAGTATATCTTGATAATTGAGTGCGTTAATAGTACCATTTACTAACTGCATACTTCCTACACCTTTAGCGGACATGCAGCCCCAAATCATTACTCCCTAAGCAAACTTAACAGTTCGTTTTAAACAGTCCTTATGGAACGCTTTATTTTTAGTTCTTATCACTCTTTTCCGATTATCTCCTACACATACATATGTTAAATTTAGACTCGTCGCTAAAAATAACCGAATTCCACTGATCCTTTGTCCATTGCATGCGTTCCTTACACAAAGCCAAGCATTTTTATTCTGACGTTCGGTCAGCAATGGCTTTTCTTTAGCCTAAAATATTGTATTACGTGTATGTTGGTAAACTTAATTTAGCATTGAAATGATTGTACCTTATAAAAGCCGAGCCCACTTTTGTGGATCCAATTTCTACAAGTTTCCCTGGAAAGTGCTAATTTTGAGTTTTCGTTCCACTCCGATGTTATTTCCCTTACAGTGCCTCTCCTGGTTGATTTGCAGATTTTAACTAACTCCCTACTTTGACGATCAGTAACTAAACACGGACGACCTGGGCTTTTTCCTTTAACTTCAGTGTTACCATTTTCACCATATGTTTTTATTATGGAGCAAACTGTTGATTTCGATAATTCGAAATTTCGAGTTTAGTCTCATTTTCTTCCCCTGACTAAACATACTGATTATTAAAACTCGCACTTTTTTGGAGTTGCTGTCCCTCGATTGTTTAAGCTTTAAATTAGCGTCAACTGCAGTTTTATTTACTGATGATAACTGTAACTAGATTTAATCTGATTTAGATATGATTTTGGCAGAACATTAAATTGTCAGATGTAGTTCAATAAAATAATGATTTTCCAACAAAAATTTGATTTTTTCCGTTATTTTTTTTTCAGGATAAAGTAACCTGAATAATTATTTTAAAAACTCTATTTAAAAAAATCATTTTATTAAATATATTTTGCTAGTAAAGGTATAGGTATTGAAAAATTATTTCGATAGAAATTTTGAAGTGGCCGAATATATAGTTGTTAGGGCTCGTACATCAGGGGAGGCCAACAGGTCGATCGCGAAGCAATTTTTAGTCGATCATAGCAAATACTATAGACTTATAATACGTACAACTTAGCTAGTTTTACATACAATTTGTCAGACATAAAGTTACTAGATAGATACAGTACCGCAAAGTTCGACCATATTGGGGACCTAATTTATGCGGGAAATTAAAAAAAAAATGCAAAATTGTAACTGGGGTTATAATTTTTCAATAATGTCAAGTTAAAACAATACATTTTGTCTTATGTATGTGTTTTCCTGCATTTTTGTTTATTTTTATTTTTAATTTTAATAATTTTAGGGAATTCTGGCGAGCCGCCACTGATTTAACCGTAAAAATTGCAACAAATGTCGTTTGACATTTCCGAATGACGCCATTTTGGGGCCCTAATTAACGTTCTCTCTCTAACTCATTAGCCCATAGGTTTGCGGTACTGTATCTATCTAGTAACTGCAGTCGGACATCTTCATGCCAAATACTACTAATGCGCATTTAAACTAATATTTAAAAATAGTTTTCAGATAAAAAGATTAGTAAAAATGACTTCTTTTCACCTTTTTGCTGATTATAGTTATTACAACCGTATACGGCACAAATTGAACCAACTTTGATTACCATTTTATATAATATAATTATAATACTCCACGATAATACTCTATAATATAATATAATATTATAATTATTATATTTTATTATTTTTTATATATAAAGCTGCTTGGCCTAACTGACTGACTCACTGATTCATCATTTCGAGTGAAAATGTTTGACCTGTTCTAGATGTCGTGGAAAGTTGAAATTTTGGCTACCGATAGGGTTTTGTGCACAACCACCCAGAAAAATCGAAAAAGTTACCTCCGAACCCTTCTACGAGGGTTGAAAGGGTTTTGCTAAATGCGGTTGCATCGCCCTTATTTGTAGTCGGATTTTGATTTTCTAAAAAGTTTTGAAATCGTCGTGACGTTGGCTTTCCATTTCTTGAAAAAAAAGTTGCAATTTTTTAAACTATATTTTTCGCATCCAATATTTTGAAACTTTTTTTAACCGCGCCGCAATTGTTTGACTTCGTAGGTAAAAATGAAAAGAACCATCGGAAAGAAAACGGTGAAATGAACGAAAAAGCTTTCTTTCGATTTTTACATAAATTCAACATTTTACGTGTATTTTTGTAAAAGTAGAAATTCTATAATTTGGAAATTATTTAATTTGACGTACGAATGTGCACGAAGTAGATCCGACATAAATTCACCTGTTCAATGTGTCATTAAGATTTTTAAATTAACAACTTTATTATTAAAATAATTAATCTGTAAAATATATATTTTCATCGAGTAACATTATCTACATAATATAAACAAATAATTTGGGGTTGCAAAACTGTGCGTATTTGTAATAATAAAAGTGATCGAACAATGGAAGTCATAATTTGACATAGGATTTACCAGCTACCTTCCGTAACTAAATTCACGTTTAAAATAATGTTACAAAATAGAACGAAATATGATTTTCAAGTTAGTATATTTATTATTGTTGTATTAAAATAATTAGTTTGGAATAAATAAATCTTCGTCGAGTAGTAAACATCTACATAAAATAAAAAACCGTTAAGTTTGAAATATAATTATTAGACCTATTATTAGACATCTAACGTTATGTAGTTCTTACAGTGTAGTGGTCAGGAAAGAGGACTCTCGAGCGAACGATCCACGTTCGATTCCAGTTCCTGTCAAGTTCTTTTTTATTTTTTAAATTTTAGAATCATTAGAATATTCGAAGCTGTTATATTATTCCATGATTTGCTCTATGGACGTTTTGTACTCTTCAAAAAAACTAACCCTTGACAAAATTAATATACCTACCAAAAAAAGAATAACTTGAAACCTATCTAATCCGGGTACAAAAACTCGCTGGGTTAGCTCGGTTACTCATTTGAGTTTCGAAAATGTTGGTAATTAGTTGAAGAATATAAGTAGGAATGTATAGCAATTCAAAATTAAACAATTATTAATTTAATATATTTTTAAATTTTTCAGATAAATTTCCAAGGTAAACGCCTTCAGATTTATTTAATTGTATTGTATTTCACGACTCTCCTGTTTAATATAGGAAAAAGGTAAACAATACCAATATTATAGAAAATTGCCATGCGCTTACTTGCTTTTTTTAAAATCTAAAATCCACACAGAAATAACGCCGCTACAACGGGAAAACAAATTTTCAAAATTTTGACATATATGGTGTCGTAGCGCCTAAAATGGACAATTACATGAAAATCTAAATTTACTATCATATGTAGGTTTGAAGGCTGAGTATTTTTGATTACAAAAATGTTGTCAAAAAACGTCAAATAAAGGCTCAAATGAGAAAATTATGATATTACAAAAAATTTGGTTTTACAATCTTGCAGTTTTAACTATAAACCAAAGTGAAAGTTGTAAACATAAAAAAATATGTTTTTGAAAAAAGTTATCTGAAGCATTAGTCTTTTTTTAAGTATCTAAGCAAAATAAATTTAAAAATTTAAAAAAAAAAATTTTGAAAATTTTTCTGAAAATTATCCAAGGAAAATGCCTTCCGATTTATTTAAAATAATTTAATTCGCATTTTACGGGTTTACTGTTTAATATACGAAAAAAGGAAACCATTTCAAAATTATAGAAAATTGCCATGCGCTTGCTTACTTTTTTGAAAATCAAAAATCGGCCGATAAATAAGGTCGCAACGGCCGAAATAAAAAAATTTCAAATTTTGACATTCTTACGCCCGTAAATTGTTGAAATATTCGAAAATCTTTTGCGACCATCGTGAGTTCCTTGCTGATGGCTAAAATTTTGTTCTTCACAAATTTTTTCAAAAACGTTCCCTTACACAAACTAAGGGACGAAATCTCGAATGGCGAAGAATTTCGTTACAAAACCTTGCCATTTTTGTAGTAAACCAAAAGTGTGTGATTTAACGGCGAAGGGACGGTTTTTTCGAAAAATGTCAAATCAACTTTTCAACTTATTTTCACGTATATTATCGACATACGTGATATACCCATGATATACATAATAGAAGCAAATACATATAGAAGCCTCAGGTTAAATACAGCGTACCCGAATTATGTGCCAGACGAGAGTTTATTGCTGCCTCATTTTTATTCTGATTTGTTAAGGGGAAGGGCACGGTGGCAAGTGCCCCTCCCAGACGCTTAAAAATAACAATGAAACAATCCCAAATCTGAGAACACTTTAATAAAAAAAAATTCTGAATCCGCCCCTGGATAAGGGTACCTCGATCCTGTAATACTAGACTTCCCAGTGCGTTGCGCTAGAACGCTTTATATGACCCATGCGCCGTTGCACACCACTTGACGTTGTTTTAATTATTTGCTCTTAAACTCATACGTAGACTTCGACACCGAACTCGTTCATTTTAAGAAAATTAGTAAGATCTTATTTAATGAAATGCGTACATAATATTGGGTGCCCTTGCTGTTGTTGGGCGCGGAGTCTCTCGCAGTTGGCTACTTGTTGCAACTCGATTTAAAAATGTATTAAGAAAGTAATGCTTATCTGCATGAAATTAGACCTTGTGGCCTGTATGCAGTGTAATATTAAATTAATAAAATAAAAATAAATTATATAATATGGATGTTACGGTCAATGACGTAAATTGGGCATTGACGTCAATGGCCGGGCAATGACGTCAATGCCCATTTACGCTGGCTATTAACGTCATTGACCGGCCATTGACGTCAACGTTCGTTAATGGTGGGCAATGATGTAAATATTTTCCTCTGATTGTAAAGGCCCAAACAGAATGAACGCGAAACCAGCGCGACGTGTAACGTCCGTCAAACGCTGGCGTTACGCTTTCGAAACGATACTGCACAGCATAGCGCGAAACCGACGCGACGTCTAAAAACCTAACCTGCATAATCTTAAAATAAATGTTGTTATTTGTTGACTTGTTAACTTATTCTTATTAAAATCAAAGACAATGGATGATTTCGAACTATTTTTAAATTTTTATATGTTATATTTAATGCACGATACACTTATTACCGGTATGCTCACTAGCAGGTTAGCTCTATCCTTCTCGCACTATTTGACGTCAGCTTGGAGCCAGAAATGTCAAATTTGCAATATTTTTTACGTTTTTCAACCACTTATAGGATTATTATATTAATGAGGTATAATATAATTAAAATTGATATAGTTTGACCTTTTATTTTTATAAAATAATCATAAGATTTATAATTAAAATTTAAGCGTATTAGAATAAATATCTCCAACGTGACGTCAATGCGCAGAACCAACGAGTTTTAATTTCTTACTGAGCATACCGGTATAAGTGTATCGTGTATTTAATGTATCTAATGTCTGTGAAAATAAACACGAATAGTCACTTAAATCGACGTTGGTGGGTGCGACCTACGAACTTGGACAGGAACGAATGTGATTATTTTGTTACAACCTACCTTAAACTGAAAGCAATGGACCCGGAAGAATTCTTCAAACATATGAGAATGCTGGATAGAAACTCATACGATCAACTTTTAAATTTATTGGAGTACGGCTTAACAAAACATTCAATAAGAAAACCAATCGATTTAGAATGTCGATAAGCTTTAACACTATCGTAAGTGCCATATATATTATTACCTAATAATAATTAAATAACTAGTAAAAATTACAACCATTTTTAGATACCTGTCTCAAGGAGTGAGTTACCAATTCCTAGCATCGAGCTTCCACATGGGAAAGTCTACTGTTCGAGAAATCATACTAGATACATGTCAAGTAATATAGAAATTATTACATCCTATATATATATGTCACCGCCAACTTTACAAGATTACAAGAATATATCTGAAGAATTTTGGTCACAGTTTAATTTAAATAAAATATTTTTGGCCCAACAAAAATTTATTTAAAACAAAAAAAAATTTATTTGGAAGAAACGAAAAATTTTAGTTGCGTATATATAACAAAAATTTTTTTTTGATTTAAATACATTTTTTTGGACCACAACTAATGCTACCAACTTATATTATTAAAAATTAAATCACCAAATTGTAATTGGTAGTGGTCGTTTCGCGTTAAGTTTGCCAACGTTCGACGTTGGGGTCGCGTTGCGAGTGTTCATTCTGTTCGAACGTATTGCAACTACATACATTTAACTTTTAACGGACGTTATGTCGCGTTGGTTTCGCGTTCATTCTGTTTCGCCCTTAATATTTACGTCTTTAGCCGGTCAATGACGTTAATGGTCAAAATAGATTGGGCAATGATGATATTATGGAATAACTACTATAAAGACAGCAAAATGGCGATTTAAATTTGACAGCCAACTGGCAAGTGATATTTACTTACATAATATGTTGTATTCATTGTATTATAATAGGTAAAATATAATCATTTATTAACAAAAATAATAAAAATTAAAAAATAATGAAATAAAATTTTTTAGTAATAATTTATTATCGTTGACCTTTTTTTTATTAATATTTAAATAATAAAAATTGCTGAGTTTTAGGTCTTTTAATCAATTAAATTGACCGACGTTTCGAGTCCTTTTACTTATGACCCATTTTCAAAGCTAAAAAAATAATACGATGAAATCAAATTATTAAAAAATTTTTAAAGATTTTTTAATAATTTGAAAAATTTCCGAATAGTTCCGTTCTTCAGCCTCTAAATTTAAATTATTGGAGAACTAGCTTATGGCTTAATCATAATGTTACATAACCTTCCACTTCTTCAGATAATAAGTAGTAGCATCTACAGTTAGTCTCATAAGTAGTGGGGCACTCCTATGTTAACAATGTTAATTTCACTTTTTCAAGACCATTTTTAACACATAACAATCGATTTTACAGCAACACTATTTAGACATATTTTGTAGAAAATTTCATTGCCAACAATTTTCTCTCTATACATTTTTCCATTTTGTCGCCTCGTTTCTGACTGACAGCGACTTAAACGAGACTCTGTAAAATACGAAAAATATTTTCATCTATATCTCGGAAACAGTGCAACGAAATAAAAAAAAGAATAGGTGATTTTTTCTTGTAAACTGCATTCTCTATATTTTTGATCATATACATTTTTCTATTTTTATGCACCATTTCCTAGATATAGATGAAAATATTTTTCGTGTTTTACAGAGTCTTGTTCAAGTCGCTGTCACTCAGAAACGAGGCGACAAAATAGAAAAATGTATAGAAATAAAATTGTAGGCAATGAAATTTGCAACAAAAAAATGTCTAAAAAGTTTTGCTGTAAAATCGATTGTTATGCGTCAAAAATGGTCTTGAAAAAGTGAAATTAACATTGTTAACATAGGAGTGCCCCACTACTTATGAGACTAACTGTATATGTTCGCAAATGCAATTGGAAGCCGTTCTTTGGTTAGCGAATTTAGTTATGTTTTAAGATTTTAGTTTTTAATGTTTAACATTTGTTATTTTATCCAATATCTCGCAATAATAGAGGTATAACTATGGTTTTTTAAATAAGTAAAACAACATATAACTCACTAGTGACTTATGTAACTTATGAGTGGGGTTAATATTATAACTCACTCACATTTTTAATAATTATGCCTAATTATTTATTACACCTACTTTATACTAGTTTTCATAATTAAAATCTGACATTTTAAAACGTCAAATGCCATCAAAACCATTAATTACATTTTAAACTATTATTATGAGATATTGGATAAAATCTTGTATGCCACGCGTGTGTTAATAACAAATAAGTCACTAAGAAAATAGCCCGCGAGGCCGTTAGGCCTTGTACCATAAATAGTTATTAATCTTATATACATACTTAATACTTTTACGTGTATGTATTTGTAATAAATTATAAGTTCAAATTTAAATAACTTTTATTATTTCTACAACAATTGGTATGAAAATAAGTTAACAATGAAAATTGTTAAAATAACTATTTAGTATATAGGTTAAGACGCAAATTAAAATAGTTAAGCAACATATTATTTGTTAGGTAACAAAAAATTGGTTAAGAAACTATAAATTTGTTAATGTACAACTTTCTTTGTTTAATACACTATTTCGTTGGTAAATTCTACCAACTATACATGTTATTAGAGATTAAATAAAATTAACTATTTTTTTACAGTTGATAATACCATATTCAGTGTTTGCAGGGGCGGATGGGACAACCGGGACACCGGGCAAATGTCCGGTGGGCCGGTTTATTGTTCAAAGAAACGAAAAATTATAATCGTTATTATTGAATTTTATCTCTTATCTTACAGATAACCGACATCTACTTCTCTACTATTTTTAAGAAAGGCAAAACAGCTACTATACTATATGTAGTATAATATGAGTTTTTTCAAAAAAATACAGTGGGGATCCGTCAAATTAGCTTTGACCTTTTCAAGAATTAAAAAAAAAATTTAATGGATTATTCATTAGTTTTCGAGAAAACGGCAGTTAAAATCAAAAATTTTCATATAAAATCGCATATGCGATTATAATTCAGTTTGATTTGTACAATCGTACTTAAACCCGGGACAATTATTTTTGTCGTGCACGCATTTCCAGGTGTAAAGACAGCAACTCGCCCCTTTTCAGGGCCCCATAAGTATACAGGGTTTGTTATTTATTTTAGACAACCGCAAACTCATTTTATAGTGGATCCGTGATTTGTCGAGGTTGCATCAGCCAACCATTTGGTACAAAAATCGAACAAGTAAAATATTTTCACATATATTAATAACCATATTAACTATTGTAGTCTAATAATAATTACCTCCAATAAGTGGTAGATGCTTTCACGAGCGTAATCGGGATATTCACATTTGTGAAGTAATATTTGACCATGATCGTTATAACCAGCTCCAGATATTTCAGCAAGATAGCCATCTGATGTAATAAGTACAGTCACTGTCATTTCATTTCGAGTAATTGTTCCAGTTTTATCTGAACATATTACATTTACGCATCCCAAAGTCTCCACAGTAGGTAATTTTTTTACAATAACGTTTCGTTTAGCCATACGCATTACTCCTAATGCTAATGTAACAGTTACAACAATAGGTAAACCTGAAAAAGAAAAAATGTCTTCAAATGTTTGTATGTATGTATAATTTGAACCATTAAAGAATTACCGCTGTATTCATAAAAATATTTAAAAGAGTGTTGAAACCTATTTTAGTTAAAACGCTGATTAAAGTTCAACAACCAATGAAAACCTTACACGTAAGGCTAATAAACATTTGTGATTGGTGTTTTATGACACATTCCTTAAAATGGGTTTGTAAACCTGTTGTAAATCTCTAAATTTTTTAAGAATACAGGGGTTAGTGTAAATATCCTATTTTAAGAAAGTGAGCCTCACCAAATTCAGGCTTACCAGCCGCCGCCGCAGGTATATCAGCAATACCAGCGAAAATCAGAGCCAGGCGAGATATAGTAACTTTATATTTATAGAGACAGTAGTGAAAAATGATGTCCGATTTTTGATTGGTTACAAAGTTTTTGTTAATATACTTCCGACAGATTAAAAATAATTTTTTTAACTTTATTAACACGAGAAACGGAAAATCTTTTAATTTAAAGGATATTTTGCAATATCCTGGGCAGTGTTATCAGATATTATAAAACCATAGAGCCAAACCGACTCTTTTGAGGAGGGGAACACTCCTGAATTTACCAAGTATTTTTCTCTTCGCATCATGCAAGTGAGCCTTTGTTTAGCTATTTGGGGGCGTTCAAGTATTACGTAAGCAAACTTTCAGTGATTTTAGACTCCCACCCTCTCTGTTTAAGAGAAAATAAGAAAATCGGAAACTCCCTTCTCCCATCTAGCGTACAGTAATCTAGCGCACCCAAGGGCGCCACATTTTTAGGGGCGGAAAATTTTTCTTTTTATAAAAAATTATTTTTTGTCTAATAAAAATAAATATATAAACACGCGATTCGCATTAATTCTTTTTGTTTATTTATTTATTTATGTTCTGCAATACCTATTTATAATGATCTTTTTTGGGGGAAGTAGGGGGCGGCAAATTTTAAGACTACCCCGGGCGGCAAAAGCTCTAGCTGCCTTTCTCCAAAAATGATAAGACGTCATAATTGCTATTTAAGCTAAAAGAATAAAATAATCGATAGAAATTGTCATGACAGATGATATTGGATGTTATATTTACTCGTTTCAAGTCGTTTAATATCGTAGTACTTATGTCTGGGATTCCCCGAATTTATTTCTAATAAGAAATATGCAGATAAATTTGATATAAGTATAATGAAAATAGTATTATTGATTGAAATAATAAACAGTATTTTGAAAACATTTTTATTATTTTGTAATTATTTTATCTGACGTAAGATTTATAATATCCCTCCCCCCCGATCCCTTTATCAGTAACAGTAAGAAAAATAGAATCCTAACGGCCCCTTTCGCTTCATTTGAATTGTGGCATCTACTGGTTTTGGCACCTGGTAAATTTACCAATTTTTAGTCTACCTGGGTTATACGCATAACCGATTGTTCGATGCGCGTATATTGGACTTCAAGTCAGTATCATCAAAGTCAATTTTTTATCGCCATCAAATTGCTGTTTGCAGTTTTTGAAAAAAAATAAGCACAAATTATCATCTAAAGTCTCCCAATCCGACAACACTGTTACTGAGCCGATTGCCGATTTAAGGGCTCGTGTCGTCACTGTCCCATGTCCCTATAAAGTCACTGTAAGCTAGAATGCAAATTAACAATGCCAGCATAATGTGCGGACAACAATTAATTATGTACGTTACAAAATAATACGTACATAACGGAAAAATGTATAGGTACATTTACGGGTAAATGTACACATTCATGTAAACATGTAGGTATAGTTTGTTTCAATTTAAATAGAATTCTTAAAAAAAAATTAAAAATTAAAAAAGATCATAAATTACTTTGATATAAAACGCATAAACTTTGCCACAAAAACATGTAATATAGAGATAAGGTGATGTTTTTAATCGCAGGCTAGCCATATTGGTAGTAGAATTATTATGCTTTTGCGGAAATGTTCATACGTTCTTATATCAATAGTCCAGTCAATTTAGATCAATTTTCGGCAAATAAAAACTTTAATCGGTAAAGATCTGAATTTTTGTATAGATATTTATTACGGCTTCCTGTTAAACATACTAAAAGTCCTCGTTGAAATATATTGCGCTCGAGCCGCCATCTTGGAAATAAGGTACACTACTTCAGTTTTTCGGCTGTATCTCGGCAACTTGTGCTGATACAAAAAAAAAGTTTTAGTAAAAATTGTAGGTAGTTTATTGAATATCCTTCAAAATAGTTTATATATTTTTTTTGTATCTCTAATACGTTGCTACAGAAGGTGTTTTTGCAGCCAGGGCTGGATTTAGCTAGTATAGCGCCCCTGGCTAATAACTTTAGGCGCATATCGTATTTACTCAGATTAAACTACAATTTAGGTACAGTTACTCGCAAAAGTTCTCGGACACTCCTATGTTACCAATGCAAATTGAACATTTTGAAGCCGCTTTTTTTCATATAAAAATGGATTTTATAGCAAAACCTTTAGTCCAGTCAATAAAGACTTTGAATATATGGCAACCCAAAAGTTGCGTTTCAGGGGATGAAAATTATACCAATCGATAGCTAAAGGTTCCCTTATGAACATATTAAAATGTATCAGCTCAATTTTTAGGGCGCGATT
Organism: Cantharis nigra; assembly: GCA_958510845.1. Taxonomy (NCBI): domain Eukaryota; kingdom Metazoa; phylum Arthropoda; class Insecta; order Coleoptera; family Cantharidae; genus Cantharis; species Cantharis nigra. The sequence continues at coordinate 50,511,246 of OY294028.1, forward strand.
CGTAATTAATAAAAAACAATCCAAGATTTACGACTAATGGACTTTCACCCTTCATTTCTTCAAAGTTACTCACTCAATCCAAAAAATAAAATTGCTAATTTATAGAACGGAAAATGTACTATCAAATTTAATCGGAAAACTTTGTGAGAAATACAACATTAATTTACTATAATGATTTAAAGTGGTTTATAAGCATTTGTTGCTAAAACGTCAGATGATCGAATCGTGGCGCCGAACACAGCAATCGGGGCCACGATTCGATCATTTGACGTTTTAGCAACAAATGTTTATAAATTACTTTAAATCATTATACTAAATTAATGGTGCATTTCTTACAAAGTTTTCCGATTGAATTTGATAGTAAATTTTCCGTTCTATAAATTGGTGATTATATATTTTGGATTGAGTGAGTAACTTTGAAGAAATGAAGGGTGAAAGTCCATTAGTCGTAAATCTTGAATTGTTTTTTATTAATTATGAATCGCGCCCTAAAAATTGAGCTGATACATTTTAATATGTTCATAAGGGGACCTTTAGCTATCGATTGGTATAACTTTCATCCCCTGAAACACAACTTTTGGGTTGAAGTCTAAATCTATTGGACTACTTCGAGACATTTTTTGTTGCAAATTTCATTGCCTTCAATTTTGCTTAATAGTCCAGTCAACGAAAAAGCATAGAGAGAAATGTTGGGAACACAATTTTTAACTTCGTAACTTTGTTTGGACTAGTTAGGAGGTAAACATATCAAAAGTCCCCGCCCGTATCTCTTGAGCCGGCGGAGAAGGGGGGGTTTAAATGTCAAATTTTTCGGATTTTTGCTTATATGTCAGAAACTATACGTCTAGCGACATAGCCATGCTATACAAAATGAAAGCTGATTAAATTTTCTACAAGTTTCATTCAGTCAAGCTTTTCGATATCTTGTATAGTTTTGGAAGTATTAAGGTGGTAGCCTGGTGACTTGCACGTTTTCTACGTTTTTATTGTGAATTATTTTTCTATGGAAAAATAAAATTCAATGGTTTTGGTTTTTTAGTATGTTATTATTGACATCTAAAGGATACAAAAAAAATTTTTTTGACTTCATTTTACAATGTTTTATTCTTATTATTATTGGTCAAAGTAAAAAGAAGGTACGTAACTGGCCCGGGTGATGTCGGCTCTTGAGGACATGGGAAATAAAAATATCAAAAAAAGAATTAATCTATAGACTTATCGTTATCGCTGGAACTGGGATTTTTTTTTCCATTCCTAACTTTCCATTTTACAGCCCGATTTGTGCCTGAAAAATTGCCGACTTACAAAATAAAATAGATTATTTTCAGGCACAAATCGGGCTGTAAAATGGAAAGTTAGGGATGGAAAAAAAAGATCCTAATTCCAGCGATAACGACAAGTCTATAGATTAACAGCCTTACTAATAAATATTCGTTATACACGCGTTGAGCAATTGTATAGTTATACACTGTATAAGCACTGTATAAGGGGTGTATAAATTTTCTACTAATAAACGTTGTATACGCACTGCATAAGCTATAACTGTGTTATACAATGGTTATACACTCGAAATGTCATTTTTCGTATGTAAGTGTGACTTTATCTGTCACTGTCATTTGAATTTAAGTTATTAAAGTGATTTAAGTACATATTATATTTAACTTAAAAAATGGAGAAAAAGAAAAGGAATAGAGCACCAAATTGGGAGCAAACAGAAAAAGTAAGTAATTTATAATATTTTAATTGTAATAGGTAATTATTAATAATATAAAACATGCAAACATACTTAAATTAATTAACTTCAGAATTTATTCAAAGAGCTAATGAAAGACATCGTTAGTGTAATAGAGAATAAAAATACAGACACAAACACCAACAAAGCAAAAGTTAATGCTTGGAGTAATATTTTTAATAGGTAAGAATAAATTATTATGGGTTTGTTCCAACAAACAGTTCTCGCCAGTTCTCGGACTTATATGCATGCTCTTTAGTTGAAATTTTAACGTAAATGATCTTTAATGATCAAAAATTTAGTTAAAGAGCTTGCTTATAGTTCTAGAACTTGAGAGAACTGCTTGATGGAATAAACCTTATATCGGCGGAGACATGAATTCTCGTTATCATACTCAACAAAATTATTTGTTATGAATAGGTTCAACGAATTGAACACCAGGCAAAGGAATTTAAATGAATTAAAGCAGCAATGGAGGGTTATGAAAGGCGAAACAAAAAAATGTATATCTACCTACCAACGCGAACTAAGCAGAACAGGGGGTGGACCAAAACCATTGAGTCCAAACCGAGATATTTTGGACATTGTGGAAATGATTCCAAATGAGTTTGAGGTCGATGAGAATAAATTCGACTCAAATTATGTTATGGTTATTTCTGTAAGTACTTCTACCTGAAGATGATCTAATATGATCATTTATAATTAATAACAACACTGAAACTGCTTAATTGTGGTTTTTTTAACATACTCATTCTTAAATTTTTGTTTGTTTTAGGACGAAACAGCCGAAATTCTTGAATCTGAAGAATTACAACCATGTTTTTCTGATATGGTTGATATTACGAGCAGCCAAGATGAAGAAGTAGCAGCCTGCTCTAAGGTAAACAATATAATTGACCATTTATTTATATTTCAAGAGCTCAAAATTATTTTTATTGCAGGTCATACAAAATGAAACCCCTTGCATAAATTCCGCTGAGAAAAAAACGGGTTGCAAAAGAAAATTACCACTTTCTGAGGTAAACTAAATAAAACATCTGAACTTCTTAAATAAAACTATTAAATATATTTATTTTCGTAACATTCAAGTGACACTTAGTTCTCTCATAATTCTTAATTTTCATTTCTTGTAGAACAATAGGAATCACGCTGTACAGGAAATACAAAAGATGGCTAGGGAGAGAAGTGATTTAAATTACAAAATGTTGGAAGAAGATTTAAAATTTAAAAAAATTAAGCACGAACTTGAAATTCAACACATGAAAGAGGAAATGGCTAGGAAAAAAAATGAATGCGATTTAAAATGTGAAGTGTTAAATTTACAAAAGCAATTATTACAAAAACAATTAAAAAAGCTATAAAAAGTTATTTAAAGTTAGTTTTTTTTTAAAAGAAATCGTTAATAAAAGCAGCCCTAACGGTTTTTCCTTGTATAGAATTATTATTATGAGCCTGTGGTAAGTTTTCTGACATGACAAGATGGTCTTCAGGTGGTATAGGCGGATCCTCGTTTGATACAACAAAATTGTTGTGTTCTCCCATTTGGATTGCGATATTATGTAGCACCGCTAAAGCCACAATTGCAATTTTCGTATTTTTCAAACTTGTAGTAAAACCACGTAACAAGCACCGAAATCGTTGTTTCCATAATCCAAAACATCTTTCCACAACATTTCGAGTTTGTATGTGTGCTCTATTGTACCTTTCTTCTTTTTGAGTTGCGGGATTTAATAGTGGAGTAAATAAAAAAGGGGTACATGCGTAACCCGAATCTCCTAGGAGACGTCCATTAAATTCGCCTCTTTCAAACCGTTGCTTAATCAAGCTCTCTCGGAATATTCGGCTGTCATGCGCACTGCCTCTCCAACTAGCAACAATATCTCGTATACGCAAAGAAGCATCACACACTACTTGAACGTTTAGAGAAAAATACCCTTTTCTATTTATGTAGTATTGCGACAATTCTCCCGGAACTTTTTTTATTTTAATATGTGTGCAATCGATGGCCCCTATTACATTTCGAAAGCCACAGATTTCTCTAAATTGGGCCATGACAGCTTCTTGTTCGTGGTTCGAGGTGGGCATTTTAATGTATTCTCGTGATTTTCTAGCTAAAGCAGTGCCCACCCGTTGACAAATATTTGAAATTGTTTGTTGGCTTACACCATGCAAATCTCCAGCATCATCTTGCACCTGTCAAAATAAAAGTAAATTAATACTCTCAAAGAGAAACATTATTCTCTTATCAATGTAGTGCGTACCACATTTCTGGCCCATGAACGAAGTGCTGCAAGTACCTGTAGCTCACAGGATATAGATCCACCTCTAGAATCCATTTTTATATCCGGTTTAACTATTTCAACGATAGCTTCAACGTATTTCTTGCTGAATCTATATTTGCCTTTGAAATCCGCATCACTTAATTGGAAGGGGTCTTGTCTAATTTTATAATTTTTTATTTTTCTTTCATTATGTACTACATCAAATAAATCGTTTAAATCTTCAACATCCGCCACTAAATCCATTAAATCTTCACTTACATCCATCTTAACAGAATTTAGGAATTTTATGAACGCTATACAATCGTTACACTATAGAGTTCTAGCAGTAAGATTTGTATAAAATGTGTTTTGACACTTATGGAAACCTTGACTACCTCATCGCTATACACGGTTTATTAGTAACGTTTACTTTATACACCATGTACACAAGCTGTATACAAGCTTTATAAGTACATCTATGAATAGTTATGACAAGCTTATACAGAGTAGAGCTTATACACGGTTTATTAGTAACGTTTTCTTATGCAACCCTGTATAAGCCCTGTATAAAATTTATACAACGTTTATTAGTAAGGCTGTAATTCTTTTTTGACGTGAATACGTCTATAAAATCGGTAACATGTTCATAAATTTAAAAAAAATATGTAACGAAAACTGTGTGTGTACAAAAAGTACACCCTACCTGTTCAAAAATTAAAAAAAAATATGTAACGAAAAATTTGTGTGTGTGTATACTAAAAGTATACCCTACATGTTCAAAAATTAAAAAAGATATGTAACGAAAAATGTGTGTGTGTGTGTGTGTGTGTACAAAAAGTATACCCTACATCAGTGGTTCCCAACCTTTTCAATACTATTACCCCTGTGACCTGTTAGGAATATTGAAATTACCCCCACCCCTTTAAATATTATTATTAATACAAACCATACAAGCAAATATAAATATCTTTACTTTAATTAATTAATTACCCCCAGGTTGGGAACCACTGCCCTACATGTTGAAAAATTAAATAAAAATATATAACCAAAAATTTCAAAACATGTTGATTTGTTGATTTGTTTTCTTAAGCCTGTTTGAGACAATGTCTAATTTTTTGTATTTTTCACACGAAAATTTTCTAAAATGGTAGTTAACGAATAAAAAAGTCACTTGGATACCAACACGCGCTTTCCATTGGTTAGTTACCATTTACTGCTAAATTTTATACAAAATTTGACATCGAATCCTGTTTGCAACGATGAATAAAGTTTGGGCAAATTTTTTAGAAAATTATTGTGTGAAAAATACAAAAAATTAGACATCTTTAAAAATTTTATAAAAATATGTAACGAAAATATGGTGTAACGCTGTTTGTGTGTGTCCTTTGAATAAGGTCGGGTAACGTGAATATAAGTCTACAATATTGGTAGCATGATCAAAACTTTTATAAATTTATGTAACGAAAAGTATGTGTAACGCTGTTTGTTGCTAACAAACATCACAAAAACAACAGAAATTATCAAGTAATTTTGAGATGCCAAGGGAAAATTCAAAACCTGAAGAATTGATTATTATAGTTTCGTTTATATTCTGAAATTTTTCGGTTTAACAATATTATTTGATTAGAGATTAAGTTCGGATTAAATATAAATTATTTGAACTTAAATTAAAGCCGAAAATATTATTCGGGAAGGGTTCACAATAATTATATTGAAAATTGATACTTTTAGGGTGGTAACCGTGTTTGCACAAAAGTAAGGAGAACTAAAGACAATATAGCGGATGATAAATTGCGTATTGTCAAAATTCTGCGAAAGCTTGGAAGTTGTTTTCATGTTTTCACATCGATGTTATCCGATCTGTAGACGTGGGCGAAAACGAGTATCCTTGGACGACGTATTCACGTAAAACCTAACGGCTATGTCTCTTATCTCTTATCTATGATGTCTCCGAACATAGCCTCGAAGCCTAGGCTTCAATTTTTGATTTTTTTATTTCCGATGTCCTCAAGGGCCGAAATCACCCGAGCCAGTTACGTACCTTCTTTTTACTTTGACCAATAATAATAATAATAATAATAAAACATTATAAAATTAAGTAAAAAAAATTTTTTTTTGTATCCTTTAGATGTCAATAATAACATACTAAAAAACCAAAACCATTGAATTTTATTTTCCCATAGAAAAAAAATTCACAATAAAGACGTAGAAAACGTGCAAGTCACCAGAAAAACTTGATTGAATGAAACTTGTAGAAAATTTAATCAGCTTTCATTTTGTATAGAATGGGTATGTCGCTAGAACGTATAGTTTCCGAGATATAAGCAAAAATCCGAAAAATGGGACATTCAAACGCCCCCTTCTCCCCCGGCTCAAGAGATACGGGCGGGGACTTTTGATATGTTTACCTCCTAACTAGTCCAAACAAAGTTACGAAGTCAAAAATTGTGTTCCCAACATTTCCCTCTATACCTTTTTTTATGCATTCGTTGCCTGGACTATAAATAATTTTTTTTTTATTTTGTTTGACTGCGACTTAAACAAGACTCTGTAAAACACAAAAAATATTATCATCTATATCTCGGAAACGGTGCGATAAAAAAGAAAAATGTATAGGAACAAAAATGTAGAGAATAAAATTTTCAATAAAAATGCCTATTAATATTTAATTTTTTGCACCGTGTTCGAGATATAGATGACAATAATTTTTGCATTTTACAGATTCTTGTTAAGTCGCTGTCAGTCAAAAACGTTGCGACAATATAAAAAAATTTATATAAACAAAATTGATGGCAATGAAACTAATAATAACAATGGGGTAATAAATACCCCAAATTACAATTTATTCTTTTCTTTCTGCAGAGTATCCTCGCCAGCGCCAGCGGTTCCAAAATTTTGCAATTTTCAGTTAAATACTGAAATTCGGTCTCTATAAAACATTCTTTATTAATTAGTTCAAACAAGTTTTTTCCAATTGAAAGGGAAGGAAGTGCAACAAAAAATGCCTAAAAAGTTTTGCTGTAAAATTGATTTTTATATGAAAAAAATCGGCTTCAAAATGTTCAATTTACATTGGTGTCATAGGAGTGTCCGAGAAATTTTGCGACTCACTGTAGGTAGGTATAGTCACTCCCGGTCGTATTCGTACACTCCTATGTTAACAATGTAAATTCACTATATCAATATTTTAGAAAACCCAAAAAATGCACTAACACTTTTCAGAACTAAAATATTTTTAAGTTATCACATGTAAAATACACTGTAAGTATATATTCGCTGTTTAGTACATTTTTGGGTTTTCTAAAATATTGATATGGTTAATATCGAGTTACACTACTTAAACCACGTATCAATAGATTAATATAAATTCAAGCTATTGAAGACCTTTTTTGATACATAAAAATTACTTTTACAGCAAAACTTATTAGACACTTTTTGTTGGAAATTTCATCTCTTGAATTTTTCTTATATACTTTTTTCCGATTTGTCACACCGTTTCCGTTTTATAGTGACTTAGAAAAGACTCTGTAAAATACAAAAATTATTTTCATCTGTATCTTATTAGAAACGTTGCTACAAAATGGCAAAAATTTTGAAATACATATGAAAATATTTTTTGAATTTTACAGAGTCTTTTTTAAGTCACTGCAAAATGGAAACGGTGCGACAAATCAAAAAATGGATATAAATAAAAATTAAGAGGACGAAATTTCCAACAAAAAGTATCTAATAACTAGTAAGTTTTGTTGTAAAAGTAATTTTTATGTATCAAAAAAGGTCTCAAAAGTTTGAATTTACATTGTTAACTTAGGAGTGTACGAATACGACCGCGGGTTACTGTACCTACACTTCAAAAATTAAAATAAACGACTAATAAATAAATAACTTTATGAATTAAAAATTATTAGCTCTAGAAAATAATATAAATTAGAATTATCAAATTGAGCTACAGGACAAAATAAAACACATATTTCGAGCTTTCGGAAAATGACATTTCCTTTTTCAAGTTTAATATGAATTCATATTAAACTTGCAAAAAAGGAATATGATAAATTCATATTAAACTTGAAAAAAAGGAAATGTCATTTTCCGAAAGCTCGTTTTAAATATGTGTTTTATTTTGCCCTGTATCTCAATTTGATAATTCTAATTTATATAAATAACTTTATGTTAATATATTTTATGATTGTTGAACATAAACGCGGAAATGCCTGGCGGCTTGCGCCTTTTATATTTTGACGCCGCAGGCGATCGCCTGTTGTGCCTACTGGTAAATCCGGCCCTGTTTGCAGCTTTGTCGTTTCAATGCAGTCAATTTATTTTTTCAAGGTGGTAAATCCTTCACCTTTAATACTGACTATTTCTCCAGTACAAACAGGTATAAGTGTCTAAACCTAAAGTATTGGAGATACAAAAAAATGGGGACACGGACAACTCGGCACTTCGCAACTCGGCACCGGATGACTCGGTACCGCATAACTCGGCACCGGGAAAACTCGGCTTCGGGACAACTCGGCACCGTAATAACTCGGCACCAAACATTCGGATTTTTAAAACCGTTTCCAATTTATACAGGGGGGGAATTAAAAAATTAAAAAATATTGAAAAGTATATATTTTATTTATTTACGATAGTAAGCGCATTGGTTTAAATTTTAAAACACCGACCGGTATAACTCGGCACCAAACGATCGGATTTTTAAAACCGTTTTCAATTTATACAGGGGGGGGGATTAAAAAATTAACAAAATATTGAAATGTATATATTTTATTTACTTAGTAAGCGCATAACTAAGACGTTGGTTTACTACCCTTAGGACTACCCTTAGCTTATAATCGCCCTTGAGCTTACATCTTTATTTTATACTGTTGGTAACTAAAGGTTACATTAGTTGGGTATAATATACTCGCATTACCATTTTTACTTTTCTATTACAAATAAATCTTAACTAGTGATATAGCATACCGAACAGTAATGGAACCCAACGTAATTTTATCTCAAAGAGAAACCGAACGATACAGTCACGAAGGTCACATCTATGTTAAATATAAACCAAGTAAGGATAGCCTGAAATTTTTTTGACGTTGTCAATACAAGGATAATGGGAAAAATTCAATCGGAAATAGAACGTACTGTAATGGGTGTATTTGGACAAATACAGCCGACGCATCCTTTGATTCGTTAATCTCATAATTATGTAATGAACTAATATGTGCCTACATAAATAAATGTATGTAAATATATATTTTGACGTGAATACGTCTATAAAATCGGTAACATGTTCAAAAATTAAAAAAAAATATGTAACGAAAAATGTGTGTGTGTACTAAAAGTATACCCTACCTGTTCAAAAATTAAAAACAAATATGTAACGAAAAATGTGTGTGTGTGTGTACAAAAAGTATACCCTACATCAGTGGTTCCCAACCATTTCAATATCTGTGACCTGTTAGGAAAATTGAAATTACCCCCACCCCTTTAAATATTATTATTAATACAAGCCATACAAGCAAATATAAATATCTTTACTTTAATTAATTAATTATCCCCAGGTTGGGAACCACTGCTCTACATGTTGAAAAATTTTAAAAAAATATATAAAAATTTCAAAACATGTTGATTTGTTGATTTGTTTTCTTAAGCCTGTTTGAGACAATGTCTAATTTTTTGTATTTTTCACACGAAAATTTTCTAAAATGGTAGTTATCGAATAAAAAAAGTCAGTTGGATACCAACACGCGCTTTCCATTGGTTATTTACCATTTACTGCTAAATTTTATACAAAATTTGACATCGAATCCTGTTTGCAACGATGAATAAAGTTTGGGCAAATTTTTTAGAAAATTTTGTGTGAAAAATACAAAAAATTAGACATCGTCTTAAATGGGCGTTATAAAGAAATATTTCCGAATTGGCACACACACTTATCGGATTAAAATCGGTAGCATGTTTAAAAATTTTATAAAAATATGTAACGAAAATATGGTGTAACGCTGTTTGTGTGTGTCCATTGGATAAGGTCGGGTAACGTGAATATAAGTCTACAATATTGGTAGCATGATCAAAAATTTTATCAACTTATGTAACGAAAAGTTGTAACAAATTTTTGCATTTGTTACGTGGTCCTACTTTCATTTCATTTCACGATATTCCTCGATCCGTTCCTGCATTTTTATTTACATTTATAATGCATGCGTTGTAAATTGAATGCAGTGATTTCGGTTATTAAGGTTGGTGGGTTGAACGAGAGTTCCCCTTGAGCGCTTGAACGAAGCGGTTGTTTAATTTGTGGTCAACATTTAGATTGCCGATTTTATTGGATTGGACGAATATCCTGTATTCTGAAACCATAGTTATCGTGCCAGTGGTGGGATTACGTGCACATCGCATTGAAGCGAACGCTTCGATGCTAACGCTTCAATTCTACTGCTACCTTCACTTTGGTTAATTTTCGTTAGAATTCTAATATTTTGTATTACATTCATTTATTTTACGATCGCCTGTCAAATTATTTTCGCATTGAAGCTATATGTCAATAGTATATTACATGACTAGTGGAGAAACCGAAAGATTCGCTCACGCATTTGCCAGTTTTGCACGCGAGCCGACAGGCGAGTGTGCAGAGGCAAATAAGTGAGCGAAAGGGTTTATCCACGAGTTATGTATAGCGTTTTGTTCAATCCTGCACTTATAAATCTAAAAAATTTATGAAAATACAATTTATTATAATTTGTGTCATCAATAATTAAATTTGAGATTTTGAATTTGCAATAACTCGAAAACGGCGTTAGATATCGAAAAACTGAGCTAAAAATTTACCCCCCTTTGCTCGTACTCAACCCCCCCGTAGCAATTTGTCGTAGGAAGCTTTATGCAAAATTTTAGATCGATAACGCGCATTTTGCGCGCAAAATAATTTAAAAAAAAGTTAGCTTTGGTTTTAAAACATTTTAATATTATTATAAAGAACGTAGGCAGGTTAATGAATGACTGCATTTTTCACTCACTAGTGGGTGAAAAGTCTTTCGCCCACTCGTTACCATAGATATATTTGAGTGAGTAAAACAAACGGTTTCTAGTTGCGTATCCAAGTAAGAAACGACATGTTTCAATAACAGGATTGAACAAAGTATAAATTCACGCCTGAATTCTACAGCTAACTTCATTCCAGTTAGTTTACGTTCGCATTTCAATAGTTTGGTATTACGTACACATATTTTGCGATTGTTTCGCAACGAAGCGTTCGCATTGAAACTATAAGCCTAACACTGCCGCATTGAAGCGTTTGTATGATAATCTTACTATTGGATGTAAAGTTTTAAGGTTTGTTTTAAATATGTTCGACTGTTGATGAGAAATGATATTAAAATAAGCAACATAATATAATATATTAACACAAATCCGTGAAATAATAATTACCTATATTATATAATAAATAAATAATAATTTTCTCCTATGTAAGATTAAAATTCAAAATAATAAAATTATAGAAATAAATAAAATACATAAACATTAAAAACTTCAATATAACAAGTTAAATGAAATAATATAATAGAAATTATATTATTATAAATAAATAAATTTCTGACGAAAGCGATAACCGTTGCAAAGCTCAAATAAAATTTCTGCTATATTATTTCATTTAACTTATTATATTGAAGTTTTTAATGTTTTTATATATTTAAATGAAATACGTTTTCGATTAATTAAAATTTTTTTAAAGCAACTTAACGTTTCTAAAAAGATGAAGATGCGCTTTGCTCGAAATAGGCTGAGTTGCTAAAAAACATATTTTGTTGATTATGCGAAGAAATATTCTATTTCTTTCAATAATTTTATTTTGCAGATATTTTATTAGATAATATAAATAAACTTTAAAATAATTTTATATTTTACAATTAATTTTATAAATTAAATGACAAAATTGTGACAACACGTATTACAAAATAACAAATCTATACGAGTAGTATGTAAATATTTTATTTTTATAATTATTTATAATCTCGGATTAGTCTTTTCAATATATAATATGCATATATTTTTGCATAATATGTAGTTTTTAATTTTAAAATTTTTAAAACTTAGTGGCGGCTTGTGGCTGTTTTATTCGAGAAAGCTAATGATATAATACAGTGAACCTCACCTCAGCTCAAAAATACTAAATTTGGTTAAATTTTTTAAAATTTTGAAATTTTGTTTTTGTTTTGAAGTTTTTATTTATTATTTTATTTATTTATTTACTGTAAATACAAAATTTAATAGTTATATCTATATATCATACATATAGCTATATATATGCACAAAAACTCTTTGACAAAAAGCATATTCTCAAGAGTTCAAAATTTCAGAAGGGGCTAAGCCTCCCTTGGGTGCTTTGACGAGCAGCCACTGGGTAGCTGTCATAAATTAAATATATTTAGAGGTTATTCAATTTATATTTATTACAATCTTTTTAAAATACATTAAATATTGTAGTATCATGTAAATAAGGGTAGAATTGCAATTACAGATAAGAGAATTTTGAATTTCTATTGAAAATAACGCAAAAACGAGATTCTTTCTAATTTGAAATTATAATTGTAGCATTCTTCCGACTTTTGCCGACAAAGATCCGAACAAATAATTCTGTTGAACATTCAGAATTTCTAGTATATTCGCCTTTAAAACTTTTCGAATCAAAGCGATAATATTTGTAAATGAGCAAGGTATCACTCACATGGTCCTACAACAACTGTTCTTTAACTAAATTGAGAAATTACCCAATTTTTGACATTTGTACATAATTCGCTTTTAAAAACGAACGCTTCAATACTAACGTTTCAAAGCTAACGCTTCAATGCGAACGCTTCAATGCGATCGCTTCAAAGCGATGTACACATAATCCCACTACAGGTTCGTCTATGACCAATTGTCCATCTGTCGCTCAACTACTGTTCGTTTTTGACGACATAATATGTCCACACATCTGGGGGAAACTCATTTTTGTAACTGCGCAAATTATTACGAGTTTTTGATCCGAAGCGCATTAGTGGCGATCCATTCCGATCTTCCACATTTTCAGTAGCTGTGTTGCGGTGTTGTATTTATCAACTAACGCAAGCATCGCCAGCTTTGTACTTGTTGGAGGGCAAATCCCTTTGGAATTATTTATCTTTGGATGACTCCGTCGATTGACACGTCTCTCACTGGACCAGCTACATCAACATCAGCGAGCAGTTTGTTATTTGCGAGTACCTAATCAGTTGTTGCCTGCTGATTACTGACAAGGAGTCCAGCATTTCAACCAGCAAAGCCATACACGTCCCACTCGTTTGGAAAGAAGACATGTCACCTTAAATTTTGTAAACTTACCAAGCGCTCACGTAAGTAATTTTATTTTTCCATTTCGGGTGACCGATGTGTATTACTTTTGGGCTTTTTGTGTTCATTGTGTGGTAATCCTTAGTGGTTATCTTTTTTTATGGTACTTGTCAATTTGAAGTGGGTAGATTTTTGATTGTCGGGATATTCAATTTTTACACGGTGTGCATTGTTTTGCACCGTTACACATTGCAATTCTTGGAACTGTGAACATCCTTTTCAAATATTATTTGTTATTAAAAGCTTTTTATTACCTCCTGGGTTTTATTGGAGTTTTTTCCCCCCAAACTAGCCTTAATTTTCAGAATTCACGACCTGGCCTACGCAATCATTGTGAGCTGGTCTTTAACATCGTGGCAAACAAACTGGAGAGATTCTCTCCGGATTGCAACAGTCTCTGGTCTCTATTTTGGTCAACCCTCTCATTAGGGGTTGATACTCAGAGGGCAGTTTTTTGTTTCAAAGTATGTGTAAACAACAGAAATTATCAAGTAATTTTGAGATGCCAAGGGAAAATTCAAAACCTGAAGAATTGATTATTAGTTTCGTTTATATTCTGAAATTATTCGGTTTAAAAAAATTATTTGATTAGAGATTAAGTTCGAATTAAATATAAATTATTTGAACTTAAATTAAAGCCGAAAATATTATTGGGAAGCGTTCACAATAATTATATTGAAAATTGATACTTTTAGGGTGGTAACAGTGTTTGCACAAAAGTAAGGAGAACTAAAGACAATATAGCGGATGATAAATTGCGTATTGTCAAAATTCTGCGAAAGCTTGGAAGTTGTTTTCATGTTTTCACATCGATGTTATCCGATCTGTAGACCTGGGCGAAAACGAGTATCCTTGGACGACGTATTCACGTAAAACCTAACGGCTATGTCTCCGAACATAGCCTCGAAGCCTAGGCTTCAATTTTTTTTTTACATAAAAACCTTGTAATTTTATAATATATTTTTTTATACTCGTATTATTTTTATTTTTGTTAATATTTTTCAATAATAATAAAATAGTTTTCCAACTAGTGCCGAGTATTACGGAGCCGGGTTATACCGGTGCCGAGTTGCCGGTGTCGAGTTGTCCCGGTGCCGAGTCGCCGATGCCGAGTTGTCCCGGTGCCGAGTTTTCCCGGTGCCGAGTTGTCCGGCGCCGAGTAATCCGGTGCCGAGTAGTTCGGTGCCGAGTTGCGAAATGCCGAGTTGTCGCGTACCGAAAAAAATGTACCTATATTAACTTTTCTGAAGAAAATTTAATAAACTACAATTTTTACCTGAAATTTTTTTTCTATCAGCACAAATTGCCGAGATATAGACAAAAAACTGAAAAAGTGTACCTTAACAGATTTCGACGGGGACTTTTAGTATGTTTAACAGGAAGCCGTAATAAACAAGTGAAACCAAAATTCAGATCTTTACCGATTAATGTTTTATTTTCATCTAATTTTACTGGACTACAAAGTAATTTAATATAATTCCTTTTTTTAATTCCATTTATCGTAAATATTTAATATCTAAGGGAGCTTTATGAATTGCATCAGTGAGAGTTAAAGGGAACCAAATCTACAAATGTGAATTTTTGACATTTATTATATTCTCATATTTTGTATTACTCTGATTGTTTGGTAATAAAATTGTTTTCACAGTACATCAGAAATCCTTCCTAATCAAAATAAATGAGTGGAAAATGGAAATAAACACCGGAGTTAGTTCGCTTTCTCTAATTCCTAAACATTTTACTTTTCTGGAGTTAGTTCCCTTTTAGTAATTTAAAATATAGTACATACACTAAGGGGTCGTTCATAAATTAAATAAATTTAAATTCATAAATTAATAGTATATCACTCGGCTACACCTCGTCATATACGATCAACCTCGCATTTAATGAGCCGTTTAAACTTCTTGTTAAATAATATACTATATTAACATTTTGTTTAGTTCTGTTAAATATTACATTGTAAGTTGATTTTCTAAAAGGTTATAAAAAATTATTGATATTTACCTTCTGGAATTGCAGCTACTGCCAAACTGACACCAATAGTAAACATTTCCAAAAGAACTTTTCCTTGGAACCAACCAAGCAGCATAATCAGTCCAATAATAGCAAAGGAATACATTGATAACTGAGTTCCAAGACTATCCATAGATCTTTGCAATGGAGTTTTTGGAGCTTCTTCTTCTAACATCATTTGAAATACTGAACCAAATTCACTATGTATTCCTGTACTAACGACAATTCCCTAAAACAATTAAAATTTTAACATAAACTTCTAGTACTTTCGAAGGGATCTTGTCCTAAATGTCTATGTTTGAAGTTTATGAAAAAAATGATACAAAACTTAAAATAAATAAAATATACATAAAATATGGTCATCTACGAACAGCCAGGTGCCTTGCTCATTGACATTTATTGGTAGATCATTTATGTACAGCAAGAAGAGCAGTGGGGCAAGGATTGAACCCCGAGGAACTCCACAATGGGAGACGTCAAATTGCGTCCCACGGTCAAGGGTACGGGTAAATTGCGTGCCATCGGCCCTCATGGTCAGAATGGTTAAGTATAATCCTCTTATTCCTTAAGCTGCATAAAGGTTCACAATGTTTTGGGCATTTTATAGTACAAGGTGTTACAACTATTACTACTAAATTGTGTTTCTATAAATATTTTTCTCTTATTTTTTTTTATAGTTATTGCCTTGGTGAAAAATTAATTTATTCACTAAGGAAAA
The DNA here is from genome assembly GCA_958510845.1 of Cantharis nigra. NCBI lineage: Eukaryota > Metazoa > Arthropoda > Insecta > Coleoptera > Cantharidae > Cantharis > Cantharis nigra. The sequence continues at coordinate 50,527,330 of OY294028.1, forward strand.
AAACAATCAGAAGCAAAGAAAAACTTTGTTGTAGCATCAAAGAAAACTTAATTTTTTGAACCCCCCTTAACATATATAAGATATAATTATCCAGGGTGTCCGCGCAGGAACCCGACAGAAAAAAGTATATTAATTAATTCATATAATAATATATTATTATGATTTATTTTTACATTTATTGCGCGAAATCTAAGAACTTCGTTAAAACGAGTCCCAAGGTTTGCTAATCATGAGAGCCCAAAGGGGGGGACAGTAGGGTTCTTTGTCCCCCCTGGGAAATTGAATGGAAGAATAAAAAACAATTTTTACAGACGAAGAAACAACATAATGAAATTTAGAAACTGTAAATATAATGTAGTTGCCCCCTTGAAATTTATTCCTTCGGGCGCTCATGTTGCTAATCGCACCTTTTCGACTTTTTCCCACCCGGGGATGCTTTTATTTATTTGCAGCCACCTCCCATCAATAAATTAATAAAATAAATTCATAAAATACCTACTTAATTCTGAATTCTGAAAAAGAGTCATGTATTAAGTTAGTGATAATTTAAGATATATCTTTAGCAAAATTGTCCGAAGATATGCATCGGTTATGTAGGTTAGTGTTTTGTTTTTGCGTCCTATGATTTCTTGATACCCACAGGTAAATTATTGTTGAGATTTGTATTAGAGATTACCGCTGATCCGATTAGGGTTCGGGACGCAATTTACCCGTACCTTTTTTTGACCACTTCAAAAACCTTCAAAAATAGTGACCACGGGACGCAATTTACATGCGCCCTCCACAATCATACCTTTACATATATAAAGTTAACTAATGCAATTTATTATAATATGTTTTTAATTTTTATTTTCGATTAATATTAAGCCGAAAATTGAATTTTTAAAAACTCGCACAACGGTACGTGACATTTGGGCGTCACCGTTTGGGCCGATTCGGTTCTGTAAGTGGTTGGAGATATTTTAGAGGTGTGGCCTATAATGATTGACGGTTCTATTTCTATTTGGCACGCACTTAGGATAATTTAATCCTATAATTATTATTTTTAACTTATTATTAACTTATAATAATAATTCCAAGATTCCAAACAGCGCTACAACCCAGAGTGGGGTTTGGCTAACCACTTCATTATTATTTTTATTGTGGTAGTCCTGGCAAAGATTTCTTTGCCAAAACCTTATTTTCACCACAAGAACCCAGCAGGCATACGTCCAAAATATTTAATTGCCATCGTCGCAAAAATGCCAAAGAAAATCGAGGAACAAGGACTTTTTTCAAGTTTTCGCAAAAAAATTAATCTTTTTTTTTTAACGTGTGAAATGAAATTATATGAACTATAAATGGAACGTTTCCATTGCAGCAAGAGACGCTTGTGCAAGTACCCCCCCCCCCGAAATGATTAATTCGAACTTTGAAATGATCCATTATAAACCCTTTGTCCGGACATTTTTTTTCGGATTTCGGACTTGAGTCAGACTTAAATACGAAATCGACCAATTAAAATAAACAATTTCGGTCTTAAGTCGTGCTCAAGTTTTGCTCGAGCCAAGCATCGACTATAGGTACGGACATAAGGATACTAGCTGATGGCCCGGCCTCGCTCGGGTGATAGTGGGCACATTTTACGGAAGTGCAATTTGATGGCACTTTAGAGTTTAGGAAAAACTGAATTTTTACCGTCTAGAATTATGTGGGCACCCTGGGCAAAAGCAATAAGGCATAATTTTGGATTAAAACTTTGTAAAACAACGAAAATATATCAAAATAACGCATGCATTCCAATGTTATCACTATGCGCTACTGCAAACCGAATAGGTTGAAGTTCATTCGATTTTGTTGGCAAGTCCGGTGAGTATTCGATAAACGTATTTAACCCAGCTTTTGAGTAAGCAATCCTATACCTGTAGGCATCCCTTACCACTCTGCTAGGTAAAGATAGATCTTAAAGAGCGATATTTCATTAAAGGATCTTTTATTATTACAAAATAGGTTTTGCCTTTACGTTAAGAGATCCTCTCCGTTAAGATCCCTTAAAAGTTAGAGAATACGACCCTTTAGTGTTCTTTAACCTTTAAGTAGTGTTAGCGGTATGACATACAGCAGCGCTCCATAAGATTACACGCGTTGGAAAATTGATCACACTACTTGAAGGTTAAGTGGTTGGAGATATCTTAGAGGCATGGCCTATGATGATTGACGATTCTATTTCTACTTGGTACGAACTCGAAGAAATATTGGAAAGTGTTTAAAATTACTTGTAACTTGTATATGGGTACTTCTACAAAACTCGGGTAACTTGATGTTTTCATATGTAATTTAGACAATTATCAAGTGTATTTAATATTTCTTACTGATAAATGCTACACAAAAACAAGCACTATAAGGCCATAACAACAATTATTGTGAATTAAATTGAAATAATAGGAAAAATCGTCCTTACTTGTCTAAAATGTCAGACCCGTGTCGTGTACGAATTACATATTTCCACATTAGGATGATCATATTTTTCAAACTATTAGGTTAAAATGGATATTTTTAGTTTTGATATATTTTAGGATACTGTATGAAATGTAAAAAATCAATATAATTTAAATGTAAATAAATTATTAATTAATAAAAAATTAATAACAATATCTTCCTAGTTAAAGTAGCGTACTCAACATCTGGCATCAGTCTCTTGTCACATATAAAACTTTAAAATTTGTGGTACCTAATTGATAAGGTTGAAAACCTAAGAATCTGTCTAACATAAACCAATCACTTGAAGTTAACGCTAAACGTGTGTATTTGCGAGTAGGCCTTTTTGAATTCATTGGTATTGGCATGATTCTGTAAACAACACGTGTTGTGACGGTCAACATATCAGTCCCTTGGTGAGTAGTTTTGGGGTAATTTATTGGTTGTTGTTTTAGATCATCGTTTATTCCAATGTTCTTTGTGTAACGTAAATTGTATGAAATATTAGATAAACAATATCTCGTTTTAATCAAAAGTTATAGTTAGTTTTTTAAGAAAATCGTCAGTCCCTTGATAGTAAAAGTATCAATTTCATTCTTCTATTACAATATGATATTGTTATAGAACAATATGCAGCCAAAAAAAGCAATAAATTAACAAGAGCAAAAAATTTTCAAAAAAAGAGAGAAGCTGCTAAGCGTCGATTGGTTAAAATTTTTGCATTGTGCGGATATGTTTGTTTTTGTATGAGATTTATAAATAATTATATTGGGCCTGCCCGTATTTATTATTAAATAAATAAATAAAATTGAATAAGTAATAAAATATTTCATTTTTTGATAAAATTGTTATGTTTCGTCAGTCCCTTGGAGCCATATTTGACAAAAACCTCAATTTCTCCTAAAATACTTTATAAAGTCACTGTTCTTTTTACACATAGTATAACAAACCCATGGTCCATCAAAATAGTTATAAAGGAACATAATTTGAGATAAAAAGCATGCAATTCAAAATCAGTTGTTAAGTTACCCGAGTTTTGTAGAAGTACCCATATTAGTGAATTTTGATTATGAAGCATTAGTATTACTAGTAGTACTATTAGTAGTAAATATCACAATCAACGACATGCGTGCAAAACCTCGTAACTCATACAAAATGTTACTTTACACAAACATTCAGTTAGAATCAATTTGAGATAGGACTAAATAAACTTAACAATTTTAAATATTTTGCAACTTTGTACAGTTGAAACGCTTTACAATCACATTTACTAACTAGGAGATGATACGCAAGCGGCATTTTTGTGAATTTTGCCACTTATGGTGCTGGAAGGTCAGCCTTCGAATAACAATTTCCCAAAGTTGTAGAGAAAGATGGCCAGAACTTTTCGAGAAAATCGAGTTTTAAAATATTCAAACCGAAGTATATAGACTTGAAATAAAATAGTTGGCAATAAGAAGCGTGGCCTAGAGATTAAAGAGTGCAACTTGTTTGATGTATTGTATTATATAACTGTAAATAAAGGATTTGTAAATGTAAAAAAAAGTGAGGTCTAGTTAACTGTAGGTCGTTAGTTCGAATCCCGAAGGGTTTAACTTTATTTTTCTTGAATTCATTTTAATTTTCTCCAATACGTAAAAATTGGTCGAATTTATGCTTCTTGACTAACAATATTGAAGATAAAAATTTTGGTACAAAAATAAAGAACGTCGGGTATAGGGTATTAATGTGTTTTATTTTTGTGACAATTTATAAACAACGCAAGACTTATAGTTCAGTCGGGGTTTCGATGTCCAACATGATATTTACTTTTTGGTAAACATCAAAAGATCCGCGACTACTTGATTAATTGTTATTTATTATTAAATAATCTCTACTTTGTGGAAATTTGAAAATACAGTAGAGCGTCGATAATCAGGACGTCAAAAATCCAAACCGTCAATAATCCGGATTCAATTCCGGGGAAAATAACAATTGAAAAAAAAATTTTGTCAAACAAAAGTCAAAAAACTTACTGCTACAAAAAAATATAATGTATATTTTTTCATTAAATATATTATAAGTTCATATTAATTAATAGTTTATTTATCTACTCCAATTATCACTAAAGTGAATTATTAACGGTTTTACCAAGTTCTCTTTTTTTTTGTCAACTAAAACTACCTTTTTTGGGTCTTTTCGATAATTCGGACATTTTGATAATCCGGACAGGATCCGGTCACAATTAATCCGGATTATCGACGCTCTACTGTATATCCTATTGAAATATAAGAAATATGTATTATTTGATTGTTTGAACTAAAAATTTTAAACACTTTATATAATTTATTATTTAACTATAAATTATTGTATTGTTTATAATTAAAAAACACATTAATACCCTATACCCGACGTTCTTTATGTTTGTACCAAAATTTAATTTATCATAAATATTGTTAGTCAAGAAAAAAAAAGTTAGACCAGTGAGGAGTCGAACTAGCTACCTACGGTTAACTAGACCTCACTCTAGGCAATGCTCCTTATTGCCAACTCCTTTACTTCTAGTTTTTATACCTCGCCCTCGGTGTGAATAATTTAAAACTCGATTTTCTCGAAAACTTCTGGCCATCTTTCTCTACAACTTTTTTGGAAAATTGTTATTCCATTTACAAAAATGCCACTCGCTTATCATCTCCTAGTAAGTGTAAATGTATCTTAGGTTTCTAATATCCGATTTGATATTAATAAAAGTTTTAGATTTCAAATATCGAAATTTGAGTTAGAAGGTCTAGCACGCATGTCGTGAATATATTACATACCTTTCCATTTCCACAACGAACCAATGTTCCCATAAAAGCAATATTTGATTTCGAAGAGTGCGCTCCGTTTGGTCTTAATACAGGTGAAGTGTGTTTTCTAGCAGGATCAGTCTCTCCAGTAAAACTGCTTTCATCAATAGTTAAATCAATAGCTTCAAATAAACGTAAGTCAGCTGGTACACGATCGCCAACATTCAGTAATACAATATCTCCTGGAACTAACTCTCGAGCTAGAAAAGTGTCAGGTGTTCCTTCTCTTAAGCTACAATAATAAATCATTTTTAAAAGTTTGCAAGAATAAAACTAGAATATACTGTGTCCCACAAAAGTAAGCATACATAACGTGACTATTTTTAGATTACTCAAAACATTAGGCGAAACTGGGGTCAATTCGAATAAATTGTTTAAAAAATATTTTTTTTGGGATCAATAATTTTTTTTAAATATTTTGGGCAATTTTAAAACAAAATTTACTGTTATGAAATTTAGCTAAACTTAATAGTTTTTGAGTTATACATTTTTGAAAATCGAAAAACAAGGATTTAATCGCTAAGTAATTACTACAAAGATAAAAAGCAATTAATTCATAATTTCTTGTGCATCAATGGAGAGGGCCAACATTCTTCTTATTTTTATTTAAGTGATCTAAATGGTAAAAATATAGTTTTGATGATTACGAAGAAACAGTTGAAGTTGATACTTTTTGAGAGCATTCAATGAGCATTCAGATTTACTCTCAAAAAGCACAAAGTTCAACTGCTTCTACGTAATCATAAAAATGAATTTATCAGTGCATTAAATTCAATTAAAAATCGTCTATCGTTGACCTTTAACTGAAAACGGGACAATTCTGTGTCCCGAAGCTTTTCTCAGAGACACCGGGACGGAGTACAAACAAACGGGACAGTCGCGTTCAAAACGGGACGTATGGTCACGTTAAGCATACACCTTGATTTTCGGTAGATATAATTGGATTATACTAACCTATATGCTACTTTAAAAAAATATCTGTATTTTTAATTCTATTGTTTTACAGTTACTTTCTACAACCATTATTGAACTATTGTACGTAAAAATTATTTATAAATTTGTCTTACATTACCAAACACAAAATGATTATCAAAAGACACCTACATATATTTTACACATCACTAAAGTAGGCATACACTTGAGATTTCATACAAAAATTAACAAAATTTTATATAGGTACCATAATATTCTTTTGTATATTCTTTGAATGCGGAACCGCTGCGATGGTAACCGTTTTGGCACAAAACCCACTAATTTCTTTTGATTCGGGCGAAATATTCAGTATTCTTCTAAAATGTTTGATTTTAATTTACAAAATAATTTGTTTGGAACCCGCGGAACTCCGCCATTGGAAACCGCGGAGGTACTTATTTTTGTACTTCAAACTCAACCGGAAGTAAACATGAATTTTTTTTCAAATGGCAACAAGTCTTTTTCTTAACATTTTTGTAATCTGCAGTTTTTTCTCTATACATACAGATAAATGCAGGATAAATTTATTAATTATTTAATTAATTTAGTGTATTATGAAAACAAAACAACATCACGGTACAGAAAACACAACCTATCTGATAAATTCTTCAAAATTGCCAACATTTTCTTCAAGACATGATACTATAGTATCATTTTGTTTTCATAGCACACAAAATAAATTAAATAATTAATTAATTTATCTTGCATTTTTCTCGAAACTTTTCTTATGTAACCTTATGATAATTTTATATGTCTGTATAGAGAAAAAATTGCAGATTACGAAAATGTTAAAAAAAGACATGTTGCCATTTGAAAAAATAAATTCATGTTTACTTTCGGTTGAGTTTGAAGTACAAAAAAATTTACTTCCGCAGTTTCCGATGGTAAATTTCGAGTTGAATAAAAAATTATTTAAACTTTTTTTTGTATCTAGTAACATATAAGAATTATTCACTGTTACCTCTTATCGTGAACACACTGTATATTTTGGTATATTTTTCATCGTCAGGCATGTGGTAAGAAATAATAATGGTTATAATTAATAATTATGATACTAAACTTTACTTTTGGGCCAGCTAAAAGTTTGATTCGTCCCACAAGTAAAAAATTTTTTAAATAATGCGTATCCAGAAAAATGGATAAGAACAGAAGGATTTATCAATTGGCCGATTTTTAATACTTAAATCCAATTTATTACAATAAATTTGGTAAATTTTTTTTTTACCTACACCTTGTTCATTATTTTCAGAACTTCTATAAAAACGGTTGGTTTCCCAAAAAATTTTATTTAACCAAAGTTGTAGCCCGTTAAATTCCCTATTTGATTTAGGCCGTAAGTTTTCTCTAAGACGTTTCGTTTAAGAGATACGGGGTTCGCAAGAAAAGTAAATAAAATGGAACCTGAATATTTTTAACATTTTTTCCCTTAATTTAATTTATAATTCGAAATACGTTGATTCTAGACGATAAGGGGTTATAACCTAATTTGTAGATAAGCGAATGATCTTTAAAAAAGTTCCAACCCATTAAGTTTAAAAAATCAATAATATCGAAGCTATGACCGTTTGAAATCAGAAATTTAAAAAATTGCTATAAAGGGAGGTACTCCCGAAGGGTTTAGACTTGGACAAAAACTTTATTTGAAAATTTGTCTTAGAAGAGTGTCCTTTATCACCCGTATATTAACATATACGAGCTTTATATTTGTTTTAACGCTTTTAAAATCCGAATTTTCAAAGAAATGTTTAAAAAAATGAAAAAAAATTTCAAAATTAAAAAAATAATAACGTAAAAAATATTTATGCCTTAGTTTTTATGTAAAATAGTAAAGAATCATATAGGTTTTCAAAAAATAAAATACATCCTAAAAAATTGCGCCTTTGTTACGTTTTATCTAACATCTATAACATAAGCCTGACAGGCTTCATCCGTGGACTCTTGTAATTTTTAACCTACCCGTGGACTTGAGGGTTAATGCAAATATTTTTATAGTGTGTTTAAATTTATACATTATTTTGTTTTATACTAGCTGGATACCCGGCTTCGCACGGGGTCTCACTAAAAATACTTTGCCTTTGTCTGAAGTACTTCAATTTAGGCCCTTGAATTTCGTGCTGCAATTTTCATAAACTATAAACCTGCGGTGGAGGTTGGATAGGTAGCAATTGCACTTTTCCACCATTGCAACACATTCCAGGTGTTTCGTTCTTTGATTTAAGAGCTCCTCCCTCCACAGTATCGGCACCCAGAATTCATTATACCTTTTCATAATTATTGATTTCTACTTTATACTTCATTGCTGCACGAATTTTTATTCTCTATACGTATCCGTATCTTTTTTCAAACTTTAGATGTATTTGTTTGATAACAATTTTGAGCTGCTCTATGAACTTCAGCATTTGGCTACTGACCTTTAACTGCAGCGCTCCTACGAACTTCAAGATGCTTTTGTTGGTAATTAGTATTAGCAACGTGACACGCAAACTAAAATTATTTTTATAGCCGATTTTAGTTGCGTGTTGCATTACTATACCTACATCGCAAGTCGCTGTTTAACTGGTTTCTTAGGGTCAGGGCCTATTTTACCACCAGGCGTATTAGGCACGTGCCTAGGGCCCAATGGCCAGAGGGGCCCGAAAAGAAAGAACATAAAATCGTAAAATAAAAATCAAATACTGATAAAATAACCCAAAAATTAGGCCTTCGAGGCCCACTTGAAAGCCTAGGGCCCAACTCAGTTAAAAATAGGCCCTGCTTAGGGTACGATTATGTTGGAGCTGTGATAACTGATAAAGCGAAGAAATTGTTTAGCTCTAATCGCTGTTCTAAGAATTAACATTGACTTTCGCGCTGCTTCAACATAAACGGTCCTATAAGAATCAATGCATTACAAATCACTGCTTTGCGAGAATCACTGCAACCATCACTGCTACAGCTCCAACATAAACGTACCTTACTCTCGGAAACAAGCATTTGTCCTGTCCGAAAGCATTTTATTAAGAAATCAGGGTGCAGTGTTCGTCTGAATAGAAAATGCGTACTCGAACGTTTTCCAGTTCCAATTTTTGCTTCCCGTTGCTCGTTTGTTTGATTCAATTTAAATAATATCTACTTATATAATTTATCCGTCCATAAGTTGAATCGCACTTAAATAAAGTTAAAACGCATTACAAAATATGTAAAATATAACTGTTTAAAAATGATTTTATTGTTTAAATATCAAGTTTACATATTGCTAAACCATGTTAAGTAAAAATTTTTAAGTAATAATCAAAAAATTTTATTAAATTTTACTCTCTTCAAAATATCCCCCTTTTGCTTTAATTACAGCTTCGCATATACGCGGCATTCGTTTAGTTAAACGTTCAAGATAATCGACCTACTGTGTTCCACACACGCTGTAGAGCATCCCAAAGGGTCTTCTTACTTGTTGGCATAATTTTACGTACCTCCTGGTCCAAGTGATCCCATAATAATTCAATTGGATTACAATCAGGGCTTTGTGGAGGCCATGTCATCAATGTAAGCAAACCTTCTTCGGTACGGTTCTCAAAAAATTATTTGAGCTGTAAGGCGTCGATTTCGTAACGACATTAATTTTATGGACTGATCTTGAGCTTCTGTGGTAATTTTTGGTCTTCCACTGCGTCTACGGTCCTGAAGTTGTCCGGTTTCTGCTCTTCTTTTAATTGTTTGACGTACACAATACTCCGAAACTTTTAATTGTCGCGCAATTGCTCGGCTAGAAATATTTGTTTCGTGCAGAAATATTATTCTAGCCCTTTGTTCAAAGTCCAGCTGTTTTCTTTTTGCCATATTTTTAAATAAATATTGAAATGGAACCGATGGAACACGCAACTAAAGTAATACTGTAATGTTTAACTGTATACTAATCTTAAAGGGTGCTTGAGGGTAGTAAAATTCATTAAGTTTTAAAATTCAGGTAATTATATTTCTACGTAACAGTAGAAAAGCAAAAGCTTTTCTTAAAAGCATAAAAATTCCAAAAATTAAAAATCTTTTATTTGAATGCAAAAATATTACCTGAAGCTTATTTATAACAGGTAAATTTAATTACCCCGAAAAACTTCCCTAAAATTTTGTTTAAATTTGCCAACTTATTATTATAGAGGTACATGTTAATATCACTATTGTATAGAACCAAAATTTTCACATTCAAATTTAAATTATATTATATTTTTACCGAAAATCGTCATCAAAACAACATTTCCCTGCTTATATAAACGCAGGGAAATTGAATTTTAATGACTAGTCCGGTAATAATTAGTAATTGTAACAAAATAAAAGAGACGTCGCGTCGTTCTTTTCTATATTACTTATTATTGTATTGACAGTAACTATGTATGGTAACTATGTAGTCAACAAATTGACAAACTTGATTTTTGCTCATTTTAAAAATGTTGTTCAATTAATGTTTTAAAATTTCGATTTTTTACGATTTTCGGTAAAATTTAATACCATACTTGTCAGGAAAATGTCTCACTTTACTCGGAGCTCAAAATACTCGGCACAAAGTGCCTCGTATTTCAATATTGCTCCTCGTCAGTAATGTATCATTTTCATGACTTTTAAGTAAATAACTATTAAACAAATGCATTTGTTCTCCAGGTGCGATTAAACTTATGGACGGTAGTGTATGTAGTAAGCGACTCAAGTTTAAGTAACTTAGTATATTTTGCGAAATCCCTCAAGGGTAATAAAAATATTGCCTATTTTTCGAATTCGTCACATTTCGAAACTCCGAATTTATATACTTAGTACAAATAATGTATTACCAACTTACAATTTAATCCCTATATAATTTTTTTATTTCTCTCTCCTCTCACATTTTGACGTCTATAAAATCAGTAACATGTTCAAAAATTTAAAAAAAACATGTAACGAAAAATGTTTGTGTGTGTGTAAAAAAAGTACACCTTACCTGTTCAAAAATTTTAAAAAAATATGTAACGAAACATGTGTGTGTGTGTGTGTGTCTCTACAAAAAGTACACCCTACCTGTTCAAAAATTTAAAAAAAATATGTAACGAAAAATGTGTGTGTGTACAAAAAGTATAGCCTACATCAGTGGTTCCCAACCTTTTCAATACTGATACCCCTGTGTTAGGAAAATTGAAATTACCCCCACTACCCCCACTCACTTAAATATTATTATTAATACAAACCATACAGCAATTATAAATATCTTTACTTTTACCTCCGCGGGGGTTATTACCCCCAAGTTGGGAATCACTGCCCTACATGTTCAAAAATTTAAAAAAAATATGTAACCAAAAACTTCAAAACTTATTTGCCCGGTTTCACAGAAAATAATTAAGGAATTTAATCATTGATTAGCAAGTTAATCATTGATTAACTCAGATTTGGGTTGCATAAATCACAATACAATATTTAATCAATGATTAGTATAATCAATGATTAAATCTGTTGTTAAGTAACTATTTGGGTTGCACAGACGATAATTATGCCAGGTTTCACACATGATAATTAAAGAATTTAATCATTGATTAGTAAGATAATCATTGATTAAGTCAGATTTGGGTGCACAAATCACAGTTAATTAATGATTAGTATAATCAATGATTAAATCTGTTGTTAAGTAACAATTTGGGTTGCACAGATGATAATTAGACCTTAACACAAGTTAACTTCCCAAAATATTTAACAAATGGATATCTAGTGATTAAGGCGATATAACTAATGATTTAGTACTTACATAACTGAATTTTTCTTTTCTTGTCGTGTTTTTAAACAAGTTTTTTTAAGAAATCTCTCCCATATCTAATTGACGAAAAATTTTAAATGATTTTAATTTAATAAAAATTAACTTTTTTTATGCTGATCTTTTTTGAAAAAATTTGAATTTTTAAATTTTTATTAGAATTAAATTTTTCTGCTATAAGTTTCCAGTACTAAATAGTATATTGCTGGTTGAGGAAACAAAGTGAGTCATTTTCTCTCTAACGTGCTCTTTGTTGACTAAAGTTTGAGGTCGGAAATTCACTTCAGGAAGCAAATAAACTCTACACCAGAGACAAAGATATTATTTTTTCTCAGATGAAGAGTAAAATAAACTCACTCAAATCCACAATTACATTTGTACATTTTTATGGTTAAAAATAAAGCTGGTGACAAATTCAGGTTTGTTGACGTTCATCGCGTCGGTCCAGGGAAAGAATATAACGGTACCAGGAGAGAAAATGACGGTACTAAGAGTTTCCGGTTTCCAGAAACTGTTTCCTCTGGGTGAAAAAAAGCTACTATGGTCCACGAAATCAGAGCTCAAAGACGAATTTTCCTCTATAGGATAAAAATGCTTTTTTGGAAAAACAAGTTTTGTAATGCGAAAAAATAAACAATTGTAGAGTTTTAAATTCGTTTTACTATTTCATATAACTTTTTTTTTCAATTTATAGTTTTCTGCTTTAAATTTTTAACCTTACTTTTTCTTGTTCATTAACATTGCGTTGACTGTTATCAGTCATCACAGAATAAATAATTTACAAACTGTCATATTTATGTCAATTTTGTACTATGAAGTTGACGTTTTAGGTGAAGTAAGTGTACCAACCTAACATTTGAACGCATAATCAGAGATTAACTAATTATAGATTTCAGATAGTCTGTGCAACCCATTCAAAATATAATCAATGATTATCTTTAACAAATGTTAACTAACACAGGTTAAAAAAAAAATTTGTGAAACCGGGCAATTGACTTGTTGATTTGTTTTCTTAAGCCTGTTTGAGACAATGTCTAATTTTTTGTATTTTTCACACAAAAATTTTCTAAAATGGTAGTTAACCAATAAAAAAAAGTCACTTGGATACCAACACGCGCTTTCCATTGGTTAGTTACCATTTACTGCTAAATTTTATACAAAATTTGACATCGAATCCTGTTTGCAACGATGGATCAAGTTTGGGCAAATTTTTTAGAAAATTTTCGTGTGAAAAATACAAAAAATTAGACATCGTCTCAAGTGGGCTTTATGTAGAAATATTTCCGAATTGGCACACAAACTTATCGGATTATCTTCAGTTATAATTTTGAATTGGTAATCGTTTTCAATCATTTAATCAATTACAGACACAATTAGGTACATAATTAGTATTATGCAAACTCTGAAATAGAAATTTCACAAAATATTGGCGTGGCTATAATTCGTAAATATTAATTTAATAAAATTTATTATAAGTAAAAACAAGAAAAAAACAAAATTCCATTAAAACGTCTCCTCATTATTAAGATCGTTTTTAAAAATTTCTATTTCCGCAGATTCTTCTCTAAGGCGGTGTTCTAGTCTAGAACCATTAATTTTACGTGTTTTGTCAAGCTCAATAGAATTGAAACAAACAATATTTTAGCATTCTTTTTTTTGCATGTATTAGTGGGTGATTGCTACTGACTTACTATAAGTAGGAGTGTTTATATAGTATTTAGTTTATTTATTTTCTGCCAGGTTTGAAGCTGTTTTGTCCCAGTGTGCGCCGGCCGTAACTGTTCTGCTGTTACGGTTTCTAGCAAGACCTAGGTACAATTGGACGTAATTATGCAGAAACCTACCAATCCACAATATTCGAAAATAAGTTAATTACGAAAATGGACTGAAAAAAATCTAGAAAAAATTCAACAAGCTAAAATGGATTTTATGTAGCTATTTATTATTATGCATAAAACTACCAACCTACATACATAATTTGAGTATTTTTGTACAAAATCAGGAAATAGTATTTTTGGCTGAAAGATAACTTGGTAATAATTGACTTAAGGATGTAAAAGCACTTTCACAACTATCTTTCGAAGTGTTCTATCCAATACAATTTTTAAAATTAAATCTTATTTGTTTATTTTCTCAATAAGTGTTTTATTGGGTTAGTAGGTTTCTGCATAACTACGTCCAATTGCAGCGCAGTTCTTCCCATTAGGTATTACAATCGCAGTTGACGCGGTCGTAACTGCTCTGCTGCTACAGTTTCTAGCAATACGTATCTTAAGAAAACAAATCGAGAAGTCAACAACTATATGAATATAGAGACGGAATAATTTGTAAATGAAATGCAAAAGCAGCTAAATGAGGATGATAAGTTTCGTATTGTCAAAATTCTGCGAAAGCTTTGAAGTTGTTTTCATGTTTTCTCATCGATGTTATCCGATCTGTAGACCTGGGCGAAAACGAGTATCCTTGGACGACGTATTCACGTAAAACCTAACGGCTATGTCTCCGAACATAGCCTCGAAGCCTAGGATTCAATTTTTTTAATAATTTTCTAAAATGGTAGTTAACCAATAAAAAAAGTCACTTGGATACCAACACGCGCTTTCCATTGGTTAGTTACCATTTACTGCTAAATTTTATACAAAATTTGACATCGAATCCTGTTTGCAACGATGGATAAAGTTTCGGCAAATTTTTTAGAAAATTTTAGTGTGAAAAATACAAAAAATTAGACATCGTCTCAAATGGGCTTTATATAGAAATATTTCCGAATTGGCACACAAACTTATCGGATTACCTTCAGTTATAATTTTGAATTGGTAATCGTTTTCAATCTTTTAATCAATTACAGACACAATTACATATTAATAGTATTAAGTAGCGTTCTCAGCCAATTAACGTGACAGAACATAGCATAGCTTAGGTTAGCACAGAAGTTAAAATACATTGAAACTTATGTGTGTGTTCAAATTGACAAATGACCAATTTGGCATAACATAACATAACAAAGCATTAACGATTTTAGGTATATTATGAATTTACCTATTATACCAACGAATTAATAGGAAGGCGCTGGTAGAAATTGAAAGTAAACGTCAGAAAGTAATAATAATTTGTATTGTACCATAATTAGTACAATTATCGCGAATTTATTATTATATAATTAGTTAATTTAATTATGTCAAATAAATCGATAGCATTTTGTTTTGTAGTGCTATGTTAAGTTATGCTATGCTATGTTGTGGTTAATTGGCTGAGAACGACGCTTTATGCGAACTCTGAAATTTCTATTTCTGCAGATTCTTCTTTAAGTGTTTTTGCTGCCTCATCATTACAAATTATCTACTTCTAATCATTTTAAGCATAATTTCACTTCTGCAGCTTCTTTTTTGAATTTTGTTGCTTCTTTAGCGGTCAATTCCTCTTCCGCCTTACGCTTATTTCTTGCGTACCTACGTTTGAATGCCTCTGCACGCTTCAATTCAAACTGGCGCTCGGGATCTTCGCGATATTTCTTGAATATTTCTTTAAGAGATTTAAGTCTCAACACTCTTAAATAGCGACTTAGTTGCCAATACAGGGTTTGCAAATATTTAATATAAGTAGTGTGCCTTTGTATAAGATTGAAAATGATTAATACCAAATCCGATCGGTAGACCTAGGCGAAAGCAAGTATCCTCGACGACGTATTCACGTTAAACCATACGGCTATGTCCGCAAACATAGCCTCGAATCCGCAATGTTTTAAAGATATTCCTGCACAAAAACCTTCCCCAAGTCCTACTGAGTAAGTGTGCCAAGTTTGGTTAAAATCGGTCATAGTCTATGAGTTATTGAAAGACGAACAAACAAACTAACTAACAAATAAATAAATAAATAAGCAAACAAACAAACTTTCAGTTTTATATAATAGAATAGATTATTGTCATATCTATAAAAAATCATTATTTTCATTTATCATTTTTTTTTAGAATAATTATTTTTGAACTGATAATACCCTCCCCATTACCATTATTATAAACAATGTATCTTACCAATTACAAGATGGTGGTACAAGCTTAGTAAGTTCTTGTAGTGATTTTTCAGATCTATACTCTTGTACAAACGCTACAGTGACAACAATAACTATCGCTACCGTTATGCTAACTGCGTCGTCAAATTGTTTCATAGATACCGAAACGAGTGCAGAAGCTAATAGTAAAAGGATAAGAGGATTTTTAAATTGTTCCAGGTACTTTTTCCATAGAGGATCTCCTTCTTTAATCGATAATTCATTGTATCTGAAATAAAATATAAACATAATTATAAAAGTAAAAATTTGTGGACTACATCTAACTTAAGGGTATGGAGATCAGCTGATCGCAACATTGGTTTTTAAATTGCAAACCATTACTATAATTTTCATTTTTATGCGTTAAAATTTTGTAATGAAGTATAAAATAATAAACTCTATTCAGCGGCAGGGTCCTTTTTAAAAAATTAATTTAGAAAATCTATATTTTCGAATTTGGAATTTATAGCTCTACAGACTTAAACGGCATGACCTTATACATCACCCATAATTAGTATAATAAAAACTAATGTATATTAACAACACAGGTTGGAATTTAAATTTAAAATATTTGAATTAAATTTATAAATGCATAGTGCGGCCATTGGAATTCTAGCCAATATTTGAAAAACTATGCATCTCCAATTATGTTTTATACACAAACACAATATAAGTTTTCTATTACGTGTAAATTTTTTACACGTCGTCGAAGTTCATAGCTTACCATAACATTTTCCCTTTTTTACCACTGACTGTTTTTCAAAAACACAGGGTATATCAAGTTACTATGTACAATCTTTGTTTATATATTTATTTATTTATATATTTGTGTCACCATATCTTCCGAACGGTTACAGGTAGCGACGTAAATTTTTGACTGCATGTTTGTAAAGATCAGGAGTGTTCCTGGCTAGTCAAATACGGCAGTAGGTGATTTGGTCCCTGGTAATTTGGTCCCCGGTAAATTGACCCCGGTAATTTGATCCCCGAGGTAAATTGTTTCCCGGTAATTTGACCCCCAGTAATTTGATCCCAGAGGTAAATCGATCCCCGGTAATTTGGTCCCCGGTAATTTCACCCCCGGCAATGTGACTCCCGATGATTTATAATAATTTTATTAATTGCAAAATATGAATAATATAACACAAAGACAAATTATCAAAAATTCAACAAAACAACAATCAAAAATTATGAAGATTACAAGCAATTCCTTTCAGAAAGTCAATTTTAAGATCAGGGTTATAATTTTCAATTAACGTGACAATATTTTTGTTAATGTTGTTATAAGTTTTGTTGTTCTTCCTTTCGCCGCGATCAAATTGATTTTTTTTCACTTGAGCTAGACTCTTTTCTTTTTTCAAAGATTCTATTAATTTCCATATGTTGGGATGCATACAGGTAATCGAACTTTGTATTATTATTAGTCCGAGGCATATTTCTCAAAGTCCGATTATGTATATTCCATGTCTCTAGAGGAAAAAGTTGCAATTTTCTTTGTGTTTTGTTACGCCTACCCGTAACTTCCCCAATATAATATTATTCGAAATAATTTAATATTTCCTCGGGAATAGTATCTTCATGGGATAGTTCTTTAAATCCTTCTATTACATCACCAATTGGAAGAAACGCCGGGCGTTTTCGCTATAGAAAAATCAAAAACTATTACTAACCTACATAACCGTTGCATATTTTTGCGTGGATATCTCTTTTTTATGGGTGATTTTGCTAAAAAAATCAACAGCTAACACTAACCTACATAACCGATGCATATCTTCGCGCAGATATCTAATTTTTACGGATAATATAACTAAGACCAAATTATAAACATGAAGAAGAACAATTTTACAAAATAATATAAATTTTAAGTCATTCATTACAAAAATGCAGTAGAATAATATAAATCGTAATTGGCGACAAAATTACCAGGGGATGAAATTACCGGGGATCAAATTAGCTAGAAGTAAAATCACCGGGGATGAAATTACCGGGGACGAAATTACCAGGGGATTAAAATATCTGGGGGTAAAATCACCTGGGGCGAAATTACCGGGGACGAAATTACCAGGGGATCAAATTACAGGGATCAAATTACCGGGGATCAAATTACTGGAGGTCAAATTACCGGCTACGGTCAAATACAATTTTCACCTACGACAAGAAATTTTATCGCAGAAAACCATCTCTATCCCTCCCCCATTCTCTATATTTGTTAGACTATGTAGAGCCGAATTCATTTAATATCATTGGCCTGGTTTACACCGATAACTTAGGTAGAGACCCAAACCTTGAATTCGGACTAAATAATTTAGGTGGGATGATGTAAGCCCTTGTTACCCGACCAATCTGACCAAATGTTTAAGTGAGGTGAGGTGGACCATTTCCTTGGACTCACCTAAAATTAGCGACCTATCCGGACGGTGTAAACTGTTTTACACCAAATACAACAAATTTGTTTTGTATTTGATACAATAGACGGCGTTATACTAGAAAAATAATTAAAAATTATAAAATAAAGACGTCACCATCAAATTAATGTCAAAACAAAATAAAGTTTAAATATTTTTTGTATAATTATTATTACAATGGAGAATTTGAACTATTCCATCGATATTGAAGAGTTAGGCGATAGTTCGCAAAAGGAAGTCGAGTTGGGATTGTCTAAGGTACCCCGCAGAAAAGGGGTAAATTGGACAGTGGAAGAGACGCGTGCTTTTATTGAACTATGTATTCTACCATCAATGCAGCTCTAATGTACTGATATGTAACAAAATATTCAGCCGGCGTCATTATTATACTAAAGAGTGATGATTTTATACAAGATAATCTAATTATTATTAGACAAACTTCATTTTTACGCGTAATTTCAAAATTCGGTTTAACGACCCCCTGGCGACTAAAGTATAAGGTTAAATAAAACAGATTTCTATAATATTTATAATAACATTACACCCAAATTCTACCTATTTGTCGACTAAGCCGGCGTAGGTATGGTCCAAATTCCACATGGTGTAAACAGTTGTAAATGGGATAGGGCTTAGGTAAACAAATAGGTCAGGTCACCATTTAGTCTCTCGGTGTAAATGTACCCATTGGCTAACAATTCACGCTACCACATCGTCTGACTGGATCACGAAGCGGTTTAAAACATATTCGGTTTCTTTATTCATTTTGACAAAATGTACTCAAAAAAGAGTGAAATAAAATAAAAATTAAAAATTTTAAAAACCGCTGACTGTAAAAGGACTCTACTTTAAAAACTACTGTTCCTAGGCGAGGGTGACGGTCCATCAGTGCAGAGTAGCCATTTCAAATGAGTTCCAGACTATACTTTCCATACGACTGATGCACAGTGCTAATACTTGTAACAGTGCTAATTCTTGTAACAGTGCTAATTCTTGTAATACGCGAACTCCAATTTGACAGTTGGCGTTATATAACCGGTAAAAGAACTTGTTAATAGATGTCACTACCAGGGTCGCGTTTCATAATAGTACTAATGACAACTAGATGGCGCTAATTTTCAATGTAAATCCTCATTAACAATTATTAATCTCGCGATCCATTCCGTTAGAACTTGTGGACAGTATAGTGCGCGAAGTGCGTTCGAGTGAGAGGGACATAGAATTTACAATGCTTCCATATGGCTGCGTGTCTTGATAACTCCTATAGTCAATGCTATTAGTTGGAAAGTACAAATTGAATATTATTAATACTATTGAAAAATAATGGAGAATGATTTTTGGCTATGCTTGTAGAATAGGTTATTTCATGAATAAGCGCCGACATTTCATTTGACTTTTCTAATAAATTTTGATAACCCTTTGGTGACTTTTGACCCCAAAAATGAAAGTTTGTAATTTGCAACAATTTTTGCGGTTTCCTAGGCAGATTAACGAGAAAATTAGAATGACGCAGTCATAATTCCCTCAAGTACGATATTTTTCGTTTTATGTTGCTTTAAAGTTCAAATTTTTGATGTGCATTTAAGTTTACTTTCGAGCGCTTCCGCTAGTCGCAGGCTGTTTTTTAATATCTATGCATTAAAATACGTCCGATTAACTAAAATTTTGATCTCGCCATCTCTTCCTGGGGCGGCCTACGTATCTTCTTCCTCTGGGCTTATATTGGAACAATTTCTTTCGTAGTCGGGTGCGATCCATTCTATAGGTGTTCCCTCCATTCCGATCTGTATTTTTTTATCTTTTCATTTAAGCTGTAGATATTTAGCTCATTTCTTATATCTGTATTTCTTTTCCCTTCAGTGCTTTGATATCCTGTTACTGATCGTAGGAATCTCATTTCGGCGCTTTGCAGTCGTCGTTCATTTTCTTTTGTAACTATCCAAATTTCGCTGCCATATGTAATGCTCGGTATAGAGATAGTTTTGTAGAATTTTACTTCCGTGTTCTGGTTGGCTCTGTTTATGAAAGTTCTCTTTATAGCACCATTTATGTAGTTGAATTTTTCTATTTTGTTGTTTATATCTGTTTTTTCGAATATAGATTTCTTACGGTCCTGAATTTTCTAGGCAAATTTTTATCAATTTGGAAGGTTTCTATTCAAATTTATGCGAAATTTTCATAAGCGGCATCGTATTGCAATTATTCGATTTTTATTTTTAAAAACACATTTTCCCTTGTAATCCGCTCGCAGATAATTTTGATTTTGATATCTTTTGTGGTTGTGAACTCGCTATTAATTAAAATAGAATAAATTATTCTCATCTTTTCGACGAGCTTTTCGGCTGACGATTATTATGGAAAGTTTATCGGTGCCATTTGTGGGATTTTTTATTGTCACCGAATTTGGATTCGAATTACCGGCTTACAAGGATTCGTTCAATCTAATCTTCTGTTTGAAGGATTTATTTGCTCGGAAACATTAATATCATCGAAGATTCGCACCACAACTCGATTATCACCCTTGGACCCTCGAATATCAGAGGTATCGTTTTTATCAAATTTTGTATCAGGTCCTTATATCTTTTTTTTTAGGGTCTTTCTTTGGTACAGTTTTTTTTGTCGTCTGGTTTTTTTTGTCGTATGGATTTTATTCTTATGGTTTTGGTATCAACTTTTCACCAATTACCGTTTTCGAAGTTCTACCGATTATTTGAGTTATTATCGTCTCAAAAATCAGTTGCGACGTTCCGTCTAATACCTATTATTCAACACCATCTGCCGCCCCAGCTACCATTCTCCATCAATAGCCGTTTCAACTCCAGATTCCAGCTTGGATCTACCAGGAATTACAAGATAAGATCTGTGTGTTGTCAGATTTATTACTAATGCCTTTTTTTAAGATTGTTATATTTTATTTTAATATAAATATTGGGCCGTGCTACTAATTACTCTTGCTGATTTTACCGTATAAATTTTATTGTTTATCTTGGAGATAATCCAGAGGCGTGTATTATTCTTGTGCGCCTGGTATACGAATACGGGGTTGTATAATACTTGTTACCTGTTTTTTGGAATAATATTTTAAACTTAATAGTAAGATTAGAGGGTATCCCAATATTTTATTGTTAACCTGATACTTACCCTTTTGGGATTTTCGTTTAATAAATCTGCGACATTTACTTTTCAATATTAGTTATTCCGGGTGGTGCTCCTGATCCCTTATTTTCCCTTAACCTGCCTTCGCAATTCAGGTGGTTTTGTTGCAATTGTTTGCGGAGTGTCATTAACTGCGTGGCGCTCATACTCACTATCTTTGGCTTGCTCGTGGAGCAATTTCTTAGCAGCACTCCGTATTCAACACCAACAAGGATTGGAGCATTTTTTTGTACGTTTTAGATTCTCTTGCTCTGAGCTAGTTATAGGGGCAATATTTTTTGTCTATACCGAGCCAATACCCTGAATTCGATTTACTGGCTAACAATGTTAAGCGTCCAAGAAAGTTAAAGGAATTTATTTGTTCTATTCGCTGCCAGTCCGATAAATGAAAATTTTAACAATTTTGAAAGCATTTTTTGACCTTTTAAGTAAAAGTTAGATGAAATCTAATGCTATTATTATCATTCGTAGTTTTTATTTCTGCATTATTTTTGTATCTCTCATTTTTTCTCTAAAATAATTAGGGAAGCAGGAATTTGCATAAATAAGTTTTTACATGTTAATTTCCTATGTTCGGCTAACTCATTCAGCACCCGGTATATGTATGTATGTATGTATGTATGTTTGTTTGTTCCTTTTATTCCTTTTGAATTGTGAAAAATATATTTTTGGAGAGTTCTGGACTCTTTTGAGTGTGCAATCGACAGTTTTCATCTTTCTGTCTACTTTACTTTTAGAAAAGAGTTCCGGCCTCTAATGTGTACCTAAATAATTTTTTCATTGAATTTTGAAGATTAAGAACGTAAAAGTTATGAATATAACGAAAATTGGCCAATATTGGCTCTAGTTTTTATGTTATTGTAATATACGAGGTATGTTCAAGTAATATTGGAAATTTTTGCATTTCGCACGGTGTAAGTTACCAAATAATGCCCGAATAAAATGACATTATTACAATGTAAAACAATGCAAAATCTTGTTTTTATTCGACAAATAGTGCTATTTGTAGTTGGTGAATACGGGCATAAGATAAACAAATTTTTCTAAGTTGATACAACAACGAGTAATGCACATGTCAATTTTTAGCCATATTCGTTGTACAGTTTTTGTTAGGAAATTATTGCTTATTGCATAATTTTAAAAATCCGCGATTTTCAGAATTCATTTTTGTTTTAAAAATGTTATTTGCATTAAATTCTGTGTTAAAAATTAATTTAAAAGTGTAAAGTCAAAAAATACAAAAGTTTACAAACATTTTCAAGAAATCGGTGCAGATTTCTTACACATCAATTAGCGATAAAAACGTTAGAAAACCAAAGAAACGTTTTTTTGCAAATTGCCGAAGCACTATTCGAGAGGTCGCAAAAGAAATTGGAATCTCAATTGGGTCGTGTGATGCAATTTTTAAGGCCAATTTGGATTTGAAACAAGTGGCAACTAAACATGTTAAATTTTATACAAAACCTGAAATGCAAAATCTCTCAGGAATCGTTAACCAAAGTTCCTGAAGATTCAAATTTTTTTCAAACGCATCATAACCAGGGGCGGTCATATTTCTAGTTTCTGAGGGGGCCATTTCCGAAAAGATTTCCAAAATCTTGAAAAACATTAGGTATTTAGTAAGGACACTAGTTTGAAACACGGTAATATGTTAGTTTGGAGGAGGCCATGGCCCCCATTCCCCCCCCCCCCCCTTATGACCGCCCTTTCTGCCGAAAATTTTATAAACTGAGTATGGAAAAACTAAAAGCTGGAATCTTTGATCTTCAAATTCGAACCTTGCTGAAAGATAAAAAATGACTAACGTGGAAGTTGAAGCTTGGAGTGGGTTAGTATCGGTAGTAGAAAATTTTCTTGGTAATCATAAAATGCTAAACTTCAGAGAAATCGTTGAAAGAATGCTGAAAAGTTTTAAAAATCTTGGAGCAAATATAAGCATAAAAATTCATTTTCTCCATAGTCATCTTGACAATTTCCCCGAAAACGAGATTACAGCGAGGAACAGGGAGAACCTTTCACCAAGATTTAAGAGTGATGGAGGAACGATATCAAGGTCGATGGGATAGTCACTTTATGGCAGATTACTGCTGGACTCTACAAAGACATGATACTCAAAAATCTCACAAAAAACAATCTTTCAAAAAAATTTTCTGAATTTTTTATATTTAAAAAAATTTGTTTTGAATAAATTGAGTATAACCAAAGCCATTAATAGTGTTTTATTGATAAACATTTCATATTACAAAAACAAATCGAATTTTTCAGTGTGGCGTAAAGCACACAGGTGCAGACTACACTCAAAAAAATCGTTTGAGATAAATCTACATAGCGCTGTGCATGTCAAATTGTACCAACTGTAAACTCAAATTGTGCAGTTTTTAAATGTACTGTTTGCTAGAAAAAGGTAAACTTTTGTACCTGAAGATTTCGATTGAAATCTTCAGAACTGGTTACACTAATTCTACCTAATATTGTGCATTTTAAATTTACGGTTTCAATCCCAATTTGTGCATATTTTTAACCACGAGTATGTATGAAAATGGAAAATTTTTGTTCTTGACTTTTGTTCTTGCGTATGCTCTTTTTTTGAATAACATTAAAAGAAATTTTCAGAATTTAAAATAATGCTACTATAATTTTTAAAATAATAATAATATTAATTTATTTATATTATATTATTAAATAATAATATTTAAGTAATCTACACAACTACATTATTATGCATGTGAAGTGTCTTAATTTTTTAAAATTATTTATTGCGCGAAATCGTATTAATAAATATGACGCTTTAGGATTTTGACGTCATTAAAATGATAATAATTATTAACTAAAATTTGTTTTAGGCTCGTGTCATCATGATTTAATTTCAGTTACGTGAATTTTTCAAATCAATTATAACATTTTATTAATTATTATTTGCGGACTGACAATATAGACTTTTAAATAATCACTCAAATATTCTGATTATAAAACTAAAATTAATTAACACAATTAAGGTAAAGAACGATAGACACCTGTACTGATTTTTCGACTTCCAAGCCATCACACCATGACATGTGTTTTTGACTCGTTAGTCAGAAGT
This sequence comes from Cantharis nigra, assembly GCA_958510845.1. Taxonomy (NCBI): domain Eukaryota; kingdom Metazoa; phylum Arthropoda; class Insecta; order Coleoptera; family Cantharidae; genus Cantharis; species Cantharis nigra. Next base: position 50,552,018 of record OY294028.1, read on the forward strand.
CAGTCAGTTAGTCTTTACCTTAATTATGTCAATTAATTTTAGTTTTGTAAACTATTTTGCACAATCTGCGAGAATTTTATTATCATTCTGATTATAGGTATATTGAACTATCAATAAATGCAATTTTGCAAATGCAAATAAATTGTTCATTTATTTGCCACGTTTTTGGTGTATTATCTTATCTCGAATTTTAGTAGTTGATAGTTTATTTGTAATTGATTAATTAATGGAATTCGAGACCTCTTAGTCGAACATAACGAAAGAAATTAATTCGTATTTATAGTGAAAATTGCTTATTTTCCATCAACTTTTATTTTAGAAATGGAATAAAACAAAAATTGAAGTCCGCAAATCGCAAGTGAATGTAACTAGCTTTAAACATCAGTAGATGTAATATCTATTATATTTAGTAAACCTTAAACTAGTACAATGAAGTAATAAAACTACCTACCATATTTTAAAGGAATGAATCGGCTTAAATTTTATCGGTTCCTAAAAATATACCGTAAAGCCAAAAGTATCTACCTAGAAAACATTAAACAATATCTGGCCAACAATTTAAGATATAGTATTAAAATTTAAGCTAAGAATTAAAGAGAAATGTACCAATGAGATTCTTCAATTTTTACGTAATTCTTTTTAAATTTTAATTTCTGAACTTTCATTCTAAAGTCGGACTCAATGGCACTAAATCTTACAAAAGTGGGAATTTCCACATTTTTGGATTCCTCTTTATTATTATTTTTGCATAAACATCTTACGTTACATTACGTCACACTCACACCGAGCACGCATATATTTGTTACATTATCTACAGTTTCGAGATGGATAGTTTTGTAATTGAAATGTTATCAGCATGGGATATGTCCCATTTAATCGAAGTATTTCAAGGTAAGAAAAATTTTTAATACTATATTATGTACCTTAGTAAAATCAAATCTGTTAGAAATAACCGTATTTTCTTGCTCATAAGAATGAATATGAATAATACATTATATAAAATTAATTGAAGTAATATTTGAGAAATCGTTATAATAAAAATATGTTATAATTTTTAAGAAAACGAACAGGACAGTTACTTTCCGTTACCCTGTATATAGTTAATTCGGATCCATGTGCTGCGCAAACGTTGTGCGTAAAGTAATACGGAATGTACGGAATTCGTTTGTCTGTGTTTTTAAATTGTTTTATTATAATTATTTTTATAATAACAATAATTATTATAAATTCATTCGGTTTCAGTTATAATCTAACAATAAGATGTTTGTTTATAAATGTGGTTTTGTTTCTTAATAATACCTATTTTAATTTTAAAATATTTATTTTGTAGCAAATTTGAACCTTAAAATATCGCTTTATAATTTTATTTTTAGAAAATGATATTGGAGAAGATGTTTTCCTGAATTTGACGGAAACAGATCTTAAGTACCTAATTCCAAAATAAGGTCCACGAAAACGTTTTCTACAAAGATACGATGAATTTAAAAATTCCGTTGCTTTCAATAAGGTGAACTTCAATGAACAATTTTTTAATTTAGCATTATAATTACGCAAGATACAAATTTTAGGCGTTAGAAGAAGAGATCTTAATAGATGTATTGGACAAAAAAGATCACTCTCTAGAAAGCATAGTTGATTCGGCTGTCGATTCTTTACCATCATGTAATACGAGTATATATGAACAGCATACTCCTACATTAATGGTTAATTCAACCCAAAGGGTTGATAATGTAAGAATTTTTTTTATTCATTGTTTTATTAACATTAACATATCTGATTTAAGTATATCTGGGATATTTTAAATGCAACCGATGAAGGAAAGATGATCCTGAAAAGTACGACTTCAAATTTTAAGAGGAACGATTTAGCTCGTATTGTAGTAAAACATGAGCTGAGTAATTCGGCAAGTAAGAGGTAAGAGTTTTTTTGATTAACTACTAGATAAACTTGATAGTAGGTACTATATTACTATTTTTCAGTATCACAACAACAAAATTTTTAGAAATGGCTAGATTAATTGTAGCCATTTTTCCATTTGAAATGGAATCTATATACTATTTGCCTTACCACAAGGCTGAAAATGGCTCTGTGGTATCTGCAAGAGGCAAGTTGTGGTCTGCATATAGAACTTATAGAAGTAAGTATAAAATATATGGAATGACACCAGAGAAACAAAATCATCTTGTTGCAGTTGCTCCTGGTATGTATTACATTTTAATTTCTTGAAATTCTTGTATTAGTATCTATTTTTTTTATAGTTGTTCAAGTCGAAGAAAATCAAGACTTACTTTTATGGTTAAGGGAAGCTACTGAACCTTTTCCAGAAGTTCAAAAGGCTTGGACAGCTACGTTTTACAGCCGACGAATAGAAAATTCTGATCTGTCCATTGAAGAAATAATTAAAAAATACAAATGTATAAGCCATTCATTGGGATATCTGTTGGTAAATTGTTTATCTAACTCTTATAAATATTCTGTTACATAATTATGATTTTTAGCTACAAGATGACTTTCATAATATTTTTAAAGGTAAAGAAGTTTCTTGCTTCATCAGCAAATTTAGTCTATTATATTTTAATATAATAGAATTAGCCAAAAGCCGAACGAAAAATAGCTTTATTAAGGATTGTGTAAGGCAGTTCGAAGAAAATTATCCGAATGCAAATGAAAGTAATTATCGTTTTGAATGCATTGATTTTGTTGATTATTTTATTATAATTTTAGATTCAATGATGATATTTGCACTGCGGCTAATACCGCTATTAGTTGGTTGCAATGTAATAAAATTCAAGAACCGAACCAATTGGAAACCAACTAGGATCGAAACCCAGAATGGCTTTCTTTTATGCGTTGATGTAAAGTATAACATTGCACAAATAGAATATATTGTAAAACTTTTTTTTAGACGGTTGCGAGTTTGGAATCCCACTTAGAAATGCTAAGCCGGCTATATGCAAAGCATAATTTAAACATTCAACTGCTGCCCGTTATTGTTGGAAATTGGCAAAATCCAACGAGCTATATTGTTTTGAACGATATTCGCTATTCAGTCGAAAGTCCCCTAGTTGCTTTCGATTTAGCGTTCAAAACAATATATGCATTGGATGCATCATATCCCTCCGAAGCACAGTCTTCTTGGGTGTTTATGCAAGAGGGGCTGTATAATATTTCAAACGATAAGAAAGAAAGTAAGGGCAAATATTACACAGCTGTAAAATCTTTGTTAGCTGATTTAAAATTAACTTAAATATATTTAATTGAGTGGCTGCGGGGAAAAACCAGCTTAGAGTAGTGTATATACACACACCCTGTGTGTACCCTATATATCTATACAGGTGTCTCAAAAAAAAGTTTTGCTAGTAAATATAATTAGATAAGCAGTTAAAATAATCGATGGATACGTGTTTTTATCTAATTATATTTACTAGCAAAACTTTTCATTTTCAGTAGTGTATATACACTACTCTAAGCTGGTTTTTCCGCGCAGCCAATCAAATTATCAGGATTAATCTTTTAATTTTTTGGAGTTGGCATTATACATATTGTTCCTATACCTACTTTCAAAATTAAAATTAAACCCATGTGAACACGCAAGAAGTTTAGTATAAGAAAGTGAAAAATAATTTTTGAAGTATAAAGTGGTAAGTTTTTATTATTATTAATTAATTAATATTTCAATATGAGTTTAGCTTATAATTGTTTTAAATGTGATATGCATTTTAACACCATTAATTTGTATATGCAACATTTAAAAATGGTTCATTTGTTATCACAGTATGATATTTATTTATCATCTTAGCGATTTCCTTGTTTTAAATCATAAAGAAGATGAACTGTTTCCTGAATTTGGAAAAATTTTAACAATCGTTATTCATAATTCAGACGGTGGTCTATCAATATTTTTTGAATGTGAAATATTTGAAGCAATTGGTTTTGAACCACATTTTTATTCATATGAAATTAAAAAATCTTCTAAGATTTTTGCAATTAATGCACGGGATTTATTAATGTACGTCTCTTGCCTTGTAACGTCTGTTAACAATGTACTGTATGCTTCTTTAAGATATAATGTATAATAAATTTTGTTCAAAAGTATTGTGTGTATTGTGAATTTATATAGTTTGTATATATTTTTGTGAATTTTGTATAATTAATTTTACTTAAATTTTTAATAAATAAATATGCATTTTAAACATTACTGAATTTTTATTTAAACATAAAATAAGTCTACGAGTTACACAAATTTGATGTAGAAATGTGCAAAATTGCATATCAATTTTTTATATAACAATATACTTGAAACTTGCATTATTTTGTTCAGAAGTATGCAGCATTTTTTTTCTAGAAATACTCAAATTTTTGTATTTGAAATATGTAGAATTATTTAACAGAAATACATATATTTTGATGTAGATTTATCACAATTTTTATTTCAGATTACGTGCATTTTATTGTGCAGATTTTAAACTTAGTAGGTGGGAAATTTTTCAACTCAAATCTAGTACCTGCAAATTACCCAATTGGGTATTTTACCTGCTTAAAATCCTTGACCCAAACGTTGACACCCTTTCTGCACAATAATGGGTTTAGCGCCAATCTAGACACATATTGTGCAGGAATATTGTGCAATTGTGTAAGTTATAGACACATTTTTCTTTCAGTGTAGGGAGCGTAAAACCGTGGTTCTAACCCTGGTGGTGCCAAATACACTGCTATGATCTAGTTGCAATTTGCTATTTATAGAGTTCAAATGATATATCCTCAACTCTCTTAATATTAATAAAAATAATGCATTTTTGAGTCAAATATAAAAATATCAAAAAAATAAATAACTAGAGCCAATTTGGAAAAAATATTGCTACCCTTAGTGTTTTTTACATAAAATCTTTTTTATTTAGATTAATCAAAGATTAATCAAAAATCCAGGGCAACAAAACCACTATCGACCAGTGTAATTGTTTCAATATGTTAAAATTTGAAATTTCAAACTTATTCAAATGTTTCGAAAAAATTGTTCATCCACCTACTCTATAATAAATACAGATTTCTCTCTTCAGTCCGTAACCCTTCGTCAGGGTCTGGTGGTATGAATGGTGAGTTTGTTTGACTATTTGTCGCCAGGTTTCTCTGTTTTGCGCCGTTGTAATTGATTCGTGTAGTTCGCATCCAATTAGGGTCATTGTACGGTCGATCCAGCGTGTTGGTGATCTACCTCTTGGTCGACGTCCTTCTATCTTGCCTTCCACAATTATTTTCTCCATGGCGTCGGTTCTTCTTGCAATATGTCCAAGATATGTCAGAACTGCTGGTTTATTATTTGGGATAGCCTAGTTGTGATCTTCAACTCTTCTATTATGGATGGATTGGTGCTGTCCAAGGTATGCGGAGCAATCTTCTATAGCACCACATTTCAAAAGCGGCTATCCTTCTTTCGTCTGCAGCCTTGATTGTCCATGTTTCTGATGCATACATTGCAATGGGAAAGATCAAGGATCGCAATAATTTAAGTTTGGTGTTAACTGTTATGGATCCATCTGTCCATATTTTTTTGAGTTTCGTCAAAGATGTTCTGGCTATTGCCAATCGTCTTCTTATTTCATGTTCACATCTACCCGTGTGTCTATCCTTGATCCTAGATATTGGAAGCTATTGACTACTTCGAAGTTTGCCACTGTTTGTATTTGTGGTAGGTTGTTTGCCCTATCTATGATCATTATTTTTGTTTCTCTTTCGTTTATTTTTAAGCCCAATTTTCTGCTCTCATGTGTAAGCCGCGCCATGATTGTCCGCATTTCCCCTTCTTCTGTCGCAAGTATGACTGTATCATCCGCATATCGTAGGTTGGTGATTCTTTTTCCTCCTATTGAGACACCGCCATCCCAGTCAACCAAAACTCTTCGCATTATATATTCCGTGTAGATGTTAAATAGTATAGGAGATATTTCACCTTGTCAAATGCTTTGCTGTAGTCCACGAAACATATAAAGATCTTTACCTGGAATTCTCTTACTTTTTCAATGATTTGTCTCACATTTAGTATCTGTTCTCGTGTGCCCTTTCCCGGCATAAAGCCGGATTGTTCTTCAGCTATCTGTGGTAAGAGAAAGGCGTTTAACCTGCTAGCCAATATGTGTAGCATAACTTTGCTGGCATGCGAAATTAGTGCGATTGTTCTGTAGTTATTGCATAGGGTAGTTGATCCCTTTTTGTGTATGGGGATCATGATAGACGAAGACCGTTTCCATATACATCTGCATATTATTGTCATCGTATCGATTCCCATTTCACCCATTGCCTTTATTATCTCTGCCGTGATGTCATCTGGGCCAGGTGCTTTTTCATTTCTTAGTTTGTCGATGGCCTTCTTTACTTCGCTCCTTAGGATTGTTGGTTCGAGTTCGTAGTGTCTTGCCTCGTCTTCTCTATCATTCGGTGATGCATCCTCATCATTATAGAGCTTTGAACAGTACTCTTGCCAGACTTCGGCTATTTCTTTTATGTTTGTTATTGTTTTCCATTTTTATCTTTTATGATTTGAGTTTTTGGCTTGAATTCCCGGGACAGGTATCTCACTTTCTTATATAAGTCTCGCGTGTTATTTTGTACTGCATGCTGTTCTACTTCTGCACAAATTCGATTTATGTGTTGGTTCTTATCTTTTCGTGACTCTCTTTTAATATTCCTACTAATTTGTCGAATTTTTATTGCTTTATCTATTGAATCCATATCGATTGCCAGAATCGTTCTTCTTTCTTCCACCATTTGTAGCATCTGATCTGCCATCCAATGTTTCTTCTTCTCTCTGACCATCGATTTCGAGCAGTCTCGGCTGCTTCCTTTATCCATTTTTCCGTACTGTTCCAGAGTCTCGGTTCCTTCAGGTTGTTTTTTGACAGACAGATTATGTTGGAATTCCCATGAGTTGAAGATACACATTCTTCTTGTTTTTCTTTCTATTTTAAGCTTGTATAGTTTTATTACGAAATCTCCGGTTAGCAGGCGATGGTCAGATCCACATTCTGAGCTTGGTTTGGTTTTCACGTTTTTAAAGGAATTAATTAATTTGTTAATTAGAATGTAGTCAATCTGGTTTTATGTGTTGCCATCAGGAGAAGTCCATGTGGAGAGTCGTCTTGTATGGTGTTTGAAAACCGTATTCATTATTGTTAGATTATTTCCAGCTGCAAACTGTATGAGTCTCTCACCCTTTTCATTCCTTTCTCCACTTCCATATTTACCAATTGTGTCGCGAATATGGTTGTCCATTTCAGTAGATCCAACTTTAGCGTTAAAGTCCCCCATCACGATGACAATATCTCTTGTGCTGATTGTAGCCATCCGTTCCTCTATTATCCCATATTATATCTCCTCGACTTCCTCTTCTGTCGCACTTGTTGTTGAGAAGTATACCTGTATTAGGTGTACTTTCATAGGTGTAGCATTCAGCGTTAGTGTCATAATTCTTTCGTTTATTGCTTTGTAGCTTTCTACATACTCTTTCAATTGTTTCTCAATTAGTATTGCCACACCCTTGTATCGACCGTCTTCCGCGCTGGAGAAGTACACACAGTGTTTATCACTTTCGAAATGCCCGAAATACTTTCGAAATACAGATTTGGCACCAAGTAATTATTACTAGAGATGAGATTTTTAGGATTTTACCTTTTCCTTAGTTACGCTGCTATTTACATTTTATTAGAACTAAAATTTGTTAAATGGAAAAATATGTTAGCAATGCCTAAAAAGTACTTATTTTTTAATTTTTGCAATCTATTTTAGAATTTTCAAAACATTTTTCTGATTTTAAGATTTGAGGGCGTATTTATAATTTTGAAACCGTTTTTCGACATACAAAAATCGATTTTACAGCAAAACTTTTTGGAAATTTATTGTTAAAAATTTCATTGTCTTTAATTTTGACTGACAGCGACATAAACAAGACTGTAAATTACAAAAAATATTATCATCTGTACCTATCTCAGAAACGCTGAGATAAAATAGAAAAATGTATATAAACAAAAATTTAGGGAATGAAATTTGCAACAAAAACTACTTAATATACATTTTTCTATTTCGTTGCACCGATTTTGAGATACATGCAGGTGACAATAGCTTCTGTATTTTACAGTTTTGTTTATGTTGCCGTCAGTCAAAAACAGGGCGACAAAATAGAAAAATGTATTCGTATAATTAGGTACAAAATTGAAGACAATGAAATTTTTAACAAAAAATGTATTGTCCCAAAAGTTTTGCTGTGAAAGCGATTTTTATGTCAAAAAACAGTTTCAAAATGTGCAATTTACATAGTTAATAGTCTCACATTTTGCGATGCAGAGAGGTAATTTTCAATGTATAAAAACATTGTAACTGAGAAAAGACAAAACCTAGATACCGATAATTCAAAAGTCCATTAAAATTTTGGTACCTAATTAGTGCTTTTTTTACCTAAAACTACAAAATACTAACCTAAAATAGCTTTTTCACAATTCCGGGAGTAAAGTGCTCACTTTACTCCCGCCTTTGCGGGACTAAAGTAATACTTTTTTTCTCGCGCCATTATTGCGCGCTATTGATCTGAAATTTTGCATATGGCTTCTTACGACAAATCGGTAGGAGGCTACTGTAACGGGGGTAAATTTTTTGCTCGGTTTTTCGATATTTAGTGCCGTTTTCGAGAAATTTCAAAATCTCAAATTTAATTATTAACCAATGCAATTCAGCATTTTCAGCGAAATTGTAAAAAATAGTATATACACCTTGGGACTAAGGTTCTTTTCATCCCGTGTGCAATTTTTGCACTCGGCTAACACGTCGTGCAAAAACCTTTGCACGCGAGATGAAAAGCAGCACCTTAGTCCCATGATGTATAATATACTATTTCTAGTACCTTTTTAGTTACCTTTTTTTGAATTTATTCAACCTAAAAATCTCATCTCTAATTATTAGTACCTATATCTTAAGGCTGTTCAGTAGGGTTTAGAACTTATTTTAAGTGACTTTTACTAAAAAATAAAAGTTGTAAAAAAATTAGTTTACCCGCAATTTCCAATTAAAGTATGAATTTAATTTGTGGTTTCATGCAAAATCTAGAAAAGATACAAATATGCGGTTTTCACTAAGCTCAAGAATTCTTATTTTACTTTGACACTATATAATTTTTATTTTGACTAGTATCATCATATTCTTATAAAAAATTGTTTAATTTGAGTAAAAACGTGATATATTCAGTAAATATAAGATTACATATTATTCAAGCTTACCATTGTATAAAATCATTAAAATTTATATCAACGCATAGATTGAACCTTCAACTTAAATATCTGCTAAAAATTTTTTTTAAATATTTTTTAATAACAACAGGAAACCTCAAATCGTCTAATAATGTCTTAACATCTTCTATTTCTACTTTTTCTATCTTCGTTTAAGTACTCCCACCGTATTAAAATGCACGTTGAATGCATGTGAAAATAGGGGAAATTTGCACATGATAATGGATAATGCACTTCATAAAAAGTTTCTGTAGTTAGTATCAAGTATGCTTGTAAAGTATATGGAGTCATAATAAATTATTATTATTTATTATCTATTATTTTTCTTGTTCGAGATTTTGGATCTTTTGGTCCAAAAATATGGACGAAAATAATTATTTGACAATTGTTATCTTATAATAATTATTAGACTCTTAGATATTTTATAATGCCTTATTTTTTATTATTTCAAAATTCTAAAATGCAGACGTTTTTTGTCGTGGCGCCAAAAAGAAATAAGCGTTCCAAGCAGTGGCGGCTCATCTGAGGAGGTAAGCGAGGCTTACTTTCCCCTGAAATTTTCTATTAAATTCTTAAAATTTTCAAAAAAGTATAAAAGTGGATTTTCGATATTATAGTGAAATCTATCAGAAGATAACTACTCCAACAATACATACATAGGTATCCAAAAAGTAACGTAAAGCTACCTCAGATGCAACATCTTCAGCTAACAAAAAAAGTAACACCAATAATCTGTGCTACTACTACGTAATTTTAATTATCTATTTCTGTGTGTTGATATTATTATTACAATAATATTTATTTCTAATAATATTTTTACCTCCAATCAAAAAAAATTGGAGGTATGGTAATCTAACAAAATTTCAAATTATTTTTTTTACATTTACGAGATGACCGTGTTCAGAAACGTAAAGATTTGCAAAAAATAAAAATAAATTGTGTATCGGTCTGTCTGTCGGTCGTCAAATTTTGTTTCTCGCTTTATTCCTGAACCGTCCAACCAATCAGGATCAAATTTGGTATGGTAGTAGGGTTTATGATAGAAAGGTGAAAATCAGGTTTTCGTCGCGATACTACAATCAGGAGTGCCACTACAAGAAAATAATACAAGATTTTAAGGACAATTTTGTCTTGTGATATAAGTTATTTTAAAGACCTTGAAAAGCTTTATCCAGAATAGGTTAATAGTATATTACATGACTAGTGGAGAAACCGAAAGATTCGCTCACGCATTTGCCAGTTTTGCACACGAGCCGACAGGCGAGTGTGCAGAGGCAAATAAGTGAGCGAAAGGGTTTCTCCACGAGTTATGTATAGCGTTTTGTTCAATCCTGCACTTATAAATCTAAAAATTTTATGAAAATACAATTTATTATAATTCGTGTCATCAATAATTAAATTTGAGATTTTGAATTTGCAATAACTCGAAAACAATAACCCCCCTTTGCTCGTACTAAAGCAATTTGTCGTAGGAAGCTATATGCAAAATTTTAGATCGATAGCGCGCATTTTGCGCGAAAAATAATTAAAAAAAAAGTTAGCTTTGGTTTTAAAACATTTCAATATTATTATAAAGAACATATTAATTAAAAATTATTAGCTCTTGAAAATAATATAAATGAGAATTATATAATATAATTCTAATTTATATAAAGAACATAGGCAGGTTAATGAATGACTGCATTTTTCACTCACTAGTGGGTGAAAAGTCTTTCGCCCACTCGTTACCATAGATATAATTTGAGTGAGTAAAACAAACGGTTTCTAGTTGCGTATCCAAGTAAGAAACGACATGTTTCAATAGCAGGATTGAACAAATTAACTTACTATCTGCCATCTGTCAAAAATTACAAGCTGTCAAAGTTAAAACCTCAAGAATGAATAACTCATGAAGTACTGAAGGGATCTCAATTATATTTGGTGTGTAAGAATACTGCCCTTACAGAACTTGACAGCATATGGAACCATTTGATAAAAATCAGGAATTTAATATGAAAAAAAAAGATAAGGTACTTTTTTGCGAAAACTTGAAAAAAGGCCTTCTTCCTCGATAATCTTCGGCATTTCTGCGTCAATGGAGTCAAACTTTTTGGACGTATGTCTAGTGGTCTCTAGTGGTGAAAATAATGAAAATTAAAGCTCAAATTTACAACAAAATTCTTTCGGTGAGATAAACCAAATTCAAAGTCGGTACGCGACAACTCGGCGACGGTCACCTCGGCGATCGATTAACTGCGGCGACGGTCATCTCGGCGACAGGTTAACTCGGCGACGGCCAACTCGGCGACCGAGTTGGTTAAATCAATTATTATTCAAATAGATTTCTAATGCCCGTACCTATAGTCGATGCTTGGTTCCAGCAAAACTTGAGCACGACTTAAGTACGAAGTTGTTAATTTTGATTGGTCAATTTTGTACTTAAGTCTGAGATCGAGCGAAGTATCGACTTGTATGAGCATAAGTTGGATATAATATATTATGTTAAATCGTTATTGTTTTATTTCAAAAGTATTCAAAATGTTGGTTATAATAGTATCTTTTCAATGATTCTTGTGTTTTGCTCCTTGTTTTAAATCTTCTTCTTAACTTTATTCTATAGTTATTGTTGTCAATCCTCTTGTAATAATTACACAGTGTTACATGGTACAGCTTCAAAAATGGGCGGGGTTTATTCTAATAGATTTTTTTGCGTTGAAAACGAATCTGACTTTGAAATTGCTCCATCACGTCAGGTTTTTTTGAAATTGTACCTTAAATGGTCAAAAAATGGCTATTTCAACCATTTTCATGATTTTTTTCAGAGAACCTCATTTTTTTGTTTCAATTTTCAAATTTTTTTAAAAATGCATCGCATAGTACTACTACTTAACTGTAAAATCCGTTTTTCAAAATTGTTCTACAAATTTTTATAATGAAGATATACCATTTTTAAGCCAAGTCATTAAGTCTTGCAAATTCACCCGTTTTACCGCGCCAAACTTACTTTTTGATAAGTTTTTTAGTATTAATTAATTAGAGACCTCAAGAATCCCTGTGTAGGCGGAATACTAAAGAACTTATCAAAAAGTAAGTTTGGCGCGGTAAAACGGGTGAATTTGCATTACTTATGCTCGGTTTCACAAAGGCTGTCTAAAATTTAATCTATGATTAAGGATTTTCAACAATGTCGCAACAATGAATTTTTATTGTTGAAAACCCTTAATCATAGATTAAAATTTAACTAACCTTTGTGAAACCCAGCATAAGCCTCTTGACTTAAAAATGGTATATTGGCCCGGGAGTATAAATTCATACCAATCTGCTTCTACGGTTAACTCTTTCTTTTTTTGGACTATAAATGGATTTTGTTTGGAACAAGGTGGAACTCGCTTTTGCGACAGTTCTTAGGCTTCTATACATCTACTTTTTTGATAAATTAAATTATTTGGGCTTTATTTTGTTAGAATTTTTAATGCGTTAATCTTCTAATTAAGTAGATACCAACGGCAAATTTTTTATATATAAGGAAAAGGTAGCACGTCAAAACGTCGAAAACAAAAACGTCGACGTCAAAACGTCGAAAACAAAAACGTCGAAAGTCAAAAACGACGAAAACAATAAGTCGAAAAGCAATAACGTCGAAAAACAAAAACGCGAAGTCAAAAATGTCGAAGTGAAAACGTCGAAAATAGAAAAAAAAATTTTATTTTTAATTTTAATTTTATTAAATTTTTTTATAAATTATGTCACAAAAAAAAGTCAAAAAGTTTTTTAAACACGATTTCTTCAACTGTCTTGGAATTCAAAGTTATAGGCGATACCAGTCAGATAGTCATCCAGGTTACGTTCACCATGCGACAGTACTATCGACTTAATTCTGGCCGCAACGTCGCGATAGTTTTTTCGTCCTTGGGGTGGTTGCTGACCGCTGATATATTGTTCTATTTTGAACTCGTTCATACCCTGTTCTTTCTTCAAAACATCGATAAACTTCCAAATCGAAGGGTGGTTGCAACTCAAGAGAGAACTGAAAGCCCGATGCCATCCTTCCACAGAATTGTTTGTTTTGGGCAAATCGTTGAGTACAGCTTCATAACAATTCCAAAGTGCAATTGGAAACTTTGGAGGACGTCTAGTTGACCCGCGTTGGCGGCCGATCCAAGTATCTTCGAAATAATCGATCAGAGGTTCAAGTATCTCATCGTTAGTAATGAAGAACTCGGTTTGAATGAGTTCCTCAAAAGATTGAACCACTTCGTCGACGGGAACAAAACTCAAAGCAGCCAACTTTCGAATATTAACCGAGAACTGAATGTTCTCACGGTTCTCGCACTGGACTCGAATCCTATGGTTTCTTTGAATAACTCTCCATATGCATTGACTGAAATGGAAAAAACATCCTCGGTTATTAATGCCTTCAAATGCCTGTCTGAAAGCATTTATCTGAGTGACTTCAAAATCAATCATGACGCTCTCAGGAGTTAGCCCAGGCATGAGGTTCTTGAGAACATCAAAGACTTTACCGTATGTCTCCTGACGTTTATTCGGCAAAAGAGCAAAAACGGTCGGAATCACGTTATTGTATTGAATAGCGTGAATGGTGAATAACTGTTCGAACAATGGGGGAGCAGACTTGAATGTTCCATCCGCGTACCAGTGATTACAGTCCTTCATTAAATCTAAATTCTTTTGGGTACTAAAGAAGAGGATGCGGTCATCGGAGGGGCCACCATCAAAGATGAGGAACGGTTCATTTCGTTTCGTTTCCCTGTACTTTCCAACGATAGTCAAGTCCATAAGATTTGTAGGGTTAGGAAGTGGAGCTGTAGCTGCTCTTCTTGCGCGTTGAACAGTTCTCGTCATAAGAGGAACTGAAGGAAGTGCCACAGCTACAGCAGAGGGCAGATTATCGACAGACGTAGAGATAAGCTGAGCCGGAGTATCAATCATAGTTTCACTATTGTGCTTGATTTCTGCAAGAATTTTCTTTGCTTCGATTTGGGCCAAGTTGACCACATGGTTATGAGATCCTGACGTACTAACTACTTCTTCTCCTTTAGTGATGGCACGTCCTTTGCACTTGAATTTCGAGTATTCCACGCATTTGTAGTAAGTTCTGTCTCTATTACTTCCATCTCGTTTATAGAGAAAACCTTCATGAAGAAGTAGGTTATTTTTCTTTTGACTTTTAATAAATTCCATATTCACTAGTAAGTTTAAATGTTTGACTTTTAGGGATAGTATTTGGTGAGTAAACATTTTGTTTATATAAGTATATAGTTATAATTTGCTGTTGGTATCTTCTTATGCGATTAATCCGATCTATGACCTAATCAAAGAAGGGCTAAAACATCAATAAGAGGGCTAAAACTCCATACATATTATTAGCATTTTCGTTAATTAAAAAAATTCACGAAAGATTAGGCTAGTATTTCACAAGTATACAGTGTCATAAGTCCCCCCCCCCTAGATCCGTTACCGCTAAATCATAATAAAAACTGAACATGCAATATTTTGTAGTGTTGAATTTCTTTATTTAATATATCCGACCGAATATTCTTCTTCCACAGGCCTAGCATCATCTATAACTTCGAACTCTTTGAAAAGATCATGTTTAAATTCATAAATTAATTTTAACTTTGACATTATATAATCAGGGGTGGGATAAAAAAATAAACTACATTTTTGGGACGACTTATTAAAATACATGTATTTTAAAAATTCGGCCCAAAAATGTTCTTTTTTTTGCTCACCCTTGTATATAATTTAATTTAAAAAAATAATTAAGCTTTTTATTCAATTACGTAATAGATAGCACTAAATAATATATTAGCCAATCATATACTTTAAGTGTAAAATTTGTTATATTTAAAACTTCGAAGTTTTCATTTTCGACGTTTTCGTTTTCGACCTTTTTGATTTCGACGTTTTCGTTTTTCGACATTATTGCTTTTCGACGATTTTGTTTTCGACATTTTGACATGGAATCAAGGAAAACGCTAGCAAGTTTTCCTTTTGAATCATGCGGACAGACAGACAGACACGGAAACAGATCATAAGGCTTCTTCCTATACGTTGTATAGAAGCCTAAAAGGAATAAAAATGATCTTCTTTCGGAATCATCGCTGAGTTAACCGGTCGCCGAAGATGACTGTCGCCGAGTTGACTGATCGCCGAGTTGACTGATCGCCGAGGTGACCATTGCCGAGTTGACCGTGTCCGGTTTCGTGCGTAGTTCTTCTTAAAAAACAGGACAGGGGTCCACGAAAAGTCTTGTCACGGGGTCCGACGAAGCTCGCGACGGTCCTGTCTACCATTTATAAATTTTATTCTATTGGTGGAATATTGAAAATTTTAGTTAGACAACATTTTTCTAGTGTAATTTTGCTAATAAGTATTTTGGGCATAAAATGGATAAGACCCAACTGATCAATAGCTATCCGATTACTGAGTCATCTTAAAAAACTTAACACTGTGTTTTTCTAAACCTATAATGTCTAAAATTGGGAAACTTTCCTCGATGTCAAATTAAATGAAAATGTTAAAAAAATTTTAAATAAAACTGTAATAAATTCATATACCTAGTAAATAAAGTGTGCCTAGTGCAAAATTGTATTTTTTTTAAATGAAAGTCCAGAACTTGTATAAGTAAGTAATATAATACTACATTAATCTGTTTCTCGTTTGATAACGAGTGCCCACGCTTGAAAGCAATGTGGAAGGTTTCCTGTCATTTGAGGGGAATACAACTTTTAAACAACTAGATCTGTGGCTCCCCACAGCGGAAAAGTTTTGCGTAATTGTCTACCGATCAACCTTAAGTTCAAAATATAACTTCGTGGAAGGCGTTTCAACAGCGATAAATCACTCTAGGTAGCAATAAACAAGCAATATAAAATTTTTTTAAGGTTTACAAAAATTAATTCATAAAAGCAATAAGTACTACTAGCAGGCACGTGCACAAGAGAGGAGTTTAGGAGGTTCACCTGCCCCCCATTAGTACATAATTTTTTACCTATTGGCGCAAACACTTTTTATATCTTTGAAAAATTTATATGTTAAACATAATAATACTATTTACTATTTAGGTGTTTATTTTATAAATGTTTTGTAACCCCCCCCCCCTCTAAGAAATCCTGCTCACGGGCCTGACTACTAGTATTGATGTTAGAAGAGATTATATTGAAAAATAAAATTATTAAAAAAAATATTTACGTCTTTCTGCTCCGTTCTGCAAACTTAAAAATTTCTGCAGAATACTAAAGATTATTTATTGAAAGCTGCAGTGCTAAGTACATAATTAAATTAATGTTTACATACCCTGACAATTGTCGCCTGTACGTTGCTTCTTGCCAACTTAATCCTTGCCTAATTTCGACCCTCAATCTAGTTGCAACCTCTTCAGCACCCAGTAAACTGGCATCCTCAGCACTTATCCACATAATGCTACTATTCCGATCGTCCTGAAATTATAAAATTACAATAAAACAAAATTCTAATTTCTAATTCTATGTATGTGTAAGGTGTTCAGTATTATAGCAGCTGCACGTCAGCATTTTTTAAAGTGTCTTCAGGGTCACAGTGTTGATAAGCACTTTGGCAGATCGTGGGTATTAAGTTATGGAAAACAGTAAACCCTTCTATTGTGCGGTGTTCTTATAACGCGATTTTAATATAAGGCGGTTGAAGTTTGAACGCACTCCCTCCGTCCAGCCTATTATAGAAAGAAAATGAACCCAAAATAAAATTTTAAGTAGATTTGTTACTACAATTTATAATTATAAATACATAATATTACTAGCTGAGTACCAGTCTTCGCCCGGGTTGGAAAACTAAATATAAAAACTCGTGTTTTACATTTTTATACGAATTCGAATCGCCGTCAGCTTGCTTTGCATCATGAATATTCATATAGCTATCGGCTCTTAAATTGCTCTGGTTTGCTTAGATTAACATGAAAAATTTACAATTATTTTATTTATTTTTTATATACAGTGGCTCTCATAATTATTCATACACCCCTATGCTAGCAATGTAAATTAAGCGTTTTGAAGGCGTGATTTGTCAGATAAAAATAATTTTTACAGCAATACTTATTGGAAATTTTTTGTTGCAAATTTCATTTCCTTCTTTTTTGGTTATATAAATTTTTCTATTTTGTCGCACCATTTCCGACTTACAGTGATTTAAACGAAACTCGATAAAATGCAAAAAAGATTTTCATCTGTATCTCAAAAACGGTGCAAAAAAATAGAAAAATGTATAAGTAGTTTTTATTGTGAATTTCATTCCCTACATTTTTGTTCCTATACATTTTTCAATTCGTTGCACCGTTTTTGAAATACAGACGAAAATTTTTTTTGCATTTTATCGAGTTTTATTTAAATCACTGTAACTCGGAAATGGTGCGACAAAATAGAAAAATTTATATAACCAAAAAGGAAATAAAATTTTCAACAAAAAATGTCGTCAATTCTGCCGCTATACCTCCAATCAAAAGTACACCAAATTTTAACAAAATCTGTTAAAAATTTTCGGAGATTTGTTTGGTGTATATAGTAGTCGTCACGGAACTTCAAGTCTCATCATAATTCTAATTTCGGAGAGATGATCGATATTGATATTTTATTTCTACCCTAGTATCGAAGTTCTCCCGAGAAAGTGCTAGCTAAAAATTACAAAAAGAAATTCGGAGATTGTTTTCTAAATTAATAAAAAATTATAATTAAATTAATACTTTTAGCACTATTTTGTTTGAACTTACCTATAGCATGTATTGTTTTGCATTTTTTGTAATTTTTGGAACATTCAGTTATATCTTTATCACTGACGCGCATGAATGCATTAACGAGATTCTGGTTTGCCCCCCCCCCCCCCCCCCCCCCATACTATTGCCGCCATTTTGTTTAAAATTATATAAAAATATAAAGACCCAGCAATATTATATGTTTGTTCTGTTGCAAAAAGATGTCTAACTATTGTAACTCACAGTAGTGGAACAGACTTGAATCACGACGCCTATAATTGATCTTTTCTTGTGATGAAGATAGATTTTTAATTCGCAATTGAACAACATAAATAAACTGATTCTGAATGCAATAAAAATTATTTGTTTATCAGTGGTATTTAAATTTTCATATTTTACTTTACTTAATCCATCCTTTCTGGAACATGGAGTGGATGTGTTGGTTTTTTACTGTATTATTGAGCGTTCAATGCAAAAATATTGTTCTTTAAAACAATGCTGAATTTGCGGTTCAATTCAATTAGACAAACCTAACAGAATTACATATGATGGCGGAATTTTGTAATGGTCAAAATTAAGATACACATGCCAATTACTACAAAATTTGATCACCATTATACACATGGCATTACATATTATACAGCACACAAATTTTCAATCGTTATTAAATTATTTAAATACTGATCTGTCAGATTAATTATTAAATTTTCGAACGTATGTCATAATTTTCTACAAGCCATCTAACAAATTTTCACAAAAAATAGATAAATTAAGATTTCAGTTAATATTTTATGTAATTTTCTTACTTTTACATTTAGCTCAATTATCTTCTCACCAATACTTGTACTTTAAAAGCTTTATTAGCACACAAAATTTGACTAAAATCGGATGTACATTTCCGGAGATGTGATGACATTTTCATTCTTTTAAATTTATTTTATTGTGGTAGCCCTGGCAAAGAGTTCTCTGCCAAAACCTTATTTTCACCACTAGAGCCCACCAGACATACGTCCAAAATATTTTATTGCAATCGACGCAGAAATGCCGAAGAAAATCGAGGGACAAGGACTTTTTTACCCAGGTCAAGCTAGCACCCCCACCTCTTCAAAATACAAAAATATTTATACTATAATTATGCGCTAATTTCAGACAGTAATCGCGAATTTTGGACTCCAACGGTTTCGCGATAAAACATAAATCTTTGGTGGGGGTGCTGAGTTGACGTCAAGCTAGCACCCCCACTTCGAAAAAATGACTTTTAGCAAAGAGTCTTTTAGTAACTTTTCTATTCTCGCGCCACCTGTTGACGACATTTTACTAGTCATTCGTGAGATTTCGCTCCTCTCAATTTTTCTCGATTTTTTTGGACACAAACCAAATCAAAAGCCCACTAAGTGTGCAAGTTTGGTTGAAATCGGCCGAAGGGTTTATGAGTGTATGACGAATAAATATCCAAAGAAAATCTTTAATATTATATATTATGTTAAATCGTTATTATTACATTTCAAAAGTATTCAAAAATGTTTCGTTTCAAATGATAGTATCTTTTCAATTATACCTGTGTTTTACGATTTGTTCTCAACCTTCTTCATAACTTTATTCTAATTATTGTCGGCAATCTTATTTTAATTATTGTTGTTAATATTCTTCTTATATTTTCTTCTTTATAGTTCCTTTCGCATTACCAACTTATTATTATGTTATCGTATTAACAACCTCTATGTCTTACTTATTCTAACATGTCACCATGGTTTATGTCACCATATCTTCCGAACGGCTACAGGTAGCGACGTACTTTTTTGACAGCATGTTTGTAAAGATCAGGAGAGTGTTCCTGGCTGGTCAAAAACAAATTTCGCCGGCGAGAAGAAATTCTATTGCAGAAGACCATCTCTACCTCCCTCCCGTTCTCTATATTGATTAGAATTAAATTAAAACCAGTTGTATTGGAGGTGCAGTAGATTTTTTTATTTCAAGTTAAAGAGCATTCCATACCAAATATCTCCTTAATCACTGGCGTACCTAGAGCTTTTGTCGCCCGAGGCGGTCTTAAAATTTGACGCCCCCTACCCCCCTAATATACTTTTTAAATATTTTTTTATAAAAAGAATTTATTTTTTTAAATATTTTTTTATAAACTTTTTTTTAATTTTTATAAAAATAATTTTGTACAAAAAGAAGCACAATGGCTTCCCAGTTGTATTGGAGGTGTAGTGGATTTTTTTATTTCAAGTTAAAGAACATTCCATACCAAATTTATCCTCAATCAAACTCTTTCAACCGGCAATTCGCGATTACTGTCTGAAATTAGCGCATAATTATGGGTTACTTAATTTAAAAAAAAAGCCATTTTTTCGATGTGGGGGTGCTAGCTTGACGTCAACTCAGCACCCCCACCAAAGATTTATGTTTTATCGCAAAACCTTTGGAGTACAAAATTCGCGATTACTGTCTGAAATTAGCGCATAATTATGGTTTACTTGATTATTACAAAAAGTTATTTTTTCGAGGTGGGGTGCTAGCTTGACGTCAACTCAGCACCCCCACCAAAGATTTATGTTTTATCACAAAACCTTTGGAGTACAAAATTCGCGATTACTGTCTGAAATTAGCGCATAATTATGGTTTACTTGATTATTACAAAAAGTTATTTTTTCGAGGTGGGGTGCTAGCTTGACGTCAACTCAGCACCCCCACCAAAGATTTATGTTTTATCGCAAAACCGTTGGAGCCCAAAATTCGCGATTAGTGTCTGAAATTAGCGCATAATTATAGTGTAAATATTTTTGTATTTTGAAGAGGTGGGGTAGTAGCTTGACGTGGGTACTTTTTTCAACATTTCGCAAAAAAATGTAATCATTTTTTTCATGTTGAATTCCTGATTTTTATCAAATGATTCCATATGCTGCCAAGTTCTGTCTAAGCAATGTTCCTATATACAAAATTTGATTGAAATCCCCTTAGTACTTGATGAGTTATTCACTCTTGAAGTTTCA
Organism: Cantharis nigra; assembly: GCA_958510845.1. Lineage (NCBI taxonomy): Eukaryota > Metazoa > Arthropoda > Insecta > Coleoptera > Cantharidae > Cantharis > Cantharis nigra. Next base: position 50,573,008 of record OY294028.1, read on the forward strand.
ACTTTGACAGCTTATAATTATTGACAGATGACAGATAAAAAATTAATTTTACCTATTTTGGATAAAGCTTTTCAAGGTCTTTAAAATAACCTATCACAAGTCAAAATTGTTTTTAAAATTCTTGTGTTATTTTCTTGTAGTGGCACTCCTGATTGACAGATCGCGACGAAAGCCTTATTTTCACCTTTCTACCGTGAACCCTACTACCATACCAAATTTGGTCTTGATTGGTTGAACGGTTCAGGAATAAATCGAGAGACAAAATATGACGACAGACAGACAGACCGACACAGAAATTTTTTTTTATTTTTTGCAAATCTTTACGTTTCTGAACACAGTGATCTCGAAAATGTTTAAAAAAAAATTTGAAATTTTTTTTCGATTACCTTACCTCGAAAAAAATATTTATTTTTTGATTGGAGGTAAAAATTTACAATAAGTATTGCTGTAAAAATAATTTTTATATGACAAATCACGCCTTCAAAACGCATAATTTACATGGCTAGCATAGGGGTGTGTGAATAATTATGTGAGCCACTGTGTACCTATTATTTACATTGCTAACGAATTAATTGGTAAGTGCTGGTAGAAATTGCAAGTAAATGTCAGAATGTAATAATTACTCAGTGTTACAAAATTGAACTTTTTTCAGATTCAAGAATGGGCGGGAGTGATTCTGGTAGATTTTCTTTGCGCTGAAAAAGAATCTGGCTTTGAAATTGCTCCATCACGTCAGGTTTTTTTAAAATTGTACCTTAAGGGGACGTCCATTAATAACGTGAGACGAATTTGACGATTTTTAGACCTCCCCGCCCCCCCCCTGGTGATACGTCGTAAATTGTCGGATTTATTTAAAAAACATAATTTGCTTAATTATTTTTATTTAGGACTAGTTAAAACCAAAAAATTACGTGATATTTGCCGTGACCCCCCCCCTCCGCCACGTGAAATTGGATGAGATTCGGCTCGACCCCCTCTTCGCCCCAAAAGCCTCGCGTAATAAATTAATGCACCCTAAATGGTCAAAAAATGGGTATTTTAAACATTTTCATGATTTTTTTCAGGGAACCTCATTTTTTTGTTTCAATTTTCCACAAGTTCATCGCATAGCACTACTACTTAGCTTTAAAATCCATTTTTCAAAATCGTTCTACGATATTTTAAAGTGAACATATAAGTACCATTTTTAAGTCAAGAGATTTAATCATGCAAAGTCACCCGCTTTAACGCGCCGAACTAACTTTTTGACAAGTTCTTTAGTATTCTGCCTACACAGGGGTTCTTGAAGTCGATAATTAATTAAACAATAAAACTTTAAATAACAAGTTAAATTCAATAATATAATCAAATTATATTTTTAAGCTTTCGACGACTTTTATCGTCTTTTCAGAAATTTATTTAATATAAACAAAATAAATTACATGGAAACAGGGAACAAACACATTGTCATTTGATACGACCTAAGATCCAAAAGATCGTGAGTTAAGGAACAACCTATACTGAGTTTCCGTCAATTAGGAAAAACTTAACTCCAATGTGTGCAGTGGGAACTAGACTAGTAAATGGCTGTAGATGTTGCTTAAGCCGTCTATATCTGTCTTCCTATTCATTGCGTTCTTTACTCTTGTAATGCATATCATTTCATGAAGCAGTCGATCTTTGTAATTGGTAACGGATTTTATAATTTTAGCGTTTTTAAAATCTGCATCATGCCCATCAACTAGAACGTATTTGGC